>BSBN01000278.1:2546000-3819000 GCA_027924645.1 Cunninghamia lanceolata
CAAATATGTAAGAAACCGTAATTATGCAAAACAATGAATAAATTCAGATAAATGCTTACAGATTAAGGAAAAGGACAAAGATTAATAATTGACCATTTTTTGAAGTTTGGAATTTAGAATATTTGAGGACAATGCCCTGGGCGCCCAAGTCCAAGGCACTATTTTCTTTGTAGAATGCAAAACTCCTTCTAACACTGATAATGTTCCGTCTGTTTTCGTCACCTAAAATATAGAGGACACTGCCCTAAGCGTCCTAGTCCAGTGCAGGCTGATTTTCAAGATGTAGAAGCTCTTTCAGATGTAGAATGTTCCTGTAACTCTAATTCCCATCTCTAAAACTTCAGAGGATATTTCCCTAGGTGACCATGTCCTAAAAATGCTCTGTTTCACTTCTTTCTTTTGGATCTTGAATCCTTGTCGTCTGCAACCTTCCTCTGCAACTCCACTCCGTAAAACTTGGTACCTGTAACCTGGAATCACAAAGGAGTATGGTTGGGGGTTGTGGTGTTTAGAGGCTTGCCTCAGTCAAGTCCCAAAGACATATTCAAGTCTTTCAAACACCGTTGTCAAATAAGAGTGTGTATCCTACGGGATAGAGGCAAAATCCAAATGATAAATGATTCAAACACAAGTAAATGTCACCTTAGAAGTTTAGATCTCACATAAATGAAGGCCCTTCAATCACATGAGAAGATGAAGCCAAATTCGCAATCACAAACATAATAACAATGCTCTGCTCTGCAACAATGAATACCATGGATGCTCTAAAATCACAAGTATGCATAGAGTTCACAATCATCTTCTAGTTTACAAATGAAAACCTAAATATGCTTATATATGCAACTACAAACATTCTCACTAAGAATTTCATAATTCAAACTTTTGGTGTCAGTATAGGGCCTAACAACGGTCATATTGTTGTAAGTATGGGTCTAACTGGTGTTTTCATTGATGTCAACATACTCATGTTGCATTAATGAGAAGGATTAGATGAGCTGTGTGCTGAGGATATTGAGAAAATTAGTCTCAATTAGGAACAGTGAAGAACAGTGATGACAATAAGGTAAAAGTCCAAGATAGGTTAAGGATCAGAGGATACAGTTTAAAGGGTTTGTAGATATAAGTCTTTAAATGCTCCAGTCAAGTTTTCAGAGGTCTGCATGAAGATCTGAAGAAGTTATGGCCGCTCAAGTAGAACCGGTTCTGGCAGGACTTCAGAGGTGACAGAGTGAAACAGATAGGTCCGCTGAGATCTGTAATGCATTATCCCATTCTGTGGATTTGAGGGAGTGTTGAGGATGTCCGTGTGTAGTGTCAACTTGATTGGTTCGTGGTTTCAAGGTCCGGAAGCACCTATTCCTTTGTGACAGTAATAACAGACTGTGTTCTTAAAGCTCCGGATGAAGGAGAGAAGAATTCCAGCAAGCAGATGAAGTGTGGATGTTCTTGGTGATTAGGGAAAGGTTGTGGTGATCTTTGGATCATGTCCAGTTCATGATTGGTGGTCCGCATTAAAGTTAGGGTGCGCATTTGAAGAATAACCACTGGATGATGGTGTTCTTCCTGAGACTAGCCGACTAGATGTATTACATGTCTTGCAGATGTTCTTGTAGATGTTTGCCGACATAGATGGTTATTCCTAAGTCGATGCCTGGTATAAATAAGGGATTATGAAGTCTTTCCAAAGTGTGTCTTGTGGAGATGAGAGTGTGGTAGCGAAGAAGAGAGCAAAAGGCAGAGCAGAAGTTTTTGGGCCTAAATGGAACTGATCCAAGCATGGTAAAGATGCTATTCTCCAATTCAAGTTTGTAATACTTGTTACTTTGTAGACAGTGTGTCTCTTGTAGGCAGTGAGCCTCTTGTGAGCAGTGTGCTCAGGTAGTGAGCCCTAATTGGCATGTGCCATTTTGTTCTTTCTATTCTTCTAACAGAGAATACAATCTTAGGTTAATCACCCCGTGGTTTTTCCCTTAACCAGGTTTTCCACGTCAAAATCTTGGTGTCTTATGTGTTGATGAGTTTTTGCTTGCTGTTTAATTGCATTATGTTTCATGATTGATATACTGCTAATCACTAAGAAGATTTAAGTGTGAAATTAGAGAAAGTTTTGGACAATTGATTCACCCCCCCTCTCAGTTGTGTGCCCTAAGTCTAATAATTGGTATGAGAGCCAAGTTCCTCTAAAAGGAGCTTAACCGCTTGAGGAGATCTAGGATGTCATCTTACAAGAAGGACAACCTGAAGTTTGATGGAACAAATTTTAATCTATGGAAAGGTCGCATGAAGTGTCACTTGCAATGCATAGGTATGGCATACTGGACCATGGTTACAACACAGTATGTACCTCCATAGGGTGGTCCAAAAGCTGCAAATGAAATCACAGATGTTGAAAACAATCTACGGACTATAGAAGCTCTTCTAAGCGCATTATCTGATTTAGAGCTCTCAAATGTTATTGACCTACCAACTGCTTTTGAGATTTGGGAAAAAATGGAACTTTTGCATGAAGGAGACCAGTGTGTTAAATGTGCAAGGTTACAGAGTCTGAAAGGGAAATTTGAAAACCTGAAGATGAGAGATGATGAAAATATTACTACTTTTATGCCAAGAGTAAATGAGCTTGTTTGTGGAATTAGAAATGCTGGTGGAGTCTTGGATGAAAATGAGATTGTTGGCAAAATTCTCAGATCCCTTCCTGCTTCTTACAAAATCAAGGTTGTTGTCATTGATGAATTCAGAGCCCATACAACTGTCACAAGAGATTAATTGGTTGGAAAATTGGTTGCATTTGAAATGACCGAGTTTGGAGATGATCCCCCCAAGACTGAATCTGCATTCAAAGCCAGTGCCTCTGTAAAAGGTAAACAAAGGTTTGATCCGAGAGAGAACTCATCAAGGAAACTGTCATGGTATGAAAAAGCAAGAAAAGACCTAGAAGAAGAAGTAGAAACTGTTCAACTTGAAGCCCTCATTGCAAAGAGACTGCCAAGAGGATCTGGTAAGTATGAAGGAAAATTGCCTTTTAAGTGTTTTAACTGTAATAAGATTGATCATTTTGCCTCAAAATGTCTGGAAAGATTTTCAAGGCAAAATCCTAACAGATCAAGGTTCCAAAAGAATTGTTACTATGTTCATGAAGAAGATGATAATGAAGGAGTAACAGATGATGAATCAGAAATAGGAAACAAATCTAGAAGTGAATGGGTGTTTATTGCCATCAAGGAAGAAGAACCAATATCCTCTGTATCTATCAATCATAAAGTTGTAGAAAGAGCTATGGCTGCCCAAGTTGAAGAAAAGGATGATTGGGTCATTGACAGTGGTTGCTCTCACCATATGACAGGTGACAAAAATAAGTTCATAGATTTGGAAAGGTATGAAGGAGGAGTGGTGAAGTTTGGTGATAATTCTACTGGTAGAATCAGAGGAAGAGGAACTCTTTCCTTTGATGGAAGGAACAAAACCGGTAATGTTCTATATGTTGAAGGCTTGAAGCACAATCTTCTCAGTGTTGGACATTTGGTAGACAAAGGCTATGATCTCTGGTTCAAGAACAGAAAATGCAAGATCTTTGAAAGCTCAGGAACAAAGATTGCATTCGGTACCCAAACTAAAGGTAATATCTTCCACTTGGTTGGCACTGGTAAAAGTTGCTTATTTGTTCAAGTTGATCAGAGTTGGTTATGGCATAGGAGAATGTGTCATGTGAATTTTGATAATATCATCAAGATAAGAAATACTCAGGCTGTAAGAGATCTTCCAAAATTGGTGAAACCTACTAATAGCTTGTGCAAAGAATGTCAGTTGGGTAAGCTGAGCAGAATCACATTCAAGAGTAAGGATCAATCTTCTACCAGATTATTGGACTTAGTTCATACTGATCTATGTGGTCTGACAAGAATCAAGAGTGTACAAGGTGATAGATATTTCATGCTATTAATTTATGACCATTCCCGGATGATGTGGGTTACCTTTCTGAAAGAGAAATCAAAAGCTTTTGAGAAGTTCAAGATTTTCAAGGCTATGGTAGAAAATGAAACCGGATTAAAATTGAAATGTCTGAGGTCTGATAGAGGTGGTGAATTCACATCCGGTGAGTTCATAGATTTTTGTGAGAAGCATGGTATAAAGAGACAGTTGTCTACTCCTAGGACTCCACAGCAGAATGGAGTAGTGGAGAGAAAGAACCGGACCATCCAGGAAGCATCTAGGACAATGATGATGGAAGCAAACGTTCCTTAGATGTTTTGTAGAGAAGCTGTCAGCACTGCAGTCTATACTCTCAATCGAGTTCAAATCAGAAGCAATACCAGTAAGACTCCTTATGAACTTTGGTTTGGCATCACTCCTACTGTGAGGTATTTCAGAGTGTTTGGTAGCAAATGTTACATTAAAAGAGATGAAGATCTAGGCAAGTTTGATGCTAGAAGTGATGAAGGAATTTTCTTGGGTTACTCCACTCAAAGCAAAGCATACCGGTGTTACAATAAGAGACTGAGAAAGATGATAGAAAGTACAAATGTGAAGGTTGATGAAGGAATTGAGAAACCTTCAAGGATTTATGAATATGATGAAGATGATCAGAATGGTGTTCTGATTCAAGGAGCCCAAACTCCTTCCGGTACTCAGAATCAAACAGATCTGGTAATTCAGGGAGAAGAGATAAGTAATAATGAGCCTAATCAAGAATTAGAAGTGCAGGAAACTCCCAAAGTTCCCAGGTATGTAAGATTGAACCACTTTGAAGATCAGATCATAGGTGATAAAAGTAAAGGAGTTCTAACAAGAAGGAGAATTGCTCAAGATTCAGAAGAGTATTGTTTGATTTCAAAGATTGAACCTAAGACAGTGAATGAAGCTTGCAATGATGAAAACTAGACTAAAGTAATGGAGGAAGAGCTGGTACAAATAGAGAAAAATCACACTTGGGATCTTGTTCCCAGACCTAGAAACAAGAATGTGATTGGAACCAAATGGGTCTTTCGAAACAAACTAAATGAAGTTGGTGAAGTAATTAGAAATAAAGCCAGATTGGTCTGCAAAGGCTACTCTCAAATAGAAGGAATTGATTTTGAAGAAACGTTTGCTACGGTGGGAAGAATTGAAGCAGTTAGATTATTTCTTGCCTTTGCTGCCTTCAAGGATTTCAAGGTATATCAGATGGATGTCAAGTCTGCCTTTCTAAACGGTGACTCAGAAGAAGAAGTGTATATAGAGCAACCGGATGGATTTCAATTGTCTGATCATGGTGATATGGTCTACAAGTTGAAGAAGGCACTATATGGATTGAAGCAAGCCCCAAGAGCTTGGTATGAAAGATTGGATAAGCATCTTTTGAAGATTGGTTTCAACAAAGGTACTGCTGACAGTAACTTATATTTCAAAATTGATCATGAAAAAATTTTGATTGTTGAAGTATTTGTTGATGATATCATCTTTAGAGGAAGAGATAGTATGTGTAGAACTTTTGCAAATCAAATGAAAAGTGAGTTTGAGATGTCTATGCTTGGTGAAATGAATTTCTTCTTGGGTCTGCAAATTACTCAAACAAAGAAAGGAATCTTCATTGCTCAAACCAAATATGTGAAAGAATTGTTGAGGAAATTTGGGATGGAAGATTCAAAGCCAATGAATACTCCCATGGCAACCGGATGTAAGTTGAGCAAAGATGACGACTCTCCTAAGTTAGACTAGACAAAGTACAGATCAATGATTGGAGGATTGTTGTATCTCACTCAAACTAGACCAGATATAATGCAAGTTGTTGGTCTTGTTGCTAGATTCTAGGCTGATCCTAGAGAATCTCATGTCATGGCAATCAAGAGGATTTTTAGATATCTAAAAGGGATAGTTGAGTATGGTTTGTGGTATCCTAGAGATCATGATTTCTCTCTTCGTGCATATACAGATGTAGATTGGGCAGGAGATGTGGATGACCAGAAGAGTACCAGTGGTGGAGCATTCTTTTTGGGAAAAAGATTGGTTTCTTGGCTAAGCAAGAAACAAGAGGCAATATCTCTGTCCACAACTGAAGTAGAATACATTGCAACAGCAGGTAGTTGCACTCAAGTTTTGTGGATGAAGCAGATGCTAAGAGATATCAAAGTAGAGTATGAGGAGCCTATCACAATCTTCTGTGATAATTCAAGTGCAATAAATATATCTAAGAATCCGGTGTTGCATTCTAAGACTAAGCATATATCTATCAAGTTTCACTTTCTGAGAGAGCAAGTGAACAAGAATGAAGTGAGACTAGAGTTTGTGCCTTCCAAGGATCAGATTGCAGACATCTTTACTAAACCTCTTCCTAGGGACTCTTTTGAGTATCTCAAGGAGAAGTTAGGGGTTATTGCCCCTCCGATGATGAACTAAGGTGCACTGCTATGCATCAGTCTGGTGGATATCATAGTCATATCTTGTGATCCAGATTGATGATGGGGAGATGCTACTCAAGGGGAGCAGTTGGTATGTTCTAAAGTGTTGGAGTTGCAAGTATGAACCCTTTGCCATTGATGTCAAAGGGGGAGAGAAGACATGTGAAAAACAAGTGGTTGATAATCAAAGGGGGAGCAGTAAAAGGAAAAGAAGACATGTGAATGGTTGTTCCTGATAGGGCGAGTTGTGACAGTAAGGAGAAGTTCGTGTCTTGATGGTTTTTCACATCATATATTGCCATCAATGACAAAGGGGGAGATTGTTGCAAGTATGGGTCTAACCGGTGTTGTCATTGATGTCAACATACTCATGTTGCATTAATGAGAAGGATTGGATGAGCTATGTGCTGAGGATATTGAGAAAATTAGTCTCAATCAGGAATAGTGATGACAATAAGGTAAAAGTCCAAGATAGGTTCAGGATTAGAGGATGTGGTTTAAAGGGTTTGTAGATATAAGTCTTTAAATACTCCAGTCAAGTTTTTAGAGGTCTGCATGAAGATCTAAAGAAGTTATGGCCACTCAAGTAGAACCGGTTCCGGCAGGAGTTCAGAGGTGACAGAGTGACACAGATAGGCCCGGTGAGATCCGGTAATGCATTATCCCATTCTGTGGATTTGAGGGAGTGTTGAGGATGTTCGTGTGAAGTGTCAACTCGATTGGTTTGTGGTTTGAAGGTCCAGAAGCACCTATTCCTTTGTGACAGTAATAACAGACTGTGTTCTTAAAGCTCCGGATGAAGGAGAGAAGAATTCCAGCAAGCAGATGAAGTGTGGATGTTCTTGGTGATTAGGGAAAGGTTGTGGTGATCTTTGGATCATGTCCAGTTCATGATTGGTGGTCCACATTGAAGTTAGAGTGCGCATTTGAAGAATAACCACTGGATGATGGTGTTCTTCCTGAGACTGGCCAACCGGATGTATTACATGTCTTGCGGATGTTCTTGTAGATGTTTGCTAACTTAGATGATTATTCCTAAGTCGATGCCTTGTATAAATAAGGGATTGTGAAGTCTTTCCAAAGTGTGTCTTGTGGAGATGAGAGTGTGGTAGCGAAGAAGAGAGCAAAAGGCAGAGCAGAATTTTTTGGGCCTAAATGGAACTGATCCAAGCATGGTAAAGATGCTATTCTCCAGTTCAAGTTTGTAATACTTGTTACTTTGTAGACAGTGTGTCTCTTGTAGGCAGTGAGCCTCTTGTGAGCAGTGTGCTCGGGCAGTGAGCCCTAATTGGCATGTGCCATTTTGTTCTTTCTATTCTTCTAATAGAGAATACAATCTTAGGTTATCACCCCGTGGTTTTTCCCTTAACCAAGTTTTCCACGTCAAAATCTTGGTGTCTTATGTGTTGATGAGTTTCTGCTTGCTGTTTAATTGCATTATGTTTCATGATTGATATACTGCTAATCACTAAGAAGATTTAAGTGTGAAATTGGAGAAAGTTTTGGACAACTGATTCACCCCCCCTCTCAGTTGTGTGCCCTAAGTCTAACACATATAACTGACACTTCAAATTAGGGCCTAACCCAAAATACGGCAGGACTAGGGCACGAGTGCCCAAGTCCTCCCCCCTATTTTAGGCAGGAGTCATCTCAATAGAACCCCCTGGGTCCTATTTTCCAAAAACTTCGGGGTTTTCTCATCAAGATTCAAAATTAACACACAAGATGCTCTAAATGCATTCTAAAGACCTAGGAGCTAAACCTTAAGAGGGAAATCCCCCAAGGGGACATTTTCTGACATAACAGATATATATGAAAGAGAGAGAGAGAGAGAGAGAGAGAGAGATTCTAAATAATAAATGACTATAATCATAATCTAATCTATGGCAATGCATAAAAAATGATCTTAGACGAGTTGGAAACAAAAGAGGCACAATGCATCTAGCTATTAATAATAACAAGTGAATCATAACTTTCAAAAGAGCATACATGCATGATTTTATAGCTAATTCAAAATGTTATCACTTTAATAGTAGATCACATAGTCCAAAATAATTCATATATGACAAATAAGAATACAAGAACAAATTAGCATTGAACGTCGTCACTCTTCATTATTTATCAGAGAACAAAGTACACAAGGCCAAAGTTTGCACAGACATACAATATTCAATCCTTTCTAAGAAATGCATGTTAAGGATCTTTTAGATTCCTACTGTACTACTCAAATCTTTCCATCCTCATAACAAAAATCACAGACCTATTTAAACCGATCTCCAATCGGAGATTCTAAAAGAAGACCAATAGTTACATAGAATTTTTTTTATCAATCAATGGTGATATCATCACCATATTATATTAAATAAAAAATATTTACATCAAAAAAGCACACAACCAACAATAACATAGGCTGGGCAAAGCAAAGATATTACAAAAAGTTTGATATACAAGAAATATTCACTAGTTGAAACAAAAATCGTCAGCCAAAAATACAATCTCTGCAACTAAACAAAGGCATTAATGAACATTAGTCTTCATAGATACCCAAGGAACTAGAAATCTCTAAAGGACCAGGATTAGAATCTAGCATAGGAGGATGCAGAAGGCTCTCATCTTGATCAAGCTTCAACAGATAGTGAATAGAGTTGAAAACAATATACATTGTATTATAAAAAGCCTCACCCAAAGCATTCTTAATAGGAAGCAAAGTAGACCAAGTAAACTGCACATCATCATCCAAAAAGCCCCTTCATATAGTGTTAAGGGCCATTAATTTGGGGGGGAGGGAACTGACAAGATCCTTCTTACTAAACAGGCCGCTAACCAGAGAGTCGCCAACATCAAGGCTATAGCCATCAATAGCAACTTCTAAATCCAAGAGGGAGTAAAGAAAATGTTGGATATAATAGGATGCCAAAAACATTACCAACTTTCTCTCTACAATGATAGCCATAAGCTAAGATAGAAAAACTGACACGACTTGAGAGAAGGGAACTGAGGGATTATCCTTCAACCAATAGTTCCCAATTATGACCCTTATAGATTCTTCCACAAGAGGACAAATGATTATGAAAATCTTCCCAAAATTTTCCTTATCAAAAGGGAAGGAGTCCATCTACTTTTCCCAAAATAACCTAGGTAGGGAGACTCTCCACTGGTGATCCATGATGCAGCAAAAACAAAAGGTGACGAGCTTCAAACCAAGTCTTCAATATATAGAGTTGCCAATGAAAGAACAAATAGGAGAACCCAAAAATACCAATGCACTGAAAAAATGAGTTGTACAAAGGGGCCAAACCAAAGAAAGCCAGGAAAGAAAGGTGACTTGAAATGTCAAATTCACATCAAATGAGTCCATCCATTCACTGAAGGCCTCCATCAAAGGGAAAAAGACATTGAAGTAGGAGCAAAGAAGAAAGGATAAGATTCAAAAATGACATGAGGTGAAAAGCATTGGAGATGAACAAAAGCACTCAACCTTAGTCAAAGATGTAAGAAGTAAATCTTGAGAAGTACAAAAGATCACCCCGCAATAAAGGAAGGTGATGTAAAACTTAAAAAACCTACACATGCCACAAACCGTTAGTAGAAAAAATCATTGAGCCAGACACTTGAAGATCTCAGATCGAAAGACCAATCACACTCCAATTGGCACAACACTTGTGTGAAAAGGAATCTTCAAAGTAGTGCAAAGGCCAGCTAGGGGAAAACCATCAATTCAAATATTTCACAGGAAAGAAAATCTTGAATCTTAAAGAGATACACAAAAATGATGCCTCAAAACCTTAACAGAAGAACCAGAACTATTTCATCCCAACTCTATCTGAAAATATCAGGAACATGAATATTCATTTGACAAGACATCAAGAATTTTTGTATCTTCCCAACTCTCCAAAAAATTACTAACGAGAGATCCACCTTTATTTTCAACCGCCCAATTAGCAAGCAAGTTAGCTAACATATTTGCTTCATGAAAACAATGGACACACTCATAGAATTATAACTTTTCTATCAAAAGCCAAAATGGTTCCATCAAATAATTTAGATGCCAAGAATTTAAGAATCTCATTTGTTATGCATTAATTACCAACATAGAATCCCCCTCTATGAGTAATTTGCTAAATCCATTATCAATTGCAAGAGAGAGACCCAAATGAATCTCTTGAATTTCAGCTTCATTATTTGAACCAACTAGAAGTTTCTTCAAAGAATCTAACAAACACTACCATCAAAATCTCTAAAAACACATCATGCACCTGAAGCCCCCAGATTCCCTTTAGAAGCACCATCAAAATTTAGTTTAATAAGGGAAGGCTCCGGAGGGAGCCATTTAACATCCTTTCTATTCAATGAACTAGGCAAGTTTGATTTGATGGAACCATGAATAGGAGGATGATTCAGAAGAGACCAATTGTTGAGAATATTATGATCCTAAGAAGAAAAACATCTATTAGTCTGAGAAAAATGAATAACTAAAGACATCACTTTTTTCTAAAATAGCCACTTCTAGTTTATTGATGACTGAATCCCAAGCATTTGATTTCCCTTTAAAAGTTCTAAAGTTCCTCTCCCTCTAAATATGCCAAATAACCATTGAGGGAACAATTCTCCAAAGGCTTGCAAATGTTGAAGTTGAATACCCAATTAAGTTTCGCCCAAATCCTGTAAGCACCAAAATCATGCACAACATCCATGAGGACCTCTATGATGAGTCATAATCCTTGTCATGTACATGTAAGCGTGACATAACATCCTCTCAGCAGTAACTCTCTTGATGACGTGTCTTTTATTCCTCCATGTGTTGTTTCCCCTTTGTCTTTTTCTCTCTCTTCACTTTCAGCAATTTTTGACACTTTTGGACACTTGTCGATTTGCATTTCATGTGCTGGTGATCTTGTTCTTAAGCCTTGTATGCATCTTGTAAGTGATTTTTCACCTTTCCCTAGTGTTTTTCATCCATTCCCACCCCTAGAGGCCCTCTAGGGGTCCTCCCTAGCCATCTCCTACTTTTGGTTTTTAGTTTCACTCAACCAATCCAAATCTCCACCTATTATTTCCAGATCTCCCCCGGGAGATCCTACTTTCGCAAGTGGAGATTTAGATTTTCACATATGACTGACGTATTTCTAGAGGCAAATCCCCTCCTTTCCATCTCCTCTACCATCTCCCATCATGCACTTCCACCCAAGTGCCCTCCTCGGAGGGTCGCCCATGGGTCGCCACCAGGCGACCCTGACTAGTGAAAGTGGAGACCCATGGTTGATCCTATCATCTTTTCAATTGCATAAAAACTCAAGTTTCTTACTCGAAAAAGTTTCGTTTTCACCTATTTTTCTTCATGTTTGCATGGATTTTCATGCCAAATATAGAGTTAGCTATTTCATGCACCTACACATGCATAATTAGCTTTATTTCATATTTAGTTAACAATTCATGCATTCCCTTGGGGTTAAAGCATGAAGTTGAGTCCACTTCTCATGGAAGTTTCAGACTTAGCCAAAAACCTGAAATTGGGCAAAACAAAACGGAATCCCACTTTTTATGAAACGGGATCCCATTTCGCTTCAAGACCCTGAGCCAAAAGCAGGATTCCATTTTCTAGAAATGAGAACTCGTTTTATAGAAATAGGATCTCATTTCATAAAGGGTTAAAATTAAAAAAAAAAATTAAACAGGATCCCGCTTTAGAAAATGGATCCCATTTCTAAAGCGAGATCTCATTTCTAAAGCGGGATCCCATTTAGAAACGAGACCCTATTTCTAAAGCGGGATCTCGTTTCTTAAAATGTGAATTCTAGGTGTGGTTTCTACTATGGATTTCAGGTCAAGAAAATGCTTGGGGGCCTGACCCTTAGCTTTGGACTTCCTTTGACCTACAACTTGAAGGTCATGTCAGCGTCACTAGAAAAGAGTGACTTTGGACATATGTCTAAAGACATTTTTTACAGAATTTTTTGATGAAATTAAAACCCATTATAGATGAGATTGTGTAGATTCCAAATATATATTTTCTTTTACAATTTGATTATTTTTTCTATTTTTCAAATATTTTTTTATGAAACTGGTCCATAAACTTGAAATATCAAGTTTTTTTATTATTTTAATAACTTTTTATTAAAATAATTTTTTGAAAAATAAATTATATGTAAGCAATCTTTAGACAATTCTTTTCAATTTGAAAAAAAAAAATGATAAGTTTAGGTAATCTTATGCGTGACATACACGAGGGATTTTCAAAACAACAATTATGGCCAATAAAAAATTAATAAAAAAAACCTTTAAAAAAAAAACTACAAAAAAATATCGTGAGCAATCTCCAGTGTGTTACAGATCTTTTCCCAAAAGGATTTGGGAAAATACAGTTATTTAGGTCAAAATATGGTTGACGTACACGAACATGGTATGGTAAAAAAAATGACTTTTAAATAGTGGTTTTTAGACATGCCTATTGAAAATCAATTTGTGTCATCTGGGTATTAAAATAAATTACATATTTGGAAACTAGACTCCGAGTACTACATTTCATATTACTAACTTTTTTTAAGATTCAACATTTAAGTTCTTCAAATTTTTGGTCAAATGTGATAAATTCTGAAAATCAGGGAAAACACTTCCACTTTTTGGCCAAAAAGTGGACTAAACTTCTTGCACACACCCCTTGCATTCTCATGCATTCCTCTTTCTTCACTTCTTCTTGAGTGATAAGCTTTTACTGGGTAGATCACTCCAATTTTAGCCCAAATTACTCCTAAGTCTTCTAAGTTAACTCTTCAATCAAATGGAGTTATCTCTCCTTCACCTCTCATCCCTTCTTCTAACCTATAAATACCCCTCACCTCTTCATTATTTTCCAAGTTGGAAAGTTGGAGTATTCTTTTCCCTTCTTCACAAGCTTTTTCAAGCTTCTTCACAGGCCTTTGAGCCTCTTTCTTCATTTCTTTCTTTAGTTTTCCAAAGCTTCTTAGGAGGTAATTTCATTTGTGAACACAACTCTTGCAAGTTATTGTTCTCCAAATCAAGCATTCTCATGCTCATACAGGACATAGGAGCCTTTTTCTTTCATTTGTTATCTCGTTTATCTTTTATAAAAGCTCATTCGCATCCATGCGTTTCTCACATCACAAGCCACAGTGCTCATCAAGCTCTCATTGAGCTCTTTTCAAAGCTTCAAAGCTTCTTTTGCTTCCATTTTCTCCTTGTCTCCAAGAGGATCACCCCGCTGCTACAAGAGGATTCAAGGTTTTCATTACAAGGATATCTGAGGGTAGTGGAGGCTCATGCGTCTCCAAGTTCCTTTATGCTTTCTTTTCATTTCATAGTAATTAGATAATCAAAACATTGCTCTTGGAATAATAAAATACATGTTTGTTTTTTCCTTGATAGGCTAAGTAGATTTGCATTGTTAAATTAGTTTCCCTTTTGAAAGTTCATAGATTAAAAGCAATTTCCTTTCTTAGATTAGATTGACCCATCTATTCAGAAAACAAACAAAAACATAGATTACATTGCATTAGATAACTTCATCATAGCTTGCATACATTTTCTAATTCCTATATTAAGAAAAAGTACTTTTGATTTCAAAAAACATAAAAAAGCACAAAAAAATGTTTTGCATTCATTTAGGCTTTCATTCATAAAATCTAAAAAGAACAAAAATAGTACTAACATAGAAGGTTTGCCAAACCCTTGGTCTCAACACAAGGTCAAATTCAGTTAAACATTGGTCAAAACCCTTGGTTTCATCTCAAGTTCAAACAAAGTCAACAAAGTCAAAACCTTACGTCACACAAACCCTAAGTCAAACCCCTAGGTCAATTCAAGGTTAGCTTAAACCACCTATCTCTTGTCTCAACTCACAAATGTGCCCTAGACTTAAAGGTGAGTGGGTGAGGGCAATCATCAATGAGGTAGAGGAGCTCCACACTAGGCATCAACAAGATCAATTAGTCATTCAACAACAACAAGAAGCATTTAGACAACTCCTGGTACAACAAGCATTCATCCAACAACACAAATGACAGTTAAACATCAACGAGAATAACATCCTACCCACATAATGTTGGAACATCTGAAACCCAAATAGGAGAACAATGACTAGTGACCCTTTGGGTCATATAGTTATCTTTACAACTATGGTCACAAAACACCCCATACAAACAAATGCACAACATAGGCCCCAAGACTGGCCGACCCCTCTCTGCAAAGTCTAGCTCTCCAAAGAGCCAAACCACCCTCCTGTCTCACCTCCTCTCGACTGGCTACATCCACGAGAGTGAGAGTGACGTGGCAGTTAACCCCATGGCAAGGAGATATGGTCTATGTGTGCACCAAAACTGACTCAACTACCACCGAGTCACAATTTTGAGCGTACATATTTTGGTGAACTTGACATGAAGAGAAAAAACCTTTTGGTTAAGCTTTGTCATTTCCATTACATAATCAAAATTCATTCATCATCACTTGCAAACTTATGATGGGATCTTTTGCATTTCCATGTGCTTCTTTCATTCCATTCTCATCTTTCATGTCCATCTTCAATTCAATCACTTTGTGGTGTTTCCTACACCCCATAACTAGGACAAAATCACACAAATTTTAGGGGAATCACCCCTCCAATGAAAGTAGCACATGTTCAGATCCAATATCTTTAATCTCAAATCAATCAAACTTGAAAGAGTCAAAGGGGGTCCAACAAGATCCCTACAACATAGACCAACCCATAACAAGTAATATGAAAATGGCCACCCAAATGGACAATGAGGTGAGCCATCAAAAGAAAAGCTTGCAAGACACTTGGGGGGGCACAAAAACCCCTCCATATGGCACATCAAGAGAAGAGACTTGTGACATGTCAAGTATTATCAAAAGGAACAAGTGGGGTCAGTAAAACCCCAACACAAAGCAATCCATCTCAAGGTTGTAAAACTTGAAGAATGGAGGAAGCCTCACTCACAAACCTTATAGAAACCTTGGTCCAACAAATCAGGACCCTTGAAGCTAGAAATGGTTGTCAAAATAAAATTCAAGAAAAACCTAGGGCACAGGGAAATTCTCTCATTGATAAGATTGAATCAAACTAGAGGGCAACACAAATTCCCCCTCATCTAAACTTCCATGAAACATTTAGGCCTCCCTTTCCCTTGCCATCCAACACAAAAAGTTTTAATCAAATTGGTGGGATTCCTATGATGCAAAATCAACCTCAAACAATCCTATCCAATCTACAAAACATAAACATGATACCATCTAGTCATCCAAATTTTTCAGGATATCAACATTATATCATACCCTTTCAACAAAAGAAACAAACTCCACCTAAATGGCTAATGTTTGGAGGAAAAAAAATGCTTTACACATAACCCCCTCTTAGGAACATACCTCAAGTACTTAAAGGAGCCTCTTAACTACAACATTTGTTAGGTAATACTACCACATCCTCTCCCTGAGCTTCTAAAATTTAAAGGAGAGGACGATCCCAACTCTCATATCAGGGATTACAAGATGGTAGTGCGAGAACTCCTTCCTTGGGATGGGGTGGTAGCAAAGATTTTTCCAAAGACTTTGGAGGGTATCACTCTAGATTGCTACTATCAACTTCTAGAAGCATCAATCCACTTTTTTAGGTAAATCGTCGATCAATTTGTGGCTACCTTTTGTTACAAGTATGGGCCTAACTGGTGTTGTCATTGATGTCAACATACTCCTGTTGCATTGATGATAAGGATTGGATGAGCTATGTGCTGAGGATATTGAGAAAATTACTCCTAATCAAGAATAGAGAAGAATAGTGAAGACAGTAAGCTAAAGATCCTAGCTAAGATGAAGATCAGAGGATGCGCATCAAAGGGTTTGTAGATATATGTCTTAAGATGCTCCAGTAAAGATTTTAGAGGTCCGCATGAAGATCTAAAGAAGTTATGACCGCTTAAGTAAAGCTAGTTCTGGCAGATATTCAGAGGTGACAAAGTGACACAGATAGGTCCGGTGAGATCCAGAAATGAAATATCTTGTTCTATAGATTTGGTAGTGTTTATGAAGTCAATGTGAATTGACAACTCAATTGGTTCATGGTCTGGAGGTCTACAAACATCTATTCCATTGTGACAGTGATGACAGACTGTGTTCTTGAGGTTCTGGAAGAAGGAGAGAAGGATTTCAGTAAGCAAATGTAGTATGGATGTTCTTGATGATTCAGGCAAGCCTGTGGATGTCTTTGGATTATGTTCTATTTGTGTTGGCGATCCACATTGAAGTTTGAGCTCATGATTGAAGAATAACCTCCGAATGATGGTGTTCTTTTCAACACAGGCTGACCGGATGAGTTACACATCCTGCGAATGATCTTGAAGATGTTATGTGAAGATTGGCATGTTTCTAGAAGGAGATTGAAGTCTCAGATGTGTGTGGCCGACATTGTGTTGATCCGCATGAAGTCTTTTGTAATAAGTCATGTTGTATGTACTTGCTCTGTAATATATGCTGACTTGGATGATAATTTCTAAGTCGATGTCTTGTATAAATAAGGAGTTGTTAAGTCATTTCAAAGTGCATCTTGTGGAGATGAGAGTGTGGTAAAGAGCAAAGGAGCGAAAGGCAGGGCAGAAGTATTAGGCTTAAATGGAACTGATTCAAGCATGGTAAATATGCTATTCTCCAGTTCAAGTATATGATACTTATTATTTTGTAGACAGTGTGTCTCTTGTAGGCAGTGGGCCTCTTATGAGCAGTGTGCTCAGGTAGTGAGCCCTAATTGGCATGTGCCATTTTGTTCTTTCTATTCTTCTAACAGAGAATACAATCTTGGGTTAATCACCCTGTGGTTTTTCCCTTAACCGGGTTTTCCACGTCAAAATCTTGGTGTCTTATGTGTTGATGTGTTTCTGCTCTTGACTTTATGCATTATGTTTCCATGATTGATTCTTTATTATGCTGCTAAAGTACAAAGTGGATTTAAGTGTTTAATGGGAAGAAAGTTTTAGACAACTAATTCACCCCCCCTCTCAGTTGTTTGTCCTAAATCTAACAATTGGTATCAGAGCCAAGTTCCTCTAAAAAGGAGCTTGACCACTTGAAGAGATCCGGGATGTCGTCCTACAAGAAGGATAGTCTGAAGTTTGATGGAACCAATTTTAATCTTTGGAAAAGTCGCATGCAATGTCATTTACAATGTATGGGAATGTAGTACTGGACCATGGCTTCAACAGAGTATACTCCTCCACAGAATGGTCCGAAAACCGCAAATGAAATCACAGATGCTGAAAACAATCTGCGGACCAAAGAAGCTCTTCTAAGTGCCTTGACTGATTCCGAGTTGACAAATGTTATTGACCTACAAACTGCTTTTGAGATTTGGGAAAAATTGGAACTTCTGCATGAAGGAGACAAGTATGTTAAATGTGCAAGGCTACAAAGTCTGAAAGGAAAATTTGAAAATCTGAAGATGAGAGAAGATGAAAATATCACTACGTTTATGCCAAGAGTAAATGAGCTTGTTTGTGGCATTAGATGTGCTAGTGGAGTCTTGGATGAAGATGAGATTGTTGGCAAAGTTCTCAGATCCCTTCCCGCTTCTTATAAATACAAGGTTGCTGCCATCGAAGAATTCAGAGCCCATTCAAGTGTCACAAGAGATCAATTGGTTGGTAAATTGGTTGCATTTGAATTGACCAAGTTTGGACATACCCCCCCGAAGACTGAATCTGCATTCAAAGCCAGTGCCTCTGTAAAAGGTAAACCAAGGTTTGATCCAGGAGAGAACTCTTCAAGGAAACTATCATGGTATGAAAAAGCAAGAAAAGACTTGGAAGAAGAAGAAATAGAAACTACTCAACTTGAAGCCCTTTTTGCAAAAAGATTGCCAAGAGGACCCGGTAAGTATGAAAGAAAATTGTCTTTCAAGTGTTTTAATTGCAATAAGATTGGTCATTTTGCCTCAAGGTGTCCAGAAAAATTTTCAAGGCCAAATCCTAACAGATCAAGATTCCAAAAGAATTGTTACTATGTTCATGAAGAGGATGATAATGAAGGAGTAACAGATGATGAGTCAGAGACAGGAAACAAATCTAGAAGTGATTGGGTGTTTATTGCCATCAAGGAAGAAGATCCAATTCCCTCTGAATCTGTTAGTCATAAAGTTGTGGAAAGAGCTCTGGCTGCCCAAGTTGAAGAAAAGGATGATTGGGTGATTGACAGTGGATGTTCTCACCATATGACAGGTGACAAAAACAAGTTCTTAGCTTTGGAAAGGTATGAATTAGGAGTGGTAAAGTTTGGTGATAATTCTGCTGGTAGAATCAGAGGTAGAGGAACTATTTCTTTTGATGGAAAGAACAAAACTGGTAATATACTATATGTTGAATGATTAAAGCACAATCTTCTCAGTGTTGGACAGTTGGTGGAAAAAGGCTATGATCTCTGATTCAAGAATGGAAAATGCAAGATCTTTGAAATTTCCAGAACAGAGATTGCATTCGGTACTCAAACAAAAGGTAATATCTTCCATTTAGTTGGTACTGGTAAAAGTTGTCTATTTGTGCAAATTGATCAGAGTTGGCTATGGCATAGGAGGATGTGTCATGTAAATTTTGATAATATCATCAAGATAAGCAACACTCAGGCTGTAAGAGATCTTCCAAAACTGGTGAAACCTACAAATAGTTTTTGCAAAGAATGTCAGTTGGGGAAACAAAGTAGAGTCTCATTCAAAAGCAAGGAACAATCTTCCATCGGATTATTGGACTTAGTTCATACTGATCTATGTGGTCCGGCAAGAATAAGGAGTGTGCAAGGTGATAGATACTTCATGTTATTAATTGATGACCATTCCCGGATGATGTGGGTTACTTTTCTAAAAGAGAAATTAGAAGCTCTTGAGAAATTCAAAATATTCAAGGCTATGGTAGAGAATGAAACCGGATTAAAATTAAAATGTCTGAGGTTTGATAGAGGTGGAGAATTCACATCCAGTGAGTTCATAGAATTCAGTGAGAAACATGGAATAAAGAGACAGTTGTCTACTCCTAGGACTCCACAACATAATGGAGTAGTGGAGAGAAAGAACCAAACCATCCAGGAAGCATCTAGGACTGTGATGATGGAAGCAAATGTTCCTCATATCTATTAGAGAGAAGTTGTCAGCACTGTAGTCTATACTCTTAATCGAGTACAAATCAGAAGCAATACCGGTAAGACTCCTTATGAACTTTGGTTTGGCATCACTCCTACTGTGAGGTATTTTAGAGTCTTTGGTAGCAAATGTTATATTAAAAGAGATGAAGACCTAGGAAAATTTGATGCTAGAAGTGATGAAGGAATATTTTTGGGTTACTCTACTTAAAGCAAAGCATACCGGTATAATAACAAGAGATTAAGGAAGATTGTGGAAAGTACAAATGTGAAGGTTGATGAAGGAATTGAAAAACCCTCAAGGTTTTATGAATATGATGAAGATGATCAAAATGATGTTTTTGTTCAAGAAATCCAAGCTCCCTCTAAAATTTAGATTCAAACTGATCTGGTGAATCAGGAAGAAGAGATAAGTTTGAATGAACCTGTTCAAGAATCAGAAGTGCAAGAAACTCCCAAAGTTCCCAGGTATGTAAGACTAAATCACTCTGAAAATCAGATTAGAGGTGATAAAAGAAAAGGCGTACAAACAAGAAGAAGGATTGCTCAAGATTCAGAAGAGTATTGTCTGATTTCAAAAGTTGAACCTAGGACAGTGAATGAATCTTGCAATGATGAAAACTGGACTAAGGTAATGGAGGAAGAACTAATGCAAATTGAGAAGAATCACACATAGGATCTTGTTCGCAGACCTAAAAACAAGAATGTGATTGGAACCAAATGGGTCTTCCGGAATAAACTGAATGAAGTTGGTGAAGTAATCAGAAATAAAGCCAGATTGGTCTGCAAGGGTTACTCTCAGATAGAAGGAGTTGATTTTGAAGAAACTTTTGCTCCGATGGCAGAAATTGAAGTAGTCAGACTATTTCTTGCTTTTGTTGCTTTCAAGGATTTCAAAGTGTATCAGATGGATGTCAAGTCTGCCTTCCTAAACGGTGACTTCGAAGAAGAAGTATACATTGAGAAACCAAATGGATTTCAATTGTCTGATCATGGTGATATGGTCTGCAAGTTGAAGAAAACACGACTCAAGCAAGCCCCAAGAGCCTGGTATGAAAGATTGGATAAGCATATTTTGAAGATTGGTTTTAACAAAGGTACTGCTGACAGTAATTTGTACTTCAAAATTGATCATGAAAATATCTTGATTGTTGAAGTATTTGTTGATGATATCATTTTTGGAGGAAGAGATAGTATGTGCAAAACCTTTGCAAATCAAATGAAAAGTGAATTTGAGATGTCCATTCTTGGTGAAATGAATTTCTTCTTGGGTCTGTAAATCATTCAAACTAAGAAAGGAATCTTCATTTCTCAGACCAAATATGTGAAAGAATTGTTGAATAAATTTGGGATGGAAGAGTCAAAACCAATGAGTACTCCCATGGCAACTAGATGTAAACTGAGCAAAGATGATGACTCTCCTAAGACTGATCAGAAAAAGTGCAAGTCAATGATTGGAGGATTGTTGTATCTCACTCAAACTAGGCCTGATATTATGAATGTTGTTGGTCTTGTTGCTAGATTCCAAGCTGATCCTAGAGAATCTCATGTCATGGCAATCAAGAGGAATTTTAGGTATCTAAAAGGGATAGTTGAGTACAGTTTGTGGTATCCTAGAGATCATAACTTCTCTCTTCATGTATATACAGATGCAGATTGGGCAGGAGATGTGGATGACCGGAAGAGTACCAGTGGTGGAGCATTCTTTTTGGGAAAGAGATTGGTTTCTTGGCTGAGCAAGAAACAAGAGGCAATATCTTTGTCCATTGCAGAAGCAAAATATATTGCAGCAGTAGGTAGTTGCACTCAAGTTTTGTGGATGAAGCAAATGCTAAGAGACATAAGAGTGGAATATGAGGAGCCTATCACAATCTTCTATGATAATTCAAGTGCAATAAATATATCTAAGAATCCAGTGTTACATTCAAAGACCAAACATATATCCATCAAGTTTCACTTTTTGAGAGAGCAAGTGAACAAGAATGAAGTCAGATTAGAGTTCGCGCCTTCCAAGGATCAGATTGTAGATATCTTCACCAAACCTCTACCTAAGGACTCTTTTGAGTATCTTAGGGAGAAGTTAGGGGTTATTACCCCTCCAGTGATGAACTAAGGTGCACTGATGTGCATCAATCCGGTGGATATCACAGTCATATCTTGTGGTCCGAATTGATGATGGGGAACTGCTACTCAGGGGGAGTAGTTGGTATGATTCAGAAGTGGTGAAGTTGCAAGTATGTGCCCTTTGCCATTGATGTCAAAGGGGGGGAGAAGACATGTGAAAAACAAGTAGTTGCTGATCAAAGGGGGAGCAGGAAAGGAAGAGAAGTTGTGACAGTAAAGAGAAGTTCTTGTCTTGATGGTTAAAATAATTTTTCACATCATATGTTGCCATCAATGACAAAGGGGGAGATTGTTGCAAGTATGGGCCTAACCAGTGTTGTCATTGATGTCAACATACTCCTATTGTGTTGATGATAAGGATTGGATGAGCTGTGTGGTGAAGATATAGAGAAAATTAGTCCTAATTAGGAACAGAGAAGAACAGTGAAGACAGTAAGCTAAAGATCCTAGCTAAGATGAAGATCAGAGGATGCGCATCAAATGGTTTGTAGATATGTGTCTTAAGATGCTCCAGTAACAATTTCAGAGGTCCACATGAAGATCTGAAGAAGTTATGACCGCTTAAGTAAAACTAGTTTTGGCAGATATTCAGAGGTGACAGTGTGACACAGATAGGTCCGGTGAGATCCAGAAATGAAATATCTTGTTCTGTGGATTTGGTAAAGTGTTTATGAAGTCAATGTGAATTGACAACTCAATTGGTTCATGGTCTGGAGGTCCGCAAGCATCTATTCCATTGTGACAGTGATGACAGATTGTGTTCTTAAGGTTCCGGAAGAAGGAGAGAAGGATTTCAGTAAGAAGATGTAGTATGGATGTTCTTGATGATTCAGGCAAGCCTGTGGATGTCTTTGGATTATGTTTTGTTTGTGTTGGGGGTCCACATTGAAGTTTGAGCTCATGATTGAAGAATAACCTCTAGATGATGGTGTTCTTTTCAACACAGGCCAACCGGATGAGTTACACATCCTGCGGATGATCTTGAAGATGTTATGTGAAGATTGGCATGTTTCTAGAAGGAGATTAAAGTCTTAGATCTGTGTGGCTGACAGTGTGTTGATCCATGTGAAGTATTTTGTAATAAGTCATGTTGTATGTACTTGCTCTGTAATATATGCCGACTTGGATGATAATTCCTAATTCGATGTCTTGTATAAATAAGGAGTTGTTAAGTCATTTCAAAGTGCATCTTGTGGGGATGAGAGTGTGGTAAAGAGCAGAGGAGTGAAAGGTAGGGTAGAAGTATTAGGCTTAAATGGAACTGATTCAAACATGGTAAAGATGCTATTCTCCAATTCAAGTATATGATACTTATTATTTTGTAGATATTGTGTCTCTTGTAGGCAGTGGGCCTCTTGGGAGCAGTGTGCTCGAGCAGTGAGCCCTAATTGGCATGTGCCATTTTGTTCTTTCTATTCTTCTAACAGAGAATACAATCTTGGGTTAATCACCCCGTGGTTTTTCCCTTAACTGGGTTTTCCACGTCAAAATCATGGTGTCTTATGTGTTGATGTGTTTCTGCTCTTGACTTTATGCATTATGTTTCCATGATTGATTCTTTATTATGCTGCTAAAGTACAAAGTGGATTTAATTGTTTAATGGGAAGAAATTTTTAGACAACTAATTCACCCCCCCCCCCCTCTCAGTTGTTTGTCCTGAATCTAACACCTTCAACATAAACAAACTAGTCAAGACAGGAATACAAGAATTTTTAACAATCAAACAAGAAGATAATGAATTAGTGACACATTTTATCACACGATGGAGGAAAGTTCTCTATTTTTCAACTAGCACACCAAACATGAATCATAAGGAACTTTGTGATCTCTTCTTACATGCTCTCAACAATGACATACGAGAACAAGTTCAAAAACTCCCTTACAAATCATATGAAGAAGCATTTGAAAGTGCCCTTAGAATTGACCAAGCCGCTATTGATAGTGGAAGAAGGGAGTATGATACCTATGGAAGGTTGATAAACCATGATATAAATAACGAATCTTTGACAAATAATCAAGACATAGATGGGTCAACAAAAACATCACCATCTAGAATCAACAATAATTGTGACTACGATAGTCATACAAATTTGGGGAACCAAAATGTCAACAACTATGCCTTGAGAATCAACAAGAAGTCATACAACAATCATCATAAACCTCAAGATCACAATCATGATAAATATTTCTCATTTCACAAGAGAAGGGGGCATGATATTAAGTCATGTCAGGGGTACCATCGTTTCATATCAAATCTCCCAAAACGTTAACAAAAAGCATTCATGGACACATTCGCACAAGATGAAGAACTTAGTCCCAACACCTTTGATCAAAATACCTTAGGCCTTGTGGAATTAGATAAAGATCAAGAAATATGTGTCACCCAAGGACCAGAACAACTAGATGACACCTCCAACAATTCAAATTTTTCTCACATGTTAGATCTTATCAAGATTTCTCCTACACACAAGAACACTCTCCTCAAAGCCCTAGATCTAGGCCATCTAGTTCAAAGTAGTACAAGTGAAAAGTGTTCTTCTTCAACATTTGATTTTGAAAAGTTACCCTCAGACAATGGCATGGCTAAATAGGGTGATCTCCCCCTACAGATGATAGTCCAAGTTCAAGACTATTCCATTAAATGTGTAATGATCGATGATGGGTCTGCAGTCAACATAGTCTCTTTCTCTCTTCTTCAAAGAATGGGTTATGATGAAACTCAAATCACAAAAAAAAAACTTCCATCCTTAGAATTCGTGATAACCCAAACATTCAAACCATGGGTGAGGTCAATCTTCAAATCACATTAGGTCCCCAAACCCTCCCAACTGAATTTTATATCATAAGCAAAGAAACCACAAGGCCTTGGACTCATAGGATGAGATCCATTCCCTCCACACTATTTCAAGAAATACACTTCACGCATATGGGACAAACCCACATCATCAAAGGAGATCCTGATCCTTTCAACCTTTATAATGTTGAACAAGTCATAAAGAAGGGAAAGACCATGGAAACCACTAGAAACCCAAAAATCAACACTTTTGAAAAAGGGGAAACATCAAAACAAATTGCAAATGTAGCCAAGACCTCAAAATGTATAGGAAAGGGGGCAAAAGAAGAATTCCCCTTCAATCCCCACTCAACAAAGTCTTATGTTCCATTAAACTTAGTGGCCATTCCAATCGAATCAGACATAAACATTCCTATGATTGAAATCATGACTAGAAAAGAAGAACCAAAACTCACACAAAAACTAGGAGAGTCAACACCAACTCCAATTGCCCCTCAAAATTTCAAAACAAGCAATGAAACTATACAAGAACAAAAAATGGTAATGCTAGGAGGCAAATCATCAAACAATGAAACATGTGAGTACACAAAACTCCTCACTGAATACAAAGACATTTTCACACCAAGTCTTCGAGTGTCCTTGCAAAGACTTTCAAGTGAAGTTTAGACCAAATTGGATAAGTCCACACATAGTTAAGGAAGACATCAGAAATGACACTACCTCTTGTGCATTATGGAAGGAGAAGAGTTCAACATCTCAAAAATGTTGTAAAAGCCTATAAAAACACAAAAAAATCAAATATTCTACAAATACAAAAAAAATTACAAAAATAAAAAATGTCAAAAATGAGTTTTATTTCTTGCATTTCAGCATCATTCTATTCATCTTGCATTATAGTAAATGACTTGCTCTTATATTATTTTCATTTTAGTCAGAGTCTAAGGTTGCCTAGGTATATGTGATCCTTTTAGGTCCTGAGATTCCTCATTTTTCACAATCACCATTTTCCCCTTCATTCCTAGTGATTCTAATCAAATCCTAGCTCTTAGCTTTACACTAATCCTAGTCTTAATGAGCCAAGATGTTAGGTCTAAGAAAAGTCAGTATTCAAACCTATAGTGTTCAAAGGAAGCTTGCAAGTAGACCTTCCTAATTCTTCCCTAATAGAAGAGATGTCCAACTGGATTACAAAAACTTTTGGTGGCGCTTAGCCCCTTATCTTCCCTGGCCAAAAACGTCATGAGGATCAAAACTCTAAAGGAAGTGCAATCTAAAATACTAGTGAATAAAAAAATGAGTGATCAAAATAAGAGTGATGAGAAAAGTGAGAATTGAGAGATCAAATTATTGCATATCAAAGTTCCAAAAGCATTCATTTTCATAAAAGTCAAAACCGAAGAAATGAGAAAATCAAGTGAGGCATTCTAGAAAATACAAAAAAAGAGAGTTGCAAAAAAAGAGTGAAAGAGAGAAGATTATTGAATGTCTGTATTCTTGGGTGGAGATCAGTCTAAGCTTGAATCTTCAAGGGTGACATTCTATTAGAGAAAATAAAAGAGAAAGGTACAAAGCACACACATGCACTAGCTGAGTAAAGCCAAGAGTCTAGTAGCCTTTAGGATCATTTTCTATCTAGGGACCCCTGGTTCTTTCCCGCTCATCCTTTACCCTGGATCTATCTTGCTTGCCATCTATGATCTAAGTCTAGCGAACATCAATAAAATTTGTTACTTGTCTAAGTTGAAAGCTTGTCAGATTATCTTATCTAGATAAGGATCAGTGTTTAGCCTTTAATGAAGCCCAAGTCCAGAAGCACTTCATCTCCTTCCCACTCCCCAATTGAGTTCTAAATCCTTATCTCATAGACTTGAATAGGTCTCCTATACTAGAATAACCTGCAATCCCCTGGATTGAAAATCATATTAAAGAGCAGTCATATTGTTTGTCCCACAATGCATTCATATCAAAATCAGAAAAAGAGTTCCAAAGAAATAAAATCGATGTCATAACTCATGGGATTCCATAGAAGTAAATGTTTCATTTCAGCATCACTTGTGTTCTTGCATCTGCATATCATCAACTGCATTTATATATATATATATAGATATATATATATATATATTATGAAAAAGACAAAAATAAATTACATCATCCATATGTGATCATCTTAGGTATGCATTCTCATAAGCAAAATAAAAGCTCTATCCAACCATATGCACAAGAGGGAAATTGAAGTACAAGATGTCGACTAAAGCTATGTATGGATCTCATCAAATCAAGTCTTATAACAATAAGTGTAAAACAATGTCTGAGCACAAGTCACTCCTCCAACAAGTTAAAGAAGCAAAACTGTGTAGTCAAGTACACAAGTCTCCCCATGCAAGGGGGAAAGTGTAGAGATCACTTCAATAAATATAAGTATTCCAAAGACATCAAGGAGTGTCAAATCAAATCTTTGCAAAATCTTCACAAAAACCATAAAAAATTAGAAAAATAAAAAAAACATAAAAAAATTGTAAAACATAAAAAATCCTTAAAAATCAAATATGTTGTTCAAAATCTACAATAAAAGGAGAAATTATTCTCCTCTCTAGATTAGCATGTCATCTATTTCTTTTATGCATCTCTCGTGCATTCATTTTGTGTGCATTCATTCCTATAGGTCTCTCTGACAAAGGCAAACAACTAGTTGAGCTCAAACGATCTATAGTATGTTCATCATTTCAGTTTTTATTATTTGTTTTGATATATTCATATGCCAAACTAATACTAGTTATTGCAGGTACAATTGTGGGAAAACGACAGCAGGTAAGGCCTAGTTTAGGAATGGTACCTACCTTTCATGTAGATTACCATCCTTGAGGGGGCAAATATGTAAGCACCAAAATCACACATAGCCTCCACGAGGACCCCTATGATGAGTCATAATCCTTGCCATGTACATGTAAGCGTGAAATAACATCCTCTCAGTAGTAATTCTCTTGGTGATGTGTCTTTTCTTCCTCCATGTGTTGTTTCCCCTTAGTCATTTTCTCTCTCTCTTCACTTTCAACACTTTTTTAACACTTGTCGATTTGTGTTTCATGTGCTTGTGACCCTGTTCTTAAGCCTTGTATGCATCTTGTAGGTGATTTTTCACCTTTCCCCAGTGTTTTCATCCATTCCCACCCCTAGATGCCTTCTAGGGGTCCTCCCTAGCCATCTCTCACTTTTAGTTTTTAGTTTCACTCAACTAATCCAAATCTCCCCCTATTATTTCCAGATCTCCCTTAGGAGATCTTACTTTTACAAGTGGAGATTTAGATTTTCACACATGACTAACTTGTTTCTGGAGATAAATCCCCTCCTTTTCATCTCCTCTACCATCTCCCATCATGCACTTCCACCCAGGTGCCCTCCTCTAAGGGTCTCCCATGGGTTGCCCTTGGGCGACCCTGACTGGTGAAAGTGGAGACCCATGGGCGACCATGTCATCTTTTTTAGCTATGAAAAAACTCAAGTTTCTAACTCAAAAAAAGCTCTATTTTCAAGCATTTTTCTTCCTGTTTGCATGGATTTTCATGCCAAATATATAGTTAACTATTTCAAGCACCTACACATGCATAATTAGCTCTATTTCATCTTTAGTTAACAATTCAAGCATTCTCATGCATTCCTCTTTCTTTACTTTTTCTTGAGTGGTAATCTTTTATTGGGTAGATCTCTCCAATTTTAGCCTGGATCACTCCTAAGTCTTCTAAGTTAATTCTCCAATCAAATAGAGTTAACTCTCCTTCTTCACCTCTCATCCTGATGTAAGAGCATCCTGAGTGAATTGGTGATCTGCATCAACCAAAAACAATTGTAGGTTTAATTTTTAATTTTGTTTGGTTTGTTGGGTTCTAATGGATTTTCTTGGCACTATGTGTGTTTGGTACAGTTAGGGAGGCAGTTTGGTAGTGTTGCTTGAATTCAGTCCCGGCACGCGTGAAGTCAGTTTCTGTAAAACAATTGTTCCAGGAGCTTGGTGAAGTTTCTTGGCAAATCCTTCGACAAGTAAATTGTTGATTCCATTATGGAATTAAACACAAAGGTTTCGTGAGCAAATGCCTTCATGTTTTGAAGATTTTAATGTTTTCTGACTTGTGCTGGCAATTTGGTGAAAATGCAAAATATGGAATTCTATGGCACTTGGGATCGAATGACTTGGTAGGGGTTTTCAGAGTGTTGAATTATACATGTTTGCAAATTTTCATGAGAATCTGAGCACTTGGTGGGGAATTATCATGAAAGTTTTACTCTGTGTGTTTACTTCGAAGGCAAAAGGATGTATTTATCACAGTCTATGAAGAAAATTATTACTTGATACCATGGTTGCAGTTATTGACATCAGCACCCAACTATACATAATGAATATTTGTCAAAATGCCACAGAGGACCACAATTGGCATAAGGGATGTGCACAAAAGGGTTCTAACAAATATCTATTTACTTTGTTATGCAGTCACACGTTGATGTTTTGTTATTCACGTAAGATAAAGAAAGTGCCACGGTGGTTCAATAAGCATTTTTTTTATATAGTATACCCTAGTTTGGGACTAGGGACCCATCAAAATAGGGGTTGAGCCCACAGAGTCTTTAATAGCAAGTATCATAAAACAAAGAAGTATCTTCTACATAGGGGGGGCAAATTACAGCGGTCCCACCCTAAGTACTATATCTAACATACTACAAACACAAAAAACTAAACCTTGAAACATACAAACTTAGCTTAATTTCCATCCAGAATCACCACTCCCTCCTCATCGCAGGCGTAGGTGTACAAGGGACGCTCATGAGCCGGCACATTAACATTCATTTTTGTAGCCATCTCTTCAACCATCTTCTGCATATCTAAGACTCCCTATAGGATATCATTTAGATGACCCATCTGAGATTCATGAAACTCTGCAGACTGACCTGCATTATCAATCATATCCTCATGGGTGAGGATTGATGTCACTGCAACAGAATGGAACGTAGCCACCACCATTGACTGGGCTGCACCAAATATGTTCCATCACCCTCTAGAAGTCCTGGGATCCAATAATAGTTTGGCCATTGCCTCTCTCACATTTACACCTTCCTTTACGTCTACCTCTTTAGCCACCTTCAACAGTTGAAATAGCCACTCCTTTAGGATTGGATTCTTAATTTCCTTATCCAAGTCCTTCATGAAACAGTCCATATCCACCTCTACCAGAATATTTTTCAACCTCTTCTGGGGGTATATTTTGATTTCATTCTCCCACCTAAGCTGCAACTGGACCCTGCTCTAGGAATATGCCTCCTACACGGTTCACTAAAAGGGTGTTTTCCTTTTACTTCTTCACCTTCTCCGCTCTCCATAGCACCAACCCTAAAGGATGAATGTAGAGAGAACCAGAGAATGTTTGAGAGAAAGTAGAGGAAAGGCAGGTCATAAAAGAGGCAATTTTATTTCTCAAAATGCATGTCGTCTCATCAATGCTAATTACAACTCCAACTATCATCAGTACCTTCTCATAATTCTCACACTTCAGCCTTAAAAGCCTTGCATTGTCATTATGACTTTGGGTTATCATGCCAACCCATTATCGGGGGGATGGGCTTTGATATCTGTTATCACCCAGATTTGCACCCTTGCATACAGTTGTAAAACCTCTACAATCTAGAGTAACATGGGAATGATATCTAAGTGTGGGCCTTTGCTAAATGAGATCAGACCTCTGGAGAAGGCCGGATTCCTTGCCTGATTATCACCTAAAACTACTAGATTTTTGAGGGGGAAAAGGGAAAAGAAATGCCTTTTAAACGAAAGATGAAACCGAAAGCTTGAAAAACAAAGGGTGATGCACCAGACAAATTTAAAGAGACTTCCACAAAACTGAGGAAATGCACAATATAATCAGATACAGTAAGTAAACATACACAAATTAGATGATTCTAGCAGAGGTAAGGCGCAATAGGGTTGAGAGGAACAAAACGTTCACAGACAACTTCATGCAGATTCACACAGAACTAGAAAATCAGCAAAGGAGGTAAAATGACTTGCATATATCCAATGAAAAGGTGAGGTTATAGTATATGAAATCTCTGTTTGGAAACAGAAAGACCAGAATGCCAAAAAAATTCCAACCTTATTTACAACATACGAATGCATATATATAGCATTCCAAATTAACCCTAAGTCAGTTACAGGAATTCGCTCTATGAGCTGGAACAGAAAAAATATCTACCCTGAATGACTATCCAGCTGCAACAGTTATGGCATCAAAATATCTAGGACTAGGCAAATAGAAGATATTTGTTTAGTCTTTAATGCAGCAGCTTACTCATCGATCTAAAAATAGGCAGTGGAGAAATATCTTTTACCATCAATGCAAGCTGGTTCATCCCTGTGCAACAATGAATGCAAAAAAAATATCTCCTATCTGCTTGAAAAGTTGCTGAAACGTCCAGTTGCCCAAGACATACAAATCCAGATCTAAAAATGGAAAGTGACAAAAACTCCTGAAAACCCTGCTAAATGAAAGAAGGGACAAAAACATGCATCTTTGCCTCTTGCAGCATGTCAAAATTCTCTAGGATGGAGGAGATACAGGTGGTCAAAGTTTTGGTCAACCGCCTGTATATATCGCTTTGCATCTGTGTATATATCGCTTGAATTTGCCACCTGAATCGGCATTCAAAACCTTTTCTGCAACTCCCTTTGCATATGCATGGCGCTTCGTATATCGAGCTGTGAAATGCCCTTGCATTTTCAAAATTCATATATGCATACAAATGCCTTTGTATGTGCGGGCCCCACCTCTTGTATCTCCACTTGCATGTATGTCTGCCGCCATGTGGCATGACCTGATTTGTTGCTGAGTTGGTTCAAGGAGCATCGCTAAAAACTGTATTTGCTCTTTGCATATCGTAATATACAAGCACAAATGTACATGCAACTGCGGCCTTGAAAATTTTATAAAGTAGATTGAAAACATCTTTGAAATTCAGCTTGTATGTATATCTGCGATTGTATGTCGACTTTGTATATCGCATGATATACAAACACCAAATATGCAAGCCGCGGACCTCAAAAACTATCAACTGCTTTGACTGCTGGGTCGGGTCCGGCTTGTATATGTTCCTTGTATATGCAAACATGAATGTGCATATACATACAAGTGGTGGTCCCCACTCCTTTATGATCGCCCAGCATGTATCTTTTGTATCTGCCCCTTTGTATGCCAAAACATACAATCGCTTTTCATACAAGGTGGACCCCAAAACAACATAGAACACAATAAAATTTCCATTCGGATCCGGGTTGTATATTTTTCCTTGTATATCCCTTTGCATGTTGGACTTGTATATCGGCCTTGTATGTGCGAACATACAACCTGATATACATTCCACTATAGCATTCTCACTTGTATGCCAACCTTGTATCTCGCCGACATGCATTCCACTGTAGCAAATGTATGTAAGTCGGCCTTGTATGTTTTTCATTGTATATTGGGTTGTATGTGCAAACATACAAACCCGATATACATTCCATCATGATATACATTTGCAGAATATTCTGGGAATCTGCAACAGATTCCCTAAATGCATATACAACCCGATATACAATCTGCATTGTATGTAGTCATTGCATGTTCAAACATACAACAAAATATGCATTTGAAACCCAATATACATTGAGGAAATATTCCTGGGATTTGCGATAGATTCCCTCAATGTATATGCATCTTCTAAGCTTGATATGCATTCTGAAATGCACAAAACTGAGTTGTTCTATTCCTTTGAAGGCTGATGGAAATTTCTGCAAGCCCGCCAATGTATATTTGCTCTTGTACATACAAACCTCTTTGTATATTTGACATATATAGGCGATATACAAGAAAAAAACTTGTATATAACCTTTGCATATTCCTTTGCATGTACAAAGGCGAATGTATTTACAAATATGCATACATATATAAAATATAAAATATGAGAAATCCCAGTGATAGAAAATACTTGAAACTGAAAGATTTCTGGGTTTTTCTGGGTTTTTTGCAAGGAATCTTTGGGCAAGATCTTAAGATTTTTTGACAAGGCATGCATGAGTACTTGGAAGATTTAAACTTTGTATGAACACTTCCCTTGCATTTTCAAGGAAAATGCAAGGTGAACTATTTGGCTCTGGACAGAGGAAAAAATAGGTCAATAATTTGGTGACCTCTATGGGATGTTTGCCTACTAAACAAATGATCAGTGGCCTTAAGCATCCATTGGGCATGGAGTCATACAGAGACTAAAAATTACAGATATTTCTGACCTTAGCAACTCAGGACAGCAGCAATGAAGAGCATGAAAGACCAACCTAAGACAGAAATGTTGAAAGCAACCACCTTTCAACTATGCTAGACAACATTTAGGAAAAGCAAAAAGGGATCTAAACTAATGTGCAGCAGCACTTATTGAAAGTATAGAAACCTAATCTACTAATTTATAAAGTACTCATACCTCAAAACACCTCTTTAGGTGTATCCCATTGACTGGGATAGGCAAATTTTGTCCATCCATATTTGATAACTAAAATGCATTGTGCTCCTTGCATTCAATAATGAGAAATGGGCCACTCCACATGTTGTCAAACTTGGAGTGTTTTCCTAGCCTGCTCTTCAATTCATCCCATTTGAGCACCATATCACCCTCCCCAAAGATCCTGGGAGTGGTCTTCTGATCAAAATTTCTTTTGGTCTAAAGCTGATGATACTCCATAGTCTTCATAGCCTTATCTCTGATTTCTTCAAGCTCCATAAGCTGAGCATATCTGATAGCCATGGGGTCTTCCTCTTCAAACATCTCTAGCTGATTCATGATGTATAGTGCTGGCAATTCCATAGAGACAAGTAATCTTGCTTCCTTCACATAGACTAACATATATGGAGAGTTTCTAATGGACCTCTTAGGAGTTATTCTGTCTTCCCATAAAGCATACTTCAAGCTAGTGTGCCAAGTCCTCTGGTTGTCCTTCATTGATCTTTTAATAATCCTTATGAGATTTTTATTTGTAGACTCAACCAAACCATTACCCTGTGGGTAATAATTTGATGAAGTATTCAAATAAATCCCATTCTTAACAGCCCAATTAGTTATCTTTAGGCCAACAAAGGCCAAAGCATTATACGAGCTAATAGACTCAGGCACTCCAAATCTAGAAACCAAATCACAATAAAAATTTAAAACAACATTCTCATTAGATTCCTTCAGGGCCACTGCTTCAGTCCACCTTGTGAAGTAGTCTGTAGCTGTAAGTATCCACCTATGGCCTGCACTTGATGGTGGGTTAATAGGACCTATAAAATCAATGTGTCATCTCATAAAGGGTTGCTCTACCTGAATTGGCTGTAGAGGTAAAGCTGGTAGCCTTTCTTTACTGGCAAAAATGGCACACTTTATACATTTTCTAGCCCATGCATGGGCATCCTTAAATAAGTTGGGCCAATAATAGCCAGCTCTCATTACCTTCCAAGCAGTAGTCCTTGGGGCAAAATGACCCCCTGTTGTTCCATCATGAAATTCATGTAGCACCTTGTCAGTCTGATCTTTATCAATGCACCTTAACAATACACCATTAAAGTCCCTTCTGAAAAGGATGTCATTTATTAAAACATATGGAATGGATTGCAGTCTAAAATATCTTCTTTTAGTTCTATCTAGATCTACTGGACATTCACCAGTTTGCAAAAATTGAGTCATGTCATTAACCCAACTAGTGCCTACTGTTGTTGTATCATTCTGATGCTCCTCTTCAATAGTTAGAAGCACCTCTTCTTCTTTTTCTATTTCATTCTTTGAACTGGTAGCGAGTTGTTCACTGAGTCCTCTGCCTCTGACAAGCTTGGTTATCTTGATCTCCACGTCATATTCCATGACTTTGGTGATCCAACTAGCCCTTTTCTCACTAACATCTTTACTCAATAGGAACTCCTTCACAATGGGATGAGCTACCATCAAATGTATCTTGCTATTAGATACAAGATGCTGAAATTTCTTGAGGCTCCTTACCACTGCAAGGACATGTTTTTCAACAAAGCTATACCTTTTCTCATACTCCTCCAGCCCCTGGCTAAAGAAAGTGATTGGTTGCTCAAAACCCTCACTCTACTGCTGTACCAGAATCGCAGAAATTGTATCCAGGCTGCCATAAGCATATAAGATAAAGTCTTTGGAGAAAATAGGATTTACGAGCGTTGGTGCAGCCGCTAATGCCTCCTTTATGGACTGGAAGTTGTGTTTGGCCTCTGTCGTCCAACTACAAACTGTATTCTTTTTTAACATAGACGTTAAAGGCTTCAAAAGATTTGCGATGTCGGGGATAAATCCTCGCAGAAAATTAATTCTGCTAATAAAACTTTACAACCCCTTCTTGTGACAAGATAGCTCCAGAATAGCTCTTACCCTTTCAGGATCAATGGTAATGCCTTCCTTTGACACCACGTGCCCTAGCAGCTTGCCTTCATGCACAACGAATATGCATTTCTTGGGATTGAGAGATATCCTGAATTCCTTGCATCTTTCAAATACTAGCCTCAGATGAGATAAATGTTCAGCTGCATTCTTAGAAAAAACTATGATATCATCAAGGTATACCAACACTAATTTATACATCAACCGCTTAAAGGCCATATCCATTGCTCTCTGAAAAGTAGAGCCAGAATTCGAGAGGCCAAAAGGAATTCTTTTGTAGGCCATGGTACCCCATTTGGTGGTGAAAGTAGTCTTGAACTGATCCTCCTCCTTGACTAACACCTGATTGTAACCAGAAAAACTATCAAGCAAAGAAAACCTTTCTGAGCTAGCTACTACTTGTAGAAGCTTACCTTTAAAAAGCTTACCTTTAAAAATTTCTAGCTCCTCATAATACTCTTCTTTTACCTGCATACTGGTCCTGCTTTTCTTCAGTTGATCATCTGTACTAAAAATAGATTCCAAGGTTACCAATCCCTTGGGCAGCTTGTTTGTTCTCAACTGAACAAATTGATCATTGCCTGTTGTTTGAGTTTATCCTGATTCATCATGGAAAACTCATCCTCCTCTAACAAGAAATGTAGGATCTGCTCATCACTTTCAAAAACTTGCCAATGAATATTATTATCAGGGATAGAGGGCCTATCAACTAGTTTTACATGAGGTTGTACCTTCTCCCTTTGAATATCACTGGGGATGTCAAACTGAGCCCCAATTATAGCTAACCTATCAGCATGGGAGTTATGATTTCTTGGAATGGAGATCAGATTGAAAGCATCAAATTCTTCAATCATGTTCCACACTTTATGTTTGTAGCATTTCAGAACATCATTTTTTGTAAGATGCAGTCCTCTTACCTGATTCACAATGAGTTCACTATCCCCAAACACCTACAAACATCCTATTTTCCTCTTTCTTGCCCACTGCAAACCTTGAATTAATCCTTCATATTCAGCAGTGTTGTTTGTACATGCAAAGGCAAAACAGAAAGAAGAATAATATTTTTCACCTTGTGGTGACACCAGCATTGCACCACCTCCAGATCCATTCCTACTCCTTGAGCCATCAAAGTACATTTTCCACACCTCGTTTTGCTGCTCTGTCTGATGTTCAACATCTTTTACAAGATTTGGTATCGTTGTTTCAGGCTCATGCAATATATAAACCCCCATACCAGTTTCTTGGATGTGTCCTTCAGGATCATCCACACTATTTTTTAAGGCCCACTCCCTTAAGAGTACCTCTGGTATGCTTTCAGCTTGTAGTTCTTAAGCAGCAACTAATTCAGGGTCATCATAAATAATGCAATTTGCATTAACAACACTTGGTGTGTAAAGCTCTATGTGATGATTTGAAAGCAACTCAGATTTTAAAGTTACTTTGGTGCCATATCTGGTCCTAAAAAACATGTGGGACCAGTCTGAGGATAAATATCCTCCTATCTTGGCTATAAATTCTCTTGATAAGCACATAGCAAAATAAGGAGGCAAATCTATGATGAATACCTCCTGGGAAATGGAAACATTGGGACAGGTATGCAGAGTGAGGCCTAGGTCTTTTATTACACCCACAGTATTAATAGCTGTGCCATCTAATTGGACTACACCCTTCTCAAGGGGTTGGTACTTAAGCCCTAATTGGTCTACTATCTTCTTAGGCATCACAGAACTACTTGCTCCACTATCCACCATGCAATTATGAACTAATTTGTCCCCAATTATTAAAGACACATAAAAAGGGAGTGGCTTAGCATTCTTGTTTGGCTGCTTGCTACTATCCTCGGATGAATTGGTAAGGACAGCCCTATTTGGGTCAACAGTTGTATCTTTGGATACTTTCAAATCAGACAGGACAGATTGCAATATGTCCTTTTGGCCAGGGATGGCTAGGGAATCCCACATGGACATTGTCACATTCATCTTCTTCATATTTTCAATAATATTGAAAGGTGGAGTGACACTTACCTTTTGATTTGATTTTGTAGTAGCAACCTCTGCTTGCAAATGAGGCATCTCCCTTGCTATTGTTGGGTTACCTCTTTGTAAAATATGGGGAATGTGTGAGGTAGAAGCACCAGCAGGTGCTTTTCCTTTATTTGCTGCTTGTTCCATCTCATAACCCCTCTTCTTGGCCCTTGTATTTGCTGCCACTGGAGCATTATCTCTATTCATGCCACAGAATTCACCTTCTTGCCAGTTCATGAAAGCAGAATCACCCTGAGGTTGCTCCTGTTGTTGCGCAACTCCATCATTAGGTGTATTTAACTTTGGGACTACAACATTTTGTACCATTAAAGCCTGATTTATCACTCCATTTGAACAGGCTGCTTGACTGTGTGGCTGATTACATGGATAGCACCATTCATACTTGACAGCAAGGTTGTTCTAAGTAGGGACAAGATCCCTTACTACATTAATAGGTGTCAGATTATAAGGTTGAAAAGGCCTCTAATTCACATTTTGCCTGGCACCTTGGTAATTACTTTGATAAGGTGGCCTATTAGCTTGGTAAGGCTAATTTTGGACTTGATATGGCTGCTGATTTTGCCCTTGAGGTTGTGGCTGATAAGGTTGCCTATTCTGGGATTGCTGCTTTTTAATGTTTACTAACTCATTCCCAAAGGTCTACAGGATATTCTCTATTTTTTGTTGGCTATTTTTAATCTCCTTCAACTCTTGAGATGAACTATAGGCAGCAGGCTCAAAATTGGCAGTACTTGGTAATGCTACCACAGTAGGTAAAGGGGCAAAATATGGGATTGGCAAAGGCATCGAAGCCTGAACTTAGGGAAGATGGGCATTAGTGGCCTAGGTGCTATTTTTCTAGCCTAAATCAGATTATTCTCTACCCTAATAGCTAATTCATAAGCATCTGACAAACTAGTACCTCCCAGTGATTGAATCATTACTGAAACATCACTATTTAGGGCTTTCAAAAAATACAAGAATGCATATTCAGCTGGAGGCCTTACCATGGTAGGAATTATGTCCCACGTCTTCTAGAATCTGAAGTTAAAATCCATCATTTACTCCTGAGGAGCTCTCTTTATGGTGGTCATCTGTTCAACCAGTGACAAGTTGTCTAATTTATCTTGAAATTGCTTGTTTAACTTATCACCTAGATCATCCCAGGTTGTAATGGTCTGCACTGGTAGACTCCTAAACCATTGCAATTCTTTTCCCTTGAAAGAAGCAGCCAGTAGCCTGATGGCAACATTTTCTTAGGTTATGTGATGCACTCCACATAGGGAAGCCACGTCTCTAATGTGCTCAATAGGGGTAGTTTGATTCTCCCCTGTGAAATAGGGCAAACTCTTCAAAGCTGACATGGGTATCACATCATGTACTATTAAATTCAAAGGACTGCCCCCATCAAAAGCCACAAATGGCTAATTTCTTGCCATCTGAATGGCTAGAGGTAGGATTGCTTGAGTTGCTACAGGAACTACAGGTGCAACTGGCCTAAAATTTGGGGGAGTTGATTTGTACTCTTTTGAAAATTAGAGTCCTTGCTATAGCTCTCTCCTATCTTCTAGGTGGTGACAGCTGCAGATAATCAAATGAGCTTGAACTCCTAGTTTGAATCTTTCTCATAAGATGTCACAGCAGCACTGATCTGCTTGTCTCTCCTCAGTCTGAGTCACCAGATATGCAAACTTTAACCTCTTAAAGGTCTGTAATCACTGAATGCACATCAAAACTAGCAATAATGATTGTTAAGTTGATTATTGTTCTGACTCTCATCCCACCGGGCATGCCAAAGTTGTTATCACCCAGATTTGCACCCTTGCATACAGTTGTGAAACCTTTGCAATCTGGAGTAACATGGGAATGATCTCTAAGTGTGGGACTTTGCTAAATGAGATCAGACCTCTGGAGAAGGCACCCAACTATACATAATGAATATTTGTCAAAATGCCACAGAGGGCCGCAGTTGGCATAAGGGATGTGCACAAAAGTGTTCTAACAAATATCTATTTACTTTGTTATGCAGTCACATGTTGATGTTTTGTTATTCACGTAAGATAAAGAAAGTGCCACGATGGTTCAATAACCATTTTTTTTATACAATATACCCTAGTTTGGGACCAGGGACCCATCAAAATAGGGGCTGAGCCCATAGAGTCTTTAATAGCAAGTATCATAAAATAGAGAAGTATCTTCTATATAGGGGGGCAAATTACAGCGGTCCCACCCTAAGTATTGTATCTAACATACTACAAACACAAAAAACTAAACCTTAAAACATACAAACTTAGCTTAATTTCCATCCAGAATCACCACTCCCTCCTCATCGTAGGCGCAGGTGTACAAGGGACGCTCACAAGCCAGCACATTAACATTCATTTTCGTAGCCATCTCTTCAACCATCTTCTGCATATCCAAGACTCTATAGGATATCATGCAAATGACCCATTTGAGATTCATGAAACTCTGCAGACTTACCCGCATTCTCAATCATATCCTCATGGGTGAGGATTGATGTCACTGCAACAAAATGAAATGTAGCCACCACCATCGACTGGGCTGCACCAAATACATTCCATCACCCTCTAGAAGTCCTGGGATCCAATAACAGGTTGGCCATTGCCTCTCTCACATTTACACCTTCCTTTACATCTACCTCTTTAGCCACCTTCAACAGTCGAAATAGACACTCCTTTAGGATTGGATTCTTAATTTCCTTATTGAAGTCCTTCATGAAACAGTCCATATCCACCTCTACTAGAATCTTTTTCAACCTCTTCTGGGGGTATATTTCCATTTCATTCTCCCACCTAAGCTGCAACTGGACCCTGCTCTAGGAATATGCCTCCTACGCGGTTCACTAAAAGGGTGTTTTCCTTTTACTTCTTCACCTTCTCCGCTCTCCATAGCACCAACCCTAAAGGATGAATGTAGAGAGAACCAGAGAATGTTTGAGAGAAAGTAGAGGAAAGGCAGGTCATAAAAGAGGTAATTTTATGCCTCAAAATGTATGTCATCTCATCAATGCTAATTAAAACTCCAATTGTCATCAGTACCTTCTCATACTTCTCACACTCGAGCCTTGAAAGCCTTGCATTGTCATGATGACTTTGGGTTATCGTGCCAACCCATTATCGGGGGGATGGGCTTTGATATCTTCTTGTAATATGGTGACCAATTCTCTAGGCACAACCTCACTCCATTCCCAACCTAAGAGGGAGCATCTAGAAGCTAGCTCAATACCATAATTTGCCACCCAATCAACAGCCCTACTGCCTTAGCTTTTGATATGAGTAATGGAGAAACTGCTAAAAGATCGAGCCAAGCTAAGAATCTTTTTATCACATGTTCAAGGCACCAGTTCTACTATAATCCTGGAGTCTCCCTCAACCCAAATTTTCTCCCAACCCATCTGCCTTGCCACTTCCAAACCTTTCCAAAGAGCTCTAGCTTCTACTAGATTGTTTGAGTCAATGTTAGCATCTAGAGCATAGAAGCCAAGGGGTTGACCTCTATGATCCCTGAAGATTCCCCCACCACCAGCATTTCCTAGGTTTCCTCTTGTGTCTCCATCAATATTTAACTTCACCCACCCCACCTCCGACGGCTCCCATAATACTTCCTCCTTGACCCAACCCAAACCTCCTTGGCTTGGTATCCCCAGCCATCTAAATCGAGGCCATGCATTGGCCCATCAAGTCTCATCTGGTTGGATGGACCAATCTTCCTTATGATGAGAAGCCCCTATCTCCCCCACGTTAGACTCAACCCCATCCCAAACCAGATCAAGAGATTTTTTCTTATCAAGGAACAACCTCCTATTTCATTCCAGCTAAATATTCCAAACCAAAAGTGTTGGGAGAATCTCCCAAATGAGTCTTAAGCTAGGGTTTTTATATATGCTTCTCCATTCCTCAATCACACCCAACATATTATTAGGAGTGACCCAATTAAAATCCCATCTATGAAGGAAGCGACACCACAACTCCCAAGCAAAGTCACAATGTATAAATAGATGAGCATTGTCTTCCTAATCCTATTTACACATCACGCATCAAAAAGGACCTTGCTTTCCCAGCTTGGTTAATCTAGCCCAAGTCAGTTCCCTCCCTTTACAAGAGATCCACATAAAGGCATTAGCTTTTTGTAGACCACAATGATTCTAGATTTTTCTCGCATAACTACATTGTGCCACTGCATTTATATTGAAAACTTGCTCATAGACATCCCTTACTGTCACTCTACCTTTAGCATTACCTCCCCACAAAAGTCTGTCCTCTTCCTTCAATAAAGGAAATTTATTTAGTCTCACTCTAAGTTCTTTCCAAATCAGCTCCAGATCAATGTCACAATTAGCGTGTGAAATCCATTTCCAAACTCCATCCCTCTCTTCTAAATAGTTTTGAATGTGAGGCCAAATTCAAGCTTCCAGCACAACTCCCAGAGGTTTGTAATGATCCACTACCATCAAGGGTTTATCCATCAACCAAGGATCCCTCCAAAACCTTATCTTGTCTCATGATCCAATTCTCCACACTAAACCAAGTCTCAAAAAATCAATGCAAGAGCGTAGAAAATTCCAAACACTTGAACCTTTGGGGAGAGATATATTTTGTATGAAAAGGTTGTCAATGTCATTCTGGAGATACTTAGCCTGAATAACCTTACTCCACACTCTCCCTTTGTCTTCGTAAATCCTCTAGACTAATTTGGCCCCAAGAGCTTTGTTAACGAATTTGAGATTCCTGAGTCCTAATCCCCCGTTCTTTTTAGGTTGGCATACCTCTTTCCACTTAACCAGACTATATTTGAAGGTATCATCCATCCCCCTCCAAAAGAAAGTCCTCTGAGTTTTCTCTAGAATCTGAGCCATCTTTCTTGGGATTTTAAATACTGACATAGTATAGATTGGAATAGCTACTAGCGAGGCTTTGATCAGGGTTATTCTTCCAGCCAAAGATAACCACTTCCCTTTCCAGGATGAAAACTTACTCTGCATGCTATCAACCACCTTTCTCCACTCCTAACAAGAAGCTCTTTTCTCAACCAAAGGCATCCCCAGATAACTGCTAGGCAAGGACCCAGCCTCAAATCCCAAGATCTGCTACACTTCCATAGCTTCCGCACATAATTCCTTAAGAAAGTAGATTCTAGATTTGCCTAAGTTCACCTTCTACCCTGAAGCCAATTCGTAGTTTTGGAGAACTTTCTTGAACACCCTTGCCTCTCTAGCAGTAGCTTCACCAAATAGCAGGGTATCATCTACAAATTGAAGATGCGTGAGATTGGGGAAACCTCGAGAAACCTGCAATCCTTTGATCTTAAGTTCCCTCGATGCCACCTTTATCACATGACCTAAAGCCTCCACAACAATCAAGAAAAGAAAGGGCAATAAGGGATCCCCTTGTCTGAGCCCCCTTTTTGCTGCGAAGAAATCCATTGCAACACCATTAATCAATACTACATATGAGATAGAGGAGATGCAACTATAAATCCAGTCACACCATTCTTCACAAAAGCCCATCCTTCTCATAATCTCTATCAGAAAGGCCCAAGATACCCAGTCATAATCTTTATTCATATCAAGTTTCAGGATCATCCCTTCCTTTCCTCTTTCTTTGATTGAGTGTATCATTTCATGAGCTAACAAAACACCATTTAAAATCTCCCTGCTTTTTAGAAAGCCGCTCTGTTCATCTTGTGAGGCCAATTATTTTCCTTCCTTATTTTGATCATTTTACATTTTAGTTGATGGCATTATCAGACTTTTAGAGACTATTGTTCCATTATGTAGATTAGATTATATCTCCTGATTCTGGTTTGACATTGATTAGACATATGGTGATTCGATTTGATCATATTTTGATGCTACATTGAGACTAGACATGCGAGATATATTAGATGATGTTTATTGATGTGATTTCTAGTTCATTATGTGGATTCATTAATTCATGATGATTATGTGACATTAGATGGAAAATGTGGTTTAATCTTGAATTATGTTGTGAATGATTAATGTTGTATGCAATGACATGGATTTCATTTTAGTTTCTTTGGCTATGATTATACATGATGTGATTGATACTTGATCTAGTTGTGCAGGATTATATTCCCAAGCCACGAGAAATCAGAGGTAGTGTTCACACATATGTTATTCCCTGTGAAACCGATCCATTCCCAAGAGGGATAAGGATCACGTTTGATCGGATGTTGTTTGAGTACTTGTTTGATTTACTATTTTGGCCTAGTACCCCTTTCTGTAAATTAATTTACATCATGTGTTGTATATTTTTATTGTTTTACACCACTTGGTATTATTTTCATTTATGGGCCATTTAAAGTGAATTTATGACTCCCTAGGTGTACCTTAGTGTCCCAAAACTTACCCTAGGTGGTTACCCATGGGTCTAGGGTCAATTTTGACTAACTAAACCTTGGGGTAACTCACTTTTGGTCACTCTAAACTAGGGTTTAGTCAAAGTGACGAATTTTGAATTGGCTAAGGGTGGGAGATGAGTCATGCTTTGGGAAAGACTCATCTCCCTTCCCAAAGTTTGAGGATACCTTCACCAAGAAGACTTGGGAGATCTTCAAGACTCCCAAGTGTGTGGGATCTCCCTCCAAGGCTCTCACACATGTGTGAGAGCATCTTGGAGGGAGATGGCTCTCTTGGAGAATAAGAGGATGCCATATGGCATCTATTATCCTCATGGAGGCTTGAAGGGAATTGCCACCTCACCACTTGGTCTCTCACACATGTGTGAGAGCACAAGTGGATAAGGTGAGGAATGGGATGGAATTGGAGGGTGACACTTGTCACCCTCACACTTCCTCTCCCTTGCAAGTGGCATGGGATGAGGAAGGAGAAAGTGACAATTGTCACCTTCTCATTCCTCAACGCCAAATTGGAAGGCCTATATTACCTCCTCTTGAAGAGGAGTGTGGGGTTCTTGCACTTAGGATACTTTTCTTTCTATTCTTGGATTTCCTTTTTGGGGGAGTTAGAGAAATTTGGAGATTGGGAGACTTGGAGAAGCTTGGAGCTCTTCACCAAATGTGCTTCCCTTGTTAGGTCTTTTGAAGGTAAGCTCCATGGCTATGGCCATTTGCCCTTGTATATTCAATTTATGTTGTGTTTGTGGTTTTATGTTGATGGTTGTTTTCATTTTGTGTGGGTTGGGAGTTTGGTGAGAGCACCTCCATTTGGAGGTAAGGCTCAACTTGTATGGGGTAGGGGAGAGCGAACCTCCTCGAGGTCACCTCCTTATTTTTATGCTACTTATAGCCTTGGGGGCTTTTCTATGGTGTTGAGAGCATATTTGATGGCAAGAGTGCCATGATAGTTTTGTTGAGTTATTTGGAGATATTTATTATGTGGTTGTGGCTTGAGGCCTTGAGACTTGGTGATTTTGAGATCATGGAGTGACCTCTTGAGTTGAGGGGTCCACTCCCCTACCCCCATCAAACTCATTTTCATGAGTTTAGTTTTGTGCAAACCTTTGGAAAATTTGTGTGTTTGAAAAATGGCATTGTTGTGGAGTGTGTGTCAAACTATGTAAATCCTACCTCCCTAGCTTAGGGGTGACCCAGGGCGTTCCTTCGTGGCTTGTTTCCCCTTTTTGGTGTTGTATTGTTGCAAGTTCTTGGTTGGAATAAGGGAGCTTGGTGAAGTCCATTTTCATCTTGTTTGCATTATTTTAGATGGTTGTGTGAGCCATGGCCTTGGAGGCCTTAATGTTTGGAGTTGTAAAATTTATACTCCTTATTGTATTGGTGTGTGAGGAACATTTTAATGTGAGTTACTCTTTAATGTTATTTCAAAAAGATGTTCATTATGCTAAGCTATTGTGTGTAAGTGTTAAAAAAAAATTCTGTCAATGAAAATATAAAGTGATGTTATGTATTTCAAGGGAAATAAATGTTATAACTTACTATTGTCCTCTTTCATCCAATAAAATTGTGTATATGTTGTAGTTTGACTCTGTTGGGTGTATATATAGCAAAGAAAGTATATTAGTTCTGTTGAAATGCATTTTAGGAGAAAAATAAAAAAGAGTAATATCCTTATGTTATGATTTTGCTTTCCAAAGAAGAAGGAAAAATAAGAGATCTGTTATATTTAAGTTGTTGTCAAAAGAAAACATGTTATTCTGCCTTATTTATTTATGTCAAAAAATAAAATAAAATAAACCACTTCTACTTGATATGATTCTTAGAAACACAAAAGGAAAACGTGGTCATTCGTCATGTTAAATTTATGTTTTCAAAAGAAATGTATATATAAGAAACTATTAAAATTACCTTGCGGTTAAATTGAACAAAAAAAATGGGGCAACAATTTGCAGTGCGACAAAATGCAGAACGGAAAAACACAGAATAGGAGGGACGAATTGAGGAGTAAACTCAAAGGAGAGATTGGCGACGACATCCTCTGGAGGAGCATGAGCACATCTGGCATCCAGAAAGATGGGGCAGAGGAACAGACAGAGCTGGTCAGAATTTTCATCATCAGGAAGAAGATCCATGGAGAAGAAATTGAATCCCTCAAGGAAGAATGCGCCAACAAAACATAGGATTCCGTCATCCAAGGCAATGGGAACAAGGGCAAAGGAATAATTTCCAGCGAAGAAATCTAGGTGCACAATGGAGAAGCAGGAGAAACCCTAGAGGAGGAGGACAACGTAGGGGTTTTCAGAGACAAAAACCCTAACCCAGAAACTTAATGTATAGAAGGCGAGAAGACAATAGATAAGGCCAGTTGACAATTGATCTTAGTGCAAACTAGATTCAAAACCAAGTCTCAAAATTGGAAAACACAACACTAATGATCAAATGGCTCAGTAAAGATTTAAACTGGGAAAGCCTTAAAACCTGGTGGTGTGGCAAATGGGGGAAAGATCTGGAGTTTAAGATCCTGGTGAATGATTTTTTTGTAGTTATTTGTCCATCCTCAGTAATAAGGGATCAAATAGAAAAAGGGGTATGGATTTTGGATGGATGCGGCTTCTACATCTACTGATGGAAGGTAGGCTTTGATCCGACCTTGCATCACATTGATAAAGCTCAGGATTGGTATGTCTTGCCCAACCTATCTCTTGAATACTAGGATCCTAGGATTCTGGAAGAAATAGGAAACAACATGGGAACTTTTTTGTGCACAAAAGAAAGGACTAAATCAGAAGGAACCGGTACACATGTGAGGATGTGTGTAGTGAATAGATCAGATAGAAGAATCCTAAGAGAAATTAAGATTTTGTCAGAATTAGGTGTGTGGACTCAAAACTTAATCCACAACCCCTTCACAACAGATACTTTGGTCAAGATTTTAGGATTGAAAAGTCACAATCAATCAAAGGAAAATTCTACATAGATCAAAACTTCACAATCTTCAAACAAATACTCTCTTCAACTAGATGAAAAGGATCAAATTTCAGAGGAGGAAGCCCAACCTCACCCTCCTGAAATGGAACAATAAGCTGAATCCAAAATTGGGGAGAGATTGGACGATAATTAGAGTATAAAAGCCCTAGATTAGAAACTTTCTCAAGTAATCAAGATGATGGGCAAAAATGTAAGAAGGGAAGATTTAGATTCCCTCATAAATGTGGGAAACGAACTCGTAGACATAGCAAATGCAGCTAAAAAAGGTGAGATTGAAATTGAAAATAATGAAGGCGAAGATTGGCTAGCAGAGCAAGAGTTAGAGATTATGGAAAATGAAGTATTAATGGACGAAGAGGAGATTCCAAGCAAAGTCATGAACACTCCTCCAAAAAACACAGAACAGGGGAAGCTAGGGCTGGGTACCAAGGAGCTAGTCAAAACCTCTCCAGATTGTGGAGAACACAGAGGAAAAGGCATAATTCCAAATAAGGAAAAGTTGAAGTGGGATGGGGAGGCAACAGGACAACTAAAAATTAAATCAATGTTGAAAGTAGGGAAGGGAGAAACCCTTCCCGAACAGCAATGAGGATCATTACTTGGAATGTTAGGGGCCTAAACACCCCTAAAAAAAGATGTCTGCTTAGGCAGCATCTGAATAACCTGCATCCGGATATTTGTCTAATCCAGGAATCAAAATTAGGAGAACAAGAAAGAGTAAATTTAATCATGAAAATGAAAAGCTAGAAAATCTTAGGAGTCAACTCGGAAGGAGCCTCAGGAGGTCTACTCACTTTATGGAAACCTCAATCAGCACTGGTTGAAGAAGTGGCATCAAGCAAGTTCTAGCAAGCATGTAAGGTAAGGAGCCTTGCTTCAAACTTAAGTTTTCTTTTGATAAATGTTTATGGGCCAAATAATTGCATTCAAAAAAGAATATTATGGAACGAACTGGATAAAATGTACAAGCTCCCAGAATTTGAGGTGTGTATTCTGGGAGGGGATTTCAATGCTATACTAAAAGGAGCTGATAAAAGAGGTGGAGTTGGAAGGAAACTTCAATCACAGGTAGATTTTGAAAATTTTGTGGATAGAAACATGCTATGTGACATTCAGATGGGGGAAGGGCAATTTACCTGGACTAACAGAAGGTTGGGTTTCTGCAACATAGCTAAGAAGTTGGACAGGTTTTTGTTCAAGGGAGATTTTAGTCGATTGCCCTTCACTCTTGATAGTCATCTGCTGCCAATTTCAGGATCAAATCATTATCTAGTGAGCTTGGAAATAATTGGGGAAAGGGGTCCAATAAGATGTCCTTTTAAATTTGAAAATATGTGGTTTAAACATAAGGATTTTTTAGATATGATCAAAGAATGGTGGAATGCTACACAGCCAAACGGATTCAAAATGTTTTGCATTGCAGCAAAGCTGAAAGTAATCAAGCAAAATTTAAAGATTTGGAACAAAGACAAATTTAAAAATATTTTTGAAGAGAAGAAGCAGTATGAAATAGCCTTGAAATCTAGACTGGGTATGTGCAGGATCATGATGGGCCAAACTATACCTCTAAGTGGCAATGAAAATACAAAAAATCAGACTTTATCAAGTTCATGTGAAATTTTGAATGGATTATCTATACAATTTGAAAAAGATGTAAGAATGAAATTTGTAGAGAATTGAATCTAGTTTATAGGCTACTATTTAAAAAAAAAAAAACTAAATTTACTTAGTGAAAATTGAATATTTCAATGAACAGTTATTAAATTTTTTAGAAAAAAATAAAAAGTGGGTGTCTGTCCAGCCAACCTAACTATGAGTAAAAATATATATATTTTTTTTAAACTTTCAAAATAAGTAGAGGACTCATGTCCGGATGTGATGCATATTTATTTGAAATTTTTTTCTAATAAAATAATTAGTTATGATTTTTTTACTGTGACTTTTTTAAAAAAATAAAAAGTAATTTTCCAGCCAACCTAACTCGATAAAAAAAATCAAAATTCAAATTTTTTTTTTAACCTATAGCCAGAAAAGCATAGAGTGTGACGCAGGTTTCGGATCTCAAAAAGGTGAAATGGTTTGAAAGTTATGGATGTTTTTCAATCAGTGTGTCCATCAGGATTTCAGAGACACGGTATATTGAAAATTATTAATAATTATTTAATAAAATGATAACCAAATAAATCTTATATTTTTAGAAAGCTAACAATTTTTTCTATAAACCCTTTTCGTTTTATCAATTTTGCATAAAAAAAAGTCGTCAGCACGAAGGGTGAAGTTCGAAGAAGAGACTGAAACATTAAAACACGTTACAATCCATAAAAAGTCAACAATCAAAATGGATATCCGTCTTACTTTGTACCAAAGCAAGATGAATATCCGTTTTGCTTCGGTAAAAGCAACTAGAAATGGATATCCGTTCTGGCAATGGATATCCGTTCTGAAAACGGATATCCGTTCTAGAAACGGATATCCGTTCTAGAAACGGATATCCGTTCTAGAAACGGATATCCGTTCTAGAAACGGATATCCATTTTCAGAACGGATATCCGTTTTGTTGATCTATGAAAAATTTTGTGCCATTGGTTTTGGATGAAGAGAAGCAACATATTTTGTACCATTGGTATTGTTTCACCAAAGATACAATCCATGGGTATATCGTTTATGTATGCGTGGAAATTTCGTGTATATCCTGCTATCATTTATCGTGGTTGTAAATGGTGAATGTACATGTCAAAGGATACAAAGGTTGACCGGCCATATCAGGAAAATTGGGAAAAGATACGTTAGTTGACCAGTGATAACAAGTCATGTTATGTATAGGCTAAATCAAAGACATCGGACTGACAATAGTTATCGGAGAGACAAAGTTCCATTGAGCTAACAACATTGATCTCACAGATCAAGTCATATCGGGGTGACAATCATTAAGTGTCACCAATGGGTTATTTATCAGCACTCGGAAGAACAGTTGAGAACTACACCGATGAGAGGGAGTCACACCGACAGAAGGAACATCAGAAAGAGATGGACTCTCGGAGGCGAGAAGAAAAGTGTCACCGATAGAGGCGGTCTGGCCGATGGTGTAGTTCGGTGTTTATTGTTTCGGTGTGAGATACGATATCGAAAATCAAAGAGAATGTCTGACCAATGTAGAAGTCTTACTGATGACTAATGGACGGTAAACACATTGGGGAGAGTTATAACGTCAGAATGCAAGTAAAAAGTCTCACCGGGGGTATTGGTCTTACCGATAGACAAGGGTGGTGAATCTCACATCGGAGTAAGTGTGTATATATCCTGCAATCATCTTATTCCATGAGACCACATTTCTTTGAGGCATTTTTTCAAATAGTTCATGTGTCTTGTCTATGCTTCCACACTTTCCGTACATGTCTACCAGAGCATTTCCAACTAGAATATCTACAAAAATCCCACTTCCATTATGCTTTGATGAATGTCCATACCCTATTCCAAAGCCCCCATTTTGGTAGAGGTAGAGAGGATGCTGACAAAGGTTGTAGAATCTAGCTTTACACTTGCCAATTGCATTTGCTTGAAAATTTCTAAAGCCTTTTCAACAAACCCGTTTATGCATATCCTACAATAATAGTAGTCAAGGAGACCACATTTCTCCAACTAGACTTCTACCAATTCAGAAAATGTGTGCTTCTGGACCAATGTTTGGTACAAGAAACATACCAATAGAGTGGTTGCCATAATTCTCCCTCAATTGGAATTAAAAGGTACCCTTTTTCCATCCGGAGGAGGTCTCTCCTTGTTATGCACTTTAAATCTCTCTTTTAGTTCTTTCAAGGGAAGGATTCCACCTTGGTTTGAGCAGTTGAAAGCGTTGAAGATACTTGACTTAAGAAGAAATGGACTAGAGGGTTCTATTCCCAAATCTCTTGCCAATTACTCACAACTTCACTGGAAAAGAATTTCACACAACTTGAAGGGGAGTATACTTGCAGAATTTGGTGGTCTGGGGAAGTTAGAACATCTTTGTTTGTCCTACAATCGCCTGAGCAGAAGCATTCCAAATTCTCTAGGAAACTGCATGTCTCTAATTGATTTGTCCCTTTACAATAACCATCTCACAAGTGCTCTATTCTCATGTCTTTACTTTGAAGGGAGCATGCTAATTACTTTGATCCATTCTCTTATACATATCAGAGAACAATGGAGGAGTCACACCGACAGCATAAGCCTGAGTGATGGATTCTACACATCGGCGAGAGGTCCCACATCAGGCTAACAAATTTGAAGGTTACTGATAATGATAAGTCTAGCCGACAATAGAGAAAGGAAGAACATATGAAGCATAGTTCGATGAGACATTAGAAATGTCTTGCCAATAGTAAAGAAAGAGTGTATTTTGGTCTCGTTTGGACCTTGGGAAGGATATTTTAAAATCTATTTGAGCAATTGGTGGGTTAATGGGTATTTTACACCTTGTTTGTAATCTTTTGCTATGTTGCTCTGCATCACTTGTCTACAACATACAAAGTTTACCTTTCTCACCCATACCTTCAGTATATAAAGGACATTAATAGGGAATTTGTAATTTCCACTCAGTCAGTGCAATCTAGGAGAGGATAGATTGTCTAAAGTTGTGATCTATTTCCATTTACACTTGCCATAACTACAAATGCTTAGTGTTTATTCTCAACCCCGGTATATGAATAAAATGTGACCTATTGTTCTAATAGGCCTATAGGGACAAAGAGGTGATAAAGCCTTTAATTTTAAACATGACATGATTTTGATAACTTCCCGTATTGGTAAGGTCCTGGATGACAATCCTTTGATGCACCTAATTGTAATAGGTGTTATGATAGTCCTTGGTATCTTTTCATTTCTTTCTTGAATGGCCTGCAAATAAGACATAAGACATATTAGATCCTTCATAAATAAGAATTCTCATACATTACATTTAAACTTAAACTCCCTAAACATCCATCAATCCATCCATTTATATCAAAATGCCATGAATATCCTATGATCAACCATTCTAATTCCTAGGATAGTCATATATTGCAATTTTGCTTCTCTATACTAAAATAGCCCAAGGAATATCTAACCTCGAATTTGTATTTTAACAATCTAATGTCTTTATGAATAACATTGAGTCTTCTTTTGGGACAACATTTTTGCCTTTAGAAGCTCCTCATTTGATGATAGCCTAAAATCAAATAATGGCTTATATCCAGAGCTTTATTAAGTTGATACCTAGGTGGATTAGTGTGTAAACATTGAAATTAGATGGTAATTCACAAGTTTATTGAATAATACAATGAATCCCTAGTATAGAATCCAAATGTACATAATAAACCGGATATCTATTTTGTAGTAGGCATATGGACATTGCAAGTGTCCGTTGCAAAGAATTGGGTTTTCCAAAATGGATATCCATTTCCAAAACGGATATCCGTTTTCAAAATGGATATCCATTTCCAAAATGGATATCCATTTCCAAAATGGATATCCGTTTTGGAAAAGCAAAAAAAAGACAAAAGGAATATTTCTGGGCTCGACTTCCGCAACCAGAGACCCTCTGCTATCGAAATACTAGTGATTTCTGGCTATGACAGTGAAAGGAATATTTTTATGCACTTTTGGAGACACAATTTTCTTGTTACAATCATAAGGGTGATATTTTTGTTCCCCTAATGGGGAGCAACAGTCGTCGTAAAGCAAAAAGGAGGAGGAAAGTTACATTGGAGGAAATTGAAGCAATTAGGAAAAAGGATAGGGAAAGGAAGAGGATTGGAAGGGTGGGTTTGGTGGATGCTCATCAAGGTGAATCTTCTTCTTTACCATCTAATGACATGCAAATTGAAGATGTTAATTTTGATTATAATGAAATGTTAGATAAGAATGAAATTCACCATGATATTGCAAATGAAAATATTGAAAAATGTTATGAAACACCTATTCATAATAGCAATACCATGGACAAAGAAGAAGAAGAAAAACGAAGACGTGCACTTGAAGAAAGTGGATATGAACATCATGATATTGAAATTGCACTCCATAATCCATTTGTTGATAAAATTGATGAGGTTGAAAACATGGATGAAACAAGAACAATCAATGTATCTCCAAATTTCATAAGAAGAGAGGACATTTGTCAAGAAGAGAATAACCGTGATGAAATTGGAAAACACCCAAAAACCCCAAAATGGTTACTTGAAATTGATGAGAACATAATGGAAAAACTTGAAGGCAAGAGGTCATCACGAACGGTTCGGTTGTGGGCTACAAAACTCTTCAATGAATACTTTGAGAAGAAAACATTAACCGAACAATGCCAACTTTTTGTGCAATTATTAAAGATGTACAAAATGAGACCTTTACTAAAGAAATTAAAGATTCGGTTAAACAAAGTGTCCGATCGGAATAAAATTATTGTAAGAAGCCTTTTCAATGCACTCAATTCTATTGGAAAGACTAGCAAGGAGAAAGATAAAAGAGCTGCCCGTAGAGTAATAACAACCTCAATAGTAAGCAAACAATTAAGAAATGCTCAATTAATGAGGCAAACTTGTGTTGACTTAAGAATGAATCGTAAAACATTATCAAAAGCACTAGCATTAAGATCAAGGCTAGATAGTCCTGTTGCCAATGATACTTGGGCTTTCAGTGGTAGGCTTCCACGAGTTGACAAGAAGCTAATTGATAGCACAAAGGAAGAAATTGAATGATTTTGGCACACTAACTCTAGGGTATCACCGAATGCAAAAGATGTTGTAAAGTTAAGAATTGGTGATAAAGACCGCACACCACATCCTAAACATTACTTGGAATGTAGCCAAACAACATTGTACAAACAATATTGTGAAACTCACCCAGGTATGACAATCTCACAAAGAGCATTTGAATCTCTTAAGCCATTTTATTGTGTTCCTCTTAAAGTTCGTAATACATGTTGTTGCAAATACCATGTAGAATTTTCTATGTACCATGAATTATTATGCAATATTCGTTCTACTTTGCACACTAACGAAATGTTACAGGAGTGTGGTGCAATTCAACTACCAAAGTCATCTAGGGACTTATTGGATTTATTTCTATGTATTAGAGATGATGGTTGCATGTTCTACAAGAATGATTGTTTAAATGAAAAGTGTTTACAATGTGGTGGGTTATCAAAGTTTGTATCATGTTTTCATGAGGGCAACGAGCATGATTTTGGAAAGAGAATGGTTGAGAAAAAGAGATATGAGACAGTGAAATACAATTTAAAAAATGGAGGTGAAGGTTCTAGATGTGAGTTGATTGTAAGAGAGGTAAGTATTGCCAATTTTATTTATGATTTTAAGAAAAATCTTTTCTACAAGTATGTCAGACATAGCCACAGGTCTCGATGGTTAGATCAACAGTTCAGGATGTGTAAAGACTCTTTCCCGATTGGAACTATTGTCTCTATAGTTGATTTTGCAGAAAACTATACATTGCAACCCCAAAATGAAGTTCAATCCCAGTACTACAATTCTATTCAGATTGCTATTTTTGTTCACATCACATACAGACATGCCCCCGAGAGTACAGAAGAGAACAAGAAGATTGTCAGAGAATACCATTTTTACATGAGTGATGATTGATCTCATTCAGCAGAGTTTGTGCAATATTGTTTTCAACAATTTTATGGGTTCTTGCAAGAAAAAGATATTAGAATAGATCAACATCTCATTTGGTCAGATAATTGCACTGGTCAATTCAAGAATGCTTGTAATTTCTATTGGTTGAGCAAAATGCATGTAGAGAAGGGTATACCTCATATTTGGAATTTTTTTGAACCCGGGCATGGAAAAGGTGAACATGATGGAGCAGGTGCATGCGTGAAGAGAGCTCTTTTTAAAGAACAACTAAAGATTAGAGGTGGTGCTACATTCAGTGATGCAGATTCCATTGTTAAGTGGTGTAACTATGCATTGTCACGAGGAGTGGCTCTTGATTCTGAAGTGCGCAGGTTCTTTTGGTTGGTTGAAGATGGGATAGCGATAGAGAAATTAGAATGTCAGAGAATCAGTGAATCATCAAAGATGCATTCATTTCAAAACTCAAATGCAAGTACATGGACTATTTGGACACGAGAATTAGCTTGTTTTTGTCAGAGTTGTATTAAATGTAATTGGAACAATTGTGAGTCAAGTGAGTGGGTAGATGCATGGATTCCACAATATTTAGTCCCTTTATATGAAGGTCAATCATCTTCCGTCAATGACATGGAGAGCTCATTTGACTATGAACATCTTTCAGACCTTGTATAGCCAGGTCATGTTTATGCAGTTGTTGCACCGCATGGAAATGAAGAGAGGTCAGACTATTGGTTGGCACAATGTGTACAGGGAAAACAAAAGCTAACACAACCTATGACAAATGATGATGGGTTCACATATCTTACAGGATTAGTTGTTATTGCTAGGACTTGGTTACGAACATATATGGTTAAAAAGAATGGCATCCCGGCCTTTGAAGACTTTGAGAAGCATAAAACCATATTGATGTATTCTCACCTAGTTGTAGCAACAAATGTCAAGTTACTAAAGCATCGTGGAAGACCAAAATCAAAAGAACTATGGACAATTAGTAATGCTGATCATGAAGCAATATTGGATACTTTGAAGGTAAGAGATGACCCCTCAGGTATGCTTGACTAGCATTTAAACTTCCAAATGGACAGGTATGACATTTTTTATCTTAACTTGTTCTTGTTTTTTCTATTTTTTAGAATTGTTTTATTAAAAATCTTGTTACTTTAATAACTATAATGCATGCTTTTGACTATACAGGACAGTGAATAAAGTTATTTTAGATGGCATCGTAGATTATTTTGCATGGCATCGTAAATTATTTTGTATGGCATCGTAGGTTATTTTGACTATACTCGATGTATGATTTTTAGTTCTCATTTGTATTTCTTAATACTACACATTTGTACCTTTTTCTACATAAGGCATTCCATGAGGTGACATGTATTTGATATCTTTTGCCAAATAGTTCATGTGCCTTGTCTATTCTTTCACATATTACATACATGTGTCACATGGCAATTGCAACTACAACATCTGACAAAATTCTCATTTCTTTGAGGTATTCCACCAAACAGTTCATGTGCCTTGTCTATGCTTCCTTACTTTGCATTCTTATAAAGTCCTATAACAGTCATAATTAATCTTCATACTAATCTTGATAGTAATCTTGCCATCATTGTATTCCATGAGATGACAGTCCTATAACAGTCCTATACATGTCTACTAGGATAGTTTTAACTACAATAGTCCTACAACAGTCCTAAAATAGTACTAGAATAGTCCTATAATAAGCGCAACATTTAATGTACATATTTATGATATTCATGTTTACTTTTAAATCTGCTTGTTCATGCTTCTCACAGGACGTCACCTCCCCTACCCATCCAGCTCTATAGAAGAAGAGAGATAACAAATGATCAAAAGGGATCACCAATTGGTGGTAAGTGATTGATTACTTATGTCATGTTATATATTTTGAATATTAAATTCTATATTAATGTGCATGTTGTTTGATTGTATTAATAGGTGGAAATTCAAAAATCTCTATCGAGGAGGTCTAGTCGATGAGCGATGGAAGATGAGTCATTGACTGGTTCACCATCTTCATGGCCTAGCAAGAGCCATAGATTATTTGATAGCAATCCATAGGAGATTTGATTTTGGGATATTTTGTTACATATGTGTATTTGGCTTTGTAAACATACTTTTGTATGTTATCGATGTATATCATTGTATATACCCATATGGTTTTATTTGTACATGCCTATATGGCTTGATATATACACTATACATTATTTTCATGACATTATGTGCATATATGTATATATAAGATCCTAATTTGGCACAAGTAGGGAGAATGCTTGCATAGGTTATGGAATTTGGTTTTAAACGTTCCAATTGTATTTGCTTCAAAGTTTCTAAAGCCTTTTCAAAAAATCCATTTTGTGCATATCTTGCAATCATTGCATTCCATGAGATAGCATCTCTTTGAGGTGTCATGCCAAACTATTCACATGCCTTGTCTATGCTTCCACACTTTGGATTTACACCCGCCAATTGCATTTTCTTAACATTTCCTTTCAATCCTTATCAAAAATTCTGTTTTGTGCACATATTGCAATCATTGCATTCCTTCATTTACAACACATGATTAAATAAGAAGATGCATATTTACAACACTTAAGACCTTCATGAAATGATACATTGGTTTCTTGATATTCAATCATGCATTGGAGATCTTCAAAGTGTTAAATATGTTTGAAGTGATGAAGAAACTTGTTATTTTGATGTATTTCAACTCCAAACTTCCGCCTAGAAATGAAGGCGCTAATCCTTTATCAAACTAATCTAAAAGTGTGCCTTGGTACTTAGGGCACTAGATTATGATTGATCAACCTAAAATGTGCGCCTAAGGCTAGATAGTGAATAGGAAGGATAAAATGCATCATCAAAGGAGTTTATAGTTATTGAAGGCATCAAATGATGACTTGGGCGCACATCTACCTCTCTACACCATATGTGACTAGTACCAATTATTGAATAAACAACCTAGAATGAGTGCATTACTATTTGAGGTGCTAGTTCATGTTTCTAGAACACCAAAAGTGCACCTCGATGTTGAGGCGCTAGCTCTTGCTCAAGCAACCTTGAAAGTGCGCTTTCACAAGGAGGTTAAAATGTATTATCAAAGGATTAAGTTGAATCAAGGAATCATCATTGAAGACAAGTAAAATATGACTGTGAATGAGGTACACTTTTCATCATATTAACCTTACAATTGCGCCTTCCATTGGAAGCTCATATTGTGCCTAAAGGAATAGTACTGAGATATCATCCATGTCAATGATTAAGAATGTGTCAACTAGAATAATATTTTTTGTTCTGCTCATCGTGGGGTCGAACGGACTACGCCAACACATCGGGGTGGGGGGTAAATGCTAGGGGAGGTCTCGTTTCATGCGCCAAGCATCCCAGTCATTCCGGGCAAGAGGCTACCGGCAAAGTCCCTTAAGATCCCTGAGACCAAAAAATTGCCAAATTTTGACCGGGCAGTTCTCAGAATTCATGAAAGTTGGGAATGTTTTGTTTGGACCTACAAGTGTACGTGACATCCTTCCACAATAACCTCTCTCATTTTTGGTCAACTCCATTCCGTTTGACCGTGCCGAAATCAAACGCATTGTTGCAAAATGCTTCAATTTGATGTAGTGGAAAGGTGCTAGGTGCGACATTTTTCATTCCATAGCTCATGGAGTCGAATGGACTGCACCAACGCATCGGGGTGGGGGGGTAAATACTAGGGGAGGTCTCGTTTCATGCGCCAAGCGTCCCAGTCATTCCAAGCAAGAGGCTACCGGCAAAGTCCCTTAAGATCCCTGAGACCAAAAAACTGCCAAACTTTGACTGGGCAGTTCTCAGAATTCCTGACAGTTGGGAATGCTCTGTTTGGACCTACAGATGCATGTGACATCCTTCCACAATAACCTCTCTTGTTTTTGGTCAACTCCATTCTATTTGACCGTACCAAAATCAAACGCATTGGCGCAAAATGCTTCAATTTGATGTAGTGGAAAGGTGCTAGGTGCGACATTTTTCATTCCATAGCTCGTGTGGTCGAATGGACTACGCCAACGCGTCGGGGTGGGGGGGTAAATGCTAGGGGAGGTCTCGTTTCGTGCACCAAGCATCCCAGTCATTCCAGGCAAGAGGCTACCAGCAAAGTCCCTTAAGATCCCTGAGACCAAAAAACTGCCAAACTTTGACCAGGCAGTTCTCAAAATTTGTGATAGTTGGGAATGCTCTGTTTGGACCTACAGGTGCATGTGACATCCTTCCACAATAAGGTCTCTCATTTTTGGTCAACTCCATTCCGTTTGACCGTGTTGAAATCAAACGCATTGGTGCAAAATGCTTCAATTTGATGCAGTGGAAAGGTGCTAGGTGCGACATTTTGTGGGGTCGAACGAACTCTGCCAATGCATCGGGGTGGGCGGGTAAATGCTAGTGGAGGTCTCATTTTGTGTGCCGAGTGTCCCAGTCATTCCGGGCAAGAGGCTACCGGCAAAGTCCCTTAAGATCCCTGAGACCAAAAAACTGCCAAACTTTGACTGGGCAGTTCTCAGAATTCATGACAGTTGGGAATGCTCTGTTTGGACCTACAGGTGCATGTGGTATCCTTCCACAATAACCTCTCTCATTTTTGGTCAACTCCATTCCATTTGACCGTGTTGAAATCAAACGCATTGGCGCAAAATGCTTCAATTTGATGCAGTGGAAAGGTGCTAGGTGCGACATTTTTCATTCCATAGCTCGTGGGGTCGAACGGACTCTACCAACACGTCGGGGTGGGTGGGTAAATGCTAGTGGAGGTCTCGTTTCATGTGCCAAGCGTCCCAGTCATTCTGGGCAAGAGGCTACCGGCAAAGTCCCTTAAGATCCCTGAGACCAAAAAACTGCCAAACTTTGACCGGGCAGTTCTCAGAATTCATGATAGTTGGGAATGTTTTGTTTGGACCTACAGGTGCATGTGGCATCCTTCCACAATAACCTCTCTCATTTTTGGTCAACTCCATTCCATTTGACCATGTTGAAATCAAACGCATTGGCACAAAATGCTTCAATTTGATGCAGTGGAAAGGTGCTAGGTGCGACATTTTTCATTCCATAGATTGTGGGGTTGAACGGACTCTGCCAACGCGTCGGGGTGGGCGGGTAAATGCTAGTGGAGGTCTTGTTTCATGCGCCAAGCATCCCAGTCATTCCGGGCAAGAGGCTACCGGCAAAGTCCCTTAAGATCCCTGAGACCAAAAAACTGCCAAACTTTGACTGGGCAGTTCTCAGAATTCATGATAGTTGGGAATACTCTGTTTGGACCTACAGGTGCATGTGGCATCCTTCCACAATAACCTCTCTCATTTTTGGTCAACTCCATTCTGTTTGACCGTGCCGAAATCAAACGCATTGGCGCAAAATGCTTCAATTTGATGTAGTGGAAAGGTGCTAGGTGCAACATTTTTCATTCCATAGCTCGTGGGGCTGAATGGTTTGCTCGAACACGTCGAGGTGGGCGAGTAAATGCTAGGGGAGGTCTTGTTTTTTGTGCAAAGCATCCCAGTCGTTCCGAGCTGTAAGCTACCGACAAAGTCAAAAGTTGCTAGGATTAAAATTTTGCATTCCACAAGTCCTGGGGCCAAACGGTTTGCTCCAACACGTCAGGGTGGGTGAGTAAATGCTAGGGGAGGTCTTGTTTTGTGTGCAAAGCATCCTAGTCGTTCCGAGCTGTAAGCTACCGTCAAAGTCAAAAGTTGCTAGGATTGAAATTTTACATTTCACAGGTCCTGGGGCCAAACGGTTTGCGCCAATGCGTCGGGGTGGGCGGGTAAATGCTAGTGGAGGTCTTGTTTCGTGTGCCAAGCGTCCCAGTCGTTCCAAGCTGTAAGCTACCGGTAAAGTCAAAAGTTGCTAGGATTGAAATTTTGCATTCCATAGGTCCTGGGGCCGAACAGTTTGTGCCAACACGTCGGGGTGGGTGAGTAAATGCTAGGGGAGGTCTCATTTTGTGTGCAAAGCATCCTAGTCGTTCCGAGCTGTAAGCTACCGGTAAAGTCAAAAGTTGCTAGGATTGAAATTTTGCATTCCACAGGTCCTGGGGCTGAACGGTTTGCGCCAACACACCAGGGTGGGCGGGTAAATGCTAGTGGAGGTCTTGTTTCATGCGCCAAGCGTCCCAGTCGTTCTGAGCTGTAAGCTACCGGTAAAGTCAAAAGTTGCTAGGATTGAAATTTTGCATTCCACAGGTCCTGGGGCCGAACGGTTTGCACCAACACGTCAGGGTGGGCGAGTAAATGCTAGGGGAGGTCTCGTTTTGTGTGCAAAGCATCCCAGTCCTTCCGAGCTGTAAGCTACCGGCAAAGTCCCTAGCATTTACTCACCCACCCCGACGTGTTGGCGCAAACCGTTCGGCCCCAGGACCTGTGGAATGCAAAATTTCAATCCTAGCAACTTTTGACTTTGCCGGTAGCTTACAGCTCGGAATGACTGGGACGCTTGGCGCACAAAACAAGACCTCCACTAGCATTTACCCGCCCACCCCGACGCGTTGGTGCAGTCCATTTGACCCCACGAGCTATGGAATGAAAAATGTCGCACCTAGCACCTTTCCACTACATCAAATTGAAGCATTTTGCGCCAATGCGTTTGATTTCAACACAGTCAAACGGAATGGAGTTGACCAAAAATGAGAGAGGTTATTGTGGAAGGATGTCATGTGCACCTGTAGGTCCAAACAGAGCATTCCCAACTATCACAAATTTTGAGAACTGCCCGGTCAAAGTTTGGTAGTTTTTTGGTCTCAGGGATCTTAAGGGACTTTGCCAGTAGCCTCTTGCCCGGAATGACTGGGACGCTTGGCACATGAAACGAGACCTCCCCTAGCATTTACCCCTCACCCCGACGCGTTGGCATAGTTCGTTCGACTGCACGAGCTATGGAATGAAAAATGTCGCACCTAGCACCTTTCCACTACATCAAATTGAAGCATTTTGTGCCAATGCGTTTGATTTTGGCACGGTCAAACGGAATGGAGTTGACCAAAAATGAGAGAGGTTATTGTGGAAGGATGTCACGTACACCTGTAGGTCCAAACAGAGCATTCCCAACTGTCACAAATTTTGAGAACTTCCCGGTCAAAGTTTGGAAGTTTTTTGGTCTCAGGGATCTTAAGGGACTTTGCCAGTAGCCTCTTGCCCGGAATGACTGGGACACTTGGCGCATGAAACGAGACCTCCCCTAGCATTTACCCCCCCACCCCGATGCGTTGGCACAGTCCGTTCGACCCCACGATGAGCAAAACAAAAAATATGGCACTGGCAAGGTTTTTGCTCTTAGGATCTTAAGTGACTTTGCTCTTACAGAACAATGTATCGGCAAAGACCCTAGTTTTCATAAGAGGAGACATGTGATTTTAAGAGGTTTTTGAGAATGTGACTTTAGCCTTCCACTCCTTATCTAATGACGAGTTTATTCTCAGAGTTTGATGGCTTTTATGAGCATATACACGATGTTGTTTTAGGATAGTCATACTCTGATGTGTAAATAATAGTAAATAGAGAGCTTCTCGGCCATAAATGGGATTTGCATACACACACACACCCAACTAAAATAGTATCCTTATTGGCCTTATTGGCACCTCCCCCCAAGATGTAAGTTTTTTATGTTTGTAATGTGCCCCCAGTGTCCTTGACATAGAGTTTCTTGACATTAATTTCATTCAAACATGTCTTCAATTCATCTTCAAAATTTTTTCAATACATCTCCAATGCATTTTCCATGAAGGTTTATGCATATTTATACATGATTTGAGGGAAACCAGTAGTCTCCAACTAACTCTTGAGTACTTGACTATTCATCTTCCATACTTTTGCATTTTTTTACATTTTTCATATGGTAACTTTGACATATTTACAAAATTTGACAAGATGAAAACTAAATACATGATGAAATGGTTTATCATGACCTTATTTGATTAGGGCACATATAAGGAATTTTTTCATATTGATTCTATTGATCTAAAACCATTCTCTTGATCTAAAACCATTCTCAATGCTAAACATATCATCAATGGACTAAAGAACTATCATCATAATGTATGGCATCATGGGAAGTATCATGACTTGCACATAAGGAATTTAAATTATATTGTATATCAAGGTGTATATACATTAAAATCTAGTCCATAATGGTAGACACATACAAAAATTTGGCAAATATGCCAACTCAAAATATTTTTTACAAAATGTGGCATATGCCATGTCTCAAAATCTATATACAATCTACATGCCAAATAGCTACATCAAATACTACAAGTCCACTTGACCCTCAATCTGTGATGGATCCTGAAAAAGTGTCCTCTTTGTACCAAAATGTCTAGTAATTGATGGAGGTGAAGTTTCCTGCATTAACAAGTCAAAACACAAGTTAAAGTTAGTAAATAGATTCTTACCTACTACAATTAAGAACTTTCATTTATTAACATACATCTAAATCACTACAATCAACTATAAGACCGCTAGATAAACTATCAATTATTTAGAAAAATTCAATTCAATTACCTCGACTCTATGTTGTTGTTCGGACAATCATTCTGCAAATGATTTTCTCTTAAGACGATCAGGTGTCCTAGTGAAGCATGATGGCAAAGGTGGCACATCACTCACATTCTCAACAGACTACATAAAAGCAAAGTAACATTGAAATAAATTAATATATAATTATTAAACAAAATAGGAAATGCATACATTTAAAATAGGAAATGCACTACACAAAAACTTATCTACTAGAAAACAAGCACATACCACCATCGAGGCCTTCTGCATCAATTAAAAAGGACAAGAATGTAAGACTCTAAATGACTATAATCAAATATTTAAGTTTTCTAAATTATCAATTAAAGTACAATTCAATCAAATTACCTCCACCCTTTGTTGGTGTTGAGAAAGCCATTCTGCAAATGATAGTCCCTTGGGTCGATCAGGAGTTCGAGAAAAGACTATTGGCAAAGATGCCACATCATTCACATTTTTTATTGGCTATAAAATAAAATTAACATCAAGATATAAATTAATATATAATTACTCACAAAGAAATAAATGCATAAAAAAAAAGTTAATGTGTACAACAAATTATACCGGCAAGTCCAAGCCAAATTGGATGGCAGACAAAGTTGCATGATGAACTTCTGTCAACTCCTCCTTTGTCATCAACTGTTATCCCACTTAGATACATTAGTACTAATAAAGTTGTTTATATATTCAAATGGAATAGACCATAAAATTTAACTTTCAATTTTACCTGCACAAAAGATTGCTCATGCATTTCTCCTTCTCTAATGTTTACTGATCCGGTAGCTTCTACTCTTGTCCCTGACCCCTCAGCTTGAGTTCTAGACCCCATTGCCTCATCTCTTGAATGGAGATCATACTCTGATGTGTTCAACGATGGCTCACTACTCTCCATAATAGGACCCAAGCATAAATGATTGCAAGAAATGCAATGATGGGGCACACATATATGTCTGGACGATAGCGGTCTAGTGGTACCAGGTGATCCAATATCATCACCTTCATCATGTGCTTGTGCAAACTGAGATGTTTGTATAATCAAATGCTCGGTCAAAGAGTGTATGGCACTAAGGCCCTGTTGTGTTGCACTTGCAACAACGTCTAAGTGCTGCATTGGGTGTGGAGAAGGGATAGCAGGAGGGGGAATATAGGGACCTTGTACTTGTCTAATTGCCCCAGGTCTATCTTGAGGCATTCCTCTGCCCACTCCTTGAAACTCTCTAAAATCAAAATAATTAACATGTTGACCCATGACGAACTCTGCATAGAGTTTACAGAGGAAATACAAAGGCACATCTAAATTGTTGTTGGGTGGTTTATCAAAAACCATCCACCAACGATCCCAAAAGTTTTGACTAATGCCCTCATGAATACACCATTTGATTGAAAATTTGGGCTTACGGACATCAACATGCAATCCGGTTTTAGGATTGACAAAGTGTTGGGCCAACATAGTTTTTGTAATCTCTAAATCTTTGACTTCCTCATATGACAAACCGTCAGCATATTCAGCCTTCTTGGCTTCTCGCCATTGCTGAAATGATTCGTGTTGGGTGGACAAGGTTTGAATATGATTAATGATTCCCTCTAAATTCGATGTCATTATAGACAATCGAGGGTGGCGGCGATACATTTCTATGATCCTGCTTATATGATCAATATTTATTTGAATATTCTCTTCTACTATTGGAGGGGGAGGGTTTGGTGGTGGAGGGTTTGGATTTTCATTTTGTGCATCCATTTTACCTAATTAAATTATAAAACATACCCACTTAGCATAAAAACCAAAAAAATTGCTTGAAAATACAAAACAAACAAAAAAATGCATGAAATCTTACCTCTTTGGATCGGATATCCGTTCCTTAGCTCTGATATCCATTTTTTTGAAGATGAGACTACGTTTTTGCAAGCTGCGGGTTTGCAAAAACGTAGTTTTTTTTGCTTTTTATGATCTCCAAAATGGATATCTGTTTTCCTTTTCCTTATTGTATTCATTTTTTTTATTTTATTATTTTAGCATTGCATACATTTTAAGTATTTAGGCATTTTAGCTATAAAATACAAGCAAATTTATAAAGGATTATGATGATATTTAGGCATTTTAGCTATAAAATACTATCAAAATTTATATAGGATTATGATGATATATATATTTGATTTTTATATGATTTACTTATACTAAGGTATCTCATAGTATTTTAAAGGCACTTTTGAATAGATACATGAGAGAGGTAGATGCGGGTTAGGGGTTAGGGATTAGGGCCATTATTTAGGGTTTACGGATTTAGAGAGAGAGAGAGACTACTTTTAACATGCAACCGTAAACCCTAAATAATGCCCCTAAACCCTAAACCCAAGTAACCCTAAATAATTCTTCCAAATACTAAGCCCTAACCCCTAAACCATAAACCCTAAATAATTCCCCTAAGCCCTAAACCCTAAACCTGAGAAAGGGTGTCCTAGTTTTCTTGTTTCCATTTGCTTCGTTGATAAGGGAGAGGGAAAGATAGAGGGGAGAGATAGGATATATAAGAATGATAGGGGAATGATTGGGATGCATGATTAAACCTAACCCCTAACCCCTAACCCCTATTTCCTAAATCCTAAACCATAAACTTGAGAAACCATAAACCCCTAAATCCTAAACACTAAACCCAAGAAACCCTAAACCTCTATCGAGCTCTATCTCCCTATCTCACTATCTCCCCATCACTATCATTCCTCTACCTCTCAATCTCTCTCCCTATGCTTTAGCCATGTCCCTCACTCTATATCTCCCTATTGGTCCTCTCTCTCTAAACACTAAACCTTAAACCTCTAAACCTTAACCCCTAAACCCTAAACATGAGCAACCCTAAACTCTATCTCCTATCTCTCCCTTATCTCCCTATCTCTATCATCCTTCTAGCTCTCAATCCTTCTCCCTATTTCTCTAGACATATCGCTCACTCTCTATCTCCCTATCTCTCCCCTTTGTCACCTCTATCTCTCCCTATCTGTCTCCTCTCTCTTTCTATCTAGCTATCTCCAAAACTGAGAAACCCTAAACCCAGGTACACCCTAAATCCAATCAACTCTAAACCTATATCTCCCTATCTCTCCCCTATCTCCCTATCTCTATCATCCCTCTACCTCTCTTGATCTCTCTTCCTGTGTCCCTGGCCATGTGCCTCACTCTCTATCTCCTTATCTCTCTCCTCCATCTCCTCTCTCTATCTCCCTATAATTCCTCTCTCTATAAACCCTAAATCCAAAACCCTAAACCTCTAAACCTAACCCCTAACTCCTAAACAATTTAAATCCTAAACCCTAAATAATGCCCCTAAACCCTAACCCCTGACCCATAAACCTTAAACCCCAAACCCCTAAACCTTAAACCCCAAACCCCTAAACCCTAAACCCAAGTAACCCTAAACCACTATCTGCCTATCTCTCCCCTATCTCCCTACCACCTGTGTCCCTCTACCTCTCAATCTCTCTCCCTATGTCTCTAGCCATGTCCCTCACTCTCTATCTCCCTATCCCTCCCCTCAGACTCCTCTATATCTCCCTATCATTCCTCTCTCTCTATAAACCCTAAATCCAAAACCCTAAACCTCTAAACCTAACCCCTAACCCCTAAACAATAAATCCTAAACCTTAACCCCTAACCCCTAAACCTGAGAAGCCCTAAACCCCAAACCCCTAAACCCTAAACCCAAGTAACCATAAACCACTATCTCCCTATCTCTCCCCTATCTCCCTATCACCTTTGTCCCTCTACCTCTCAATCTCTCTCACTCACTCTCTATCTCCTTATCTCTCCCCTTTGTCACCTCTATCTCTCCCTATCTATCTCCTCTCTCTTTCTATCTAGCTATCTCCAAAACTGAGAAACCCTAAACCCAGGTACACCCTAAATCTAATCAAATCTAAACCTATATCTCCCTATCTCTCCCCTATCTCCCTATCTCTATCATCCCTCTACCTCTCTTGATCTCTCTCCCTATGTCCCTGGCCATGTGCCTCACTCTCTATCTCCTTATCTCTCTCCTCGGTCTCCTCTCTCTATCTCCCTATCATTCCTCTCACTCTATAAACCCTAAATCCAAAACCCTAAACCTCTAAACCTAACCCCTAAACAATTTAAATCCTAAACCCTAAATAATGCCCCTAAACCTGAGAAACCCTAATCCCCTAAACCGTAAACCCCAAACCCCCAAACCCTAAACCCAAGTAACCATAAACCACTATCTCCCTATCTCTCCCCTATCTCCCTATCACCTTTGTCCCTCTACCTCTCAATCTCTCTCTCTATGTCTCTTGCCATGTCCCTCACTCTTTATCTCCCTATCTCTCCCCTCGGACTCCTCTATATCTCCCTATTGGTCTGATGCATAGCACACAGTGGAAGCTCTCAAAACACAGTGAAATACCCATCAAAACCTATAGTTCAAATAGATTAAAGCTTAATCAGCTTTAAGAAACCTTCTCAAAGTCCCAAATAACATCAAATCATATACATTCTTCCTATTGGCAAGATAAACACTATCGGCCAACTCAAAAATTCTTATACCGATGCTCTGATCACTCCACTTTTGACGAGCCTTTGAACCTTTCGTTGTGACATATATCCATCAGCCCAACTTTAAACTAGTCTTTCGATCTCCCATACCACCCATTTCTCACTCCACAACCTGTATTAACACATGATTAAACCTAACCCCTAACCCCTAACCCCTATTTCCTAACCCCTAAACCCTAAACTTGAGAAACCATAAACCCCTAAATCCTAAACACTAAACCCAAGAAACCCTAAACCTCTATCTCTCTATCTCCCTATCTCACTATCTCCCCATCACTATCATTCCTCTACCTCTCAATCTCTCTCCCTATGCTTTGGCCATGTCCCTCACTCTATATCTCCCTAATTGTCCTCTCTCTCTAAACACTAAACCCTAAACCTCTAAACCTTAACCCCTAAACCATAAACCCTAAACCCTAAATAATGCCCCTAAACCTTAACCCCGAACCCCTAAACCCTAAACCCTAAACGCGAGCAACCCTAAACCCTATCTCCTATCTCTCCCTTATCTCCCTATCTCTATCATCAAGCTCTACCTCTCAATCCTTCTCCCTATTTCTCTGGACATCTCGCTCACTCTCTATCTCCTTATCTCTCCCCTTTGTCACCTCCATCTCTCCCTATCTGTCTCCTCTCTCTTTCTATCTAGCTATCTCCAAAACTGAGAAACCCTAAACCCAGGTACACCCTAAATCCAATCAACTCTAAACCTATATCTCCCTATCTCTCCCCTATCTCCCTATCTCTATCATCCCTCTACCTCTCTTGATCTCTCTCCCTATGTCCCTGGCCATGTGCCTCACTCTCTATCTCCTTATCTCTCTCCTCGATCTCCTCTCTCTATCTCCCCATCATTCCTCTCTCTCTATAAACCCTAAATCCAAAGCCCTAAACCTCTAAACGTAACCCCTAACCCCTAAACAATTTAAATCCTAAACCCTAAATAATGCCCCTAAACCCTAACCCCTAACCCCTAAACCTGAGAAACCCTAAACCCCTAAACCCTAAACCCAAGTAACCCTAAACCACTATCTCCCTATCTCTCCCCTATTTCCCTACCATCTTTGTCCCTCTACCTCTCAATCTCTCTCCCTATGTCTCTGGCCATGTCCCTCACTCTTTTTCTCCCTATCTCTCCCCTCAGACTCCTCTATATCTCCCTATCATTCCTCTCTCTCTATAAACCCTAAATCCAAAACCCTAAACCTCTAAACCTAACCCCTAACCCCTAAACAATAAATCCTAAACCCTAAATTATAATGCCCCTAAACCCTAACCCCTAAACCTAAGAAACCCTAAACCCCAAACCCCTAAACCCTAAACCCAAGTAACCATAAACCACTATCTCCCTATCACCTTTGTCCCTCTACCTTTCAATCTCTCTCGCTATGTCTCTTGCCATGTCCCTCACTCTTTATCTCCCTATCTCTCCCCTCGGACTCCTCTATATCTCCCTATTGGTCCTTTATCTCTCTCTAAACCCTAAACCCTAGACCTCTAAACCTTAACCCCTAACCCCAAGACCCTAAACCCTAAACCCTAAATAATGCCCCTAAACCCAAGAAACCCTAAACCTCTATCTCCCTATCTCTAACATCCCTCTATTTCTCAATCTCTCTCTCTCTATGTCTTTGGACATGCCTCTCACTCTCTATCTCCCTATCTCTCCCCTCTGTCTCCTCTATCTCTCCCAAACTCTTTTAGTCCCCTCTCTCTATCTCTCTTTAAACTGTAAACCCTAAACCCCTAAACCCGAGCAACCCTAAACCTCTAAACCCTAAATAATTCCCCTAACCAACCTCTAAACCACTTCTCTATATAGGTGCAACTAATACCACTTTTTCATTGTTCAACTTGATGTTCATCTTGTTGGTTCTATGTCATATAATGTTCCACATCGAGCTCTTTATCTCAGTCATCCGGTTGTTCTTTACCTTGCTCTTTATTCTCATCAACTAGATGTTCCTCTATTTCCTGATCTTTTCCAAGATCCAAATACACTTCTTGTTGTTCTTCTTGATGTTGGTCATAAGGATGTGTCACTTCACCTTGGTGCTTTTTAAAATAACCAAGAAGAGGCAACAAGAGGCAACAAATTATTACTTTTCTTAGGCAAATTTAAGTTTTCTAATTACTACTGAAATCTTTTTAAAATAATGTAAAGAACATGTGAAGCTTCAAGGAATCTTTTTATGGCACCTGTGCTAGCTTTTGTCCTCAAGGATCCAACATTTTGGTATCCTCCTTTGTAGAAATTAGAACATCCTCTTGATGACAATGGGAAGAATAAGGATGCCTTGAGAACTTGGAGATTTTATGGAGAGTGTAAGAACCTTCAAATCCTTAAAATTGAAATGGAAAAGGCTCACAAAGTTAGGACTGTAAAAGTATAATAATTATTGTGGGGGTTGTAATGAAAATATGGCTTAACTCTTTTGAGGTGACTCACTATCCATGATGTGTTGGGATCAATGGAAAATGGAATAAGAGATATTAACAAGAATTTGACATAAATGGAAGAAATGGATAGTCTCCCCTAAAAATGATGGCGAGAGATGTATTAATAGTAGAAGAAGCAACATGAATGGTGGGGTTGGTTGGGAGTGGACTAAAGAATTGATTGAGAGATTATAGAAGACTAATTGGGAGTGGACTAAATAATTGATTGAGAGATTATAGAAGACTTATTGGGAGTGGACTAAAGAATTGATTGAGAGTCAAGAGGATAGGAGAATTAGTTAGGGGAAGTAATGGTTCAATCAGGGGTGGAGAGAACTCTCAATCACAAGAATAAATGATGCCAAAATGGTTGGAACTAAAAGAAATCATGCATTCCAAAAGATGACAAGGTTGCCCCTTTCATATGATACAGTCTTTCTAAAATTTAGATTGTATTTTATAGCTAAAATGCCTAAATAGTAAAATGCTAAAAATGCTAAAATAATAAAATAAAAAACAATGAAAACAATAGAGAAAAAGAAAACGGATATCTGTTTTGATAACGGATATCCGTTTTGATAACAGATATCCATTTTCAAAACGGATATCCGTTTTGGTTTGGTATCCAAACCAAAATAGATATCCGTTTCAAAGTCAAACTTTGCCAAGTCGCGAATTTGGCTAAGTAAAAATGCGATTTTTTTCCTATTGCCACTATTTGGCCCGCGATGATCCTGCACATACCTCTCTATCTGACAAGATAATTAAAGAAGGTATGGACAATCAAAGTTACTTAGAAGAAAAAGCTTTGTTGGGGAAATTGAATGATATACTATCAAAGGAAGAAATTTTTTGGAGACAAAAGTCCCAAGAAGTTTGGCTGAGTGCAGGCGACAGGAATACAAAATTCTTCCATAATGTTACAAAAGCAAGAAGAGAGGCAAACATAATAACAAGGATAAGCGACAACGATGGAAGACTGTTGGAGAAAGTAGAAGAGGTGAAACAAGCCATAGTGGAGCATTTTCAAAACCTGCTAAATGACTAGGAAGGCTTCAACCTCATAGCCCAAAAGGAACTTGTGGACTGTGTACCCAAGATGGTAACGGATGATCAAAATGACATGCTAAACAGCAAATTCATTGAAGAAGAAGTTAAAACAACACTCTTCCAACTCCACCCAGACAAGGCGCCAGGACTAGATGGCTTCCTAGTAGGCTTTTTCCAAAAGTGTTGGGATATAATAAGCAAAGATATTATGGAAGCACCAGAGGAATCTAGATCCTCTGGATAGATTCTTAAGGAAATCAATAATACCTTCATAGCTTTGGTTCCAAAGAAAGAGAATCTTGAACTTTTGGATGACTTCAGGCCCATATCTCTATACAACACCTTTTACAAAATACTAGCCAAAACAATGGCAAACAGATTAAAAAGAGTCCTTCCAGACTTGATTTCAGAAGAATAGACAGGGTTTGTTCCGAATAGATCAATTCTGGATGGGGTAATAATTGCTCAGGAGGCCATCCATTCAATTCAAAGTTTGAATAAATAGGCAATGCTAATAAAACTAGACATCAAAAAGGCATATGACCGAGTCAACTGGCATTTTCTTTTTAAAGTTCTGGAAGGGTTCAGTTTTAACAAGAAATGGCTAGATTGGTTATTCATTTGGATTGCAAGCCCGAGATACTTAGTGTTGTTAAATAGAAGCCCATAAGGGTTCTTCAATGTTTCTCAAGGACGAAGACAGGGAGACCCAATCTCCCCCTTTCTTTTTATAATAATGACGGAAGCCCTTGGAAGATCAATCTATAAAGCTTGGCAAGCTAGGAAGATAAATGGAGTCCAAGTCATGAGTGGTGTCCCGGATATCACCCATCAGCAGTTCGTTGATGATACCATGTTGTTCAAGAAAGCACATGTTAGGGAGGCTTGGAGTTTCAAATCAATTCTTAATAAGTATACAGCAACCTCAGGACAAGAGGTAAGTCAAGAAAAATCTAAGGTATTCTTTTTTAATATAGCAGAGAGATTGGAAGTACAGATTCTTGGGATCCTTGGCTTTAAAAAGGATTTATTCCTTGCAAATATCTAGGAATACCATTGGCTAAAGGCACTCACCCTGGAAACATTTGGAACAACCTGGTGGAGAAAGTTAGCAATAAGGTGGCATCTTGGAAAAACAAATGGCTCTCTTTGGCTGGAAGACTCACCAAACTCAAATTAGTAATCTCTGCCCTTCCTACTTATTTAATGTCTTACCTCCCTCTCTCTAGTAAAGCAAGTAAAGAATTGAATAAGAAGATGAAGAACTTCTTCTGGCAGGGGTCTTCTGAGTAGTTCAAGTACCCTCTAATCAAATAAAAGCAAATATGTGAAAGCAAACAAAGGGATGGAATGGGCTTGAAAAAATTGCTACTCCAGAACAAAGCCCTTGGAGCTAAACTTGTGTGGACAATCTTCTCCAACCAAGATCTAAAATGGGTAAAAATTATGAGGGCTAAATATTTGGATGAAGGATTAGACAACATTTTCACATCTAGGGAGCTACCCAAAGGTTCCAGAATTTGGAACTTCATTCAATGTTGTAGAGATCTCATTTCAGACTATCTTTCTTGGGAAATAAGGAGTGGGGATTTAGCAAACTTTTGGGAAGATTATTGGTAAGGATTTCCCAAGTTAGCTAATAGAGATGATTCGGCAAACATCAGAAGAATAACAAAATAGGCATGGGGGGATAAGGTAAGAAATTACTTGACGCCATTTTTTCTCAATGGATTATTAACAGCCAAATGGAAAAGCCCACAAAATCTAGGCCTAAGCCATGTAGAAGTGGAAATCTTTGATAAAGTACTAGAAAAAAGATTGATCTGCTATAGGCAGGGGCAGGATACTTTACACTGGGTAGGATCTCCTAATGGATCCTACAGTGTAAAAGAATGATATAAAATGTTGACTGAAAGCCAAGAGGAAGTGTCTGCAATCCCAAGGGAGTTGTACTGGAATCTTGACTGCCTACCAAAGGTAGGGGTCTTCTTATGGGTAGCCTGACAAGGCAGAGCCCTAACAGTAGACAGGCTAGCAAAACTAGGTATACAGGGCCCTTCAAGATGTTGTTTATGCAAAGAAAATACAGAAGATGGTGATCATCTTTTTCTTAATTTCCTTTTCTCCAATAATTGTTGGAATTGGATAATGGATAAACTGCTCTAGAAATCAGCATTGCCAAAAGGGCTGACAGACTGGCTCATGGGTTGGCCAAGAATAAATAAAAAAGCTATCTATCACAAACTTTGGTCCATCTACCCCTCAATGTTAATTTGGGAGCTCTAGAAAGAGAGAAATAGAAGACTCTTTCAGAACAAAGAGATGCCCATCCACTCTTTCCTAAATAAGGTTGAAATCAGCATAGTCGAAGTAATCAACTCAAAATTGGGAGAATCAGGATCTTCGAAACAGTCATTCACTGATTGGGATGCTAAGATGAGATTAGGATGGTAGGGTTTAATCTTACCTCCCATCAAAATGGAAGGTGGACTACAAATAGATATAAAAAGAAAGAACTCCAAATGGTCTCCCCCAGATTTCGAGTGGTTTAAGCTAAACTTTGATGGGGCCTCACGAAGAAACCCAAGCAAATTAGGAGCAGGTTGCATTATTAGGAATTGGGATGGTAAAACTATTGGTAGAATAGCAGAGCCCTTGGCAGATGGGACAAATAATGAAGTAGAACTTGAGGCACTGATATTGGGCTTAAGGTTGTGCCATGAACTTAAGCTTTAAAAAGTTGCCATTGAGGGAGATTCCCTTCTAGTAATCAATGGGCTTCGAACTAGGAGAATGCAAAATTGGAAATAGCTTTGAGTCTGTTGGACAGGTGTGAAATGGTAACAATTAACCATATTTATAGAGAGGCCAACTCAGAAGTTGACTCTCTCTCTAATCAAGGGGCGGACGGAACAAGAGTGAAATATTTAGTCCCCCCCGAGTAATTTTTTTGGGGTGGTAGGGTGGGCACCCTATCCATGGGAACATGGAAGGGTCGTATCCAAAGGATAGACACTTGGTAAATGCGGCCACCTTCGTTGGATTTCTGGTAATAATATTTTGAACAAGTGGATACTTATCAATGCCTTTAAATGATGCCTCCGCATGTATGAGCTTGATCGCTTCCTGGAAGGATTTATCCCTTTCCATTCATTCTCTAAGCTATCTAATTAATGATGGCTTTCATAGGGTTTCTACCTTAGAATACTCTCGATGGTCACAGTTGCCTTTAATTGCATTTTGCAGCTTCTTTGGAATGGAACGTTTTGTCACAGGCTCATTCGAAGGTAGCTCTCTGGCTAGAATGGCTGAAGGTTCAAGATCCATAGCTCATATTTTTGTAGAAGGAATGATAAATTTGGGGGTGGCAACCCCCATTCAACTAGAAAGAATTGTTTAGCAAATGGCTTTCAAAGGTGTCCTCACTGGTCAAAGGCTAAAATGGGTTCTGCGATTGCATGAGGGTCTTCTGTTACCAACAGTGAAGATCATTCTCAGCAAAGACTTTCTATGTGCAGGGGAATTCTACCGAGTGGATACCCATATTTCATCCTAATTTTTGGCATCCATTTTAGATGCAGGGGCTTCAAAAGGAGAGGTGAGGGTGTTGATGGTAAAATTGTTTAAAGCATAGTTACTTGGTGACCTCAACAAAATTCTAGGTGTAGTCATTCCAGGGGCAGGAGCCCCTCGCCCCAAAGACATCTCAGCACTGAAATGGATTTAAAACAATAATCAATATTTATTGTTGTCCATGTTGCTCGCATTACATAGAAATTAAGAAAGAGGGCCTATGTTTTGAAGAAGGGTTGAACCCCCATTGTCGGGGGTATCAAGTTTTATTTTAACAAAAAAAAAATTATGTGCAGTGGGGATAGTGGCCACAGCCGCCGCCCCACTGTTGTTGTTCCTTGGCACGGGTGTGGGGAGGGGGATGAGCCCCCACCCACACCCTTGAGTGTGGGTGGGGACTCAGCCCCCTCCCCACACCAAAGCCTCCTTCAAAACTTTAAACCACCACTCTCACGGCGGCGGCAGTGCCATTTCGTCTACTGATTTCCCTATCTGGCACTTCACACCTACAATCTGATATATATGTGTGCATTATGGTTTTTGTGTATATTTATCATAAAGAATATATATATGTATATATTCCTATATTTCTCAACACAAAAAATGAAGCCCTACTATGTATAAAAATTAAGTATACCTCTGTGAGAGGTTTCTTATATGGTGGCCATGGCTCTGCATCAAACCCTACCTGCAAAACTAGAAATGGGAAAACAAGAAGAGAAACCAAAAACAAAGAGAAAACAAAAGAAGAGAATAGGGTTTCATAAGGAAAACAATAAAATAAGTTTAAGGCTTTTTCTTAGGAAAGTAATATAATATTAGAATAGGGTTAAGTGGAGGATGAGAGGGAAATTAGTTTTTACTATTTTATTTATTTCCCTATTTTTCCATGTGCACGGGAATTCAAACTTCCCTCTCAAATGCATTTTGACCTTTTTGGAATTATTGCCCCTTGTGTTTTAAATTTATTTTAGTTTGGAAATTTGTCCTAAGTGGGTTTTAATTTAAATGGGAATGGGATTGTTTTTATTTTATTTGGATTCCTTATCCCTTGCCTAGTATTTTATTTTTGGGCACCTTATTATTTATCTAGTGGGGTTTGTCATTTAATTTCTTAGGGAAACCGTTTTTGTTGAATTAATTTAATTTTATTAATTTTATTATTATGGTGGGAAGGGATGTTTTATTTTCCCCCCTCTTTTTATCTTTTAACTTGAGCTATTTAATAAATATAATTGTTGTAATTATATTTATTAAAAGACTTAATTATTAATTTTATTTTGGCCGTTGATTTAATTTTTAAATTTTATTTTTGGACGAGTGATAACTTTTATTGACCTTGGGAATTTATTTAATTTATTCTATGCTTCATTTATTTAATTTGCCTTAATTATTTTCCTTGGGAATTCCTTTTAAAATATTTATTTCAATTATCAAAAATGCGTTATGCTATCAAAATTTTCCTAGAATTTAGGGTTTTATTTTTATGGCATCTTGTGACTTTCATTTAATCACTCCATCTTATCATGCGACCATCATACCATTGATTTCATATTTTATTTGTTCATTTTCATCTACGCATTAGAGTTAGGGCTTGGTTTCAATCTGTCGAGATCATCCCTTTCACCTAGGAAACTTAGGGTTTTGAACTTAAACTGTTCTAACCCTAGTAGCGGCGCGTATCACGTCGCAAACCCCCTAGTCGGCTTTTGTCACGCAAGGGAGTGTGTAGGTAGACGTACTTCCCCAAATTTGATTGACATGTTTATGCCTTACGCGTTTTGCCACCGAGCATGCAGGCGCATGCGAGGGGGTTCTAGGGACATGTGAATAAGTTTTTCGTATTTCCTGTCATGACCACATGTCAAATGTGGACATGACACGTGTGTTGCATGTCGTGACCACATGGGAAATGTGAGCATGACACATCTCCTATCACTTCCTCTAGAAATCTTTTCAATTTGGAAGCCATGGCTTTTGTTACTATTTTGTAATTAGTATTACATAATGCAATTGAGTAAAATTCATCAAAGTACCTTGGATTTCTAACTTTAGGGATAAGAGCTAGATAAGTCAAGTTCCAAGCCTTCATCATTTATCTTCTACTCCTGCATTCCTCTGCTGCCAACCAAACTTCATTGCCCACAACATTCTAAAACATTTGAAAGAAACCTGCCTCGAACCCATTTGGGCCAAGAGCTTTTAGCAATCCCAAGGAAAGGGTTACTTTCTGTATCTCTTCCTTTGAGAAAGGAGCCATTAAGCTAGAATTCTTTCTATCATCCAACAATTTTGAGAAACTCCTTAGAAGATCTGCTTGTACATCATCATCTCTTCCCTGTGAAACACCTAAAAGCTCCCTAAAATATTTAACCCCTTCCTCCCTAATGGCCTCAATATCATCCAGAGAAGAACCACCTAGGGGATGGACATTCAAAATTCTTACATTCCTCCTTATGTTGGTAGAAATGTGGAAGAATTTTGTATTTCTATCTCCTTCTCTTAACCACTTGATTCTAGATTTTTGAAGCCAGAAGATCTCCTCCATTCTGAGAAGGCGATTTTGCTCCTCTAATAACCCCCTCTCCCTATCCCTACATTCCTCTATCATGCCAAACTATGCTACTTCTCTTTCAACTAAGGCTATATCCTCTTCCACCCTAGCCTTAGCTAGGAATAAATTGCCCATAACTTGCATGTTTCAATCTCGAGCAGCCTTCTTTGTTTCTTCCAATATCTTGAGTAATACAAACCTATGATTACCTTTTACTCCTTTCCCCCACCAACCTTCCAGTTCTTTTAGAAAATCTGGATGTTCATAACAGAAAGCTTCCATCTTGAAAGGTGATCTTCTAGGTCTTTTTCCAAAGGACCAATGAAGAATAATGGGCCAATGATTCGAGCCTCCCAATTCAATTACTTCAGAGACAAATAGTATTGGAGAAAGGAGCCAATCTGAGTTTACCAAAAATCTATCTAGCCTGCATAGAATACTATCCTCACTTGTTCACCTGTTAGACCAGGTAAACCACACTTTCCTAGGAGCTAAATCTACAAGAGAAATCTCTTCACACAATTTGTTGAACCCTGCTGAACCAGGACTTCCCAATGCCCTACCACCTTTCTTCTCCTCAGGACTTAGGGTAGCATTGAAGTCCCCTCCAACTACTCAATATTCTTCTAAAAAAGTCTTCCTAAACTCCACTAAATTCCTCCAACAAAGAAATCTATCCCTTTCCAAATTTGGACCATGAATATTAGAAATTAAGAAACTACCCTCACCTTGAGAAGACCTCATCCTGGTTAAAAGCATCATCTCCAAACTGTGGAGCAGCTCCCTAGCCAAATTGAGCTTATTCCAAATCATGGCTAGCCTGCTAATCATTCCTTCCACTCTGACTACAAAACCTTCACCAAACATCCACAATGCGTTAATAAGATTGGTCATGGAATCTAGGTCCAACTTGGTTTCTTACAAAAGATAGATATCTGGGGACTCAACTTCAATAAGTTGCTTCACCAAGAGACGCTTCTCCTAGTCGTTTAGGCCACACACATTCCAGCTCACGATCTTCATTTTCACCCCTTCTCATGCAGGTGCTCGCCTCCCTTCTTGTAAAACTTATGAAGGGTGTCTTGGGTACCTTTTCCAATATCCACCATAGCATTAAGCTTGGCCTTGCTTGCATGCATCTTCCATCCCCTTAACACCGGGCCTCCTACATCCATCACAAGGGCAAATTTCCCTTTCTTACCACTCCTAGTCATTATTCTCCACTCATTTTCCTTTTCGCCCTCCTCTTCAACAACCTCCTTTGTTTGTTTATTTCCTCTTAACAGGGCCTTTGGAGCCTCATGAATAGGAGACTTTATCTCCTTCTAAGGTGAAGAAATGAAGTCATCATCTTTACCATCGATTGAGTTGTTAATCAGGTTGAGAGCTGGCTCCTTGAGGCTATAATCCTATGATCTTTTAAAGTTTTGACCTAGATTCTCAAGATACTCAATGACTGACGCCAACTACTCCTTTGCCCCCACTTGCATCACTGGCTTGACTTCCTTAAAATTGGGACCCAACCTACTTTCAGACGGCTTCTCATCATTAACAGAGCAAACAGGGCTTCACACACCTTCCTGTCTACCAGACCTCCTAGTGTTTTGAGAAGAACAATTCCTTGCTATATGCTTGATCCTTCTACAATTGAAGCAATGAATGGGCAAACACTCATAATCCAAATCTAATGCTACCAGGAGTAGAGGGGAGTCAAGTCACTGTCAAAAAGAAAGGAAGATATGATAAAGAAAGCCATTATTATTGATTATTGAACCAAAGAAGCACAAGCAACTGTTGGTCAGGGATCTCAGTTGTCACAAAACAAAAAAGACAATTTGATGTAAAAACAGAGGAACCAGATTGTGCACAGTAGTAGGTAATAGAAATGGAATCCAGAGACCACGGAGATGGAATTGTTTGTAAATTGAATTGAATTTATGAAGACTATATGTGAATAAAAATTCTTGGCCTATTTAAACCATCAATTTAGTGTGAACTGGCATTTCAAAATTAGATGCAATTTAAATTCCTTTAGTTCCATGTGATGCATTTCTCAAAGCTAATTATTTTCCTATAGCTGCATATTAATAGATGAAGTAATTGGATTACTTGATTGGTGATTGGTGATGTGTGTATGCACTCCTAGCAGTGGTTGTCTAATAAGACTCCCTAGCTAGACTGCATTAATTGGTATCAAAGCCAGAGGTCTTGAGTGCATATGCAGAGCGCCGAACATGAGGTAGCTTACACAAAGACCTGCAGGTAGAAGGAGAGAGTGAAGTGGTTGTGGAGAGCTCAAGAAATTGTTGTAGGTAGAGAGGAGTCATGAGCAAGTGAGAGCTGGGAAGCTGTGGAAAGAATTTTGTTTGCAGATGGCATAGCATAAGAAGTGATGATGTAAGATTGTAGCAGATGAGATGGGAATATTGTTGAGGAAGAGACTCGTGATATGGGAAGGTTGGAGGAAGTATCAAGAGAGAAAGACTCTTGAGATGTTGGCAGTTATATGTGAGAGATTAGATAAGAGATTGAGTAGATTGGAAGCATGGCAGCATGGTGAATTATTCAAGCATGATATAGATAAGCAAGATGAAAAGTTGTGTGTAGTAGCAGTGGAAGATGAAGAGGTGGACAACGAGAATAAAGAGGTTGAAGATATAGTAATAGAATATGAAGAGGTTGCATTAGTAGAGCATGATGAAGATGATAATTTGTTAGCACAAATGTTGGTGATTGAAGAAGAGTGGATGTCAAAGCTTGTTGTTGCAGTGAAGGGAGAAGAATGAAAAGTTACAGCTGACGAGAATGTGAAAGATGTCGCAGTGGAAATTGATGTTGCAACTAAGGTAAATTTGTTTTATGATGATGATATTTAGTATTCAAATAAAATGGTAGATGAAGAGATAGTTAGAGAACAAAAGCATGTAGATAAAATGGAGATTACATGGTAGATGCATATTGATGTTTAGTTGATGTGAGTTTGTGCATAGAAATTGTAAAGGATGCTGTAGGATTTTGGTGGATATGGTTGGTCTGCAGTGGGTTGAATCCCATGAAGGAGGAGAAGAGAGGAGTGAGGATTTGGAGGAGAAGGAGAGTGAGCCTTTGGTGGAGGAGGATGGATAATGAAGGGAAAATGAAGCTGACATATAATGGGTGGAAGGGGATGGTACTTTTCCTAGTGAAGTGTTGGAAGAGGCAGAAGAAGTTTTCTACGCCTAGATCAGCAATGGATTTCACTATAGGTTGTTTACAACCTAAAAGAGTAGTTCTACTACTCCACTCCATTTTATGAGTCCTACTCACAAAATCTTTCTACCCAGCGTGTCTAATGCAGGAGCATACTAGGCGAATCGGTGATCCGTATCAACCAAAAACAATTGCATGTTTAATTTTCAATTGTGTTTGGTTTTTTGGGTTCTAATGGCTTTTCTCAGCACTATGTGTGTTTGGCATAGTTAGGGAGGCAATTTTCCAATGTTGCTTGAATTCATTCCTGATGCACGTGAAGTCAATTTCCCTAAAACAATTGTTCTAGGAGCGTGGTGAAGTTTCATGGGAAATCCTTCAATAGGAAGATTGTTGATTCCATCTTGGAATTAACGTGAAGGTTTCATGAGCAAATACCTTTAGGTTTTGAATATTTTAATGTTTTCTGAATTATGCTGGCAATTTGGAAAAATTACAAAATATGGAATTCTGTGGCACTTGGGATCGAATGACTTGGTAGGGGTTTTTAGAGTACTGAATTATACATGTTTGTAAATTTTCATGAGAATCTGAGCACTTGGTGGGGAATTATCATTAAATTTTTACTCTTCGTGTTCACTTCAAAGGCAACAGGATGTATTTATCACAGTCTGTGAAGAAAATTATTACTTGATACCATGGTTGAAGTTATTGACATCAGCACCCAGCTATACATAATGAATATTTGTCAAAATGCCATAGAGGGCCACGGTTGGCATAAGGGACGTGCACAAAAGTGTTTTAAAAAATATCTATTTACTTTGTTATCTAGCCACACATTGATGTTTTGTTATTCACATAAGATAAATAAAGTGTCACAATGGTTCAATAACCATATTATATCTCTCCAAAGTTTTTTCTTTTTCTTAGTTTGTTGATCGATGGCTATGAGGCTGCAGCCTGAAGGAAGTAGAAAATGTTGATTCTAAACTCAAATGGTTAAAATCTCCTTTTGAATGGGATGTTTCATGTACTGACACAGAAATTATTTACCATATATCAAAACAAAATTAAGGAAGAAGATGAGGCGTCAGTGAAAAGGAAAGACACGGGAGTCTTGAAGCTATTTTGGAGTCACAATGCAGAAGTTGAAACACCTCATGGAGGCAAGTAAAACGTTATAGTTTAAAAGAGTTGTGACACAAAGGAATGTGGGGGAAGAGATAAAAGAATTCATCATCCAACACTGCCAGGAATAGAGGGGAGTCAAGTCACTGTCAAAAAGAAAGGAAGATGTGATAAAGAAATCCATTATTATTGATTATTGAACCAAATAAGCACAAGAAACTATTGGCCAAGGATCTCAGATGTCATATAACAAAAAGGACAATTTGATGTAAAAATAGAGGAACCAAATTGTGCACATCAGTAGGTAATAGAAATGGAATCTAGAGACCACGGAGATGGAATTGTTTGTAAATTGAATTGAATTTGTGAAGACTTTATGTGAATAAAAAGTCTTGGCCTATTTGAACCATCAATTTAGTGTGTTGGCATTTCAAAATTAGATGCAATTTAAATTCCTTTAGTTCCCTGTGATGTATTGCTCGAAGCTAGTTATTTTCCTATAGCTGCATATTAATAGATGGAGTAATTGGATTACTTGATTGATGATGTGTGTGTATGTGCTGCTAGAAGTTGTTGTCTAATAAGACTCCATAGCTAGACTACATTCCATCCCTTCTTCTAACCTATAAATACCCCTCACCTCTTCATTATTTTCCAAGTTGGAAAGTTGGAGTATGCTTTTCCCTTCTTCATAAGCTTTTTCAAGCTTCTTCACAAGCCTTTGAGCCTCTTTCTTCATTTCTTTCTTTAGTTTTCCAAAGCTTCAAAGATTTCATTATTGAATAGCTTCAAATCTCCCCATTTTAGGTGGCAATTTCATTTGTGCACACAACTCTTGCAAGTTATTGTTCTCCAAATCAAGCATTCTCATGCTCATACAGGACATGAGACCCTTTTTCTTTCATTTGTTATCTCATTTATCTTTTCTAAAGGATCATTCACGTCCATATACTACTCACATCACAAGCCACAGTGCTCATCAAGCTCTCATTGAGCTCTTTTCAAAGCTTCAAAGCTTCTTTCACTTCCATTTTCTCCTTGTTGCCAAGAGGATCACCTCACTGCTACAAGAGGATTTGAGGTTGCTATTAAAAGGATATCTGATGGTAGTGGAGGCTTATGCATCTCTAGGTTCCTTTATGCTTTCTTTTCATTTCATAGTAATTAGATAATCAAAACTTTGCTCTTGGAATAGTAAAATACATGTTTTCTTTTTCCTTGATAGGCTAAGTAGATTTACATTGTTAAATTAGTTTCCCTTTCGAAAGTTCATAGATTAAAAGCAATTTCCTTTCTTAGATTAGATTGACCCATCTATTCAGAAAACAAACAAAAACATGGATTACATTGCATTAGATAACTTCATCATAGCTTGCATACATTTTCTAATTCCTAGATTAAGAAAAAGCACTTTTGATTTCCAAAAACATAAAAAAGTACAAAAAAATGTTTTGCATTTATTTAGGCTTACATTCATAAAATCCAAAAAGAACAAAAACAATAGTAACATAGAAGGTTCACCAAACCCTTGGTCTCAACACAAGGTCAACTTCAGTCAAACATTGGTCAAATCCCTCAGTTTCATCACAATGTCAAACAAAGTCAAAACCTTAGGTCACACAAACCCTAAGTCAAAACCCTAGGTCAAGTCAAGGTTAGCTTAAACCACCTATCTCTTGTCTCAGCTCACGAATGTGCCCTAGACTTAGAGGTGAGTGGGTGAGGGTACTCCTCGATGAGGTAGAGGAGATCTACCCTAGACATCAACAAGATCAATTAGTCATTCAACAACAACATGAAGTGGTTAGACAACTCCTGGTACAACAAGCATTCATCCAACAACATGAATGCCAATTAAACATCAACAAAACAATAGCCTACCCACACAATGTTGGAACATCCAAAACCCAAATAGAAGAACGATGACTAGTGACCCTTTAGGTGAGATAGTTATCTTTACAACCATGATCATAGGACACTGCATACAAACAAATGCACAACAACACAGGCCCCAAGACTAGTTGACCCCTCTCCACAAAGTCTAGCTCTGGAAAGAGCCAGACCACCCTTGTGTCTCACCTCCTCTCGAATGGCTACTTCCATGAGAGCAAGATTTACATGGTAGTTCTCCTCCTGGTAAGGAGAGAGGGTCCATGTGTGTGCTAAAACCAACTCAACTGCCCCCGAGGCCATCGAGTCGTGATTTTGAGCGCATAGATCCAAAACGAAATTCTTGAAGAGAAGTCACAATGAAGTAATAAATGATCAACTGATTGATTTTCATTATAGAAGGAGCACTTGAGATCTACCTTTATACCAAATTTGACTAATCTTTCCCTTGTGAGAACTCTGTTATGAGTAGCTAGCCAAGCAAAGGCCCCAGCTTTAGGGAGAATGTTAACATCCTAGCAAAGATGCAAGAGCCAGTCCTAAGAAGAGGATTTAACCTTACTAAGATAACCAGATTTAACTGAGTAAGACCCAGATTTGTCCCCAATCCATTTAAGTTCATCATCTTTATTTGAAAAAGAATTTTTCTCTGGATAGGATATCTTTTAACAATAATCTTTGAGACTCTAGGAAGAGACACTGAGAAAAATCTTTCCACTACACTAACATAGAACTAGAGTCTAAAGCAAAATCAATATAATCTTCCACATTGTTCCCCAAGAAACATAAAAAAATTGCCTTGCTTTTGCCAAATCAGATCTAGAGTCCAGTTTTTCAAATCCATTCCACGAATCTAGCCAAAATTCATCTTTTTTACCATTTTTTATTATCCAAGAAAGATTAGAAGTAATGATACTCCTACAAGTGATAATAAAATTCCACATAGGAGAACTAGAAGGAGGGTTTAAGATAGTGAAAATTTTGCATCTGTCATTTGAGTCCAAGTATTTAGATTGGAGGACTTTACGCCACTTTGCATTTGGGCTTGCATAAAGCTTCCAAAATAACTTTGCTCCAAGAGATAAATTCTAAATAGACAAATTGCTAATACCTACACCTCTTGCCTCCTTAAGCATACAAACTCTATCGTAAGCTATCAAAGGAAGTTTTCTGATTATTCCTTTCCCACTCCAAAGGAAATTCCTAAGGATTTTCTTAATTCTATTAGCAACTTTAAGTGGAATAGGAATATGAGATATCATATTAATTGGGATGGCTGATAACACTGCCTTTATGAGAATAATCTATCCAGAAAAACAAATCCATTTACATTTCCAACATGCCAATTTTGCATTGATAAAAGAAATAATCTTATCACATAAATTAGACTTATTTTGACCAAAACATAAAGGAATAACTAGGTAAGTACTAGGTAAAATATATCTTTTGAGCCCATGGAACTTAGCAATTCTACCCATAATCAGAGGAGGAGTATTAAAGAAGAAGACTTTTGACTTATTAAAGTTAATAGCCTTACCTGAAACCATGCAATAATTCTCCATTGTCTTTTTTATAATGCTAGCCTCACCGAAAGTAGAAACTCCAAATAATAAGTTGTCATCAACAAATAAACAATGAGTTAAAGGATCAATATCTTCTATCAAAATAGTTACATAGAATTAACTAAAACTTCAAAAAGCATTAAAAATGCCAATGTCAACTTGAGCTGCAGATTAGACATTCCTTGGTCCTACATGAAGCACGAGAATCTACATGAAGAGTGAGACTCCACATGAAAAATGAGGCATTGACCAATAGCACAACAGAAAATACCTATCAAAATCTTTTTTCCCCTTAGCGATGCATGGTGATGTTGCGTGGCAACTTATCTCTTTCCTCTGTCGGGACCCACTAAATGATGCCTAATGTTGACACGTTGCAGGCTCTGACAGGACCCACCAAATGTATGTTGTTTACCTTTAAAAAACCTCATCTTATGCATGGTGATACCACATGGAAACCTTGAGCCAATGGCACAATAAAAATTGTTATCAGAACTGTCAACCTTGAAAATGCATGAGAAGCCAACACATGGACTCCACTTTCAATGACCCAATGAATAGCGCACAAGGAAACTCTGTCAATATTTGTCAATCCAGAATGATGTGTGATTGCGATACATGAAAGACTAACCAATGGAGCAAAAGAAACTTAGCCATGACTACCAAAACTTCAAGAGGTGTGTGGTTGTGACACATAAGGATTCCTTCCAATGTTGATTCCATAAGAAACTTTGATGGGAAAAGAAACTGTCATAGACTCTTTAACACCTAGGCTCTTGTTTGATCTTTATCCATTGTTTCTATTGATGCCTCACGATGTGCACCGGCATATACACTACCAAAATTGAATCCTGACCCATCACCTTAGAAAAATAAAGAATGTAACAAAATGTAGGGATCTTTTGATCTATAGTTCTTGGTGACTCACCAGGGGATCTACACTTGCAGAGAAGAATCCAAAATCTCTGACAATAAAAGAGGAAAAGCAAAAAAAATATGGAAACACAACCTGATTCTAACTCAAAGTTTCTAGAGTGTGAGCTATAGGGATGCCCACTCATTGTTAGAAGGTTGAACCTTCTTCTTGAGGGCCTCAAAAACCCTATCCAAATTGATAATCTCCTTGTAGGAGAATCTTTGTAAACTCTGGATTGCAGCCTTGATTTGGAACTCCAACTAAGCAAGGGGTTGCAGAATGGTCTCTACCTCTGTAACACTTGGCGTTTGGCTCAATACTGAGAAGGATGTTTGATCATTTTGCCTATTAATTAATAGGGCTTTAATATGCTCCTCCGTCAAAACTATGGACTCATCAAGAAATGGGGAGGGGAGTCCTAACTAGACCAAATGTTCAATGTGTCCATTTCCTTTACCACCTATTTCAAGGCATCAAGATGAGCCTTGATTTTGAGGGAAGATTTATTCTAACTCAGGAATTCATTGACTTTAACTGTGGTTGTCCTTCTATTGTTGACCCCTATTTCTTAAAGAACTTCTTTAGAAGCATTGTACAACTTCTATACCAGTAATTGAGATTCAAAAACCTTTAGGGAAATAGATGAGAGAGTCTATTCCACTACCAAGCCTACTTCTGTGCTAAGACTCTGAGCATCTAAGATGAACTTTAGTGCATGCTTAAGTTTGGAGGTTTCCTCAGATATGTGCCCCCAATAAGAAATATATAACTCATGAACCATGGGCAATACCCTAGATATTGAGAGTCTCTGTGCAAGCTCCTACTTCAACTAAAGAATCTACTTCTCCTTTACTTGAATTTCATCTTTGATTATTTATTAGATTCTCTTCGATCTAAAAGACTCTTTTGTTGTTGAGTCACTTCATCCCAACTATCATGGAGATTCTTTTCTGCCACACTCTTCTCTTGTTGTAAGGACTCAACTAAAGCCTTGGAAAAATCCAACTCTGACTGTAATCCCAATTGCTTGGCCTGCTCTGCCTGTAATGCCTCTTTAGACACTTTGTTTTGCAAGTTGAGAGCCAATCTAGAAATTTCCATATATTTGGCCTTTGTCTCTGTGCTGAGTTGGTCTACAGTGCCTTTTGCTCACCATAGCTCAAGCCCCTATTTCTTGAACTTCTTGCTCATTTTGATAAAATATGTAGTGACAGACTTCTGTGTTTCCTCCATGAGCTCAACTTTATCTTGCAGTCCCGCCTGTGCTAGATTCAAACCCACAAGATGTATGGAGTAGTCCTCAAGTTTCATTTGCTCTTGTGGTTTGATCATAATTGGGGTCATATGTGCGATCATCAATGACCATTGTGAATGATCATATAAGGACCACATGCGTGGAACTATAGGGGCTCCTCCTTCCTTTCATTATTTCTCTAGGCAAGTCTCCCAGGCCTTTTGTGTAGTCTCAACCTGTTGATGGAAATCTATTGGGGATTGAATCAGCCCACCAACAAAAGGAAAACCTTATGGCAAACCATATGGAATGGTTACCACTTGTTGTGCTAAAGCATTACCAAGACCAAGGGAAAAGGTGATTGCATCATTAGAACAAAACAAGAAATAGTGGCAAATTTAAAAAGGGAGGAGAAGATAATTGAGAGGCAATAGGTGAAGAAAAAGTAAGCGATGGAGTCATGGGTGAGGTAGTAAACAATGGAGAGACTGCAACAACAAGCGGAGTGATTGGAGGATCATGGAAAGATTGGGAAGAAGAAGAAGGTGTAGGAATAATTACCCAAATGCCTCCATCTATTGCAGCACTAGATGTTGGTCCCAATAATGGTGTTGAAATGATGAGTACATCTTCTTCCTCGGATTCCTCTTGTAACTTGAGCTTCAACCTTTTCTTCACTAGTTCTTGCTCCCTCTTTGACTCTTCTCACCCCTTATCTAACTCCATTTCTTTCTCTTCCTCCTCTCCAAAAATATTGCTTACATCATAGGGTGAAGCAAGTTGCTCATGTTCATAATCCCATAGTCACTGCCAAGTTTCATCAGTATCGACATCACCAAAATTCCTCTCCATCTCAAAAATTTCTTGCCTATATTCCAATAGGCATTGATTTTATCCATACTCCAATCCTCTTTTACAAGAACAACTCTGAGACCACGAGTCATTAGTCTAGAAGGATCATAAGCTCTCTTAGGCTAATAGAACGCTTCCCATAGAGACCGAGACTTGGCTGGAATCTGATTCAATTCAATATAAACATCATCAATGTCAACCATAGGTGACCATCTTGCCTCAAAGAATGGGTGGGCCTGATGTTTGAAAGGAATTAGAGATTTAGATTGGGACAACCATTTTTTCATAAAACCATCTGGGTCATATCCCCATTGATCTTGGATCTGATCAAGACCCATGTCCACCAGTTTTAACATCAGCAGATGTTCAACTTGCCTCTTTATCACTATGATAATTCCTTTAGAGAAGAGAATATCATATATAGCCTTTTACTTCCTCCCAGCTCCAAAATCAGAGTCTACCACATCTAATTAGTGAGCTAGTTCAATTGCAACAATCCTATCAATCAAAAATTTAGGTAGCCTGAAAGGTTCTTCTTTGAAACCATGAACCCTAAGTATCATGTAGTGGGCCCCAAAGAACCAACCATAGGGTACACAAGTACTAGATAATATACCCCTTTTATTATCACTCACCCTAAAAGTTATGTGATCCGAGCTAAGGTCAATGAGAGATAGAGCCATAAAACATTCAAAAAAATCATAATAATCGGCAGTAGCTGATAGGAGATGAGTCAATGCCGAAACTAGAATTATCTTTTGTGCATAAACTGAATCATCAGCCATTACCAATTGCATGTAGGGCTGAAAATTTATGGATTCTGAAGTAATATCAAATGCAGTAAAAAGAAGGATGAATACCTAAAAAACTATCAGTGACCAAAGTTAGCTAACTGATAAGATATTATATCATCTATGACTTATGAGAAGTCCATTTTGTAAGCTTGCTTCCTGGTGATCATTTTGAGGTGGAAAATGACCATCAACTGAAAATCATGTACATTGATATTATCATCAAGGCTAAAAATAAAGGCTAACATAGAGCATGCATCCTACACATCATAGGTGAAACTAGATATTTTCAATGGATAGCGGAAGCAACAATGTATTAGTTGGTTCCAAATGGAGTTCTGCGTTCAAGAAACCAAGATGATTCTCCCTTGTCTCCCAAATCTTCTGCAACTTGACAAGATTACTGAAATCAGCCACTAGGTCATATTTGATTTTGAGCATATCTATCACAGCTTGCGCATTGACCACTATTTTAAGGTTTCTCCCAGTGATGGTTCTGGTGCTTTGATCATAACATCGAACGCAAACATCAACTAATTCTAGACATGGGTGAACTAGAGGGACCATGAACTAAGCCATCCTAGAGCTCCACATCCTTATCCCAAAAGTCTTTGATTCTCCTGCCTTAACTCTCTCAAGCATGTGTGCATGCGGCCCTTCTCTCAAGTTCTTAGGATTCTTTGACAACACAATCTCATATATGTGATCCGTAGGATAAAAAACTAAAGTGGAATTGTGGCACTTACCTTTCTTGAGCTTCTTGATGTTTGGCAATTTGGGTTTTGGTTGTGCAGGGGCCGAAGCATATGATCTGTTGTTCACCAACTCTAGAGGAAGATCCTGTGATTTATTCACCATTGAAGTCCTTGTTCTCCACTTCTAGAAGATGAGTCTAACGATTCCATCTCGTGACATAGTCTTTAAACTTGAATCAATAATATCCTTTAAGAAAACCTTAAACAATTGCAACACAGATCACATAATACTCTGATTCTCTCTTCAAAAATTCTCAGCTCTGTCATTTCTACTAATGACCATTCAACCTTGAGATATCATTTATATGGCCACTCCCCTCATGTGCATTTATGATTCTAATTCTTCCATTGGCACCTTCTCACAACTGACCTAAATTCACATGTTTTAACCTCTTGTCATTGGAGATTTTGAAGATTTTCATGATGTTAGTAGCTTTGAGAGGATTCTATCATTAAATGCCTCATCATGTCTGGTAGTTGAGTCATCCATTCGCACTGCAACTCAAAATTCTTGGCAAAAAATAGACACCTAGCGTCCTCAAATAGTTTTATTAAAAACTGAAAGATTGTGCGGTTGGCATGTATTTGAAAAGAGGTGGGAAATAGTTTGTCTCCTATTTTGGCCGACCTAATTGGTGTTTTGTGATATTGTAGAGGATATAAATGGAAGAACAAATTAGTTGCAAAGTGTGGGAGAGTGGAAAGTGTGTGGAATAATGCAGTAAGGAATGTGAGCTACAAAAGATATAGATAAGATGCACTTCAATGCCTTAGTCAGTAGAGTGTATTGTTGACATATCTTGTAAATTCAAAGTTTCATGTATCCTACTCTGAGATAGTGAGTCTAATCAGGCCCTTGTATCTTGCCCTGAGGTTGTGCACAGCCACCTGCAAGTCCTTTGTATCTTTCCCTAAGGTTGTGCACCTTTGATGTAGGAGCATCCCTAGTTCAAGAGCAATCTTGCATCAACCAAAAATATTTGTATTCTTTCTTTGTTTCTTTCATTTTCCAGTTCATTCCAATTCAGTCAATCAGGAGCAGTTTCAGTAGTTTGGTATGCATTCTACCACAGTTTCATTTTAGACCTTGCAGATTTGGAATTAGCATCTACATACTATCATCTACATCATATCCAAAATTTAGCTCATTTGGATCAATCAAAAAGTTATCACTCTCAGAAGATCAACTATTTTCTCAGAACAAAGCATTCAGACAGTCTCAAATAGTTAGTTGATGGAGAAGACTTATGAAGCACTTCCATGACTTGAAGAGCCAAATGAAACATCATTCAAGGTACTTTGGAACCTGACCAACCTTCCCTAAGATCCGCACCTTGTTTCATCCACTTGCGGAGGAGTACAAGTTGCTTAAGGCTGACCTATCCATGTACACACGTTACACCTTCATTAGAGATTGTAACTTCTTTCTTGGCTAACGCAGAGGATTCTTGTGATCCAGAGATGATATATAATCATGTAATAGATGCATAGGAAAGTAGTGAATCATGATATGATTTTTTAGTCTTAGATTTTCTTATGTAAGGCGCTTCAAAGCCATATCTTGCGCATATATTGTAACTAGAGAATCAAGCCTATGATCCCTAATTTGTAAGCCCACATGTTACCAGAATATCTACATTTTGAACCTATGATATATTGAGTATCTGAATCTGCATTTGCATTCTATATTTGAGTTGCTTCCATTGTGTTTACTCTTGATGCACGGTCTGGACTGTTCACTCTGTGGACCCTCCTAACCATGACTACACCAAGTGGTATCAGAGTGAAGTTTGAATCCATTGGGAGCAAAGTTTGTGAAGGCATTCCATATGATATTTCTATGAACATACCGTCGAACCTGAGGTAGACTACCTGTGTTGTCAACTGATCATCGATTGTGAGACAATTGTCACCTTGTAGCCCGATCACCAAATTTGAGGTTGTTACACTTGATCATAGGAAGAGATGCCACTGAGGAGAATACCTACTATTGGCACTATGGCTGAAAGAATGGATGAGATGATGGAGATGATGAAAATAATGCGAGTTCAATTGGATGTTGTTGAAGAGGATTTAAGAAGGGGACTAACACCTAGACCTAATGTTGAAAGTGATGATGATGAAGAATTTCAATCTACTGATCAAAATGAAGAAACCCTAGAAGAAGAAGAAGAATCAAATCAAGTGAAGATTTTGAGAGCTATTTCAAAGATTGGGAAAAGACCTAGAGTGGATGTACCAAACTATACTGGCAATTTGAATCCAAAGGAGTTGATTGATTGGATAAATGACCTAGAAGAATACTTTGAATATGAAGAAATTGAAGACCCAGAGCAGGTGAAATTTGTAAAGACTAAGTTGAAAGGACATGCTACTATTTGGTGGAAAAAAGTTTAGTTGGATAGAAACAAGAGAGGAAAATAAAAGATCATAAAATGGGATAGAATCGTGACAAAGTTGAAGAATCAGTTTATACCTGCTGACTATGAGTTGAAACTATTGAAGAGATTGCAGAATCTGAGACAAAAGGAGAAATCTATGGAGTATACTGAAGAATTTCATAAGATGATTATAAGGATAGGACATAGTGAAGCAAGCAAGGAGAAAGTGGCAAGATAAATCAATGGACTGAGATTGAACATTCAAGAAGAACTGAGTTTGGTAAGGATGACAACACTAGAAGAAGCATATCAGTTTGCCCTAAAAGTTGAAGAAAAGTTGAAAAAGAATCATGAGTAGAGACAGAGAGGTAGAGGAGATAAATTTTAGAGAGGTAGAACATATTCCAGAGGAGAAAGATCATATGCAGAGAAAAACAAACAAGATAGCACATTCAAGAAGGAAGACAGAGATAACAGTTCATACCAAAGAGATCTGACAAAACGTTCTACCATAGAGGAAACCCTAATTCTTACTATAGTGAAGGATACAAAAGAGATGGAAGAGGACTAGAGAGGAGAACATTCAAAGGAACCTATTTTAATTGTGGAGGTGAAGGACATAGAACATATGAATGTCATTAGGGAAGTACAAGAAAGAAGACAGAGAACAGTGCAAGAGAAGCCTATGTAGAAGAAGAACCTATTGGATCACCTAATTCAGTTGGTAAACTTGAGAAAGGAGAATCACTTGTCATGAGGAGAGCACTATTTCCAGTAGAGACAAATGAGGAACCATCACAAAGGAAAAGTTTGTTCTGGACCAGATGCAAATCAAGAGGTAAATGTTGTAAGGTTGTAATTGATAGTGGTAGTTCTAATGATTTGGTTTCAGAGGAGATGGTGACTAAGCTGAAGTTGGAAAGATTGAAACACCCTAAGCCCTATCAGATAGCATGGATTCAGGATGATCATAAGGTACTAGTGAGTGAACAATGTTTGGTAAAATTTCATATTGGATCTTATCATGATGAAGTATTGTGTGATATTATGTCAATGGATGTATGTCATATATTTTTGGGTAGACCATGGTAGTATGATAGAAAAGCTATACATGATGGCAGAAAGAATACCTATACTATAACATCAAATGGAAATATAATTACCTTGATACTGTTGGAAGATGAACCTAAGGGTGAATTATGTGGGAAGGCTAGAATCTGTTTGGTTGATGGAAGAAAATTTTTGGATGGTTTGAGACATGAGAATATGTGTTATGCTTTGATTCCTAAGAAGCCTGGAACCCTAAAGATAGCGACTAAAGAATCACAATTGGAGGAGATAACTGAATTGATGACAGAGTATGAATACATCATATTAGATAATGTACCAAAAGGATTGCTACCAATTAGGAGTATCAGTAATCATATGGATCTTATACCTGGAGCTAGTTTGCCTAACAAAGCAACACACAGAATAACACCAGCAGAGAATGAAGAATTGAATAGACAGATACAAGAGTTGTTGAGGAAAGGTTTAATCACAGAAAGCTTAAGTCCTTGTATAGTATCTGCAGTGTTAGCATTGAAGAAGGATCGAGAATGGAGAATGTGTACAAACTCTAGAGCAATCAACAAGATCACAGTTAAGTATAGATTCTCATTGCCTAGGATGGATGACATTATGGAATGTTTGAGTGGAGAAAAATATTGTACAAAGATAGACTTGAAGAGTGGATACCATCATATCATAATCAGAGAAGGAGATGAGTGGAACACTACTTTCAAGACAAATGAAGGATTGTATAAATGGTTAGTGATGCCTTTTGGATTGAATAATGCACCGAGTACTTTCATGAGATTGATGAATGAAGTTTTGAAGAAATTTTTGGGTAAGTTTGTTATTGTATACTTGGATGATATTTTGATTTTCAATAAGACAAAAGAAGAACATTTGTGGCACCTAAGACAAGTATTGCAGAGGTTGAGAGAAGCAAAATTACTGATAAACATCAAGAAGTGTAGTTTCATGAAGGAATAATTGGTATACTTGGGATTTGTGATTTCTACGAAAGGATTGAAGATGGACTTTGAGAAGGTTAGAGCAATTATTGAGTGGCCAACACCTGAGAGCATTGGGGAAGTCAGGTCATTTCATGGATTAGCTAGTTTCTACTAGAAGTTCATTAGAAATTTCAGTTCAGTATGCACATCTATGATAGAGACAATGAGAGGTGACAGAAAGGACTTTAAGTGGACATCAGGAGTAGATAAAAGCTTTGAATTGTTGAAGCAAAAAGTGATAGAGCAACCAGTATTAGTATTACCAGATTTTAATAAGGTATCTCAAGTAGATTGTGATGCAAGTGGAAATGCAATAGGAGCAATGTTAATTCAAGAAGGAAGACATGTAGCATATTTTAGTGAGAAGTTGAATGATGCAAGAAGAAGCTATTCAGTTTATGATCAGGAATTCTATGCCATAATTCTAGCCTTGAAGAAGTGAAGACATTATTTGTTGCATAAGGAATTTGTATTGTATACAAATCATCAAGCTTTACAGTATCTAAACAGTCAAGGGAAGTTGAATCAGAGACATATGAGATGAGTAGAGTTCATGTAGAGTTACACCTTTGTACTAAAGCATAGGAGTGCAAAGTCAAACAAAGTTTTAGATGCATTGAGTAGAAGGAGAAATTTGTTGACAAAGATGAGAGTTGAAGTATTTGGTTTTGAAGAGTTGAAGCACATGTATGAAGAAGACCTTAATTTTGTAGAAACATGGAAAGCATGTAAGGAGCCTGTTGTGACAAATCAGAGTAAATGGTTGGATTATTTCATTTAGGAGAATATGTTGTTCAAAGGAAATCAGTTGTGTATACCTAGGAGTTCAATGAGAGACAATTTGATCAAAGAGAAGCATAGTGGTGGATTGGCAGGACATTTTGGAATTGACAAGACAGTGGCTTTGGTAAGTGAAAATTACTTTTGGCCTCAAATATATAAAGATGTCAAAAAATTTGCGCAGAGTTTTAGAGTATGTCAAGTTGTAAAGGGAAGTAACTAGAATACTGGATTGTACAAATCTTTGATAGTATCGGAGAGACCTTGGGAAGACATAAGTATGGATTTCATATTGGGATTGCTGAAGACACAAAGAGGACATGATTTAATATTTGTAGTGGTGGACAAATTTTCAAAGATGGCACATTTCATACCTTGTAAGAAGACAAATGATGCAGTGCATGTGGCTGACCTATTTTTCAAAGAGATTGTGAGATTGCATGGATTACCTAAGAGTATAGTTTTAGATAGAGATACAAGATTCCTTGGATACTTTTGGAGGACACTTTGGAAGAAGATGAAGACAAATTTAAAGTTCAGCTCAACATTTTATCCACAAACTGATGGACAAACAGAAGTGATAAATAGGAGTTTGGGTAACTTTTTGAGATGTTTGGTTGGAGAGAAGGTAGGAAATTGGGATCTCATTCTAGCACAAGTAGAGTTTGCATACAATAATTCAATGAATAGGAGCACAAGAAGAACACCATTTGAGATTGTGACAGGAACTAACCCTAGAGGAGTAGTAGAGTTGAGAGATATCAGTATGGAAAATAAGAGTGTAGAGGCAGAAGAATTTGCAAGACACATGGAGATAGTGCATAATCAGGTTAAGAAGCATTTGGAAGAGATGAACAACAAGTACAAAGAGCAAGGAGACGAGAAGAGGAGACACAAAGAATTTTTAGTGGGAGATGAAGTGATGGTATATCTGAGAAAAGAAAGATTTCCAGTAGGCACATATAACAAGTTGAAGATGAAGAAGTTTGCCTCATGTAGGATACTTAGAAATTTTGATTCAAGAAATGCATATGAAGTGGAGCTACAAGAGACATTGGGCATATCACCTATTTTCAACATTGCAGATTTATATCAGTACCATGAAGGAGAAGCCAGTGATAACATTGAAGATCATTTGAAGAAGCAGTTACCACAACAAGCACCAAAGCAAATTGAAGACATCTTGGACAGCAGAATTGGACGCAGTACCAGAGGCAAGCAATACAAGGAATATCTGGTGAAGTGGGAAGGCAAATTGGAATAAGACTCAACATGGATTTCTCAGGCTAAGGTGGACTGTCTTGGTTTTCCTCCAGCCCCAACAAAGTGAGGGACTCACTTTTTCAACAACCCTAGGTGTCTGATGTAGGAGCATCCCTGGTTCAAGAGAAATCTTGCATCAACCAAAAATATTTGCATTCTTTCTTTGTTTCTTTCATTTTCCAATTCATTCTAGTTCAATCGATCAGGAGCAGTTTCAGTAGTTTGGTCCGCATTCTGTTGCAGTTTCATTTCAAAGCTTATGGAGCTGGACTTAGCATCTACATCATATCCAAAATTCATCTCATTAGCGCTCTCAAAAGATCAACTATTTTCTTAGAACAAAGCATTCGGATAGTCTCATATAGTTAGCTGATGGAGAAGAATTGTAGAGCATTTTCATGACTTGCGGAGCCAAATGAAACATCATTCAAGGCACTTTGGAACCTAGTTGACCTTCCCTAAGATCTGCACCTTGTTTCATCCACTTGCAAAGGAGTACAAGTTGCTTAAGGTTGACCTATCTGTGTACACATGTTACACCTTCATTAGATATTGTGACTTCTTCCTTGGCCGACGTGGAGGATTCTTGTGATCCGAAGATGATATATAATCATGTAATAGATGCATAGGTAAGTAGTGAATCATGATATAATATTGTTTTAGTCTTAGATTTTCTTCTGTAAGGTGCTTCAAAGCCATATCTTGTGCATATATTGTAACTGGAGAATCAGGCCTGTGAGCCCTAATTTGTAAGCATGCATGTTGCCGCCATATCTGCATTTTGAACCTATGATATATTGAGTATCTAAATTTGCATTTGCATTCTATATTTGATTTTCTTCCATTGTGTTTACTCTTGCTACACGGTCTGGACTGTTCACTCTGTGGACCCTCCTAACCATGACCACACCAACCTTAGCCTGTAAGTTCTTTAGGGAGCAGTGTGCTTCCTTAGCCAATGAGCCTTAAAACAAATTGTAATCTTGTTCATATATATTGTGATATTTCTCACCGTGGTTTTTCCCTACTTGGGTTTCCATGTATATCTAGTGTTATCTTGTGCATGTGTGTTCATTGCTTTATCTTTCATTGTTGTTGATCTATTAAAGGATTGTTTATCTTGTTAGAAGACTAAATTTGCATTATGTTGAGGGTTTAATTTTTTGAAGATATTGATTCACCCCCCCTCTCAGTATCTGGGTGTGTTCAAGAATTGGCATCAGATCCAAGTTCCTCAGAAGGAGCTTAACTGCTTGAGGAAGGTCCAAGATGGCACATGATGGATCTTACAAGGCACCTAAGTTTGATGGACCAAATTACACCTTTTGGAACATAAGGATGGAAGGCTATCTATCCTCTCTAGGGTTTGGTGTTTGGAAATCTGTCAAGGATGGTTACACTGCTCTTGCTACTACTCCTAGAAATCCAGCTGAGATTAGGTTGTATGAAAACAATGTCAAGGCAAAGAATGCTATCATGAGTGAGCTAAATGATTTAGAACTTCTAAAGATAATGAATTGCAGTTCTGCTAAGGATGTCTGGTAAAAACTTAGCAACATTTATGAAGGAGATAATAAAGTAAAGAAAGCCAAGATACAAATCTTTAAGAGAAAATTTGAGACCCTGAGGATGGCAAAGGATGAAGACATTGCTAGTTATATGCTCCGGGTGGATGAAGTAGTTAATGGCATCAAAGGTCTTGGTGGATAAATGAAAGAAGATGAGATTGTGAAGAAGGTTCTGAGATCTCTCCCTAAATATTACATTCATAAGGTATCTACTATTGAGGAGTCTAAGGACTTGGATAACTATTCAATAGATCAATTGTTTGGTGCTCTCATAGCCTTTGAAATGAGAGAGTTTGACAAAGACGCTTCAAAGAAGGAAGCAGCATTCAAAGTCAGTAAGAAGGTGGAAGATGAAACAACTAATCAAGATGGTGACCTTGATGAGGTAGAAGCAAACTTTGTGAGAAGATTGAAGAATGGCACTGGTAAATATAGAGGTAAGTTACCTTTCAAGTGCTTCAATTGTGGGATAATTGGTCATTTTCCATCTAAATGTCCTTTTAAAGCATCAAAGGATAGAAACAAAAGAGAGAAGTTCAAAAGAAGTCTTTATTCCATGGAGAACAGTTGTTTTTCAGAAGATGAGAATCATGATGATTCAAATGATGAAACACTTTTCATGGCCTTGAAATTTGGTGACAAAAAGAGTGATATTGGAAAATGTAAGAAGTCTGGTACCTTGTAGGTTGATAAAAATAATGAAAAGTCTATGGTTGTGTGGACTGATTTTCATGCAAGAGGAGAAGCAAATGCATGGGTTATTGAAAGTGGTTGCTCTAACCACATGATTGGTGACAAGGGAAAGTTCATTAGCCATAAGAAGAGGAATGGTGGAGTTGTCAAGTTTGGTGGTGATGAGTCAACACAAATTTGTGGAAAGGGTGCTATAACCATTGATGGAAAGAACAAGATTGAGGATGTCCTCTATGTCAAAGGGCCAAAGCACAATCTCCTTAGTGTCAGTCAGATGTGTAGTAAACGAAACAATCTTACATTTCATGCAGGATCCAGAAGATTAGTTGCAAAAGGTACTAGGACATATGAAAACGTATATCATCTAAAGGAGGCAAATGGAAGAACATGTTTATTGGCTCAATCCGATGAGTGTTGACTGTGGCACAAGTAAATGGGACACATTAACTTTGACAATATGGTGAATATCAGTTCTACTCATACATTGAGAGCTATGCCTAAGAAAACCAAGCCTACAAACACATTATGCAAAGAGTGTGAAATGGGAAAGCAGACAAGGACAAGTTTCAAAAGCAAGGAGTGCTCTTCCACAATGTCATTACAACTAATTCACACTGACCTATGTGGACCTACAAGAACAAAGAGTCAACAAGGTGAAATGTATTTCATGTTGCTTATTGATGATTACTCTCAAATGATGGGTTACATTTTTACGAGAAAAATCATAAGCCTTTGATAAGTTTAAGATTTTCAAAGCAAAAGTTGAGAATGAAATGAATGCTAAGATCAAATGCTTAAGATCTAATAGAGGATGTGAATTTACTTCAAATGAATTTGAAACGTTTTATGAAGATCATGGTATTAGGAGACATTTGCCTGCTCCTAGGACCCCTCAACAGAATGGGGTAGTAGAGAGGAATAATAGGACTATGCAAGAGATGGCTAGGGAAATGTTGAAAGATGTAAATCTACCTAATATGTACTGGAAGGAAGCAGTTTACACTGTTGTCTACCTGCTTAATAGAGTACAATTGAGGGTCAATAGCACTAAGACCCCTTATGAGCTATGGTATGGAAGACCTCCCTCTATCAGATACTTCAGGATCTTTGGTAGCAAATGCTACATTAGAAGAGATGAAGAAGACCTTGGAAAGTTTGATTCAAGATGTGATGAAGGGATCTTTCTTGGTTACTCAACCAGAAGCAAGGCCTATAGATGCTACAACAAGAGATTGGGAAGGATGATTGAAAGCACAAATGTTAAGGTAGATGAAGATTTGTGTCAGATCTCACAAGAACCAGAGGTTTGCGGATCTGATAGACCTCCTTGCATTGAAGAAGAAGAAGAGGAGAAAGAAGAGAAGGAACAAGAATTGGAAAAGACCCTTAAGACTCCAACAAAGTATGTTCAGAGGAACCATTTAGAAGATTAGATCATTGTAAATAGGAATGAAGGTGTGCAGACCAGGAGAAGGCTAGGAAAAGAAAATGAGCAAGTGAATTTGTGCTTACTGTCAAAGGTAGAGCCTAAAACCTTTACTGATGCTAGAAAAGATTAAGGATGGATGAATGAAATGGAAGAATAATTGAATCAGATAGAAAAGAATCAAACATGGGAATTGGTTCCTAGACCAACTAATAAGAATGTTATAGAAAAAAAGTGGGTGTTTCGAAACAAGATGAATGAAGATGGTGAAGTTGTGAGGAAAAAATCAAGATTGGTGTGTAATGGTTATTCACAAGTTGAAGGTATTGATTTTGAGGAGACTTTTACTCCAGTAGCCAGGATGGAGGAAATCAGGATGTTTCTTGCCTTTGTTGCTCACAAGACTTCAAGGTCTATCAGATGGATGTCAATTCAACATTCTTAAATGGTGATTTAGAGGAAGAGGTCTACATTGAGAAACCGGATGGTTTCCAACTATCAAAATCCAGACAAGGTGTGTAGACTCAAGAAAGATTTGTATGGACTCAAGCAAGCTCCTAGAGCTTGGTATGCTTGGTTGGATAAGTACTTACTTCAGAAAGGTTTCAAGAAAGGTACTACAGATAGTAATCTTTACATTAAGGTAGAGGAAGACAAGATTTTGATAGTTTTTGTATATGTTGATGACATCATCTTTGGTGGAGATGATAATATGTGTAAGAGGTTTGCAGAAGAGATGTAGAAAGAGTTTGAGATGTCTATGATTGGTGAGTTGTCTTTCTTCCTTGGGCTTCAAATTGTTCAAGTAGATGATGGTATCTTTATTTCTCAAGCTAAGTATGTTAGAGAGATGTTGAATAAATTTGGCATGGAGGATTCCAAACCAGTAATTACTCCTATGGTTAATGGTTGTCACTTGAGAAGAGTTGACGAGTCACCTGAGGTTGATCAGACTCTTTATAGATCTATGGTTGGAGGATTATTGTACTTAACTGCTTCTAGATTTGATATTATGCATGCAGTATGTTTGGGTGCTAGATATCAAGCTAATCCTAAGAAAACTCATGAGAAGGCAATAAAAAGAATATTTAGATATTTGGAGGGAACGCCAGATTATGGTTTGTGGTATAAGAAGGATGATAACTTTTCTTTGAGTGCCTATACTAATGTTGATTGGGCAAGACGTGTGGATGACTAGAGAAGCACCAGTGGAAGTGCATTTTTCTTAGGAGACATATTGGTCTCTTGGTTTAGTATGAAGCAGGACTCAGTGTCCTTATCCACAATAGAAGCTGAGTATATTACTTCAGCATCTTGTTGCACCCAAGTGCTTTAGATGAAGCAAATTTTGAAGGATATAAAGATGGTGTATGATGAACCCATTCCCATATTATGTGCTAATACCAGTGCAATAAACATTTCCAAGAATCCAGTGATGCATTCAAGGACCAAACATATTTATATTTGGTATCACTTTCTAAGAGAGAAGGTTGTAGAACAAGAAGTCAAATTGGAGTACTAAGGATCAGATTGTAGATATCTTCTCTAAGGTGCTTTCAATGGATACTTTTGAGTGTCTCTGGTAGAAGCTAGGGGTTATTGCCCCTCCTAACTAGATGCATAGATAGTGCATCTATCTAAGGGGAAAACTCATGCCATACCCTTTTCTCCTAGGTTGATGTGAGCTACCTCTTAGGGGGAGTAGGTAGTTGGTTGGTTATTGCTAATAGGCGGAGCATGTATAATTACATGAAGGAGAAGTGCAGTTGTTAAGAATGTGCTGATGATTTAAATGAAGACCTTTTCCCTTTATCCTTGATGTCAAAGGGGGAAAATGATCAGGTGTGTGTTGCCATCAATGCCAAAGGGGGAGATTGTTGCACATATGTTACCTAAGGTTGTCGCTGGAGTGGTTGTCATTGATGTCAACACTTAGTTTGGGCTATAATTGATGCTTATGTTGATGGTGTGCTAACAGTGATGTTGTTGATGTTCATGGTTAGATGGCATGCCTTGTTTAATGTCAATTAAAGTTATATTGAGTATGTTTGTTGTTAGTAGAGATGATATAATGATGATATATTAAGATGAGAATTAGAAGTATTAAGATGAGGATTATAATTAATGTTGATGTTGGGGAGATGTTGCTAATGGTCTGTAGCATGTTGTATCCTCAATCCTATTTTTCCTAAGGAAGTATGTGTTGCTACAAGGAGGCTCTGGTCTCTGGATGTTGGTGAAGGTTTCTGCTACAAGAAGTTGCCTTGAAGACTGATTGGGAGAATGCTTTGCATTCCTCCTCCTTTGAAGATATGGTCATGTGGTTTGGGATTTAGTTTCTTTGTTCTGTGGACTTTACATTATTATTTTTTCAGGTCACTAGTGTTGCCAAGAAGGTCTCTGGTAATTGTAGTGAGTTGGTAGTTTGGTTGCTTGTCAGGACTGGTTCAAAAAATGCTCCGCATTTCTTTGGATTGTTGTTTTTGTTCCTACGGCTTGGTGTTTGTGTAGTGTCTTAGTTCATCTTTTATGGTATGATGTTCACTGCAAGTTGGTTTGTAAATGTTCTATCTCATGACTATGTCTTCTAGCTTCCTAGATGAAGTGTTTTATCTCTGTTTGGTTTGTGCTAGTTGTTTTTGGCATGATAGTGAGAAAGAAGTATATAGAAGTATTGTTGGATGTTCATAGAACATCTCTTTGTGGTTCGCACATCAATGTTTAATCTCTTTGGGGTTGCATATTGTTTTGAGTTGGTTTTCTGGAAACTTGTCGATATCTAGCCAACAAGGCCTATTCTCTTGCTTGTGCTATGTGTTTGGGGGTTTGTGCTAGCAATTGAGGTTGTGTTAATATGTGTTTCGGTCCTTCCCTTTCCTGTTGAGAACTGCATTGAGTGATTTCAGTTGGAAGATGTGTTTTTGGGCCGACTGGTAAAGTACTACATGTTTCCTTGTTGTCGACTTGGGATGATGTGCGATAGCGTGTTTGTTGTTTGGGATCACATTGGAAGATGTAATAAGCTGTTCTTGGTCCTCTCTATCTTCTAGATAGGACCACTTTCATCACATTTGTGTTTTGTGGCTAACTTGTTGAGGTCATTGTTTGTCTCTTGTTCTAGCCGACCTAATTGGTGTTTTGTGATATTGTGGAGGATATAAGTGGAAGAACAAATTAGCTGCAAAGTGTGGGAGAGTGGAATGTGTGTGGAATAATTCAGCAAGGAATGTGAGATGCGAAAGATATAGATTAGATGTGTTTCAACACCTCAATCAACAGAGTGTATTGTTGACATATGTTGTAAATTCAAAGTTTCATGTATCCTGCTCTAAGATAGTGAGTCTCATCAGGTCCTTGTATCTTTCCCTAAGGTTGTGTGCCTCATCCTAAAAGTCCTCTATATCTTTCCCTAAGGTTGTGCGCCTTAGCCTACAAGTCCTTTAGGGAGCAATGTGCTTCCTTAGGCAGTGAGCCTTAAAACAAATTGTAATCTTGTTCATATATATTATGAGATTTCTCACCATGGTTTTTCCCTACTTGGGTTTTCCATGTATATCTGGTGTTATTCTGTGCACATGTGTTCATTGATTTATCTTTCATTGTTGTTAATCTGTTTAAGGATTGTTGATCTTGTTAGAAGACTAAATTTACATTGTACTGAGGGTTTAAGTTTTTGAAGATATTGATTCACCCCCCCTCTCAGTATCTGGGTGTGTTCAACATGATGCACGTGGTCGATGCTTATTACATTACACCAATCTAATGCATCACATGTTTCAAAATTTATTTCTTTTTACAGATGTCATGTGTGATGGAAGTCTTAGGAACTAAGTGGGCCCATGGTTCAGATTCTCATTGTAGAAGTTTGATTGGGTCATATGGAGGTTGTTAGACTAGGTGGATTGATGTGTCATAGACCAGGGTAGAATTTAATGTCTATCATCATCTTTTCAAATGACCTAAGGATATTATGCACACCATCGATCTTGATTAGAAATCAATGGCTATAATTCAAAGTTATGCAAAAAAGGCAATAGTTGCATAACCTGAAGTTTGAGGCACATATGAAAATTACTTGGGAAGGTGGAAAATGCTTATATGGATCTAATTATAGTTCCATAAATATTTTCATGAAATTTCCCTAGCAATAGATAAAAAAATTGTGTGAATATTCATTGGAGATGTTTGATAGCTTCAGCAAAGAATTATGTTAAGAATAGAAAGAATTATATATTTCTCAAGCATACCAAAATACATATGTGCTCTATGACCTTCTAAATTTCATGCTTCCAAAGAGGGTTGGGGTTTTTCAATTTGGTTGGGTACTGTTTGGTAGGGTTTTACTTTTTTAAAGAATTCCTGAGGCTATTAGTTATCAAACTTGCATTGTCCTACAATAAACTTTGAATCCCACCATGAGCTATATATATCATCCCAGTCTGATAGGTTAAAGAGGGTTTTAGACTAGGATATTATTGATTTATTATTTGATTCATCAAAGAGGGCTAAACAGGCCCAAGACACTAGTAGTTTTAGTGAGAGATTAAAGGATAGAATGGAGGATATTACAAACCCCATTATCCCTATAATGGGTTGGGATTTATTCAAGTATTGTTGCAACCGTGGTGGTGAGAATGCCCCAATTTCAAATATTTAGCATTTTAATTTAGGGAACTATTTGTCTCTAATGTCTTTGTAAGCACTGATTTGGTGTACGCAATCAATAAGTAGTATGACCCAAAGACTAGACAGTTAAAGAATTTTCAAGGTGGTGAATTGTTCACATTGAACAAAGAGTTAATTGGGAAATTTTTCAACTTAAACCCGCATGCCAACATCAAAATTAACTTTGATGAATTGTGTGGAGAGTATAAAAGAGACATGAGAAGTTACTGAGTAAAGTGGTTGCCATGGCATAGAAATCTTGACAATCGTGGAATTAGGAGGATCCATCTGAGTGAAAGGGAACCATTGGATTTTGGTACCTTAATGGAGTATTTAAAGTATACTATTGGTCATGATGTTAGTCATAAACAAACATAGAATAAAAGTACACATTAACCTTTATTCATCTTGAAAGATACAGTGAATTCAGAGAATTCATGATCCCAAGTCTCCAGTGATTAGGTCTTAATCGACTGACGTTACTCAATAGTTAATGTGTAATTCTATTTCCATTTTGGGGCCTTACGTGAAATTGTGCCATCATCATGACATTCCTGCAGAAATTCCTTACAGAGAAGTCAAATTATACAGTTATTTGATGGAAAGATGTAGTAATACCTCGATCTTTGCATGAGATTTTCAATTGTGCATGCTTTTTATTCAAATATGCTAAATATTTGCAATTACCTACGGGATGTCTACATATTTGCGTTATTTGCTTAAGATTATCAATTATTTGCAATTGTGATGGTGAGATGCTCTAAAATTGAAAGAAATTAAAAGAAATACTTCTAATCAAGTTGAACCTTTAGCTTTTGATCCACATACATGCTTGATACTGTCATGAGGAGAAGAAATCAAACCATATGTTCACCAGGACATTCCACAGTTAGACACAGTTGATGCAAACTTCAGAGGATAATGAATGAAAACAATACATGCAACATGATGAGCACTCCAAGGGACGTAGCTAATCAAAACACATATCCAGAATTCAAACACAGATTACTCAGGATTTACGAAGATTTGTAATCGAATACTCTTCTCTTTCATTAAGTATGCAAAAGACATGTACATATACAGCAGCTTTGAAATGAGCCCTGAATATTTCAGCAAACAGATTTCAATTAAGTTTTGAATGAATATAACAAGGCATTCCACCACCTTTTATAGAATAAGGTGAGGAATCCGTTACAATAGATCTACGGATCTGATATATCAATACAAATCAACGGTCATCATTTCATGACTCATCAACTTTACAAAATAGCACAAGTTGCCAGCTGGCAACTATCTATATTACCTATGCAAAATATTCCCCCTTCATGATGTATTTTCATCATGCTCTTCAGCTGATTCATGCGGATCATCATCATGTGCATCACTTTCTGAACTTTCGCTATCCAGATGATGATGCTGCTGCATATGGGGTTGCATGCTACTCTGGATCTGTTCGTATGACCGCACAACCTGATCTATTCCTCCGCCATCTTGAGTCTTTGCCTTGATAATGGCGTACTTGTGTGCCTCATACTTATCCTTGCTGTTATCCAGCTTATTTTCTCTGTCCTGCAATGTCTCACTGTAGGTCTCCATCTTGACCTTGATCCTCATCACCTTATTTATAAACTCTTCTGTCAAGTGGATGAGTGGACCATCATCTTCCATCTGGAAGTTACTGCGCAGAGCCTTAAGGGCAAAATCTTCATCTTGATTCTCTATCTTCCCTTCCACTTTGCCCTCTAATGTTTCTAGCATATCTGCTTCAATGCCCATTAAATCACGTAGCCTCATGCTGATCTCCCTCAGCTTATTATTGCATCTCTTGAGGACTCCGCATTCAAATTGTACATCTTTGTACCAGATATCTACTAATAGCGCAGTATTATTATTTAATACCTGCTTACTAATAAGCAGTTGTGGATTTATTTTCCTTATTTCTCCCAACAGGCTGAGGACTTTCTCTAGTTGATAAGACCTTTTCCCGGTCTGCGTCTGCAATCTGTCCACCTTGGTTTTGGAGTCACTTAATATGCTCCATCTTTTCAAAGAACCCTTCATTATTTCAATAGCATCATCCAATGTGGATGACATCCATTTCCTTATTACGGAAGCCTCATGTTTTATGAGGTCCAGTTTATTTATCTCCTCTTGAGAAATGGCAGTCAATGGGACTGCAGCTTCACTTGTAGTATCCTCAGGATTGGTCAAGCCATTAATGTATGCATGCAACTGAGCAATGTGCTCTTTATGTTGCTTATTCTTCTCTTTCTCTCTTTTCACTTTTTGAATTAGAGAGCCTATAATATCCTTACCTTCTTGACCTTCCTGCTCTTCGTTGGCAAAACCCAAATCAACTGTGCTTATCTAGAATTCATCCACAGTGATTTTGCCTTTCTCCTTCTCTACCGCAGGTACAGCAATTTGTGCAGTCCTTCTCCCTGTCGCCGGATCTCTCTTGATGGCCGATGTCATTCTGGCCTTTCTCTTGGGCTTCATTATATCCGCGGAGAACAGGGTGGAGACGTCGAACTCTTGAATTTCAAGTTCCTCCTCAACATTTACCTCCTTTTCTAACCATGGAGGCACCTGATCATGCTTTTCGGCATCATGATGATGTTCACCTCTATCTCTCGTTTCCACCAACAAGCGTTGTGGAGATGGTGACTTTTCTTTTTCTGGCTCTTGATGCTCACCTTGCTGCGGATCCTGTGGTGCCTCCTCCTATTGAGGAACTTCCTTTTCTTGGGGAGCATCTTCTCTGTGTGGGGAACCTGGCGGTGTACCTGTATGTGGATCATGATGATCATGATCTTTCTCCATCCTTTCTTCACCTGTCCCCAGTTCTTCCGCTTGTGGAGGTTGATCATCCTCCTTTTGCTTCTCTATTTCTAGTGGCATGTCCACCATATCTGATATCATTGGATCTGCCCGAGGTGATGGCATCTGTTCTGTAGCTGTTACTTGTTCTGTGCCTGCACCATCCACCTCTTTTGCCTTATCAACTAGATCTTTTATTTCTTCCTTATTCTCATCAGCCTTTATTTCTTGGACCTCCACTATAGCAGGTCCTGCTGATGTATCTTGTGGGCTCGGCTGGCCTGATTCAAGAGCATGGCCTTCTGCTTCTGCCATCTCTATCTCCTCTATTAGGTGGCCCTTATCAGGTGATCCTGCTGGCTTCTCAGTACTTGCATCCTATTTCTCTGCCAAGTCTACCACTATAGGACTTGTCACCTCAGTAATCAGTGTATCCAGCCCTATGTCCTGAGCTACCTGCTCCGGGCTCTTCTCTGGTTCCGGGCTCTTTTCTCGCTCCGCTTCTGCTTGTTTCATCTCCTCAAGCACCGATTGGACAGATGGAGGCTTGTGAGGAGTCACACTGATGCCAGCAGCCAGTGTTTCCATTTCTTGTGCAGCTACATCCTGCACCACCTCATCATCAGACAAATTTATTGTCTCGTCTAGCGAGACATGCCCTTCCGCTTGTGTCTGAGATGCTTCTTTCTGTTGTTCTTCTGCTAATTCAGTTTTGAACTTGACAATGGTAGGAAGTGGTACGTTATGCTGAAGTTCCTTCTGCACTTCACTACCTGCCTCCTGTAACTGTGCAGGAGGTTGACTTATCTCACCTCTCATGGAGGTTCTTGGTTTCTTGGGTGTGGTGGGAACCAACACCTGCGGAGCTCTCCTCTTTCTTCTTATTATTAGCGGAGCTTCCTCCTCTTCTTCAGGCTCCTCTTCCACGAGGATAGCTTTGCCTGGCTGTTTGGATGACTGACCCACTTCTCGGGTCTCTGTGATTCCAGCCTCTACTGTCTCAGTTTTCTTGGGCTTTGGAGGAGAATCTAATTCTGACCCTGATTTGGCTACCTCCTCCGCTGTGAATACTGCCCTGTCAACTATGACCCCTTTGGGTCCTTTTTCCACCTTCTTGCCCTTTGTGGCCCTTTTGCTAGGCTGCTGTGGTGGAGGGGTCCTCTCTCCCTTAGTCTTCCTCTTCTCCCGCAGGAAGTCATCATATTCATATGTGGGGATGTCCTGCTCCTTCTTCTTGCTATCTATCGTGATGGCCACACCCTTCTTCTTCAATGCCTCTACCTGTGCATCTACCCAAGCTTGGGTCAAGTGTAGGGTTCTGGCAAAGAATGGGTCCAAGGACATATCCTCCTGCATGGTAAGGTCAGGTGCAGATATGGTGTCATTATAAATCTTCTTCTGCTCATATTCATCTGCCATTATCCTGCCGTCATCATTCTTCAGCTGCTAAGGGAGGGATATGCAGTCAAATGTCCTAATCTGGTTCAGAGTCAACCTCTGATACCTCCTCCTCCTGGCCTCTGCCTCATCTTCGCAGTCAGCCCAAAAATCTTCTAGGTGCCTCTGGTGAATAGGCTTTCCTAGGATTTTCTGCATTCGGCCGTAAGGATCATATGGTCTCGTTACTGGGAAGGGCAGTAAATTCATCTTATTGAGGGTGACCATCACCTTCTTTATATTGTCAGAGTCAGGGCACATGTAGTTGCCGATGCTGACTGGGAACAAAATTGGTGGCAGCTTCTTGGCATCCTTATACATCTGTATCATGGTGGAGCCCTGCCTGATAAATTCCATTAAAACTACTGCATCTGTAGGATATCTGGGCAGCATCAGGGGATGTCCTTCAAAACCTTCTATCCTGATGTAGGAAAAGGTGGCAAATTATATGTACCATGCCCCATGCCTGTATACTGCCTCCTGAGCTTCCATGCTCAGTCTTTTAGTTCTGTCATCCTCCATGGTCCTTACCAGATGCATAGAAAATGCATCATTGACCAGTTTGTAGTCCTTGATATATTTGGTTCTTTGCAGCTGGGGATGATGATCCCAGATATATGCTGCATTTGTGCCCGTCAGTTTTCCATCTGTGACCAGGGCATCAAAAGTGCCTCTATACGCATAGGAATAAATGATATAGGAAGTCATGTAGAATGCACAGTCTGAACCTCCCAGGTTCATCAGCTGCTCATGCAGAGCGTCACTAATTATTTGGCCCCACAGTGGCTTGATGTCTGCATACAGGCACATCATTATTATGCCATACATCCAATCTCTAAAATCACGAGTATCGGGCTGGCCAGTCACCCTGTTCAGTAGGGCAATCACATACTGATACTCCTCATTAAACTCAAACTTGAACATATGCACGGGGAGCTTGGCTGCTGCATTATATGTGCTGTTCTCGGCCCGCCAAGCATACATGTTCTTTCTGGCCGCCTTCTTGTTGGCCTCATATTCTCTTTCAGACTTCTTTAAGTCTACACTCTTTACCTTACTGCCCATTGGTAGTCCAAATGTTTGGGAGAGACCTTTGATGGATAGGTCTGCATACACTCTCCCATGCTTCACCACCTGCCTCGTCTGAGGGTTATAATTCCAGGCACATTCAATGACTAGCTCCGGAGACTCCATGGAGTATGGGAAGCCAGCAGCGTTCCACATACCTAATACAAACACTGCGTCCAATACCGGACTTTTATCTTGTCCATCATTCAGCTTGGCTGACCAAGCCTCCAGGTTGGTAATCCCCTGATGGGTATCTGTAATTGCCCCATATTTGAACAGGACCCCTCTCTGGGAAGAGAACATAGGCCTACTAAATTCCTCCTGATTCTTGACTGAGCATTTTTCAACCATGGGTACCTGCAATTAACAACATTTCTTCTCACAACAGGGATATGCATGCATACATATTGCAAATATCATGCCTATTGCATCAATTTCACATTACTTACTTACATGGATACATAACTAGAACTTACAACATCACTTAGAAACAACATGATGAGGGTTTCATTTCACTTACCTGGTTATGCAGATTCTCTTTATACTAGTATGTCGTCAAGACACTCTTAATTCAACTGCTGATCACTTCCCTCCTTCTATCTGTGAGTTCAAATTGCGCAACGGTAGCTGTTATGCGGATATAGAGGCTGGTGCTCTGTAAAACAATTTTGACGCAGGTAAACGTAACAATGGCGGTTGAATTACCTTTTAACCTCGCAGTTAGGGTGAATTTAGGGCAACTCTGACAAGTTAGATTGCAATCTTTGATCATTCGTGCGAAAACTCAAGATCTCGTCAGGTATTTCATCGGGTTCCGGGGTCGGCGGGAATCACCTACCATATCTGCGCGCATTTAATGATAATGGCGGCAAGAGGAGTGGGGGAATATCCATATGGCGGGATATCATGAGGGCAGGATGATATTTCACAAATATCGGGTTGAGTTTCAATATCATCCTCCCTAGCACTGGAATTATTATCGCTATAAGATTCGGGTGATAATGCACCCTTTGTCCACATTTTAGCACATCAGGAGGATATTTCGGTTTATCGGGTGATGTTTAAAAACAAAATGATGATGATGAGACAAGCTTGCTCATCCTCTTTTCGGAATATCAGGATGACGTCATCATGATATTCGTTCTTTGTATCAGAAACGCTTCATGACGTCATCGTCATATTGGGTGAACATGATCATGTTCACAAAAAATCCTGTCGGAATGTAAATATGATGATGATGTCATCAGGATGTTTGTTTCTTCGTTTATCGCATTCATATGATGTCATCAGGATGTTTGCTACGGGTGATATTTCGCGTCAGGATGATATTAACGAATATCGGGTTACTTTTCAAAACATGATGTTCGCGATATAAAAGACCGCTTGACAGGAGAGACTTACTACCATTTAAAGTTGATGTCAGGATATTTGAACCGCAGGATAAATCTGGGGAATGTTTCAATATGATGATGATCTTTAAACAACATGACTCAGATTATAAAATATGACCCCTCCCCTCTTGCGAATATCAGGTTTGACCAAGACTTTGACTGTTCATAACTCTCACATCCTGGTGAATACCAGGGTGATGTAAAAGACAAACCTGCATGAAATTTAATGTTTTTTCAGAATATGAGGTTATAGATACGAAATAGGAATTTTGACAAACTAACCTCATAATGATGACTTACCTCATCCTGACTCAACGTGATGATGCACTTGACTGATTTTTACCAAAATGCCAGAAAGCAAGAAAAACAAACCAAGCCAAAAGAAGTTGGGTCCCTATTTTGCCAAGTCAAAATGGGGCATGTTGTGTAACCACACAACATATACTTATATGGCTTTGTGTCAGGTTCTAGGAATAGATTATAAAGTGTAGATGCTTGTCCATCTAATGATGATAGCTGATGATATTCAACATCAAGATCTTAATAGGTTATTTGATTTTGCCTCCTTTATAGCAGAAAAGATTCATCAAGGATTGAGATCCCTCAAAGATGATAGAAGAACCCCCTATTTTAGATGGTATTCAATATTTTGTCATGTCCTATTATACTAGGGAAATGATCTATGGTACCTTGCCTTAAGAGTGGCACTCACTACACCAGACAACTTACCCATGTAAATCCAGATGAGAACTTACATATGGAATTCACATTTCTCAACATCTTATTATTGTATTTTTGAAAGGTTCTTTGTGCAAAAAATGTTGAATCTACTTGGGCATGAGAAGAGGTTATCTCCTACCTTCATGAGATTCTTAAGACCTAAACATCTGAATCTTTCCTTTTTTTGAAAAAAATATTAATTTTCCTGGCGAATCTATGCACATTATTAAAAAAATGTAAAATCCTGGTGAATCCTATCGAATAATTACTAAAGAAATTAATTACAATAGCAAATATTTCCTTTAAAAATTTTCATAGTTGGTCGGCGCAATCCCCCAATATATATATATATATATATATATAGATATATATATATATATATATATATATATTTGTAATGTTGAAGCAAGGGCCCAAGGGCAGCAGCCACCAGTAGGGTCAAGGAGCAGTACCCCTTGTGGGGGTCAAGGGGGCAATGCCCCCTTGCAAGGGTCGAGGGGGCCCCCTCGCAAGGTCTAGGGATAGCGGCCCCGGCGTGCTCCTGTCGCAATACAAGTGGGGTCGAGGGGCAGAGCCCCTCGCCACCAAGCACAAATCCACTATCTAAAAATCATTAGAGAACACACGGATTCAATATTTTTAAAATATCTCACTTGAAAACAAAGACTAAAAAAAAGTGAATTCAATCTAATCGTGTGGCCCAAAACAAATTCCGGGCCTCAACAATCCTTTTCAAAGGCATATGCATAGAGGCCCCTGGAATTAAACCACAACCATTCAATTAAAAAGGTAATCAATGGCAACAAATAAAACCCCTTTTCAAAGAAAAAATATCCCTAAAATTAAGTGGGAATTCATTATTAATGGCGATATTGACCTAAAATTAATGGAAGGGATATCCTATTAATGGCGAATATAATAAAAATTTGTAATTACATTATAAACTATTGGCGAATCAGCTCCAATGCTGCATAATTTACCTGGTGAATCAACTTGATTTATTAGTTTAAAAAATAATACATTGGTGAATTAACCAAGACAAAATAAATTTATGTAAAAATTGGGTCATTTGGTCTCCTGTAGAGCTCATACTATTTGCCATTTTTGGAGTCCTCGATTTCAACTATTCACCAATTGGCGAAGATTCACCACTAAAAAAATCCCTGCTAAACATCTTGAGCTAGAAGGGGGATGGGAGCACAATTGGGGAGATTGGTTCTTCCACAAGGGTTTCAATGTTATCATAATTTATGGAGCTGACGTAAAGCCATACTTATTGCCTCTTTATGTATTAGACAGAGTAACCTTCCTTGAAGCAATGTGGCAGTTGAATGAGGCTAACAAAATTCATCTGACGCAGAGCAAGAAGAGATCATTTTTTTCTTCTACTAATAATTTTTCAGACTTTTTGATCACTGTCAAGGAAGGCCTTGATCAATTAGGGTCAACATTGATGGAATACCAAATGAAGTCAAAGAGAAAGAGGAGGTGTGATCCTAAACACTATATTGACAAAATAAGGAAATCAATGGGCAAGTTAGACTATGATCACCAATTCAACCTCTCTAAGGATTTAATTAGAAATTGTATAACCAAAGAATAAATTTCCATAAGAACAAGAAACTAGGAGAGACTTGCATAGTGTGAAAAGAAAAAGAGGGAGTTAGTTCCCACTTACAAAGGTGCATTTAGTACCACTAGGGATCTACTCACTATAATGGAACTAACGATAAGTAGTGTGGATATTTTAGGGGTTATGCCTAAGGAGAGTATGATATAGGCCAAGCTAGCATACCACCAAGCCCCATCTATGCAGGTTCCAACTATGATTGTTGTGCAGGTTGCTGAAGGAAGGAGCCCTAGTAGAATTGAACTGTAGAGCAGGATCCAACCCTTGGTTGATTATAATGTCACTGAGTGTACTAGTGAAAACAATGTTGAGTATCAAGAGATATTGAAGATTGTGTTGGCATTGGTTTTGTCATTGATGTCAAAGGGCCTACTGAATGGTAGGTTGATGTCAAAGGCCTAATACATTCATTGTATCTCTTCATATACTTGTTCATTTAGCTATAGTGATCTCTATTTGTATAGCAATGCCAATGGATGGTTAGTTGCACTTTGTATCATCAAATTTGCTCAATATATGATGGAGTGATTGCTCAATGGATTGATTGCTCAGTGGATGATGGAGTGATGGAGAAGTTGTTCTCTATTTGGAGATGTTTGGAGAAGTGACAGTGTTTGTTGTTTGTTTATATAAGGAGGATTAGTTTATGTATCAGAGCATGCACTCAATTTGCACAGTGGTACAGTAATAGTCTAGTATAGTAATAGTTTGTATCTATATGAATCCATTTTGGGGGAGACACTTATGTATGTTTATGCTCTGACATAACATTTCTACTTCATGGGTGTGCTTTTGTTGATATGTGTCGGACAACTGAGAGGGGGGTGAATCAGTTGTCACAAAAACTTAAACACTTTCTGCAATTAAACATTCATCACTTATCCACAATTATTATGATTTAACAATGAGTGCATGAAATTAGAAACTTAACCACAGATACAACATCAAACACAAGAGACACCAGATTTACGTGGAAAACCCCAAGGTGGGGAAAAACCATGGAGAGGATTAACTCTCAATATATATTGCAATCTTGAAATAGTGATGTTCAAACTTGGTCACCCCACGGGCCTAAACATACTGGCTTACTGCCATGAAGAACAACTAGGTCTAGCAGACTCACTGCCTCAACCCTAAACCTAGCAAGATTACAATAAGGGCTGTTAAACCCTATTGTGGCTTACTGCCAGATTCACTACCATGATCAACACCTTTCTGTATTGTGGATAAATAATTCCTCATCTCTGCTCTTCCTTTGCCCTGCTCTTCCTCTGCTCTGCTCTTCCTCTTCTTTCCTCTGCCTCTTATATGCTCTGCCTTTGGACCTTCCTTAATATATTCTCATTTTCACTCAAGGACACTTAATCCATGACTCAACTACAAGTATTTATACACTACATCAACCTTGGAATGATCATCAAGGTCGGCATCAACCATTGGAACAATCTCCAAGGTCAGTATTACAAACATTTACAAAATAGGTCCTAACCTATTGCAATATCATGCAAAGGGAATTAAATGCGAATCATGCCATGCCTTAGTTGGGACTCAAACATGATCTTCCATGCCACAACATGCTTCCACAATCTTCTAGAGATCTCTGCAATCATTGGGATCAACTAGGTAGGCCAAGACTGGTTACACGCTACGTTATCTGGGAACAATCTTCACACACCATTCCAATTTCTTAACGCGGACCAAAGTCCAGATAGGAACATGATTAGGAGACATCCACAAGCATGTTATAATCATCAGGAGAAACTGTATGAACCTTAACCACTTTATCCATAAGAATCTTCTCACCAGAACACATGAGCTTCTCTGTCTTCAACTGTCATAAAAGAAAGATAGCTTGCAGAACACCAAACCACAAACCATTGCAACTTTAGGCACTTATCATCATCCTAGACTTCCCCCTAGAATTGCAAAGCAAAATACTTTATTGTAGAGGAATGCGGAGCCAAATATTGTCTTCCTGTCTCAACTAAACTTACAGAAAAAGCAGGTTTCACTCTGGTGAACACAACTCACTCAGATCTTCATGCAGATGGCTCAAACCTGAAATGTAACATCCTTAGATATACCTCTAACTTACTTCCCATCTGTAATCCACGATCTTCAAGCAGGAATAAATGCGGAGTAGTTTACCAAATTGTTCTTCAGCATACGACTCACTGTCTATACTGCACTTCTCTGTAACTCACTTGTTTCTTCCGAAGAGGCTAATTTTCTTAATATCCTCAACATACAAGTCTTCTAAACAAGTAATAGAAAAAGATACAATTGACACCAATGACAAGAATAATATGTTGACATCAATGACAACACCAATTAGGCACATACTTGCAACAATCTCCCCCTTTGTCATTGATGGCAACATATGATGTGAAAAACTGCAACAGCCATCAAGACAAGATTCTCCCCCTTTCTCTTTACACACCTACACTCTTTCTTTCTCCAAAATTCTCCCCCTTTCTCTTACACATCTGCACTCTAGGTTTTTCACATGACTTCTCTCCCCCTTTGACATCAATGGCAAAGGGCACATACTTGCACTCTTCTACTCTGATCTAATCTTTCCACTAAACTCTCTAACTGCTCCCCTTGAGAAGTAGCCCTAAAAAGCATCAATCTAGACCTCTAAACACCTCCAGACTAATGCACCATTATGCATATTAGTTTAGAGAAGGAGGGGTGATGACCCCTAACTTTTCTCTGAGATACTCAAAAATATCCTTGGGTAACGGCTTGGTAAAGATGTTTGCAATCTGATCCTTGGTAGAAACATACTCCAACTTGACTTCATTCTTTGTCACTTTTTCTCTCAGGAAATGATACCTAATGGATATGTGCTTGGTCCTTGAATGCATCCCTAGGTTCTTTGATATGTTGATGGCACTTGTGTTATCACAAAATATTGCAATAGGTTCTTCATACACAACTTTGATGTCCTTCAAAGTCTGCTTCATCCATAACACTTGAGTGCAACTGCATGCTGTTGCAATGTGTTTTGCCTCTGCAATAGACATGGATATTGAATCCTGTTTCTTGCTCAACCAAGATACTAATCTTTTTCCCAAGAAGAATGCACCTCCACTTATACTTTTTCTATCATCCACATCTCTGGCCCAATCTACATTGGTATATGCACTGAGAGCAAAGTCACTGTCCCTGGGGTACCACAAACCATAATCTATTGTACCTTTTAAATATCTCAGAATTCTCTTGACTACCATCACATGTGATTCCTTGGGTTCTGCCTAAAATATTTCCACAAGACACACTGCATGCATTATGTCAGGTCTAGTTTGAGTCAGATAAAGTAATCCTCTAATCATAGATCTATACTTTTTTTGGTCTGCCAAGGGTGAGTTATCATCTTTGCTCAACTTACAACCAGTTATCATAGGTGTGCATTGGTGCAGGAGCACCCGCACATGATCAGGATATAGGTCCGCATGATGACATACATGATCAGACATGATCAGGATATAGGATAATTATCAGTATGATGACAGGATAGCCTATTTTTAGTATGTTTGACCTTCTCATGTAATAAGCATGTAATAAGGTCCATTGGACCGATGCTATGTATTAGATCAGCATAGGAGTATGTGTAGGCAGTTAGAGATCGGGATAAGGTTATCTGAGCTGTCCTCTCTCCCAGCCGCTTGGAAGCTCCCAGCCGCTGGGAAGTGAGTTGGTAGTACTCGAAGGATTTGTTATATATACCTTCGATCTGTTAGGGTTTAGATAGATTGACAGTTCATATTGATATTGAGATTGATGTTGATAGATGTATTGGTGTTGTGTTGAGTTGAGAGCAGTTCAGACATTGTGAATCTGTATTCAGGACTTTTGAATTTAAATTGAATAAGATCTCGTCTTTTGCAGTATCTGGTTGTATCAGTTGTATCTGTGTTGATTTCCTTTCCGTTTTCAAGTTGATGGGTACTTTCAACCCTTCCACCGGTTGATCCTGCAAAACGGTGGAATGGTCCTGTATTATAGCTTAGGTTACATTTGTGTTTTCTGTTTATGCATTGCATTGTTCATGAGATCAGTTAGGAGCATGCTGTAAATCAGCCTAGCATCCTCATGTGCTAGGTATAGAAAGATAAACTGTTAGATTTTGGTTTGAAGGTGATCCGGCCCGGTCGTCACATTGTCTTTATGTAATTGTGCGGTTTTGAGTGTTTACATGCAGTGGACGGATACACAGGAGTCTGCATGAGCATTTCCAGTCGGAACGAGCCGCATCATCATCTGCGAATCCATCGCCATCAGGATCGGGTCATGAAGTTGTTGAAGTTTGCAAGTTGCAGGTGCATCATGATGTTTTGAGTTGGATATATACTCAGTGTATATATCGCAGCCAGGATCATCTCTCGGGGAAGCTCATCATCCGCATATCGTTAACGGATGCGGGTGTGAAAGTTAAGTTTTTTTGACTAAGTGTTGAAGAGTTCATCAGGATGATGTGTGACGTCATCGTCATCAGGATATTAAGAAATCCCTCTATGCGAGTTTATCCTATTGTCGCTAAGTGGTTAAGTATCGGCGAAGGCAGGAAGTTGTGATAACATCATCAGGATGTTCCAAGACAACCGGATAAGTTAGATCATGATGCTGTTACTTGTATCGTCGGGCAGTGGAGCGTCGAAGGCAAGCAGTTGAAGGAGATCGTCATCAGGATATTAGAAGCTACCGGATATTTGGATATCCTGCTGACGAAGGTAGTGTTAAAGATCATGATGATGATGCCTGTGTTTAGCACCCGATGAACAATGCAACCGGAGGATGTTTGCGCCCGCTGATTATCATGATGATGATGATAGGCGACTGGCGGAGGAGGTGAACAGTAGTCGGCAGGAGGATAATTGTGCCCGACCGAAATATGATGATGCTGTTGGTGTTTCTAGGAAATATGATGATGATGTTGAGCCGATAGACATTTTTATCAGGTTGTTTGTATTATTGGCAGCTCCTTCCTGTTAGTTAGCTTCCGTTGTGTTTCGCTCTGCATCATAGTGGTATCAGAGCTAGGTTAGGATCTTCTGGAAAAGATAAGCAGGATGTCAGACGAAGAAGGAACATCTGAGGTTCCAACAAGGATGACCAACGCTGAGTTGGCAGTTCTGGTGAAGAAACAGATTGCAGAAAGCAAGGCCGTGAAGGCTCAGAATCAGGAGTTGAAAGATGAGTTAGCAAAGTTGAGGAGCAAAGTAGGTTCTGGTAGAGAAGATGATAGGGAAGAAGAAGATATCCCTAATTGGAGCGAGGAGGTCGTTCCTGCAGACCAGAGGCCACTGTTGAACGCCCTCAAGGCCATGGAGAGGAGAACCATGGATGTGAAGCTGGATTTGCCAGTGTTTACAGGTAAGATGGACCCTGATTCAGTAATGGAATGGATAGACTGTCTGAACAATTTCTTTGTGACAGAGGAGATACCAGAACAGCAGAGAGTGAAGATAGCACAGTCAAAGATGAAAGAAGCTGCCTTGACATGGTGGAACTTTGTTCAGGATGACAGAGTATAGGAAGGAAAACGTAGAGTTGCCACATGGAAGAAGATGATGGAATTGGTGAAGGAAGCTTATATTCCTTTGGATTACAGTATCCAGTTACACAAGAGGAAGCAAAACCTAAAGCAGAAGGAGCTAGATGTCAGCTCATATACAGAAGAGTTCATGAAACTCTGTATGAAGACAAAGGTGAAAGAAAGTGAGGAAGAGAAGGTAGCCAGATACCTTAATGGACTGAGGTTTAATATTCAGGAAGATCTGAGTCTGCATAACCCAGATACAGTGCAGAAAAGCTTTCAGTTGGCATTGAAAGTGGAAGAAAAGCTGAAGAGAAAACAAGATCAGAACAACAGAGGAAGAGGAAGACAACAAAGAGGTGGAAGAGGTCCTTTCAGAGGCAAAGGACATGGACAGGGATATCAAGGAGAGTCCAGTCAAGACAATAGCAAGGGCAACAATGGTCAGAATCAGAGAGAGAATTTCAGTCAGCAAGGAAACTTCAGAGGTAGAAGACCTTACAGAGGAAGATCCCAGGGCAGAGGATCCATCAGATGCTATAACTGTAACAAAGAAGGCCATATAGCCAGCAGATGTCCAGACAAGGCCACAAGCTCAGCAGGAGAAAGGAGGACAAATCTGGTCAATGAACCTGATAATCAAAGTAGGACCAGCTCTAATGATTTCCAGAGTGTGAATGGTCCTGAGAATTATGGATATCCAGAAAGTGGAGAGTCCCTGATGATGAGAAGAACAGTGACTACTATGAAGGTACCTGACAAAGAAGCCCCTCAGAGAAAGTCTCTTTTCAGAACCACTTGCAAAGCAGGAGGTAAGGCTTGTAAAGTTTTGATTGATTCTGGTTCTACTGAGAACTTTGTGTCTGAAGAAATGGTGATAAAGCTGAAGCTTAGGAGATTGCCTCACCCAGCTCCATATAAAGTCTCATGGCTTACTCAAGGTCAGCAGACAACTGTAGAAGAGCAGGCTTGGGTAGAATTCCAGATTGGTGGATATAAGGATAAGTTGTTGTTTGATATCACCAAGATGGATGCTTGCAACCTTTTGTTTGGTAGACCATGGCAGTATGATCTGAAGGCACAGCATGATGGTGTTAAAAACACCTATAAAATCACTAAAGATGGTATAGATGTAACACTATTCCCATTGAAGGAGAAAGAGGAGAAGTCTAAAGGAAAAGAGGTGAAGGTCATGCTGATGGAAGGCAAACAGTTCATGAAAGAAGTAGCAGCAGAAGGTGCAGTTGCATATGCCCTGATCCCCTGTATGAGTGTGAATAAGGAACAACAGCAGGTAGGCAAGAAGGAGAAGAAGCCAAGGTTGATAGACCCAGCTGTCCAAGAGTTATTGGATAAGTACAAAGGTGTTATCTCAGAGGGAATGCCAAGATCCCTACCACCTGTTAGAGATATCAGTCATTGCATAGACTTGATTCCAGGGTCTACACTTCCAAATAAAGCAGCTTATAAGCTTACCCCAGAACAGAATGCAGAAGTAGCCAGACAGATTGAAGAATTGATGAATTCAGGTCTGATTGGAAAGAGTTTGAGTCCATGTGCAGTACCAGCTGTACTAGCACCAAAGAAGGAAGGCACTTGGAGGCTTTGCACAGATTCCAGAGCCATCAACAAGATCACAATCAGGTATAGGTTTCCAATCCCCAGAATTGAGGATTTACTTGATTGTTTGGGAAGTGCTAAGTACTTTACTAAAATAGATTTGAAGAGTGGATACCATCAGATAAGGATTAGACCAGGTGATGAGTGGAAGACAGCATTCAAAACAAATGAAGGGTTATATGAATGGAAGGTTATGCCTTTTGGGTTGTCTAATGCCCCTAGTACTTTCATGAGGCTGATGAATGAGGTTCTAAAGGAATTCATTGGTAAGTTTGTCATAGTCTATTTAGATGACATTCTGATTTTCAGTAACACCAAAGAAGAACATCTCAGACATATAGATCTGGTTCTCAAGAGGTTACATGAAGAGAAGCTGATGATAAACTTGGACAAGTGCTTGTTCATGAAAAAGGAGATCACATATTTAGGTTTTGTCATTTCACAAGGAAAGCTCCAGATGGATAAGGAGAAGGTGAGTGCCATATTGAATTGGCCAACTCCACAGACCATGAATGATGTCAGAAGTTTCCATGGGTTAGCAACCTTCTACAGAAAGTTTATAAGAGGGTTCAGTCATATTTGTGCACCCATGCTGGATACCATCAAAGGAGGACAGAAGTGCAGGTTTGTTTGGACTCAAGGAGCAGATGATTCCTTTGAGGCATTGAAGAGGAAGGTGGCACAACAGCCAGTCCTTGCACTTCCAGATTTCAACAAGATCTTTCAGGTAGAGTGTGATGCCAGTCACATGGCCATTGGAGCAGTACTCAGTCAAGAGGGTAGACCAATTGCATTTTTCAGTGAAAAGCTCAATGATGCTAAGAAAAGGTATTCATCATATGATCTAGAAATGTATGCTTTAGTTCAGTCCCTTAAGAAATGGAGGCATTACCTGATGCCAAAGGAGTTCATAGTATTCACAGATAACCAGGCTTTGAGTTTCATCAACAGTCAGGAGAAGCTGAACCACAGACATATGAAGTGGGTAGAAACCTTACAGGCTTTCACTTTTACCTTGAAGCATAAGAAAGGGGTCAAAAACAAAGTTGCAGATGCCTTGAGCAGGAGAGTTCTCACCGTCAATCAGATTCAGTTGGAGAGTGTTGGTATTGATTCACTCAAGACCATGTATGAGTCTGATGTAGATTTTGGAGAAATATATCAGGTCTGTACTTCTTTTGGGGAGAAATACCATGCTGAGTTCTCTGAATTCCTGATCCAGGATGGATTGTTGTTCAAGGGTGGACAGTTGTGCATCCCAAGATGTTCCATGAGATTAAATATAATCAAGGAGAAACATTGTGGAGCAATGGCAGGTCATTTTGGTCTAGACAAGACTCTTGATCTGGTCAGGAGGCATTATTTCTGGCCTAAGTTGCAGTCAGATGTCAGGAAATTTGTAGAAACCTGTGTAATTTGTCAGAAGGCTAAAGGCAGGTCAACTAATGCAGGGTTATATCAGCCCTTACCCATTCCTTCCAGACCGTGGGAAAGTATCAGTATGGATTTTGTTTTGGGTTTACCAAGGACCAGGAGAGGATTTGACAGTGTCTTTGTTGTAGTGGATAGATTCAGTAAAATGGCACATTTCTTGCCATGCAAAACCACTGCTGATGCCTCATATATTGCAGATTTATTCTTCAGGGAAATTGTCAGAATTCATGGGTTGCCTTTGAGCATAGTTTCAGACAGAGATGTGAAGTTTGTGGGTCACTTCTGGAGAACCCTATGGAGGAAACTGGGAACCAATTTGTCTTTTTCCTCTGCATATCATCCTCAAACGGATGGACAGACTGAAGTAGTGAACCGTTCCTTGGGGAATCTGCTTAGATGCTTGACAAAACAGCATGGAGAGAAGTGGGACAATATTCTGTCTCAAGCTGAGTTTTCATATAATGATACTGTCAACAGGAGCACAGGGAAATCGCCTTTTCAGGTAGTGTATGGAATGCATCCCAGGGGAATTTTGGAGTTGCGAGATCTACCTACAGCAGATCCTGTTAGTGCAAATGGAGAAGCTTTTGCTGAAGCCATCAAAGAAGTTCATGATCAGGTCAAGACCCAACTCCAGCAAACCACATTGAAATATAAGGAATATGCTGATAAGAAAAAGAAGGATGTTCAATTTGCTGTTGGAGATTTGGTTTGGGTTCACTTGAAGAAAGACAAGCTCCCTAAGGGGAAGTATACTAAGCTCATGCCAAAGAAAGTTGGACCATGTCAGATTTTGCAAAAGCATGGACAAAATGCTTATGAGATCCAACTCCCACCTGATCTTGGATTGTCTCCTATCTTCAATGTATGTGATTTAACTCCATACAAGGCTAATTCAGATGCAGATCAGGATATCCTCCAGGATACAGTTGCTGAAGACATTCCTCAACATGATCCCCCACAGTTACAGAAAGTTTTGGATACTAGAGTGGTCAAACAGACCAGGAACAAAAAGTACTTGGAGTACCTCGTCTCTTGGAAGGGACAGCCGAACTCTGAAGCAGTATGGATGACTGCAGAACAGATACAGAAACATGGTGCCGACCTTGATACTCTCATCTCAAGTGGACTTGAGATTTCTTCTTTTGGGGAGTATGGTGCAGGAGCACCCGCACATGATCAGGATATAGGTCCGCATGATGACATACATGATCAGACATGATCAAGATATAGGATAATTATCAGTATGATGACAGGATAGCCTATTTTTAGTATGTTTGACCTTCTCATGTAATAAGCATGTAATAAGGTCCATTGGACCGATGCTATGTATTAGATCAGCATAGGAGTATGTGTAGGCAGTTAGAGATCAGGATAAGGTTATTTGAGCTGTCCTCTCTCCCAGCCGCTTGGAAGCTCCCAGCCACTGGGAAGTGAGTTGGTAGTACTCGAAGGATTTGTTATATATACCTTCGATCTGTTAGGGTTTAGATAGATTGACAGTTCATATTGATATTGAGATTGATGTTGATAGATGTATTGGTGTTGTGTTGAGTTGAGAGCAGTTCAGACATTGTGAATCTATATTCAGGACTTTTGAATTTAAATTGAATAAGATCTCATCTTTTGCAGTATCTGGTTGTATCAGTTGTATCTGTGTTGATTTCCTTTCCGTTTGTAAGTTGATGGGTACTTTCAACCCTTCCACCGGTTGATCCTGCAAAACGGTGGAATGGTCCTGTATTATAGCTTAGGTTACATTTGTGTTTTCTGTTTATGCATTGCATTGTTCATGAGATCAGTTAGGAGCATGCTGTAAATCAGCCTAGCATCCTCATGTGCTAGGTATAGAAAGATAAACTGTTAGATTTTGGTTTGAAGGTGATCCGGCCCGGTCGTCACATTGTCTTTATGTAATTGTGCGGTTTTGAGTGTTTACATGCAGTGGACGGATACACAGGAGTCTGCATGAGCGTTTCCAGTCGGAACGAGCCGCATCATCATCTGCGAATCCATCGCCATCAGGATTGGGTCATGAAGTTGTTGAAGTTTGCAAGTTGCAGGTGCATCAGGATGTTTTGAGTTGGATATATACTCAGTGTATATATTGCAGCCAGGATCATCTCTCGGGGAAGCTCATCATCCGCATATCGTTAACGGATGCGGGTGTGAAAGTTAAGTTTTTTTGACTAAGTGTTGAAGAGTTCATCAGGATGATGTGTGACGTCATCGTCATCAGGATATGACGTCATCGTCATCAGGATATTAAGAAATCCCTCTATGCGAGTTTATCCTGTTGTCGCTAAGTGGTTAAGTATCGGCGAAGGCAGGAAGTTGTGATAACATCATCAGGATGTTCCAAGACAACTGGATAAGTTAGATCATGATGCTGTTACTTGTATCGTCGGGCAGTGGAGCGTCGAAGGCAAGCAGTTGAAGGAGATCGTCATCAGGATATTAGAAGCTACCGGATATTTGGATATCCTGCTGACGAAGGTAGTGTTAAAGATCATGATGATGACGCCTGTGTTTAGCGCCCGATGAACAGTGCAACCGGAGGATGTTTGCGCCCGCTGATTATCATGATGATGATGATAGGCGACTAGCGGAGGAGGTGAACAGTAGTCGGCAAGAGGATAATTGTGCCCGACCGAAATATGATGATGCTGTTGGTGTTTCTAGGAAATATGATGATGATGCTGAGCTGATAGACATTTTTATCAGGTTGTTTGTATTATTGGCAGCTCCTTCCTGTTAGTTAGCTTCCGTTGTGTTTCGCTCTGCATCATGCATACTGGTTTAGAGTCTTCCATCCCAAATTTCTTTAACAACTCTTTCACATACTTAGACTGAGAAATGAAGATTCCCTTATCTGATTGACTTATTTGCAGACCTAAAAAGTTCATCTCCCCAAACATAGACATTTCAAATTCACTTTGCATTTCTCCAGCAAAAACTGAGCACATACCTTCATTGCCTCCAAAAATAATGTCATCAATAAAGACTACAACAATCAGGGTTTGTTCGTCATTGATCTTGAAGTAGAGATTACTATCTGTTGTACCTTTACTAAACCCTATGTTTATTAGGTACCTGTCCAACTATGCATACCATGGCCTGGGAGCTTGTTTTAATCCATACAATGCTTTCTTCAATCTGCATACCATCTCCCCTTGTTCTAATGACTGAAATCCTTCCGATTGTTCAATATAGACTTCCTCTTCCAACTCTCCATTTAAGAAGGCAGACTTCACATCCATTTGATAAACCTCAAAATCTTTGTATGTTGCAAAAGCCAAAAACATCCTTATTGCTTCGATCCTTGCTACTGGAACAAAATTTTCTTCAAAATCTATTCCTTCAACCTAAGCGTATCCTTTGCATACCAATCTTGCTTTATTTCTTACCACTTCATTCTCATTCATTTTGTTTCTAAAGACCCACTTTGTACCAATTACATTCTTGTCTGCTAGTCTGGGAACGAGATCCCAAGTCTGATTCTTCTTTATCTGCATCAATTCTTCCATGGCCTTTATCCAATTCTCATCTTTGCAAGCCTCATCCACAGTTTTAGGTTCAATCTTAGAGATCAGATAGAAATTTACTTGTTCTTCTGCAACTTTTCTTCTGGTTAAGATCCCTTTGCTCTTATCTCCTATGATTTAATTTTTAGAATGACTGATTCTTACATGTCTTGGAGTTTTGGTAGCACTTACCGGAGCTTGTTCTTCTTTATTTGTGTTGTCTTCATGTTGTACCACTTCTGAAACATTTGGATCATCTGACTCATATCCACTTGGTTCTGAAGACCTTTCTTTACACTCATCAACTTTGACATTTGCACTTTCAATGATTTTATTCAGCCTCTTATTATAGCACTGGTAGGCCTTACTCTTGGTGGAGTAACCAAGGAAGATTCCTTCATCACATATAGCATCAAACTTACCTAAATCTTCTTCTCGTTTGATATAACATCTGCTACCAAAGACTTTGAAATATTTCACAGTAGGAACTCTACCATGCCGCAATTCATAGGGAGTTTTTGAACTGTTACCTTTTACTTGAACTCTGTTTAGGATATATACTGCAGTGTGAATTGCCTCTCTCCAATATGCTTCCAGAAGATGAGCTTCCTTCATCATGGTTCTAGCAGCTTCTTGAACTGTTCTATATTTCCTTTCAACAACTCCATTTTGTTGTGGAGTTCTGGGCGCAGATAGTTGTCTCTTTAGTCCATGCTCTTCACAAAAGAAATTGAACTCATTTGATGTGAACTCTCCTCCTCTATCAAATCTCAAACATTTGATTTTTAAATCCATCTCATTTTCAACCATTGCCTTAAATGCCTTGAATTTATCTAGAGCTTTAGCTTTCTCTTTCAAAAAGGTGACCCAAGTCATTCTAGAATAATCATCAATGAGCAGCATGAAATACCTATCTCCTTACAAACTTCTTACTCTGGTAGGTCCACACAAATCTGTATGCACTAGCTCAAGTAGTCCTCCAACTGATTGATCCTTGCTTTTGAAACTTGTTCTTGTTTGTTTCCCAAATTGACACTCCTTGCAAACTGAATTAGCAGGCTTCACAAGCTTAGGCAAATCTCTAACAATCTGTACAGTAGTTATCTTCATAATATTATCAAAATTTATGTGACACAACCTTCTATGCCATAACCAACTTTCATCAATATGAGTCAACAAGCAATAGTTCTCAGTTCCTTTCAAGTGATAGATATTACCTCTGGTCTTCTTACTAGTTGCAATGACTGTTCCAGAGCTTTCCCTAATCTTGCATCCATTGTCCTTGAAGCTTAAGTCATAGCCATTGTCACACATCTGACCCACACTCATATGATTATGCTTTAATCCTTTTACATACAAGACATCTTCAGTATTATGCTTTCCATCAAAAGAAATAGATCCTTTTCCACAAATCCTACCAGTTGTATCATCTCCAAACCTAACTAATCCACCGTCATATCTTTCCAAACTTACAAACTTACTTTTGTCACTAGTCATGTGGTGAGAGCAACCACTATCAATAATCCATTCATTTTTGTCCTTAATGACCTGAGCAGCCAAAGCACTTTCCACTGGTTTTTCTTCCTTCATACAGCTAGAAGAATTAGTAGACACAAGATCTTCCTAATAGCAATGAACAAGCATTCATTTACAGAGGGATTAGCATTATCTTGTTCACCATTATCTGATACTCCATCATCATCAAAATATTCAACATAATAACACTTATTTTGGGTCCTAGGCCCATTCTCATATCTTCCTCTATTTCTTTCAATTCTTTCAAGACATCTGGAAGCAAAATGATCTACTTTACCATAGGAAAAACATTTGAAAGGTAATTTACCTTTATACATATCGGATCCTCTTTGCAGCCTATCCACAAAGTTGGCTTCAACTTCATCTATCTCATCATCAGATTCTACCTTATACTTTTCTGATCTGGAAGTACTTCCAAGAGTACTTGCTTTGAAGGCAGACTCAACTTTTGGCAGAGCATCATCTAACTCCCTCATTTCAAAAGTAGTAAGCTTACCAAGCAACTGATCCCTGGTAACTATTTTTACTTGCATGAATTCTTCAATCACGGCCACCTTGTGACAGTAGGACTTGGGCAAAGATCTGAGTATTTTCATGACAATTTCTTTTTCTTCAAGAGTTCCGCCTATGGATTCTATCCCTGTAACAAGTTCATCAACTCTTTGAATAAACGCTGATATGTTTTCATCATTGTTCATCTTCAAGCTTTCATATTTCACTTTCAGACTTTGTAACTTGGCTTCCTTCACAGAGTCATCTCCTTCATATAGATTTTTCAACTTTTCCCATACCTTATTTGCAATTTCAAGATCTACCACTTTCATCAGTATTGAGTCAGTTAATGAGCTTAGCCAAGCATCCCTTGCCTTGATATCTATCTCATATTCTTTGATTTCATCTTCAGTCATCGGACCATTTTGAGGTATGGTGTATTATGTTTATGCATCTTTCCAAACTTTGATACCAAGAGAAAGAAGATGGCTTTTCATCTGAGCCTTCCAGAGAACATAATTAGTTCCATCAAAATGTGGTACTTCCTTCTTGTAAGACATTTTGGATCTTCCTCAAGCTGTTAAACTTTCTTCAGAGGAACTTGGCTCTTATACCAATTGTTGATATGTGCCAGACAATTGAATGGGGGGTGAATCAATTGTCACAAAAACTTAAACACTTTCTACAATTAAACATTCATCACTTATCCACAATTATTACGATTTAACAATGAGTGCATGAAATCAGAAACTTAACCATAGATACAACATCAAACACAAGAGACACCAAATTTATGTGGAAAATGCCAAGGTGGGGAAAAACCATGGAGAGGATTAACTCTCAATATATATTGTAATCTTGAAATAGTGATGTTCAGGCTTGGTCACCCCATGGGCCTAAACATACTGGCTTACTGCCATGAAGAACAACTAGGTCTAGTAGACTCACTACCTTAACCCTAAACCTAGCAAGATTACAATAAGGGCTATTAAACCTATTGGTGGCTTACTGCCAGATTCACTACCACGATCAACACCTTTCTGTATTGTGGATAAACAATTCCTCAGCTCTGCTCTTCCTCTACCCTGCTCTTCCTCTGATCTGCTCTTCCTCTTCTTTCCTCTGCCTCTTCTCTACTCTAACTTTGGACCTTCCTTAATGTATTCTCATTTTCACTCAAGGACACTTAATCCATGACTCAACTACAAGTATTTATACACTACATCAACCTTGGAATGATCATGAAGGTCAGCATCAACCATTGGAACAATCTCCAAGGTTGGTATTACAAACATTTACAAAATAGGTCCTGACCTATTGCAATATCATCTAAAGGGAATGAAATGTAGATCACACCATGCCTTAGCTGGGACTCAAACATGATCTTCCATGCCACAACATGCTTCCACAATCTTCTAGAGATCTCCGCAATCACTAGGATCAACCAGGTCATCCAAGATTGGTTACACGCTACGTTATTTGGGAACAATCTTCACACACCCTTCCAATTTCTTAACACAGACCAAAGTCTAGATAGGAACATTATTAGCAGACATCCACAAGCACATTATAATCATCAGGAGTAACCGCACAAACCTTAACCACTTTAGCCATAGGAATCTTCTCACCGGAACACATGAGCTTCTCTGTCTTCAACTGTCATAAAAAAAGATAGCTTGCGTACCACCAAACCATGAACCATTACAACTGTAGGCACTTATCATCATCCTAGACTTCCCTCTAGAACTGTAGAGAAAAAAACTTTATTGTGGACAAATGCGGAGCCAAATACTATCTTCCTATCTCAATTGAACTTATAGTAAAAGCAAGTTTCACTCTGGTGAACACAACTCACTCAGATCTTCATGTGGATGGCTCAAACCCAAAATGTAGCATCCTCAGACATACCTCTATCTTACTTCTAATCCATAGGCCATAATCTTCAAGCAGGAATAAATACGGAGTAGTTTACCAGATTGTTCTTTAGCATACGACTCACTATCTGTACTGCACTTCTCTGTAACTCACTTGTTTCTTCGAGAGAGGCTAATTTTCTCAATATCCTCAACATACAAGTCTTCTAAACAAGTAATATAATAAGATACAGTTGACACCAATGACAATAAGAATATGTTGACATCAATGACAACACCGATTAGGCACATACTTGCAACAATTTTGTCATTGATGTCAGAGATATTCAGGTCTTTATCTTCTAGTGCATTGCTCCTACATCAAGATGTTTTCTATTACTCTACAACTTACCTTGAAGTTATTCTCTATAACACATGGTTTGTTTCAAGAGAAAAAGAATGCCTATATCTTATCAACACTATATCTTATTGTTCAGTTGATTCTTTTCATCAGAGATTATTTGCAATGTTTCAGGATTAAAATAAAAGCCAAGGATCTTTGATGGCATTTTAGGGTTTGAGCAAGTTGGAAGACCTAAACCTAAAGTCCTAAAATCCTAAGGACCTCCTATAAACGGGCTCACTTTATGTTTTAATTCATTAGTGACTTGGTATCACCGGTCATTGTCACTTAAGTGACAACTTGGAGTCTTCATCTATGTCTGGTGACCAGCCCCTCGACCTAGTCAGACCAGCTACTCCCTTCGGTAGTTTGTGAGTGGGCGCCAAAGTTTCAATCAATGGTGAGACTTAAATATTTTGTTGGCGTGAAAATCAGGATCAACGGTGGCATTTCTAACAGGTAATGGTTAGTTCCCTTAGTCTGATATTTGATGGGTAGTTGCCCATATTGCTAGTTAACAAGTAGTTTGAACAGTTTTTATTAACTGATTTTGGATGCAATGTGTGGAGTAGTTTCATCAACAATTTGAGTGTTGGATCCCAAGTTCTTGTAGATCATTTATCTTTATAAATCTAACTTTTCTTGAGTGTGGCTTTTTAGATGATGGAATTTTGAAGAAATACTCTTTGCATAAGTGAAGAAGAGGGGAGTCTTGTTATGTATACCTAAAGATAGAAAGAGAGAAAAGAGAGCAGAGTGTTGTCATTTGCAGACATTGTTTGTGAATCCTATTGTTAGTGTAAGCAGAGAAATACTCTATATTTACACCTTTATTTGTTTTGAAGTTAATGCTTCTCATATGATGATCAAGCATATATTTTTGTAGGGTGACTGATAAAATGTTATTGAAGAGTTATTCATTGTAACTGTAGAAAGACTATGGACAGATTGTTGTTCAGATCTGAGAATGTATAGATTGTTTTGACCAGCATAGGTTATATGAAGATTAGATAGGTCACATATCATGAGGTTCTTGAAGGTGAGATAAAGTATAAATCAAATGCGTATTGATGTATTGGTTGCTACTAAACCTCTTGCAAAAATTAGTCATGGGATATGATGGTGTAAGAAGAAAGGGATATTGATGTGTACATGTAGATTGAAAGGTTTGATTGTCAGGGCAGTGAATGAAGAAGTATTTGTGGAAAGTATATTTGTTTGATCTATGATGACATTGTAAATAGAGTAGTACTCTGTATGTTTACTTGTTTTATGATTGGAGTTGGTACTCTTGATTTGATTGGAATTGGTGCTCCTGATTTGATTGGAGTTGGTGCTCCTAAGTGTTTCAAGTTGGTGCTCCTAAATCTAGATGTCAAAGTGTAATCAATGAGATTTGGTCAGTGAGACCTAATAGTGATTTTCTTGTGAAGTTGGATTGGTTAAGCAAACCCAACCAACATTTCACACAATGGTTTTTCCCTTTTTAGGGTTTTCCACATACATACATGTGTTATGATGGAATTTGTGTGATTTCATTGTTCTCTAAGTATTCCGGTGTGTTTGAATTAATTGCTTTTACAAGTATTGGGTTATTGAATGAACTAGTTCTATTGTACCACTGATTCACCCCCCTCTCGGTGGTCAAGTGTATTCCAATAGATTGTCCCTTCACCTCGAAGACCCGATGTAGATATTTCCCTCTTGGGAGAACATAGTTAAATTTGGAGAAAGGGGAAAAGGTTGTCCATGATGTCAAAGCTTTGGCTTGTGAGCAATTCCTCTCTGATGATGATTTCATCACGAATGAGAAATCCAAAATTATGTTGTTCAAGAGAAAGATAAATGCAGATTTGTAGAGGAAGAAAGATGAAGCTCAACAGGTGGAAGAAGATAGTGAAGGAGAAGTTGTGCAAAGCATCCAAAAGCATATTGATTTTGACATATCTAAAATGACAACTCAGGAAGGAAGAAGGTGATTCAAGGAGAGTGGGTGTCTATTGTTGCCAAGATGAGATATAGATTTTTCTATAGCTTTGGATACTATTCATAGCCAGGACACTAATGAAGTGTTTTGGGGGATGAAGAATAGGCCAAGGATCTTTATTTTGGATCCAGTTTTAGTGCTAAACATGAGACTATAGCTATTTGAGCCATGGCCCTAGAGCATAATAAACTTCAAGTTGTCCAAGACATTAGTGAATTGAAGAGAAGTTTGATTGCCAAAAGACTAAGTGACACAATAGCACCACAAGTAACTTCCTTGGTGGTTAGTACTGCTTTGTTTAGTGAAGCTACAACTAAGAAATTGTAGGTAAATCATGATTAAGTTGTAAGAAGAGTACACTAAGTTGATACATGAGTATAACAAGGTCAAATATTGGGTTGATCAACCTAGAATTACTTTGATAGAATCTATGACACCTCTTGTTTTTTCAGGTATATTATCACAACAGGATAGGGACACTTTTATGCTCAAAATTGAGGGATTAAAGGAGGAATTAAATAAAAGCAAAGACGCAGAAGTTGTAGCAAAATCCAAAGGGGTACATGATGCCTCTAAGTTGATGAGAAAGTTGTTTGACCATAGGATTTCTCATATTTTGGGAAAATTGACGATGCATGAGCTTATTTTGACAAGTTGAGAAAAGATAGAGATGCCCAAATTAGGTAGGAGCCCATTTTAGAATAAATTTTAAGCACATGGATTCCAAGGATGTCATCAATAGGTGTTATTCAAGTAATTGCAAGGTTTAGTCCTAATGCCCTGAAGGAGATATCAAGTACCTATGAGGTGACAAATCTTTTAAATTATTTCTCTTCTTTCCAAGGAAGATATGATCTAACGATCAGGGAGAAATTTGAAAACTTCAAAGCCCTAGAGGATTTCATGTTGCTTGTAATTTTGGAAATCAAGGGAGAAATGAAATCGTTGGATCTATAGAAAAAAATTCCAAGGGATCACTCCAGATTTGGCCACATCATCCATCCAAGGGGATAAATTGGATCCAATTTTGTGTAATGCAAAGTTAGATAACCCACTAAAATTAGAATCGAGAGTTGACAATTTTGTGAAGGAAACCAAGATACTATTAGATGCAAAGTACCAAGCTCATCTAAATAAGTTGGTGAAGATCTTATAATATTCCTATCCATTTGATGACAAATTTACAAATTAGATGCAAAAATATTCTTAGAGCTTGGTACAATATGACCTTTTGATGTTTGGGAGACACATTAGAATGTGTCATGTCTTTATCTCCTAGAACTTTACAGATTTTATTAGATAGTCTGGCGGGATGGACAGTGAGTTTTAAATTATACTAAGCCATATTTGAATATAATTAAGGAGATAATCATCAGTGTTCTTGATTATAAAAGCAAGGAGAAACTACATTTTATGATCAATTTTGGTTGATAGCCATTTTAGGAAACTACTGAGCTAGGGTGCAATTTTACTCAATTAAGAAAGTATTTATAATGGTTGGGCAGTTAGGTTGTTACTACTATCTTGAAGGACCCAATTCTTGAAAAATGAAAAATGAAAGTCATGTGATTGTGAACTCTTTGAGAGGCATGGGAAGGTCTATAAATATTGCAACCAGTTGCCAATTGTTTCTAGTTGGCTAGGAAATTGCTCCCACTCTACTAGAAGGGAGGATGGGAGTGCTTATGTAAGAGGGCACTCCTTAGAGGGGATGAATTTCCTCTATTGTCTATAGAAAGAGGAAAGAGGATGGTGCTCTCTTGCATAATAATTCTCTCCTCTCTTTTTTAAGTTTCCTTTCCTTGACTCTTATTTATACTCTCCTAAGTAGCAAGATAGATGCTCATGCATTTATTTGATGAGTCAAGGGTGGTGGCATCTCTCCATCCAGTCCCACCTTCTTCTTCTAGGCCCACAACACTTATTCATCTAGCAAAGGTTTCCTCATTCACAATTTTAGTGGAAGCAAGGGAAAAGTTTCTCCACATCACCACAACAAGACGGGCATCGGTTCTACATCAGCAAAAGTGGTTAGAATTTTGTCTTCTTCTAACCACTCATTTAGACAGCTTATGGGAGTGTGAACCTGTCCCAAGTGAATCCAGGTGTTAGCATCAAATATAATGTAAAAGGTGGTTTGGTAGGTTTTTATAACATGAGAGGTGTCACCCATCCATGGGGCCTTCTTATGTAGTCATTTTCTATAAAAGGATGTTGGCTTTGAATTGTAGAGGGGGAATAAATGAGGGAAAACTCTATTGTAAGGTTTTACCATTATGAAGATATGCAATGTCTTTTCTCAATCAGTATCTTTCTATAATAACACTTTTTTTTAATGAATAATATGAAATATGGTTCTTAATATGTTTTCATCTCCAATTACTTGTCTTGTATTTATTTCAAATTAAATGATTAAGGATTACTAGTTTCTTTGTGCACATTATTCAAGGAGTAATAGATAGCTATTATTCAAGGAGTAATATAAGTCTTTCATTGCTAATTGCGAGAAGTATGAGACTAATAATGGATCACTAAGTAGGATTTTGGATTGCTAGAATTATATTTGATGGTTTCATTATTGTAAGAAAATAGTATATAAAGAAACTTTTAGGAATGTTTTTGTTGTGAAGTACCAGAGGGCATGGACTTTGCAACCCCATAGAAAGGCACTGGTCTACAAGAAACCCTCCAATCCATCCAAATTCAAATATAAAAAATCTAATAAAAAATAACTTAAGTCTGTAAGTTGTGAAACTCAAGTCATACCAAAATAAGTGATAACACAAGGAGTATGATATAAACTGCATCAATACTTATAAATCCTTGTTACATTGTGTGAATCTTTACATCTTCTACACACTATGAGTGATTATTTAACCTATTGCAAACTAATGTGTCAAAAGGAATACCCACCTTGGCTTTGTATATCCTAAAGTGTAGGGGAGAATACATCAACTTTCTCCCATTCGTTGGCCAACCCTTCGACAACCTTGAGCATAGGAACTCACAATTTCTTAGATATTATTGACAACAAGTTGGGGAACCAATAGAATGAAACACTTCATCCCCAAGGCCTAGTTCACCTTCCCCCATTATCGATACATGTTGCATAAAACATATTTCCACACAAACCTTATTAGCATTTGTTAGTCAACAATATTTATTAAATCCAAAATTGACATTTAAATATTTAACCATGCCATCAACATGTATATTTTCAGCAAGCACAATAGGAAGTGAAACATCATAGCTTCGCATATCATAACCCAACAAGATCGACAATCCTCATCCAAATAATAGAAAATTAAAACATCATAGAAAACATCTAAAAGAGGTCAATTGAGGGATGTTACGGATGACTTATTTATTTTGTGTGATTGTCATTGGCTTCAATACTATAGTCTTTTAGAGTTATGTCTCCCTAATTCTCTATGGTTTTGAGCAACTTCAAAGTTATCATCTTGAGACATATATCATGCCTTCCTATCTAATTCAGCATTAAGAAGGAAATTGTTGTAATATTTTTGAGGTGTGATCCTTCTTTGATTATTATTGTCGAGTAGTTAATATGATTGTAAATGGGTATCTAACAAGCTATAAAAGTGTCATGCCCACATCACCCATGCGGTCACGACACGCAACACACGTGTCATGTCCACATTTGTCATGTGGTCATGACACAAAATATCAAAAAAAAATTCCATGCTTCCCTAGAAACCCCCTCGCACGCGTAAGTGTGCTTGATGGCGTTACGCTTAAGGCGTAAACAATACAGTTGAATGTAGGTTAATGCGTTCACATGTGCATACCAATCGCAATGAAGGCCAACTAGGAGGTCATCACGACGCGGTTAACGTCGTCAATAGGGTTAGGATCAATGATTGAAAACCCTAAGTTATCCTATGTGAATGAAGGGATTTTGACGTAAGTCAAAATTAATAACCAAAAGCCAAATACATGAGAGGATGATAAAATACAAAATTCAAATGATGATACTCGGCAGAAAACAATATTATATTCTCTAACAAGGTTAAGCTTCACTAACCTAGCTAAACCCTAAATTCTGGAAAAATCTGGCAGCATAACACCTCACGGGCGTGAGTAGGATTTATTGTACTAAAACTAATTTGATTGAAAGGTTTACGGATTTGGTTTAATAAATTACTTACGTCTCACTAGTTGAATTGGTAAAACAGTTGATTAAGTTAATGGGACATTTTTCAACAAACTCCGATCAATTTGTTCTTCTTCACATTTTCTATAATTTAGAACTTTTTCAACAAAGCTCGATCGATTTGTTCTTCTTCACGTTTTTGATCAATTAGAGTTATCTCTGCATCATTTACATTATTCCTAATTTCTTGGTAGATCGGATCTCAGAAACAGGTTTTACTAACTTCATTTAAACGGTTTACTAGGTTTCCGCGTCGGATTTAAATCATCGTCTAATTTTAATTCCGTTAATTAAATTGGCCCAAAAGGATTAAAAAGAATAATAAATTTTGGTTAAAACGTGTGGTTTAAATCATCCTTGTATAGTTAGATTTCCTAACCCGATTGTTTAAAATAACTACCTCTCAATATTTTAATTGATACAAATAAATCCTTTTCTCCTGAAAATTTAAATTAAAAATCAATAAATTATAAATCCATCTAATCGTGATTAAATCAATTTATTTACATCCACTAACAAATAAAAATAATAATATTTTAAAAAGAATAAAGTTTTACCAGTTAATTAATTATCTCACTTTCCCTATATAATTTCCAAACTTAAAACAATGGACAAAAATAATAACAAGAGGGGAATTTAAATTTTAAAATGGATTTTATTTCCACCTTGCCCTAATTTCTTCTAACAATAAAATATGAGTTTCTTTATTGCAAAAACCCTAGCCCTATTTTTAAATCTCATGTTTTTTCTCCTCTTTGTTTTCACTTTTATCTTTCTTTCTCTTTCTCTCTCTCATTCTTTGTTTTCTTGGTTTTGTTTGCAGGTTTAATAGCCACATATGAAATGCATATGATGGATTTAATAAATATATATATATTCTTATTGTGTTTATAAAACTAGATTTTCTTTAAATAAATATATTTTATTTTTGTGTTAAAAGCTAAAACCCTAAAAAAAAAATTGTTGGCAGTCCAGAGAGGAGGGACTGTGGGGAACAGGCTGACGGTGGCGTGTTGAGGAGGGCGGCCGCAGCAGAGGTGGGACGGTGGCGGAAGTGGAGCGGCAGAGGTGGAGATCGCAGGGTAGAGGGCGGGGTTACAGTGGTCACGGGGGGCGGAGATGTAGTGGTCATGGCGGGGTAACAGTGGTCACCGGGGGCCGAGATGCAGCGGAGGCGGCAAAGGTTAAGGAGGAGGAGTGTGGGGAGGGGGACGGAGCCCCCACCCACATCCCAAGAGATGGGGTGTGGGTGGGGGCTCCGCCCCCCTCCCCACACCCAAACATTGAAGCACAGCGGTGGGGGGGTTCGAACCCCCCCACCATTTATCATAATATATTTGTTGTAAAAAAAAACGTGACTGCTAAAAAAATACAGTCCTTCATATTTATTCAATTTTTTTATATTTTATTAATATTTTCTTTACTATAAGTTTTGTGCTATATAAAATATATATATATATATAATTTTGGCTGTTGTCTATATACCTACATATATATATATATATATGTAGGTGTATACACATCAGCCAAAATTTTATATATATATATACACACTATTGTATATATGATGTATACTCTATTTTTATTGGTAGAATATTCAAATCAGTTTATCTCTAAGAGCAAATAAATATATTCTTTCAAATACACATGATATATATATATATATATAAAATTATATTTTTAACTATAATCCTCCTTCTAAAACACTTATAAATTTTCTCTTTAAAACAATTACACAAAGATATATATCTATTTTTTTTAATAGGGAACTTTGGGAGTTTCTTGCACTTCTGATTCTCGATCAGGCTCATTGAAACTCATCTCTTCTTCATGATTTACCGGATCAGTTTGAATCTAACTTGCAAAAGGGGCTTGGGCTCCTTGAATCAGAACACCATTCTGATCATCTTCATCATATTCATAAAACCTTGAGGGTTTTTCAATTCCTTCGTCAACCTTCACATTTGTACTTTCTATAATCTTTCTTAGTCTCTTGTTATAACACCGGTAAGCTTTGCTTTGAGTAGAGTAACCCAAGAATATTCCTTCATCACTTCTAGCATCAAAATACATAAGTTGAAGAAAGCTTTGTATGGACTAAAGCAAGCCCCAAGAGCCTGGTATGAAAGATTGGATAAGCATCTTTTGAAGATTGGTTTCAACAAAGGTATTGCTGATAGTAACTTGTATTTCAAAATTGATCATGAAAACATCTTGATTGTTGAAGTGTTTGTTGATGATATCATTTTTGGATGAAGAGATAGTATGTGTAAAACTTTTGCAAATCAAATGAAAAGTGAATTTGAGATGTCCATGCTTGGGGAAATGAATTTCTTCTTGGGTCTACAAATCACTCAATCAAAGAAAGGAATCTTCATTTCTCAAACCAAATATGTGAAAGAATTGTTGAAGAAATTTGGGATGGAAGACTCAAAACCAATGAATACTCCCATGGCAATGGGATGTAAATTGGGCAAAGATGATGACTCTCCTAAGGCTGATCAGAAAAAGTATAGGTCAATGATTGGAGGATTGTTGTATCTCACTCAAACTAGACCTGACATTATGAATGTTGTGGCTCTTGTTGCTAGATTTCAAGATGATCCTAGAGAATCTCATGTCATGGAAATCAAGAGGATTTTTTAGATATCTAAAAGGAATAGTTGAGTATGGATTGTGGTATCCCAGAGATCATAATTTCTCTCTTCATGCATATATAGATGTGGATTGGGCAGGAGATGTGGATGACCGGAAGAGTACCAGTGGTGGAGCATTCTTTTTGGGGAAGATTGGTTTCTTGGCTGAGCAAGAAACAAGAGGCAATATCTCTATCCATTGTAGAAGTAGAATATATTGCAACAGCAGGTAGTTGCACTCAAGTTTTGTGGATGAAGCAAATGCTAAGAGACATAAGAGTAGAGTATGAGGAGCCTATCACAATCTTCTGTGATAATTCAAGTGCAATAAATATATCTAAGAATCTGATGTTGCATTCAAAGACTAAGTATATATCTATCAAGTTTCTCTTTCTGAGAGAGCAAGTGAACAAGAATGAAGTCAGATTGGAGTTTGTGCCTTCCAAGGATCAGATTGCAGACATCTTTACTAAACCTCTACCTAAGGACTCTTTTGAGTATCTCAGGGAGAAGTTAGGGGTTATTGCCCCTTCGATGATGAACTAAGGTGCACTGGAGTGCATCAGTCTGGTAGATATCATAGTCATATCTTGTGGTCTAGATTGATGATAGGGAGCTGCCACTCAGGGGGAGTAGCTGGTATGATTCTGAAGTGTTGGAGATGCAAGTATGAGCCCTTTGCCATTGATGTCAAAGGGGGAGAGAAGACATGTGAAAAACAAGTGGTTGATGATCAAAGGGGGAGTAGTAAAGGAAGAGAAGACATGTGAATGGTTGTTGTTGATAGAGGAAGTTGTGATAGTAAGGAGAAGTTTTTGTCTTGATGGTTAAAACAGTTTTTCACATCATATGTTGCCATCAATGACAAAGGGGGAGATTGTTGCAAGTATAAACCTAACCGGTGTTGTCATTGATGTCAACATACTCCTGTTGCATTGATGAAAAGGATTGGATGAGTTGAGTGCTAAGGATATTGAGAAAATTAGTCCTAATCAAGAACAGAGAAGAATAGTGAAGATAGTAAGGTAAAGATCCAAGATAAGATGACTATCAGAGGATGCGGTTCAAAGGGTTTGTAGATATGAGTCTTAAGTTAATCCAGTAAAGATTTTAGAGGTCCGCAGGTGTTCAAAGGTGACAGAGTGACACAGATAGGTCTGGTGAGATCCAGAAATACATTATAATATTCTGTGGATTTGAGGGAGTGTTGAGGAAGTCTTTGTGAAGTGTCAACTTGATTGGTTTCTGGTTTGAAGGTCTGAAAGCATCTATTCCTTTGTGACAGTGATGACAGACTGTGTTCTTGAGGTTTCAAATGAAGGAGAGAAGGATTTTAGTAAGTAGATGAAGTGTGGATGTGCTCGGTGATTTAGGAAATCTTGTGAAGGTATTTGGATCATGTCCAGTTCAGGTTGGTGGTCCGCATTGGAGTTGGAGCTCGCAATTGAAGAATAACTTCCGGATGATGGTGTTCTTCCTGAGACTGGCCGACCGGATGTATTACACATCTTACAGATGTTCTTGTAGATGTTTTTAGACTTAGATGATTATTCCTAAGTAGATGCCTTGTATAAATAAGGGAGTGTAAAGTCATTTCAAAGGGTGTCTTGTGGAGATGAGAGTGTGGTAGCGAGGAAGAGAGTGAAAGGCAGAGCAAAAGTTTTGGGCTTAAATGGAACTGATTTAAGCACGGTAAAGATGCTATTTTCTAGTTCAAGTAGGTGATACTTACCATTTTGTAGACAGTGTGTCTCTTGTAGGCAGTGAGCCTCATGTGAGTAGTGTGCTTGGGCAATGAGCCCTAATTGGCATGTGCCATTTTGTTCTTTCTATTCTTCTAACAAAGAATACAATCTTGGGTTAATCACCCCGTGGTTTTTCCCTTAACCAGGTTTTCCACGTCAAAATCTTGGTGTCTTCTGTGTTGATATGTTTTTGCTCTTGATTTAATTACACTATGTTTCCATGATTGATTTATTAATATGCTGCTAAATCACAAAGAGGATTTAAGTGTTTAATTGGAAGAAAGTTTTAGATAATTGATTCACCCCCCCTCTCAATTGTCTATCCTGAATCTAACAAACCAACCTTTAAAATCCCAATTATGGTAGATGGTTGATGTAGAGCTTCTCCAAATCCTCCTCCAACATAAGCCACAAAACTCTCTCTATATTTTTCCCCAAAGTAAAAATTCAAACAATAAAATTATCCAAAAATTCAACAACCCATAACCTTCTCCAAGTGGGATTAAAATAAGCTCAACCCATGAGCTTTGAGGAATGGGGAGGTGACACTTGTAACCTCCTCACTCTTCCTCCCCACTTCAAGAAAGACCCATGGGATGGGTGATGACACATGTCACTCACCCATCCCCAAGTCTCTCTCACCCCTCCACTTGTCCTCTCTCAAACATATGGGAGAGAAAAGTGGAGTCTAAGAGGGAATGGGTGACACATGTGTCCCATTCCTTTCCTCCCAAGAGGGACCACACAATTCCAAGGTACCCTCACCAATTGTGAGAGAGACTTGTAGTAAAGTCCTCCACAATTGGGGGTCTTGGAGACATCTCCAACCTTGGGAAGTGGAAGGGATGGGGTTGAGTGTTGGACCCACTCATCCTCTCCCTCCCATGCCTCCAATTTCGTCACTTAACTTCAGGGTAAAGTTAAGGTGACCAAATTGAGGTTTACCAAGGGTTACCCAAGTCAAAAAGGTCCCTAGACCCAAGGGTTACAACCCAGGGTCAAATTAGCTCATTTTGAGCACCTAGGGTTAAGTTAAAGCACATGAAAAGGGGTCTCAAAATTTAAAATTTTAAAAAAATGAAATTCAAAGACAAAATTCTTACAACACCAATTAGAATTCAAATTAAAAGAAGGGTAGACTTAGCCTGATTAACAACATGCAAATCAACATTACAAAATTTCATCATACACAAGGTTGATCTTGGTTCCTCGTGGAACTAGATCGGTTTCACAGGGATAACAACATCGTGTGTGGGATGATCTCCAATTTCTGTGGCTTGTTAGTAATACCTGTGCACTCAATTGCAAAGTTAATTCCACATATATATAATAGCCAAAGCAAATTAAAACATACATTCGCATAAAATATCACAAGTTCACATAAGCATCAAGGAAGTCACATTACAATTAGATTCTAAATTTTGCATTTCAAACATCCATTTCCAAGATTGAATCACAAAACAATTTTCTATCTAACATCACCCAATTAGTTTTCCCATAACATCATAATATAAAGCATCTATCTAACATCATTAGTAAAGCAATATCCAGGTCTAACACATCGTAAACATACTAAGCATAACAATCCACATACATCATAAAGTCTAATAGTTTAGGAATTTAGGATCAACAGTCCCACAAGTCTAAATGTATCATCAACAGTAAAGTAAATAGTCAAATGTACGGGAATGAAAAAGGTAGGCCTCACAAAAAGTAGGCCTATGGTTTTATTGAAGAACATAGAGTAAAGTATGTAATAAGTACCATTAACTAGTTTACTCATGTTGCAGAGGTACCTATGCAACTCAGTGAGATGGAGTGGTTACCATAGGGACACTCAAAGATTGTTGAATCATGTCATAATTGTTGTAAGTTCTAAAATCGTAGATGTATGGGTATAAGATTCAAAGTGGCAAGCATGAATTAATGTAAGTGGGTATCTCCTCAAGTCTAGTTGTCAAGGTCCATATATGATATTTTAGCCTCATTTTCACACTTCCTTGAGTTGTACTTAAAGGGGCATGTTGTAATTTCACCATTTGTGTTAATTTTACTTAGATTTCTAAGTTAATTTTACTTAGATTCCTAAGTTAACTTAAATAATTAGAACATGTACACTTTGAATAGCCATGTACACATACCATCTAGAATGGTAGGTCAACAGTGTATATATTTGGTAGGTGCCTACCATGAGGTGTCAGCTTCGCACCCACTTTGCAACACCTGCATTGAATAATCCTCCCATATTGAATTCTTATGTAAACAAGATACTCATAGTCATTTTGGAAAAAGAGAGAAAGAGAGAAGGAAATGAGTAATGGGGCTTCAAGATAGAAAAGATGTAATCTCAAGAGGAAGCTTGTGCTTCCTATGTTGTATGTGTTATATTTTACTAAAAATGATATCTCCATTATTTATGTATGCTTGAGATGTTAATATGTGAGCTAATTCTTTATATTGTCAAGCCTTGGGTCTATTAGAGTTTCCAAACTCTTAACAAACAACTAGGGATAGTGAACATTGTATCTAGATAGGAAGGATTACAAAGCATGTAGAGGGAAATTTAGATGGATAAAGGGAAAAAAATTGAATGGAATCCCCTACATGTGAGAAAGGTGTGAGTAATATGGCAGAATTGTCTCTTGCAAACAATTCCTAGGTAGAAGTAGTTAGAATGGAAACGGAGATAAATACAAATTATGTACAAGCCTCATGCAAATAATGTGAATGATATGAGAAACTCATAAATGTGACTAAATACAACAAATGTGAAATTTACTATAGAAATGGATTATGTGGAGATATTTGATATAGAAAAACTAAGGAAAGAGATGATCTTGGATCCTTAGAAGTCATTTGGAAGGAGGAATCTCTGTGCTATGGTACAAAGTATTAGTTGTGTCAATATGCTTTCAAACACAATTGGATCTTTCCCCCTTCATGAAGATTACACCTCAATTGAAATTATTGTTCAATTGAAATTACTATGATCATCTAATTATCAAAAATCTATGCTCAATGATGTAGGGAAACAAAGAGATTGAAACAAAAATTGGTTCTCTTTCCCCCTTAATGAAGATTACATCTCAATTGAAATTATTGTACAAATTTCTAGTTGGGGAGTTAGTTACCATGATGATCTAATTATCAACAATCAATGTTCAGTGATATAGGGAAACAAAGAGATGAAGAAAAACTTGGTTTCTAGCTCTCCCCTAAAGCTTCCAAACCTATCCCCAAAAACTTGTGAGTAATATTGAAAATTATCTATTATGAAACTATGGGATTGGTTGGGATGGTGAGGGAGAGGAAGGGTATATGGAATAGAAAAACCTTTGGACATATGGTTTGTATTGTTTGTATCTTTCATATAGAATGTGGATATGAAAATTTGCTTTGAAAAACTAATAATATACTCTATAGTTTGCAAATATATTTTGGGTCTTTGTATGGTTTGACCTATAGATTTTCTTGGCCACAGCCTTATTTTGAAAATGGACCTAGAGCTCCTAGATAATTGTATGACTCTTCTTCATGTCTTTTGATCAATCTCTTAAAAGATTGAAATTTGGTAGTAATTATTGTTCCTCTTTTAATCTTTATAGTAATAATATGGAGGTCATGGTTCTCAAAAAAAAATTAACATAAAATTTAGAGAAACATGAAGTATATGGAGGTCTTGACTACTACATAGCTTTATAGTGCTATGGTTGACAGTTGCTGCTAAAAATTGACATGAAAAATTAAATGGAAAATGCATATCTTGTTGTTGATCTCCCATGTACATTGGGCATCTAATTGGCAATATATCTTTATGGACTTAGAATAATAGACTTGGAAGGTTATTTCTCTCAAGTGAAAAATAGCTATTTTGAGTGGTAGAATGTGACAACTCATTTTAGATAAAAAGGAAAAATAGGGCAAATTAAGACCATTGAAATCCTTGGATGAATAGTATGTAGTGTTTGTACATGTTTATATTATACTGGATATGTAAAATTATTTTGAAAAAATGATACTATTTTGTTTGTAGAACTTTGCACAATACATATTTTTCCAGTCCCATGTCTTATTTTGAATATGGACCTATAGCTATATGACTATTCTTCATCATTTAATCATTGAATCTTGTAGAGACTAACTTATGGTAGTAATTGTTGTTGCTCTTTTAATATTTTTACTAAAGAGTATGGAGATCATAATTCTCAAAAAAGGTAGATGAAAATGTGAGAATCTATTGATAGTGAGGTTGGAGAGGTGTGTCTGACTATGGCATAGCTTTATATTTCTCTAATTGCAGCTCTCTACTAAAAATTGATAGGAAATAGTAAATGGAAAACACTCATCTTGTTGCTAATTTCCCTCATATGCTCATCATATACATTTACAATAGATCTTTATGGAGTTTTAGATAATAGACTTAGAAAGTTATTTCTCTCAAGTGAAAAATGGTTTTTACTTTTTTTAAGTGGTGGAGTGTGACATCCCTTTAGATGAAAAGACAACACGCAAAATTAAGTTGGTATTCTTGCTTTCCAATTTTGTATACATAGACTACACTACTAGAGTAGTTGGATTTGTATCTGCATGCTTGATAGGCATGAGTGGTAGGAAGGATTTCAGAGATGGGAAATGGAAGTGTAATCTACATCCATACATAGTTAAAGTTTAGGGGAGAATTGTATTTAACTAGAATGCTTTGCTACCCTCTCTCCCTAGTTTTTCCTGTATTGCAAGGTGGAATGGTTTCGTCTTTATACATGTTAAGTGGAATGATGTGAGAAGAGATGTAATGTAAGAGAAGTATTAGAAAATTACATCTATTTCCCCTACTCTAGTATGGCCAATAAAGTTATAGCACTCATTTGCATTATTGTTGACTACATTTACATAAATCTTTCTAAAGTATGCATGTATTGATTTCTAGTAATACTCCAATTACTATATTTAACCAATAGGCTATTTAGCATGAGAATAGGTAAAAAATGGCCTAAAATTTTATCATGCCAAATTGTTTTTCAATTGCTAGTTTTTTAGTCACCTACATTTTTGTGCTATCTACTAAATCAAATATTATTTTCTATTCTCCCATTCATGGACATGTAAGGTGCAAATCCATTTATCCTAATGTGTAGGGTGTTGATTCATCCATTCTCCCACCAACTTATGTTTTACATCTTTATGCTTTATCCACCGCCTACATTCCACCACCATTGCACTACATATAAAGGAAGTTTCAAGGACCATCGAAGCCTATGCTTGTATATACCACAATAGTATAGGATGTATCACCACAAAAAGATGAGAACTCTGATGAGTTCGCTAGGTCAAAACCCCACAAAAGCAAACAAGACATGATTAACAAGGTGGACACTGATGGCAACAACACAATCAATTTTACAAAGTTTTTGAATCTAATGGCCCACATGATGGAGGATGTGAACTCAAAGGAGTTGTTGAAGGAGTCATTCTAGGTGTTCAATAAGGACCACAATGACTTATTTTCCTTTTCTTCACTAGACTTCTATCATATCTGTGTGTTACTTGGGCATCTTTGTAGTACCTACTTTCTATGTTGTAGAATAAAGAAAAGTTTTTTTCCAATGGTTTCAGACTTGTGTAACTATAGAATTCTCTATACAGCCTCCACATTTTGTCTCTTATCTTGCATAGGATAAAATCTATGAGAATATAATTAAATTTGAGTTAAGTAAGATTAGTAGCTATTTTAGGTTAAGTGAACTTGAAACATGGTTTATTTTTCCTTTTCTCATGACCTCATCCTATAGGTTGCCTCTAATTTTTATTGCACCACTTGTAAGCTAGGTTCGAACTTGTCTACAAGTTCAAATTCATTATGTGCATTTAGAAAGAATAAAATATTAACTAATAATTGAAAATTATTTACATAATTAGCCCAATTAAATTACTGTATAAAGTTCACACCCTCACTTTTCAACATTCATTTTAATATAATAGTTCATATACATTATTAAATGTATACTCTTAGTCTTCAATTTCATCTATTTGACATATAAATTGGATCTTACTTCAAAATTAATCAGTTAAATTTCATTGCAAATCTCTTTAGTCTTGGGAAAAATATGTTAATGTTCAAATATTTGAAACCAGTCAATCAATTAGGCAATCAAATCAATAAGTTGTACATACACTCCAAGCTCTCTATGATGCACTCCAAACTCCCTTAATAAATCTGCACCTTACACATCTCCACTCCCAGGAATCGAATCAACAATACCAGATCTGCATCTAGAAGAAGCACACACCACCTTTGCCAAACCTCTCTAAATGACATGTATACTCTTTTTTAGTTGTTGTATTCAAATGGATCTTTGCACCACTCTCCACATCAAACTATGCCTACATATTCACACTTTACAAATGGTGTTGCATCCAAGGAAGTCGTTATAAATCTTGTAACCGAATTTTGGTCTCACATATTCATGCTAGAAACTGCTTCTCAAAAACTACCAGTGCAAATACAAGTGTCCTTCCATGAGCAATTTGAGGTAAGAGATTACCTTACATTTCTCAAGTTGCTTGATCTACAAGGTCTTGTAACTACTATGAAAAATGCACAAGAAAAGGCGTGTATTCTTGCAAAAAAGATCAATGATCATCATGAAAAGTGAGGGATGCATGCAAAATACTTAGTTGAAGTTCTCATTCCTTGCAACAAAAAATAAAGAAATCTAGTCTAACCATCATAAAAAGTTTGCTTGACAGGTATGGTCAACCATCAAATTTAGGCCCTGATGATGAGTACAATTGTTATACAATATCCTTGGAAGGTTCTTCATCGTATGACCATACTTAGGAATTTCTTATAGAATTGAGTGGTAGATGAATTTACTTGTAATATTTTTAATTCTCTTTTTATTTTTATTTTTTATGTACCTATTATAAATTTACTTTGAACTTTACACTTTTTTATTTTTTACTATTTTATTTAGTCTAATTCTATTTTAATTTTTTGTCTATTTATACTTACATGTCTTCTCATACATTTTTTTATTTTTATTTTCTATACATTATTTAATTTTCAATTTGTTATCATTCTTATTAATATCACTTTTTATATTGTTGGTTACAATTGTGATCATGAAGACATTCCTCTACAATTTCATATATGCTCGATGTGAGGCCGTCCCTTATGTGATAGGTTTATTTACACTAGTAGATTTGAATGTGTTTTGATACACCTAGATTTTGGACATTGTATAAGGACTTATGATCCTTTTTAGACCATATTAATTATTGATGTTGGATTAGAATAGTTAATTTAATTGCATATGATGATGTGGATCTAATTAGAAGACGATTTGATTTGAAATTTCTTTTGAAACACATTGTGGTGAGTAGATTGATTTTGGGATAAGCATGTGATTTATGATTATTTCAATGGCCATTAGAAATGAATTCATTAATCTAGTAGGTTTGAAATGTATTAGAAAACCTATGCTAAAGGATTGAAATAATAGATGTGATGTCACTATGAAATGAGATGGAATTGAATTGGATTAACAACATGTACCTTGATGAATGAAATTCATTATCATTTAAAGTGTGAACATTTGTATGTTACATGACTGAGTGCCTAAGTTCAAAAGTTCAATTTAAGTTGTTTCAACTATATATATATACAACTCTCTCTCTCTCTCTCTGTGTGTGTGTTGAATATATTGATGGGTGCAATAGAGTGTGCAAGTTATTTTTCCATGGCCAATGGAAATATAGAGGTCAGTCAAGGTGCCCTTGTGAATTAACCCCGTGACACCAAACCTAATTCCTAAGGTGGACTGAGGTCTTTGTTTGATTTTTTAATGTTGAAATGTGTTGAGTCTTATCTAATTTTTAATTGTTTGAGTGTCCTAAGGTTGTTTAGGTTGATTTGGATGATTTGTTTTCATCCTTGTTTTCCAATTTCAGATTTGTGAATTAAGGACTTTTTTTAAAAGGTGTTAAATGGTCTATTTCTTGACTATTTTATTATTTTTAAAGCCCTAATCCAAGTACCTATGGAATAAGTACTTGTTGGACTACTAATCTTTGACCCTTCCAAAGTGCCTTGGGAAGGGAGTGATAAAAATTGAGTTTAGGGAAGAGGGATGGTTGACTTGTCACCATCCCATTCCTATTCTCCAAGGTTCATGTATGGGCTTGGGTTGACCCCAAGGCCTCACATGTGTGAGCACACATTGGAAGTTTTTCATGGAAAGAGTGCCCAAGTACAACCCACTCCCCAATGTCTCACACAAGTAAGAGTGTGGGGAGATGTTCTCTTGGGAGTGAATGAGAAGGTGACAAGTTTCACCTCCTCATTGAAGGGTTTTGAATTTTGAATCCCTTTTTATCCTCCTCTTGAGGGTGAAGGAAAGGTTTTTTTATTTTTTTTAGTTTTGGTCTCTCATGGAAGATAAGGAAAATAGTTGCAACATAAACTTGAAAAAGATCTTGGAGACTCTTGGAAGGGCTTCAACATCTCTTCAACAAGTCTTTTGATAGTTTTAGAGGTAGGCTCTCAAACTTCCTAAGAAAATATGTATGTTGTAATGCTCCTTATGATCTTGGAATTCTTATGAATGTTTTTGTATATGTTTTATGTATTGGATTTATTGCTTAAATGTATTGTGGGTAAGGGTTGTGAAAGGTGTTGATCTCTCCATGTGTGAGAGAATACCTTGTTTGGGATTGAGAGAGGTGAAAACCTGCTCGGGAAAATTCTACTCCTTGAGGGGAGTTTGTAGGCAAGAGTACCTTGATTCTTAGAGATTTTGAGTATTGTGAAGTTTATAGCAAGAGGTTATGGAGTTTTGGTTTCATTAAGTTGGAAGAAGATTTGGGGCAAAATTTTTGGTATATTTATTTTCCCCTTGTAAGAGAGAGTCCACTCTACTCCCCCTCTTGAATCCTTGTTGATGGGAACTCTTGTATTTGTGAGTCTCCTTGGGTTGGGAGTGTATTATTTATTTTGTGTGTTTGAGTGTTGTCTTGTTGTGTGTTTGAGCCCAGTGTTACCTTGAAGGCCTCCTAGCTTGGGGGTGACTTGTGAGAAAGCCTATGGTTCGATGGTGTGTGAGGCCCATCTTTTTATACTGCTTTAGCTATTATGATTTAGACTATTTGACTATGTTAATTAGATTCATATACTTGATTTGGTTTGGACAATTATGTTAGGACTATGGACATTTATGTTATTTCATTAGAAATTATGTTAGATGATACTTTGGACATTATTATGATTATACTTTATAGATTTATGTGGTTGGACTATATGACTTTATTAAGTTGAGTAGATGTTCTCAGATTTATATTTATGTGGGAAAGAAAGTGTTAAAAGAAATTGATATAAACTATTTTTTTAAATTATATGAGTATGTGATCTTGATGGAAATTGATTATTTAAAATATTTTTGCTATGCATTATGTTACTTCAGCTATATTATCATGACATACTGATATTTGAAATTAAGTGTGTAGGTGGGTGGCCAAGATTCCTTAAGTGGTTCAAAGACTCCATAAACCCTATGTTATACCAGTTAGCCTAGCCTAACTCGTGGAGGGGGTTAAGGCTAAAATGTGATGTAAAATTATTGTTTTATTTTAAATTTTAAATTTTCATTTTTGTGTATTGTTGTGAAATTTTATTGTTTAATAATTTTACTTTGATTTTTATTTAAGTGATGTGAGTTATTTTAATTATTTATTTTATTTTAATTATTTATTTTGTGGGGATGACAATAAATGCTTTAAATTAATATTTTAATATTTATTTTAGGAGAGGATTTTTATTCCTTGTTTTATTTTGGAAAAAGAAAAGTGTTTTGGGGGAAAAAGAAAGAAAGTTGCTTTCTTTTTGTTTTTCCTTCTTTTTGAATTTTTTAGTTTTATTTATGGGAAATTTTTGGGAAGGGTTTTTTCACTTTTGATGTGCATGAAATTTGAGAAGAGATAATTGTGAAGAATTTAAAGATTTTGGGCTTGAAGAGTTTGGAGAAATTTAGATTTGAAGGTTTTGGATTCAAGAGCAAAGGGTTGGAATTGAAATTTTGGGCTCACCCTAACTTTGGGAGGTGAGGTAACATTCTTATGGTCTTACATTTTGATTCTTGGTAAAAAGATATTATGTAAAATGTATGTGATTTCGGATCTGTATGAAATTTTGGGTTTTCTGTCTTTTGGTCAAATTCTGTGGGTTTTGGGTTGTATGGGAATGGCTCTCCGTTTTGATGAGAGCCTCCCAAGTTTTGGGGTAGAGAGAGGCGTGGAGCCTCTCTTGGGGAAAGTTGTTTCATGTATTTAGATGGTAAAATAATATTTTGATGAGTATGAGTTTTGGAGATGCTTGGAGGCATGGGGAATGTGTTGAGATGATACTTGTTGTTATTGATGTTTATGGAAGTATGGAGATGTGTGAAGATGTGGGTGTTTTTGGTTTGTATGTAGAGATGGTGATTTATGTTGGATGGAGTTGTTTATGGTGATATATGATGTTTTGAATTGGTTTTGTTTTTCCCCAAGAGGGAGGATTATCCCCTCTCTCCCCCTAATTTGGATCCAAGAAAGATCCTTGTTTATGAGTCTATCCATAGGAAAACTTGTGTTTTTTGCTTCTTTTTGGATTTTTGAAATTGCAAATTGTTGCATGTGTATGTAAACCTAGTTTATGGAGTTCTCCTGGTCAGGGGTGGGATGTGCTTATGCAATCCCTATGGTAGGGTGGAGAGCAGGACTTGGCCACCTATTTTGGCCGTATGTATGTGTGCAGGTTGGAAGGATGTATCTGTAAAAGTTGCATGTTAAACAGCTCTCCATGAGTGGCAAGAAAGAATATTATGTGTTTATGAAAGTTGGAAGAGTCTTCATGAGATCAAGAAAGATGAATATTTGTTTTTACAAATTGGCAAAGTGCCTTTGAATATGATTCCTGTTGGAATCCTTTTTGCTATGTGTCAAAGAGTTTTGGGAAGTCATATCGTGGATGAAGAAATCAATTTGTTAAATGTATGGGTTGAGTGAATTTTGTTATGTTATTTCCTTTTGAAATTTTTAAAATGAAAACCATATTAAATCTATTTCTGTGATAATGGTTTTTAATTCTGTATGTGGATTATTTTACATATGTGGAATACATCTAAGTATCTTTTTTTTCATCCAATTATATATATATACAGTACATATGTTATGGTTCGCTGCTGAGAACATTGTGTTGAATATTTAAAAAGCATAGATATCAGTTGAGTGGTTATTATATACACATAAACAAAATTTTGAATAGAATATAAAATGGTATAAAGAAATTAGTTTGTTTTTGAAGTGCAGCCTTGAGTTGTTGAGTCGGCGCCCTTAGGAGGGGGTCGTGGAGAGGCCATGGCCTCCCCACGGATGCCTCCCCCAAGGGGAGGTCATGGGCTTTAAGCCCAAGGTACTCCCCAATGGGGGGCGTCGCCACCTTTCAAATTATACTCTATCTTTAATACTCTTTTCAGCGCTCTCCTCGCTGATATAATTTTTGAGTCCTGCAATATACACAAAAATATATCCATGATATTATTACTCTGTCATTGTTTCATATATCGCTCTACCAGAGATTTTATACACTATCTTTATTTATATCAATATATATATATACACTTATGTGTATATAAGGTATATATATATATATATATATATATATATATATATATATATATATATATATATATTATTTGTGATTATAATTTAATAAATGAGTTGGATAAATATTGTGTGAGGATGAATAAAATAAAGACAATTGTTTTATTGTTTAGAGTTAGGAACAAATGAGTTTATTTAGAAAGCATTAGTTTTATTTCATTATCTTTTTTTTTTTTTTAAGAGAATAAAAAATTGCTTTATTAAGTTAAAAATAAAAGAACGTTTTGCTTTAAAATGGAAATAAAACAGATAACTATTTTATGAGTTATAAAAATATTAGATTTATTTTATTAAAAGGGAAGGAAATATAACTAGCTTTATTGCATAGAAAAAAAAAGAAAAGTAAAAGTTTTATTAAGAAATATTATTGCTTTATTTAGTTATGTGAAAGGAAACATTTTAATTTGTACAAGTATATTGCTTTATCATGATTTGAGGTATTTGGAAGTTTTATGAGAATTATTCATTTAAGATTGAAGAGAGATACTTTAATTAATTAGTTCAATTGTGGAAATATTTAAGTTATATTGTAATTTATTTAATGATAATTTTAATTGTATTTTATTATTATGGTTAATTAAATTAAATGGTGGATCTTTCTTTAGAGTTGTAACATTGATGTTAAAATCTTAAGAAATTAAGAATGGTGATTTAATTAGATCAACTATTGTTCTAAGTTTTACTTTTTTGTCTTTTAGGAAATTTGAAAACAAGATCAATCACCAACCTAACCTATCTGTATATTACCATCAACTATAGAATCTTAGGTAAACTATCTTGCAAGTTTAACAATTATACATTTAAACCTTTAAAAAAAACATTTCCACCTTTTAGCCCACTTGTATGGTTGACATACAGGCTCGTCATGGGCATGACATTTGGTATCAGAGCCCAGGTTTCCACACTTTGGAAACTCTGGGGAAATTAAAATTATGAAACTAAAACTTTTGTAACTGTTTGGTTTATTAGGATGTGATGCAGGAGCATCTAGTGGTGTAAGGGCAATCTTGAATCACCCAAAAAGGAGTTGATTCAAAATCATTGTAGTTGTTTTCATTTCTTTCTATAATTAGTGTTTTTGGTTCCATAATCTCCTGAATAATGATGTAGGACTTTCAGTTTTTTCCAAACTGCTAAAAATAGCAAACTGCCAGTTTTGGAAAGTTTAAATGTCATTTCAGGAAAGTTTGCAATTGGGCACGGATTGAAGCAAATATTTATAGAAAGCTTCATAACTGAAATATAAGACCTTTTGTGAAGGAATGAGGGAAAGATCATTTGTGAGCTGAAAGATATTAAAGTTTTTGTTTTTTGAAAAGCTCCTAAAATTTTTTGAAACGAGATATGAGGCACTAAAACATCCCATAACATCCTGAAAAGTTGACAAAAATCTATTTACAGATTTCTAGTGTGATACTTCACATCACAAGCTTTTCGGCGCTTAAAACGATTAGTCAATCGGACACCCGGATCAAAAGTTATGATTCCCGAAAGTTGACCTACTTTTGGAGGGAGTTGCAAATTTCAAATTTTAGCTGGAGGCTGCCAAAAAGTGCTATTTATGACTATTTTGGGAACCCTGGGCAGTAGTAGAGTTAAGGGGGGAAGTGTAGAGTCAAGAATAGGTGGGAAAACAAAAACCCTAGCTGATTTGGGGTTACAAAAGGCAAAAGATTCTAGAGCCTGGTGATGTGTAGCTGTAGTGTGTTGCAGCCTATGGAGGATTGATTTCTCTTATTGTAATTGAGCTTATGTAATGTAATGAGTTGTCTAAATCAATAAAGAAATATTATATTTTTTGTGTGCCATTTTTGTTGTTGTGTGTTTTATGATTTACCCCTTCATCAAGTGGTATCAGAGCAAGGGTTCCTAAGTGTGTAGATAGATCGCTGACCGTGAGGCAGTTTCCACCAGGACCTGAGGTTGTGGGTTTGCTGCGGAGATCAAGATGCCTCCACGAAGAAATCGTATTGGGAGGAATGCTTTGACAGAAGAGGGTTTTAGAGCCCTGCAAAGGCAAATCAATGTATTGTGACAAGGGTCGTTGTAACTCATCATTTAATCATATTTCAAATGTCAAATCCAGGGCTATGTCCTTGGCTATCTACAATTAGGAATCCTATAGTTGTCAGTTTTATCTAACTAACTCCAATGAATTTTACTAATTTAAGGAAACTGATCTATCTGTTATGAAATGAATTCCAAACAAAATATTGAAAACAAAATTGAACAGTAAATTACTTAAAGCAAATCTATAAACTAAAACATCCATCTATCTATGAAAACAGTAAGTATCTTCTGAAGAAAATCTGAAATAACAAATAATAGTACTAGCCTTCTGCCTTGGTGGTGAGAGTGGGCCCTTGCTCCACACCCTTAGGGCTAAAAACTAAAGTAAAGAATCAGCACAAGAGAATAAGATCACAACTCAATTCAGTCCAATCCCATCAACTTTGCATTTAGAAAGATATTGATATCAAAATGAGATTACAAAAATTAGAAGAATAATCGTTGTCCTTTTTGCTGCTACTTCTGTAAGTTTATATCTAAATCTATGATGAGAGATCACTCCCCCTATTCTACTAGTTCATCTAAGAGATAACATCAATCTCTTTATTCTACTAACAGTCTAACTACAGAATAAATATCCATGCAATGAAAATAGATTGAGTAGAACAGAAGTCCACACTGAATCTGAGTCTTAGTTTTAAATACAATAGGGTAGCGAGGCCCTGAAATATAGGTATTAAATCAATTTATCAGTAACTCATGCAAAAACCAAAAAGATATAAAAACTTTCAGCAGTTAACTATAGACTGCCCTTAATTACTCAGGTGATGATTTGAGTAACATTACGAGCATCCTGATCACCACTAGGAGTGTCTGACCGACAGCTGTGTTGGAAATCTGCACTATTCTAAAAAGGCATCAGAGATGTATGTTTATGTATGTAGCTCCGGATATATGTTTGTGACCTTCACGTTCAACTCCGGAGATGCTCAACACTTCAACCTAGCTCCGAAGATGCTTCACCTTCTTATCCCAAAAACCTTTCCAATCAAATTTACAAGCATTGGAGACCATTCGTGGCAGGTTGATGTCGATTTCGGAGATCATTAGGACTACCTCTGAAGATGCACAAAATTGTCAACTCGAACACCTGCACCTGTTGATTCAAAAAGAGAAGATTTCTGCATATTTCCATCAATTCAATGCACATTAGTCCTTCAATCAGAAATCATGATCTTAAGTAATTCATCTCTTATTAATCATCATTAGAACAATCCTGTTAGCCTATTTTGGTGCAGTCATCAGGACAATGAAATAAAAAGGGAGAAAAAGAGAGGTAAAAAGATGTATTTCATGGGTGCTACCTGGCACTCATCATTTCCACTCATACTTAAGGATTAGCAGGTCCTCCTACTTCTCACAATCTGGATTTATTCTGGTGGAGTATCCTGTCAGTCAAGTTGTAGTCTTGTGCATAGGTAGTCAAAGTGGTGCGGTTGGTATTACCATTTCCCCTGTATGGATCGACCTGCTTCAACCACTCCTGCAACTTATCATCTTCCATCTGCTCAACCCAGACAGGTAGTGGCTGAATGATGAGAGGGGGTCTGAAACAGCCACCTATCCACTCTTGTTTGTGTTTATCCATTATTTTGGATATTAATCTTGCCTTCCTCATAAATAATCTTAAGTTAGCAGGAGTCACCACTTCTCTCATTTTCTTCTCTAAAGTTAGAATGTTCCACCTTTTCTGTTACTGCAAGCACTGGATTAGCTGAACTGTTCATAAAAAGACCAAAATCAATGGAACACTCTTGCAGATTTTTCAGATACAATGGCAAAATTTTGGTCTGACTTTCAGGGTGATAGACATATGCTCTAAATTGGACCTAAAAAGCATAAGGTTTTGGACACTCCTTTATGATGAAAAGATTTGTTTCTGTATCCTTCTTGAGATGAGCCTCCATTCTCTCATTCCAAATATGATGATTTCTCATTAGTGACATGAATGCTTTGAGTTGGCATTCCCCTACAAAATAGTTAATAATGAAGGTCATATCATCAACACAGAAACCATGCAAATATAATTCACACAAAAAAATTTTGTCTTCATCAGAACTCCTTGTATATGCTTCCATGAACCCCTCTGTTGATTCTGTGTTCTCAATCAGATCAGACAGGAGCAAAGATAGATTTCTCTACAGGACTCTCTCCTGTAAAAACATATCATAACTAGCACTTAGAGGCCTGCAAGATAGAATCTCAGAAGAAATGGAGGCCATCTGAATGACTTTTTCCTCTAGGGTTTCTACTCTTTTTGTCATGGTAGTAACTGCCCTCTATAATTACAGCATAGGCTTAGAAGCCTCATATTCTCTACATCTCCTTTCCCAGTGGAACAGGACCTTAGGAATATCAATGGGGATTGGACCCACATATGGATCTATTTGTACCTCCTGCTCACTGGTTGCCCCTGGGCCAGCTAATTCATGAATATATTCCTCCTGATCATCTATTTTATTGTTGGCCCAAGTTAATTGTTTATCTTGGTTTTGTACTTTCTCAATTAATGCTACAATTATTACGAGACCATTGTCTCTAGCCTTGGTAAGATCAGAAATGTTCTGTACTGTCTCTACCTCCTTTTCCTTAAGGATTTTAGCTGTCTCAATCTTTTGGGCTTCTAATTCTGCCTCCTCCTAAATTAGTTGTTGTTTACTCTAGAGCTTTGTTTGCAGTTTCTTAATTGCCTATTTTTGCTCCTCCTTTATCTCCATCCTAACCTTCTTGAGTTCAGTGATAACCAGGTTCTTCCCCCATAATAATCTTTTTAGATTATCAATCTCCTCTAACATCTGTTGTTCTTTTAAAATTTCAGTATCCTCTTGGTCAGAGGGGTGAGAATATTCTCCTGTTTCTTTTTTTTATACATTAGGGGCTCCCATAGCCATTGGCTCTTCACTACTAGTTGCATCCATTTGCTCTGCTTCAACTTCCCCTACAGCGTCCATGTCCTAAATTTCTTCTTGGGTCTTCTCTGCAACTACTAGCACTGATGAAGGCCAAGCTTTCTCCTTAGAAGTTCTGAAACCCAAAAGACTTCAGCGAGGAGAGCAGTATCTTTTTTAGTTTGGGAGAGCTACCTTTTCCTCTTGCTTCTCCATAGCATAGGTGGAGCAATTACCTCCAGAGTAGGTGTATCATCCTTAGAATCAGAGGAAATAGTATAAGTTTCTTTTTGTTCTGACTCCGGAGCAGGAGAGTGTTGTGAAGTTGGACTTAGATGAACAAATGGCTCAGGAGAAACCTCTCTCTTCTTCTTCTTTCTTATTAGAGGAATGTCATCTGAGTCATGGGATGGCTCTTCAACCCAATAATGTATGTCAGAGTCAATTTTCTTTAAAATTCTCTTTGTTTTCTGACCCTGGCTTTCCTTTGGAAAAGACTCCTCAGCCAAAGTCCTCTTTCTCCTTATTGAGTGAGTCATATATGGTGTATGCTCAGTAATAGGTTCTCTAATTTCTTTTCCTTTCCTTTTCTTGTCAGAAACAAGGGTAGTAGATGAAGTTGCCTCCAGTGAGGACTTCTTACCTTTTTCAATAGCTACAAAGGAAGTTAAAGGCTCTGCCTCCTATTCTTGCTAGGTAGAGGAACCCTCACCCACTTCCTGAGCCCTCTCTGGTTCTCTGTCCTAGGGTTTGTTATCTAGAAATGTTTGCAATAATTCTTCCCCATTAGTTTGAGACAAAAAGTGATGTTTGACTATCATAAAAATGAGGCCATGGTGTTTCATAGGACCCTTGTTTTGTTGATACTTTTCTGTAGTTGCTCTAATGGAAGAGTACAGAAAGTTGGGAATATTTATGCTGAATTCAGGGTGTGCATTCTCATGCCTTGGAAAAATCAACATTTTCATTATTGGTCCTAGAACTAAGGAAAATTGACCGTCACATGTGAAATATTTCATCAACCATATAGCTACAGATTGCCAAGGGTTTGGAAGTGAGGACCTAAGAATTCCTTTAACCTCATTCTTACTTGAATGCAACTGTACTGCAGGTTCACCTTCAACAGAGAAATTCCTAATCAAATTAGCATATAAAGTTTTTAAATGGTAGAACCTCTCACCTTGTTCAGGTAATCCAGAAATATGGCTGATAGTGGTTGCAGAGAGATTGACCTGAACTCCCCTTACAACTATCTGATTGTCCCTCAGGTTTATTAGGAAGTCATCAACAATATCCTCTTGAAACCCTTCAAACTTTTCCAAAAACTCTAGCCATCTTGCATTCCTCAGAATGTCTATTGCAGCATCATCTTGCAAAAGGCCTATAACACTTTCTGGCTCTAATTTCTTCTTAAGCCCCATTTCTAAGTCCCTTTTTACCCTCTATGCTAAATCCCTCACTTTCTTATGTAATTTGTTCTTTCTCCTTTAACTCCAAAGGCTCCGGAGTGCTGTATCAGCTAACTCTGTTCTTAGGGTATTTTGTAGTTTGAATGAGGATTATTATGTCAATTCGTTAAATGGCTTGGACTATGGAAAAAGAACTTAAATTTGGTTAGTGTGTCTTATGTGGTCATAATTGAAGCAGAGTGATGGGACACTCCATAGGAATGGTGACAGTGCAGCAAAGATGGTGGCATGCATGAATTTCGGAAGGAAAATAATGGTAGGAGGACGTGTCATAATGACGGCACCCAAAAATAGAAATGACAAGACAGTTGCTAATTAATGTTTAATTAAGAGAGAATTACTTGAACCAATCATAATGATGAGGAACCGATGTACTTGGTTGAAATGCTGCGGTGTTGATGAGATTTGACGTGTCGTGGCACCTGAGCAGCTTCGTCATGGCTTGAAATGATGTCATCATCTTTATTGTCACACAACCTACAATCATTCCCATAGAGTGGTTTGAGAATCCATGTATCTAGGTGACGTCAATGTAGTCTTTTGTAAGTGCCCATGTAAACGAGAGTAATGATTTCTCTCGGGATGTGTGTTGACTTCATCTTTGTTCCTATCATAAAGTGGAGGATGAGTCATGATGACCTCATAAAATGACATCTCTACATTATTACTTGGAGAGGTGGGTCCCCTCCCAGTTTCTTATATTCATGAAAAGGAGTTTATTGGTGGAGCACCGAAGGTGCTCCTAATTTGTGAGCGCCGGAGATGCTCCTTATCTACAAGTGTCGGAGGTGTATTTGAGTAACTCCAAGCACCTGATCACCTCTGTAGCTTGATTATTCTTATCTGGCATGAAGAAGGGAACCGCCATTTTCTAGTTTTCAATTCCCTTGGTCAAGAAAGATAGCCATTTACTAGTTTTCTATCTTTTTTTTTAAGAAGGTCGCCATTTGCTGGTTTTCAACCTTCTCTTTTTTTTTCTCTTTTTTTTTTAAGTCCAAAATTGTGACAGAGGATGTGCCCCCTATCACCAAACATAAATCTTTGATGAACTCTTCCTTAGTGGATGGTCGTTTATAGAGTCTAATTCGGTGACCATTCACTAAAAATGTGTCCGTGCTTCCATCAATAGGTTCCAACAACACTGTTCCATTCTCAAAAACTTTTTTTATCTGATAAGGGCCCATCCAATGAGTTTGTAACTTCCCTTTGAACTCCTTGAATTTAGAATCATAAAGAAGAACCCAATCACCTTGTTGAAATGTCCTCCTCTTGATGTGTTGGGCATGCCATTGCTTTCTTTGATACTTGACTAGTTCTGTTTACTGAATGGCTTCTGTCCGGATTTCATCTAACTCATTGAGCTGAAGAATTCTATTTTGTTGGGCTATGGACAATGGTAGACCAATATCTAATGCAGTTTTAAGTGTCTGGAGTTCAAATTCTATAGACAGAATAGGATTTTTTCCATAAACTAATTCATAAGGTGAGAATTTTGTTGTGGACTTCCAAGTGGTATTGTAAGCCCAAACTGCTTCAGGTAATCTGTTAGCCCAATCTTTTCTATTCATTGCCACTGTCCTTGTTAGAATGTTCTCAAGTTCCCTATTAGTCACCTCTACCTGCCCATTGGCTTGAGGATGGTAAGGTGAAGATTTCCTGTGCTTGACTTGATATAGATCTGTGAAACTATGGATCTTGGGGTTCCAAACCTCAAGAAAATCTTATTATAAAGGAAATCAACCACTTTATCTTCTCTTGCAAATTGGAAATCTTGAACCTCAACCCATTTAGTCACATAGTCTGTGCATACCAGAATATACTCTTTATCTGATGAAGGTGGAGAAATTGGTCCCACAAAGTCTAGACTCCACTATTCAAATGGTTCTATCATTACTTGAAGATGCAGTAACATCTCCTAGGTGAAGGTTGGTTGTCCCATCCTTTGGCACTGATCACACTGCTACACATTCTTCTTGGTATCCTTATGAATAGAGGGCCAGTAGTAACCAGCTCCCAGGATCTTGTGGATAGTTATGTGGGAAGAATAATGCCCACTAGATGGTTCATCATGACATGCTCTCAACACATCAAAAATTTCATCAACTTTTAAACACCTGCGTAAAATGAAATCAGGACCACATTTAAATAGCAAACCATTTAACCATTTGTAAGATAAGCTTTCCTTAACTAAGCCTTTCTTCTATTTTGAGGTAAAATAGGATGGATACAAGCCTGTAGCTAAGAGATTAGCTATGTCAGCAAACCAAGGTGCAGTAGAGGAGATAGCAAAAAGATGTTCATCTGGAAACATGTCCTCCACTAGCTGGTTTTCTCCTCTTGTATGCAATCTTGACAAAAAGTCAGCAACCAAATTAAACTTCCCTAGATTATCAACTATGGTGATGTCAAATTCTTACAATAGCAATAACCACCGAATGATCCTTGAACTCACTACTGGCTTATTCATTAGGTATTTGATGGCTACATGATCAGTATGAACAAATATTGTATATCCAGTGATATAATGCCTAAATTTGTTTATAGCATAGATGACTACCAAGAATTCTTTTTCAGTTGTGGTGTAATTCCTTTCTGCAAAGGTAAGGTTTTTGCTGATGTAATAGATGGCATGCATACTTTCTCCTTCCTCCTTCTATCCTAAGACTGCCCCAATGGACTCATTTGAAGCATCAGTTTGTATATGGAATGGTAAAGTCCAATTAGGTCCTCTCAAAATAGGTGTGACAGTAAGCTTCTCCTTGAGGGTTTCAAATGTTGATTGACAATCTATTGTCCATAAAAATTATGTGTCTTTGTTAAGCAGGGTAAACAGGGGGGCAGCTATTCTAATGAAATTTTCTATGAATCTCTTGTAGTAGCCTGCATGACCCAGAAAATTTCTAACATCTGTCTAATTTTTGGGTGAAGGTAACTATTTGATTACTTCTATTTTGTTTTGGTCCACTTTGATCCCATTTGTTGAAATGTGATGTCCTAAAACAATTCCTTCCTCCACCATCATGAAGCACTTTTCATGACTCAGGGACAATTGATTCTTCTCACAGAATTTTAGTACTTTCTCAAGGTTTATGAGAGCTTCCTCAAAGTTGTCCCCATACACAGTAAAGTCATCCATATAGACCTCCATGTACTCATTTGTTAATTCAACAAAAATGGCTAAAACAAGCCTCTGAAATGTAGTTGGGGCATTACATAGTCCAAATGGAAGAACCTTGTAGGAAAAAGTTCCCCAAGAATAGGTGAAAGTGGTTTTGTCATGATCTTCAGGTGCTACTTGGATTTGGTTATACCCACTAAACCCATCTAGAAAAGAAAAATACTTTCTCCCAGCAAGGTTGTCCAGCACTTAGTCAATGAATGGTAAGGGAAAGTAGTCCTTTTTTGTAGCTTTGTTTATCTCCCTATAGTCAATACACACCCTCCATTTCCCATTCTTTTTAGGCACTATGACTAGGGGTGAGACCCATTGACTGTTTAAGATTGGATATATAAACCCTGCTTGCAGCAATTTTTCTATTTCAGTCTTAACAATGTCTTTTAAAGCAGGATTCAATCTTCTCTGGGGTTGTCTGACAGGTTTGATATCTTTAGTATATATATGATGGGTACATATCTCAGGAGGGATGCCCTTCATATCTTGGTATTCCTAAGCAAAAGCTGTTGAATGGGAAATCAGGAGTTGGATAAGTTTGTCTTCCTAATTTGTTGCTAACTGGGTGTTGATATTAAGTGTTTTTCCTGGTAAAATCATGACCTATTTTGTGATTTGATCCATGGATGTAGTCAATCCATATACTGGATTCATGGTATTGAGGGGACAAGAATGTGGAAGCAACATGTGGAATATGGCTAAGTCTCTGTAAAAGGTCTCTCCACAAGGAATGATATTTGCTAGGGTATAATGAGCAGAAGTAAGAAGTTCTCTTCTAGAATCTTGGGCAAGCTCCATTACATCCTCATTGTGGGTAATGTCTTATGTTGTATCATAGTAGATTTATTCTTCCAATTCACCCAAATATTCTTTGATGGTGACCATAGCTACTGAGGCACTATTTTCCATGTTATCTGGCTCATCCACCCATACTCTTCCTGTATAATGTATTAATGGTTTAGCTGGAGAATACATAGATATTTTCTTCAAATCTATCCCATTAGAAATGACCATATCCCCAGTTCGACAATCAATAGATGCTGCTACTATAGCCATCCATGGTCTTCCTAATATAATTGGATAAGCATTTCGTTGGTTTCTAGGTTCTAATATCAAGAAGTCTACTGGGAATTCCCATGATTCTATCACAACTAGGACATCAATAATTACCACTTTTAGAATAGCCACTGACTGGTTAGCAAGTTGAAGGATTGTAGATGTGGATTGGATACTTGTGAGGGCTAATTTATCCATTGTATGAACTGTCATCACATTTATTGTTGCTCCTAAATCAACTAAAACATTTGAAATTTCTATCCCTGAGATGTAAACAATTATGACAGGATTTCCAAGGTCTCCATATTTTGGAAGGAGCATTTCTCCCATCAGTAGATCTACTACTTTCCCTTCCACCTGGATTGTAGAAGGAAAGTTTTTCTTCCTACCCTGTGTTTTGACACAATATTGTTTGATGAATTGGTTCAGTTCTGGCTCATCTCTTATTGCTTGGAGGAGTGAAATTTCAATGTTTAGATGTCTAATTTCTTGTAACAGTTTTGATTCCAAGGTAGATTGGACTTGTTCTTGTAAGATTTTTTTTTGGGGAACATGTTGTTTGAGTCATTCTAGGTATGGTGCTAGTTTTTCCATCTCTGGACCTCTTACCAGAAATGTTTCCAAGAATGTTCTTTGAAGTCAACCTTTTAGGAGGAACTCTGGATTTATCCAAGCATGATTCTTTTTGCATTGTTTCAGTAGTAATCTCCTCTGGAAGTTGAGTGGATGAATTTTCATTTTCCACATCATTGGTTACTTCAACTATAGTTAGAGGAGATGGTCTTGGGAATGCTTTCCCAGAACACGGCTGGAGATTATTGGGATATATAGCATTAATATCAGCAATGTTTTCTTGTTTTGTCATGTAAATAGTTGCTCCCTATTTATTTTGTGGATTTGGTATAGGTTGAGCTAGTAAGGGTGGTTGGGTAACTGGTCCGTTTTGTGATTGACCTTGTGTGTTGGGGGGTCCAATTAGTAATGCTTATTGTTGAGGTTGGAAATGTCTAGGTTGTCCCTGGTATTGTTGATTATATCCCTGTTGAGGACCCCATTGAGGCTGCATGTTTTGTGATCCAAACTGTGCTGGCCACTGTTGATTTCCCTAGGGCTGATTTTGCCAATGTTGGTTTTGCCATTGTTGGTTTGGCGAATCTTGATGTCCCCAAGGAGAATTATTTCGAGGCCCATGCCAAGTTAGATTCCATTGATTATTTTCCCAATTAGAAGGACCCCTATAAGAAGGTTGGCTTGGATACTAATTATAAGGGAAATTCCCAGCTTGTTTCTATCCTACATAGTTCAACTCTTCTTCTATGATGGCATTCTTCTTACTCAGCCTTTTTAGGGCTAGAAGCTGACTACATTGACTAGTAGGATGTTCTTTGTCATAGATCTGACAGATCTCTGACTTGTCTAAAGGGCATTCTCTCAATAGATGCTTGTTTCTACACCTAGGACAATAGATGGAGAGTGGTTCAGTTGTTCTACCTTGATCAGTTGTTCTAGTTTTTGCGTGAATCCCATCTAATGTGGTATTTAGCTGGACCAGAATATATATTTTCATATTTGCAATTTCTTCCATTAACTGTCCTATTTCATTCTTCCCTTTGAAAGATTTGGGCATTCTCACTCCATCCTGGGTTCTAGAATAGTTCCTATAGAGTTCTTCTATAGTAGGCATATCCATTTTGTTGATATTCCCTTTCCTCATCAGATCCAGTGCTTGTTTTGATTCTTTATCTAATCCCTTTACAAACAGGGTTCTGGCCAAAGAGTGATTTATTGGGTTGTCATATCTTTTCAAGGCAAAGTTGAACCTATCCACATAATCCTCTAATGTCTCTTCCTCTCTCTATTTAATTTTGAATAATTCTTCATTCTTATCACTGACTCTACAATAGTCCTGGTATTTTCCCAAGAATTCTGTCTCCATCTAATCCCAAGAATGGATGGAATTTTGGGGCAAGCCCATAAACCATCTCATTGCAGAATCCTTAAGGGTTGAGAGAAACAATTTGATTTTTTGATTATATGATCCATAATCATAAGTTTGGCATACAACTTTGAATTCAAACAAAAACTGATCTGGATCCTCAAAAGCAAGACCCCTAAAATTTGGCAAGTGTGCAGGTGAAATAATTTTCATAGGGGCATTATCTCCAGTAATCAGAACAATGGGATATGAGAAGGTTCTTAGAGCCTGATTTTCCTCATCTTCATGGTTATCATGATTATCCTCCATGTTCAGTACTGGTTCTTCTCCATGAGGTTCTAGGAAATTAGGTTCTATCAAAGGATCTGCCTAGATTTTTTGTTGTAATTCTTGGATATAGTCAGCAAGTGGAAGATTTGGAGGGTTAAAAGAATTATTAATTTTAGATGCAGCTTCCAAGACAAGTTCTAGATGTCTCTCTTCAACAAGATCTTGTGCCACCCCACTACTTTCCCCTATAGTTTGTTGATGGGATGTCTATTGTATGTATCTTCCTTTTTAATCTCTAGCTCTAACTGTGAGGCTGATTATTTTGCCTCCCTTATTGTGATCATTATGCCATGCAGTAGATGACATTATCAGACCTTAGTGATTATGTTTCATTATGTAGACTTGATTTTTATCCACTGTTTATGTTAGGACATGGATTTGACATATGTGACTTGATTTGATCATAGTGATGCTAATTGTGTGATTCGACTTACGAGTTTATATTTGATGATGTGTTGTGATGAGATTCTAGTGATTATGTGATATGGACTAATTGACATATGTTTGGATAGTGCAGTTAATTTGGATTTATGTATTGATGGATATTGTTGTATTTGTTGTGTGAATTTAATTTCCAGTTGCTTCGGCTATGACTTTTCATGATAGGACTGACACTTGATCAAGATGTGCAGGTTTTACATTCCCTAGCCACGGGAAATCAGATGTAGAATTCACACTATGTTATCCCCTGTAAAGCTGATCCATTCCCAAGAGAGATAAGGATCACGTTTGAATTTGAGTATGGAATTATTGTGCTTGGTTTAATTTTAATTATTTTTAGCCTTAGTAACCTTTTTTTTCTTATTTTTGATTAATACTAAGTGTTGTAAAATTTTATTTGATTTATGCCACTTTGTATTTATATTATTTTTTTTTGGGCCATTTAAATGTGGATTTTTAACCCTTTTCATGAACCCTAGGGTCCCAAAAGTTACCCTAGGTGGTCAACCATGAGTCTAGGGTCAACTTGGACTATCTAACCCTAGTTTTCACTCACCTTAGGTCACCCTAAACCATGGTTGAGTAAAAGTGACGAATTTAGAAAAGAGGGAAGATGGGGGATGGGCCTTGCCTTGGGAAGAACTCATCTCCCATCCCTAAGTTATAGGAATCATTCCCAAGGAAGACTTGGGAGGTCTCCAAGAGTCCTCCCAAACTCCCAAGTGAGTGGGAGCACCACTCAAGACCCTTGTCTTCTTGAGGTGTGAGTGGGAATCCAACTCACCATTTGTCCCGCTCCCACTTGTGTGGAAGCACAAGTGGATGAGGTGGAGATGGAGGTGGAGTGAGAGGAGGACATTTGTCATCCTCTTACCTTCTCACTCTTACAAGTGGCCTTTGGAGGAGGGAGGGGATGGTGACAAATGTCACCTTCCCATTCCCTCAAGGCCAAGTGGATGGCCTATAATAGCTCCTCTTGTAGAGGAGTGGGGGTTTTTTTTCCTAGTCTTTTTCTTTGCAATTGGGAGAGTTCTTGCAAATTTGAGTTTTCCTTTCTAGTTTGGAGGAGTTAGGGAAGGTTGGAGAAATTCTGAAAGTTGGAAGGCTTGGGAAGGCTTGGAGCTCTTCACCAATTCTACTTCCATTGTCAAGCCCTTGAAGGTAGGCCTCTTAACTTGCTTCTTACCTTGCTTATATGATGTTCCATGTTTTGGATTTTTGGTTGTCTTGTTTGCATTGTGATATTTGTATTTGATGTTGGGTTGGGTATTATGGTGAGAGCACCTCCAATGGAAGTAATGCTCAACTTGTATGGGTAGGGGAAAGGAACCTCCTTGAGGTCTCTCCCACAGTATGTGTTTATGCCTTGAGGGCTTATTATTATTTGAGGAGGAGATATCTGAATAGCAAGAGTGCCATGCAATCTATTTGTGATTCTTGTGGATTGTAGTGTTCTGAGATTTTGGATTGAGGCCAGGAGTTGAGATTTTCTTTTCATTTGGGAGCCCTTTTAAGTTGAGGGGTCCATTCCCTACCCTCACCAAGCTCATGTATATGAGTTAAGTTATGTGTTAAACCTATGGGATGTTCTTTTGTGTTGTTGTGTTTGAAGTTGTTGTGGAATGATCTTCACCTATGTGAATCCCTACCTCCCTAGCTTGGGGGTGACCCACTTGCGGGTCTACGGTAGGGAGGAGAGCTTTCATAGTGGCTGGTTTTGTTGCCTTCTTGTTGTGAATAGTTGCAAGTTGTTAAGAGAAGAGATGGAGTGTTTGGAGCTCATGTTGGTGTAACTATAACCTCTTGTGTGGCCTTGTAGTGTTTTTTTTAAAGGCTATTGGAGCCATGGCCAATATGGCCTTATTGTATTATGTTGACCAGTTTTAGTTTTATGAAGTTGGCTGCTGAAAGTTGTGTAATGCAAGCAATGTCTTTACTTATTTAAAATAAAGTTATCTTCCTATTTCTGTGAGCTATGGATTGTGAAATTTATGAGAAACATAAATATTTATCTTCCAATTTCTGTGAGTTATGGATTGTGAAATTTATGAGAAACATAAATATTTATCTTCCAATTTCTATGAGTTATGGATTGTGAAATGTATGAGAAACATAAATATTTTTCTGTCATTGTTCTTTTCAAAAGCATATACTTATGAATGAGTGTTGCTGAATAAAGTTTATTGGATTCCAAGAAAACAGGAGAAAATCTTTATACATTGTTATTGTTGTCTAAAAAAAAAGAGGGAAATATGCATAAGTTGTTTATATTTTATTGTATACAAGAAAGAGGAAGTTTGGAGATAGTTATATGTTGTTACTCGAAGATAATAATATTAGTTGATGAAGAAAAGTAGATGTGAATGCTTAATTTACCTTATGGATTTATTTCCAAATAAATAAATAAAATATATATATGTATTATGTTCACATATGTCCAAAGGAAATCCTGAAGTGGAAGTTTTGTATTCTGTGACCTCACTAAGAGAGTGAGATAATGGGGTAAAGAGTTTAGAGTTGTATATAACATTATACATAAACATACAGGAGATTTTGCATATGAATGATTATATATATATATACTTGCATTCTTGTTGAAACCTAGTTGTTGTTTATCATTTTCATATTTCTGTGTGTATGCTGCTATTAGGAGGTTAACAGAAATTATGTAATTTGCTATTCATAAATATTTATACAAAAAAAATAAACCACATATAAATTCCAGAAATATATATACATTAAATTATACATATGCATATATATAAATACAAACAAACATATATATACAAACATGTGCATATATATAAGTATATATATATAAGTATATATATATATATATACCAAATAAAAATAAAAATATAAACACTGCGATGCTTATTTTTTATAGACTGTATGTATTTTTCTAGGAATATATATATATACCATATATATTACATATATTCTAAAATAGTGGAAACAGCCGCAAGAATGTCCATAGGCAGACTGTTGTGAGGATTGCTAAATTTGCTTGACAGAAAACACAAGTTATACAACAAAAGGAAAAGAGTTTGAAATGGGTGAGGCTGTGGTGGGCATCGCCCACCACGGCACCCACTGCCACTGCCGCCCACCGTCTACAGAGTAACCCTACGTACCACGTCGCCCCTTCGCGGCCTCCTCACCCCCAAACCCCTGACTCTGTTGTACCCTACCTCCGCGCCCGTCGCATCACCACCGTCCCCTTCCTCCTCAGTACTCCGCCGTAGACCGTCGCCCTACTCCCGGCTCTCCCCATTACGCGGCCACCCCTCCACCTTCGTTGAGTCTTCTAACCGCCGCCGCTCCTTGTCGGTTGCGTCCCACCTTGCAACCCTCTGTCTGGCCACCATTTCGGCCTCTCTATTCCCTTTCACACTGAATATGAATTTCGTTATATGTATAAATATATATCAGTAAAAAAGAAAGGGGTTACAGTCAGAACCAAGAGAGGTTTGAAATCTGTGATGAGGTAGTCCCCATCCATGGCCCCCATGGATCCCTTCCAAAACCCTAGCCCTGCAAACTTGAAGCCAAAACAAGAATAGATAGAATGTGGAGTTGAGAGGATTAGGGTTCCTCCTTGAGAGCAACTCCTAAAATGAGAATAGGGCAACATGGAAAATATAGAAAACAATTTTAGATGGTAGTAGGGCATTTCTTATTTTATTTGTGAGGAAGAGGATTTAAATTTTAATTTCTTTTTAAAACCTATTTTCCTCTTATTTCTTATATTGATTTAACTTAACTCTTGGGAGACCTATATTTTGTATTCAAATTTAAATAGGTTAATTGTTGTAATTGAAATTCTGGTTGTCTTGTAAATTGATTTTATCTTTTGGGAGGGATTATTTTAATTTTAATTGGGAAAAATTTCTATTTCGTTTGAAACTCTTATTTCCATTATTGTCAAATTTTAACTCTGGGAAAATCTTTTTGTTTGGTTTCAACTTTAGACTGAATTGGTTAAGGTTTAAAATTTGATATTGACTTGCGATTTAAATTTATTTTGGAGGGTATTATATTTATTCCATTTGGAAAGATTTTATCCTTTGACGTTAAATTCACTTTAATGGGACTGGGTTTCATCTTCTTTTATTTGACAGAATTTTACCAGTTCAATTTCACCTATCTATTTATTATTTTGTGAGGGAAGTTATTTAAACCCTCCTCCCTCATCCATTAGTTTTCGAGTGAATTATTAAACATAATGTCAAATTATGTCTAAGAACGAACTCAGCTTTTAGGTTGATTTCAACCGACATCTTGACGTTTTAAATTATTTCTATTATTTTATTTTATCTCGTTGATTTTACTATTTAATCGTGCATTTTATTTATTTTTCCTATTTGATGTTATTTGATTCATTTTCGCATTTATCAAAATGCGTTATGCTGCCGAAATTTTGTTAGATTTTTAGGGCTTAGTTTATGCATTGTTTTGATATTTTTTTTAATTTTGTCCATCCATCTTTCCACTTCAATCGTGCGCCATCATGACACCCTAAATAATCACTAGTCATTCCACGTTTTATTAGGGTTCATCGTGGGCGAAATCATCTTCACCTAGGTGACTTAGGGTACAGATTGGAATCGATCTAACCCTAGAAGTGACACACTTTGTGTCGCATACCCCTAGATGACCTACACCATCACGGTCACGACGACATGTCTACACCCTTGTGTATTACCATCAAGCACGCAGACGCGTGCGAGGGGGTTCTCAGGGTTAGAAAGAAAAAGAAAAAAAATTCGTGGCCTGTGTCATGACCACATGGCGAATGTGGTCATGACATGGGCGTTTGTGCGTCGCATCCGTGTGGGAGATGCGGGTGTGACATTTGGTATCAGAGCCAAGTTGTTTAAAACATTGGGCTCATTTAGGCACATTTTCACTTCCGCAACCATACTGATTTGTGGTTACCTCATTTTGTAGGATGCCTCCCAGACGAGTTTGGCGAGCACAGACCTGCCACACTCCACCCACAGAGGTACACACTAATTCTTCAGCTATGGGACCGAGTCAGCCAGTTCCACCGGTACAGCCAGTTCCACCAGTACAACCAGTTCCACCGGTACAACCAGTTCCACCAGTACAGCTAGTTCCTCAGGTACCGCAGGCACCACCAGCCCCACCAGATATGGGACCACAGATATTATAGGCCTTACAGGCTATTTTAGACAGGCTTCCACTGGCTGTAGTAGAGCCACGTGTAGAGCCCCGTGTAGAGCCGCGAGAGGCACCATGTGTGGAGCCTTACGTCGAGCTGCCAGAGACAGAGGAGGTTGGTTTGGCCAACAGGGCCCATAGCAGGAGCCCCCCACATCAGGCTAGGCAGGACGAGACAGTGCATGTAGAGCACTTGGGTCACAGGCCTTATGATTATCATGCAGATGAACCTATTAGGGGGCACAGAGATAGAGGAGATCCCATTAGGGACATCTTGAGGGTGAACCCTCCTACATTCATCAGGACCACAGAGGGAGCTGAGGCAGAGGCCTGGCTTATCAGTTTAGATAGGTGCTTCGCGTTGCATCCTTACGAGGGTAACACGAAGGCCTGGGTGGCAGTACACTTATTGCGGGATGCAGCAGCTACTTGGTGGTGCACTGAGGAGTGCAAGTGCCACCTTTCTTTAGACACCCTCACATGGGAGACCTTCATTGAGCACTTCAATGCGTGCTACTTATCAGACCATTACAGACAGCGTCGTATAGACGAGTTCCATGACCTTCAACAGAGGGGACTTTCAGTGGCTCAGTATGAGGCTAGGTTTACAGAGCTATCTAGATATGTGGAGTATCTCCATGATGAGAAACTCTTGGTGCATAAGTTTATCAGGGGACTGAACCACAGTATAGCAGGGCCTGTTCGGATGGCAGATCCCCAGACTTTGAGTGATGCTGCCGAGAAGGCATATATCGCTGAGGAGATTCAGGGACGAGGGTAGAGTTCTCACCCTCAGTTTCAGGATCAAGGATAGCAGCAGCATCAGCAGAGTTTTCGTAGACCATCATAGCCACCTCATAGAGGAGGATTCAGTTCAGCATCATTACCTCCTAGACCCTCACAGCAACAGCAGAGAGTTAGGACACAGCAGAGGTCACATGGGGGACATAATAGAGGTTGGCAGCAGTAGGGACCACCTGCGGGACCCACGAGGTCACAGCAGTCTTATAGGGGCTCACAGGGGTCTACTGGCAGATCAGGATAGCAGCAGTTGGGTAGGACTCAGACTGTATAGGTACAGGTTAGGGGCCCTTGTTATGTTTGTGGTGGAGCTGGACACCTAGCTAGAGAGTGTCCACAGGGTTTTGCAGCAGGGGGACAGCCTTGTGCAGGAGGATCCGAGCAGACTGTGGGTGATGTGGGTAGATCCCATCGTATGTTTGCAACGGTTGATAACCGCTAGGTAGATTTTCAGGCGTCAGTGATTGAGACGTCAGGTATGATTGGGGGTAACCCCATTTCTATTCTTTTTGATTCTAGTGCTACTAATTCATTCATATCTCCATCGTTAGTGGAGCGTTGCAGGCTGGTGGCCTCTATGCAGGGTGATAGGTGGGTAGTTGAGTTGGCTTCAGGAGCCAAACCAACAGTAGATGCCTTAGTCCACGACTGTGAGATTGCTTTGGGACCCTTCACTACAGTATGCAACCTTAGAGTCATGACATTAGGATCCTATGATGTGGTGTTGGGTATGGATTGGCTTGCAGCTCATCGAGCCAAGCTAGATTACCACCGAAAGGCGATCAACTGTTTAGACGATCACAACACATCAGTTGAGATTGTGGGCATGCAGAAGCCCACTGCAATGCGTACGATATCCGCTCAGCAGCTTAAGCGCTGCATGTGGAAGGGATGTCAGATGTTCACCATCACAATGAGCAATAGATCAGATGACGAGCCAGAGGCATCTTTGGATGATCATCCCATCCTTAGAGAGTTTACCGATGTGTTTCCAACAGAGTTACCGGGGATGCCACCCTGACGTGAGGTAGACTTTCACATAGACTTAGTGCCAGGTGCCGAGCCAGTGTCTCGTGCACCCTACAAGATGACCACACATGAGCTCACTGAGCTCAAGCTATAGTTGGACTTGCTCGAGAAGGGGCACATCCAACCGAGCGTTTCACCTTGGGGCACTCCTGTCATCTTCATGAAGAAGGATGGGTCTCTTCATTTGTGCATGGACTATAGGCAATTGAATAAGGTGACGGTGAAGAACCGTTACCCTCTGCCTAGGATTGATGATCTTTTTGACCAGATGCAGGGAGCCAAGATGTTCTTTAAGATAGACCTAAAGTCCAGGTATCATCAGTTACGTATCGCAGAGGCAGATATCCATAAGACCACCTTCTGGACTCGGTATGGACACTATGAGTTCACAGTGGTTCCCTTCGGCTTGACGAACACCCCTGCAGTGTTCATGAGTCTCATGAATGGGGTGTTCTGTACCTATCTAGATCAATTTGTGATCATTTTCCTCGATGACATTTTGATCTACTCATGGACCGAGGAGGAGCATGAGGAGCACCTTTGTTAGGTTCTACAGTGTTTGCGAGAGCAGAAGCTTTATGGGAATTTGGCGAAGTGTGCATTTTTTAGGACAAAGGTACAGTACGTGGGGCATATCCTTTCTAGCAATGGTATCTCAGTAGATCCATCGAAGATCAGGGCTATCAGTGATTGGCCAGCACCCACTAGTGTGACAGAGGTCAGGAGTTTTATGGGGTTAGCTGGTTATTACTGTCGCTTTGTTGAGGGCTTTTCTCAGATTGCGCACCCCATCACTTCCCTCCAGCGGAAAGGGAAGAGTTTTCTATGGACTGAGCAGTGTGAGAGGGCCTTCAGGGTCCTCAAGGAGCATCTCACCAGCACTCCTATTTTAGCAGTTCCTGATCCTGCAACAGATTTTATGGTTTGCACGAACGCATCACTTGAGGGATTGGGAGCTGTACTTATGCAGGGTGGTAGAGCGATCGCGTATGAGTCACAAAAGCTCAAGACTCATGAGCTAAACTACCCCACACATGACTTGGAGTTAGCAGCAGTGGTTCATGCTCTAGTCCGTTGGAGACATTTCTTGTTGGGTCGTCGCTTTGAGCTTCATTTTGATCATCACAGCCTCCAGTATATCTTTACACAGCCGAATCTGAGAGACCGTCAGCGGCGTTGGATGGAGTTCCTCTGCGAGTATGACTTTGATGTCCATTACATCAAAGGGAAGGAGAACGTGGTTGCTGACGCATTGAGTCAGAGGTGCCACAAGCTCTTGACCTTGAATTTGAGTGTGGACTTGAGGGATCACATTATTCAGCATCTGCCAGAGGATGGATGGTTTCTTGAGGTGCAACAAGAGATCAGTTCACAGAGGGCCCTTGTGGGCAAGTTTGCAGGGTATACACTTGACACAAATGGTTTACTTCGTCATCGACAGCGCATCTATGTACCCCGCGCAGGTGACCTACGTACTGTAGTGCTATCAGAGGCTCATAGAGCACCATATGTGGCACATCTGGGGGTGAAGATGCATGCCGACCTACGACAGTTGTACCATTAGGTGGGTATGAGACAAGATATAGCAGAGTTTGTTGCTCGATGCCTTGAGTGCCAGAGGGTCAAGGCCGAGCATCAGCATCCAGCGGGTCTCCTATACCCACATGATATACCTGAGTGCAAATGGGACACTATTTCAATGGATTTTATTGTTGGTCTTCCTATGACTTTGCGTCGCCATGATGCCATCATGGTGACAGTCAACAAGTTAACCAAAGTAGCGCATTTCTCACCTATACACACGATGTACAATGCACCAGTTGTGGCGAAGGTATTCTTGGATGATATTGTGAGACTACATGGGGTACCTCGTCACATCATCTCAGACAGAGATCTAGTGTTCACTTCAGCATTCTAGAGAGCCTTATAGCAGGCATTGGGCACACAGCTTAATTTTAGCTCTGCTTATCATTCCGAGACAGATGGACAGACAAAGCAGGTGAATCAGGTATTGGAGGACATGCTTTGGATGTATGTTATGGACCATCAATCTAGATGGGAGGAGTATCTTTATCTAGTTGAGTTTGCCTACAATAATGGGCATCACAACTTGTTAGGTATGCCTCCCTTTCAGGCTTTATACGGTAGACCATGCAGGACACCATTGAGTTGGGATCGGATAGAGGAAAGAGTCACCATTGGTCCAAAGCTAGTTCAGGATATGGAGCAGCAGGTCACAGTGATTAGACAAAGGTTGCAGGAGGCATAGGATAGGCAGAAGAAGTATGCCGATGCTAAGAGGATTGAACAGAGCTTCTCAGTGTGTGATAGGGTATTCCTTAGAGTGTGGCCACACAAGAGTCCAATCTGTTATGGAAAGGGCTCTAAGCTCGCACCACGGTTCGTAGGACCCTCTGAGATTTTGGAGTGAATAGGACCAGTTGCCTATCGTCTAGCGTTGCCACCTAGCCTTTCACATATCCACGTTGTCTTTCATGTTTCTGTTTTGAGACGTTATATATCTGATGTATCTCACGTACTGGACTGGAGTGCTTTACAGGTAGAAGCAAACGGGCAATTGGCTTTGGAGCCAATTCGCAGATTAGCTCGTCGGACGCTGGGCCTTCGAGGTCGAGAGTTGGACCAGGTTAGAGTCCAGTGGGATCGATATGATGAGGCTACGGTGACTTGGGAGGATGCAGCTAGTTTGAGGGCACTCTATCCTCACCTTTTTGATGACTTCCAGGAGGAAGTTTATTCTTAGGGGGGAGGATGTGAGGCCGATTATTTTTCCTCCCTTATTGTGATCATTATGCCATGCAGTAGATGACATTATCAGACATTAGTGATTATGTTTCATTATGTAGACTTGATTTTTATCCACTGTTTATGTTAGGACATGGATTTGACATATGTGACTTGATTTGATCATAGTGATGCTAATTGTGTGATTCGACTTACGAGTTTATATTTGATGATGTGTTGTGATGAGATTCTAGTAATTATGTGATATGGACTAATTGACATATGTTTGGATAGTGCAGTTAATTTGGATTTATGTATTGATGGATATTGTTGTATTTGTTGCGTGAATTTAATTTCCAGTTGCTTCGGCTATGACTTTTCATGACAGGACTGACACTTGATCGAGATGTGCAGGTTTTACATTTCCTAGCCACGGGAAATCAGAGGTAGAATTCACACTATGTTATCCCCTGTAAAGCCGATCCATTCCCAAGAGAGATAAGGATCACGTTTGAATTTGAGTGTGGAATTATTGTGCTTGGTTTAATTTTAATTATTTTTAGCCTTAGTACCCTTTTTTTTTTCTTATTTTTGATTAATACTAAGTGTTGTAAAATTTTATTTGATTTATGCCACTTGGTATTTATATTTTTTTTTTTGGGCCATTTAAATGTGGATTTTTAACCCTTTTCATGAACCCTAGGGTCCCAAAAGTTACCCTAGGTGGTCAACCATGAGTCTAGGGTCAACTTGGACTATCTAACCCTAGTTTTCACTCACCTTAGGTCACCCTAAACCATGGTTGAGTAAAAGTGACGAATTTAGAAAAGAGGGAAGATGGGGGATGGGCCTTGCCTTGGGAAGAACTCATCTCCCATCCCTAAGTTTTGGGAATCATTCCCAAGGAAGACTTGGGAGGTCTCCAAGAGTCCTCCCAAACTCCCAGGTGAGTGGGAGCACCACTCAAGACCCTTGTCTTCTTGAGGTGTGAGTGGGAATCCAACTCACCATTTGTCCCCCTCCCACTTGTGTGGAAGCACAAGTGGATGAGGTGGAGATGGAGGTAGAATGAGAGGAGGACATTTGTCATCCTCTTACCTTCTCACTCTTGCAAGTGGCCTTTATAGGAGGGAGGGGATGGTGACAAATGTCACCTTCCCTTTCCCTCAAGGCCAAGTGGATGGCCTATAATAGCTCCTCTTGTAGAGGAGTGGGGGTTCTTCTTTCCTAGTCTTTTTCTTTGCAATTGGGAGAGTTCTTGCAAATTTGAGTTTTCCTTTCTAGTTTGGAGGAGTTAGGGAAGGTTGGAGAAATTCTGAAAGTTGGAAGGCTTGGGAAGGCTTGGAGCTCTTCACCAATTCTACTTCCATTGTCAAGCCCTTGAAGGTAGGCCTCTTAACTTGATTCTTACCTTGCTTATATGATGTTCCATGTTTTGGATTTTTGGTTGTGTGTTGTTTGCATTGTGATGTTTGTATTTGATTTTGCATTGGGTGTTATAGTGAGAGCACCTCCAATGGAGGTAATGCTCAACTTGTATGCGTAGGGGAAAGGAACCTCCTTGAGGTCTCTCCCACAGTATGTGTTTATGCCTTGAGGGCTTATTATTATTTGAGGAGATATCTGAATGGCAAGAGTGCCATGCAATCTGTTTGTGATTCTTGTGGATTGTGGTGTTCTGGGATTTTGGCTTGAGGCCAGGAGTTGAGATTTTATTTTCATTTGAGGGCCCTTTCAAGTTGAGGGGTCCATTCCCTACCCTCACCAAACTCATGTATATGAGTTAAGTTATGTGTTAAACCTATGGGATGTTCTTTTGTGTTGTGTTTGAAGTTGTTGTGGAATGATCTTCACCTGTGTGAATCCCTACCTCCCTAGCTCGGGGGTGACCCACTTGCGGGTCGACGGTAGGGAGGAGAGCTTTCATAGTGGCTAGTTTTGTTGCCTTGTTGTTGTGAATAGTTGCAAGTTGTTAAGAGAAGAGATGGAGTGTTTGGAGCTCATGTTGGTGTACCTATAACCTCTTGTGTGGCCTTGTAGTGTTTTTTTTTTAAAGGTTGTTGGAGCCATGGCCAATATGGCCTTATTGTATTATGTTGACCAGTTTTAGTTTTATGAAGTTGGCTGCCGAAAGTTGTGTAATGCAAGCAATGTCTTTACTTATTTAAAATAAAGTTATCTTCCTATTTCTGTGAGCTATGGATTGTGAAATTTATGAGAAACATAAATATTTATCTTCCAATTTCTGTGAGTTATGGATTGTGAAATTTATGAGAAACATAAATATTTATCTTCCAATTTCTGTGAGTTATGGATTGTGAAATGTATGAGAAACATAAATATTTTTCTATCATTGTTCTTTTCAAAAGCATATACTTGTGAATGAGTGTTACTAAATAAAGTTTATTGGATTCCAAGAAAACAGGAGAAAATCTTTATACATTGTTATTGTTGTCTAAAAAAAAAGAGGGAAATATGCATAAGTTGTTCTTTATATTTTATTGTATACAAGAAAGAGGAAGCTTGGAGATAGTTATCTGTTGTTACTCGAAGATAATAATATTAGTTGATGAAGAAAAGTAGATGTGAATGCTTAATTTACCTTATGGATTTATTTCCAAATAAATAAAATATATATATGTATTCTGTTCATATATGTCCAAAGGAAATCCTGAAGTGGAAGTTTTGTATTTTGTGACCTAACTAAGAAAGTGAGATAATGGGGTAAAGAGTTTAGAGTTGTATATAACATTATACATAAACATACAGGAGATTTTGCATATGAATGATTATATATATATAATTGCATTCTTGTTGAAACCTAGTTGTTGTTTATCATTTTCATATTTCTGTGTGTATGCTGCTATTAGGAGGTTAACAGAAATTATGTAATTTTCTATTCATAAATATTTATACAAAAAGAATAAACCACATATAAATTCCAAAAATATATATACATTAAATTATACATATGCATATATATATATATACAAACAAACATATATATACAAACATGTGCATATATATAAGTATATATATATATATAGCCGAATAAAAATAAAAATATAAACACTGCGATGCTTATTTTTTATAGATTGTATGTATTTTTCTAGGAATATATATATTACATATATTTTAAAACAGTGGAAACAACCGCGAGAATGTCCATAGGCAGATTGTTGTGAGGATTGCTAAATTTGCTTGACAGAAAACACAAGTTATACGATAAAAGGAAAAGAGTTTGAAATGGGTGAGGCTATGTTGGGCATCGCCCACCACAGCACCCACTGCCACTGCCGCTCACCGTCTGCAGAGTAACCTTGCATACCACGTCGCCCCTTTGCGGCCTCCTTACCCCCAAACCCCTGACTCTGTTGTACCCTACCTCCGCGCCTGTCGCATCACCACCATCCCCTTCCTCCTCAGTACTCCGCTACAGACCGTCGCCCTACTCCTCGTTCTCCCCATTACATAGCCACCCCTCCACCTTCGTTGAGTCTTCTAACTGCTATCGCTCCTTGTCAGTTGCGTCCCACCTTGCAACCCTCTGTCTAGCCACCATTTCGGCCTCTCTATTCCCTTTCACACTGAATATGAATTTCGTTATATGTATAAATATATATCAGTAAAAAAGAAAGGAGATACAGTTAGAACCAAGTGAGGTTTGAAATCTGTGACGAGGTAGTCCTTATCCATGGCCCCCATGGATCCCTTCCAAAACCCTAGCCCTGCAAACTTGAAGCCAAAACAAGAATAGATAGAATGTGGAGGTGAAAGGATTAGGGTTCCTCCTTGAGAGAAACTCCTAAAATGAGAATAGGGCAACATGGAAAATATAGAAAACAATTTTAGATGGTAGTAGGGCATTTCTTATTTTATTTGTGAGGAAGAGGATTTAAATTTTAATTCCTTTTTAAAACCTATTTTCCTCTTATTTCTTATATTGATTTAACTTAACTCTTGGGAGACCTATATTTTGTATTCAAATTTAAATAGGTTAATTGTTGTAATTGAAATTCTGGTTGTCTTGTAAATTGATTTTATCTTTTGGGAGGGATTATTTTAATTTTAATTGGGGAAAATTTCTATTTCGTTTGAAACTCTTATTTCCATTATTGTCAAATTTTAACTCTGGGAAAATCTTTTTGTTTGGTTTCAACTTTAGACTAAATGGGTTAAGGTTTAAAATTCGATATTGACTTGCGATTTAAATTTATTTTGGAGGGTAGTATATTTATTCCGTTTGGAAAGATTTTATCCTTTGATGTTAAATTCACTTTAATGGGATTGGGTTTCATCTTCTTTTATTTGACAGAATTTCACCAATTCTATTTCACCTATCTATTTATTATTTTGCAAGGGGAGTTATTTACACCCTCCTCCCTCATCCATTAGTTTTTGAGTGAATTATTAAACATAATGTCAAATTATGTCTAATAATGAACTCGGCTTTTAGGTTGATTTCGACCGACGTCTTGACGTTTTAAATTATTTCTATTATTTTATTTTATCTCATTGATTTTACTATTTAATCGTGCATTTTATTTATTTTTCCTATTTGATGTTATTTGATTCATTTTCGCATTTATCGAAATGTGTTATGCTGCCAAAATTTTATTAGATTTTTAGGGCTTAGTTTATGCGTTGTTTTGATATTTTTTTAATTGTGTCCATCCATCTTTCCACTTCAATCGTGCGCCATCATGACACCCTAAATAATCACTGGTCGTTCCACGTTTTATTAGGGTTCGTCATGGGCGAAATCATCTTCACCTAGGTGACTTAGGGTACAGATTGAAATCGATCTAACCCTTGAAGCAACACACTTTGTGTCACATACCCCTAGACGACCTACACCATCATGGTCATGACGACATGTCTACGCCCTTGCGTATTACCACCGAGCATGCAGACGCGTGCGATGGGGTTCTCAAGGTTAGAAAGAAAGAAAAAAATCGCGGCCCGTGTCGTGACCACATGGCGAATGTGGTTGTGACACGGGCATTTGTGTGTCGAGTCCGTGCAGGAGATGCAGGCGTGACACTAACCATACAAATCTATCCTAAAACTGTTTAGCTAAGTTTTCCTAATTAACAAAGTATATCCCTAGCAATGGTGCCAAAAATGACAATGGTTGTTGTACCTCATCATTTAATCATATTTCAGATGTCAAATCCAAGGTTGTGTCCTTGGCTATCTGCAATTAGGAATCCTATAGTTGCCAGTTTTATCTAACTAACTCCAATGACTTTCATTGATTTAAGGAAACTGATCTATCTACTATGAAATGAATTCCAAAAAAAATATTGAAAACAGAATTGAACAGTAAATTACTTAAAGCAAATCTATAAACTAAAACATGCATCGATCTATGAAAATAGTAAATATCTTCTGAAGCAAATCTGAAATAACAAATAACAATACTAGCCTTCTGCCTTGGTGGTGAGAGTGGGCCCTTGCTCCACACCCTTAGCGCTGAAGACTAAAGTAAAGAATCAGCATAAGAGAATAAGATCACAACTCAATTCAGTCCAATCCCATCAACTTTGCATTCAGAAAAATATTGATATCAAAATGAGATTACAAAAATCAGACGAATAATCGTTGTCCTTTTTGCTACTACTTCTGTAAGTTTATATCTAAATCTATAATGAGAGATCACTCCCCCTATTCTACTAGTTCATCTAAGAGATAACATCAATCTCTTTATTCTATTAACAGTCTAACTATAGAATAAATATCCATGTAATAAAAATAGATTGAGTGGAATAGAAGTCCACACTGAATCTGAGTCTTAGTTTTAAATACAATTGGGCAGCGAGGCCCTGAATTATAGGTATTAAATTACTTTATTAGTAACTCATGAAAAAATGAAAAAGAGATAAAAACTTCCAGCAGTTAACTATAGATTACCCTTAATTACTCAGGTGATGATTTGAGTAACATCAGGAGCATCCCGATCACCACTGGGAGTGTCTGACCGATAGCTGTGCTGGAAATCTGCATTGTTCTAAAAAGGCACCTAAGATGTATGTTTCTATCTGTAGCTCTAGAGATATGTTTGTGACCTTCACGTTCAACTCTGGAGATGCTTCATCTTCTTATCCCAAAAACCTTTCCAATCAAATTTGCAAGCATTGGAGACCATTGGTGGCAGGCTGATGCCGGCTCTGGAGATCATTAGGACTACCTCCAGAGATGCACAAAATTGTCAACCTGAACACCTGCACCTGTTGATTCAAAAAGAGAAGATTTCTGCATATTTCCATCAATTCAATGCACATTAGTCCTTCAATTAGAAATCATGATCTTAAGTAATTCATCTCTAATTAATCATCATTAGAATAATCTTGTTAGCCTATTTTGGTGCAGTCATCAAGATAATGGAATAAAAAGGGAGAAAAAGAGAGGTAAAAAGATGTATTTCATGGGTGCTACCTGGCACTCATCACATTGCAAGAGGAGCTCTGAAGAGGGTTTGAGCTGAGAACAAGAGAAGAAAGCGAAGATGAAGCTGAAGAAGAGCTATCTAAGGAAGAACAAGAAGCTGCAGGAGATCCTGTAGAAGTTAGGTTGTTGAGGGCCATTTCAAATATCAGAAAGAGGCCCAAGATCAAAGTTTCTACATATTCTAGAGATTTGAATCTGAAATAGCTTATTGATTGGATCAATGACATGGAGGAGTATTTCAAGTATAAATATGTGGAGGACCTAGATCGGGTCAAGTTTGCAAAAACAAAGTTGAAGGGCCACGCCAGTATTTGGTGGAAGAAGGTCCAATTAGAGAGGAATAGAAGAGGAAAAGGAAAGATCACCAGATGGGATCAGATGGTGGAGAAACTGAAGAAGCAATTCATTCCTGTGGACTATGAGATGGAGTTGCTAAAGATGCTGCAAGGACTGAAGCAAGGTAACAAGTCTGTTAAGGAGTATACAGAAGAGTTTTATAAGATTACTATTAGTACAGGCCATGCAGAGGCCAACAAGGAGAAGGTAGCCCATTACATTAATGGGTTGAGGGCAAGTATTCAAGAGGAGCTGAGCCTAGTCAGAATGACCACCATAGAAGATGCATAATAGTTTTCCATGAAGGTGGAAGAGAAGTTGAATAAAAGATTCGATAGCAAGAAAAGGGGAAGAGTTCAAGGCAGAAGGACTATGGAAGACCCTATGGAGGTCGTAATGAAGATCAAAAGAAAAGTGAAGAAGCTGGCACCAGTCGAAATTAGAGAAGGGATAATGCCTACCACCCTCGTGACCAGAATAATGGTGAGCAAAGAGGAAGAGGAAGAGGTCGAACTAGGCAAGGACCCGGAAGAGGAGGTTTCAGAGGAACCTATTTCCAATGTGGAGAAGAAGGGCATCGAGCATATGAGTGTCCGCAACATCAAGGAAGGACAAATAGAAGACCTGAAGGTAATGCATAAATTGCACATGTAGATGAAGATGCGCAGTCTGAGTGTTGTAAAGATGCTAAAAGGGGAGAAACCCTAGTTGTCAGAAGAACTTTGTTGAATGAGGAGAAAGAACCCAATCAGAGGAAGAGTTTATTCTGCACAAGGTGCAAATGTGAAGGTAAGTGTTGTGATATTATTATTGACAGTAGAAGCACTAAAAATCTTGTTTCAGAGGAGATAGTTGACAAGTTGAAGTTGACAAGAAAGCATCCACATCCATATCGGATTGCATGGTTGCAAAAGGACCATAGAGCTTTGGTCAATGAGCAGGGTTTAGTGAAGTTCAAGATTGGGGACTACCATGATGAGGTGTTGTGTGATATCCTACCGATGGATGCATGTCATATGCTATTGGGGAGGTCGTGGCAGTATGATACGTGTGTTGTCCATGATGGCCATGCAAACACATATTCCCTAACAAAGGATGGAGTTCGTCACAAGTTGAAGCCCTTGAAGGAGGTGGAAGAAAAGGTATGTAGTACTACCAGAATTTGCTTAGTAGATGGTAGAAAAGGTTTGGAGGGTATGAAGCATGAGCGACATTGCTTTGCATTAATTCCTAAGATTAGTCAAGAGAAATGTGAAGATGTGCCAGAAGAAGTTTTAGATATGTTGGATGAATTTCAGGACATTATCTTTGATAATGTACCAGAAGGTTTACCACCACTAAGGAAGATAAGTCATCAAATGGATTTGATACCAGGAGCCAGTTTGCCAAACAAGGTAGCCCATAGAATGACCCCTGCAGAGAATGAAGAACTGAACAGACAAGTTCATGAGTTATTGAGGAAGGGACTGATAAGGGAGAGCCTGAGTCCATGTGCGGTACCTGCAGTACTAGCATCGAAGAAAGATCGGGAGTGGAGAATGTGTATAGATTCTCAAGTCATCAATAAGATCATGATCAAGAATGGATGACATAATGGATTGTTTGAGTGGAGCCAAGTACTTCATGAAGATTGACCTGAAGAGTGGGTATCACCAGATCTGTATCAGAGAAGGAGATGAATGGTGTAAGGAAAGCACAAGTGTGGAATACAGCTTCCCTAATGATAATTCTAAGGGGATAATGCAGACAGATAACTTTCAATTCAAAAACCACAAATGAATACACCATAAAAACAAAATAAACAATTAAGACAACATAGAACAACACCAGTTTTACGTGGGAAAACCCTTTCAGGTAAAAAACCCACCACCACAAGAGAGACTATCTTTATTACAGTAAACTAAATAGTTACAATAAAGATCCCAGCTCTTTTGCTCAGATATCGATTCTTTACAATTATACAAAACCATTCATTTCATCTGTACATCTACAGAATAAACTGTATAATTGAATTTCTTCATCAATCTGCAACGACACCAGTAGATCTATTTATATTTTCAGTCTTCAAGAGCAAAGACAGTTATTCAACTTTTGCCCTAACTAATCGATCTAACTTCCCCAGCACCGTTGCCATCAAACCGTCGTAACTATTCACATTCTTGTGAGATGTTAATCCCACATGCACCAGGTTGCAGACAACATTCTGGTTTATATCTCTGAACTCTTAGTAATACCATCGTCGGCAATTTTGTTGCTGACGATGCCAAACCAAAGACCCATCGGAATAACCCACTCCATCGGTGAGCGCTTCACTTTCTACACCGATAGTTCAATGTCTCCACGATGCCCAAGTCCTCTTCCATCGGTTCAAAACACTTTACATTATCACCAATGGTGTTCAGTCACAGTGATTACTATTCACATTGAACCCGTTGAACTCTTGACAGGTTCAATGAACCATTGAACCATTGAACCCGATGTCCGATGTTGAACCTTGGAACTCGATGAACGGTTCAATGATCCCCTTGAACCATTAAACCCGATGTCCAATGTTGAACTTTGGACCTTCGATGAACGGTTCAATGAACCCTTGAACCATTTAACCTGATGAACTTCCAAAACGGTTCAATGAAGCCTTGAACCATTGAACCCGATGAACTTCCAGAACGGTTCAATGAAGACTTGAACCATTGAACCCGATGAACTTCCAAAATGGTTCAATGAAGAACAACGATTAAACATGAGGTTCAAGTAGTAATTTGAGACACCAAGTCTCTTCAATCTCCCACTTGTCGAAGAGATTACTGCTACCTCATAATCCTCATATGATTACTGAGAATTATGGGCCCGAAGACCCATTTCATCCAAACACCATTTAAACTTGGCCATGCTCACTGGCTTGGTTAAGGCATCAGCAACATTTTCCAAAGTGTCAATCTTTTCCAGCTTCACCTTCCTGTCTTCCACCATATCATGAAAAAAGTGATATTGGACATCAATATGTTTTGTCCTAGCATGAAATGTAGGATTCTTCGCCAAACATATAGCACTTTGACTGTCACAATGATTTTGTATCTACCCTGCATCAAAACCAACATCAGAACACAACCTCTTCAACCACACGGCTTCTTGGCATGCACAAGTAGCTACCATGTACTCTACCTCTGTTGTGGATAAAGCAACTACAGCCTGCCACTTGCTCATCCAACTGATAGCACCACCATTTAACATAAATACATATCCACTGGTGGATCTTCTACTGTCAATGTCCCCTGCCCAATTAGAATCAACATATCCCTGAATACTAATAGATCTCTAAGATCCAACTGAGTTTCCATGATAGCAAATAGCAAGGTTAGATGTCCCTTTCAAATACCTCATAACTCTTTTCACAGTATCCCAATGTGATCTGCCTGGATTCGCCATAAACTGACTCAAAAATCCCACTGCTTGAGCAATGTCTGGCCTAGTACAGACCATTGGGTACATGAAACTGCCAATAGCACTTGTATAAGGCACTTTTTCCATGTCGTCAACTTCATTAGAAGATTTTGGATAATCTTCAACAGATAGTTCTGTTCCCTGCAAAAATGGAACAACTAACTATTTAGAATCAGACATATTAAACTTATCAAGAACATTGGTAATATACTTTCTCTAGCTGAGCCAAATCTTTCTCTTAGATCTGTCCCTTTTGATTTCCATTCCTAGAATGTACTTCGCTGCCCCCAGATTCTTCATTTCAAATTTCAAGGACAACTGAGATTTTAAATTTGAGATCATCCCCTTACCATTGCCAATGAATAACATATCATCCACATACAGTGCAATTATAAGAATCTGATCACCTTCAGTTTTATAATAGACACAATGATCAAACTTAGATCTCATATATCCCAAAGATAAAACATACGTATCAAATTTTTGATACCACATTTTGGGAGATTGCTTCAAACCATAAAGAGACTTTTTAAGTTTACATACCAGATGTTCTTTACCTTTTACCACAAAATGCTCTGGCTAGGACATATAAATTTCTTCTTCAAGATCCCCATGAAGAAATGTTGTCGTCACATCCATATGCTCAATTTCAAAATCATATGTTGCTGCAAGTGACAAAAGAAATCTAATGGATATCAGCTTGGCTACAGGAGAAAAGATTTCTCCATAATCTATACCTTCCTTTTGGGAATACCCCTTAGCAACCAGTCTTGCCTTGTACTTATCAATACTACCATCTGGACCATATTTCTTTTTAAATACCCACTTACAGCCCATAGGTTTTCTTCCTTCATGCAAGGGCACCAGATCCCAGGTTCCATTTTTTTTCAATGATGACATTTCATTATCCATGGCTTCCAACCAAGAATCTGAATCAGGTAAACTAATAGCTTCTTTCACAGTCCTAGGTTCATCAGTATCAGTAAGCAAAGCATAGGCACAACTCGAATCAAGTACTAAAAATCCATACCTATTTGGTTGTCTTCTTTCACGTGTAGACCTCCTCAATAGCTAAGGTGCGGGTTCAGGTTCTTGCTCTAGATCTGAATCTTTAGAGCTACTCAAACTCACCTCTGAACCATCTACACTTGGTGCTTGTTGTTCCTCTTTTACAGGGGGCAGAGGAACATTCACAACACTCTTTTCTTTCTTTTCTTCTATCTTCTCCGGCTGAGGAACACTAACCAAAGGTTTCAGCTCTCTGGAAATTACATTCCTGCTATAAAGTACTTTTTCAGTTTTAGGATTCCAAAGCTTGTACCCCTTAATACCGACTCCATAGCTAATAAAGATACATTTGACTACTTTGTAATCCAACTTAGATCTTTTTACCTCGGGAATATGAGCATATGCCTCACAACTAAAGACATGAAGATGTCTTAAAGAGGGCTTCTTTCTAGACCACGCTTCCATAGGCGTCTTATCAACCAATGCTGAAGTAGGAGAACAATTCAGCAAGTAACAAGCTGTAGCAACTGCCTTAGCCCAGAACCTTTGTTCAAGACTAGCATAACTCAACATACTTCTTTCTTTCTCCATCAACGATCGATTTAACCTTTCAGCAACTCCATTTTGTTGTGGAGTATAAGGTGTAGTCTTATGCCTTTTAATTCCATGGTCTACACAATACTTATCAAAATCTGCATTGCAATATTCACCACCGTTATCTATTCTCAAGCATTTTATTTTCCTACCAATCTAATTTTCCACAAGAGTTTTAAATTCTTTAAATGGACTGAACACTTCTAATTTATTCTTCAAAAAATATACAAATGCCCTCCTTGAATAATCATCAATAAACGATACGTAGTATCTTGATTTAGATAAAGAAGAAACATTAACTAGACCAAAAACATCAAAATGTACATAGTCCAGAACACCAGAAGATTTATGAGAACTAGAGTAAAAATAAACACGGTTTTGTTTTCCATATATACAATGTTCACAGAAATCAAACTCCAGATTACAATCAATCAGCCCATCTACCAGGCTTTTGTTTTTCAAGGTTTTTAAACCTTTTTCACCTATGTGATCAAGTCTATGATGCCAGAGCATTATTTTCTCTACAGGAAGTTTAACTTCCATTGAGTTTACATAATGTGTTACAATAGTAGCTTTACCAGATTTTATAGAGACATTATTACAACACACTAGTTTAACATATAACCTATACAAAGTTCCAATGCATTCACCCTTTTCCAGTACAATAGAACCTCTAGTCATCTTACAGCCACCATTCACAAAAGTAACTTGCACTCCAACATCATTAAGCTTACCAACAGAAAGTAAATTTCGAGCCAGACCTGGTATGTGTAAAACTCCATTCATTGCCTTTATTCTGCCATCTAGGAACTGGATTCTGACTCTTCCTTGGCCAACAATTTCCAGTGTCGGATCACTTGCCAAGAACACCTTCCCACCAGCATACGGTTCATACTTTGTGAACCACTCTCTATGAGATGTCATATGAAAAGATGCTCCTGAATCCACCAGCCAAACATCTTCAGATGTAGGTGTTGCCAAAGCAGCAATGAAGGCATCAACATCACTATGAGAAGACTCAGAGTCAGAGAAATTCTTCTTCTTCTTTTTCTCTTCTTTGCAGTCTTTCCTGATGTGTCCTTTCTGCCCACAATTCCAGCACTTCACCTTGGACTTCTTCCCAGGAGATTTTGATTTCCCTTGTGATTTTGAGTTAGACTTCTTGTCCTTCTTCTTGCCTCTTTCCGTTGACCTACCCCGAATAGACAGGGCCTCTTTGGCCATCTCAGAAGATTTCCTCCACATTTCTTTAGATAACAATGAGGCAACAACAGTCTCAGTTGAAAACGTGGTTGTTGTACTTCTAATAGCCATCACAAGATGATCCCACGAGTCAGGTAAGGAACACAACAGAAGCATACAGCGGTCCTCCTCTTCTATTTTTACACCTATAGACGTCAACTGTGTAACAATCATATTAAACGAGCTCAGATGTTCTGCTATAGATGTTCCTTCATCCATCTTTAGAGAATACAACTTCTTTCTGAGGAAAAGTTTATTCACCAAGGACTTGCCCTGATAAATGTTATTCAACTTCTTCCACAAAGCATTTGCAGTCGTCTCCTCATGGACGTTCAATAGAACAGAGTCAGATAAACTTAATCTTATCAGTCCTTTGGCTTTCCTATCTGCCAGGTCCCAATCTTCTTGCTTCATGGCTGAAGGTTTAGTTCTAGACACAGCAATCCAAAGATCTCTGTAGACCAACATATCTTCAACTTTAAGTTTCCACAACTCAAAGTTTGTGCGATTGAACTTTTCAACGTCTATTTTTTCTGATGTACTTGCCATCTTATTTAATAAAAGAGACCTCTACAGAACTCCCACTCACTGAACTAACACAAAAAACCCAACCTACCAACAAGGATAACACAACTGGCTAGGCTCTAATACCACTTGTAAGGAAAGCACAGGTGTGGAATATAGCTTCCCTAATGATAATTCTAAGGGGATAATGCAGACAGGTAACTTTCAATTTAAAAACCACAGATGAATACACCAGAAAATAAAAATAAACAATTAAGACAACACAGAATGACACCAGTTTTACGTGGGAAAATCCTTTCAGGTAAAAAACCCACCACCACAAGAGAGACTATCTTTATTACAGTAAACTGAATAGTTACAATAAAGATCCCAGCTCTTTTGCTCAGGTATCGATTCTTTACAATTATACAAAACTGTTCATTTCATCTGTACATCTACAGAATAAACTATATAATCAAATTTCTTCATCAATCTGCAACAACACCACTAGATCTATTTATATTTTCAGTCTTCAAGAGCAAAGACAGTTATTCAACTTTTGCCCTAACTGATCAATCTAACTTCCCCAACGCCGCTGCCATCAAACTGTCGTAACTATTCACATTCTCGCGAGATGTTTAATCCCACATGCACCAGGTCACAGACAACATTCAGGTTTATATCTCTGAACTCTTAGTAATACCATCATCGGCAATTTTGTTGCCGACGATGCCAAACCAAAGACCCATCGGAATAACCTGCTCCATCGGTGAGCGCTTCACTTTCTACACCAATAGTTCAATGTTTTCACGATGCCCAAGTCCTCTATCATCAGTTCAAAACACTTTACATTGTCGCCAATGGTGTTTAGTCACAATGATTACTGTTCACATTAAACCTTGAACCCGTTGAACTCTTGACAGGTTCAACGAACCCTTGAACCATTGAACCTGATGTCTGACATTGAACCTTGGAACTCGATGAACAGTTCAATGATCCCCTTGAACCATTGAACCCGATGTCCGACGTTGAACCTTGGACCTTCGATGAACGGTTCAATGAACCCTTGAACCATTGAACCTGATGAACTTCTAGAACCTGATGAACTTCCAAAATAGTTCAATGAAGCCTTGAACCATTGAACCTGATGAACTTCTAGAATGGTACAATGAAGCCTTGAACCATTGAACCCAATGAACTTCTAGAATGGTTCAATGAAGCCTTGAACCATTGAACCCGATGAACTTCCAGAACGGTTCAATGAAGAACAACGATTAAACATGAGGTTCAAGCAGTAATTTGAGACACCAAGTCTCTTCAAATGGAAGAAAACCTTCAAGACAAAGGAAGGTTTGTATGAGTGGTTAGTCATGCCATTTGGGCTAACCAATGGACCGAGCACATTCATGCGGCTCATGAATGAGGTATTGAAAGAATTTTTGGGGAGTTTTGTTATTGTTTATTTAGATGATATTTTAATTTTCAGTAAGACTTGGGATAAGCATCTGATGCATATCAAAAGAGTTTTAGAGAAGCTGAGGGAGGAGAAGTTGTTGATTAATCTGAAGAAATGTAGTTTTGCAAAGAAGGAGTTGGTATACCTGGGATTTGTTGTTTCAGAGGAAGGTCTTAAGATGGACCCAGAGAAGGTGAGAGCTATCCTTGAATGGCCTATGCCAAGGAGTGCCACAGAGGTACGATCTTTTCATGGTTTGGCAAGTTTTTACAGAAAGTTTATCAAAAATTTTAGTAGCATTTGTGCACCCCTAATGGAGACAATGAGAGGGGATAGAAAAGAGTTTAAATGAACTAAAGGAGCAGACAAAATCTTTTATACATTGAAATAGAAAGTCACAGACCAACCTATTTTGGCACTTCCAGATTTTGATAAGGTGTTTCAAGTAGATTGTGATGCTAGTGGTAGTGCTAAAGGAGTTGTTTTGAGTCAAGAAAGGAAGCACATTGCCTATTTTAGTGAGAAGCTTAATGATGCCAAGAAAAAGTATTATGTTTATGATTAGGAATTTTATGCAATAGTTCAGGCTTTGAAGAAAGGGAGACATTATTTGTTGCCAAAAGAGATTGTTTTATTTACTGATCATTAGGCTTTGCAGTATCTTAATAGTACACGAAAGTTGAACCAAAGGCATTTAAAATGGGTTGAGTTTTTACAAAGTTCTTCTTTTGTTTTGAAGCACGGGAGTGGGAAGTCCAACAGAGTTGCAGATGCCTTGAGTAGAAAGCAAAATTTGTTGACAGAAATGAAGATAAAGGTTGATGGGTTCAATGAGCTCAAAAGTTTGTATCCTGAAGATCTAGATTTTGCAGAGGCTTGGAAAGCTTGTCTGGAACCTGTTACTTTGGATAGGACAAAATATTTGGATTTCATAATCCAAGAGGGCATGTTGTTTAAAGGAAGCCAGTTGTGCATTCTGAGTTCCATGAGAGAGAACCTGATTAAGGAGAAGCATAGTGGAGGATTGGCTAGACACTTTGGTCGAGATAAGACCATTGCTATTGTTGGTGAAAATTATTATTGGCCATAGTTGCAGCAGGATGTGAGAAAATTTTTATAGAGTTGCAGAGTATGTTAGATGGCGAAAGGAGCAAGTTAGAATACAGGTCTATATCAGCCACTACCTATACTAGAGAAGCCATGGGATGATATTAGTATGGATTTTGTTCTTGGTTTACCAAGGACATAGAGAGGACATGATTCCATTTCTGTGGTGGTGGACAGATTCTCGAAGATGGCACATTTTATTCCTTGCAAGAAGACTAATGATGATATTCATATTGCAGAGTTATTTTTTAGAGAGGTGGTGAGATTACACGGTCTACCAAAGAGCATAGTTTCAGATCGAGATACCAAGTTTGTTGGTTATTTCTAGAGGACATTGTGGAAGAAGTTTAAGAAAGATTTGAAGTTCAGTTCTACACACCATCCACAGATTGATGGATAGACAGAAGTGGTGAATAGGAGTTTGGGTAACCTGCTACGATGCTTAGTAGGAGATAAGCCCAAGGGATGGGATTTGATTTTACCACAGGCAGAATTTGCTTACAACAATTCTGTCAATAGGAGTACTAGTAAATCACCATTCCAAATTGTATATGGCAATAGCCCAAGAAATTCTTCTGAGTTAAGGAAGTTGGACAAAGGAGAAAAGACAACTGCTGAAGCTGAAGACTTTGCAGAACATCTGAAGAATTTGCATGAAGAGGTGAGAAAGCACATTAATAAGATGAATACTCAGTACAAGGCTAAGGCAGATTAGAAGAGGAGATATAAGGAGTTCCAGGTAGGAGATGAATTCATGGTTCATTTGAGAAAAGAAAGGTTCCCAATTGAAACATACAATAAGTTGAAAAGAAGAAATTTGGATCGTACAGAATCCTGAAGAAGCATGATTTAGGAAATGCATATGAGGTAGAGTTGCCGAGTGGTATCAATATTTCCCCTGTGTTCAACATTACTGATTTAATAGAATATCATGAAGGTGGCACAGAGGATGGACCAACAGAAGAACAGTGGAGTATTCTAGCATCTACTTCAACAGAGGAGATAGAAGAGATCTTGGATAGTCGTGTGGGAAGAAGTACTCGAAACATGCAATATGAAGAATATCTGGTGAAATGGAAAGGAAGGCTTGTTGAAGATTCTTCTTGGCTATCTAAGGCAGAGGTTGACCATTTGGGTTTTCCTCAAAAAAACACCTGAGACGTGACAGAGTCACTTCTCAAATTACCCTGGGTGTCTAATGCAGGAGCATCCAGTGGTGTAAGGGCAATCTTGCATCACCCAAAAAGAAGTTGATTCAAAATCATTGCAGTTGTTTTCATTTCTTTCCATAATTAGTGTTTTTGGTTCCATAATCTCCTGAATAATGATGTAGGACTTTTAGTTTTTTCCAAACTGCTAAAAATAACAAACTGTCAGTTTTGGAAAGTTTAACTGCCATTCAGGAAAGTTTGCATTTGGGCATGGATTGAAGCAAAAATTTATAGAAAGCTTCATAACTGAAATATAAAACCTTTGGCAAAGGAATCAGGCAAAGATCATTTGTGAGCTGAAAGATATTAAAGTCTTTGTTTTCTGAAAAGCCCCTAATTTTTTTTGAAATGAGATATGAGCCACTAAAGCATCCCATAACATCCTAAAGAGTTGATGGAAATCTATTTACAAATTTCCAGCATGATAGTTCACATCGTGAGCTTTTTGGAAATTAAAACAGTTTGTCAATCAGACACCTGGATCAAAAGTTATGCTTCCCGGAAGTTGACCTACTTTTGGAGGGAGTTGCAAATTTTAAAATTTAGCTAGAGGCTGCCAAAAAGTGCTATTTATGACTATTTTGGGAACCCTGGGCAGTAGTAGAGTTAAGGAGTAAAGTGTAGAGTCAAGAATAGGTGGGAAAAGAGAAACCCTAGCTAATTTGGGGTAACAAAAGGCAGAAGATTCCAGAGCCTAGTGATGTGTAGCTGTAGTGTATTGCAGCCTATGAAGGATTGATTTCTCTTATTGTAATTGAGATTCTGTAATGTAATGAGTTGTCCAAATCAATAAAGAAATATTCTATTTTCTATGTGTCATTTCTGTTGTTGTGTGTTTTATGATTTACCCCCTTCATTAGGATGCCTCCCAGATGAAGACACACTCATTCAGGTGTTCGATTAGAGTCCATTCATCAGGATATACTTGGGGGATCAGGGTCCCCAAATTCTGCAAGTGTTACAACAATTAGTGGATGTAGTACAGACTAGGATACCACCACCACCTCCACCACCACTTGAGAATCTATCTCATTCTCATTCTGAGAAGCATGCTTTAGCTCACCAAGAGCGTAGTAGGAGTCCCATCGTTAATAGAGAAGAACATCATGAGGAAGGTGTAGGAGATTCAGGACACCATGTCCCTTCACATGTCAGTCAGCTAGAGAACTTTGTACCACCTGGGGTACCTTTTGATAGAGATACACAGATCAGGAAGTTCCTTCACCTTCAACCCCCACACGTTTCTGGTACTTCTGAGGGCGTAGAGGCAAAGTCATGGCTACTAAACCTTGAGGGTTGCTTCAAGCTCAAATTTTATTAAAGCAATTTCAAGGTGAGGTTGGCCATTCATTTACTTAGAGGAGCTGCAACCACTTGGTGGCGACAGGAGGAAAGGAAGAGTCACATAATAGTTGACACTTTGACATGGGAAACCTTTTTGGAAAAGTTCAGGAAAATATACATCTCTGAGCACTTTAGGCAGAAAAGGATAGATGAGTTTCATGACCTTCAGCAGAGGGGTCTCTCAGTAGCACAATATGAGAATAAGTTTCTAGAGTTACTTCCTTATGTGGATTATATTCAGGAGGAGAAGTTAGTGGTCAATAGGTTTGTTAGAGGACTTAATCATGGCATAGCAGGACCAGTACGCTTGGCAGAACCTGAGACTATTTAGGAAGCCATTGAAAAGGCTCTTATTGCAGAGGAAATTCTTCCTAGAAACTAGGTTAACCATGAGAAATTTAGGAACCATGAGCAACCCCAATAGAACCAAAACTTTTCTAGACCACTTGCACCTCAGGGAGGTGGATTCAGGAATAATGCTTTGCCACCTAGACCCCCTCGACAGCAGTAGCAACAATAGCAATAGAATCAGGGATAGAAACCTAGGAACAATTAGGGGACACCTTCTAGGACTTGGCAGTCTCAGCCCCAGCATAGAGATCAGAGACCTCAGACACAGAATGCGGGACCGTCCCATTCTCAGTATAATTTCAGGGGCAGTCAGGCTAGTTCCAAGAGACCACCATTTCAGCAGCAGTCTCAGGAACCTACTAGAGGTCCTTGCTACACTTGTGGTGGCATGGGACATACTACGCGAGATTCTCCTCATAATTTCTCCTCAATAGGAGGCAGTAACCAACTTATTCAGAGCCTACAGTTGGGGATGTGGGTAAGTCCCACAGGGTTTTTGTTGTAGTTGATAACTACCAAGTAGAGCATCAGGCTATGGTAATTGAAACTCAAGGTAAATTTGGTAACAATTTAGTATCTATACTTTTTGATTCTTGGGCTATGGATTTATTTGTATCCCCTCTTATAGTGAAGTGATGCAGGTTGGTGGCAACTAGGCAACAAGTCAACTGAGATGTAGAATTGGCCACAAGAGACAAGATGTTAATTAACTCTTTGGTTCAAAGTTGTCAGCTAGAGCTTGGAGTTTTCACTACTATAGTGGATCTTTGAGTTCTTCTGTTAGGAGCATATGATGTTGTTCTAGGCATGGACTAGCTCAGTCCACGTAATGCCAAGTTAGATTGTCAAAACAAGGTGATTGAGTGCCTTGACAGTGAGGGTAATCCGGTAAGGATTTTAGGGTTTCAGAGGCCAGTGTCATTGAGAATGATTTCCACAAAACAACTTAAGCATAGCATGCGCAAAGGTTGTCAACTTTTTGCCATATCTATTAGTGACATATCAGAAGAGGGACCTGGTAAAATGGTAGATGATTGTCCTGTCTTGCGAGAGTTCATTGATGTGTTTCCCTCAGAGCTTTCAAGAATGTCACCCAAGCGAGAGATAGACTTTCATATAGATCTATTGCCAAGAGCACAACCTATTTCTAGGGCTCCTTATTGTATGACCACTCAGGAGCTTCAGGAGCTCAAAATCCAATTAGAGGAACTGTTGGAGAAGGGCCATATATGCCCTAGTGTCTCACCGTGGGGTGCACCTATTATCTTTGTCAATAAGAAGGATGGGTCACTTCGCATTTACATTGATTATAGGTAATTAAACAAGCTTACGGTAAAGAATCGTTATCCTCTACCTAGGATAGATGACTTGTTTGACCAGATTCAAGGAGCTAAGGTTTTCTCCAAAATTGATCTGAAATTAGGGTATCATTAGTTAAGGATTGCGGAAGTAGATATTCACAAGACAACTTTCTGTACCCGTTATAGCCATTATGAGTTTACAGTAGTTCCCTTCCGTCTAACCAATGCCCCAGTAGTGTTTATGAGCCTTATGAATAGAGTATTTCAAACTTTTCTAGACAAGTTTGTGGTTATCTTCCTCGATGACATATTGATATATTCACATACAGAGGAAGAACATGAAGAGCACTTGAGGATGGTTTTACAATGCTTGAGGGAGAATCAATTGTATGCGAATCTAGCAAAGTGTGACTTTTTCCAAAAGGAGATTCAGTACTTAGGTCATAGTATCTCAGGAGACGAAATTGTAGTAGATCCAGCTAAGATCAAGGCTATCTTGGAATGGCCTACTCCAACGAATGTAACTGAGGTTAGGAGTTTCATGGGGTTGGATGGGTATTACAAAAGGTTTGTTGAGGATTTCTTTAGAATTGCACATCTGATTACTTCCCTTTAGAAACAGGGGAAGAAGCTTGTTTGGACAGAGCAATGTGAGAGGGATATTCAGTTCCTAAAGGAGAAGCTCATTAATGCTCCCATTCTAGCTATACCTAGTCCTACAGATGACTTTGTAGTGTGTACCAATGCTTCTATTGAAGGTTTGGGTGTAGTTATTATGCAAGAAGGGCATGTTATAGCATACAAGTCTTGCAAGTTGGAATTGCACGAGCTTAATTATCCAACTCATGACTTGGAGTTAGCAGTTGTCGTTCATGCTTTGATGAGATGAAGACACTTCATTTTAGGTCACCGTTTTGAACTTCACTCTGATCACCGAAGCCTATAGTACATATTCACTCAACCAAATCTTAATGCAAGGCAATGGTGATGGATGGAGTTCCTCTATGAGTATGATTTTGATGTTCAGTATATTAAGGGTAAGGAGAATGTTGTAGAAGATTCTTTGAGTAGAAGGAAGCATGGAGTGTTCTCTTTAGTCTTGCAAACTAATTTGTGAGGACATATTTTAGATTTTTTGCCTCAAGATCCTTGGTACAATGAGGTAGTTCAGGAGCTTCGATTACATGGGTCCTTAAAGGACAAGTTTGAGGGTTACTCCCTACATACAAATAGATTTCTTAGGCATCTTGGTCACATTTATGTTGCTCCTTTGGGGTATCTTAGAGCATTTGTTCTAGCACAGGCACATAGAGCTCCTTATGCAGCTCACCCAGGAGTTAAAAAGATGCATGCAGATCTTCAGAAATTCTATTGTTGGGTTGGAATGCGAAAGGACATAGCTAATTTTGTAGCCTGATGCCTCCAATGTCAAAGAGTTAAGGCTGAGCACCAGCACCCTACGGGGATGTTATATCCTCACTCTATTCTGAAATGGAAGTGGGATGTAATATCTATGGATTTCATTGTTGGCCTCCTGATGTCATCTCGTAGGCATGATGCAATCATGGTTACTGTGGACAAACTGACTAAGGTAGCACACTTTTCACCAATGAGATCATCCTATAATATAGCTTCAGTGGTGAGAGTATTCCTAGATGGCATTGTTAGATTGTACGGTATTCCTTAAAAAATTATTTCAGATAGGGATCTGGTATTTACTTCATCTTTTTGGAGGGCTCTTAAATAGACTCTAGGTACACAGCTTAATTTTAGTACTACTTATCACCTCGAGACATATGGGAAGATAGAAAGGGTTAATTATGTCTTAGAGGATATGCTAAGGATGTATGTGATGGACCAACAGTCCAAGTGGGAGGACTACTTATATCTAGTAGAGTTTGCTTATAACAATTGCCATCATAGCTCCTTAGGCATGGCCCCTTTTGAGGCCCTTTATGGTAGGCCTTGCAGGACACCCTTGAGTTGGGATCGGTTAGAGGATAGACTTGTAGTAGGTCCTAACTTAGTATAGGAAATGGAGAAATAGGTAGCTCAGATTTGAGAGCAACTGCAGATAGCACAGGACAAGCAGAAGCATTTTGCAGATGCCAAGAGGGTAGACAGGGCCTTCGAGGTCAGGGACAAAGTTTTTCTGAGAGTTCGGCCACACAAGAGCCCTATTCGCTATGGAAAGGGTTCTAAGTTAGCACCCAGATTTGTTGGGCATTTTTAGACCCTTGAGAGGATTGGCCCTATTGCTTACCATTTAGCATTGCCACCCAACCTGTCTCGCATTCATGATGTATTTCATGTTTTAGTTCTTAGAAAATATATGTTTGATTTGTCTCATGTTTTGGATTGGGATGCCCTTCAGGTCATGCAGGACGGGCAAATGGCACTAGAACCCATTCACATATTGGATCATCAAACTTTGGCCCTGCAAGGGCAAATACTGGACCAAGTCAAGGTCCAATGGGACCACCTAGATGAGGCCACTGCTACTTGGGAGGAGACCACTCAGATGAGGTCCTTGTACCCTCACCTCTTTGAGGGCTTCCAAGAGGAAGACTAATACAAGAGGGGGAGGATGTGAGGCCCATCTTTTCATATTGATTTAGTTGTTATGATTTAGACTATTTGACTATGTTAGTTGGATTCATATACTTGATTTGGTTTGGACAATTATGTTAGGACTATGGACATTTATGTTAATGCATTAGACATTGTGTTATATGATACTTTAGTCCTTATTATGATTATACTTTATGGATTTATGTGGTTGGACTATATGATTTTATTAAGTTGAGTAGATGTTTTCAGATTTATATTTATGTGGGAAAGAAAGTGTTAAAAGAAATTGATATCAATTATTTTTTAAAATTATGAGTATGTGATCTTGATGGAAATTGATTATTTAAATTAATTTTTCTATGCATTATGTTGCTTCGGCTATATTATCATGACATACTAATATTTGAAATTAAGTGTGCAGGTGGGTGGCCAAGATTCCTTAAGTGGTTCGAAGACTTCATAAACCCTATGTAATACTAGTTAGCCTAGCCTAACCCGTGGAAGGGGTTAAGGCTAAAAGGTAATGTAAAATTATTGTTTTATTTTTAATTTTAAATTTCCATTTTTGTGTATTGTTGTGAAATTTTATTGTTTAATAATTTTAATTTGATTTTTATTTAAGTGATGTGAGTTATTTTAATTATTTGTTTTATTTTAATTAATTCTTTTGTGGGGATGAAAATAAATGCTTTAAATTAATATTTTAATATTTATTTTAGGAGAGGATTATTATTCCTTGTTTTATTTTGGAAAAAGAAGAGTTTTTTTGGGGGAAAAAGAAAAGAAGTTGTTTTCTTTTTGTTTTTCCTTCTTTTTGAAGTTTTTAGTTTTATTTATGGGAAATTTTTGGGAAGGGTTTTTTCACTTTTGTTGTGCATGAAATTTGAGAAGAGAAAATTGTGAAGAATAGAGAGATTTTGGGCTTTAAGAGTTGAGAGAAATTTGGATTTCAATGTTTTGGATTCAAGAGCAAAGGGTTGGAATTGAAATTCTGGTTTAAATTTTAGACTCACCCTAACTTGGGGAGTTGAGGTAACATTCTTATGATCTTGCATTTTGATTCTTGGTAAAAAGATATTATGTAAAATGTATGTGATTTCAGATCTGTATGAAATTTTGGGTCTTCTGTCTTTTGGTCAAATTCTATGGGTTTTGGGTTATGTGTTGGAAACAAGGTAGATAACTAAGAGGGGGGTGAATCAGTTATCTTAAATATTTTAACTTTCTTTCCTTCTTTAACAAAAAGTGTATTTTCAAAACATATAAGCATACATAACCATGAAAGCAGAAATAACATCAACACACATAACACAATGATTTTTATGTGGAAAAACCCTGTTAAGGGAAAAACCACAGAGTGACTAACCCAAGATTGTATTCCCTATTAAAAGAATAGAAGTACAAAATGGCACTTGCCAATTAGGGTCACTGCTTGAGCACACTACTCACAAGAGACACACTGCCTACAGGAGACTCACTGTCTACAAGGTTTTATAGAAAGTAACTAGGTGTTTGAACTGATGAGAAGCATATGCCAATGTTGAGGTTCAGTTCCGGTTATGCTCAAAATACTGATTTAATGCACTTCATTCTTCCTTTTTTCTGATGTTGTTGTTCTATCACATACCAGACTTGTCCTGTTGCTACCACACCTCTTCTATCTTTCTTCGCACACACTTTGTCCACATATATATCTTCATACCAAAATCAATCTGGTATATATATTCGCATAAAGGATTTCAACATCTTTCTAGTCGGCAACCGGAATATTCAAAATATTTACAAGGCACTAATCTGTCGGCTGAATCCATGCTTGATATGTGATGCATATTCAAGACATAGAGTTAGAAGTCATCAATCAAGTGGGCCAACCATGTATGATCTCTCAATTAGCTTGAGCATCATCAATTTCTCATCCGGATTAAAGTCTGATGTTCTACTAGTTAGTTCTTCCTCAGTCTGCTCTGCTTGTCAGGAACCCAACACTTAGATGATCATATATTTTCACTCTTTCATCACCGGAGGCTCAATCTCTAGAATGTAGCAGTCATGGTACTCCTCTTGACTTTCCCAAGTCTGCACTATGCTGAGATACATCTTCTGAGAGATCCAAACCTGATTGTCAGACCTTGCTGCATGCTTTGTTCTTGTTCACCAAACCAAAACACTCTTCAATCGGACTTCCGGTAAAGACATACTATGTGTTGCGGATGTGTGGAATAAACTTTGTTGCCATCAATGACAACAATGATGAAGCCACATAGTGTCTCTTACCAACAATCTCCCCCTTTGGCATTGATGGCAACACTTAGTGAAAAATGACTAAGTGTCATAGCAAACTCCCCCTTGGCTGATGCTCTATCTTATGTACATTTTTACTGGAGCTCCACCTTAGCTGGATTCCACATTTTTCACTACTCCTCACTCCCCCTTTGACATCAATGGAAAAGGGTGGAATCCACACACCAAAATTTGTAAAAATCAATCTATACATAGCCACATAAGTATATACACATGTGATACTTACATAAACTTAAGTATATCTGCAAAGGTAGTCTTCAACTATACAACTTCTATCACCCAACTCTGCTTCATCCTGTCCAAAATTGAAATGTGGCCACTCAACAAAAATGCAAAGGCTTCTACCCTTCTTAAGTCTGTCAGATCACTGGTTCAGACTGTAGTCTGAGCATCAGTTAGGGCCTCATGTATTGCCTCTAACTTACGGATAATTATCCCTCTTAGTTCACTCATTCTGCTTATTCTATTCTTCTTCTCTTTTTCAATCTTCTTTATTTCACTTATAGTGGCAATAGCCTGGCACTTTTGATTCATTAAGGATGAGGTGAGAGGATCAAAATTCTGAGATAAACTTGATAGTTTACTCTCTTGTTCTGTCACCTTCTTTGCAATGTCTTCTGTCACTGTGGACCAAGATAGACAAAATTTGTATAGTTCTCCACCATCTTTAAGAGCATTTTGTAGGCTCTTTATCCCAATATCCAGATTTCTCCTATCATTTGCTATGAGTCCTTGTACTTCAGAGAATCTCTTTCCCAAGAACTCTTTCCAGACTTTTTCTTTTGCCGATTTTTCCAAAGAATCAAAATGCGTGCTAACAGAATTAACAAGAGATTTCAAGTTACTAGATGAAGAGGCTGAAAGATCCTTTTGGAAGGATGGCATGATCTTCTCCAACACACTAGATGCAATCTCTATCAGCTCACAGTCTTCCATGTGAGACTTCAGAAGCTTTTCTTTTGCTTTAGCTTGAGCAAAAGATGCTACCTTCATTGTCTGGACCAGAGAGAGGGAGTCAAAATTGAGTGGTCCTTGAAATAGTTTCGGTTCATCTATTTCCATCATCTCTTTGGTCAGGAAGTTTTTCACTGCTTCTGTAGTGTCTCTTGCTGGAGACAGGGTCTTCTTTTCTTTTGCAGCCACAGAACTGTCATCAGAGATCTTTTCTATGTGTTCTTCTTCTCTTCCCTTTTCCTCCTCTACTTGACTCAATTTCTCCTCTTTTCTTCCTTCTCCTTCAGTTCTGGAGTCTGCAGGGGGATCTAGAAGAGAGATGTTTACTTCTTCATGGACTTCCTCTTTCAGAATAGAGGAATCCAAGTCCTTAGTCCTCTTCTCACCTATCTCCTTTGATGCTTCTGCATTTTTCTTAGTAGATTCTTCTTTTAATGTACTTAATCCTTCGTTATCCATGGTAGAAGGTTCATCATCTATGTCCTCTATAATAGGAAGATTGAATCTTTTAATGCATTCTGGAGGATATCCTCTATTTCTTTGGCTACTTGATCAGTCTCTCTAACCATAAGTTTGTTCATTCTAGCTTTACTCTGAAACTCATCCTTGCATTCCTTATAGATCATGTTCATTTGTTTTGGAGTAATGGAAGTATAGAGTTGAATTACAATCTGTTCCTGGATCTCAAGGTCCTTTGCCTTAGCATTCTCTTTTCTCAGTTCAAGTTCTTTCTCTAGACTTTTGGGAATTAGAGAGATGATTTCAATGAATGCTTTATTATAAATGTTTAGGTACTTGACTGTAGCATCTTCCAATATTTTCTTATATGCATCACTATATTCATCATAAAATTCAGTGACTAGTTGCAGGTTCCCATCCACTATGACTGCCTTGATAACATCATCAATAGAGAGAGTGGGCCTTTTAACAAATTCTTTTGCCTCTTTTTCTTTGTTTTTTCTGGTAGAGGATTCCACAGATGTTTTCTTTTTCTTCTTCATTTTATTAACCTCCTCATCAGTCTCTGTCTCTTCATCATCCTTCTGGCTTTTGTAGGACCTTGTAGCCTTGGTTTTTTTTCTCTTTTCTCCCTTTCCAAATGTCTTGTCTTCCAATTTTGAGGATTTTGAGCCCTTAGAGGTGGCAGGTGCAGAGCTCTTGGAGGATCTGGTCTGGGAGGAGGCTTGTACCAGAACACTTCCTTTTTCTGCTTCTTGTTTTTCCTTCTCAGCTCTTTCTAATTTCTCTCTGTTGGCATCAACTACCTCTTTTGACATCCCATATCTCTTGGCAATTTCCTCTACTTCCTTTCTAATTTTTCTTTTTATTTCAGGTTGCCTTAGTTCAACATGAATCTTTACACTCAATTCTTCAAAGGTTCCAAACCTTTCTGCCTCAGGGTCCTTAGGCTGACTCAGTAAATGTTGGACATACAGTTCTAGGATTTTCTCATCTGCCTCATAGCCCATTGGCATAATCTAGACTCTTCTGGGTTCTACTGCCTCCATTAGGCATTGATCAGTGTCTACCATAAAACACATTATATCATTGTATTTCTCAACTATAGGTTGGGGAATTCTTTCTCTTGCCCGCATCATACTTTGGAAGTTTTTGAAGTATCCCCAGAGTGTTGTACTTTGAGCCTTCGCATCACCAAGCCCATACATGTAATCTCTGATTTGTATGGCAACTGGTCTATCATTTTGCCATACCCAACCACTTGATCCGGGTAGCTCATTCATATAGTAAAAGAAGAGACATAGTATTAGGCCACCATATTTAAATGAGTTTTTCTTGTCCTTCTTTATCTTCTGCAAGTTTTCTAACCGTTGGTTCAAGAGAAGCTTGCATAGATCATAGTCTGTATTTTCCCTTAGCATCTGATATGCAGTGTAAATTGCAGTTCTGGATACAGAGTTTTCCTTGCTGGAATGATATATTTTGTAGCCAATTATCATGGAGGCAAATTTGATATCTGGATCTGTGATATCTTCTATTGTCATTGCTCTTTTGTCAAACTTTGATCCGGTAGCCTCACTTACTATTTGGTTCTTGACCGATTTGAGAGCAGGAAACCCATCGGATGAGTGCAAACCAGTTACTACCCTAATTGCATCCTTTGTTATCTTGAAGGGCTTCAACAACCATATGAAGTTATCATGCATTCTACTAAGAACATACTAGACCCATTCATCTTCTGTAAAATAGGGAAAGTGGATGCAATGTCCAAAATGCTTATCCCGGATGGCCTTGTATTGAGGTTTGAGTTTAAAGGTTTCATCTATTAGTTGTTTATGGTAGATATCCATCAGCTTTGATTCTCCAAATTCCTCAACATTTTCATGGATGTATACCCTAACATCCTCTACGTGTAGAACCCCATGCAGAATGCTAGAAAATGCGCCTAAGGGATCAACTTCTAGGGATTTATAGGGGTGTTTCTTAAACTTTGGGCATGGCCTATCAGTGATCTTAACAACATTTGGAGTAGCCATCTTGCAAAAGATTCGAAGAGGGATATTCAAGAATGGAAATACCTTTTTACCCTTCTAGGGTTCACAAAATGAGCTGGAAAAGGTCGCTAGTTGAATCGGATTCGGTGGTTGATCTTTGAGAGAGTTGAAATAATCTTGTGCAAAGCTCTTCCTTTCTTCTTTTCACAAGCAAATGTGCAAATGATGAATAAAAGAACCCTTATATTTCTGCGCAAACCCTAATTTTATGTTGCAATAAATGCACACCTTAAGTCATTCCAATTCCCTTGTTCTGACCTTGTTCTGAGAGAGAGATCCTTCTGAATCACTGAGATGCACTTAGAATTATTCTTAGTGATAATTTACAATGTATCTCCCTTCCTCCAATCATGCCATTTATCCACAGATCAAGATAATTCAATTTTGAATCATACCGGATCTAACTGTGAAAATCATGTTTTTATCGGAAGGCTATCAAACCGGATCAATCTTGGATAATTAGACTCTTCAAATTTCCTTGCAGATCTTTCATATTTTTACTGAGGGTTATTTAGATCTCTTTGAGAACTCTTCAATCCGCAATACTCCATGTGCCAATTTTAGGCACCAATTGATTGGCTAGGGGAATTTATTTTCCTTTGACTCCCCCTTAGCCAGAGCTCATCTCTTTAGTTTCCAGAAGGAATATCAACACCAGATTCTAGTGTGGGTCCATCCCCAACATTTTTTGTACTTTTCTTGACCCATATCTTGTTCATCTCCCTTTGAACTTCATCAGCATTCATTATTCCTTTTCCTTTATCTTGATTTTGATTATGATGCACTGGATCCCTTTTACCCTGATTCTTACTTCTGCAGAATTTGGCAATATGACCGGATCTATTGCAATTGTAGCAAACAACATTTCTTTGCATATTTGACTAATATCCTCTTGATCTACATTGATTAACCATATGTCCTATTCTATTGCATGCAAAGCATCTTCCATTGAATTAATTGTTTATTTGCATATTTCTGCATTCATAAGATTTGTGACCATACCTTTTGCAGTTGAAACATTGTCCAGAGAAGGATAAATTAGTCTGATTCATTCTTCTTTTGCACTAAGTTGTTTTATGACCGAAGTTGTTGCAATTGTTGCAGTATCCATTGAAGGATGGATATCTTTGACCATTTGGTTGCCTTACCAAAGGTTTTCTCGGCCTGTTCCTTGGATTTCTTGATCCAGAGTTCTTCTGACTAGATCTGGAGCTTTCACCTTTCTCATATCCCAAGCCACGCTTGTCATCTACCCTCTTTTGGCTTTCAAGAAGAATTTCAAGTTGGGCAGAGCTTATCTTGAATTTCTCTTTGTATTCATTTGTTGTTTGAAGATCTTGTTTGAGAGTGTCTATCTAATTCTCAAGTTGTTCTTCATTGTCTCTAGCTTCTTCAAGATTAGATTCTAGATGCCTAATGATTCTATCCATTTTGTGGCAGTCCTCTAACTTTTCTTTGAGAGATTGTTTTAGATTATCTTCAATTTTTCTTCTCTCTTCAATTTCTTGGGTGAATCTCACAACCCCTAATTCCATTTCATGTTTTACCATAATGACTTCTTTTGATAGCTTCTCACATAGCTTGTTTTTCTCATTTAGGTCTTTATTAGTATCATTGGCTTCACTTTGACTTGCTAATTGTTGTAGTTCCTTTCTCTTTTTCATAGAGATACTCAGTTTTTCTTTTAGCTCATTTATGAAATCATCAGCTTGTTTGAGTCTTTCTCTCAAGTTATTGACTTCAGAGTGAGATTGCTCAAGATCATCTAGGGTAAACTGAAGTTGTTCCTTCATACCATACATATCCATTGAGATTCCCAAATCTTCCTCAAGCTGTTAGGCTCTGTTTGGAGGAACCTGGCTCTGATACCAATTGTTAGAAACAAGGTAGATAACTAAGAGGTGGGTGAATTAGTTATCTTAAATATTTTAACTTTCTTTCTTTCTTTAACAAATAGTACAGCTTCAAAACATATAAGCATACATAACCATGAAAGCAGAAATAACATCAACACACATAACATAATGATTTTTATGTGGAAAAACCCTGTTAAGGGAAAAACTAGGGGGTGACTAACCCAAGATTGTATTCCCTGTTAAAAGAATAGAAGTACAAAATGGCACTTGCCAATTAGGGCTCACTACCTGAGCACACTGCTCACAAGAGGCACACTACCTACAGAAGACTCACTGTCTACAAGGTTTTATAGAAAGTAACCAGGTGTTTGAACTGATGTGAAGCATCTTCCAATGCTGAGGTTCAGTTCCGGTTATGCTCAAAATATTAATTTAATGCACTTCATTCTTCCTTTGTTCTGATGTTGTTGTTCTGTCACATACCAGACTTGTCCTGCTACTACCACACCTCTTCTGGCTTTCTTCGCACACACTTTGTCCACATATATATCTTCATACTGAAATTAATCTGGTATATATATTTGCATCAAGGATTTCAACATCTTTCTAGTCAGCAACTGGAATATTCAAAATATTTACAAGGCACTGATCTGTCGACTGAATCCATGCTTGATATGTGATGCGTATTCAAGACATAGAGTTAGAAGTCATCAATCAAGTGGGCCAACCATGTATGATCTCTCAATTAGCTTGAGCATCATCAATTTCTCATCCGGATTAAAGTTTGATGCTCTATCAGTCAGTTCTTCCTCACTTTGCTCTGCCTGTTAGGAACCCAACACTTAGATGATCATATCTTTTCACTCTTTCATCATCGGAGGCTCAATCTCTAGAATGTAGCAGTCATGGTACCCCTCTTGACTTTCCCAAGTCCACACTTTGCTAAGATACATCCTCTGAGAGATCTGTCATGCCCACATTTCCCATGCGGTCACAACACGTATTCACGCGTATCATGTCCACATGCGTCATGTGGTCATGATACGAACTATCAAAAATTTTCCCACGCTTCCCTATAAATCACCTCGCATGCGTTGGCGTGCTCGGCAGCGTACGCTTAAGGTGAAAACAATATAGTTGTCGGCGGGGTACCAAGTACATGTGCACACACCCTACGCAAGGAAACGCATGGTTTCCTGACTTAGGTTAATCTCACGAATTATATTTGAACATCAGTTGTTTTAGGTGATAGATCTTTTTTCAGCAAAGCACGATCATCTGATTCTCCTTTCCATTTTTTGGAATTTAATATTTATTTTCCTCCTTTAGACTTAGCATTTTCAACCAAGCTTGTTCATTTGCCCTCTCTTCCTTTTCTTGGAATTTAATTTTGATTGTATTTCTATCACATTCATTTTACCATTTCTCTGAAATTTAATTTTGATTGTATTTCTATCTCATTCTCCTTTTCGTTGTGCAAGATCTTCTTATGTTATCCTTTTTTTTTCTTCACGTTCTTTATCGAATAGCAATAACACTATATCCTTTACATTATTCCTAATTTCTTGGTAAACCAGATCACATACACAGGGTTGGTTAACTTCACTTGACTCAGTCCCCCTAGGGTTCTACTCTAGGTTTTAGTTCAACGTTTGAATTAATTTTAATAATCAACCTGTTCCTAAACAAGATTAATGGTAGGTTAAACTTACTTAGTTCTCTTAGCCCTGTTCGGAAATGCCGCACATTTTCTCCTCTTTGTTTTCCAAGGTTAGCTGTTCTTTCTCTTTCTCTCTCTTTTTTTTCAATTGGACGTTTATTCTCTAAATCTACAGTTGAGTTTAAAATGGCCACTCATGGAATGCCTGTGAGGGCTTGTTTGCATTTATTTTTAGTGTCCTTTGTAAATGAAAGGATCATATTTTCCTCTTCATTTTCCTGTTAAGTAATTTGTGATAATTGTTGAAACTTCCAAGAAATCTCTTACTTAAAAGTAAAATATATTTACCTATGCTCTTTTTATATTATAATTATATTTCTCCTTATAAATTTAATTTAAATATATATATATATATATATATATATATATATATATACCGCCATTATCTCAGTTCACTTTAACTCACAATTTCATTAATAAGTTCCTTAACTGTAAAGAGGGTATAGAATATATATATAATAAATAAATATATATATATATATAATTTGTTACAACAGATTACTATCCAATAATTCACTAAAAACAGAGCAATGAGTTAATTTGTTTTTTTGCAAATATAAACATTGTATTTCTGAATTGCAACTCTGAGTTTAAGCATCTATTCAATTCATATTATACAATATGCGTAAATAAATCCCACTTTTCTTGATTTAAAATTTCTATTTCAAGTCAAATGTTTTAAACTACATATAGTTTGCCTTCAAATGAATAGTGAAAAGTGAATAGTAAAAGTAAATAGTGAATAGTACAAGGTGAAAAGTGAATAGTGAATAGTGAATAGTGAATAGTAAAAGTGAATAGTGAAAGTGAATATTGAATAGTGAATAGTAAAAGTGAAAAGGTCCCCATCCTAGGAAGCGACCCTCAAGGTGGCGGTAATTTCAAAAGCAAAACGGCAACCCAAATTTCATTTCTTTCATGGTAGCAAAATTACAACTTCGCTTATAACAAATGTAAAATTAATATTTCCACTAAGCTTACACAGAAATAATACTTTTACAAACTTAATTAAAACATCAACTAACTCACAACTTTGCAAGTAGAAGAAGAAGGAACTAGACAATTTTAATATCCTTTTAAAAATAAATTTTCTTTTCCTCTTCTCATTTCTAAATGGTAAAACTTAATGAACAAGAAAATTACAACTATCAACCCAAAACCAGAGGATTTCCTCACAACTAAAAAAAATAACAATTTATACAACAATAGGGAGATAATTTTCTCCTTCTGGAAATTCGATAAGGAAGGAGCTATTAAAAGATCAGGCTCTCCTTAAGACTTAAGGAAAATAAAATATTTTCTAAGATCCAATAATCTTCTCCAAGCTTCACTATAAGCTCCTAGAAAACCTGCATATCACACAAGGGAAGAAACACCACACAAGCTGCTCACCTCCCTACCGTAGACCCGCAAGAGGGTCACCCCCGAGCTAGGGAGATCATCCACACACCCAGGGTAGAATAGACCAAAAACCACTTCACAACAATAGAAACAAACAACACACAACACCCATGGTTTTACTCACAACACAAAAACTCAACTAAGGTGAGTTTAAAGAGGGTAGGGAAGTAGACTCACTCAACTCAAGGGTGCCATTCTTCTCAACATTTTATCACAACTTTTCTCATGGCCTCAAACCAACAAAATTAACTTTTCTCATGGCCTCAAGCCAACCAAATAATCAAAATCTAAGGGATATCACAATTAGGCTCTCAAGCCTTATAACCATTTGCTCAAAATTCATAAAAATGCCCTCAAGGCTTCCATTTTCCAAGAACAAGAATGTACCCGAGGAGGTTCACACATTCCCTTCCCCACACATGATGAGCATTGTCTTCCAAGTGGAAGAAGCTCTATCAACATCCCAATAAAATTTCCCCACAATAACAAAATTTACAACACAAGAAAAATAAATAATTTTCACACATCCTTCATGCAACAAATAGAAATACAAAGGAAAAGCCATGAAATCCAACCTTAAAAAGCCCTTTAATGGATGAAGTTGATGTAGAGCTCCACTAGAATCTCCTCTTCAATTTCCTTGCTCCAAAAGAAAAGACTCCCTTCTCAAAAAAAACAAAAACAATCTCTCTATGATCACAAGCAAGGGACAATAAATGGAGGATATAGGATGGCTAGAATAATTTCGGCATTATGAGGCTATGAAGAGGAGAATAGAGAAGGAATTGGGCATTATGAGGATGCCAGAAGAAGATTTCCTAGGGAAATTAGGCATGATAAGAATGCAAGAATGAAGTCCCCCTGCAAGAATGAAGTCCCCTCCTGCAAGAATGAAGTTTTATTCCCCCTAATTGCTTAGAGAAGGGTCTTATTTATAGATTTTCTGAAAAGGGAATGGAGGGTGAGGATCAAGAGTTGAGATCAAGGGCTCTCATTATTTGTGAATTTTAAATTCATAGTGGATGAATTAAAAAAAAAAAATTTGGGAAGAGTGGATTATGACAAATTAAATTTTTAATTCCATTAGTGGAGGACAAAATGAATTAAAGATTCATTTTTTTGGATAATGGAGGATATTAGCTAATTAAATATTAAGAATATTTAATTATATGTAATAAAATAACCCCACTCCTTTTTCCACTATTCCAAGTGGGATTAAAAAAAATAACCCCACTATCCCAAGTGGAATTAAAAAATATCCCCACTATCCCAAGTGGGATTAAAAAATATCCCCACTATCCCAAGTGGAATTAAAAAAATATCCCCACTATCCCAAGTGGGATTAAAAAATATCCCCACTATCCCAAGTGGAATTAGAAAAATATCCCAACTATCCCAAGTGGGATTTAAAAAATAATCCCACTCATGAAGGACCACACCACTTCATGGGGACTCTCACCAAAAGTGAGGGAACAAGAAGATAAGCCCCTCCATTATTGGTGGACCATGGAGTCATTTCAAGCCTTGGTAATGGAGAAAGGATGGGCTTGAGTGTCCAAATTCGTCACTTAACTTCACTGTGAAGTTAAGGTGACCATACGGAGGTTAACCAAGGGTTACCCAAGTCAAAAGTGACCCTAGACCCATGGGGTATAACCCAGGGTCAATTTAAACTTAGTTAGGACACCCAGGGTCAAGTTAAGACATGAAAAGGGTCTCAAAATTTAAATTTTAAAAATAAGATAAAAATTCAAAAAAAATAATTCTTACAACACATATCATAATTCAAATTTACAAGAGGGTAGACCTAACCCATTCAACCTCCTGCAAGACAATATTACAACATTACAACATTGCACCAAACATAGAGTTGATCTTAGTTCCTTGTGGAACTAGATCGGCTTCACAAGGGATTACAACATAAGGTGCGGAATGATCTCCAGTATCTGTGGTTTTGTTAGAAATACCTGCACACTCAACCTCAAAGTTAATTCCACATATACATATCATAGCCGAAGCAAATTTAATACATGCATTTCTAAAGCATACCACAGTTCTTATAAACATAATGAAATCACATGACAATTTTCTTTCTAACATAACCTAATTAGTTTCCCTGTAATGTAAACATTAATCGGATATCACCCAATTAGTTTTTCCTATAAAATAAACATCTATCTAACATCATCCGATTTGTTTTCTCTTAAAGAAAACATCTAACTAACATCACCCAATTAGTTTTCCTTTAACATAATAAGGTTTAATAGTTTGAAAATCTTGGATCAACAGTCCCACAATGTAAAAGTATCAACAACAGTAAGGTAATTAGTCACATGTACGGAAATGAAAAAGTGTAGGCCTCACAGATCCGGACCTGATTGTCAGACCTTGCTGCATGCTCTGTTCTTGTTCACCGGACCAAAACACTCTTCAATCTAACTTTTGGTAAAGACATACTATGTGCTGCAGATTTGTGGGATAAACTTTGTTGCCATCAATGACGACAATGATGAAGCCACATAGTGTCTCTTGCCAATAGTATGGGAGTGGCTCTCCATTTTTATGAGAGCCTCCCAAGTTTTGGGGTAGAGAGAGGCGTGGAGCCTCTCTTGGGGAAAGTTGTTTCATGTATTCAGATGGTAAAATGATATTTTGATGAGTATGAGTTTTGGAGATGCTTGGAGGCATGGGGATATGTGTTGAGATGATACTTCTTATTGATGTGTATGGAAGTATGGAGATGTGTGAAGATGTGGGTGTTGTTGGTTTGTATGTAGAGATGGTTATTTATGTTGGATGGAGTTGTTTATGGTGATATATTATGTTTTGAATTGGTTTAGTTTTTTTCCCAAAAGGGAGGATTATCCCCTCTCTCCCCCTAATTTGGATCCAAGAAAGATCCTTGTTTGTGAGTCAATCCGTGGGAAAACTTCTTGTGATTTTTGTTTCTTTTTGGATTTGTGAAATTACAAGTTGTTGCATGTGTATGTAAACTTGGTTTATGGAGTTCTCCTGCTCAGGGGTGGGATGTGCTTATGCAATCCCTATGGTAGGGTGGAGAGCAGGACTTGGCCACCTATTTTGGTCGTATGTATGTGTGCAAGTTGGAAGGATGTATCTGTAAAAGTTGCATGTTAAACGGGTCTCCATGAGTGGCAAGAAACAATATTGTGTGTTTATGAAAGTTGGAAGAGTCTTTATGAGATCAAGAAAGATGAATATTTATTTTTACAAATTGAAAAAGTGCCTTTGAATATGATTGTTGTTGGAATCCTTTTTTTTATGTGTCAAAGAGTTTTGGGAAGTCATACTGTGAATGAAGAAATCAATTTGTTAAATGTATGGATTGAGTGAATTCTGTTATGTTATTTCCTTTTGAAAATTTGAAAATGAAAACCATATTAAATCTATTTTTGTGATAATTGTTTTTAATTCTATATGTGGATTATTTTAAATATTTGGAATACATCTGAATATTTTCATATATCGCTCTATCAGAGATTTTATACACTATCTTTATTTATATCAATACATATTATATATATATACACACACTTATGTGTATATATGTATATATATAAGGTAATATATATATAAATTGTTTGTGATTATAATTTAATAAATCAGTTGGATAAATATTGTGTGAGGATGAATAAAATAAAATCAATTGTTTTATTGTTTAGAGTTAGAAACAAATGAGTTTATTTAGAAAGCATTAGTTTTATTTCATTATCTTATATTTAAAAAAAGAGAATTAAAAATTGCTTTATTAAGTTAAAAATAAAAGAAAGTTTTATTTTAAATCGGAAATAAAACAAATAACTATTTTATGAGTTATAAAATTATTAGATTTATTTTATTAAAGGGAAGGAAATATAATTTTCTAGCTTTAGAAAAAAAAAAGTAAAAGTTTTATTAAGAAATATTATTGCTTTATTTAGTTATTTGAAAGGAAACATTTTAATTTGTACAAGTATATTGCTTTATCATGATTTGAGGTATTTGGAAGTTTTATGAGAATTATTCATTTAAGATTGAAGAGAGATACTTTAATTAATTTGTTCAATTGTAGAAATTATTTAAGTTATATTGTAATTTATTTAATGATAATTTTAATTGTATTTTATTATATGGTTAATTAAATTAAATGGTGGATCTTGCTTTAGAGTTGTAACATTGATGTTAAAATCTTAAGAAATTAAGACTGGTGATTTAATTAGATCAACTATTGTTCTAAGTTTTACTTTTTTTTCTTTTAGGACATTTGCAAACAAGATCAATCACCAACCTAACTTATCTGGATATTACCATCAACTGTAGAATCTTAGGTAAACTATCTTGCAAGTTTAACAATTATACATTTAAACCTTTAAAAAAAATTCCACCTTTTAGTCCACTTGTATGGTTGACATATAGGTGGGATCGTCACGGGCATGACATGGTGAGCCCTCCATTGGCCTAGTTTGGAGTTGTTTATGTGTTTTGTAGGTTTTGTGGTGTAGTCACGGTTAGGAGGGTCCACAGTGTGAATAGTCTAGACCGTGCAACAAGAGTAAACACAATGGAAAGAACTCAAATATATAAAGCAAATGCAAATTTGGTCATTCAGTATATCATAGATTCAAAAAACAAATTGGTCGGCAACATGCAGGCTTACAATTAGGACTCACTGGCCTAATTCCTCAATTACAGAATATGCACAAGATATGGCTATGAAGCTCCTTCACAAAGAATTCAAAATCTCAAATTATGAACTAATGATCAACTATTAATCACTACTTTACTAGGTATCTATTACATGATTATATATCATCTCTGGAACCTAAGATTCCTCCACGTCGGCCAAGGAAGATCACAAACTCCAATGAAGAGTTGTAACGTGTGTACATGGATAGGTCGGACCTAATCATATAGAACTCCTCCATAAATGAATGGAATAGCGTGCGGATCTCAGGGAAGGTCAGCCATGATCTAAAAAACATTGAATGATGTGTCATTTAGCTCTGCAAGTTGTGAATGTGCTCAGCAAGTCTTCTCCTTTAGCTAATTATTTAATACTATCAGGATGCTCTATTCTGATAAAACAGTCAATTTTCTGATAGCGATATCTTTCCGGTACTTGATCCAAATGATCTAAATTTTGGATATGATGTGTATTAATGTGTCTAGATGCTAAGTCCAGTTCTGCAAGGTCTAAAATGAAACTGTAGTAAAATGCGGACCAAAATACAAAAATTGCTACTGACTGAACTAGCTAGAATAAACTGGAAAATGAAAGAAAACAAACTGAACTACAAATATTTTTGGTTGATGCAAGATTGCTCTTGAACTAGGGATGCTCCTGCATCAGACATCCGGGGTTGTTGAAAAAAAGTAAGTCCCTCACTTTGTTGGGGCTAGAGGAAAACCAAGAAGGTCTACCTCAGCCTGAGAAATCCATGATGAATCTTCTTCTGGTCTACCTTTCCACTTCACAAGATATTTTTTGTATTGTCTTCCTCTGGTGCTACATCCAACTCTGTGGTCCAAGATGTCCTCAATCTGCTCTGATGCTTGTTGTGGTAACTACTTCTTTAGGTCTTCCTCAGTGCTATCACTAAACTCTACTTCATGATATTGATGTAGGTCTGCAATGTTGAAAATAGGTGATATGCCCAATGTCTCCAATAACTCTGCTTCATATGCATTTCTTGAATCAAATTTTATGAGTATCCTACATGGTCCAAACTTCTTCATCTTCAACTTGTTATATGTGCCAACTAGAAATATTTCTTTTCTCAAATACGCCAACACTTCATCTCCAACTACAAATTATTTGTTCTTCTCTTCTCATCTGCTTGCTCTTTGTACTTACTGTTCATCTCCTCTAAATTTTTCCTCACTTGATTATGTATTGTCTCCATGTGTCCTGCAAATTCTTCTGCTTCTGCACTCCTCTTGTCTTCCATGCTGATGTCTCTCAACTCTGCAACTCCTCTAGGGTTAGTTCCTATCACAACCTCAAATGGTGTTCTTCTGGTACTTCTATTCATTGAATTATTATATGCAAATTCTGCTTGTGATAGAATCAAATCCCAATTTCCTACCTTTTCTCCAACCAAGCACCATAACAAGTTTCTCAAACTCCTATTTACTACCTCTGTCTATCCATCAGTCTATGGATGAAATGTTGAACTGAACTTCAAATCTGTCTTCATCTTCTTCCAGAGTGTCTTCCAAAAGTATCCAAGAAATCTTATATCTCTATCTGAAATTATGCTCTTAGGTAATCCATGCAATCTCACAATCTCCTTGAAAAATAGGTTAGCTACATGCACTGCATCAGTTGTCTTCTTACAAGGTATGAAATGTGCCATTTTTGAAAATTTGTCCACCACTACAAATATTGAATCATGTCCTCTCTGTGTCTTCAGCAATCTCATTATGAAGTCCATACTTATGTCTTCCCAAGATCTCTTTGGTATTGTCAAACATTTGTACAAACCAGTATTTTGACTACTCCCTTTTGTAATTTGACATATTCTACAACTTTGCACAAATTTCCTCACATCCTTATGTATGTGAGGCTAAAAGTAATTTTCATTTACCAAAGTCATTATTGTCATGCCCACATTTCCCATGCGGTCACAACACGCATCACACGTGTCATGTCCACATGTGTCATGTGGTCATGACACGAAATATCAAAAATTTTCCCACGCTTCCCTAAAAACCACCTCGCATGTATAAGCGTGCTCAGTGGTGTATGCCTAAGGCATAAACAATACAGTTGTCAGTGGGGTAATATGCTCACGTGCGCACACCCAAACACAATAAGGCCAACAAGGGGGTCTTCGTGACGTGGATAACGTCACTACAAGGGTTAATTTTTTTAAAGCTCCTAACCCCTACATTCCGGAAGAATCCAGCAGCATAACGCCTCACGGGCGTGAGTGGGATTTATTACACAAACACTACTCTTAACATGTGGTTTCCTGATAGGGTAAACAAACTTCCTACGACTCCCTAATTATAATGAATTTACACTTGATCTCATTAATGGATCATTTTTCAACAAAGCCTGATCATCTGTTCTCTTTCCCGTTTTCTTGAAATTTAATATTAATTTCTCCTCCTTCAGACTTAGCATTTTCAACAAAGCCCGTTCATTTGCCCTCTCTTCTGTTTCTTTGAAATTTAATTTTGATTGTATTTCTATCACATTCAATTTACCGTTTCTCTGAAATTTAATTTTGATTGTATTTCTTTATGTTTACCCTACTTTTCTTCATGTTCTCTATCAATCAGAGTTATCACTACATCCTTTACATTATTCCTAATTTTCTTGGTAGACCAAATCACTTAAACAGGGTTTACTAACTTTGCTTGACTTAGTCTCCTAGGTTTCCGCTATAAGTTTCATCTCAACGTTTGAATTAATTTTGATAATTAACTTGTTCCTAATCAGGATTAATGGTAGGTCAAACTTACTTAGTTCTCTTAGCCCAGTTTGGAAATGCCATGCATTTTCTCCTCTTTGTTTTCAAGGTTAACTTTTCTTTCTCTTTCTCTCTCTTTTTCTCAATTGGACGTTTTCTAAATGGCCACACATGGAATGCCTGTGATGGCTTGTTTGCATTTATATTTCAAGGTGTCTTTTGTTAAATGAAAGATCATATTTTTTTCTTTTCATTTTCTTGATATTTAATTTGTGATAATTGTTTAAACTTCCGAAATACTTTTTCTTAAAAATAATATATATATATATATATATATACATAAATATAATATTCTTTTTTAATTTATAAATATATTTTTCCTTATTGTCGTTAAAAATCCCCTAATATGAATTTCTTTCTTTCTTTTAAAAAAATATGGCCTCTCTTATAAATTTATAACAAATAATTTATATATATATATATATATATATATATATTAATATTTTATATTTTATAGTATTTAAATATAATAGGTTTTCCTTTATAAACACCCAAGCATTATGTACATTTCATGTTTTATTTCGAAGGCAATGGAAAATGCCCTAACATATTTTCGTGTTTTGTTTGCTTATGGAGTAGGGTTTAAGGGAGGCAAGGGCGACGGCACTAGCGGCGACAATGGACATGGCCACAGGGGTGGTGGTGCTATGTGTTGGGCCATAGCTGAGGAGGTGGTGTCCACGGTGGCAGGGGAGCACAGGGAGTAGAGGACGCAGGGGTCACGAGGGCCGCAGGAAGTAGGGGCGGAGCTCACAGCGGCAGTAGAGGGTTTCATGGCGGCTACAGGTTGGAAGCAGCGGGGCTTGTGGAGTATGGCGGGGTGTTGGAGTAAGATGGGGTGTGGGGTGTGGGGTGTGGGGTGTGGGGAGGGGATGGAGCCCCCACCCACAACCCACATAGTGGGGTGCGGGTGGGGGCCTGCGTGGGTTGTGGGTGGGGGCTCCGCCCCCTCCCCACACCCATGGTTAGACATTCAGTGGGGGGTTTAAACCCCCACCAATCTTTGTAATAAAAATTTCCTCCTTTTTTTTTACTGTGTTTTTATTTTACACAGTAAACTGTGAATGTCATATATTTAAATTTCTCAATAATTTATGTTTAAATTAAATTCTAATATATATATATATACACAAATTTATATACAGTAAACACAGGGTTTTAATTTATTCAGATTTCACAGTTTTATTCACTGAACCAATAACTGTAAAAATACAGTATAAATATATATATGTGTCACTTAAATATTGTAAGGCATGATCAACTACAATCAGTAAAATTTGATTTTCTTATAATTCATATTTTCAATTACACTCCAAATAACAATTTAAATTTTCTTTTAATTCTAATGTTATACATGAATTAATAAATCTCTCTCTCCTTTTTAATTAAATTTCCATTTCAAGTCACAAATTTCCATTTTAAAATAGTAAGCATAAAATTTAAAATAAAATGAATTAATTGCATTTGCATTTATTCACAACAAAAACAAATGTAAGACCATTTTCAAAATTTCTTTTCTTTTCATAATAACAGAACTACTACTTCATATAACTCATTAAAATTAATATTTTCACAAATCAATAATGAAATAAATTTTAACTAACTTTATTTGCCACAACAACTAATTTCACAACTTTTCAATAGGGATAGGAAGGAAATAGACAATTCTAATATCCTTTTAAAAATAAATTTCTTCTCTTAATCATTTCATAAATTGTAACCAAATGTAATAAACACTATAAATAAAAACTTTATTACAAAGAAGAGGATTTCCTCTTAACTCAAAATTATCACAATTACAACAATAGAAGGAGAAATCTCTCCTCTCAAAATCAACCAGTGTGAGGTTCCCTAATAAGACCATACTCTTCTCAAAGCCATAAGAGTAAATGAAAATAAAATATTTTCCAAACAAGAAAACTCTTCACTCCACTTTAAGCTCAATGAAAACCTACAACACCCAAGGGGAGAAAACACCACTCAACTTGCTCTCCTCCCTACTGTAGACCCGCAAGAGGGTCACCCCCAAGCTAGGGAGATCATCCACACACCTAGGGTATTCCAAAATCCACTTCACAACAAGGTAAAAACAACACACCAAAACACACATACACCCATGGATATTTACACAACACAAAACTCAACCCAGGTAAGTTTAAAGAGGGGTAGAAGAGTGGACACACTCAACTCTAGAGTGCCACCCTTCAACTTTATTTCAACACAATTTTTCTCATGGCCTCAAGCCAAACTTGTTAACAAAAATTCCAAGGAGTTCATATTTTGGCTCTCAAGCCATATAACACAAATTCTCAAAGTCACACAAATGCCCTCAAGGCTTTCAACATCCCAAAAACAAGGCATGACCTCGAGGAGGATCACTCCTCCCCTACCCCACACTTGATGAGCATTTCTCCCAAGTGGAAGAAGCTCTGTCAACATCCCAATAAAAGATCCCCACAATAACACACCAAAAAAAATACAACATAAGCAAAAATAAACATTTTCACACATCCTTCATGCAACAAGTAGAAAAGCAAGGGAAAGGCCTTGAAATCCAACCTTACAAATCCCTTTAATGGATGTAGTTGATGTAGAGCTCCACTAAAATCTCCTCCAACCTAAGCCACCAAACTCCCTCTCACCTTCTTCTCCCAAAAGCAATTTTTAATAAACCAAAATCCTTCAAATTCAACAACCCCCTCTCCCTATCCCAAGTGGGATTAAAATAACCCCAATTCCATGAGTTTGGAGGAATGGGGAGGTGACACTTGTCACCTCCTCACTCTTCCCCAAACTACTATTGTGTCCCAAGGGATGAGTGTTGGCATATGTCACTCACCCATCCCTAAAGTCTTCCTTATCCCTTACCACATGTCATCTCTCTTACGCATGGGAGAAAAAAAAGGAGTAAAAGGGGGAAAAAGGGTGACACATGTCTCCCCTTCCTTCCTTCTTATGAATGACCACACAACTCCATGGGGACTCTCACCAATTGTGAGGGAGACTTAATGTCAAATCCTCCATAATTGGTGGGTCTTGGAGTCATCCCTTACCTTGGGAATTGAAAAGGGATGGGCTTGAGTGTTGGTACCACTCATCCTATCCCTCCCATACCTCCAAATTCGTCACTTAACTTCAGTGTGAAGTTAAGGTGACCATACGGAGGTTACCCAAGTAAAAAGGGACCCTAGACCCATGGGGTATAACCCAGGGTCAACTTTATCCTAATTAGGACACCCAGGGTCAAGTTAAGACACAAGAAAAGGGTCTCAAAAATTTAGAATTTAAAAAATAAAATTCAACTACATTTCTTACAACACAAATCATAATTCAAATTTACAAGAGGGTAGACCTAACCCATTCAACCTCATGAAAGACAACATTACAACATTAAATCAAACACAGAGTTGATCTTGGTTCCTAGTGGAACCAGATCAGCTTCACAAGGGATCACAACATAAGGTGCGGAATGATCTCCAGTATCTGTGGTTTGTTAGCCAAAACCTGCGCACTCAATTACAAGGTCAATTTCATATATAAATATCATAGCCGAAGCAACTTAAAACATCCATTACCATATCATACCATAGTTCTCATAAGCATAAAAGAAATCACATTACAAATTTCTCTTTAACATCACCCAATTAGTTTTCCTATAATGTAAACATTAATCAGACATCACCCAATTAGTTTTCCTATAAAATAAACATTTATCAAACATCACCCAATTTGTTTTCTCTTAAAGCAAACATCTATCTAACATCACCCAATTAGTTTTCCTTTAACATATAAGGTTTAATAGTTTGAAAATCTAGGATCAATAGTCCCCCAAATATAAAAGTATCAGCAACAGTAAGGTAAATAGTCACATGAATGGAAATGAAAAAATGTAGGCCTCACAATTGTCTTATCAACACCAGAATGTCCTACCAATCCACCACTGTGCTTCTCTTTGATCAAATTGTCTCTCATTGAACTCCTAGGTATGTGTAACTAGTTTCCTTTGAACAACATATCTTCCTGAATTAAATAATCCAACCACTTACTCCTATCTATCACAATAGGCTCCTTACATGCTTTCCAATGTTCTACAAAATCAAGATCTTCCTAAATCAAGATCTTCCTCATACATGTTCTTCAACTCTTCAAATCCTAATACTTCAACTCTCATCTCTGTCAGTAAGTTCCTTCTCCGACTCAAGGCATCTGCAACTTTGTTTGATTTTCCACTCCTATGCTTCAACACAAAAGCATAACTCTACATGAAATCTACCCATCTCATATGTCTCTAATTCAACTTTCCTTGACTGTTTAAATATTGCAAAGCTTGATGATCTGTATACAACACAAACTCCTTAGGTAACAAGTAATGTCTCCACTTCTTCAAGGCTTGAATTATCGCATAGAACTCTTGATCATAAACTGAATATCTTCTCCTTGCATCATTCAACTTCTCACTGAAATATGCTACAAGTCTACCTTCTTGACTTAACACTGCTCCTATTGCATTTCCATTTGCATCATAGACTACTTGAAATACCTTATTGAAATCTGGTAATGCCAACATAGGTTGTTCTGTCACTTTCTGCTTTAACAATTCAAAACTTCTATCTGCTCCTGATGTCCACTTAAAGTCTTTTCTATCACCTCTCATTGTTTCTATCATAGGGTTACATACTCAACTAAAATTTCTGGTGAACTTCCGGTAGAAACTAGCTAATCCATGAAATGATCTGACTTCTCCAATGCTCTCCAATGTAGGCCATTCAACAATTGCTCTTACTTTCTCAGGGTCCATCTTCAATTCTTCCACAGAAATCACAAATCCTAATTATACCAACTCTTCCTTCATGAAGCTACACTTCTTGATCTTTATCAGTAATTTCTCTTCTCTCAGTCTCTGCAATACTTGTCTCAAGTGCCACAAATGTTCTTTTTTTTACTGAAAATCATAATGTCATCCAAATATACAATAACAAACTTACCCAAGAACTTCTTCAAGACTTCATTCATCAACCTCATGAAAGTACTTGGTGCATTTGTCAATCCAAAAGGCATCACTAACCACTCATACAATCCTTCATTTGTCTTAAAGGTAGTCTTCCATTCATCTCCTTCTCTGATTTTGATTTGATGATATCCACTCTTTAAGTCTACCTTTGTAAAATACTTTGCTCCACTCAAACAATCCATAATATCATCCATTCTAGGTAGAGGAAATCTATACTTAACTGTGATCTTGTTTATTGCTCTAGAGTCTGTACACATTCTCCATTCTCCATCCTTCTTTGATGCTAACATTGCAGGTACTACATAAGGACTCAAAATTTTTCTGATCAAACCTTTCCTCAACAACTCATGTATCTGTCTATTCAATTCTTCACTCTCTACTGGTGTCATTCTATGTGCTGCTTTGTTAGGCAAACTAGCTCTAGGTATAAGATCCATGTGATGATTGATACTTCTGATTGGTGGCAATCCCTCAGGTACATTATCTGATATGATGTCTTCATACTCTATCAGCAACTCAATTATCTCCTTTGGTTGTGATTCTTTAGTCTCTATCTTTAGGTTTTCAAGCTTCTTAACAGTCAAAGCATAACACATATTCTCATGTCTCAAACCATCCAGAAATTTCCTTCCATCTACCAAACAAATTCTAGCATTCCCACATACTTCACTCTTAGGTTCATCTTACAAAGGAATCAAAGTAATTCTCTTTCCATTTGATGTTATAGTGTATGTATTCTTTCTCCCATCATGTATAGCTTTTCTATCATACTACCATGGTCTACCCAACAAAATATGACATACATCCATAGGCATAATATCACACAATACTTCATCATGATAAGATCCAATATGAAATTTCACCAAACATTGTTCACTCACCAGTACCTTGTGATCATCCTGAATCCATGCTATCTGATATGGCTTAGGGTGTTTCAATCTTTCCAACTTCAACTTAGTCACCATCTCCTCTAAAACTAAATTATATGAACTACCACTATCAATTACAACTTTACAACATTTACCTCCTGATTTGCATCTAGTTCTGAACAAACTTTTCCTCTGTGGTGGTTCCTCATTTGTCTCTACTTGAAATAGTGTTCTCCTCGTGCCTAATGATTCCCCTTTCTTAGGTTTACCAACTAAACTAGGTGATCCAACAAGTTCTTCTTCCACATAGGTTGCTCTTCCACTGTTCTCTGTCCTCTTGCTTGTACTCCCTTGATTACATTCAAATGCTCTATGTCCTTCACCTCCACACTTAAAATAGGTTCCTCTGAATGTTCTCCTCTTAGATCCTCTTCCTTCTCTTTTGTATCCTTCACTCTTGTATGGACTAGGGCTTCCTTTGCGGTATAAACTTTTGTCATCTCTCTAGTATGCATTGTTATCTTTGTCTTCCTTCTTGAATGTGTTATCTTATCTGTTCTCCTCTACATATGATCTCTCTCCACTAGAAAATGTTCTACCTCTCTAAAATTTACCTCCTCTGCATCTTTGTCTCTGATCATGCCTCTGTATCTAGCTACTTTCTCCTTGCTTGCTTCACTATGTCTGGTCCTTATGATCATCTTATGAAATTCTTCAGTGTACTCCTTCACAGATTTCTCCTTTTGTCTCAGGTTTTATAGTCTCTTCAATAGCTCCAACTCATAGTCAGCAGGTATAAACTAATTCTTCAACTTTGTCATCATTCTATCCCACTTTGTAATATTCTCTTTTCCTCTTATGTTTCTATCCAACTAAGCTTCTTTCCACCATATAGCAGCATGTCCTTTCAACTTTGTCTTTGCAAACTTTACCTTCTCCAGATCTTCAATTTCTTCATACTCAAAGTATTCTTCTAGGTCATTTATCGAATCAATCAGCTCTTCAGGATTCAAATTGCCAGTATAGTTTGGCACATCAACTCTAGGTCTTTTCCCAATCTTCAAAATAGCTCACAACATCTTGACTTGATCTCATTCTTCTTCTTCATCTCCTAGGGTTACTTCATTTTGATCAGCGGATTGAAATTCTTATCATCATCACTTTCAACATTAGGTCGAGGTGTTAGGCCTCTTTGCCTATCTTCTTCAACAGCATCCAAGCAAACTCACATTTTCTTCATCATTTCTATCATCTCATCCACTTGTCCAGCCATAGTACCAATAACAGGTATTCTCCTCGGCAGCATTTCTTCCTAGGATCAAGTGTAACTACCTCAAGTTTGGCAATCTAGCTACAATGTGACAACTGCCTCACAATCGGCAATTGGTTGACAACACAGGTAGTCTGCCTCAGATTTGACAATCTGTCCACAGCAAGATCTTACAAAATTCCTTCACCAATTTTGCTCAATTCACTCACTTCGCTCCCAAAAGATTTAAACTTTGCTCTGATACCACTTGGTGCAGCCACAGTTAGGAGGGTCCATAGAGTGAACAGTCTAGACCATGCAGCAAGAGTAAATACAACAGAAACAACTCAAAGATAAAAAACAAATGCAGATTCAGTCATTCAATATATCATAGATTCAAAATACAAATTGGTCGGCAACATGCAGGCTTACAATTAGGGCTCACATGCCTAATTCCTCAATTACAGAATATGGACAAGATATGGCTTTGAAGCTCCTTCGCAAAGAATTTAAACTCTCAAATTATGAACTAATGATCAACTATCAATCACTACTTTCCTAGGAATCTACAACATGATTATATATCATCTCCAAAACCTAAGATTCCTTCGCATCGGCCAAGGAAGATCACAAACTCCAATGAAGAGCTATAACGTGTGTACATGGATAGGTCAGAACTAATCATATAGAACTCCTCTGCAAATGAATGGAATAGCATGCGAATCTCAAGGAAGGTTGGCCACAATCCAAACAACATTGAATGATGTGTCATTTAGCTCTGCAAGTTGTGAAAGTGCTTCACAAGTCTTCTCCTTTAGCTAATTATTTGAGACTGTCAAGATGCTTTGTTTTGAGAAAATAGTCGATCTTCTAATAGCGATATCTTTCTAGTACCTAATCCAAATGAGCTAAATTTTGGATATGATGTGCATGAATGTGTCTAGATGCTAAGTCTAGCTCCGCAAGGTCTGAAATGAAACTGCGGCAAAATGCAGACCAAAATATAGAAAATACTACTGACTGAACTTACTGGAATGAACTAGAAAATGAAAGAAAACAAACTAAACTATAAATGTTTTTGGTTGATGCAAGATTGCTCTTGAACTAGGGATGCTCTTGCATCATTTTGTCAAAGTGGAAAAAGGAAGGAGAAGAGTCTCCCATTGTGAAGTCTAGTTCCTTGTTTAAAAGCACTATTATTGTGTTGAGACTATGTATAAGTCTAGAGCTCATAGAGCTTTGTATGTGAGAAGAGATGTGAAGGAAAGTTATATATAAACTCCTTTGTTCAAGAAAAAATTTGTATATACTCCTTGTTAAATATTTAGTATTTTTGTGAAAATGAAAGAATAGTTTTCTCTATCCTTATTGTAAAATAAGTACTTACTTTTAATATTTGAAGAAAAAAAGATGTATTAATTTTTAGTGATTTGGAAAAGAAATGCATGGCTTTTTCTCTCTCTCCTATTTACTTTAAAAAAAAGAGAATATGCCTTTGTCATAAATAAATGTGTGGGGTTTAAATTTGAACATTAGAGGAAATTTATACCTGTGTGTATTTTATTGTTCAACTCTAATACATTGTATAGTGTTATGTCGTAAAATGTCCCCCTAGGACTTTTACCTGTTAAGTTTAGCTCTCGAGTCCCTTTTTTATATATTGCATGTTAGATTTAACTCCTGAGACAAAATGGCCTGAAACCCATGTCAAATGGGGCTTGAGGGACATCAGTGAGCTTTAACCCTAACCCAAAATAGGTCCTAGGGAAAGGGCGATCGTGCCCTTGTCCTGCCCTATTTTGGCGGGGTCCCAAATTTGAATGTCAGTTTTGTGACCATTAAAGGTTTCCTTGCCAACATCTTAAGGTTGAATTACAAAATCTGTAGAAGGAATGCATATATAAGCATGTTTAGGGTTTCATTTGTAAACTAGAAGATGAGATATTTTGGAGAACTTATGAATTTAGAGCATTCAAAGCATTCATTGTGGAAGAGAAAACTTGTCTTGTTATTGTGTTTGTTATGCAGATTTGGCTTCATCTTCTCATGATGTGAAGGGTATTCATCTACATGTGAGCTACACCTCCGAGGTGATTTCCATTTGTGTTTTAATCAATTATTCATCAATTTATTTTTTCCTTTATCCTACAAGGATATGTACTCTTTATCAAAAAATGGTGTTGAAAGGCTTGAATGCCATTGTGAGGCTTGACTGAGGCAAGCTCCTAAACACCACAACCCCAGACCCCTTTTCTTGTGATTGCAGGTGACAGATATCGGATCGTGAAGAGTGGAGTTATAGAGGAGTGTTACAGAGCATAAGGATTCTGGATCTGACAAAAAGCAACGGAAAAGAGCACAGTCGAGGCTTGGGTGCTAGTCCCTTTGCCCTTCGAGTTTATAGAGGTAGAAATCTCTAGAACAGGGATCATCAGTAGCAAACAGAGATTGTAAGCCCCCGAAGAAAATCCTACCTTGGGCTTGGGTGCTAGTCCCTTTGCCCTCGACAGTTCAAGATCCTGAACTTCAAAAACTGGTCGGTATCTAATCTCCATTTAGCATCTCTGTGTGCAATCATTTGTCAGGATTTGTCTATTTGTTTATGATTTTGCATTATTATGGTTTTGAGCATAATTGGGCATTAAATTAACACATTAATAATCAATTTCCAAATTTCCCTATCATTACAAGTGACAACCAACCTGTAGGTGAATCCTCTTGCAGAAGTTGTGATTCAACTCAATTAACTATCCTTGAATGGTAAGTGTGAAAGGAGGATTTAGGAAAATCATTCATAAAACCCTTGTCCCCCTTTTTCATACATAACATATAGAAAGAAAAAAAGTGTTAGTATACACATTGATATTTATATATAAGTATACACATTTATATTTAATTATGTTAAATGGAGAAGTCTCTATTTTTCTTTTATATATACAACAGTGCTTTATGTTTTATTTATATATATATATATGAAAACTTTTAAATAAAATCATGTGGGCAAATGATTTGTTTTAGTTTATTGTTTTAGGTTTAAGTAAAAAAAAGAGGCAAATGTTTTTCATCGTTGTCTTTTCTTTGTAATGGTAGGGGAGGGTTTATGCCTCCCCCCATTAGCCCACGCATGTTGCCTTGGCAACAACGCTCACCCCACCCCACAGCACCACCCATGGGTGGTGTTGTGGGGAGGGCTAGGGCCCTCCACATAGGGGCTACCCATTGGTGCGCTTTCCAATGTTTGTTTAAAATAAAACAAAAGTTCTCTATTATTTTTATATTGCTATCAATAACACATTTTAAAAGCCTATGTTAATAATCTAGTTTGGCCTTGTTTATATATATATATATATATATATATGTTAAAATAACCTGGTTATAGGGTCCAGGAACCACAAAATTTGGGCCAATCCCAGAGTCTATCCATTAACAAAATGGCAGAACCAAGTATCAGAAAACAAGCCCAACCCAACATGGCCAAAACCCCTACAACTGACATCCATACTACCCTTGCTATACAAACTCATGCCTAAGCTACCCAGTGAAGAAGGCAAATTACATATGCCCTATTCCACTGTATATGTATCTTATACAAAAAGAAACTGACTAACCTTATGTTATCATAAACATAATCTTACTCATTCCTTGTTGCCTTTGGAAGACTCTTCACCCTGACTACCCTCCTTGGATTCACAGCAACCCAAGAAGTCTGGAATGGCATTTACAGGGAGCTCGAACCGAAGATGCTTAGCCAAGGTCTCCACAACCAATTGAAGAAAAATTTGATGTTTCTTGACAGCGTGCAGATGAGCCATGATACAATCATGGTATGAATCAGCTTGAGAAATATCTCCCATGTCATCATGTAGTAAGTATGAGCAGGGCGCAACCGACATGATTGAGGCACATGATAATGCCTAAGCTGCACTGAAGGATTTCCATCTCTCACAAGAATGACCAAGGTTGAGTAGGTATTTTTCCATAGCCTCCAGCAAGACCACCTCCGGCTTACCATCTAATTCCTTAGAAACTTCCCATATTTTCTTCATCCAACATCATAAGTTGGGGCTCTCTATATCCATATAAATATAGTTAATAAAATCCACAGTTGCATCCTCCCTTAAAACTTGCTTCTTGTATTTTCTTGTCGTCTCTACCATCTTCTTCCCCTTATTTTTGACATCCCAATTATGGGTATCACCACTGTGTCGTTTGCTCATGGAATTTGCCATTACCACTCTCCACATACTATTTTCCACCTAGCAGATATAGAAAATAAACTAAAGACATGACTCATATTGAGAAGGCAAAAGTAATCCACATTTGATCTTGAAACATTGCCACCACACTCCTTAATGAGTTCCACATGCATCACTGAATGCTACCCCATTGTCATCCCGCTTAGAAATTATTACATTGTTATGTCCTTACGAATGCATCATTGATTAATTAATGTTGCTTAGATAAAATTTACAAAATGAGAAAAAAAAATAACTTAGAGATAAATACAAAGGAGCATTTTAGAAAACTTAGCACTAAACTTGAAGGATTCAAAACACCTTTTCCTCCTCTCCCTGTTCTCTCCAAATCAGCAAAAAGAAAAATCAGTGTTACGAGGGTTATTGGCATTTTTATAATTTGTTTTTAGGGTTTTTAGGTTGCCCTAATGGGTTAGTGACTTAACTTTGTTGTAGGATTGATTAATTTCATTTAGGAAATACTAATCCTTTTCTAGTTTTTTATTATATAAGGCGGCAAACCAAGGGCCAAACCCTTACACCATAAACCCAAAAAAGAATAGCAAAGGCTCAGAAACAAAAAGAGCCACCAACCCCAGCAACACAAATAGCATTAACAGCCAATAAACAACAGATAGTAAATGTAGCAGTCTAACAGTAGATAAACAGAAAGTAAATAAACAAAGCTAAGGAGAAACATCCTCCCAGCCTTTAGCTAGAAATTCATAAATCTTGTCAAACTCTTTGACCTTCTCTTCATCAGCTCCACGGGCAAGGGTGTCATGTTCCTGTAGCAGGGATAAATTAAGCATAACTGATCGGCAGAGCATATAGTTGATAAAGCATCTCATAGATCTGATCCTTTGTTCCAGTGATTCATTGAGCATAGCTGATCGGCAGAGCATACTGTTGATAAAGCATCTCATAGATCTGATCCTTTGTTCCAGTGATTCCACACAGCCTCTAAGAATAGTAATTTCATCCTCTTGACCGTCACCATCTTCCTTAGCAACCTCTTCAACTTCCTCAACAGTCACCCTCTCCTCTTCTTGAACATTATCATCAGCTTCAAAATCTCCTCCATTAGAATCCTCCTTATCCTCAACCCCTGCATTCTGCTCCAAAATCTCATGAACCTCAATGTCATCTCCTTTAGCCTTGTCATCTCCCTGAGTAGAATAACCAAATTCACTTTCAAAATAATCAATGAGCTTAGCCAGAGGGGCTGGTTTACCAGCAATTCTACCAGACCTTCTAACTCCCAAAGAATAACATTCATTTTTAACTTTGACTGCAGTTTTAGCTTTAGATTTTTTCGAAGGTCCCGCAGTGTCACTGTTTGGATTTGTATGGGCCCCAATATCCTGAACTTAGGAAATCTCCACAGTAGAAACCTTAAATTTCCTTTTTATCCCCTTCACATTTCCAATCCTGTTCTAGTTAATTATATATTATTGATTTAATTTATTGTTTGGGAGATTTAATTGACTTGGTCACTTATAATTAGTTTAAGTGTTAGACTATTTAATTGTTGAATGATTTATATTTAATTTGATTATTGAATAGCATGCATTGATTAATTATTTTTATAGGATTAGTTTATGCATTTTCTTGTTTCGAAAGAAATTGTTTTTATGTAATTATTTAAATGTTGTATTTAGGTTTATTTCTTATGCAATTAAATCAATTTAAATTAATTAAGCATAGTTTTTATTTCTATGGTCCATTTGACGTATTATATTTAATCTACAATTGTTGTAATATTTAAATCAACTTTAGAGTATTTAAATATTAGTTAAATTTATTTATTTTCACTTTAGTCATTTAATGCCTATGAAAACGGTTCAATTTTGCATTTAGCATTCTATTTTAATTCTATTCCAAATTGTAATAGTTGTAGAGATTATTCATAAGATTATATTATTGCATTTTAATTTTCTTATTATTTTAATTTGTTTTAGGTGTTCAGTCTTTCCTTTAGGGTGAGATCAACTTTCGCAACATATAGGAATCTTAGGGGAATTTATCCTTGGAAAGGGTCTCCCCTTGTGATGTCGCAAGATGCATCACCAAACCCTATTTAGGTTAACCTCCATATCAAAGGGTATACAACGGAGTTTCATACACCCCTCTTCTTGTTTCCCTTCCCCATCTTGTACAGTGTGACGAACATACGTTGCATGTGCAACGTCGTGTGTGTTGTTTGGCATCTGTGTGTTGCCTTGTCATTGATGTCAAAAAGGTCTCCATGTCTTGGTCAGTGGTCTTCATGTGCTTTCAATGGTCTTCATGCTTTCATGGTCTTCCTCTACTACATGAGGCACTGTCATAGGTCACTATCATAGGAATCTTTCTCAGCTATCAAGAATGCTTTGATAACAGTGAAAAGAAGTTTCTAAAATCCATAAGGAGGTCAGAGAAGATCCTGATTGAAGTATGACATACAATGTCATTAAATAACAATTGTGTGAGATGTAAATGAAGGTTGCAAAGAATCCTTCAAAGAAAGCTTGAAGGTTGCAAAGGATCCTGCAGGTGTCAGAGGTAAGATGGTTATTGTTTTGCAGAGGTTAGTGATAAAATTGTAAAATGTTCTCTGGCAGATATCTTCTCTATCTTAAAAGCCTAAATCCTAACAATGTTATGCTTTGAAGAGGCTTTGGAGTCTAACCCTTGTTTTCCTATCATGCACATTGCAATTTATGTTTTAGTTTTTGGTTGACTGGAGCTAGCAAGTGATCAACTTAAAAGTAACCGTTTGGAGGTATGTTATAACATGTGTTGACTGGCCCCGATGGCCCCAATGCCCTAGGCATCTCGGTCGTCCAAGGTTGTTTTTAAAATGTGTGGTGGGGTCTTCAATCGTAAGGTCCAAGTTTAAAGTATGATGTGACGGGAAGATCAGATCAACGATCAGGTTTAAAGACAGTTTAAATTCCAACGAATATGTTTCTTTCTAAAAATTGACGGTAGCCTAAGAATATCTGAATGCAAATAGATAAGCAAATGTGGATATTGCTAATTCGATATGTTGCCCGTGCTTTATGTTATTTTTAGAAAAGGCAGTTCTAAGTTTTTAGCAACAGAAAGGACATTGATATATTGTGATTTGTTTTCAAGTTTTGTAGATAAGAAGGTTAATGTAGAATATAGAGATGAACAAAGGTAGAGATACTACATTGTGGAGTTGAATAAAGATTGCAGAGATGTGTTAAATGTAGAGATGAACAATATTTATTTTTGCAGTGATGACTTGTTCTTGCAGGTTGCAGAGAGTATTTTAATGTTTGAAGCATGAAAATGAATTGAAGACCTATTGTTTATCAGGAGTTTATATCAATTTTTGCAGAGATATTTTGTTATCAGTATTCGAGTATATTGAATATATATTTTAGTCTGCATGTTTTAGAAGGATGATGTAATTTTTTTAAGTTGAATTTGTATGGCAGAGGAAATGTTTTGCAGAGATAACAAAGTTGGATGAAATATTGTGTTGATCCATTAACTTGCAAAGATGATTATATGGTTGCAGAGACATTAAAGTGATTAAGTTGTTTGCAGAGATGATATTAGGAATGTTACAGAGACAATCTACTTTACAAAGATAATTTGTGTTTATGATGTGCTTGTTTTTTGCAGAAATGGTCTTTTTGCAGACATTGAATTTGTGACCAAGAACATATTGATGAAACTATTGAAGTTTATGCAGATATCAAGTGGTATTTTGGTGATTTGATTTACATCAAAAGAAGACATTATTTTATCTTTTTGCAGAGATTGAAAATCAAAGTTTTGTAAAGGATTTGTTATAAAAGGAAAGAGGAGATATAAGGTTCAAGAGTTTGATTGAAACAGGGAAATCCCCTGATTGTTGTACTTGCTCTCTTAATGTTGGAGAGATTGTGAAAAGTCATTGAGACTTTCTGTATTCCAGTGAGGCTTTGTAAAGAAGTTTTTAAAAGTTAAGCCAGTGAGGCAGTTCATGAGTGTTTTTTCTACCCCTGGAGGGTTTTCCACTCATTAATCTCCTTGTGTCATAATCTCATGTCTTGATATCTTGCATAGCTTTATTTACCATATGTGATTTATGTGATTGGACATTTGATGAATGATTGTTCAAGTAATTAGTTCAAATTTTGATTAACCTCTTTGACAATTTTGAGAAAGTGGTAAAATTAGGTTTTTATATCAACACTGATTCACCCCCCCTCTCAGTGTTGATTGTACTCCTACAGTGTGTGCACGTTAAATGCTCATGCATGTAGCACGAGAGTGTGAGTTAGGGTTTGTTTAATAATTTTTTTTGTTTGATTTTCATGTCCACATGTAGAATGTGGGCATGAAACTCTCTTCCTTGCATTCTTTGTTTGTTTGTGGTGATTACTATCTTATTTTGAATAGAGTTTTTTTTTTACAAGGATTTATGTGTTTGTTGATAGAGATTGAATTTTGTTGATCAATACAATTTTTTTGAAGTATTTGACCTACAAATGTAGGATGAGGCTTATTTTGTAAAGTAAAATTGAATTATTTTATTTGATTATCTTGAATTAAATGCAAGGCTTATGCAGATAAACCTATTTACCATTAAGTGAAAACAATTTTGGAGAAATACATTGAAATATTTTAGGAAATAGGTATAAAAATTAGTGGGATTTCAAACCTAAAATATTCACTCTAGAAAATATTGTTTTATTTTTATATGAAAAAATATTCTTCTTAATATAACAAACAAGAGTAGTTGTATAAACATAAAACTCATAAGTGAATGTGTGACCACGGTCAAGTATTATGTTCTGGTAAATGGTATCCCCTGAGGGTATTTTAACTTTGGAAGAGGAATTAGACAGTGGGGTCCTTTATCCCCCTATTTGTTCATAATCATGGCTGAGGTTCTAGGGAGGAACATCTTGAACCTTTTGAGAAGACAAGATCTAAAAGGGGTTAGAGTTGCTTCTACTATGGACCCCTCAGCTATACAACAATTTGTGTATGACACTATGTTGTTTGGAGCAGCTTCGGTGGTGGAAGCTAGAAAGTAGAAATAATTACTTAATAACTATGCTATGGCTTCTAGGAAATGCATAAATTATGATAAGAGCAATGTCTTTTTCTTCAACACTAACCAAGACCTTTAGTAGAAGATTAAAACCATTCTCAATTGTAATTAGGTTGCTCTGCCAGCTACTTACTTGGGCCTCCCCCTCACTGTCAAAGAAGTGACCTCCTCTTACTGGAATTCTATACTTGAGAGAATCTAAAAGAAGTTGGAAGGCTGGAAGGGTGAGCAATTGAGTCAAGTTAGTAAGTACCAACTCCTGAAGGCTTCTCTCCAAGGTATCCCCACATACTTTCTCACATTGTTTAAAATGCCTAGATACATAGTTGAGAAATTTGAAAAAATCCATAGAACTTTCCTCTGGATGAGGGTAGAAGAAAAGAAGAGGATCTCCCTCATCAGCTGGGACAAGGTATGTCTTTCTAAGTCTCAGGGGGCACTAGGCATCAAAAAGATCCAATTGATGAACAAATCCCTACTAGCGAAGGTGGGGTTGTGTTTCTTGAAGGAAGAAATAGACTGGGGAGAGATAATGAGAGCCAAGTACTTGCATAATGGGGAGAAAGTTGGCTTCCTAGATCTTGAGGAACTCCATAAAGGTTCCATAATCTGGAACAAAATGCTAAAAACTAGGAACATCCTCTTTCAAGGAATGAAATGAAAGTTTGGCAATGGGCATAAGATTAGATTTTGGAAAGACACTTGGCTGCAAGACAACCCTATAATTAGGAAATGAGAGTCTTATCCATAGAGCAAGCAGTTTCTTTGGGGAAAAGGTTATTAATTATATTGACCACTTTTAGGGTAGAAGACAGTGCAAAAACATAGCTGAATGTTGGCCTAAAAATAATATTTGGGATCAGGCGGTTAGCTCCTTACAACTTAGGTTGAACAACTACAGAATTCCCATGTTTCCCAGACAGGATGAAATGTTATGTGTGCAAGACAATCAGGGTCTCTTCTCTATTAAGACCACTTACAATCTATTGTCTAACAGTGGTCAATACAATAGAATCTGGAAGAAGGTTTGGAACAGTCACTTGACTCCCAAAATCAACTTTTTCTGGTGGTCTATGGTACACCACAAAATCCTGACCATTGACAACCTTAAGAAAAGATGCTTTCAGCTAGTTAATTAGAGTGTGCTCTACCATAAGGAGGAAGAGTCCATATCCCACTTGATCCTTCCTTATGATTACACAAAAGAGATTTGGGGTATGATATTGGGTAAGTTTGATCTTGATTGGGTGATGAATGAAAGCCTCATTAAATTTGTGGAGGGTTGGACTGCCCCCTTTAGACATCTGAGAATCAAGGAGCTATGGAGACAGATCCCCCCACACCTAGGGTGGAGCATCTAGAAGGAGAGAAACAATAGAATCTTTAGAGATTCTACCAAAATCCCTAAGGAGGTCTTTTTCTCTTTCAGCAAATTGGTGTCTGAAAACACTTCCAATAGCAGTTTGAACACTGCCAAAAAAACCCCCAACCCACTCAGAGTTGCAATTGGCCAAATGTTGGGGATTACCCTCAGACATAGCTACCTTTGACAATTCCAAAAAGATTGCTCATTAGAGCACTATCTGGAAACCACCCCCATAGGACTGAGTTAGGCTTAATTTTGATGGAGCAGCCAAGAGCAGCATGGGTATGGCTAGTAGGGAGGAATCATCAGAAGTGGAAATGGGCAAATGATTGTTGCTTATGCAAGAGGGATATGTAAATAGTATAACAATGTGGCTGAGGGTATTGCCTTATTGCGGGGTCTTAAAATTGCCCTTACCTTGGGCATAGACAAAATTCAAATTGAAGGAGACTCAAAAATTATTATAGATGTTGATTTGGGTAAGGCTGACACTAGCTGGAAACTCAAGGACATAACTGGGGACATAACAGGCCTATTGATGGGGTTCAGAGATAAAGAAATAGGGTACACCTTCAGATAGGGTAACAAGGTGGCAGACAGCATGGCCAACCTTAGTCAAAACCTCAATAGTTGGAGGTGTTGGAGGAATGTGAATAGCCTCCCTAAACATGTTCAAACCCTCCTCCTAAAGGAGCTACATTAATTCCCCTTTATGTGTGTCATGTGTTATGGGATTGCTAATTTGAATTCTATCCCCAGGTGCACGCACTTTTGGTACCATTGGGTGATGACTCATAGACAGGTCAGCATGATGACTAGGACGACCCAACCTCACAATCATGTGACAAGTCACATGGTGAGGAAGATGATGGGGCAAAGATTTTTAACCCAGTGTAAGGTTTACTTTAATGATTGTTTTGATATTACCCATCATATTGTGTACATGGCATGTAGTTCACATAGGGTGAATTTATAGCATGTTGAAATCATTAGGCAGCAGGGTGACGAAGAAGGTCTCCAACTCTGAGAATTGCTTAGCTGGTTACCTGCCAAAATCAAGATCAAACTTTTACAGTGTCTCATAGTTCACAGCCTTGCTAATTTCACTCTGTAAATTGCTAAGATTATCATCTCTGTGAATATGGGGGAAGAGAGAACCAAAATGAAACCATTATCCTGCAATGAATTTAATACAAATAAAACTCTGTGGCACATATGTTGCGAGGGTGGTGTGGCTCCTTATCTTGAATGCTTGCAGGGGTACAATGAGAATTTGTCGACGCAGTGTGTGGTTTCTTGGGATAACAGAAGGGTCCAGATTGGGGGTGTTAGGTTTGAGATAACATAGCAGGTCATTAGCCTCACTACATGCATGACCATTGAGGGTGTGAAACAAAAATTCCAAAGCAAGGTTTTAGACCCGGACGACATGGCTCTCTTTCTGAAGAAGGGATAGGAGATCTACAACCTTCAAGGTAGATTTGACTGTGAAAGACTGCCAAGCCATGGGATGATGTCTTCTACATGCTGATGAAATTCTTTACCTTGGAAGGTAGGTTTAGTCACTTTTACCATTACCATTTTGTACTTCTAAATCATTTTAGAAGAAATTAGTTAATTAGTTTCCCCTTCTACCTTCTCTCGTCTCTATAGGCTTCAGTCTTGGCTGTGATGAAATTGCATGCCCTAAACACTAAGAAGCCTTTGATACCCCTACACCAATACCTCATCTACCAGTTGTACAAGTTTCATCTGGCTTTATGCTCACCTAAACAGATTGCGGCTACTCGGGTTAATAGTTCCCCTAGTGCCTCTAAACATGCCAAAGACCAGAGTCATGGAGTGGTTATAAGCGAACTCACCCCTAAGAAACTTTTGGAGACTCCCATAGACACTAGGGTTTCTACTTCCAAGAAAAATCCCAGTCCCAAAACTAGCTCGGTGAAAAACCCCAATTTGGCTTGTCACCCCCTAGCCAGGCTAAGGCTAGCATTGTTCCTAAAATTGGAAATCCCAAGTCAGGTATGAAATCCACCAAAAGAAATCTTGTCATCATTGATAACAAGGGTGATAATACTTAGAAGAAAGCCAAGGATGGGAAAGAGGATGCTTGTAAGTTTGTTAATGTTGGTGAGCTTCTCAGGAAGGAGGGGCACAAGATGGAGAAAGGTAAGGTGGTTGAGATTTTGGGTGGGGATGAGGAAGATAGTGAGGAGACTCAGGACGAGGGGAAGTTTACATCCCAAGGTAAAGTTAGAATGCCCATGACAAGGAGGTCTATCATACTTTTTGTGAAGTCTACCCCCTCACTTAAGGAGCAGGTGGTTTCTAGTAACTCAGAGAAGAAGAAAGAAAACATAGATAGCCAGGAAAATGCAGAGAAAGAGGAGGAGATTTTGGGTTCGAAGATAGGTGATGCGATGGATATTCAAGGCCCTAGCCTTTTCCTGAAGATGAATCTTCCAGATTCTGAGACTAAGAATTCTACTAACCAGAAGGAGGAAAACCAAGCCATCAAGGAAGGGGAAACCAGTTCCAAGGAGGTGCCTATGATGGAAGCCATGAATGCCAAAATCATGGAATGGAGAAAAGTTTCAAAATCCTTGCCTGGTTCGCATCTAAAGTTATGCACAGATCAGCAACCATGTTGACTATCCTACAAGACTTGGAATTAAACAAACATGGCATAGGGAACAAGAAGATGAAGGACTATGAAGAGGTGTACCACTTCCTAACGGAACACTAGGGTTAGTTATTCAACTAGTCTTGGGTGTTTTTCTCTCTATTGTTTTTTGGTGGTTGGTCTATTGTCCATTGGTGTCAATCTGTTATTTCTGGTTGTCTTCTATTTCTGATGGTTTACTGTGTCTATTTTGGACTCTTTTGTCTATGTTGTGTGCCTGCTGGGCCATTTTGTAATGGGATCAACACCCTAGTTTTGTCACTTATAGTAATCAAAAACATCTAGCTAAATACAAGATTACATATAAGAACAACTGCATACAAGAACAGTTGTATATACATAAAAGACTTCACAAACAACAACTAAAAAATTTACATATAAGAACTTTTATTTTTCCATCCATGAGCCCTTCTAAGCCATCTACCTCTACTTCTCTTCCTATTTGACCGAATTCTAGATGAAATCCCAACATGTCTACCCCTTTCTTGATCTCTTTTGTAGAAATGCCCTATTCTTCTCGTTTGTACATTCCTACTTCCCTCCCTCCTTTTCCATCCAACTTATTGTGACCTCCACAACATGCCCCTAAATTTTGTGAATTTGAGGACCTTAGTACTAGAGTATTATGGTTTGCATTTTCAGAAATGTCTTGATGATCATTTGTATTGCCTTCCTTTTGTCATGTTTAGATAATTTGTTTTGTCTTATTTTGAGTCAGTCTTGCAATTAGGGCTTGATAGAAATTCAATAAATTATGTCTAAAGGTGTAAAGGGAACATTCAAAGTTAAGGGGTTTAAAGTCACCTTTATCGTATTAAAGTTATAATGTTTATTGTTTGCTAAAGTTGCAAATTTATGTTAAAACCCCGAGCTCCCATTGCTTTTATATTACAATCCACCCTCGAAACCCCGAAGCTTGAAGGTGGTTTCTTGCAAAACCACAATGAAACCCTGAGGTCTAAAGGGCACCACTTTATATTCCCATCCATTTTGTTATGGATTAAAAAAGTTTCCACATGTATTTTTACCTCCTGATTTAGCTCCTATGTCCCTGTGATTACATTATTCATTATAAATGTTCATCCCAATGCAAAATTTCTCGACACTAATGGAAAATTGGAATAAGGGGCCCATGTTTTATCTTATCTTGGACCCAAAAGGAGCTCAAAGACTTGGGTACCACTGCCCAAGTCCCTCCCGATTAGTTGAGGCAAAATCAAGTTTATGTCAACCTAGGACCTTTCAAGAGGTATCTGCTTGTCAGCTCTTTTGGTTTAATTTCATGATTGTTAGTGAGAAAAAATATATAAGCATGTTTTTGAATTCATTTGTAAGCAAGATGGATATAGCTAACTTGTGACATTGAAGGAAAGAAAGCAAGAGCATTCATTGTGATTCTAGAGCATATTTGTGTGTTGTTATTGTGTGTTTGTTGCAGGCATGAAGCTATCATCTATCCACCTTAGGAGTTGAAGGATCTTCATTATTCTAAGGAATCATCACATAGGTTATATCATTGTTGTTTATCATCATTTGAAACATTTAATTATCATTGTTTTCAACCTCTGTCCCCATGAGGGCACGCACTCTCTATCAATCAATGGTGTTGGGAAGCTTGAATGCTATCTCAAGATTTGACTGAGGCGAGACACTAAACACCATAACCCCAAACCCCTTCTTATCTTCTTGTGTGTAGGTTACAGGAGCGAGATCTGGAGAATGTGAAGATACAGGAAGATTGAGTGAAGATCATGGTCTCGAGATCTAACAGCAACTATGGAACATTCCTGTATCCAAGACTTGGGTGATGGTACCCTAGTCTTTTTGCCCCTTCTGACTTCAGATCTAGCATCAGAGCAGCATCTGCAACATCTTTCCAGTTCATACCTCATGTAGAATCTTCCAGTCCAAACTTGGGTAGTACTGAATTAGTCCTCTGACACCTTTGCTTTTGGGAGATAGGTTCTATCATCTTCCTGATCATCCCTATGCAATTGGTTTCTGGATTGTTGTTGTACTTATTCTGTTATAAGATGATCATTATAGAACTAGGGTTTCATGCATTGTTGTCCTGGGGTTTGATAAAAAGGCTGAATTAAATCTGATTCCTCTATAGCATACCTGAGTACAAGATCTGTAGTTGAGTCCGCCTTCATTTGGTAGTGATTTGTCTTGGTCTTGTCCTTGAATGTTATATGGAGAAGGGTTTGAAATAGTTTGTGTTCTAGTTGTCATCATTCTCCTTTTTCATACTAAACATTTTATTGAACCCGTAGCTTCGAGCATTTTCTTGTTGATTATTCAAATTAGATCTTTGATTGATTCATTGCATATTTATCAAGATTCATTTAAAAATCTTGCATAATTTTGAAAAAAGTGCATATTTAGGCATTCAAAAAGTGTGCATTTTGGTAAAATTTTGCATTAGGGTTTCAAAAAAAATTCTCTTGCATGATCATATTGGTTGCATTAAATATTCATCAAATCTTATTTGGCATGGTAATCTTGCATCATTTCACATCATTAATTTGAAAATTCAATTTTTTGCAATTACACATTGTGTATTTCAACATTTCTTTCACATATATCTTTGCAAGAAATCTTAAAAGTTATCTATATTGCCTTTTTGTGCAGCACTTTTAGCATTGGGATCACTTCGTTTGTAGTGACACTAGTGTGTTTTTTATCTTTGCAAAAGCTTCAAAAACCTGGTTTGGACTCAAACTAGTGTCTTGGTGTGCAAAAGTCTCACATATATGGCATCTAATCAAAACAAAGATGGTGTGGCTCCTCCCCAATTTAACAAGAAAAGGAAGGACCCTAAACTCGTCATATCTTTCAAACCACATGAGGTCATTATTAGAGACATTGATGGTCCTCTTTACATAACACCCAAGAATAAGTGGAAATCCTATGAGAGGAGTTCTTATTGATCCTAATTGCATGATAAACATTATCACAGAAGAATTTTTATACATGAATGATCTAACACAAGATACTTATAATCCAACAAATATAATGATAAAAGCACATAATGCTTATTTTTTTCTGGCAATTGGAAAGATAACACTTTAATTAAGGTGGTTGAAAAAGCTCTAGAAGCATCATTTGTTATCATTCTCACTTTGAATCCCTTTTGTGTGAAGTTAGGACATCCTTGGCTAAAATCCATGAAAGTGGTTCCTTCTACTATTCATAAGTACTTAAAGTTCCTTCATAAAGGACAAGTGCATGTTGTTGGCACTAGTTAAAATTTTAGGGTTTTGGTGTGTTTGTCTAGGTTTAAAATATCATTTCCCAATACCCTAAAACCTTGTATGCCCTTTTAATAATCCTAATGTTCTAATCTGTTGGTGACTTTCCTAGCCGGTCACCTGAGAACTTCAATCACAACTTGGCCCCTATCTCTTTGTGGTGATACCAGCCCCCCTGTGTTAGAAGAACCGATTGTTTCCTGTTTGCCATCCAACTTGCCTAGCCTTTGAAAACTCGCGCTAATGAGCGCCTGCCAAGTGTCCATTCCTCACTTGGCTTAGTACACAGTGTGCCTGTACTGAGGGCCTTCTTTTGTTTTTTTGTGATGCTGCACCAACCTGAAACTTGGTGCATTCTATTGTTTCTTGGAGGTACCCGAGCCCTAAAGATTCCTCAATAAATGGATGTCGACAAATGCACATATCTTAGTGGCAGAGAAGATTTACCTATGGATCTTAAGCCCAAAGGATACCACATACTACAATGTTGTTGGCCCCTAAATATGAAAAGTGCATCACGCATGAGATTTTAAGTCAGAGAAATTCAAAACTACACAGGTGCGCGGTACATGTCCCCTAGTCAGGTTATAGATCAACAACGATGTTTTAATCTCTCCCACTGATGTTGATCCAACGATGCATGCCACACGCAAATCATTGAAGCAGCTTTTAAGTCATGAGCGTGCAAATGCGCGGTGAGGACACATGTCCCCTCCCAGCTCTGTGATTGACGGTGCTAGTTTATCTGAAGCTAATCCAATGGCTTGCGCCTTTACGCATTTTATAGAAGGGGGTTTGAGGTAAGGGTTTGTACTATGTGTGTTGACCGTTAATTGCTTCCCACAAGTGAGTGATGACATAGAATCAAATGAAATGATGAATTGGCGGTGTGTGGTGGACAATGATTGGCACCGTAAACCAAAAATTGAAGAGCAAAATCAAGCATGTGTTGAATCATCCTGTCATTTGAGACAAACTGATTAGGTTTTCTAAACAAAGTGTCCACTTTCCAGAGCACATTAGATGTGATATTCAAGGATGTATTGAGATATTTTAAATCCCTTAAAGACCTTTTCATGCCACCATTGTATAGTATGATGAGTCTAAAAGGGGACTGACAGAATGAAAAGAGATTTTGGAGGCCTGGTATCTAGGATTTTCAAAACTTTTTCGCCCAACATTTAGGTTGAACATGACAGGGTGTAGTATTCAATTGGATAAAATGTTAAAATCAAAAGTTGGCCTCAGCGATCTCATTATGGAAATAGGGGTTCTGTTACACATAAGATTTTCTAATTACATAAGCAGACTTGAAGTAGTACTAAGCCACAGTTGGGCTTCGAAGGAATTGTTTACAACTTCAGTAAAGAAATATGCAATTTGGCTCTCAAGTACACTACTTTTTGAAGTGTCAATCCTACCTATCTAGTTGCTCTTAAATTGATTGGATAAGTTATGCCTGAAGGGGTTATGAATGTAGGTAGAATGTGGTTGGTGTCAAGATTCTTGTGCCTCCTTTTCTACTTTTGGGAACAGGTTATGATTTCCAGAGATAGCCAATTGAAGACTGAGTACTTCACTAGTATAGGTAGCTGAGCTAAATGATTAAAATACTAAAAGAGGAATGTTAGTCAGGCGTAGAGGTCTCCATGTTCTTGATATAAATGGAGGCTCATGTTTGCATTTTGTACACCATTCTATTCCAGGAGCACAATGCAGTATATTTCCTTTTTTGTTATGCTTAGTATGTCATCCAGATTCCTAGGACATACCTCCTTGTTTTCATGGTTGTTACTCTATTCATACAAATTCAAACACAAGAGGGGTGTTTCTAGGAATGGATGGTTTGGGGAAAAGGCAAAGTGAGAAGCAGTAGTAAGCAACTTGCTTTTATTTCCCTGCTTCTACATATTGTCATTATTGTGAGGGAGAATATGATCTATTTGGAGACTCCAATAGCTTTGTGTTGTTCTAAGTCTTCAATCTGGGAAAAGAGAGGAAGTGGCTTCATTACTCCCTCTTCTCCTCCCTCAAGTAGATGGCACTCATCAAAGACCCAGTTGCGTGACAAATGAAGAGTATGTCATTAGGACGAAACAGCTGGTGTTAAGGAAATAAAAGTAAGTTTACAACAATAGTTATTTGTTTGTCTAGTTCATAACGACACCTGCATCTACTTCCTCACAAAGGAAGTTTCACTGCTTCCTATTCTAGCGACAGTTGGATGCCTCAAGAACCTTGAAGGCTATGATGTTTTCCATCTTTAAATTGAAAGATGGGGCATCATGCAAACCCATTCTTGAAGGGATGAAGTAAAACAAAAACAGTTGTAACTAAGTTCCTGAGTGGTGTAATGTGGCCCTTCTAGAAACATGTGACATGTGGTTACCCACTAAGGCAAAGAAGCAAAAGGCATGGTTACTCATTTTACCATGCTTAAAGGCAAGAGAAAATAGGAAAAAATGCAATTTGCCTTTCCACTATAGGGAATGATTTGATTCCTCAGAATGATGGTTTCCTCAACAAAATTTGGTTGCTCGTCCTTGTTTTCAAGAGATGTAAGAGACCCCTTGCAATTATAAAATTGAGATTCTCATTTGTATTAAGGGTTTGAATTCTCTAGGTCTTAGGTTTATTGAACATACCAAGATACTGAGAGGGGGCTGAATTAGTATCTAATCAAACTTTAAATCCTCTGGAGTAGATTAAAATTTAAGCAATACAGCATCAACATAAACATGAAATATTAACACAATGCACATCAACACATAACACCAGATGTACGAGGAAAACCCAAGAAGGGAAAAACCATGGTGAGGATTAACTCACAATATATGAAGCTCAAAATTACAACTTTGTTTTAGAGCTACAACCCAAGGAAGCTACTACACCCTAAAAACTTTGATTTAGGGTCACTCCCAAGGAAGCTACAACTTCCTGCGGACTTTGTTTTAGGGTCACTCCCAAGGAAACAACTGTTGAATGCACAAGACAACTGAGAGGGGGGATGAATCAGTTGTAGCTTAAAATTTCAAAAGCCTCACACATTTAGATCCGCATAGATTTGATTAACCCTTAAACTGTTATGATGATTAACCATGAAAAGTAAATAATAGAAACTAAATCAAACCAACATCAAACACAAGAGAACACTAGATTTACGTGGAAAACCCAAGAAGGGAAAAACCACGGTGAGGATTAGCTCACAATATAAAGTAGTAACAATGCCTCACTACCAAAGGACTCACTGCTTAGAAGAAATGCTCACTACCCAAAAAGAAAGAGATAGAACAAGTGGCTCACTGCCAAGATTTGAACTGTTATAATTGCATTTGACATATGCATGGAGTACAGTTTAAATGAAACTCAAAATTCACCACAAAATCAACATCATCTTCGCAGCATCACTAAGGAATAGTAGACACCTTCCGCTCACTGCATCCAGTAGTCTAACACATAAAAGCTTGTACTGCACCACTCATTCAACCACACTATTACTCACATCACCTCCATCACGCGTACACCCAATCACGATCCCTTGACACTCATTTATACGGTCTTCAACCTAGAGAACATTCTCCAAGGTTGGCAAATCACCTTAACCAAAAAAATTCAAATTAGGTCTGGAGCTAAATATTCCCACGGTGGAAAGGAATGAAGGTGGACCATAACGCATCTTATCTTGGACCTAAATTCATCCAAGAACGCTACTCACACTTTCATAATCACCAAAACAACTCCGCAATAAGTGTAAACACCCAAGGTCAGCCAAACCTATGTTAACATAATGATCTTTTAAGTACATGCTTCCTCAAACCCAAAGATGACTTGTGGACCACATGCAAGGCTTCAACACAATCTAGAGTATTCCATGAACATCCTAAAACATCCTGATAACCAACAAATTGCTCCGCAACAACTTTCACCTGCCGCACAACCTTATCATATTTATCCAGCATGCTTAACTATCTCTATCATACACTCTATCTCTAGAAATCAACTTCTAGAGCACCAAACCATGAACAACTTCAATAGAAGAAAGATATAAACTTTATAAGCACAATTCCAGGACCGCAAGATCTAAAACTTCTTTGTGGAGAAATGTGGAGCAAAGGCATTTCTCTTAGACACCTCTGCACAACTCAGAAACACAGTCCACACACTGGTGAACACAACTTTCTCTGCACAACGAACCAGAGCACCAAATTCAGAATATAACAACTCTTAACACATTTGAACAACATATTCAAACCGCAAAGATAGATCTTTAACATAGAGGAAATGTGGAGCAAACCCAGAACAATACTTTGTAAACCAAAATGCCACTTCCACACATTGTTTCCTTTATTAATCAAATTTTCTCAAAAGCACTTGGAAAATAATGAAAAGAAACAGACTCTCAACATCTTCAGCACCTCTTCAAAGCAACCAAATCATCTTCAGCAAAGCCACTCAACCAAATAGCTCATACCATTGCAACAACCTCATCTCAGAGACAGTATCCACTCAAAAATAACTATTCATACTCTTGCACCATAAGCAACTCACACAAATGACATAATTGATACCAATGAAAACACAATCTTGTTGACATCAATGATAACACCGATTACACATACTTGCAACAATCTCCCCCTTTGTCATTGATGGCAACACATAATGTGAAAAACCATCAAGACACAACTCTACACCAAACTTCTTTTCTTTCTTACTCTCCCCTTTTCTTTTACACATCTTACTCTCTCTCCCTGACTACTGACTGTTTTCTTTTTCACATTGCTCTTTCTCCCCCTTTGACATCAATGGAAAAGGGTTACACATCTCTCTTTCAATCTTACTTTTAGACAACTGCTCAACCTTGTACTTGCTTACTACTACTCTACAACATCATTTCTTTTACTGCTCTGCATGCTTCCCCTTAGAAGCGACCAAAATTAGAACTTACTACCCCTAAATGCAATAACCAACACGACCACTACCTGCTCCCCTTGAGAGGTAGCCTCCAACATTAGTCCAAAATAAGGAATGAAGCTTGAACTCCACTAGAGTGATGAATCTCCTTATGCATCTAGTCCAAAGGAGGGGTAATGACCCCTAACTTCTCCCGAAGATACTTAAATGTATCCTTAGGAAGAGCCTTGGTGAATATATCAGCAACCTGATCGTTTTTAGACACATACTCAAGCTTCACTTCATTCTCAGCAACTTTCTCTCTTAGAAAGTGATACCTAATTAATATATGTTTTGTCCTTGAATGCATCACTGGATTCTTTGAAATGTTAATAGCACTTGTATTATCACAGAAGATAGGAATAGGTTCATCATATACCACTCTAATATCCTTCAAGGTTTGCCTCATTCACAACACCTGTGTGCAACAAGATGCTACCGTAATGTATTCTACCTCTGCAGTAGACTGGGATACTAAATCCTGCTTCTTACTTAACCAAGACACCACTCTACCTCCAAGAAAGAATACACCACCACTTGTACTTTTCATGTTATCTACACAACCAGCCCAATCTACATTTGTGTAAGCACTTAGAGCAAAGTCATTATCCTTTGGATACCACAAACCATGATCTAGAGTTCCCTTTAAATATTTGAATATCCTCTTCGCTACTGCAACATGTGACTCTCTAGGATCTTCTTGAAATCTAGCCACAAGACAAACTACATGCATAATATCCAGTCTAGTAGCAGTTAAGTATAAAAATCCTCCAATCATTGACCTATACCTACTCTGATCAACTTTAGGAAATTCATCATTCTTGCTCAACTTGTAACCAATTTTCATAAGGGTACATACTGATTTAGATTCTTCCATTCCAAACTTCTTTAACAATTCCTTGACATACTTCGATTGTGAAATTAAAATACCTTTATATGTCTAATTGATTTGTAGCCCAAGGAAGTTCATTTCTCCACACATTGACATCTCAAATTCTTTTTCCATCTCATCTGCAAAACTCTTACACATACCTTCATTTCCTCCAAAGATTATATCATTTACATACACTTCCACAATCACAATTTGATCTTCTCCTACTTTGATGTACAAATTACTATTTGTGGTGCATTTATTGAATCCTTGCTATAATAAATACCTGTCCAACCTTGCATACCAAGCTTTGGGGGCTTGCTCAATCCATATAGTGCCTTCTTCAACCTACAGATCATGTCAGGTTTATCTACTAACTAAAATCCATCCGGTTGTTCTATGTATACTTCTTCCTCCAACTCACCATTCAAGAAAGTAGACTTCACATTCATTTGATATACTTTGAAATCCTTATGTACTACAAAAGCCAAAAACATCTTGATGGCCTCTGTAGACACCTAAAATTGGACTGCTCTGCAAACCAATTTTCCGTACCTCTGCACTAATCCACTCTCCCCATCTGCATATCCCTGGTGATCAATTAATTCACCTGATTAATCCATTTAACCTTACAACCCTATCCTATTAATTGAATGAATATTCCTAATATTCATTTAATTGATTTATCCATTTACCTAATCCCTGTTAATAAGATAAATCCTGATTATCTAATTAACCTAGAATTAAGTTAATTATGAAAACACTTAATTAACCTTGTCTCCTACTCATCCACTAAAATGAATATAAAATTCAGATGTCTCCCACTCACCTCCACTCACTGAATATAAAATTTAGTTGTCTCCCACTCACCTCCACTCACTGAATATAAAATTCAGTTGTCCCCCATGATCCTCCACTCTTCCCAAAATGAGAATATTTAATTCAACCCCTAGGAATAAAAGATTTACTTTTATTCCTAGCCCTTGATCTTACCAAATGAATCCTGACCCTCCATCCTCATCTCCAAAATCCTATAAATAGGACCCCTCTCTAAGCCATTAAATAAGACCTCTTCATGCATCAAACCTCTGCCCAAATCTCTCCACAATCTCCTCATCTCACCAAACCTCTGCCAAAATCTTGTCAAAATCACTCTGATCATCCCCTATCTCCACCCAAATCAGTCATCAAATCACTTGTCTCTCATCCACATTGTGTTGTAGGCATTGAGCAATCCACATTCTCCACATTTAGTCATTCTAATCATGGGAACAATCTAAGGAGCTACATACGTGCATCTCCTTCCCGCATGGATTTGTGAGGTCTTCATGAAGGTATAATCGTGTATTTATGCATTAGATTAGTTATTATCTTCATTCTGATTTCACTTGATTACATTGGCACGCCCAGTCTCAAATCTAATCGTTGTTTTTTGAAGGTTTTATTGTTAGAATCTTTGTTTTCTAACCCTCTTTGTGGCAAGTTTTACAAGTTTTGTAGGTGAGCTATTGCAGGTTGCGTCCTGGGCGAAAACTGACCTCATTATCGCGCTCAGGATGTCGATTCCATGAATTTTGACTATAAAGTTCACTATTTAAAAAAAAAAATGAAAATTTTTTAGGGCCACAGGTCGTACCGTACGGATCCACGGGGGGTGTGGTTAGTTATTAGCGGCAGGGGATGTGGGGAGGGGCGGATCCCTAACCATGCCCCTTGCGGCAGTACACACCCCTGCACCCAAACAAACCCCGCAGCGCACAGTCCGCAGAGCCTCCTCTGCGGCTCATACTCCATTCAACCGCCGCCCCTCCGCCGGTGAACCACCGTTCGCCGCTCTCTGCACAACGACCCATCGCTAACTCCGCCCACCTCACCCACACTTTGCTTCATTGTTCTGTCTGCCGCCGATGCCTATTCCACCCTGCAACAAACACAACTCTTAGAAATAAAAAGAAGTTTAGGCTTTATAACCCTCTTTTCATAAGTGGGAATTGTATATTAAAATGAAAATAAAGTCTTAGTGGAGTTTTCCACTAAACTCTTTCAAATCAACAATTATATATATTTAAATTTATATATATATATATATATATATTCTTATATATATATATATATATGTATATTTATATATATAAATTGTTAGTGGGTGAACTTGCCTTAATGGGGTATTTAAAAAGGAGTGGAATTTCCACTTAGAACAATATAAAATGATTATTAGATTAAAATTAAATGTATATATTATATACATATGTTAGTGCATATGTATATACATATATACAATGAGTGGGAGACAACTGAATTTTATATTCAGTGAGTGGAGGTGAGTGGGAGACATCTGAATTTTATATTTATTTTAGTGGATGAGTAGGAGACAAGGTTAATTAAGTGTTTTCTTAATTAACTTAAGTCTAGGTTAATTAGATAATCAGGATTTATCTTATTAACAAGGATTAGGGAAATGGATAAATCAATTAAATGAATATTAGGAATATTCATTCAATTTATAGGATAGGGTTGTAAGGTTAAATGGATTAATCAGGTGAATTAATTGATCACCAGTGATATGCAGATGGGGAGAGTGGATTAGTACAGAGGTACGAAAAATTGGTTTGCAGAGCAATCCAATTTTAGGTGTCTACAGCCTCCATTCTTACCACCGGAGCATAAGTTTCCTCATAGTCTATTCCTTCTACTTGTGAGTATCCTTTACACACAAGCCTTGCCTTGTTTCTTACCACTTCTCCATTCTCATTCAGTTTGTTTTGGAATACCCACTTAGTTCCAATCACATTCTTGTTTGTTGGTCTTGGGACAAATTCCCAAGTCTAAATATTTTCAATCTGCATTAGTTCTTCTTCCATAGCCTTGATCCAATACTCATCCTTGCATGCTTCAATCACTATTTTAGGTTCAACTGTAGAGAGAAAACATAGATTTACCTGTTCTTCAATGGCTTTCCTTCTTGTCAACACACCTTTGTTCTTGGCACCAATGATTTGATCTTCAGAATGATGCTTCTGCACATACTTGGGAGTTTTAGGAGTCTTTTCCGGAGCTTCTTCTTCTTCAATTTGTACTTCCTTTTCATCAGCATTTTCTTCTTCTCTACAAGATGACTCATCTGATTCATAACCTTCAACTTTTGAATTCTTTTGTAGATCTTCATCAAATTTGACATTTGCACTCTCAACAATCCTTCTTAACCTCTTGTTGTAGCACCGGTAAGCTTTGCTTTTAGTAGAATACCCAAGGAAGATACCTTCGTCAGACCTTGCATCAAACTTTCCTATGTTTTCTTCATCCCTTCTGATATAACATTTGCTTCCAAACACTCTGAAGTACTTGGCAGTCGGAGTCCTTCCATACCATAACTCATCAGGTGTCTTTGTACTATTTTCTCTTGTCTACACTCTGTTCAATATGTAAACAGCAGTATGAATTGCTTCTCTCCAATAGACTTCTGGTAGGTTTTCTTTTTTTATCATTGCCCTTGCAACTTCTTGAGCAGTCCTAAAATTTCTTTAACCACTCCATTTTGTTGAGGAGTCCTAGGGGCAGATAAGTGCCTCTTTATTCCATGATTCTCACAGAACATGTTAAACTCATTGGAAGTGAACTCTCCACCTCTGTCAAACCTAAAACATTTAATAGTCATATCCATTTCATTATCAACCATGACTTTGAATGATTTGAACTTATCTAGGGCTTTAGATTTTTCTTTGAGAAAAGTAACCCATGTCATCCTAGAATAATCATCAATCAATAGCATGAAATACATGTCACCTTGAAAACTCCTTACCTTGGTAGGTCCACAAAGATCTATATGCACCAATTCCAATAGTCTGATAGAAGACTAATCCTTGACTTTGCAACTTCTTCTTGCTTTCTTTCCAAACTGACATTCCTTATAGACAGCATTGATGGGCTTTGTAATATTTGGCATATCTCTCACGACTTGAGCTGAACTTATCCTTACCAAGCTATCAAAATTGCTGTGACACAATCTTGTATGTCATAGCCAACTTTCCCTAATCTAAGTCATGAAGCAATAACCATCACCACCTTTGAGATGACATACATTTCCATCTGTCCTCTTTCCAGCAACTATCATAGTTCTGGAATCTATTATGATCTCACAACCACCATCCTAAAACACAAGATTGTATCCTTTGCTACACATTTGTCCAATACTCAAGAGGTTATGCTTTAAACCCTTAACATAAAGAACATCATCAGTATTAATCTTGCTATCAAAACTAATTGAGCCTCTTCTGCATATCTGAGCAGCTCTATCATCACCAAATCTAACTAGTCCTCCATCATATTTTTCAAGTTTAACAAACTTACTTTTATCACCAATCATATGATTTGAGCATCCACTGTTAATGACCCAAAGGTTCTTTTCCTGTGTAGTATGAAAAGAAAATATCAAAGTGCTTTCAGCATTAAGACCTACCTCTAGAGCCTTTTCCTTCACATATTTCCCAGATTTAGTAGAAACAATATTATCTCTTAAAGCTATGAACAGGCATTCATTATCCTCCTCATTTTCATAATTAGATTCATCAGATATACTTGCATCTTCTCTAACATAGTAGCTTTTCTTAGGCACTCTACTTTTGTTATCCCTATTCTTGCTCCTCAAAATTCTTTTCAGACATCTTGAAGCATAATGACCTATCTTGCCACAACTAAAACACTTGAAAGGCAACTTACCACTATACTTACCAGTACCCAATTTCATTCTTCTTGCAAAATTAGCTTCCAAATCATCTGAATCCTCATAATCTGAGTCCACAGTCTTCTCAAATTTTCCAGTCATGAAGGCAGTCTCAACCTTTGCACTAGTTGTACCAAATTCTCTTATTTCAAATGCAGTTAAGGTGCCAAGAAACTGATCTTCAGTAAATTGATTCAGATTTTGTAATTCTTCAATAGCAGAAACCTTATGGCTGTAATTTTTAGGAAGAGTTCTGAGTATCTTCAATACCACTTCTTTTTCATAGATCTTTCCACCAAGACCTTTGATTCCATTGACAACTTCATCGACCCTCTCTAAGTAGCTTGTAATGTTTTCATCTTTAGACATCCGCGTGGTTTCAAACATGAGCTTCAAATTTTACATTTTAGCTTGCTTGAACTTATCATATCCTTCATGAATACTTTTCAACTTATTCCAGATTTCATTAGTAGTTTTCAGATCCATAACTTTCACCAATTCAAAATTAGACAAACCACTTAAAAGAGCATACCTTGCTTTACCATTGGTTTGAAAAGCCTTGATCTCATCTGCGGTACTTGGACCATTGTCTAGAATAGTGTATTCAGTCTCAACAGCCTTCAAGATCTCATACCCAAGAGAAACCAGATGACCTTCCATCCTTATTTTCCAGAATGCATAATCTATTCCATCAGACTGGGGAACATCCTTCTTGTGTGCCATCCTAGATCTACCTTAAGTGTTTAAGCTCTCTTCCAAGTAACCTCGCTTTGATACCAATTGTTGAATTTACAAGACAACTGGGAGGGGGGTGAATCAGTTGTAGCTTAAAATTTCAAAACCCTCACACACATTTAGATTCGCATAGATTCAATTAACCCTTAAACTATTATGATGATTAAGTATGAAAATAAAATAATAGAAACTAAATCAAAACCAACATCAAACATAAGAGAACACCAGATTTACATGGAAACCCCAAGAAGGGAAAAACCACTGTGAAGATTAGATCATAATATAAAGTAGTAACAACACTGAATTACAAAAGGCTCACTGCTAAAGGCTCATTGCCAAAGGGCTCACTGCCCAGAAGAAACGCTCACTGCCAAAGGGCTCACTACCTAGAAAGAAAGAGATAGAACAAGTGGCTCACTGCCAAGATTTGAACTGTTATAATTGCATCTGACATATACATGGAGTATAGTTCCAATGAAGCTCAAAATTCACCACAACATCAACATCATCTTTGCAACATCACTAAGGAATAGTAGACACCTTCTGCTCACTACATCTAGTAGTCTAACACATGAAAGCTTGTACTGCATCACACATTCAACCACACTGTTACTCACATCACCTCCATCATGCACACACCCAATCACGATCCATTGACACTCATTTATATCATCTTCAACCCAGAAAATTCAAATTAGGTATGGACCTAAACATTCCCGTGGTGGAAAGGAATGAAGTTGGACCACAACACATCTTAGCTTGGGCCTAAATTCATCCAAGCACACTACTCCACACTTTCACAATCACCAAAACAACTCCGCAATAAGTGTAAATACCCAAGGTCAGCCAAACCTGTGTTAACACAATGATCTTTTAATTACATGCTTCCTCAAACCCAAAGACGACTTGTGGACCACATGCAAGGCTTCAACACAACCTAGAGTATTCCATGAACATCTTGAAACATCTTGATAACCAACAAATTCCTCCGCAACAACTTTCACCTACCGCACAACCTTATCTTGTTTATCCAGCATGCTTAACTATCTCTATCATACACTATATCTCTAGAAATTGACTTCTGGAGCACCAAACCATGAACAACTTAAATAGAAGAAAGATATATAAACCTTATAAGCACAATTCTAGAACTGCAAGATCTAAAACTTATTTGTGAAGAAATGTGGAGCAAAGACATTTCTCCCAAACACCTCTGCACAACTCAGAAACATAGTCCACACACTGGTGAACACAACTTTCTCTGCACAATGAACCGGAGCACCAAATTTGGAATATAACAACTCTTAACACCTCTAAACAACATATTCAAACTACAAAGATAGATCTTTAAGATCTTTAACATAGAGGAAATGCGGAGCAAAACCAGAACACTACTCTATAAACCAAAATGCCACTTCCACACACTGTTTAATTAAATTTTCTCAAAAGCACTTGGAAACCAACCAATAGAAACATACTCTCAAAATATTTAGCACCTCTTCAAAGCAACCAAATCATCTTCAGCAAAGCCACTCAACCAAATAGTTCATACCATTGCAACAACCTCATCCCAGAGACAGTATCAACTCAACAGTAACTACTCATACTCTTGCACCATAAGCAACTCACACAAATGACATAGATGACACCAATGACAACACAAGCTTGTTGACATCAATGACAACACAAATTACACATACTTACAACAACAACTACTCCCTGAACTGAGAACAAACTCAGAACATATTATAGTATGACAATCCTTCTACTACCTGAAAACTGACATTGAAGCTCACACCTTTGATGATTGCAATTCTACTTCTTCAGATGATTGGATCAATTAGGCACACTCTTCACTTCCCTCCTATCACAAAAATGTCTTCAAGATGAATTAGGATAGCCTCTAACACATCTACTCCTCCTTTAGTTGGACATCACAATGCATATCATTTTCATATTCTGCTCTTCACACTTTCATTTTTTCATTTTCGCAATCATTCTTCACCTAGATCAACTAGGTTCATAATATATACATGATATTACATTGATTTCATTACAAGATAGCAAATACAACATGAATATTACATTTTACAAGTCGGCTAGAGATCACACAACATGAAACATGCATAGGCTAAGCCCTATCATGAACTACACACTACTCCAAAAAGAATCACACACCTTGTGGATCCCAATACATTCTTAGTCTGGTCCTAAATCCCTCATAGCATCATTCTTCAAGGAATATCATCCACACATTACACAAATTTGAATTAGGTCACCCTTAAGTAAGAAAACATGAACCTTGTAGCACATCGATCTTCACAATCTTGGTGGTACTCATGAATGATTAAACATTGCTTGTTCTTCTTCCAGATGAGTCAGCAGGACCTATACAACATCTCCAAATATTCCTTGAACTCCACACAGTGGCAACATTGTGGCGCATACCTTCAACATTCTTCAGTCGGCTAGATAGAGGCATATCCTAGCAACAACATCATTCCAGACCACAACAAGTTCTAGAGAGAGTAGAAAAATAACTTATGGAGCAATTGGAGACAACACAATAACATCAAGACCATCTTCCATTAGTATAGGTACCATTTCATGCCACACCAAGTTGGCACACATCATTAGCAAAAGTCTTGAGAACAACTAGGCATCCAGAACTATCTATATCACAACTATCATTTGAAAACTAAGCTTGCGGACCTCCAAAACACCTTAAACTCATATGGATGCACTCATACACTATTGTGAACGTATTCTCAAAACCGCATAGCCATATCTATCAATGCAAAGGAATGCAGAGCATTCTAAACAATCTTCACCATCACTTAATCCTGTCAGAGCATAGACCGGAACTCTATCTTCCATAACTTTCACTGCAGAGGGAAAAATGACCTGAAACTTTGGATTTATCATTTTTATAGCATACTTAAGTTTTGAACCACATGACCATATCTTCAAATGCAGAGGAATGCAGAGTATTTTACCAAGCAATCTTTCAGGCAATTCTTTGCATCAGAAATCTTCGCCAACTTCTGGAGGCCAAAACCTTCATATATCAACATGTACATCCTTAGGAACAATAGGAAGGATCATAAAACATACCATAGGTCATCATCAATATCTTTTCATCCTCAGCATATCTTAATTTGTCATCATCCATCTTAGTGCTTCTAATTCCCATCTTAATGTGTCTTCTTAATGCTTCTAATTCCCATCTTAATATGACTTCATACTCAACTCTGTATTGACTAAGGAATGGCATCCAACCATGAACTTCAGTAACCACATTACATCCAACATGACATCCAACCATGAACTTTCAATAACCACATAGTATCCAACATCAATAATGTATCAGATAGTCCAAACTGAGTGTTGACATCAATGACAACCACATCACAACCTTAGGTATCATATGTGCAACAATCTCCCCCTTTGGCATTGATGGCAAGACATACCTACACATTCTCCCCCTTTGACATCAAGGACAAAAGGGCAACTACTTCTTCTCCTTAGGGCACAAACTCTCCTCCTGTGGTGCACATTTTCTCTTCCTCTCTGCCTTCTTCAAGGTTCCCTTTGTCAGCAACCACAACTACCTACTCCCCCTAAGAGATAGCCATCATCAGTCCAGGAAAAAGATATAGAATAAACTCCCCCTAGATAGATGCACCACTATGCATCTAGCAAGAAGGAGGGGAAATTACCCCTAACCTCTGCCAGAGATCCTCAAAAGTCTCCTTTGCAATAGCCTTTGTGAAAATATATACAATCTGATCCTTTGTTGGAACATATTCCAACATTACTTCCTTATCTACAACCTTCTCTCTCAAAAAGTGATACATGATTTCTATATGATTGGTTCTAGAATGCATCACTAGATTCTTAGAAATGTTTATAGCACTTGTATTATCACACAAAATAGGAATAGGCTCAGCATACAATACCTTAATGTCCTTCAAGGTTTGCTTCACCCACAACACTTGTGTACAGTAGGATGTTGCTTCGATATACTTTGCCTCTACAGTTGATAAGGACACTGAATCTTGCTTCTTTCTCTGCCATGAAATCAATTTTCTTTCCAAAAAGAAAGCACCACCACTTGTACTTCTTCTATCATCAACACAACTAGCCTAATTAGCATCAATGTCAAGTCACTACCTCTTGGATACCATAAGCCATAATCCGGAGTTCCCTTCAAGTATCTAATTATTCTTTTCACCACCTTCTCATGTGTTTTCTTGGGATTAGCTTGATATCTTGCAACCACACATACTGTATGCATGACATCAAGTCTAGAAGTAGTTAAGTATAACAATTCTCCAATCATAGATCTATAGGAAGTCTGATCAACCTCTAAGGACTCATCATCCTTGCTCAAGTGACATCCAGTGACCATAGGAGTACTCACTTGTTTTGAATCCTCCATACCAAACTTCTTCAACATCTCTCTAACATACTTAGCCTAAGAAATAAGATACCATCATCTAGCTGAGAAATTTGAAGTCCAAGGAAGAAAGACATCTCACCAATCATGGACATCTCAACATCTTTTTGCATCTCCTCTACAAACCTCTTACACATATCATCATCTCCACCAAAGATGATATCATCAACATACACTGCAACTATCAATATCATATCTCCTTCTTCCTTGATGTAAAGATTGCTATTTGCAGTACCTTTCTTGAAGCCTTGCTGAAGTAAGTACTTATTCAACCTAGCATACCAAGCTCTAGGTGCTTGTTTGAGACCATACAAATCTTTCTTGAGTCTACACACCATGTTCGGATCTTCTGATATCTAAAAACCATCTAGTTGCTCAATGTAGACTTCATCCTCTAGATCACCATTCAAAAATGTTGACTTGGCATCCATCTGATAAACCTTAAAGTTCTTGTGAGCAGCAAGAGCAAGAAACATTTTGATTGCCTTCATCCTGGCTACCAAAACATAGGTTTCCTTAAAGTCAATGCCTTCAACTTGTGAATATCCTTTACACACCAATCTTTCTTTGATCCTCACAACTTCACCTTCTTCATTCATCTTGTTCTAGAACACCCACTTTGTTCCTATAACAATATTATTATCGAGTCTGGGAACCAATTCCCATGTTTGGTTCTTCTCAATCTGATTCAATTTTTCTTCCATTGCCTTTATCCATCCATCATATTTGCTAGCATCAAAAAATGTCTTAGGCTCTACTTTTGATAATAAACACAAATTTACTTGCTCATGTGCCTTAGCAAGCCTTCTCCTAGTCTACACACCTTCATTCTTATCTCCAATGATCTGATCTATTGAATGGTTCTTATGGACATACTTTGTTGGAGTCTTAGGTATATGCTTTGATTCTTGTTTCTTATTTTCTTTTTCTTCTTCTTCTTCTTCATCTTCAATGCATGGAAAGATATCAGATCCGAAGTCCTTTGATTCTTGTGAGATTTGATACAGTTCTTCATCTACTTTGACATTTGTGCTTTCAACCATCTTCCCCAATCTCTTGTTGTAGCATCTATAGGCTTTGCTTCTAGTTAAGTAACCAAGAAAGATCCCTTCATCACTTCTTGAATCAAACTTTCCTAGGTCTTCTTCATCTCTTCTGATATAGCATTTGTTGCCAAAGATATTGAAGTATCTACTAGTAGGAGGTCTTCCATACCATAGCTCATAAGGGGTCTTAGTGTTGCTGACCCTCAGTTGCACTCTGTTAATTAGACAGACAGCAGTGTGAACTTCTTCCTTCCAGTACATGTCAAGCAGGTCTGCATCTTTCAACATTGCCCTAGCCATCTCTTGCACAGTCCTATTCTTCCTTTCCACTACCCCATTTTGCTGAGGGGTCATAGGAGATGACAGATGTCTCCTAATACCATGATCTTCACAAAACTTATCAAATTCATTTGAAGTAAACTCACCTCCTCTATCGGACCTTAAACATTTGATCTTAGTATCCATTTCATTCTCAATCATAGCTTTGAAAACCTTAAACTTATCAAAGGCATCTAATTTTTCTCTTAAGAAACTAACCTAAGTCATTCTATAATAATCATCAATAAGTAACATGAAATACCTTTCACCTTGTTGACTCTTTACTCTTGTAGGGCCACATAGGTCAGTATGAATCAGCTCCAATTGCATTGAATAAGAGTACTCCTTTCTCTTGAAACTTTTCTTTTTCTGCTTTCCCATTTGACATTCCTTGCACAATGTGTTTGCATGTTTATTTATCTTGGGCTTATCTCTCACCGCATGAATAGAGCTGATATTTACCATATTATCAAATTTGATGTGTCCCATTCTCTTGTTTCATATCCAACACTCACTAGATTGATCCAATAAGCATGTTCTTCCATTTACCTCCTTCAAATGATAGATGTCACCATATGACTTGATGCCTTCAACAACTAGTTTTATGGACCCTGCCTTCTTGATTTCACAACCCTTGGCATGAAAGGTAAGATTGTATCCTTTACTACACATCTGATTAACACTGAGAATATTATCCTTTAGCCCTTTGACATAGAGGACATCCTCAGTCTTGTTCTTTCCATCAATAGTTATAGCACCCTTTCCACATATTTGTGCTAACTCATCACCACCAAACTTAATAGCTCCACCATTCCACTTCTCAAGACTGATAAACTTCTCCTTGTCACCAGTCATATAATTGGAGCAACCACTATCAATTACCCAAGCCTTGGCTTCTTCTTTTGCATGAAAGGCAGTCCATACAACCATTGATCTATCATTGTTTTGGTCAGCTTGTAAGGTATCAATCTTTACACATTTTTCAATATCATCCTTTTTATTACCAACATTCAAGGCCATGAAAAGTGTTCTATCACTTGAATCATCATGATCCTTGTCTTCTAAAGAACAACTGCTCTCTATGGAATACAAGCTTCTTTTGAACTTATCTCTCTTGTTACAACCCATTGATTCTTTAAAAGGACATTTAGAGGCAAAATGACCAATCTTTCCACAATTGAAACATTTGAAGAGTAACTTACCTCTGTATTTGCCTGTGTCTTTCTTTAAGGTTCTTACAAAGTTTGCTTCTACTTCTTCAAGGTCATCATCTTGATCAGTTGCTTCATCTCTTGTCTTCTTACTTGCTTTGAATGTAGTCTCCTTCTTTGGAATACCTTTGTCAAATTCTCTCATTTCAAAGGTTGTGAGAGAACCAAATAATTGATCTACTCTATATGTATTAAAATCCTGAGTCTCCTCAATAGCAGATACCTTATGACTGTAAGATTTGGGTCAATAACTTCTTCACAATTTCATCTTCTTTCACTTCACCACCAAGACCTGTGATGCCATTAACTATTTCATCCACTCAGAGAATATAAATAGCAATGTCTTCATCTTCTGTCATCCTTAGGGTCTCAAATTTACTCTTGAAGATTTGCATCTTGAATTCCTTCACTTTACTATCTCCTTCATAAATGCTTTCAAGTTTTATCTAGACATCCTTAGCAGTTTTGCAACTCATTACCTTTAGAAGTTCTATATCCTCCAATCCACCCATGATAGTACTCTTTGCCTTGGCATTATTATCATACAACCTAATCTCATAAGCAATTGTAGGCTAAGAATCAGGAGCAGTATAACCCTTCACAACAACTTGCCATACACCAAACCCTAGAGAAGATAGATAGTTTTCCATCATTATCTTCCAAAAGGAATAATTTGTTCCATCAAACATAGGTACCGTGTGAGATCCATTAGGAGCCATCCTAGACCTTCCTCAAGTAGTTAAGCTTCTTCTGAGTAACTTGGCTCTGATACCAATTGTTGAACACACCAGGATACTGAGAGGGAGGTGAATCAATATCTAATCAAACTTTAAATCCTTTGAAGCATATTAAAACTTAAGCATTACAACATCAACATAAACATGAAAAATTAACACAAGGTGCATCAACACATAACACTAGATGTACATGGAAAACCCAAGAAGGGAAAAAACACAGTGAGGATTAACTCACAATATATGAATCTCAAAATTACAACTTTGTTTTAGGGCTACAAACCAAGGAAGCTACTACTCCCTAAAAACTATGATTTAGGGTCATTCCCAAGGAAGCTACAACTCCCTACAAACTTTGTTTTAGGGTCACTCTCAAGGAAGAAACTACTCCCTGAACTGAGAACAAACTCAGAAAAGATTACAGTATGACAGTCCTTCTACTGCCTGAAAACTGACATTGAAACTCACACCTTTGATGATTGCAATTTTGCTTCTTCAAATGATTGGGTCAATTAGACACACTTTTCACTTCTCTCCTATCACAAAAATGTCTTCAAGATGAATCAGTACAACCTCTAACACATCTTTTATTTATCCTTCATTTGGACATCACAATGCATATCATTTTCATATTCTGCTCTTCACACTTTCATTTTTTCATTTTTGCAATCATTCTTAACTAGGTTCATAATACATACATGATATTACATTGATTTCATTACAAGATGGCCAATAAAACAAGAATATTACATTTTACAAGTCAGCCAAAGATCACACAACATGAAACATACATAGGCTAAGCCCTATCATGAACTACATGCTACTCTAGAAAGAAACACACACCTTGCAGATCCCAATACATGCTTATTCCAGTCCTAAACATCCTTCACAAAATAATTCTTCAAGGAATATCATCTGCACATTACACAAACTTGAATTAGGTCACCCTTAAGAAAACATGAACCTTGTAGCACATCAGTCTTCACAATCTTGGCAGTACTCATGAATGATTAAACATTGCTTGTTCTTCTTCTAGATGAGCCAGCAAGACCTATGCAACATCTCCAAACATTCCTTGAACTCTGCACAGTAGTAAAATTGTGGTGCATACCTTCAACATTCTTCAGTCGGCCAGACAGAGGCATAGCCTAGCAACATCATTCCAGACCACAACTAGTTTCAAAGAGAAGAAAAACAACTTGCAAAGCAATTGGAGACAACACAAGAACATTAGGACCATATTCCATCAGTCTATGTACCATTTCATGCCACACCAAGTTGGTTCACATCATTAGCAAAAGTCTTGAGAACAATTAGGCATCTGGAACTATTTGTATCACAACTATCATTTGAAAACTAAGCTTGTAGACCTCCAAAACACCTGAAACTCATGTGGATGTACTCATACACTATTGTGAACATATTCTCAAAACTGCACAGCCATATCTATCAATCCGAAGGAATGTGGAGCATTCCAAACAATCTTCATCATCACTTAATTCTGTCAGAACACAGACCGAAACTCTATCTTCCATAACTTTCACTACAGAGGGACAAATGACCTGAAACTTTGAATTTAGCATTTTTGCAGCATACTTAACTTAATTTCTGAACTGCATGACCATATGTTCAGAGCATTTTACCAGGCAGTCTTTCAGGCAATTCTTTGCATCAGAAATCTTCACCAACTTCTGAAGGCCAAAACCTTCATATATCAGCACATACATCCTTATGAACAATAGGAAGGATCATAAAACATACCACAGGTCATCAGCAACATCTTTTCATCCTCAGCATAGCTTAATGTATTGTCATCCATCTTAGTGCTTCTAATTCCCATCTTAATGTGCCTTCTTAATGCTTCTAATTCCCATCTTAATATTACTTCATACTCAACTTTGTATTGATCGAGGCATGACATCCCATGAACTTCAGCAACCACATTACATCAAACATGACATCCAACCATGAACTTTCAGTAACCAAATTGTATCCACCTTCAGCAATGTATCAAATAGTCCAAACTGAGTGTTGACATCAATGACAACCACATCACAAACTTAGGTATCATATGTGCAACAAGGTTATGGGCAGACTAATTTGTATAAGGTTATTGTAGGGAAATAGGGAAAGTTTGATGTTATCAAAAACATTTTGTCTATCAAAGTTTTGATCAGAGTGAAGAATATAATACATGATTTCTGATTTATCTTGTCTCCATATGTTGCATTTAAACTCTTGGAAATAATAGAAAGTCTTATTAATTTCATCTTTGTGTTAAGGACATTGTCTTTTTTTTCTTAGCATTTGCTTAAGGGATAGATTAAATTGTTCTTACAGGAATCAGGGGTTTGAATACAATATTCTGGATCCTTAAGTAGAATTTAAACTACAACTCAAATTAGGAATGTCTAATGTAAAGCATTGACATAATGAGCCTTATGATTAAATCTTTCTGATGTATTGGATGTATTTGATATCTAAAATTGACTCTGTACCCTAGATAGGCACCGATCAGGAAGCCATAACCCTGCCAAAATCAAATCACTCTTTAAGAAATCATTATGAATATCTCTTGTTTTAATGTAATGTCTAGTTTTTAGAATGCCTTCTCTCTAGGCCTGTAATCCATAGTTATCAAAAAACCTTGCCAAGTTGTTTTGAATCTTATGTATTCTTGATCTTAAGTAGAGAGAAGATCTATCAAACAATACTCCATTTGTAAACCAGTGGAGAACTTTGAGTATTGCAAATAGTGTGACCCCCCTTGGTCTAACAGAGCCAGAAGTGTAGGGGAATGTCATTGAATTGACTCTCATTCGTTGGCCACTTCCCTAGAACCCTCAACGATAAGTGTATGGAAAACCTTTAGAGGATTTTAGGTAATCAATTGGAAACACCAATATATTAGAAACTCCAATGGGGATTAGTCAGATGCATATCTATGTGGAAAGAGTCAAATAATTTGAAGACTGGAAAACCCGGTTTCAAAAGAAATTATTGCAGCATATCTAGATGTTTTGATGGTGCTCTGCTGGTGGAATAGACTTAGAAAAGTGTTTGATCTTTGAGGAGATTTCAGTTGCTTGAATATTTTTTCCTCTTTGAAGAGGTGGCAACTTTGAATGAACCTGATCAATTGTAGAAGCATTGTTTATGTTTATGCAAGTGTATTGCATAGATCTACAAAGTTTCTAGTCATAGGAAGAAAATTTATGAGGTCTACAGTAATTTCCAACTATTTGGTCCTTCATTCTTATTTCATCTTCAAAGTAGAATAAATCAGATGTGTAGAAGCTATTTGTGAAAGTGCTTTGTGTAGAGTGTTATTCCCATATTGAATGAAGGTCTACTTTGAAAAGAGGGAATTAAGATGAGCAACGTAGGCCTGCATATTTTAGTAATGTTGACTATGACATATATGTGCTAAAAAATATGCATGGTACATACATGGCATATTGATTCATGTAGTTGCACTTGTAGAAGTGTAAATGGACTTTATAGACTTGTGAGCTTTCTGTAACTCACAATTTAAGGATATGAATATTTTATGTTAAAGTCTGGTAATAAGTAATGATCAGACAATGGAGAAATAAGGGTCTTGTTGGGAATACTTAAAGTTTTTTAAGATGTAGAGCTATGAGAAAGTAGTTATGAGGGATATAGGCTTTCATTGAAAACACATTGAACATGGATTATTATTCTTTCCATCCTCCTACACATTTAAATGTCACAATGCAAGGTTCACAACAACAATAGTCATATCCTCATAGAAGGGTATTCTCTCTTGAAAGATATAGAGCACTGGATTTTAGTGGTATCCAAAACCATCCAAATTCCATTTCTGATGGGGTTATAGAGCATTTGCCAAAGTTCAGTGGTGATAGTTCTAAATCAGCGGATAAGCATTTGCAGGATTTTAGTGACCTAATGGGAGATTATAAGGTTGATGCAGAGGATGTTGTCATGAAGCTGTTTGTGCAGTCTTTAAAAGGAGATGCAATGGATTGGTTTTCATATTTGCTTATGCATTGCATTTTTTCGTGTGATCAATTTGGTGAAAGGGTTGATATGGGTTCATTAATCAACAAACTTGTTCATATTCAGAAGGCTGAAGAGGTGCTAGTTCTAGCTTTCAATTTGAGGTTTGCAAAGACAAAAAGAGATATCCCAGAGGATATCAAGACAAATGATGCAATGTGTTTGGTTGTATACCTAAGCGCATTTGATGAAGAGGTAAGTTACTTATTGAGAGATAAAAATCCTACAACAGTTCATCAAGCATATTCTATATCTATGGATATTGAGAATAATTTGTTCAGTATTCTATGATGAAAAGATAGAGGTCTGTAGGTATGGATCATCTTAAAACAACTCACACAAATGAATAGTGTAGATCAGAAAGTAACAATGATTGTCAAGGTAGCAATAATCATGTTATTACAGTTAATTTATCATTACATCATCCAAATCATGGTAAACTCCAGGAAGAATATGAGAAGTATGTATGTAATGTGGAGCATATGTCTCTTGTCCAAGCATTGTGTGATATAAAAAGGCATGAAGGAGAATCATCATATGATCTTTATGCAAGGTTTATGGCTACTTTGTCTGCAATTCTTGAGCATCATAGACCTGAAAATTCAGTATGCATTGATTTATTTTATGAATCGAGTTTGAGTGCTCTACCAAAGGAGTTAAAGTTTGTTAGGCTTGACCAAGTATGTGAATGGATTATAACTATGGAGAAAATTAGAGATGAGTATGAGAGAACTAGTATGATTGACCTAAAAAAGCAAAGGAGGGACTTGACATTTGTGAGTGATGCATGCAGGGAAGAAAATGAAGATGCCTATTATAGTGAGGAAGTTGGGATATGCAAAGACTCACATCAGGGTAGTTTGGTGAGTCAGATGGTAAATGTATGCTCAGAGTTTCAATATGTTGAATCAACCCAAGTGAGTGGTAATGTTGATGTAATGTGTGTAAAATGTCCAATCTAAAGAGCAAGAATTGGAAAACCTATTTGGTGTCCTCCCAGGTTTTGATTCTCAAAGAATTTAGTAGCATCAATCATTTTGATACAAGCAATTGCATACAAAAGGATGAGGTCAATTGTTGTGTGTTTGAAAATGATCATATTGATAAGAACAATGTTTTGGACACTCGTGCAGTTTACTAATGGTGTTGTTCAAGACAAAAGTTTATGCATTCAATTTAAAGAGCCTAAACATAGTTTTAGCATTGATAAGTCTCCTTGCTATGTTAACTATGATGACAGTGAGTATGATCATTTCTTTATTGATTATGATTGCTCTCATGAAGTGGAAATGGAATTCTTTGCCTCAAATAAAGAATGTGTTGATGTGAATAATGATGAGGACACATGTTTGCCTATGGATGAACAACCTTCCAGCCTGGGTGAGTTTTCAAAATATGGGTCAGAGATGTTAACTATTGATGGTGTAAATGATGTTGAAAATTTATCTTTATGATCTTTTAGTGAATATGATGATTTTGAATATATTGATGTTGGGAAAGTTTTAAGTCTTCAAGCTAAGGAAAAGGAAGACAAGATTACTCTTGAAGCTCGTTGTAGTTATAACTCTATTATGACAAACTTCTATGAAGGGTTAAGAGCATAGAAGCACACTAAATTGTTTAGTCCTTCTCTTGAGGCATTTCATGTTGAGTTGTATGATGGTTTGCAAGATGAATCAAGTTCCATTCTCATTCCTGAGATGGAGATATTTTTTGACACATGTGAGGATGATGCAAGCTGACAACTTGGGTTTCAAGGATTCAGTGAAAATATAAATATAGTTGAAGATGCATATTCTTGTGAGGATCATGACATGATTATTGATGAAAATGTTGTTATGACAAGCCAGTCTTCTTTGCAAAGCATTAAAACACATAGTGATGTAGATGAGTTACATTAACCAAATGCAGGCGAATACATATGTCATGTGGATCAGATCAAAAGTGAGCATGTGTATGAGCATTTTCTATTTAGTGCACCTAAAGAATGCTTACAATGAATGGAACAAAATTTAGATCATAATTTAGTTGGTATGTCCCATCTTTATGCTATTTGTCTAGTTAACTTTTCAGACCTAGGATTGAACTATGATTTTAACAAATTAGAGCAAATATGTGCAAATGTGTTCATTGAACATGAGGCCTATGAAGCTTTCAAGTTTTATCTAACACTAAAGGATGCGGTTAATGTTTGTAATGTCATTTATCCAATGGATTATGAACATTTTCAGTTCTCAATTCAGCTTGATAGAAATTTATTGGTGCAAGATAATGACCTTGTTGATACGAATTATTGCAAGATCTAGCTTGGTATCACAGACAAATGTGTTGTTTTTAGGACATATGAAGAAATATTTTAGTTGGAACTTGATTGTAAAATTCAAAGGAACACAAAAGACTTTGACAATGGCAGATTCAGAAGTTTTGTGAGAAGTATCAGTATAGAAGTCAGTATACTAGTTGATTATGATGGTGTTTTCAAATTAGGCTTGGAACAGTCATTAGAGAAGAGAATGTTTGATAGGGGGAGGTATTATTCATTCTTTTTTGGGGGCCTAGGGCAACCATGTAAGATTTTTTTTTTAAATTGTGAAATCAGGCCATTTGCAGTTGGGCAGTTTCAAGGTATAATTGAAGGCACTTGGTCTGCATCCTGGAGGTTTCTGGTTTCTCACACTATTCTAACAAACAGTCGTCCCCAACTAGAGCCACTATTGGCACTGGTTAAAATTTTAGGGTTTTAGTGTGTTTGCCTAGGTTTAAAATATCATTTCCTAAAACCCTAAACCCTTGAATGCCCTTTTAATAATCCTAATGTTCTAATTTTTCGATGACTTTCCTAGCCGGTCACCTAAGGACTTAAGTCACAACTCGTCCCCTATCTCTTCGTGGTGATACCGGCCCCCCTGTGTTAGAAGAACCGATTGTTTCCCATTTTTCATCCCATTTGCCTAGCCCTGGAAAACCCGCACTAGTGAGCGTCTGCCAAGTGTTCATTCTTCACTTGTCCTAGCACGCAGCGCGTCTACATTGAGGGCCTTCTTTTGTTCCCTTGCAATGTTGCGCCAACTTGACACTTGGTAGATTCTGTCATTCTTTGGAGGTACCTGAGCCCCGAAGATTCCTGAGTAAACAGATGTCAATAAATGGACATATCTTAGTGACGGAGGGGATTTACCTGTGGGTCTTAAGCTCAAAAGATGCCACATGCTACGATGTTGTTGGCCCCTGAATAGGAAAAGTGCATCGCGCATGAGATTTTAAGTCATAGAAATTCAAAACCGCACAGGTGCATGGTATTGCCACTTGTCCCCCAGTCGGGTTATAGATCAATGGCAATGTTTTAATCTCTCCCACTGATGTTGATCCAATAGTGTGCACCCCACACAAAGCATTGAAGAAACTTTTAAGTCGTGAGCACGCAAATGCATGGTGAGGACACATGTCCCCTCCCAAGTCTGTGATCAACGGTGCTATTTTATCTGAAGTTGTTCCAACGGCTTGCGCCTTCGCGCATTTTGCAGAAGGGGGTTTGAGGCAAGGGTTTGCGTGCTAACCATTGATTGCTTCCCACAAGTGAGATACAACATAAATTCAAATGAAATGATGGATTGGCAGTACGCAGTGGACGACTATTGGCGTTGTAAACTAGAAATTGAAGAGAAAAATCGAGCATGTAATAAATCATCCTCTGTCATATGAGAGGAATCAGTTAGGTTTTATGTGTCCATTTTCAGAGCACATTAGTTGTGACATTCAAGGATGAATTGAGATATTTTAAATCCCTTAAAGACCTTTTCATGTTTCCATTGTATAGTATGATGAGTCTAAAAGGGGACTGACAAAATGAAAAGAGATTTTAGAGGCCTGGTATCTAGAATTGTCGGGACTTTTTTGCCTGACATTTTGGTTGAACATGACAGGGTGCAATATTGAATTGGATAAAATACTAAAATCAAAAGCTGGCCTCAACAATCTCATTATGGAAACAGGGTTTCTGTTACACACAAGATTTTTTGATTACATAAGCAAAGTTGCAGCAGTACTAAGCCATGGCAGGGCTTCGAAGGAATTGTTTACAGCTTCGATATAGAAATGTGTGATGTGGCTCTCAAGTACACTACTTTCGAAAGTGTCAATGCTACCTATCTAGTTGTTCTTAAATTGGTTGGATAGGTTCTGCCTGTAGGGGTTATGAATGTAGGTAGAATTTGGTTGGTGTCAAGATTATTACGCCTCCTTTTGTACTTTTGGGAATAGGTTATGATTTCCAGAGATAGCCAATTAAAGATTGAGTACTTCACTGGTACAAGTAGCTGAGCTAAAATGATTAAAATACTGAAAGAGGAATGTTAGTTAGGTGTAGAGGTCTCCATGTTCTTGTTATAAATGGAGGCTCCTATTTGCATTATTTACACTATTCTTTTCCAGGAGCACAATGTAGTATATTTCCTTTTTTATTATGCTTAGTATGTCATCCAGTTTCCTAGGACATACCTCCTTGTTTTCTTGGTTGTTACTATGTTCATACAGAGTCAAACACAAGAGGGGTGTAGGAATGGATGATTTGGAGAAAAGGCAAAGTGAGAATTAGCGGTAAGCAACTTTCTTTTATTTCCCTACTTCTACATAGTGTCATTCTTGTGAGGGAGAATGTGGTCTGTTTGGAGACTCCAATAGCTTTGTACTATTCTAAGTCTTCTGTCTAGGCAAGGAGAGGAAGTGGCTTCATTACTCCCTCTTCTCCTCCCTCAGGTAAATTGCACTCATCAAAGACCCAACTGTGACAAATGGAGAGTATGTCATTAGGATGGTCCAGCTGGTGATAAGGAAATAAAGGTAAGTTGACAGCAACAGTTAGTTGTTTGTCTGGTTCATAGTGACACCTGCATCTACTTCCTCATAAAGGAAGTTTCACCTTCTTCCTATTTCAGCGACAGGTGGCTGCTTCAAGAACCTTGAAGGCTATGATGTTTGGCAGCCCCAAATTGAAAGATGGGGAGTCATGCAAACCTGTGCTTGAAGGGATGAAGCGAAACAAAAATGGTTTTACCTGAGTGCCTGAGTGGTGTAATGTGGCCCTTTTAGAAACATGTGACATGTGGTTACCCACTAAGGCAAAGAAGCAAAAGGCATGGTTACTCATTTTACCATGCTTAAGGGCAGGAGCAAATAGGACAAAATGCAATTTGCCTTTCCACTACAGGCAATGATTTGATTCCTTAGAATGATGGTTTCTCAATAGAATGTGGTTGCTCGTGCTTGTTTTCAAAAGATATAAGAAACCCCTTGCAATTATAAAAGGGATGTTCTCATTTGTATTAAGGGTTCAAATTCTCTGGGTCTTAGGTTATGGGCAGACTAATTTGTATAATCATATTGTAGGGAAATAGGGAAAGTTTGATGTTATCAAAAACATTTTGTATATCAAAGTTTTGATCAGAGTGAAGAATATAATACATGATTTTTTATTTATCTTGTCTCCATATGTTGCATTTAAACTCTTAGAATTAATAGAAAGTCTTATTAATTTCATCTATGTGTCAAGGACATTGTCTTTGTCTTGTTTCTTAGTATCTGCTTAAGGGGTAGATTAAATTATTGTTACAAGAATCAGGGGTTTGAATACAATATTCTAGATCTTTAAGTAGAATTTGAACTAGAACTCAAATTAGGAATGTCTAATGTAAAGCATTGACATAATGAGCCTTATGATTAAATCTGTCAGATGTATTGGATGTATTTGATATCTAAAATTGACTCTATACCCTGGATAGGCACCGATCAAGAAGACATAACCCTGCCAAAATTGAATCACTCTTTAAGAAATCATTATGAATATCTTTTATTTTAATCTACTGTCTAGTTTTTAGAATGCCTACTCTCTAGGCCTGTAATCCATAGTTATCAAGAAACCTTGCCAAGTTGTTTTGAATCCTATGTATTCTTAATCTTAAGTAGAGAGCAGATATGTCAAACAATACTCTAGTTGTAAACCGGTGGAGAACTTTAAGTATTGTAAATAGGGCAAACCCCCTTGGTCTAACAGAGCCAGAAGTGCAGTGGAATTTCATTGAATTGACTCTCGTTTGTTGGCCACTACCCTAGAACCATCAACCATAAGTGTATGGCAAACCTTTAGAGGATTTTAGGTAATCAGTTGGAATCACCAACACATGTTATTCATCACAATGGATGCAAACCATTAGCCACTCACAGAAATTTCAATTTGGATTATTTTTGGCCACAACCTATCGAAGCAAATCAACCAAGACAAGATCAGTTCTTCTTGGCATATCAAAAGTATAAAGAAAAGAAAATATCTGAACTATCATATGGCAAGAACACTTCTGGACCCTCTTGGTCCTCTAAGGTTACAATTCCTCCTATCCAACAAATAGAGAGAGAAAAGCATCCTGAGCTGAAAGATTCACCTAGACCGAAAGGAACAGGAATTTTTGTCGAGATTCCTCCTCCGCCATCCTTACAAGGATTGGGATAAAACCTTCAAGAGAGAAGCTATTCATCACAAAATCATAAGATCGCCTTTGTACCGGCTTCTTCTTCAGAAATGTCGAAGAATGTAGAAAATCATGAACCTTTGATGATGGACAAAGAAACTCCTTTGGGAAATATAACTAACAAGACTAGAAGAAACAGAAATGCAAGGGAAAGAAGAAGAAAGTGTCAAGCATTAGCTCAAAAGATGTCTCCATAGGAAGACAAAATCCCTCCGGCAAAAATGGAATCAAAAGAAGAGTTAAGGGAATAAGTTTCAAGTTGGGCTATAGTGCCCTATGTGCCTCCTATTTCATATCAAGATCAAGATTGGGAAGAAGATGATTTTCTCAAGGACAACTTCTAGTGCGGTTGAATTTTATTTCAGGTAAGTATTTCTAACTCATTCTTCTACCTTTGACATAGCACCTCTTTGAGTTTCTCTCATGGGTGGCCTCCTCTTAAGTTTTGTGTTGTGTTCACATGTGTAGTGTTAAATGTTTGCTTAGGTCTCCTTGGATGACCCTTGATACTCTTGTAAGGTCAAGGATACAAGGAGACCACCTCTGTTGTGACATTCCTTCTATTTGTTTCTCTATTCTTTTACACTTCTCTTGTTGAAATTGTTGTGTGTGGTGCCTTGGGGGCATAACGTTGTGGAGGATGTCTTGGGAGCATCTTCCAACCTTGTGACCCTAAGTCACTTTGGTCTCCTCTCTCATTTTTTGTGATTTCATTCTTCCATTGTACTTGTGGCTCTACTAGTCGATGGATGACGAGAACAAATATACATTTCCGATAAGGACTGTGTCCCTAAACAAGAAAACAAAAAATGGACCTAGTCCATATATGAAAACGAGGGTAATTTGTTATTGATGTTTGACTAGTAGAATCACTTTGTGTTGTGATGTGATCGTATATCGTGTTGTGAAATTGTTGTATCAAACCTTTGAAATACTCTAAATCTGCTTCTATGCACTTTGGATTGCTTTTATCTCACCTTGTTGCTACACCCAGTTCTGAGATACCTAAAGTATAACCTCATGGCTATACTCAATTCCAAACCCGTAAGTATAGCCTTGGTTTGTTCAGATAATATGATTTGGTTATTATCTTAGAATAGATTCTCTAACCAAAGCTTATTATTGATCAATGGTTGTTAGCAAATGATATGGATGTGTTTCTATCGTGATTGTTGGGAACAATTTGGCGATTGTAAGCACGTCACTTTGGGGCATGGGCTTTGTGAAAGCTCTTGTTCCCTCGTGTTTTCAACCTTACCTTAAACATGATTGCTACAAGCAAGCAAGAGCAACCACTTTAAGGTGGGGGCATATATTGTAGTAAATGCTTGGATATCTTAGACATTGAGATAAGTTGTGTTTGTGTATACTTTCCTTTCATCGTAAGGCATCTTCGCGATGCAGGTTGGATTGTATACTTTGTTTTGTGTGTTTGTGTATACTTCCTTTTCACCATAAGGCATCTCCGCGATGTAGGTGGGGTCGTATACTTTGTGTGCATGCTTCCTTTTCACTGTAAGGCATCTCCATGACACAGGTGGGGTTGCATGCTTTTGAAAGCCCTTCTACAGAAGGTGGGATGATGTATACCCTTAAGTAGGTTACACATCCTTTTTCAAAATGTCCTCTATGGAGGTGGGTTTGGATCTTGAGTTATTCACCCTTAAGCGTGTTTTTTGCGGTTGTGGTAGCGTAGCTCAACTGTCAAGTGTGTTTGGCATGTTTTAGATGGTGGAGAGTAGCGATGAGCTCCTCCCTGTCGCTCGTGTTTTCTTTGTATAAAACATATAGTGGGTTGACGACACACTCTATGGCACTCATGTATTCTGTGTATTTTGTGTGTTGTTTGTGTGTTTTGTGTGTTTTGTGGAGGTGTGTAGTGATGAGCTCCCCCCACGCCGTGTGTCTTGCGTGTTTGGTGGAGGTGCATAGCAATGAGCTCCCCCCACGATGTGTGCTTTGTGTGCTTTGATGGTGGCGCATAGCGATGAGCTCCCCCCATCACCTAGGTAGGGTTGTATAACTGCTTAATCATGTCTTCTCTCCATGTATACCTTGTGTATTGAGTGACTGCATTCATGCCTTCGTTGTGTATAACGTGCTTCTTTACTGTCTTCTCTATGTTTTACGTGATTGTCAAGTGTTTTCTTATGTTTGCCTAAGCTTGGGGATTAGAAATGGTCTTCCAAACTTAGGGTGTGGCTTCGCTCTAGTGCCTGATGTGTTTCATGTATTTTTGACCGTACTACTTTAATGCATGTATTGATCGTAAGATCATACACACATTAAAGTGGCGGCTAAATGTTATGGAGTAAAAAGTGTCCACATGTCTTTTTACCTCCTGGTTTAGCTCCTAGGTCCCTGTGATTAAATTATTCATTCTAAATGTCCATCCCGATGCAAAATTGCTTGACACCAATGTAAAATTGGAATAAGAGGCTCATGTTTTATCTTATCTCGGACCCAAAAGGAGATCAAAGACTTAGGTGCCACCGCCCAAGTCCCTCCTAATTGGTCAGGGCAAAATCAAGTTTATGTCAACCTAGGACCTTTCAAAAGGTTTCTCCTTGTCGGCTCTTTTGGTTTAATTTCACGATTGTTAGCGAGAAAGCATATATAAGTGTGTTTGTGGCACCCAAGTCCCTCCTGATTGGTCGAGGCAAAATCAAGTTTATGTCAACCTAGGACCTTTCAAAAGGTTTCTCCTTGTCGGCTCTTTTGGTTTAATTTCACGATTGTTAGAGGGAAAGCATATATAAATGTGTTTTTGAATACATTTGTAAGCAAGATGGATATAGCTAACTTCTGACATTGAAGGAAAGAAAGCAAGAGCATTCATTGTGATTCTAGAGAAGATTTATGTGTTGTTATTGTGTGTTTGTTGCAGGCATGAAGCTATCATCTATCCACCTTAGGAGTTGAAGGATCTTCATTATTCAAAGGGATCATCACATAGGTGATATCATTGTTGTTTATCATCATTTGAATCATTTCATTATCATTGTTTTCAGCCTCTGTCCTCATGAGGGTATGCACTCTTTATCAATCAATGGTGTTGGGAAGCTTGAATACTATCCCAGGATTTGACTGAGACAAGTCCCTAAACACCATAACCCCCAAACCCCTTCTTATCTTCTTGTGTGTAGGTTACAAGAGCGAGATCCGAAGAATGTGAAGATACAGGAAGACTAAGTGAAGATCAAGGTTTCAGGGTCCGACAACAGTTACAGAACATTCCTCTATCCAAGACTTGGGTGGTGGTGCCCTAGTCTTTCTGCCCCTTATGACTTCATATCTGGCATCAAGGTAGCATCTGCAACATCTTTCAAGTTTAGACCTCGGGCAAAATCTTCCAGTCCAGACTTGGGCGGTCCCGAATTAGTCCTCTGACACCTCTGCTTTTGAGAGAGGTCCTATCATCTCCCTGATCATCCCTATGAAATTGGTTTCTGGATTGTTGTTGTACTTATTATGTTATAAGCTGATCATTGTAGAACTAGGGTTTTATGCATTGTCCTAGGGTTTGATAAAAAGGCTAAATTAAATCTGATTCCTATATAGCATACCTGAGTACAAGATCTGTAGCTGAGTCCACCTTCATTTGGTAGTGATTTGGCTCGGTCTTGTCCTTGAATGTTAGATGGAGAAGGGTTTGATATAGTTTGTGTTCTAGTTGTCATCATTCTCCTTTTTCATACTAAACACATTCGTCTTCTTACTGTGATCTTCGACGATCCCGCTCCCCTACAACCAACAAGTGCTCTGGATTTTCCAAGCTACTCAAGGTGTTTCTTTGTGATTTCCAAGCTTTCCCCTTTTGCTCTTTTTAGTTTTTTGTTGTGTGCATGTCTTTGACTCCTAAGGTTTCGACGTCGTGATTCTGAATCATCAATGGATTGTTGCTTGCATTTGTTTTTCAGTCCTCTAATGTTGTTTTTAAATCATTGTTGCCTCTGCATTGTGGATTGCATTCACTTCCTGGTTGTGGAGTTATTGAAATTGATGTCATAATCACGAAGTCGTTGCTACTTCATTTAGGGCATACATATTTTCTTTGTCTATAAACCTACTTTTTGTGCCTTAGTTCTTCGGCCTTCTATTAACATTGCAAATTTGAACTTAGACTTGGCGCAAAACCCTCTGTGACTTTGCAATCTGAAGTTCCAAAGATATTTGCAGGATGCAAAAGTTATGCAAATTGCACCCAGAGTCTGAACCCCAACATGTAGTTCGGAATCCTAAAAAAAATTGCAATTTATTTGGAAAACAAAAAATGTTTGCAATTTGCAAGTTTTATGCAAACTACAAACTAGATTTGAAATCCAACGGGCAGTCAGAATCCCAAAAGTTTTTGTTGTTTGCACTTTTTTTGCAAAGTGCAAACTGAATCCAGAGTCCGACAAGCAGTTCAGATTTCCAGATTTTTTTGCAATTTACAATTTTTGTGCAAACTATGAGTCGAATCCGAACCCCAGTTTGCAACTTGCAAACCAGGCTTAAACTCTGATTTGCACAAAATCATTAAACCCCTTGTTTTGATCAAATTTATACATGCAAACTAAAATTTTGAACTTAATTGATATTAGGGATTGTACATATGATTTTGTGATGTCCCAATATTAAGGCATTGTTTAAATTAAAGATTTAAACATCATGATGATGTTGGAAGTTATCTTCGTGAAATACGGTATTTAATTGAATGATAGAAATAATTATGTTTACATATATTATTAATATACAATATTTAATAAGTAATATTTAATAATATTATTAACACATTTATTTTAATTAACAAAGATAATAAATATAAATATAAATACTAATAGTATAAAAATAAATATTAATAATTTAAATATTATTATAAATAAATATATATTTTAAAAGGGACATTAGAATTAAGTCCCTTTATGGCACGATTATAGACTTTGTAACAAAGGCGTTGAAACTTCATTTCTTTTCCTTTGGCTATGATTCCTCTTGTTTACAATGTCACCTTGCTGACTAGACGAATATGCAAAATCTCATTTTGACTAGGTGCGGTTCTTAATTGAGTAAAATCGTGCTTCCATATGGAGTGCTTGTCACATAAGATAAACTCTAAAACTTTGATTATAGATCATTAATCTAAGGAGCGAACAACTAATGAAAAAGTTGTGTTTCATACTAACGATTAGTATATGGTTTGTCCATTCATCATCAAAGGGTGTGCCTCTTAGTGAATCGCCTCACTTGAGGGGTATAAGAAGAAAGAAATGACAGCAGAAAAGGGGAAAAAATATAGATTGGAATAGATATATCTGAATTAAAATTCAGATCAGCAGAAGTATAGGAAAGATACAAGGAATATAAATGGGAACATAAAGCAGATCAAAAGGAAACGAATACATATATTCTGAGTTTAAAGGAAACAATTTATGATATGAGAACAGAAGATGGATATATCAGCAAAGAGATACACATATGCAGATTTAAAGTTATGCGCAGGTGGAAATAGAAGTGAAATATGAAGACTAAGTAAATAGCAGATCTGGTACGGAGTAAGAAAGGTCAATCATATATACCAGCAGATACAAATAGCATAGAAGGAAGGAATAAAATCCTAAAGAGTTCTAAAGAACATAGGCAAGATTTATCCCCCTGGTATGATGTATCTAACTCTATGTTTCTTATGATAAATGCAATATAATAAATAATGACAAATGCATATAATTGAAAAGTTATCATTAGGATCATAAAGCATTGTGAATTTGCTATGAAATATAGATTCTATTCACAACACAATTGATATGATTGTTTGCAACTATGAGTTGATTAACTTTAATGTGGATTCTTGTACGAATGCTATGATGGAGGGAATTGAGGGCCTACGAGGAGGGGAAACGGCGTTGGGATCATCCTCTAAGTACCCCACCCCATGGTGGATCGCTGTGGCCTGCCACATGTGGGCCAAGGGGGCATAAGAGGCCACCCTTGGGCTTGGAAGGAGTGATTTCCGGGACACGCTGCTGTAGTTGCACCCCAACCTCCCATCATGGTGATTAATTGAATCATAAGAAGAAGCATAATGGTTTTGATAAGGGGAACGGCGGTAGGACGCCTCACTAGGCACCCCACCCCATATGGATGGCAAGAGGCCACATGGGGCCAAGAGGGGTGAAGCACCCGCTCTTGGGCCTAGGGTAGAGGGTTTCTTGGGCACCCTATCAAACCATTTTGTTCCAGAGATTAGAAACCCCAACCCTAAACTTGTGGGATTTGAATTTTAGGGTAAAATTAGTATTGTTCAAATAGGGGACATTACAGATTTTACGAAGACTCAATTATGCAAAATTGACTTTGTATCATACAAATACAAATACATTTTGAAAGATTAAAATTGATTGTTTATAATTGTTTGATATTATTATTTTAAATGAATTTGATGTTTCTTTGTCATTAAATGCAACATATGGGTATAAACAAGGAATACAAATTGCTAAAACAAAAGAAGAACTTGGACCATGTTGCTTTGATTCAAATGTGTTGATATATGATCAATCAAGGAGGATCTCCAAAGAATAAAAGACACTATGAAAGTGTGCACAAGTCCTATGACATGCATCTACACGCCAAATTTTAAATGACATGTAATGAAGAAATGGAATATGAAAGGACAAACCAAAGTGACCCTTCACATTCCAAAGTAATTTGTCATTTTGTGATTTTGGAGGGAATGATTGTTTATCTTCCCATCCAAATGTGCATATTTATACACACTTGCAACTCAGTGTAAAAGGTTAAAAACCAATGAAAACTCAATTTAAATATAATACACCAATTTTTTTGTCTATCTTTTAAGTTTTCATGTTATTAAGTTTTTGAACTCTGAATTTGTTTTCTTTCCATATTTCAAATTCATCGAATGTTGATGAATTCAACATGTGTTTAAACCACTGGTGCCTTATTGATGGTGAAATATTTTGTGTGGTTAAATGAACAGATTAATGCATGCAGGAATTTGATAACAATCATGCACTTACTTTTCCTTTGAAGATTGCACCGTCTCATGTTAGAATTGCAAATAAAGGGTCTCACAGAGATTGGTTTGAAATTGTATCTATCCATTTACAGAATAATGTGTAGAAAGATTGAAGATGAATTCAGATTCCTTTTTGTTTTCTTTTTTAACTCTTTCCTTTCCTCCCTTTGTTTTTTATTTTTTTTAATATCTATCTTATACCATGATAACATAAATTGCACCTAACCCAAACTTCAACAGTGTGCATCCATTGCACCTCCCAAGGGTGCAAGTGCTAGTCTACATGTGCTTAAAATAGGAAATATTGCTACAATTTCTCAATGATAAGAGAAAGGAGTCTGTATGTAGCATTCTTTTTTGCTTCAAGGCTTATACAAGAAGAAGAGAGGTAACATAATCATAAGAGTATGCATATTGATTGCTCTAGATTAAACTTTAAATCTCGCTTGACATGAAGTTGATTGCTCTAGTTTTTCTTCATTATAAATATGAATAAGGAGTGAGAATGCATGATAGTATTCTATGTGGTCAATTGTTTGAAAGGGCTGCAAGGAATAATGGTAATTTTCAGTTTGCATTGTTTTAAAGTGGATTTCTTCTCTCAGTTCTCCGTAACCACCTAACAAGGAAGCAGAGCCTTTAAGGCTAAGTTGGGGAGCATACTGTTGATAGTATGTATGGTCGGCTCATGGCTGTGCTCTTGAATGAGATGATAAAAGCTTGCTATCACACTTTGGAAGCCAACCAAGTGGATTAAGACAATCGTCTATGAATGTCAGAAGCTGCTTTCTAAATCAAGCGGGTTTGGTGTGCTCTGGATCCTGGAGCTTGTTAACAAGCTCTTTTGTTTTTTGAGGTTCTGATAAGATAATACTCTTGACTGAAAATATAATACTCTATCGGCGACTGATATTTTCACTCTCAGGATTTAAGGGTCCCCGGTCCCTAACCCGGCTGAAAATAAACAGCTGACACATCGGGCACTTTGCCAACCTAAGTAGCCATAACATGCTGGTTGTTTAAGCTCTTCCCCCTAACCCCAGGTATCTTTAGCAAATATATTGAATGGTTAATTGAATTGAAGGGGATGCCATTATACCCAATCACAACCCCTGTGAAAATAAGATTATTGATTCATAAAAAGAGTAATACAACTGATTGATACGGGCTGGTAATCATTCTCTGAGATTCTTTTCCATTACCTTGATATCAATACAATAAAGTCATATTTAACTAAAGTTCCAAATGATTTGGCATCTCCTTTCAATAGCCGGTCATTCTTTGGACTTAGGTACCTTTTACTAAAGGCTGGTCAGTGAGCATTGCTGCAAGATAATATGTCGGCAGGAATTCCATACCCTTCATTTGACCTGAGAAAAATCGTGCATTTACAAACTTGTAGAATAATTTTTCTTTCAAGCGTAAGAAAATGTTTACATATAGTAGTCCCTCTCATGTATTGTACAAAAATTGGATGAAACAATTTCCAAATAGTCTGCTCCAGGAAATCCAGCAGCAAATAGTGTGATTAATTTTCTGACCATTCTCTAGAATCTAACTCCTCTATCTCATATCTAATCTCTTCCACATGCTCATTAATACATGTTACTGCTTCCTGTACAGCTCTGATGGCTTCATTTAATGCAGCATCATATTCAGCATCTGCTTCTGCATCCTCAAGTCCAGTTGCTTCTGTTAATTCATGAACATGTATGCAGTGGTGCTGATAAGGCCTGTCCTTGAATTGACACCGCTCATGTGTGACAAGACGCTCTGATGGGCGACCAGCCTTCTTCAAAACTTGGATAATAGCAGTCTTCTCAGTTATAGGTAACAGTAAACATAGTTAGAAGTCACGCATGGGAAAAACATCTTTGCTAAGAATGGAATAAAGCAACAATTAATAATAGAATGTAAGAAAACAGGATTTCATGTAAAAAACACAAGTACAAATATGGAAAACCTCTACCATGTGTAGCTTCTGTTTCTCATGGGCTTGAACTGTCTTCAACAAGTTAACAAGGTCTTCCCGACAGTAATCAGAGCTCCCCAGTATTGACTCCATTTCAATTATCTGAGTAAAAAGAAAGCAAGAAAATAAAAGTCAAAATACAAAATTTATATTCTGCATAGATGGTTGAGTCTCTGTTTGCATATAGGTTTCATCTGCTCTGAACCATTTTGATTTATCTTTAACATTTTGACAATTGACATTGAATTATCAATTTTCAGCTCTGTTCTGTATTTGTTTTGTACATCTTGTGCAAATTATGATATATATAATATTATAAAGTTCTTCAACAGCTAGGGCATAGCTCCCCAGCAGTTTAAGTCATTAGGAACTGCAGTTATGAGGATTTTTGCTGGCTATATTTGTTTCTAGGATGTCTACAAGAATTTTTTTCTGGATTATGTTCTTTTTGATACACAAATTAAGCATTTTATGAATAGTAACCATGTACCACTATATAGAAGAGAGACTTGTGGATAATAAAATAATTACAGTGTTCCACGGACACATCCCTGGGGGTCCAGGTGAATTCCCAGACATCTCGGGAGCTCGAGGACTTGGAAGGGACATCCCTCTTTTCCAGTACTGGACAGCCTGCTCCATTTGGTACATTTGCTTTTTAAAATATCAGCTACTTTTTGTTTGTGTAAGTAATTTAAATAGCCGTACACCTGCCATCCCCAAAATTTGACAAAATTATTGCCATCTTTGAAACTGTCCCCACATTTTCCCATCCCGGAAACTTGGAGAAACACTGAAAAGAAACAACTGGAATTGGTTCACTGCCACTATGAATAAGATTCTAAATCTGACTTGTCTTTTGGGGAGGCTAAGCAAATCAGTAAGAGAGCAGAGGTAGGGAGGTTCATTATACGCCTGAGGAGAAAAGTCACTTAGTTTTACATGGAACCTAGGATCAATTACACATAAATCTACGTCCCAAGACCTCTGTAAAGGTTTGGATATGGCAAGAAAGCGAAGGATTAAAAACCTTGAATCCTATGGTACCTAACATCCAATTATGAAATAAACGAGGCTGTCCAATATAAATCTGAAAATAATTATTAATAGAAATAGATCTTTGGTTAAATCAAAATGTTTGATACTATCACTCATGGAAAATACTGCACACACATGTAATCCTGAAATGAATGCCCTGGCAAATCAAGGTGCAGAAACAAAAGCAAGGAAATTTGTATCAAGTATTCTCAACATGACATGTTGCAGATTCTTCTTTGTTGTTTTTCTGTTTATGAAATATCAGAAAAGGGTAGTGGCAGAAAGTAGTGATGCAAAAAACATTCCCTTTCTTTCAGATTTTATAATACTGCCTCATGAGTGTCATATGTTTTGTGAAAATTACAGATAAATTAATCTAGATAAAGGAGGAAAATCACTTCCCATAAATTGTTTGTTTGTGTGAAGAGTCCATGCACACCATAAATTACTAGTTGGGATTAACTGGAACACTTTTACAAAGTTTTTTTACAGTAAGAATTTCTAGAAATAAGGAAAAGGGAATGGGAGAAAGGTGCCTGAACTCCACCCCTCTGTTGGCCAAAGTGGCAGGCAGGCTCACCCAAGAATAGGGCTTAAAACTGGCAGATTATTGGGAATCTACACAGAAGATATGAGTTGCAAGAAGGAAAAGGTGGGATTCAACCCAAATCCAGGATCTGTCCCACAAAAGTGCAGTACCTTTGCAGGCCTTTTGTCCAAGGCATCCAAATTATATTCCCTGAGTAACCCAAGAAATGAGATAGGTGGAAAGTAGTGCAGGAGCTTATAAGATTAGCTCTGGCTACGCATTCTCATTTCTCGTCAATAGCAGCCCATAACAGGATCGTAACCTAAAATTACCTCCAAAGGTCAGGTAAATGTGGACCCTCCATCTCCATGCCATGCAGGCAAGCAGAGGAATCAGCATCCCATCTTCTCCTTCAATGTGAAATCACTGTCAAAATTTGGGCATTGGCTCTACAGAGATTCGAATGAAATAAATCTGGCCAAAAAACACCCACTCTTCCAGCCATGGCCAGCTAATGGAGCAGATCCAGGAATTAGAAGTCTGTGGGAAGCAGGCCTAGCTGTGGTTATATGGCACATAGTAACAGGAAAATCCAAAATTAAGGTACCAAAAATCTAAAGACTATCTAACATTGGCTTCTCATTTAAATTCCCAATAAAGGGACTTGTGGCAGGAAGCAACTTCGGGTTTCATTGAAATGATCTGCTGCTCCCACAAAGGTTGGCAAAAGTTAAATTTTAGTGGAGGCCCTAAAGGCAAACCAAGCAAAGCCAGAGCAGGTGGGCTACTCTTCCTTCAACCTAATCCTAGATATCAGTAATTTGCAGGAGGAAAGAAATCTAGTTCAAGGCCTGATATTTTGAAAATGATTATCCATTCATGATTAGAAGACTAATGGTCAAAGGAAATTCCATGATTATTATCCAAGGGATGTGGAGGATGGAATCCCAAAATGGTGTCAGGATAACATTATTGCAGCTGAGGCTAAAACTCTTTCCATGCTTTTCGAGGAGATCTCATACAATCATTGTAATTGGAAAGCAAATAGGCCAGAAAACCTCTTAACCAATCAGGAAGTAAAGCAAGTAACAATTGATTCTAGACATTATACCAATCCAAATATTTGGAAGGGCCTTAGTGAGGCTTTAGCCTTTATATAATGATGATTCACCATTAGGACCCTCTCTCCTCCAGTTGCCTTTTCTAACGAGCCTTAACTGTGACAATGCCTGGTGTCATGGCATTACTCTTCTATTATGATAACAAAATGGTTCACTGTATCGCTGTTCTTTCATTACTCTACCCATTCATTATTTTCATCCTTTGTGGCAGCAGCTTACTATTACAGTGTGTAGCAGCGATAACAAAATGGTTGTGTGAAAGGGTGTGGGGGTCGGCATGGATGTGCATGTGACTGGGATGGATCTGTTAAACAATCCTATCAAAGAGGAAGCAGGAGCACCTGGGGAGATCTCTAGCCAAACTCTGAAATGTATTTAAAATTTTGGATGAAGCCACCCTTTCAATTGTCCAAATTATTATGGGACCTGATAATCTGCAGCATAGGCATCATGTGAAGGGACAAAAGATATTGTGAAAAATGTCAGAAAAATGGTGAGGAAGAAAGGATTATATAGGTGGTCTATGGGACAGAAGAAGAAGAAGCCAAAGAGGAGATGGAGGAGGGAATACAACTAGTGGCAACCAGGAGCAGAGAACATTCTGCCCCTCTTGGACCGTGTTGCTGCCTTAACGTCTAAGCTAGAAGTATTGAAGGCAGACAATGTGATCTTAAAATTGATCATAAGTGCCTAGACTTGCATGTGATTAATAGGCAACTCCCCTCATTTTCCCATGGATCCTATACTGGCATATCAACCCCAAAAGGGACAGCTAACCCAAAGTCCACAGAGAATCTAGAGGACCCCAAGCTCTGTAAAATGTTAAACTGTGGAAGCAATAAACTTTCTACATAATATTATTCATGGACAATCATAAATCTGCATGCATACATGTAAAAACAACACAGAAAATAACCAGAAACATATAACTAACACGTGCAATTGGAAGCTTCATTATCACAGTAACTAAATGCATATATGAAGACTACCTGTTGTGACCAAATCACACATCACCTGTAATGTCCCTCTTTCTAGAGGAAACATTTAAACCTAAATTTGCATTCAAAGTGCTTCTCAAGGAGACATTAGAAATATTATAAATTAATAATTTTTCGATGAATAGATCAAATAAGATCAATGATAATGTATTCACATCATTCCAAGGATTATTTATTTCCTAATTGTTACTTGCTATTGATAACTATTCTATAATACGTTCCATAATTCAATCATGCATATTTTCCTTATTACTCTTCCTCATAGAACTAGGCTTTACATGTATAGGGCGCGCTGAAACCATCTCTTGACCCAGCCTACGGGAACTATGTCCCAGCCTACGGGCTTATCTCTTGACCCAGCCTACGGGAGACTTTGTCCCAGCCTACGGGCCTTCTTACGGATGGGATTACTCCGCCTCTCCCCACAAGACCTAACATTCCTTTAAGGATGAAGTAAATAGAGAAATATAGAAGTAATAATCTTCCCATATCATCTTCCTTCTATTCCTTAACCATGGATGGGGAAATTATATGTCTAGGGCGCGTTGAACCCTCTCCAATGCGATTGGGAATGGAATTACTCCGCCTCTCCCTAGCATCCTTGTCTAGGGCGCGTTAAACCCTCTCCAATCCATCGTGATGGAATTACCCCGTCTTTACCTAACAAGACCGCCTCTCCTATGGTTATGGGAAATAGAAGTGATGAGATGAACATACCATTACTGTATCTTTAATTGATTTCATAAATATCATAATTGTTCTTATTGGCATTTAACACAAGATGCCTTATATTAATATTGATCATATATCATTACATTTATTCATTATATTGGTTTCTGTGCATTCATAGTTTTATCTAAGTTAAGTGCATTTATTTATAGTTAACATCATAATTATACCAATTAACTCGATAGTCCATTTATATTCATATTATTCTTCTACAACATTTATATTGCCTAACCTATTAATAAGGAAAGTGCACGTACCTCTTTATGCTACTTGTCTTGTTGAATCTGCTCACTGGATTCTATTCTCTTTTGCCTATTCTGTTGTTCAGACGATCTGCAGGTACCTTTTGGATGCGGTAGATATTTATTCTCCTCCTTCCTTTTTCTATTCATTTCCCCTCCTTTTGTTAGATGGGCCCATTAATATTTATAAGTTTGAAGGGGTGCAATTCACCACCCGTCACCACCCTTAATAAATAAATATTATTAAACTTTGATACTCGATATTTGTTTGTATTAGTTAAGAGCTCCTTATTATGAGATCGGCATCTTCTCAACAGCCCGATTCCATATATGAATGCCCTTATATTATGCAATGAATAAATATATATTTACTATTATATATTATTATTATTATTATTATTATTATAATATTTATTTTTACTTGAATAATTCCTCCCTATATATATTTATGATATCTTTTCTAGTTATGACTCAAAAATATATATAAATATAATGCGGATCTAAATATATTTATTTATGGGATATTATTTATTTATTACCCATCTTCTTTTCTTTATTTATTTCCCTTTCAAGGGATATTTATTATGCCTGGTGGTAAAAGACATACTTACCCTTTCATAATTTTTATTACTTTATGTTATTCCCTTCTATGACCTGTGGTAACCATACGTAACTCCCTTAACATATAGTTTATTTATATTATTTGTATTTATGTTATATCATTATAATAAATGATATATTATTTATTTTGTATTATTTATATTATATCATTTATATCATAGTAAATGATATATGATTTATATTATAGTATTTATATTTATATTATAATATAAGATAAATATAAGAATATTTATATTTATATTATTAGATATATTTTATATATATTATTATTGTTTATGTGTTATTTATAAACATAATAATAATATATCTTTTAATTGTTTTAAATAAATATTATTTAAATATATTCAATTTATAATATCATTCATATCTTTGATTTGAATGAATAATACATAATGCAGGGACATGACATCACCCCATTAGGAATAGGGACCCCCCCTTTTTTGAGCTCTGTGCTTTCAATGAGTTTTCAATGAGTTTTTCAATGAGATTTTGATGATGACCTGACTCATCTCCTTCTGCCGATCTGGTAGTGATTTCCTTCGATATGATCGTTCGTTCAAGATTAAGAGGCAAATCAACTTGCAGTGATGAAGAATTGTGATAAAATCCCATCTAGATAATGACTTTTGAGGTCAATCCTGAAGAATGTTTGAGACCCTGAAAAGACTAAGCCTGGAGCCTGAAATCCTGAAAATCCTGAAAAAATGGCTAAGTCTGAAATCTGGTGAATCCTCCAAATTCTATATTTTGCATCTTAAATCCGGTGGATTTGGGACCTATCTCAAACATCCTGAAAGGTATATTGAAAAATATTTAAAGTATAAGAATGCCTGACAAGTCCAGAGGATTCAAAAAGTTGATCTAGTGCGACAGGGCACTTAAGTGGCGCAAAATCTTGGCGCAAAATCACGAAGAAAAGGCGCTTGAGCATGAGGATTTCAATCAATGATCTAATGCGCCCATCTACAACCTTGATCTAGTGCGAAAATGCTTGAGGATTTCAGTCACTCATCTAGTGCGCCCAAGTCAAAAGTATCATTTTGAAGGAGAAAATGAAGATTTCAATACCTTTAACTAATGCGAAAATGAAAGGACAAGTCTTGGAACCAATCTTGGAGCAAATTAAAATGATAAGTGTCAGAGGATTTGAAAAGCTCAACCAATGCGCTAGGAAGAAGGATGGATCCCAAAGCCTAAATTTTGAAGAGAGACTCTAGAGATTTCAACAAGATGATCTAATGCACTCAAGTAGTTTCAAGGTGAAGTTTGAAGGATCCTTATCCAAAGCGCAATCTAGAGGATTTGAAAACTTGATCTAATGCGCCCTACAAGGAGGAAGGTGAGATCCAAGGTTAAGCCTTCAAGGTTTGAGTTTTGAGGATTTTAGAGTCTTATCTCATGCGCCAACTTCATGAATACTTCTAAGTTTTCAAGCCTACAACAAGATGATCCAATGCGCCTATCACAAGGTCATCTAGTGCGCCAACTTCATGAATACCTCTAAGTTTTCAAGGTAGAGTGAGATGTGTTTCTAGAGCATTCAACAAGCTCAACCAATGCGCCAACACCATGCATGATCCATTTCAAGGTAAAGGCCATCTAAATACATCAAAGTTTGAAGATTTCAACCTAGTGAAGTGATGCGCCACTTCCAAGACCCCTTATCAAAACGCTCAACAAGAAGAAATCGAAATTGGCATCTAGTGCGCCATACATGAAGAGAATAAAATTTCATTTTTTGAAGATCTCTAACTACCCATCTAGTGCGCCACATGAGGGGAGAGTAAAGTTTGATTTTGAAGACTTCAAGTTACTTATCTAGTGCGCCATACATGAGAAGAATCCAAATTGCTTATCTAATGCGCCAAACTCTTGAGGATTTCAATCCTCTATCCAATGCGCCACTCCCTTAAGCAAGTAAAAACTAAGTGCAATCTAATGCGAAATGTTGAAGAGGAGTCTTAGAGCTTCATCCAATGCAACATGTTGAGAGGAATCAAAAACTTCATCTAGTGCGAAATGATAAGAAGATTTAAAACTTGAGCCAAAGCGCCACACATGTCAAATGCTAGAGGATTCTCTATGCTTGATCCAATGCGCCAATCCAAGGAAGTTAGAAACATTTAATGATTTTTGCCTTGGAAAACGTGAAAATTGCATTTATTAAATAAAGATCAATCTAAATTAAATGTTTTGCACTATGATAAAAGAGGTCGGCCTAGGGAAGAGGTAAAGTTTTTAAAGCAAATTATGTATATATACCTCATCTCCTTTTCATTTTTATCATTTTCAAAGAGCAGATTTGTTTTCCAAGAGCAGATTTGTCTTCAAGGAGCAGCAACAAGAAGTTTTTTTTGAGAAGTACAAATTTGATTTTATCAAATTCAAACAAGTGGTGGATCAAATTGCAAGGTATCCAATTCAAAGCAGCCTATCAAGTAAGTCTGATCTGAATATTTTCTGATCTGATTTTCTTCTTTTTCCTTCATTAGATGCATTAAAATTGTTTAAATATTGGTAAAATTCAAGAAGGATAAGTGGATTTTCATAGATTCCTTGAATCTAGATAGCAATATTTCATAATTGTAAAGGAAAATTTCATAATTTAATCCACTAAAGTAGTTGAAGTGAAGTCTAGATTATGTTTGCAATTACTCATTCGCGTCAAGTCTGCAGGATCATGGCAATGACTTCCAAGGAGCGACAAGCGAAGATCCGGATGGATGCTAAGGGGAAGATTCCAGAATCAAAGCTCGTCTCAAGGTGGACAAATGTAGGAGACACGAATATGGGGAGAAGCAACTTGGAAGATATCAAGTCAGTCCTTGAAGAACCCAACGGAGGTAGTCTTGCTCGAGCCATCATGAGGAGTGGAGCCATTGAAGCTGCTTGTTTTCCGCCAGCTTTGCCGTGTCCAGAAATGATCATCGAATGTGTCAAAAAATATGATGTAGATACAAGGCAAATTATAGCCAAAGATGGAACGATATTAGCTTATTTGCAAAAGGAGGCAGTTGAAGAAACTTTCAACATTCCAACTAAGGAGAGGATGATCAGTATCTCAATACAACAAGGTCAACAGGAATATGATGTCGACTCTAAGACGAAGTTGCAAGAGATAAGGAGAGAATGGATGGCCAATCCAGCTATGAAGTTCAATATGAATAATCCTCCACAGTTCCACAAGTCAGATTTTCATCCTGAAATTGGATATTTGATCATGTTTCTGAATAGAATGACAGGAATGCCGCAATCTGCTACCTTTCAGCCTTGGATGTACTCTTTCATCAAGTCAGTTCTCAAAGGGAAGATGATTGATTGGGCTGGACTTATCAGTCAGAGTATACATGAGCAGTTCATCAATTTTGCTAAGACCAAGACTTGTCATATGAGTTCCTATGTAGTGTACCTTCTCGCAAGAAATGAAGTCTACTCAGGTTTGACCAAAAAAGGAGAAGTCGGCATTGGGCCTAATAAATACCTATCGCATCAGTGTTATCCTCAGTTGCACCTCAAAAGTATCAATCATTATACAAGATTCAATGATGCATTTGCTATGTTCATAATGAAGAAACTAAGAGGAGAATTTCATAAAAGATTGTCTAATGCAGCAAGAGAGTTCATTTCAGCATATGGACACTGGTATACTCAGCATGAAAGGTACACTTACCTAAGGATCCAAGGGTTTACATCATATCCATACAGATTACCCCGATATCCAACCAACAGGATGGTGATGTTAGAGGTTACTAGGCAACTCCTGGAACTCATCAGGTTGCAAAAGTTGAAGAAGAAAGGAGGAATTCAGTTTCCACTTCGTCTTGGACAAAATCTGGAATGTCCATCATTATCAGCAGCTGAATATTCTGAGATAGAGCTACAGGCATATCATTTGCAAACTCATGGCACTAAGAGGCTTAACTTTGATCCTTTCCAAGTTTGCTGGAAATATAACAGAGAATTCAAGCATATCAAGCAGTTGGAAGACCACTGGGCCAGTGCCCAAGATGAAGATGATCTCCGAACACTTCAAAGTTCGAGACTCACCTGGGATTTAGTTAGAGCTTCCAAAGTTTTCAGGATTCCAGACCAGTTCACCGAAGATGATACTTTGTTGATAGATGAATTTGATAAGATAAAAGATTTGCCTTATACAGTTGATTGGTCAAAGAAGGATGTGTCCGAAGAAGAATTGATAAAGCCAGTCTTAGCCATGACACAAGTATGTATCAATCAACTATTGCAAGAGATGAGTGATGAAAGTCAAGTTCTTACTTACAATAAGATGGAAGAAGGAGAACCAGGACAGCATAGTACACATAGCCAACCATAACACAGTGGGAATGATCAAAGTAATAATCCAGCTAGAAAGAGGAAAAGACCTAGTCAAGATCAAGGAGAATCAAGCCGGAGACCTCAAAAGAAGAATAATCCATCTACTTCATCTAATCCACAAGAAGGTGCTTCAGTTGTTCAAAATCCAATACAAGAGATAGAAGTTATAGAAGAAGTTGCTTTGATTCCGTCAGAAGAGATTCAATCTAGCCCCACTGTCATAATGGAGGAGAATGATGATCTTGGTCAAGATGAAGTAGGTCAAGAGGAATCTGATGAGGAAGTAGCTCGTGTTCAACACAGTCAAGCTCAAGGACAGCGAGATCTTTCTGCTTTCCCACCTTGGTTGAGGCAAAGGATTGAAGAAAGTACAATTGTAGAGACTTATCAGCCTGCTCCAGTTGAGGAATTGCTTGTAAATGTACAAAAGAGTAATCAGAAGAAGAAAGCAACAGTCTTTTCCAAAATCACTCAAGATTCCGCTGGAAATAGAGAGGTACATATAGCTATTCCTAGAATTGACAAGGAGTTGGAAAATATGACACATGAGGATTACAATATGACTACTATTGGCATGGGTCCAATCACAAGGGAACAGGTAGAGGAGGAACTACAAGAGTCAGTGAATAGTGTGAGAAGCATGTTGAAACAAGAAAGAGAAGCAAGGATGAAGGTTGAACAAGATTTCAATACATTGAAGCACTACATCCAACAAGTCATGCAGCCCATTCAACAGAAGGAAGCTACTTCAATTCCTCCGTCCATTCTTCCACAAGAAACAATATCCCAAGTTGAAAACATGAGAACTTCGTCTCAGATGATGAAAGGATGGATAGAAAAGACAGAAGAAAAGGCATATACTCACCTTGAAGAAATTGTGCAAGTGTATGACAGAGTCCTTAAACTTAAAGATCGAGTTCAAGCTTTATTAAGAAATTGTGCTGAGTTCAAACCGATCAAAGAGCAATACATGCCACAGCTCAAAATTTTAATGGAAGCTCCAGTAGAAGACCTAATTCATGATAAGGTGATTGATAGAGATACTCCACATGACTTCATCACTTGGTATTTCTCTTTTCACAAGGGGCAATTGGTTGATAAAATTGAAGTAGATATGTCCAGGATAAGAAGTGTTCTTCTAAGAACAGAAAATCATATATACACTGCTTTGGCAACAATTTGTAATCCTTATGGAAATGTTACTGTTGAAAACATGAAGCAACAAGTTAAGGCATTCTACTTTCAATATGATGGACTTGATGAAGGTCAACTGGATAGTATATTCACACTTGCATATCGTCTTGGAGAAAATAAGTCTTGGATAAACGACTGGGAGAAACACTTGGCGCCTATGAGTCAGATGTAGCAGTGGCAGAAGGATCCATTAAGGCAGCGACAAGTGTACCAATGGAAGAGATTGTTCAAATTGTGTCTAGATTCATTGTATCTCATAGTACTACTACATAGTAGGCACATGATGTGGCTTCCTTATCTTCTTGGAAAGCGTGCCTTTGTTCTCTCCTTCATAGCTTCTTTCATTTAATAAAGTGAGCCTCCTTCATTTAATAAAGGATAGTTTGTTATAACTACTTGTGATGTGGCTTGATCTGGTCCGCTGATTTGGCCGATCGATCTTGAACCTTCTTTCCTTTGAGGTCTATAAAAGAGCTCTCATTGCTCTCATTTGAGGGGGTTGGAAATTCTGAAATTGTTGTAAGAGCTCTCTGAGATAATAAAGGATTCATTGTTTTGGTGATTCTATTTATATTTCCGAGTGTTGCATGGTTTCAATTTTCAAACAGACATTAAGTTAAGATACAAGTTTTCTTTAAGTTTAAGTTAGTTAATGAAAGGTTGCTTTATTGCTTTGTAGTGAAGTCTTTAAGTTCATACCATTTGTAGTCTACGGCTTGTGGATTGCAGTGCATGGTTAGTCTGAACAATTGAACGTCAATTTGATCTTTATGCTTGTTGAATCTTTCATGAGCATAATTGATTTAAACATCTTGTACACCTTTGAAGATTGCACCTCTCTTGTGTAGTTGTTTTATCTTGGCGAAACAGGATTTGGTTCGATTTCACTTCAAGTAGTAAACGTCCTTGCATCTAGGATTAGATTAGTGTTTCTAAACCCTACATCTTTTGCCTTTTTTTACCAATCAGTTAGGATTAGGACCAAAAGAACATTCATTGCTAAATCATACGCATCAATTGCAGTACTTAGATTCTCTAGTATTCAATTCCATAATCCTTGAAACAACAAGTTGCTTGAACAATTGTGTAAGTCCCTTTGTTGATTAACAGCAAAATCATACTTAAATCGCTGAGCTGTCTCTTACCGAAAACATCATAAGGAACCTTGGAGTTATCTCGTTTGATCACTTAGTTCAGCATCCGAGAGGCTTTGCTCAAGAGAGAGTCAGATACTCAGTATTTTACTCTAATTGTTGACTTGTTGAAAAACAACCATCAACACTACCCTTGCCCACCAAGGTGCATAGAGAATTCAGAGGACCCCAATCTTTGTAATATGTCAGGCTATGGAAGCAATAAACCTTCTACATAATATTACTCATATACAATGATAAATCTGCATGCATGTATGTACAAACAACTCAGAAAATAACCAGAAACACATAACTAACACATTCAAGGTGAAGCTTCATTACCACTGTAAATAAATAAATGTATAAAGGCCACCCTTGCAGATGGTGGGGGCAGCTGAAAACACCAATGTCACCTCCTCCTGCATGTTCTATCACACTCAATGATATGTTTCGGATATATTGTCTCTCATACAGGTACAGGAGGAATTCTTATATGGGCACATGACCCATATTTTACAATATTAGCCCTAGCTCATCTACTAGTTCCGAACTTATCCTCAAATCTATCTTTATCCTCAGGACCTCAAAGCATATTGTGCACAGGCAACATGTCTTTATGTGCACATATTTATCTATAAAGATATTCAATTAGTATCCAATATATTAATCCTTTACTACTGTTGACAAGACTCATGATTTAATATGACAATACACCTGGCTATATTAGCAAGCCAACATTCCCTGATTCGAAAATGGATCAGAAAATGAGTTCATGTTGCTCGATTCCACATTGAAGTGGTTTAATTGTGCTAAATGCACAATAAATATCCAAGATGCAGTGAAATGTTGCACTTTGTCTCTTCATTTCCAAGAGGAGATGAAACCTCCCACTTTGTCTCTTCATTTCCTAAGGCAAGAAGACCCTTCATTTGGAGAGTTAGCACCTATTTAAGACATGAAGGGAGGTGGGTGGAGGAGTGTACGGGGGAACACATGGGATCATGGGAAGTGTGAGAGTTAGTGACTGATCTTAGGAGTAGAACACTGAATTTTATTGATATTGTATGCCCAAGAGGCCTGATATTCTAATTGTTTGGAAATAGTGAACAAGGAGACCAATAGACCTCGTTCTTGAAGGTGTTTTCTCCCAGAATCTGGGTTCCTCTAGGGATAAACCTTGCGTCTTCCATTCTTTTACTGCTAGCTCTTGCTCCTTCATGCTCAGTTGTTTGTTTGGATGCTTAAAGTGCTACAGTACATCAATTATTCTTTAATCCGTAATTGGTGAGCTATGGAATGAAATATCCCTCATAGTTTACAGATCATCCCGAATTATTATGTGACCTGATAATCTGGCGCATAGGCATCGTGCAAAGAGACAAAAGACACTGCAGAAAATGTTAGAAAAATGGTGATGAAGAGATGATTATATGATAATTGAGTTAGGAAGTGAAATAGATTATTATTGAAATGTGAAATTGATTATATTCGTAATGAGAACACTTGGATGAGTGTGTGACTTCGTGTGTGATTTAATTCGAGTTGCTTCGGATATATATATATTGGATCTATTGACGTGTTCTTGGAGTGTGCAAGTATTTTCATGGCCAATGGAAATTCAGAGGTCCATTAATTAACCCCCGTGTATAGACCCCATGACACTCAACCTAGTCCCTAAGGTGGACTAAGGTTTTTATTGATTTCTTTTGAATATGAAATTGAATTTATCTTTTGTAATGTTTAATGTTTGAGAGTCCTAGGGTGGTGTAGAGGTGAGTGTGTAATGTCCCCATTTTTCGAGTAATCACCTAGCAGAGTTGGTTTAGCATATTCCATTCCCGTAGGCTAAGCCGGAGGGCTAAGGGAATAACCTAATTGGCTAGATTTCATACTTAGCAAATTTTATTAGGGCAGATTGATCATAAGGGATGACTTTGTATAATTTTATGGATTTATTGGAGAAGTCAAAGTAATTAAAATAAATTGCCCTAGAGATGAGCAACCAAGGGAGAGAAAAGAAAAATGAAAGGAAGAAAAATGATGGAAATGACTATGGGAGTTTGAGGAAAAAATAAGAATAAATTAAGATAAATTCCCTTGGAGGACGACCTAATTGGGGGTCAAAATCATGATGTATGATATGCCTAAGTGGTCTGCCCACTTGGAGAATGGAAAGAGAAAATAATAAAAAAATAAAATAAATATTTCTCTATGTTTGGCGGGTAAAGGGAGGTCGGCCCTATAGGAGAAGGAAATAAACTAAAAACAAAAGAATTGCCAAGAGGAGGTCGGCCTTGAGGAGAGAAGAAGGATTGTGTATAAATACAAGGTCATTTGCAGATCATTTCATCATCATTCATTCATCATTTCTCATTGAGTTTATCTCATTTGGCTGTAAGGTTTGCTGGGCACGAATCCAAGGACGAAAACCCTTGTCATTCTTGGTGAGCTGGACGAAACCCTAGCTCATCATTGTGGTGAACTCATTACGGAGTTCAACTTGCACTTCATTGGAGACCTTTGGAGGATTGGAGCGTGATTGCATATTCAGATTTTTAGATCAGCATTGGAGGAGGATTTCTTTGTGGCATTTTATGTTCGTTTGGTACTAGGGTTTTGCCCTAGACTTGAGCGCCACACTTGGAGGATCATTATTGTGGCATTTTGTGTACACATTGCATTAGGGTTTACCCTAATTGGAGTGCCACACTTGGAGCAGCATTCTTGGTGGTTTTGTGTAGGCATTGTCCTAGGGTTTCTCCCTAGAATTGGAGTGCCACCATTGGAAAAGGGCGACTTGGCTTGAGGAGGGCGATTTTCATCTTTGTAGGGTTTTCTCAAACCCTAATTTGCAGCAGCCATCATTTTTTGTGAGTGCCACCCTTTGGAGGGTTGTTTGATCTTCATTTGCCATATTTTGCTATGTATAACCCTAGGGTTTAGGGCAGACTTGGACAGCAGAAATTTGGGCCATGTTTGTCATGATTGAGCCCTTGTTTTGGATGTAATTTTCAGACTTCATATTCTGATTTATAGCAGCAGACTTCTATTCTGAAAATCAGACTTCTTGTGTGACATTTGATGGGTATATCTTGTGTATTTCATGGTGTAATTCATGTTTGATAAGAATATCATTTGATAGCATCAATTGCCATACTTATTTGTCACGTTTGGGCATCTATGAGTTCGCTGTAATAATTTGTTTAAGAGCAGAAAAATAAAATCAGAATCTAGGGTTTTGAGCAGAAAACTAAAGTGCAGAAAATTAGGGCAGAACTCAGAAATTTATTTTCAGAATTTTAGGGCAGATCCCATTGGGGATATTACAAAGTGGTATGATGAGTTGCCATCTATGTGTCAAATTTCGTGCATGGGCTTTTAGGGCTTTTTAAAAGTGGATTTTTGAGCTTTATTGTGATTATTTTATGTGTTTTAGGACCCTAGGTCAAGTACCTATGGGATAAGTACCTTTTAGACCTCAAATATTGTGTTTTGACCAAGATTTGGCCACCCCAAATGGCCTTAGGCAAAGAGTGGCGAGTTAGGGATTTGGGAAGAGGGATGGGTGACTTGTCACATCCCATTTCCACTCCCCTAGGTTCAGGTATGGGCTTGGGTAGATCCCAAAGCCTTACACATGTAAGAGCACCCAGTGGAAGAGCTTCTTGAGAAGAAAACCCAAGTACTCCCTGTTAGGACCTGCATTTTTCATGCATTTCCTGCCTGAGGTTGCATTTATTCAGGCTTGTTAAACCCTACTAAAGCCCTAAAAGCCTAAAATCCTTCAAAGTTTGCCTCTGTTTGCCTGAAATTCCGAAGTGTGGATTCTCCCTCATGAAGCCTTCCAAATGATAGAGGATAAAATTCTAAGCAGGTTTGCTTTTTGGAGCATGTGGAAATTCATTAAAACCAATGAGATATTCAAGGTCAAAGTCTCGGTCAACGGTCCTCCAAATATTCATATTTACACTTAAATGTCCTCACATTTGCTAATATCCAGACATATTATCCCAACCAAAATGCTTAGAAAATTGCTAAGTGTAAGTCTCAGTATCCCGACATCCAGATATGTACCCGTCAAAATTACCCTAGCGGTATATGAGGTCGTCATATGCATTGGATATTCTATATCCAGATATTCAATTCTTAATATCCATGTCCTTGCGCCTTCCACATATCTGCATCCCGATGATGTCATTTAACCTGCACTCATATAAACAGCTAACGTCATGCGGATATTTGTTCATATGGATATTAGCCTTGTCGAATATCCTCACCTTTGCCAAACATCCCGATCCGGATGACATCACGTCATTTCGACCCATAAAGAGTTTTTATCTTTGTTGATGTCATACGGATATTTGCCCGGGTCCTAATGTGCAGATCCTTTGCTTAATGCAAACAAGTCCTAATGTCCAGACATTCCCGAATGTCCAAATCCTTCAATGTGCACATCCCAGTGACGTCATCCAGATTCATTTTCAAGGAAGCGCTCAGCCCGATGACATCATCAAGGCATTCCGGCACAGGATATTTCACAAGTTTTAATGTCCAGACATTATCCTAATGTCCAGACATTATCCTAATGTCCGGATCTTCTCAATATGTTGATGACATCACTTTTCTCAAAGCCAAGGATCGCCTCAAAAGGGGTGACGTCATCAGGACATTCAGCTTGGGGATATTTCATGAGTTCTAATATCTAGATATTTCCTAATATCCATGCCCCTGTGTAACCAATGATGGTATGACACGTGTCCACATTATCCCAACCTCTTCTAAATGGAATTGAAGCCCAATAATATTCTTCTGGTCAACAAGGGTTGACCCAACCTACATGCTGACATCATATGGACATATCCACATGGATATCCATATGGACGTGTCCGGATATCCATATCCCTGTTTCTGCTTGCTGGAATTTCATGCTCGATCAGGCATGATGGAATCTTCTCAAGGGGGTCGTTATATTTGCATAGTCGTGTGTTTTCCCGTGCCTATGGGTTTTCAAAGAAGGTTGTTATTGTAATGATGACCGTTTGCAACAACATTTGCAAATATGTTTTGGACGCTAGTGGATTTGAGCTGATGCGTGCAACTGCCTTTGTCCTGTTTGGGGATATTCTTCCCATAGGTAGTTGCACTTGCATCTTGTTATGATTGCAGTTATCATTTGAGATGGGGACAGGTGGCCTAGAACTTGTTGCTCCCTCGTTCCTATAAGAGGGAAATTAGGGCCTTTCTGTCCGGGTGGTTCCAAATCTTTGTTTTGGGCAGTAGTGTGTCTGTGTTGTCTTCCAGTGTGATAGAATAAGGTTGCGTGTTATCTTTGTGTTCAAATCTGTAGAGCAATACATCATTTTCAAAGTTGAATGTATTACTTGTTGCAGGATTATCTACATTGGTGTATCCCGCTGAAATTAATATGATTGATGAATATCAAGGGTATTTTGATTCATTTTTACAGTCTATTGTAATGTGCGTGTTGTTTTCAGCTTTCTCTCAAGGAGAGGAATAATTTGCTTAAACAATACTCTATTAATTTCATTATACACTGTGTTTTAAAGGATAGTTCTACAATTATGAGTATAGGAAGCATTGATGTAAGGCATTAATAGTTCTACAATTATGAGTATAGGAAGCATTGATGTAAGGCATTAATGCTACAAGTCCAATTGTAATGAAGAAACATTGCTTGAAAGATACACTTGATTTAGGCAACTTGACTCTGTAGCCCTGAATTAGGCACCGATCTCTCACTAGGCTGATATTGTGATTCAGATCCATCCAAACAAATCAACAGGTCATTTCTATTTATGTACTGTTTTAGACTAGAATTGGAGTTTCTACTGTTCTCAATCCAAGTCTGAACTGTATTGCCAAAGGATTAAGCCAGTCCAAGAAGAATCAGTCATTTCCTTGGTATATTGTCATTGAGAACCTCTGTTTAAACAGCAACATCTAGCATTGGTCAAGATATACTCCTTGGATGTTGTATAGGTACACCCGCCTTGGTCTTGCAGAACCAAAAGTGCAGAGGATTTTTCAACTTATTGTTGTAATCCTGCTCGTTGGCCACTAACCCAGAGCCCTTAAGCATAAGAAATTGGCTAGATCTTTAGAGGACTCTGACAATCAATTGGAGGAACCAACACTCCCCAATGCCTCACACATGTGTGAGAGCACTTGTGGGGAAGTGAGCTTTTGAGAGTGAATGAGAAGGTGACAAGTGTCACCTCCTCATTCAAGGGGTTTGTTTTTGAAACCCTATTTATCTCTATCTTTGAGAGGAGAGAAAGGTTCTTTGTCATTTTACTTTGGAGGGATTTTGGCTTTGGAGAGGAGATTTTGAGCAAGTGTTGGAAGGAGTTCTTGGAGGGAGCTTAGAAGATCTCTTCACCAACTTTCATCAACTTTGGAAGCTTGAGAGGTAAGCTCTCAAGAGTTCAAGGTCTTATTAGTGTAGTTTATTTACTCTTTCTTGCAAGTATGAGTATGATTTATGTGGTTTTATGTGTGTTGGGTTGTGTTGGCAAGAGTTCTCCATGTGTGAGAACTTCCCTTGTTTGGGGTAATGAGAGAGGAGTAAACCTCCTTGGGGAAAGACCTCTCCATATGTGGAGTTGGTAGGCTAAGAGCATTGTATTGATGTCTTGAGATTGAGTTTTGGAAGCATGAGTGCATTGTTGCTATTGTTTGGAGCCATAAGGGATATTGAGATGGTTGTGGTATGAGAAACCTTATTGAGAAAATGGTTAAGAATGTATTTTGGTGTCTTTCCCCTTGAGGAGAGTAGTCCACTCTCTCCCCCTATATTCTTTCCATGCAAATGGAAGTTGTGTTGTGAGTCTCCATGGGTGGGAGTGTTGGAAGTGTATTGTGTGAATATTTGTTTCCCTTGTTGAGTGTGTGTGAACCCAGGGTTGGTTGTGGGCCTCCTAGCTCGGGGGAGACTTTCTACAAGTCTATGGTTGGGTGATGAGCCCTCCATTGGCCTTGTTTCCTTGTGTTGTGTCTATTTGCAGGATCTATGGCTATGAGGAAAGAAAGTAGGAGAAGAGTCTCCTTGTGAAGTTTCATCTTGATTTTTTAGAGGTGTTGATATCTTGTAATGGCTATGTAAAAGCCTAAGCTCAAAGAGCTTTGTAAATGGGTAGTATTAGGATGTGAATTTTAAACCTCCCCTTGTAAATTCCTTTGTATATTATTCCAATGTTGATAAGATGTATTTATTTGCAAAAGAAAATAATAAAAGGAAAGTTCTTTATGCATTATAGTTGTTTGCAATATTGAAATGTTGTTTGAACAAAAATTAGTTTAAATGCTCTCTCTCCATCACATTTATTATCTTGTTTATTTCTAAGTTACAAAAGGAAAGTTAATAATAATGATGGTTTTATTGTTGAACAAAAAAAAAACTATCCCTCTCTCTTGAAGTTCAATAGTTAAATAAATTTATTAGTGAAATGGACTTATTTAATTTTTTTTAAAAAGAATATTTATTCTCCCTTTTCTTTGTTTAAGTCAAATATATATATGATTAGTTAAAAGCATGTATATATATATATGAATAAAAGGGATATTCTAGGTTTTTTTTTAAATATTCATCTCTATTTTTTTTTAAGACACAGACGAAGAAATATATATAAATATATATATATATATACACCTTTTAGTTTAAGGCTATAAAAAAAAGAATAATGTTAGAATGCATTTAGGTTTTTTTAAAATTTATAGATAAAAATATATATTTTAGAAAGAGCAGGGGACAAGCAGGGCCAAAGCCCTAACCTACGCCCCTGCGCTGGGCCGTGGGGTTCAAGGTCGGGGACCCCATCCCCACAAAGCCCGCGGGAGCCCCACCCCCCCGGCCACCACAGGTACGGACTGTGTAGGCCACAGGCCACGGCCTACGGACTGCAAAGTCCGTAGCTTGGCCAATGTCGCTTGTATTTCTTGGCTCTGTTTCTATTTGTTTAACAAAAAAAATATAACACAATTGCTATTCAAAACCCTGCGTGTTATTTTCTCAGCCCTACTTTATATTAAATATTATATATATATATATATATATATATATATATATATATATATATATACAGCATATATATGTATGTATATATACAAAGTATTTTTATGTCTATACACAATAATATATATATTATTGTGTATATACACTAATATATATTACTTCAATATTATATTGTATTTATAAATATATAGGTGGGTATATACCCACCTATATATTTATAAATACAATATAATATTGAAGTAATATATATTATTGTGTATACACAATAATATATACCCACCTATATATTTATAAATACAATATAATATTGAAGTAATATATATTATTGTGTATATACACATACCCACCTATATATTTATAAATACAATATAATATTGAAGTAATATATATTATTGTGTATATACACAAACCCACCTATATATTTATAAATACAATATAATATTGAAGTAATATATATTATTGTGTTTATACACATCTGTGTACACATACAATATAATATTGAAGTAATATATACACATCTGTGTACACATACAATATAATATTGAAGTAATATATATTATTGTGTATATACATAATAATATATATTACTTCAATATTATATTGTATTTATAAATATATAGGTGGGTGTATATATATATATATATATATATATATATATATATATATATATATATATATAATTTATATATAATATATGTATTTAAAATATATATATTAAATGGGGAGACCCATACCATTATTTTATTATTATTTTATTTTAAACAAATATTTGGAGGAAAAATTACATACAAAATAAATTAATGTTCTTGCAAAACAATACAAACATGGAAACAAACTTAGAAATGATCTTAGAAAACAAAGGGGTTAGAAACTTTTCAAACAATTATAGTAAACCTATTTGCAAATGTAGACAAATTAGACCAAATAGATCCTTAGGAAATTATCTTTGCTATGGAAAGAGATTTCCTTCTTCAACTTCTCCAAACTTGAAAAAGAAACAATGTGAGTAGAGATGAGACTTAAACACCTTTTTATAATATTGCATTAGGGTTTGAAATGTTGCCCTAAGGTTAGATGGCTTAAACCTAGTTAGACTAATTAATCCCACTTAGGGATTATTAAACCATTTTGCAATATCCTATAGTTTGGACTTTGATTTTTGGAGTATTATTTTGTATTAGATCCTCAAGGGGCAATTTAAATATTTCAATGACGAAATCTCTTAGGAAGACTTTATTTAAATTTGGAATATGGTTAAGATGTTGATTAGATGTTTTCCCTTAAATTCGAATTTAATCAATTAAATATTTATTAAATTCGTATTTATATTTAAATGTCGAATTTGAATAATTTTTCAAATGCTATTTAATTATTGAATTAATTAGGCATTATTTCCCTGATTTATTAAATATTCCGCAACCTTAGTTAAATATTGTAAATGATGTATTTTCTCTTTAAGGAAAATGTAGTGTTTTTATTAGGTACGTTTCCACATTAGATTTAATTACTTTATTATATCGTTATTATTTTATTGAGGTTTTATCATAGATAGTTGTTAGGTCTCCCCTCCTTAAGGGAGACCGCCTTTTCATCTACACCTAGAAAACCCTAGGGGTCACCTTCTAAAAAGGATTCACCCCTCGTGGCATTGCATGATGTGACACTTACCCTTTTAGTTTACTTCCATTATCGAAGGGGTGCGAAAGGAGTTTCGCATTACCCGCATCTTGATTGACTTTTCCCTGCCTTAGTGTTGAGTGCGTAACTGTGCATGCAACGATGTTAAGTGCATATGTTTTTTAAGCACGCGTATGGCGCGCGAATGTGTTTAGTGTCATGTATTAGAAAAATTTTGTTAGTTCGGTTTTCATGTCCACGTGTAAAATGTGGGCATGACAAAAAACACCAATGTCACCTAGTCCTCCATGTTCTATTGCACTCAATAATCTATGTCGGCTATATTGTCTCTCATACAAGTATAGGGGAATTTTTATATAGGCACATGACCCTCATATTCTACAATATTAGCTACTAGTTCCAAACTTACTTCAAAATCTATCTTTATCCTTAGGACCTCAAGGCATATTATGCACATGCAATGTCTTTATGTGCACATATTTATCCATAAAGATACTCAATTAATGTCCAATATACTAATCCTATATTAATGTTGACTAAGACTCATGATTTAATATGACAATACACATGGCTATATTAGCATGCCAAAATCCCTTGATCCAAAAATGGATCAGAAAATGAGTTCATGTTGCATGACTCCATGCCAAAGAGGTTTAATTGTGGTAAATGCAAAATAAGCATCCAAGAGAAGGTGAATGCCCCACTTTGTCTTTTCCCAAGAGATGATGAAATGTTCCACTTTGTCTCTTCATTTCCAAGAGAGCTTATTCATTTCTTAAGGCAAGAAGACCTTCCATTTGGAGAGTTAGCACCTATTTTAAGACATGTAGGGAGGAGGGTGGAAGAAGGGACAGGGGGACACATGGGATCATGGAAGTGTGAGAGTAACTGATCTTAGGAGAAGAACACTAAATGTTCTTGCTTGTCGTATGCCCAAGAGGCTTGAGATTGTAATTGTTTGGAAATAATGAACAAGGAGGCCAATAGACCTCACTCTTGCAAGAGTTTTCTCGCAGAATCTGGGTTCCTCCAAGGGTACACCTTGTGTCTTCCATTCTTTTATTGTTAGCTCTTGCTCCTTCATGTTTAGTTGTTTGTTTGAATGCTTCAAGCACTACAGTAGTTCAATTCTTCTTTAATCAGCAATTGGTGAGCTACAGAATGAAATATCCCTCCTAGTTTACAGATCATCCACCCACCTCAATTATGTGTCTTGTCCTCCAAACACCTGGATATTGAACCACGTGCAATGTCATGTGAAGACTTAGTGCCAAGATCACACAATGCAACACCCTTATAATCATTGCTCGGCTACTACCCTCTCTCACATGAGCATCCTCAAAACTCTCTTACTCTACTATCCTCATGCAAAGGAACCTAATCATTCTCACTCAACTATCCTCATAGGTTGGCCATGCCGTATCCTCATATCCTAACAATGTGTGTGTACACCATTAGCCATTCTACCTATGCATGCAATGACCTATGGCTTAACACTTATAAACCCATACACACTAGCATCCTTTTGTAGTCTCACCCAAAGCACATTGAGTCCACCCTTTGGTGTGCCCTACACACTACATCCTACAAATGAATACTCACAACTAACTCATACACAGATTGACAAAAACCTTGAACACTTCTATTATGATTTCAATACCAATCTTTGTTAATCTAGAATTACATATTGGGGTATATATAGGCATCTATCCCCTAATGTCACCTTAGCTATACATAGATATTCCCACAAACTAACAACCCACATACATGCACACGCATCATGCATCCTAAAATACATTACAAGACCATGCATAATGTTTATCCCTATCTATGATGGCAATGCTAACCTTATGCTACCTAGTACAGCTAAGAACTATTTATGGCACATGTACAATATGAATAGTTACATTATGGCACCAACATTCGCCCTGCACAATTACATGTTTTGTCCTCAAAACACTAAATACAACAGAAAATGGGAGAATGGGAACAAGATTAGCAAAAAAAATTACATCCCCAACTGAAAAACTCAAACAGAAAGATCGTATATGTGCACTAATTCAAACACATCTACCAAAACTATGTTCTGAAACATGTCATTCCAATGTGCAAGGCTAGATGCCAAGCACTCTTTCACTTGTACTACTACAGTGCCAATGTCTTTCAACCCTTCAATATCAATGGCTGCTAAATGTTGCAATTGTACTTTAAATAGACTAACTACTACTATATGTACCGTGGATTCAATTGTTTGAGGACGATGGTGTCTGTAGCTCTCTTCTAAGAAATCTATTAAAGGAGTTGTGTATTGCATGCATCAATGCTATCCAAAGTATCATATATAAGATATTCGTGAAGAAGTTAGTCCTAGAGCACACATAGCTCAACATTCAAAGCTGCGAGCCTAGATGTCAACCATTCAGACCATCCAGTCGAGGCAACAAATACCTTGTGTGTGGTTTTAAGTGCTTGTGCATAAGCTTTTGTTAAGTCTTCAATAGCAACTAATTCGGCCTTTACATGCTCTACACACTCCACAAATCATCTCTTACCTTCTCCAACGCTTCTTCCAATTGCTTTTGCATCATTTCTTCCTTCTTGCACTCTTCTTCTTCTACTACCTTTTCCTTCTCACTTCAACACCCCTTGCCTCTAGTTTCACAACCTCATGCTTCTCTTCTGCTTGATCTTTCTCATCTATTTCCTTCAAGCGCACCTCTAGATATTAGTATTGGAATAAGCAATGGATTAAGCAAAGCTTCAAATGAACCAATTTGGTCCTCCAATTTTTCATTAGGCCCCACAATCTATCAAGCAATCAGCTCATCATCTAACACATCTGGGCAAACCATCAAAATTTTATCTTGCAATTTGTGCAAACAGTCTTTGGCACCCAACATCCTTTGTGTTAGCTCCTATTTAGATTGTGTGAGTGCCTCAATGGTACACATTTGTGTTGTCGAGTGTGCATCTTTCCTCCCAATCTGGAGCAATAGAGAATATGACATGTCTAGAGCAGCCTTGCACTCTTCCTATACCTTTGTCAACTCATGTCTCAATTTGTGTGTTTATTGTGGCCTAGTTTGATTGTGCCTTCACACTATCAAACCAATTGCACAACCTAGTGGAATTTTTCAACATGTCAAGTAAACATTTCAATTGTAGCAATGTTGAATCACCATCAAAAATGTGCTTAGGAGTCAACAAAAGATTCTATGAGCCGTCGTCTTTATCTCCACTAATGCACCAAGGCTCGACACAAGCAATTTGAATATATCACACATGTCAAGTCCACAAAATTAACACAAAAATTACATCCCCAATTAAAAAACTCAAATAAAAAGATCCTATACGTGCACTAGCTCAAACATATCTACTCAAACTGTGTTCCGAAACATGTCATTCCAATGTGCAAGGTTGGGTGCCAAGCACTCTCACTTGTAGTACTACGATGCCAATGTCTTTCAACCCTTCAATAATAGTGGTTGCTAAATGTTGCAATTGTACTTTAAACAAACTAACCGCTTTTGTATGCACCATGGAATTTTTTAACATAACTTGCACCTATGCGCACAACTTTATATTCAATTGTTTGAGGAAAGTGGTATCCGTAGCTCTCTTTAGAGAAATTTGTCAAAGGAGTTATGTATTGCTCACATCAATGCTATCCAAAGTATCATTTGTAAGATCTTCCTAAAGTAGTTCGTCCTGGAGTGCGCATAGCTCAGCATTCAACGGCACAAGACTAGATGTCAACCACTCAAACCACCCAACAAAGGCAACGAACAACTTGTGTGTGGTTGCAAGTGCTTGTGCATAAACTTCTGTTGAATCTTCAACAACTAGTCAGCCATGCCATGCTCTATGCGCTATACAAATTATCTCCTTGCCTTCTCTAGTGCTTCTTCCAATTGCTTTTGTGTCATTTCTTCCTCCTTTTGCTCTTCTTCTTCTACCTTTTCCTTCTCTCTTTGACAATCCTTACCTCTAGTTCTACAACCTTCCGCTTCTCTTCTACTTAATCTTTCTCATCTATTTCCTTCAAGTGCACCTCCAAATATTAGTAGTGGAATAAGCAATGGATTAACCAAAGCTTCAAATGCACCAATTTAGTCCTCCAATTTTTCATTAGGCCCCATCATCTGTCAGGCAATCCACTCATCATCTAACACATCTAGGCAAACCATCAATATTTTATATTGCAATTTGTGCAAACACTCTTTGGTGCCCAACATCCTTTGTGTTAGCTCCTCTTTAGATTGTGTTAGCGCATCGATGGTATGCATTTGAATTTTGTGCTATTGAGTGCACATCCTTCCTCACAATCTAGCGCACTAGAAAATTTGACATGTCTAGAGCAATGTTATACTCTTCTTGTGTTACACATTTGGTTCCTAAGGTTGTCATTGATGTCAACACTATCATAAGGTTGCTATTGATGTCAGCACTATCTTGGATGTGTGATGGCGTTCGTGGTTAGATGGCATGCCCTATCCAACAGAGAAGGTATAGTTCATGGCTGGATGTCATGTGCAGAGAAGGAGATACAATTTATGGTTGGATGTCATGTCTTGATCAATGAAGAGTTGAGTATGAAGACATATTAATATGGGAATTAGAAACACTGAGATGATCAAATGTGTTATTGATGGATCGATTCAAGTTTTATGATAATTGGATTACTGGAAGAGTGTTTTGCCGTTTGAAGACTGTGTTGAAGACAGTTACTATACGGCAATAGATTGCTCCGCATTCCTCAGCATTTGCAGTTATGGCTATGCGGTTCTGGAACTATGTTCTGAGTGCAATGAAGGTGATATTTCCAAAGTTTCAGATCATTTGTCCTTCCACTGTGAAAGTTATGCATGATAGAGTACCGGCATGTGTTCTGGCAGAGTAAGGCAGGGTTGAAGGCCTGTTGGAATGCTCCACATTCCTCCGGAAGTGAATGGTTGCCTTTGTGGTTTTGAGGACATGTTCATGGATGTGCATTACATGCTTCCTTGCAGTTTCAAGTCTCTTGGTGGTCTGCAGCTCAGTTTTTCAAATGACAGCATGTTACAGAGTGTTCCGGTTGACTTGGTGTTTCTAGAGTTCATGATTGAAGATGTGTGGCACAAATCTTTGATGTGCGGAGGTAAAAAAGTGTTTGGAGATGTTGTATGAGTCATGTAGACTCATCTGGAAGAGTTTCATGAAGATCTTTCTTGTTTCCAGTACTGCACGAGGTTTTCAAGTTGTTGTGGTCGTTATGCTTCAAGTTTTCATATGTTTTGCTTAAAGTTGTCCTATTTTCAAATGAGCGGAGTGTGTGGATGTAATTCCTTGGTGTTTGATGCTGAGAAGGATGTTTCGGACCTAGTTAAGCAAGTGTTGATGTCCGCAAGGCATGGGTCTTTTGCTAGTGTAGCGTGTAGTCTTGTTTAGGACTTGTCTTCTACACGTTTCATGTTGTATACTGTTTGGCCGACTTGTAAATGTATTTTTCATGTTGTCTCTAGCCGACAAGCAATGTAATCAATGTAATATCCTGTATAAATAGTAAATCAAATTGAGTTAGGAGAGGTGTGATTGCAAAGAGACTGACAAGGCTCGCATACAAGATAAGGAGCAGAATGAATGCATTTTGATGTGTGACTAAAGGAGAAAGAGCAAAAGTTGTTGATGCTGTCCTGATTCATCTTGAAGACATATTTGTGACAGTGATCAAGTGTCGAGTCTGCCTAACTGATCTGATCATCAGAAGGAAGTGTGAAGAGGCGGAATTGCAATCATCAAAGGTGTGAGTTTCAATGTCAGTTTTCAGACAGTAGAAGGATTGTCATACTATAATCTTTTGTAAGTGTGTTCTCAATTCAGGGAGTAGTAGCTTCCTTGGGAGTGACCCTAAAACAAAGTCTTTAGGGAGTAGTAGCTTCCTTGGGAGTTACCCTAAATCAAAGTTTTCAGGGAGTAGTAGCTTCCTTGGGTTGTAGCCCTAAAACAAAGTTATTATTTTGAGCTTCATATATTGTGAGTTAATCCTCGTCGTGGTTTTTCCCTTGGGTTTTCCACGTATATCTGGTGTTATGTGTTGATGAGCATTGTGTTAATCTTTCAAGTTTTTATTGATGTTGTAATGCTTAAGTTTTAATCTGCTCCGGAGAAGTTAAAGTTTGTTTATATACTGATTCACCCCCCCCCCTCTTAGTATCCTTGTGTGTTCAACATCTTGTACCTTCGTCAACTCTATCTCTCAGTCTGCGTGCTTCTTGTGGCCTATTTTGATTGCGGCTTCACACTCTCAAGTCAATTGTGTAGCCTAGTGGAGTTTTTCAACATGCCAAGTAAACATTGCAATTGCCGCAATGTTGAATCACCATCAAACATGTGCTCAAGGGTCAACAGAAGATTTTGTGAGCCATTTGTCTCTGTCTCCACGAATGCTCCAGAGCTCAACACAAGCAATTTTGAATATATCAAGTGTCAAGTCCACTAGCTAAGAGTTCCTAATAAGACCAATCAACATGTGATCTTACCTGTGCACTATTGGACTCTTTCGAACTATCTTGTGCTTTTGATGCCTCTCTCTTATTGGACTTAGATGCCTCAATCTCCTTCATTTGCACATCTTGTTGTGACTAAACTAGAGAAGACATTTGAAGAGTGAATTTTGAAGTTGGAGCCTCATCCTGCCCTTGTGCAGAAGATGTAACAATTGGTGGTGTCTGTTGTTGTGCAAGAGCAATGGGCACTGAAATTTGTGGCTATTGTTAAGGTGCGCTTGCTAGAGCTATGTTCATTGGGGATGGTGCCTATGTAGTTGTAACCATTAGTGCAGGCATTGTAGAAATCAGCACTGGAGTGCAACTACATGTTAGTATACATCTGAGTACTAATGGTGGTATTTGTTGAGGGGCTTGTGTTTGTTGTGAATTCCACTTACCTGTTAAGACATATTATTTTATTTCCTCAAGTGAGTTATAAAAGAAGGTTTTGAGCTCATTGTTGAGGTTAGATATTATGAGAATTTGCTTTTGCATTTGAGAGAACCTGTGTTCATCTCTAATTTTCTTAAGGACGAAAACCCTCTCAAAAATACTGGTTTCGAGGACGAAAACCCCCCTAGTTGGTCTTGGTGGTTTCATTTCAGGAATCACATTGAGCTGCAATGTTGTGTTATGATGTTTTTTGATAAAATTTTGGTGTTTGATGTTATGATTTGGAGATTTAATGGTGAAAGTATTTTCTGAGTTTACTTGATTATATTTTGGTTGTGAGAAGATTTCTTATTTGCTGGTCGAAGTTCAAGTTCCAGGGCTGTCGTACTTTTCTAGGCATTATATATTGAGGATTTCAATGCAAAATGATATCTTGATTGGCTGAAACTATTTCTCTTTCCTGGCCTTGATTGGCTGAAATTATTTCTCTTTCCTGGCCGCCTGCTATTGCATGTGTTTAGAGTTGTTTAAGGGAGTTTTGATTGAATATGCTCATTGTTTGAGTAGATTGTACAACTCAGGCACAGGCCGCACCAGTTTATGACTGAGGCGTGTGATCTTGGACTTGAAACGCCTCCTCTTTGGGACTCATTTTGTTTTGGTTGAAGGCGCCTTGGCTGAGAATGTTTGATTTCATGAGATTTGGGGTGAACTTTGATCAGTTTGGGGTGTTATGATGATTCTACATGCTGGTTTGTGGTTTACAGTGCTGCAAAATTTATATCAGAACAGTACATTCAATTTTGACTGTGTTGACAATGTGTTTGTGGCATCAATCTTCATCAACATCAGTACTTCAGTGGGTATGACTTTGTTATTGTTTTGAATGATCTTCATTGCTCATTATCTCGATATTTGGTTGTAGCAGTACTGTTTCAGTTTGGATCAAATTAATAAAGTTCATTATTGCAGCCTTTACTTCATTGTTATATCTTATATTAGTTGCAATAATCATAATCATGCATTATATTTTATAATAACTAGATGGTTTACCGCCAGTTCTATAGCATGCTTTGTGTTTTGGCACACTCCATTGAATAAGCGCAGATGAAGGATGGCTTAGCCGCCTTGTGTGCATCATTCTGTTTGCATCAAACACACTCTGATAAATAAGCATAGAGGAAGGTCGGCTAAGCCGCCTTGTGTGTTCATATTGTGTTGCATTGGCACACTCCGCTAAATAAGTGCAGAGATGGATGGCTTGCCATCTGGTGTGTCACAGTGATAGAATTTGTATTGCATACTCTCTTGTTGCTACATTCTATAGAGTTTGGGTCTGATCCTACGCACTATATGCTCTCACCTTGCCCATCTTGGGATCTGGGTGATCAAAAGGTGTTGAGAGTTTTGCATTGTAGACGTTTATTTCAGTTGAAAAATCAAAAAAATTTGGGGGTGTTTATTACATCAACCTTGTTGGGGGCTCTCCCAAACCCCCACTCTAGTTTTAAAAAACAAAAAATATGTCATTTTGAGTCGTGCCGGATGGAAAAGTGACATTTTTAATTCTCTCAAGTTTTTCCCAATTAAATCCCAAGTAATTGAATTACATTTATAGTTTTGGTTTACCAAGTCAATCCCAACCCTGAGTAATGCTACTATGGTCGTAGCAACATTGCAGACTTGTCTGAGATACGAGTGTAGGACCCCACATAGAGCTAGTGATGCTAGGTCAAGTGATACAAGCTCCTCTCTACCATAGTTCATTACTCCATGTGATTTTTGTTTTTGATGCCATGGATATCATAATCCATGAGTTTTGTACACCTAAAACACTTGAGAATATTTATATATTTAAAAATGGTGTTTCCTTCAACTCAAATCTACTTTTGTACTCCTTTCATCAATGTATACTTGTGTATGTGATCAAAATAGCTTGTCTTTACAATTGATTTATTTAAGGGTGCATAGTAAAAGCTTTAAATCCTTAAAAAATCTCTATATTTCATGGTTTTCAATATGTCAAGTCTTTGCCGAGTTTGAGTGTCGAATCCAAGTCCAAGTCAAACATTAGCCTGCCAAATCCGAGACTTATAACTATCATATATTCGATATATAATTGTAAGTCAACTTGTATATTAAACATGATTGGATCTAACCTCACAGATATTGAATTTGACTAGATTTACTTACATAATTAATATGACTATGCATTCAATAACTCATACTGAATATGAGTATATATCATATTTCACGAGGCATTAGCAAATTAGGCACCAATAGAGAGTCCATAGTCATCAACAAGAAGAATACAGATTGTAGGACAATACTAACTTTACACATTATTAGAATACCATACTAAACAGTTTCCCATATACTCCTGGGAGTATCATAAAGACTGCCAAAATGGGAGAACATCTGTGCATGTGAGAAGTCCGTGTCAACTAAAGAGATTTTTTTTAAAATTAGGGACAATTAAAGCTTACGCAGCCATGCATGAACAGCAGCTTGCCTTTGCATGGCAATTTCTCCAAGGTAACCTGCTATAAATTCACATATCTCACTTTCCATAATCAGGATATCTTGGGAAAAGGATCAATAAACATTTATACCATGGGAATGAAATCCAAATAGAATACTGATGTAATGTGTCATACCTGTTGGTTCTTTTTATGATCTTTTATGTTATTTTTATTTTTTTAGAGTGTTCTTTTAGACTAGAGAGAAGATGCAGAAGGGGTTTCAATTTTCTCGAGATGTGTGTTGCCGAAACGAATCAATATTGAGCATATATTTCAAACCCAAAAAATATACAACAGATATTAAGAAAATAACAGATACCCAGATCATAAATAGGCCAAATATGAATTACTATAACATACCCATGTTCAGATTTACAACTTGGTACATATGTTGGGGCTGGACCAGCAAGTGGGTATCACAGAATACACTCCAAAACTACCACGAACATGAAATGTTATGCATACAAATGATATCAGCAACAATAGAGGTTGTAATCGCCCAAAATGAAGATATATTACTGCTGCAAGCACTAAGAACAGCTCCCAAGGTTACACATCCCTCTGGCAAGGTGGTACGGCCATGGCTGAGTGAGCAAACAGCAAAATACACAGCTCGAACCCTCGTTATTCCCTTCCAAATGTTCTGTATGCTATCATAGGGTGATGGTGACCAGGTATGTATGAGAAATCTGCCCTTAAACACATCAAAAACTCCTCATTTAAATGGTACGACTGGGCTGATATGGGTATAGCCAGCCAAGGAAGATATATGCAATCCACAAAACCTTCACTAACTCACTCCAATCTGCAACTCATCAAAGATATCAGCTGCTCCAAACAAAATCTCAAGATGATATAACCTTTGAATCCTCACATCCACAAAATATCAACTCCATGGAAGCCCAAATGCGAATACTGGATGTATCCACCTCAATAGCACCTTTGGATGGTATTGCACATCTGTAGAATGTTGTTACTCAGGGAGGTTTTCGTCTCCAAGAGCCTCTGGTTCGAATCCTTCAAACCCTTACAATCAAAACCCTAGCAGAGCCAAGTAGAAGACTATCATATACATAGCATAAGCAAATGACTTGCTTTTTTCCTCATTTATTTCTTCTCCATGAGGCGTTGGCTTTTGGGGGGGAATGTTATGTTTTTTAATTCACTTTATTCCCCTAGGGATGGGCGCCCAATTTCCAAGTGACTTGCTTTTCATTTTCTTTTCATAAAGTCACTTTATAATATAACATTAAAGTCCCATTTAAATATTTCAATTCAACTTACAGACTTTAAAATAACTAACGAGATGATGTCGGAATTCGATGATCCATAGCTCATCGGAAAGGTCTCGACGAGACGAATCCATCCCCACTGTGAAAATCCCGATCCGGCACCAAATCCAAACTTACTAAAAATAGTTAGTATGCCACAAAGCACCCAAACTGCCACTGACAACTACCAACTAGATCCAAACCACATCTACACTTCTGAATTGCCCATCCAAGGCCAAACCACAATAGTTCCCTAACCAAACCGTCAGTCTACGGGAACCCGATGATAGACTAACACTGTAGCTAGAAAGGGGACATTACAGTCCGCCCTCCCTAAGATTGCTTGTCTCAAGCAATCTCAGATTAGGATGCTCTAATATCTGCTCATTTTCCCAAGTAGCATCCTCCACTGGCAGGGTTTTCCATTTTACCAAGTATTCTCTGATAGTCCTCAAAGTGCGTTCCCTGGTATCAATTATAGCCTTGGGTACCAAAATCAATTTCCCCTCTTCATCCAGAGGAGGTAACTCTGTTGATGGTGTTACATTATGCCCCAACACCTTTTTGAGGCGAGATACATGAAACACATTGTGTACCCTGCTACTTGCCGACAACTCTAGCTCATAAGCCACTTCTCCAATTTTCTTGGAGATCCTGAAGGGTCCATAGTAGCGTGGCTTAAGCTTCTCTGCTCCACTATTCTTGAGAGTGGACTGTCTATAGGGTTGCAGCATCAAGTATACCATGTCACCTATCTCAAATGATCGCTCAGTCCTCTGCTGATCGGCATACTGTTTCTGTTGATTCTGAGCCTTCTGTATATTCTCCTTCAAAGACCTCATGATATCCTGACTCTCTTGAAGGTCTTTGGCCGTAGGCACTCTGCTATCACCAAACAGTAAATCAACAAAGCTCGATGCCTCATACCCATATAAAGCCATGAAGGATGACATCTGGATAGACATGTGATAAGTGGAATTATAGCAATATTCGCCCATGTGAAGCCACTTAATCCATGCCTTTTGCTGCCCTGCTACATACTTTCTGAGGTATCCTTCCACCCATTTGACAATCTCTGTCTAGCCATCTATCTGTGGGTGGTAGCTCATGCTGGGGGTGAGCTCTGTTCTTGTCAACCTAAAGAGCTCCTACCAAAAATTACTAAGGAACCTGATGTCCCTATCACTCACAATACTCCGTGGCAACCCATGTAGACGAAATACCTCTCTGAAAAATAATTCTGCAACCTGAGCTAAAGTGTAAGTGGTAGGAATGGCAAAGAAGTTGGTATACTTCGTCAATATATCCACTACCACATAAATGCAATCCCGACCCTAGACTTTAGGTAACCCTGTGATAAAGTCCATAGAAATACTATCCCATTTCCTCTCAGGAATGGGCAGGGGCTGCAATAGTCCACCTGGGAAAGAGTGCTCTTGCTTATTTTGTTGGCATGTCGGGCACTCTCTCACATATCTCAACACTTCAGTTTTGAGGCCTTTCCAAGTGAAACATTCTCTAACCTATCTGTATGTTTTGAAGTAACCAGGATGTCTAGCCATTGGCAAGTCATGGAATGCTCTCAAAACCCTCTGCTTCATCTCCGAACCTGGCACTAAGAAGATCCGGTCCTTGTAAATGATCAAGTCATTTACCACTGTGTACCTGTCGTCCTTGATAGTGCCATCTATAATCCCAGTAGCCCATTTGTCCTTAGCATATTCTGCAGATATCAACTCCCTCCAATCATCTGAAATAGCACCTAGAGCACACAAATGGGGTCTCCTGGACAAAGCATCAGCAACTATGTTTTTCTTGCCTTTGACATAAACAATGTCAAAGTCGTAGGCCTGTAGTTTGCTGACCCACTTCTGCTGCCTCTCGTTTAGGTCCTTCTGCCCAAGCAAATGTTTCAGACTGTTGTGATCGATTTTCACCACAAACTTACTCCCAACTAGATACAGTCTAAACTTAGCCAATGCATGCATGATGGCTAACATCTCCTTGTCATATATACTGTAACTCCGTTCTACACCCCTCAACTTCCTGCTCTCAAATGCTATGGGGTGTTTATCCTGCATTATCACCGCACCAATGCCTTCCCCTAAGGCATCACAGTGTAACTCAAAAGGTTTGTTGAAGTCTAGTATAGCCAGCACAAGACAAGTACTCATAATCTCCTTAAACTTATCAAAACACTCCTATGTATATCCTGTCCAACTGAATGCATCCTTCCTAGTCAAGTCTGTGAGGGGGGCAGCTGATTGTGAAAACCTCTTTACAAATCTGCGGTAATACCCAAAAAGACCAAGGAATCCCTTGAGCTCAGAGAAATTCTTTGGTGGTGGCCAATCAATGATTGCTTGAATCTTCTCCGGGTCTACCTTCATACTACCAGCATTGATGATATGACCCAAGTATAACAACTCGGTCATCCCAAACTCACACTTTGACATTTTTGCATATAACAACTCCCACTCTAAAATGCTCAATACAATGTCAATGTGTTTTAGATGCTCCTCCCAAGTCCTGTTGTATATCAATATATCATCAAAAAATATCAACACAAATCTCCTCAACTGTTCCCTAAACACCCTGTTCATACAGGATTGGAAGGTGGCTGGTGCATTGGTCAAACCGAATGGCATGACCAGGAACTCAAAGTGCCCATAATGGCACTTGAAAGCTGTCTTCTCCAAATCGTCATCCCTGACCCGTATTTGGTGGTATCCAAATCTCAAATCTATTTTGGAGAAGTAACATGCCCCGTGCAACTCATCTATCAGCTCATCAATACGGGGTATGGGGTATTTGTTTTTGATGGTCTTTTTATTTAACTCTCCCTAGTCAATGCACATCTTGAGAGTCCCATCTTTTTTCTTCACCAAGACCACTGATGAGGCGAATGGGCTTTTGCTTGGCCTTATGTGCCCCATCTCGAGAAGCTCTTTGATTGCTTTCTTGATCTCGTCCTTCTATCTTTTTGGGTGCCTGTAAGGTGTAGTGATCACTGGCTTAGCACCCTCCTCTAGCTCAATTACGTGCTCAATACCCCTATCAGGGGGTTTACCTGGTGGTATGTCACTAAACACTTTGGTGTGTTTAGTCAAGAGAGCCTATATATCAAGTGGATACTCACGCTTCTGTTGTTCTGATACTGCAGGCATCACCATCACCTCTACTGCCCACTGCACCTGATCATGTCGAATCAATCTCTCCATCCTCTTGAGTGATACCACTTTCAAACCACCATCTAAAATGCCCCTGAGCACATGTTGTATCCCGTTCACCTCAAACTTCATCTCCATAGTCCTCAAGTTGAGTGTGAACTTTCCAATGTCATGCAACCATCGCATGCCCAACACCACATCCATCTCACCCATGCTAACAACATAGAAATCTGACTAGCATGTATAATTGTTCAACAATATGGTGAGATGGATCAATCATCTACACCTCTGAATTGCCCATCCAAGGCCAAACCACAATGGTTCCCTAACCAAACTGTCAGTCTACGGGAACCCGATGATAGACTAACACTGTAGCTACAAAGGGGACATTACAACTGATGTCCTAATTCAAGTAACTGCAGCCTTATCTAATATCAACCATATGTAGAAGATTAGCTCCTAGGAGAAGTGCCATGATCATAATTCACTTGTACCAAAGATTAGGTTTAGGAACTTGAGATAAAAATGGTAAAACCAAAGCCCCAAAGACTTCACAATGTCAATCGTCCATTAATATCATACTCAACGAAAGTATGTGCATAGATGTCCAATAGTCCATCCATCTAGAAAGGTTGCCCCCTCTACCTGGGGAAGGAAAATATCTATTTTGCTTACAGTAGGATTGGTTAATTGGTCTGCCAATTTATTGGCCAACCTATGTATATGATTATAGGAAGAACATCTAGATCTAGAGGAATTGGATATGGTCAAGAATTCAGTTAATCCTCCAATGGCTCTTATCCTTCTTCACCCGCTTGCCAAGTTAATTGGTGTGCCACTTTATTGGCCAAGCTATGTATATGGTTATAGGAGAAACATCTGGATCTAGAGGAATTGGATATCTTCAAGAATTAAGTTAATCCTCCAATGGTTCTTATCCTTCTTCACCTGCTTCTCAAGCTTGTAAATTTGTAATTATCATAGAATCTAGTTTTATGATGATACTTTTAACAGATGCTTCCAAGGCACACCATAGGCCATTTCCAGTAGCCACAGCATTTGTTTCTTTGTTTTGTTTTGTTTTTGATATAACAATCGAGGGAAAAGGGCCCTCACCCAATTACAAGGAGATAGAAATTAAGACAAAGGCAAAAGCTGCCAACAAACAGAAGACCAGGAACCAGAATGAAAGCAAACTGCAGAAAGCTGAAAACAGCACCAGTCTGAAGCAAAGAAGAAAGCCTACAGCCAACTAAGAACTTCGTTTATGTCAAATTGAAGAGGAAAAGCACAGCAAAGGACCTCTGTATCATGGTAGAACCTGTGAATTCCATGAACATAATCACCTACAGCCAAAGGATTGCCCTGGCCCTTGTCTGCCTCATCAAAGACAGCCACCCGATCAAACAATCTGGGCTCTGTCTCTTTCCCTAGAAAAGCTGCATGATACCAATTGATGTTCTCCTGGCCTGGCACAGAATTCAGAGCATAACAATGTTTCATAGACAATGGAGATCTCTCCACACCATGCTTCATGTCATTTTGCTTGCTCATATTTGACATTGTTCTTTTTTGCAGGGCTCCCAATGTCATATGATCTTCAACACCCTCAACTGGAGGGACCATCAGATTCAAGTACTGAGTATTGAGCACCAAGCTTCCTATGATCATAGCCATAGCATTTGTTAAGTTATATTAGTTGTTCCAAATATTTGATGTACTACCCAACCATGGAGCCATTTGTCTCTTATCACACCGCCAAGCCAGCTTTCCCAGATTTCACCAAGATGGACCGGGCCACCCAGATTGAGTTTGTAAAAAGGAATATTCAGAGGCTTCTAATTGAGTAAGATTTTATGCTTCTTTCACAACATGGCCTTCACTATTATTAGGTTATAAACTCTTATCTGTTGAAAAGGGAGAGATTTGAACCCCGGCTATTTCATGGACAAGCCAGAGGCTCAACCAACTACAGCATAGTCGCACGTGGGTTGGATCGGAAAAAGTTATAACCTCTAGAAATTTGACATCATGCTAGTGCATTGCCATGTAACCACTCAAACATAAGTCACAAATTAAAAATCGAAAAGGAAAAAATAAAAATCACAAGGTGAAGTTCTGAGGTGCAGTACCTATACATTCTTTCATAATCTCAAAGCAGGAGAAATCAAAATCCACTACTAGATCAAATACTATCAAGGGACCAATCAAGGACCCCTCCATTATAGCAAAAATTAAAACTGCCATTTGAAAAGACAGTAGACCTAATTAACAAATTAAAAAATTTCTTGATTTTTATTAATATCTTGGAAATGAGCATTTGAATATACAAACTATTGCAATGGAAAATATAGAATCAAAGATTATGTGAGGAAAAAATATATTTAACAAGGAAACTGTGACAGTCACAATGCTACAAATAGATTAAAATTTTAAAGAGTAAAACTAATGCTCACAAATTCAAAGTCAAGCATAAAGTAATCACTTAAAGAAGGGAGAACCAAAAAGCAAGAGACCCAAACAAGAAAGGATTTTTGGTGGTATCACCAAACATTTCAAAGTTCAAATATTAAATTCTAGCAGTGTAAATGGAGTTTATCTCTAAAGTGGAGAAACATTCTTCTTTTAAACGCTTCCAATTTGTGAACTACCAACTAAGATCGCATCAATATCATGCAAAGCTCTGGTAGTACCAGTCCATATGAGGTTTAATTAAACTACTTCTTATGTTTATATGGCAATTATAGTATAGATTATAACTTAAATATTTTGTAGCCATCAGACATAGAACAGCTACAATACAGAAAAAATACTTAAAACAGAAAGAAATAATGTGTAAGTATATGTGTGGAAATCACAAATTATAAATAAAATCAAACAATCAACTCGCTTTGAACAATCATTGAAATCTGTAGTGATCTCACTGCAAAGTTGCTGGTATGCTCGATCAGACCCTGTACTTAAATATTCCGTAAAACCCCTGAATGCAGAAAAGAATAAAATAAGATTGTCTTTCATGAGATAGACACTACTAATAGTCAGCTTTACAAAATCCACCACAGTCAAGCTATCAATCACAGCACAGACGTCAGAAACTCTTAGCTGTATAACATAACTCTCTTGCATTCACTTTTCAATTCTGCAGATGGATTACAAAACCAAGTCGAATCCAGCAACAGTGAAGAAATCATTTACAGTATTCTGTTAAAAAATATCAGAACTATCCATTCAAATAGAACAAAACAAAACTCAGCTTGTTACATGGAGATAAAAGTACAAGTCAAGACTCAACAGCCTACATGAATTCTACAATAATACTCAACGTCAACAACAATTTTTCTCAAGTCACAAGTTCATGTCGTAGTAGACTATGCATTTCATCACATTTTGAGTAACAATAATAGTTTCCCCAGAGACCTCCATGTGGTGCATTTACATAATTCAGTCTGTCACTCTTCTAAAGATTATGAAAATAAGAAGGTATGGGATCAGAACATTCCTCTGATAATATTATAGGTATGCCTAGAATCTAAGAAGAATATTCTGATAATACTCAGGTCTCCCTAGATTCTAGACACAATTTATCATGTGTTTAACACAGTATTAGGCTGCAGGACAAAAACACAACACAAATCCTTGCATGAAGATAAAGTAAATTGAAATGCTTTGGCTAAAGACTTCTATCACCATGAGAAAAAAGTTTGTTTTGGTAGTGCTCAATGCCATTTGTTGCAGATTGGGGAAAAAGAGGCAAAAGTCAAGCAGGCTCAAAGCTAAATGAGGAGGAATTAAAAAGCAAGGATCTGGATTGGTATAACCCAGAAGAACTGGATATACAAGAGGAAGGAATACCTTCTTTAATAAAATTTCCGAGATTCATTTGCCAACGCTGCAAACTCTTACCATTTGGAAGCTAAGGCTACTCTTAGTCATTTGGATGAACTAATGATGCCTGTCTAATGGACAAGAGAACTGTAGAGTCTCTGGTGGATGGCCCCTCAAGCTCCAAAGAACTTGGTGCTAGCCACATTTGGAGTGTTGAAATCTGCAGGTAAGATCCCCACTTGATCCCCATGAAACCACCCAGTGACTCTCATCTCTAGCGGCAAAATTCCTCTCTTGTGTGTAGATATGCCATGTCCTTCCCAACTGATAGGAATGTTGATCCAAAGTATAATAGATTTGTAACTTGTTTCTTAGAATATTTAGTTTTGTGCATAAAACAGTTTTTATTTGTTTTTATGTGCACGTGAGGATGGAAGTTGAAAGGTCATCAACCTCATTTTTGTCTTTAGTGTATTTTAGGAGTATGGAATGAGAATGTAATGAGCACCCTACTTTTTTTTTTGAAATTCCACACACAGAGAAGATGCAACTGGTTAAGTTCTTCCACACACTTCTGATCACCCAGATCCAGATGCGGGCAAGGTGAGAGCATACAAGTGCTTCGGTGTTAGCATTCACAACAGCAAGTAATCAATAACAACTTCCACTTGTTCAATGGACATCCACTTAATCGTGGGAATCATCCACTTATTCGGTGGGAATCAAACTGAAAAGAAACATCCACTTATGCAGTGGGCAACCACTTATTCAGTGGGAGATACAGAAATGTAAATCTAGGCACATCCACTTGTTCAGCAGGAAGACCTAAGCAACAATCCTCTGGTGGTACTACCATCCAGGCTTACAATCCATAATATTACATAAATGACAATCAACATAATGGTTAGGGCAAGCTGCAATGTTAGAATAAATCTGATCAGAACTGATAAGGACTGCTGAAGCATTAAAATTCAGAAGCCAGAAGAGGTTAGAAGTCACCCAACACCATACCAACGCTGTCCCATGAAGTGCTAAACTTACAAGTGAAGATATGGAGGTGCAAACACTATAGAAACACTCAGAAACCTCTGTCACAGCAGATTACTCAGGTCTGATATAAAAATCAAAATTCTGTAGATGCACAGAAACCCACCAAACTCATCATAACTCTCTAAAACATAAAAATCTCCATGCCAAACATCTTGGAAGGTGTTCCCCATACCAAGGCACCACCATTCAATGAATATTAGACTCCAAAATGAGAGTGATTTGCTCCTCTAAGCCTCACGTCCCCCTAAAAGGTTGTACGACAGTTCTGGGAGGAGTACGGCTGGCTCTAAACTCCCTTTCTCCATTGTTTGATCTCCTCCAAAGTTCTTATTAAGGGTGGCTAGGGTCAATAAGAAATACCAATGCTATTGCTCAAGCCTTCAACAAGGATTGGTGCCACAGCAAGCAAAAACGTATGGCTGCCAGCAGGAGAATGGTACGGCCCAGCCATGGCAAAACTCCCTTCAAACTCTGCAAAACCCACTCAAACACACCAGAAATCTCATTGAAAAACAACTCAAACCTTCACACATCAAAATGTTGCAAAGGCGGTTGTCGTTGCACCAAAAGATTGACTTGTTCATGCCCGATACAACCCCCAGAGTTAATGAATCCACAAGAGGCGGTTAAGCCTTGTCACGAACCCAAGCGCTACGCTGCACAGGACAAGGAGACCAAGGGCGCACACCTTGCAACAATCCCCCCCAGTGCAAGTGAGGGGTTCGAACCCATGACTCAAGCTCGGACACCAATTGTTGCAAAGACAGCTGTCGTTGCACCAAAAGATCAACCAATTAATGCCTGATACACCGCCAGAGTTAATCCACGGGAGGCAGTTAAGCCGTGTCACGAACCCAAGCGCTGCGCTGCACAGCACAAGCAGACCAAGGGCGCACACCTTGCAACACAAAATACATCAAAACTATTCATACCAAAATCTCTGCATAATGACTCCATTGAAGCTCCTTGTGATTTTTGAATAAAATCACTAGATATCCAGCTAGGTTGATCTTCCACAACCGAAACCAGATGAGAAGTTGAGGCTAAACAACCCCAAGAAGAAACTCTGCTCAGCAGCACAAGTTTTCAGAAGAAGAAAAAATATATTCAACAGCATAAACTTGCAAATGAGCTATAATTCCCTTTTTATATCCTCCAGTTACGGCGCCCAAGCAGCAATTAATAAAATATTTACCCTTTTTTCCATTTGAATGCCACACTTAGTCTTTTATTTCATTTTCACAACATAAGTGGCTTGTTGTGACGTTTTCACACATCGCCCCATTGCAAATGGGGACCCCCCTCTTTTCTCGCTTTCTGTCTTCATTTTGCTTTAGGTTTAGGTTTTCTCTGAGTTTGTTAGTTTGGTAGTATAGATTTGCCCAAGCTTCACAAAGTTCTTGCTCAAATCCATGAAGTGATTCAAGAAATTGCCTAAGGGATGGATATTTCACTAAGGGGTCCATATGCCTTCACCCTAATGCATGTCCTGAAACCCTGAAATTGGCTAAGTCTGATGTCCTGAAATCCTGAAAAATTAACTATTTTTTCACTAAGGGGTCCATATGCCTTCACCCTAATGCATGTCCTGAAACCCTGAAATTGTCTAAGTCTAATGTCCTAAAATCCTGAAAAATTAACTAAGTCTGAAATCTAGTGGATCCTCAAAAATCTAGAATCTGCATGTTAAATTCCATGGATCCGGGACCAATCTCAAACATCTTGACACTATATTTCAAAATATTTGAAGTATAGGAAATTCTTACTTAAATATATCTTGAAATATATGTCAAGTATGGACCTTCAAAATCTTGTTCGCAAAATTCATGAAAAATCTAAGTCTTCCTAAGGAGAGAGGGATTCCAGTACCCACCAGGATTCGCGCCCAGTCTTTAGCAGGATTCCGGTACCCACTAGGATTTGCGCCATCCTAGGGCGGGATTCCTCTACCCAAGTGGATTTCCTCCCAGCACAAGGAAGAGTCCAGTTTCACCTTCTGGATGCGCCCTGGGCTAGGAATCATTAGATTTGCTCAAGATTTCATAATTCCTTGTCCTGATGTCATCTCCTTTGACAAAATCCTTGATGTTTTGAAACCAAACTTGAAAATGTTGAAATTACTTGACTCAAACTTGCAAATTCATTGTCCAAAATTTAAGTCTGACCCTAGAGTGTAAATCCTGCTTTGTCATGGATTGACGCCCTCCTAGGGCGGGATTCCACCTCCCTACTAGAAGTGCGCTCCAGTGGAAAATCCTCCCTTCCAAGGAAAATGCGCCTTCCTCAAGGATTATCTAGGACACCCATGGATATGCGCTCAAAGCATCAGGAAATCCAGGACCACCCTTCAGGTGCGCCCTAGGTAGGAACCTTCAAAATCGCTTAAAACTCAGTCATTCCTTGTCATTCTAGAAGAAAATGCTTGAAGTCCTGACCTCAAAATTGTAAAATTCCACCATTCCTCAACCAAATTGTAAGATTCCTTAGGAAAACTTGGAATTCCTTAACAACTAGAGATACATCCTAAGCTAGAAGGGTAAATTCCTTGTCAAAGTGAACAATTCCTCACCCAATTTCCTTGAAATACTTGTCAAAGTGATAAGAGGTTTTCATCAAAATCTTAGACCTTTGGGCGGAAAATCCTTGATCACATGGAATCTGCGCCCAAGGATGAAATTCCAGATGAACCCAAGGAATGCGCTCTCCAGACAAGAAATTCCGCCTGCCACTAGGAAATGCGCGCAATCATGAAAATCCTGCTCCACCTTCCATATGCGCCTTGCCCTGGAAACTCCTCATGTACATGCCTGGTAGTCCTGAAAAGTGAAAAATCAATTAAGTGTGAAGAATGCCAGAAAATAAGGAAAATCCTTTATTTGTTCAAGAATTTGGGAATGAAATTGATCAATCATGCAAGGTGATTCATGTTTTATCTTAGTATTGCATTACATTGAAGAATTTTATCCACTGTTGCTATTCAAGATTTCCCTTTGTTTTGTAGGAATTGAGGACAAGGATAACTTCCATGAAGATTAAGCTCAAGGATGATCAAGGTCGTTCGAGGAGCATCAAGAACTTCCAATGCTGAAGAAGGAGACTACTTCCAATGACAAGAAGAATTCACTTGAATTCCACAAGGAAGATCAAAGACATCTCAAGGACACAAGGAGAACTAGCATCTAGATCATTCATGGAATGGAGGAATTCACTTCAAATCCAACATCAAGGATTCCAATACCGGAAGAGAAGATTAATCCTTGGAAGTTCAGGAACAAGAATCCAGTTCATCATTCAACAAGAGGATTGAGCTCAACGTCAGGAAATCAAGAATTGCACCAAGAATTCCAAAATAATGCAAGAATCCAAAGGAAGTACAACACAAAGTTTCCAAGTTCAAAGAGCGCTCCAGGATAAGCATTCTAAGGTAGCATCCATTCATCGTCAACTAATCAAATTGCGCCACATCGACATTTCTAGATACATTGAACCTGGCTACCAAGATAGAGATAAGGATGGAACCTTCTAGAAAATCATGTTGTAAACATCTCATTGGTCAAAGTCATTAGGGTTGTGTTGTCTCAATCTTGGCCATTGATTCTAGAATCAATCTGGGCCCTTGGTTGTAATTTTGGAGCTCTATATAAAGCTCATTCTCTTCATTTGTAAAGGGATTAGATTCTTAGAGGTTGGATGTAAGTTAGCTATTAGAGTAAAAGCTCTTGAAGACTTGAAGAGACTTTGGCAAATTGTTGTAAAGATACTACCAAAACTAATACGTTCTCATTGAAGATTGGTGAATTTGTGTTATTTTGGGATGTTAGCATGGTTTCCAATTTCTTAGAGATGATTCAAAGCAATTTAGATAAATTTTAGATACAGTTCATTGATATGGTGAATGAATGTGAAGATATTTGATGAATTCCTTGGTTCATACTTTTTGTGGATTGCCGATGGTGATTTGCAATGCAAAGTTAGCCTGAACCACTTGTTGCAACAGTTCGATTGTGGATATTCGTTCAAGTTGCGCCAGTTGTGGGTATTTGAATGCATATTTGCAATATGAAAATCCTTCATTTCCTTTGAAGATTGCACTAGTTTCGTGTAGTTGTTGTTCTCATGGCGAAGCGAAGCTTGATTTGAAGGAGTTTGTCTATCGAAGTATTATTCATCATCTCATTGTCCTTAGATTAGATTTCTCTAACCCTTTCCCTTTTGCCTTTTCTTTGAAGTTTGTTTGAAGGAGTTCCATTCATTCACAAGTCCAAGGAGTAATGAATTTCATCCATGTCCATGAAGGAGCAATTTAGCGTAAGTCCCTTTGTGATTACCAGCAAGATCACAGCATTCCACTGAGTCTATCCATGTGCACATCAAGACCTAACATTCAAGGAACCTTGGAGTACTCTCACTTGATCACATTGTTTAGCATTTGAGATACTTTGTTCAAGAGAGGATAGAGCACTTAGTGTTTTATTATAATGTTGTTGTTGTCATAAAAAACACATCAACATAATTGGCGCTAGGAAGGTTGTTCAAGGAATTACTTCGTTTATTCCGGGCATGAACTATAAATTATTCTATTCATTCTGAGGTTGGAGGAAGAGTTGCTACATCCATCGAATGCTCAATGGAAAAGAGAAGGAATGTTGAATGAATTCCGGATTGTGAATGTGGAACCAAAGTGAGCTTTCAAAGAAGAATTCGAGATTTGCTAGATCTCTCATGTGGAAAAATACAAAAAAAGTAAAAAACTCAAAAAAATAAAAAAAAATAGACATGGATTTCTCAAGACCTTCAAGAAGGCAATTCAATGTGGATCATCCTCAAGTTAACATTCTCCAACTTTGGTGGACTTTGAATGCACAACTTCATCCCAAGAGTTTGGATGGCTTTGCATCACAAAAGGGATGTAGAATTCACGATACCAATGGACACGAAGAGATGTATTGTTTAACATTTTTATCAAGGATGGAATTAGCGTTGCAAGGGAAAATTTACATTTAACAGGTACATGAGCCGATTGTTCCTACAAAGGTGGTGCTTGACGCCTTATTTGATGAAAGAGAATTCTTCATGAGCTTCAAGGAAATGATCAAGAAAAGATTGAGCATTAAGGACTTGCCAACTAAAGACATGTTGATTCCAGGTGGTTGGTGTAGGATTCATATCACTGCTCATTCAGAACTCACGTGTTCATCTTGCAAGGAAGCTATTCATCAAATCAAGGAACAATTAAGGTTGGAAGAGGAGTCCAAGGTACAATTAAGATTGGATTACTTGTAGAGCAAATGTCTTCAAGAAATCAGTTGGCCACCCAAAGGAGAAGGCATTCCCATCCTATCCAATAGTGAAGATAACACAAGGGAGCTCGATAATCAAAGCACTATTGATGAGAGCCAATTTACATATCTTCTTCCAAGAAAGAAAGACCCTGCTGAAGTAGAAGTTGAAAAGGTAATAGAAGATGTTCAAACAAATGCAAGTGATGATCAAAGTGTTGATTCCCTGATCAAAGATGGAAGTGACTTAAGTTCATTGCAAGAAGAAGAAATCATTGATGAACACTCGTCCATGCTACAAAAGGAGATCATGGAGGATGAAGTACAAGAAATTTCAAGCGTCCTTGGAGAGGAAGATAATCACATGGATACGTTGAATGAAGAAGTACAAGCTATTGACTTCAAGAATGAAGAACAATTTGAAGGGGCGCTGGAAGATCTCAAGGAGGAAGTACACAAAGAACTAATGCCAAGGATGTTCCAAGATGAATGAGATGTTGCAAGAGGAATGACCCATCATCAACTACAACCTCCCGATGCGTTGATGGAAACGGAACAATGTCCACTAGAAGATGAAGTACCCCAAGTTGTTTCTTTCACTGTTCTTAGTTGTGAAAATTATGAATTTGATTATGGAGACTTAGGAAAAACAACTTGTGTTTGGATAAATCATGGTCCTTTTGAATTGCCGCAATTGATAATTTTACAAGTTTTTCTTGAATATGAGAATTACATTGTGCAAGATCTTTTCTCTGAATTCAAGGATGAATTCGCTAAATTTCGAACCATCACTTACGCATTATTGCTCTTATTCATTTTGAGAAATCATGCTAGATCATGTATATATTTAGGTCTTTTGCGTCTTGTTCACTCTTTGCTTGTAGTTAGATAGGTTTCTTTTCCGTTTGCTTTAGTTTAATTTGTTGAACTCATCTGCTTTCCTTAGTTTAGTGGTTGCTTAGCTTTAGGTTTCCTTTCTAGGGATCCCAATTTGTAAAAAGGTGATGAATTTTCAAAACACAATCTGGCATAACTTTAATGATAAAGTTCATTTCTTATAAATATTCATGAAATTCTTTAGAATCAAATGGTGATTTTCTCTAACTTTATCATCAGGTTAGGATTTGTACTTGACTAGGAAAGGAATCATTAATTGCGTCTTGACACTGATATCTTGCGATTATATATTTCTCATCTATTGTTTTATTGACTTCTCTTGGTTTTCTTTTGAGAAACTTGAGTCATGAATCGGAAGTTTATTGTGGACTCCATGGTTAGTATTGAACAGTGTGACTTCTTGCTCTAGGAAGAAGAATCCATTGTTTAGCATGACTTGAAATACTTAAATATCTTATACTTCTTCACATCTTAATGATCCCGAAGTTTCTAAGTAAGTCTTTGTGATCTTGGATTAAGTGAATCTTAAGGTAGTTCATGGTTCCGTTCCATTATATAGCATTCTCGCATACCTCCATCCCCTCATTTTCACCCATCACCTCATATTGACAATAAAAGCCTCCATTCATTTTACCCTCTCCATTAAATAATGAACTCAAGTCTAGTGTCCAAACTACACATAGTCCAGCTGTTCGTCACATACTCCAAACGAACTATCAAGGTAAAGGTTTAAGTCTTTTATGAACAAGGTATTTTGGAGATCATCCCTGTCAATATTCATTCACGCTCATATGACCTTGGATATACACCCCAAGGTAAACAATCTCAAGATGTTGGTATTTCATCCATTCCGCCTAAATTCTCCGTTTTCCATCATCCACCCATTACATATGCAACTCATTCCACTTCCATTATCCTGTAAATTCCAAAAGCAGATGACCACATACCTTCCACCCTCCATTTTTACCTCCACATTTCCCAACTCCCATCATCCAATCCCTTATCCAATTTCCTAATCATGATCAACAAATGCATGTATCGTCTAAATGAGAAGCTTCCACCCTTCCACCCATCCCATGGATTCAAAAATCAAACATTTGGATGCCCATACCCATGAAGCAAAAGAAAATATTAAGGATCCTCATGCCTTAGAGCATAAATGCTAGAAGTTAAAGCAAAGTACATTTCACAGATTACCCAAGCCATGCTTCCAAAAGAAAGGCCAAACAAAATAGTCAGGGTATCTAAGCAATCAAAAGAAACCATCCGCATCCAAAGAATTCCAAATAATCCACTTCCATCCATTCCATGCCATTCCATTCATAGTTTCAAATTCCTTCATCCCACAAGCAAACAAAAACAAAAAATCATAAAAAAAAAATCTAAGTTTATGTGGGTCCAAACACTCCCATTATTTCCGACACCTCATCCAAATCCTGAGCTTCAAAGTTTATTTCGGTATGTGCAACCGTTGATCATGGTTCCATTCCATTCAATCCTCCATACCCTCTGCTTCCCCCCATTTTCAGTTATCCTTCATATTCCATCACTCACCTGGTCTATGCTTTTGGATAATTGCTTTCTGGATATACTTTCCATTCACCCCTTTCATAATCCATATCATAATTCGCTATCCCCTGTCAACGTCAATGAGCATACTGACTTGACTTGGTCTTGGTGCAGTCACACTTGACACTTGACATGGACTATCACTTTTCATGGAACTAGACACTTGAGTCCCTTTAATTCATATTCCCCCCTCCTTTGCAAAATGAAGTAAGAAAATTTAAAAAAATAAATAAATAAATAGTAAAGCGAAATCCCTTCGTCCACAGGTGAAAACCACCCTCGGTGGCGCCTTGGATAAGTACCATGATGAAAACCTGGCAAACAGGGGTCATGCGTAAAGACACATTGTCTCGCTCCATCCCATCACTACCATTTCCATACTATTTCATATCACCACTATCCATTAGGCCCATATACACATACTTACACTGTTGAATCCATTCATCCTCCCTCCGTGAACTTGCATAGCTTAAGACAAGTGAACTTAGATGATCTTGGTTTCTAAGGGATGGAAATGAACACAATTGCACACACTTGTATCTTTGAGTCATGAATAGTTGTACTAAGCTTTTGATTTCGATTTCTTGATCATGTATTCATGTTTGTTCAACCTAACATGTGGGTGTACGCAGAAGGTTTCGACTCTTTGATTCTTGTTTATCATTGGAATACTTCGCAGAATCAAGATTTGTTGAGCATTACACACACTATAGTAATCAAAAGGTGTCTTGATCCAATTCATTGTTCTTTTCCCTTTTGAGTGTATTTCCTAGTCAAGTGATGGATTTAGAGAGAACTACCCGAAGTTTCTTAGTTTTCAATGTATCTTTTTCTTGGAAATGTTCAGGAACATTTGTTCGAAGGTAGCGCTAGATGTTGTTACGTTTCACACATCGCCCCATTGCAAATGGGGACCCCCCTCTTTTCTCGCTTTCTGCCTTCGTTTTGCTTTAGGTTTAGGTTTTCTCTGAGTTTGTTAGTTTGGTAGTATAGATTTGCCCAAGCTTCACAAAGTTCTTGCTCAAATCCATGAAGTCATTGAAGAAATTGCCTAAGGGATGGATATTTCACTAAGGGGTCCATATGCCTTCACCCTGATGCATGCCCTGAAACCCTGAAATTGGCTTAGTCTGATGCCCTGAAATCCTAAAAAATTAACCAAGTCTGAAATCTGGTGGATCCTCAAAAATCTAGAATCTGCATGTTAAATCCCATGGATCCGGGACCTATCTCAAACATCCTGATAGTATATTTCAAAATATTTAAAGTATAGGAAATTCTTAAATATATTTTGAAATATATGTCAGGTCTTCAAAATCCTGTTCGCAAAATTCATGAAAAATCTAAGTCTTCCTAAGGAGAGCAGGATTCCAATACCCACCAGGATTTGCACCCAGTCTTGAGCGGGATTCCAGTACCCACCAGGATTTGCACCCTCCTAGGGCAGGATTCCTGTACCCAGGGGGATTTCCGAACAACACAAGGAAGAGTCCAGTTTCATCTTCTGGATGCACCCTAGCTAGGAATCATTAGACTTGCTCAAGATTTCATAATTCCTTGTCCAGATGTCATCTCCTTTGACAAAGTCCCTAATGTTTTGAAACTAAACTTGAAAATGTTGAAATTCCTTGACTCAAACTTGCAAATTCCTTGTCCAAAATTTAAGTTCTGACCCTAGAGTGGAAATCCTGCTCTGTCATGGATTGGCGGCCTCCTAGGGTGGGATTCCACCTCCCTACTGGAAGTACGCTCCAGTGGAAAATCCTCCCTTCCAAGGAAAATGCGCCTTCCTCAAGGATTATCTAGGACACCCATGGATATGCACTCAGAGCATCAAGGAATCCAGGACCACCCTCCAAGTGCGCCCTAGGTAGGAACCTTCAAAATCGCTTAAAACTCGGTCACTCCTTGTCATTCTTGAAGAAAATGCTTGAAAGTCCTAACCTCAAAATTGTAAAATTCCATCATTCCTCAACCAAATTGTAAGATTCCTTAGGAAAACTTGGAATTCCTTATCAACTAGAGATACATCCTAAGCCAGAAGGGTAAATTCCTTGTCAAAGTGAACAATTCCTCACCCAATTTCCTTGAAATACATGTCAAAGTGATAGAGGTTTTCATCAAAATCTTGGACCTATGGGCGGAAAATCCTTGATCACATGGAATATGCGCCCAAGGATGAAAATTCCAGATGAACCCAAGGAATGCGCTCTCCAGACAAGAAATTCCACCTGCCACTAGGAAATGCACCCAATCATGAAAACCCTGCTCCACCTTCCATATGCGCCTTGCCCTGGAAACTCCTCTTGTACATGCATGGTAGTCCTAAAAAGTGAAAAGTCAGTTAAGTGTGAAGAATGCCGGAAAATAAGGAAAATCCTTTGTTTGTTCAAGAATTTGGGAATGAAGTTGATCAATCATGCAAGGTGATTCATGTTTTATCTTAGTATTGCATTACATTGAAGAATTTTATCCACTATTGCTATTCAAGATTTCCCTTTGTTTTGTAGGAATTGAGGACAAGGATAACTTCCATGAAGATTAAGCTCAAGGATGATCAAGGCCGTTCGAGGAGCATCAAGAACTTCCAATGCCGAAGAAGGAGACTACTTCCAATGACAAGAAGAATTCACTTGAGTTCCACAAGGAAGATCAAAGACATCTCAAGGACACAAGGAGAACTAGCATCTAGATCATTCACGGAATGGAGGAATTCACTTCAAATCTAACATCAAGGATTCCAGTACCGGAAGAGAAGATTAATCCTTGGAAGTTCAAGAACAAGAATCCAGTTCATCATTCAACAAGAGGATTGAGCTCAACGTCAGGAAATCAAGAATTGCACCAAGAATTCCAAAATAATGCAAGAATCCAAAGGAAGTACAACACAAAATTTCCAAGTTCAAAGAGCACTCCAGGATAAGCATGCTGAGGTCGTCAACTAATCAAATTGCACCACATCGACATGTCTAGATACATTGAACCTGGCTACCAAGATAGAGATAAGGATGGAACCTTCTAGAAAATCATGTTGTAAACATCTCATTGGTCAAAGTCATTAGGGTTGTGTTGTCTCAATCTTGGCCATTGATTCTAGAATCAATCTGGGCCCTTGGTTGTAATTTTGGAGCTCTATATAAAGCTCATTCTCTTCATTTGTAAAGGGATTAGATTCTTAGAGGTTGGATGTAAGTTAGATATTAGAGTAGAAGCTCTTGAAGACTTGAAGAGACTTTGGCAAATTGTTGTAAAGATACTACCAAAACTAATACATTCTCATTGAAGATTGGTGAAATTGTGTTATTTTGGGATGTTAGCATGGTTTCCAATTTCTTGGAGATGATTCAAAGCAATTTAGATAAATTTTAGATACAATTCATTGATATGGTGAATGAATGTGAAGATATTTGATGAATTCCTTGGTTCATACTTTTTGTGGATTGCCGATGGTGATTTGCAATGCAAAGTTAGCCTGAACCACTTGTTGTAATAGTTCGATTGTGGATATTCGTTCAAGTTGCGCCAGTTGTGGGTATTTGAATGCATATTTGCAATATGAAAAACCTTCATTTCCTTTGAAGATTGCACTAGTTTCGTGTAGTTGTTGTTCTCATGGCGAAGCGAAGCTTGGTTTGAAGGAGTTTGTCTATCGAAGTATTATTCATCATCTCATTGTCCTTGGATTAGATTTCTCTAACCCTTTCCCTTTTGCCTTTTCTTTTAAGTTTGTTTGAAGGAGTTCCATTCATTCACAAGTCCAAGGAGTAATGAATTTCATCCATGTCCATGAAGAAGGAGCAATTTAGCGTAAGTCCCTTTGTGATTACCAACAAGATCACAACATTCCACTGAGTCTATCCATGTGCACATCAAGACCTGACATTCAAGGAACCTTGGAGTACTCTCACTTGATCACATTGTTTAGCATTTGAGATACTTTGTTCAAGAGAGGATAGAGCACTTAGTGTTTTATTCTAATGTTGTTGTTGTCATAAAAAACACATCAACATGGCCCACCATGGCCTAGGCACTCAACTTTGGGCAAAAAGAACCACTTTTTTTAAAAACAACATAAGTTGTCACTTAAATTATGAAATTAGAACCAATGGACAACTTAACTTTAATACTTTTGAAGTCATTTCCCTTAAATTTACCTAGTTAGCCTTCGGGAAAGAAAGGAATAAGACTAACAATCACCAAGATAATCACCGACAGAAAGGGGACATTACAGTCCTCCCTCCCCAAAGTTGCTTGTCCTCAAGCAACTGCAGCTCAAGATGCTGTAAAATCTGCTCATTCTCCCATGTAGCGTCCTCCAAAGGTAGGTATTTCCACTTGATCAAGCATTCAGTAATGATCCTCTTCCTTACATTTCGTTCTCTGAACTCCAAGACTCTCTCCGGAATCAGCACAAGATTGCTCTCCTCATCCAATGGGGGCAATTATGAAGAAGCTACCACATTGTGTCCAAGAGCCTTCTTGAGGTGTGACACATGAAAAACATTGTGAACCTTGCTGTTAATAGGAAGTTCCAGCTTATAAGCCACTTCACCAACCCTCCGTTTGACCTTGAAAGGTCCATAAAAACGTGGCTTCAACTTTTTTGCCCCACTCTTTTTCAGAGTGGACTAACGGTAAGGCTGCAATCTCAAATAAATTGTCTCCCACCTCAAAAGTGCGCTCAACACGGTGTTGCTCTGCATAAAATTTCTGCCGGTTTTGAGCATGCAAGAGGTTGTCTTTCAAAGCCTTCATAATGTCTTGACTTTGTTGTAGCAAGTCTTTGGCCTGGGGTACTCTACACTCATCAAAGATTAAATCAATGAAACTAGGAGCATTATAACCATAGAGAGCCATGAATGGTGACATTTTAATAGACATGTGATAGGAAGAGTTATAGCAATACTCTCCCAAATGAAGCCAACGAACCCAAGCCATTTGTTGTCCTGAAACATAGTTTCTTAGATACCCCTCCACCCACTTATTCACAATCTCCATTTGCCCATCGGTTTGTGGGTGATAACCAGTGCTCGGAGTAAGCTCAGTCCTACTCAAACGGAACAATTCCTGCCAAAAAAAACTGAGGAACTTGTTGTCCCTATTGTTGACTATGTTCTGTGGTATCCCATGCAGTCTGAACACCTCCTTGAAAAACAACTCAGCCACTTGGGCTGCTCTAAAATCTGAACTGATTGCAAAAAAATAAACAAACTTTGTCAATTTGTCCACTACAACATAAATATTGTCTCTACCTTGTACCTTGTGCAGGCCAATGATGAAATCCATTGAAATGCTTTCCCATTTTTGGGTGGGAATGGGCAAAGGTTGCAACAGACCAACAGGGTATGTGTGTTCATTTTTGTTTTGTTGGCACACAGAACACTCCCTAACATGATTCATGACATCATTCTTTAACCCTTTCCATGAGAATCTCTCATGGATCTACTTATAGGTCTTATAGAAACCTTGGTGACCAGCCAAAGGTTCATCATGAAAAGACCTTAAAACCTTCTCTTTCACCTTAGAATTTGCCACTAAAAGTATGCGTTCTTTGTAGAAAATCAACCCATTGACTACCTTATACTTATCCTCATGGGTGGCACCATCAATGACACTTGCAGCGAAAGGATCCTTAGCATATTCCGCAAGGATTTGATCCTTCCAATCTGCTGTAATCTCAACAATGGAGGTAAGATATGGTCTTCTTGGAAGTGCATCAACAACAATGTTCTTCCCCTTCATGTAGACTGTGTCAAAACGTAAGCTTGAAGCTTACTCACCCAACATTGCTGCCTTTCACTAAGATCCTTTTGATTGAGGAAATATTTAAGACTATTATAATTAGTCTTTACTATGAATTTACCTCCCACCAAGTATTGACGAAATTTGATCAGTGCGTGCATGATTGCAAGCATTTCTTTGTCATAGATTAACTCTTCTCACCACCACACAACTTCCTACTCTCAAAGGCGATTGGATGTTTTTGTTGCATGACGACAGCACCAATGCCTTCGTCTAAAGCATCACACTCAAGCTCAAACGGCTTGGTGAAGTCTGGAAGTGCTAACACTGGGCAGTTCCTCATAATCACCTTGAACTCTTCAAAAGATTTGTGTTGCATTTGTCCACAAGAATGCTCCCTTCTTGGTAAGATCGGTAAGGGGAGCTGCTAAATGTGAAAATCCCTTCACAAAGCGCCTATAAAAACTGCATAACCCAAAGAAGCCCTTCAAATGTGTGAGGTTTTTCGGTGGTGGCCACTCAAGGATGGCACGAATCTTCTCTTGATCCACTCTAACCCCATCTGCACTGATCACATGACCAAGATACAAGATTTTAGTCATTCCAAACTCGCATTTGGACTCCTTGGCAAACAGAGATTTTGCCTCAAGAATTCCCAACACTTCATCCAAATGATGCAAGTGTTCTTTCCAAGTCTTACTATAAATAAGAATGTCATCAAAGAACACCAAAAGGAATTTGTGGAGCTGCTCACTAAAAATCTGATTCATGCATGACTGGAATGTGGCAGGAACATTGGTTAGGCCAAAGGGCATAACCAAAAATTCAAAGTGCCCAATGTGGCATCTAAAGTCAGATTTTTCTACATCCATCTCACGCATGCGAATCTGATGATACCCCAATCTTAAGTTTATTTTGGAGAAATAGACTGCTCCATGTAGCTCATCAATGAGCTCATCTATCATGGGTATTGGATATCGGTTTTTTATATTTCTTTTATTGAGCTCACAGTAGTCTATGCATAATCGCATAGTCCCGTCCTTCACTAACACAACTGAGGATGCAAAAGGACTCTTGCTTGGCCAAATGAACCCCATATCAAGCAACTCCTTAATGGCCTTTTCAATCTCATCCTTGAAATGCTTCAAATGTCAGTAGGGAGTAGTCATAACTGGTTTGGCTCCCTCCTCAATTTCAATCACATGCTCAATCCCCCTATCAGGAGGTCTCCCTGGTGGCAACCCACTGAAGACCTTAGTATGCTTGGTCAATAAAGTTTGCACATCAAGATGATGTGCTCTTTTTCCCTCGTGAACAGAAGTGGGCATGGCAACACACTTTGCAACCCATTCAGCTTGGTCTTGCCTCAGAATTTGTTCCATCCTCTTGGCCATGACAACTTTAGGACCTCCATTTGACATTCCGCGGAGGGTAAGTGTTATTGGAGAATTTGGTTGATGTTTTGGCTTCATTTCAAGCTAGGGTTTGACAGGGATTTTCATCTACAGCTAGCTATGGAGTTTGATTTGAAGATTGGGCAATGAATTTGATGCATTTTTCATTGTTGATGGCTTCTAAGGTGATCGATTTGCATAAGGAGGGTTTTTAGTGTGTTTTTGACATCAAATGCTATTCTGATTTTTGTATCAGCAACACTGGAAAATAACATCATAGCTGTTTGGCATCATATTTTGACACATTTTGAGGGTTTGAAGCAAAGTATACATTGCTGGGTCAAATCGCACTAGTTCTTGGCATAGGCGATTCCATAATTTGGTGTAATTTGGCACTTTTCATCATTGATTTTCAAATCTGGGTTGTCTACATCAGTTCTAGCAGTGATATCAGCAGGTACAGAAGAGAAATCAGACATTAAGGATCAATTACAGGCATATATTTGATCATTCTTCATTGTGTTTGCATTCTAACCCTAATTGCTCCTTCCTTTGAGGTGATTTGAGGCCTAATTCTTGTGAAATCAGTCAATAGGGTTTAGAGCAATCACCTACAAGTCTGAAACAGCATTCTACAGGTGTATGACAGTCATAATCAGAGGTGTATCAGCAGCATACATTCACTTACATTCAGTCCTAGCTTTGTGATTGTTCATTGGACATCATTGTTTATCATTGTACTTCATCTATTTTGCATCGGCTAGGGTTTGGAAGCATTCTATGAACATAATTGAAGGTCTGATGTAAAATCAGTCATACCTGATTTGTAACCGGCTCTTGAATTGAATAAAGAATTGAAGTTGTTCTTTCCGGATATGTTCTTTCATGGTTCATATGCATTGATTATTGATCTTTCATGTTTAATTGTTGCAATTTGATCCCATGCTTTGAAAATATTGGAAACATTGCATAAAAAGTAAATCAGAAATTTAGGACAGCGAAAGAAAGAATCCAAAAAATTGTGTAGACAAGTCGGGGTTCTTACAGTGGTATCAGAGCTCATTTAAAAATCACAATTTTAGCAAATATCCTAAGTGGGATATTACATGGTGGCTGAAACAATTGTCTAGTCTGCGAGTGCCTCAGGTTGATTTTAGGGCTTCAAACCACGCCAGTCTGGGCAGTGAACGGAGGAATGCATTTGATACAGCGTAGGAAAGGATTGTAATGCGCATCTTCATGTAGTGGTGTGTCTCCATGGCAGATTGTGATGATTTAGGGGAATATATGAACCCAGTTATGTATTTTCTCGTACCACACATGCTGGTATGTTGTAACAGGGATTTGATAATGTGTGACAACATTTAAATCAATACAAGCTTTATGTTGGGTCATTTCTTTTGTTGCAAGTGGATCATTGTAATTTGCTCGGAATTAATAAGTATGCCCAGTGTATGAAATGTAATATGAGAAATGTATGTGAATACATTTTACTTTTCTGTTGATGTTGGTTTGATCCATCTCCTTCCTCTTTATTGTTTATGACTCAGTTGCGCAATGGAGTAGGCACCAGTCCATATTGGGGATGGATCAATCACTATTTTAATCAAACCCTTCTCATGTTAGTTGTAGTAGTAGGAGTAGGTTTAGTATAGGGTTTCTCATGCTGTCCATGATTCAGTTGTCATGTCCCCTTCCCCTATGGTCAACTCCCTTGAAGAACGATTGTTGAAGAAAGAACGTGTTGATGATGTTTTCTTGACGACAACAACATTAGAATAAAACACCAAGTGCTCTATCCTCTCTTGAACAAAGCGTCTCGAATGCTAAACTACGTGATCAAACAAGAACGCTCCAAGCTTCCTTGTACGTGATTTGCACCGGATAGCCTCGGTGGTATGATGTGATAATGCTGTTTACACAAAGGGACTTACACATAATTTATTCATCACTCCATTCAAATATGTACTCTTTTCTTGTGAAATGGAACTTCTTCTAATCAACTACAAAAAGAAAAGGCAAAAGGCAAGGGTTAAGAGGGCTAATCTAAGGACAATGATATAATGCACATACTATGATAGACAAATTCCCTTTCACAACCTAGCTCCGCTCCACCATGAGAACCAACAATTACACGGAGTAAGTGCAATCTCCTAAGGTAATCATATGATTTTCATGTCGTGAACTTCCATCCAAACACCTACAGCTGGCACAGTTTGAATGAGCATTCCACAACCGAACTTATGCAAACAAGGTTCAGGGTAACTTTGCAAAGTGAGTTACCTTCGGCAATCCACGAAAAGTATGAACCAAAAGGGATTCATCAAATATCTTCACATAAGAAACATTATATCAATGAACTTCTAATCTATTAACTAAGCTACTTTGGAAACAATTCTTAACCATCTTGGAGACAATGAAGACCATGCTAACATTCCAAAATCACAAGATCACCATGAAACATTCAACAATGAGCTTGCATTAATCTTGAAGTGTATCTTTACAACAATCTCTCAATATCTCTTCAATGACTTTGAAGAGTCTCCTCTACTCTACTCCTTTCTAATCTAATGTATCCTCTAATGTATCTTTACAAATGAGAGAAGTGAGCTTTATATAGAGGTCAAGAATTACATGAAGGGCCAAGATTGATTTAGCAATCAACGGCCGAGATTGAGACAACAAGGCAATTTGTTACAAAATTTGCTATTTTTAGAACATGAAAGAGGCAATGAAGGCACGTTTCCCAATGTGATAAGCATCTTTGGAGCATCTTTATGGTGGGCCCTCTTTATCCACTTGTTTGTTATAGACGACTTGGAATTGAATGAATGACATGGCAGAATGTGGTTGGCCTGATGATGTGTACGTGCCACCTCAGCATCTTTAAACGAACTAGTCTGGTTCACCTCATGTTCACTTAGAATATTTTCCTCTTGTTGTCTTGATGTAACTCATGGATCGCTTTGATGATCATGTTCATCTCTCATCTTGTGACGTCCTTGTGCTTGTGCAGGATTATGCCTCTGGACAGTTGCATGAAGTAGAAGATATGTTGTGCACGAGTCCTTGGAGTAGATTACATGATGATTGTCCTTTTGGCGCGTGGAATGAATCACTGGAAGATGACTCCCTCTCATGCGTGGCGTTGATGTCTTCCTCATCCAGACATACGAAGTCTTCAAAGTAAGATGAACTTGATGTAGGAGCTCCTTCGTGTCAATGTGGCCCAAGTTGGTGTCGCTTATGTTCCTCCACTTGGACATGATCTTTGTCTCGGCATGACTCCTTGCTTATCACTCTTGATCAAGGCCTGTCTTTCCTTGGCGTTCATTGTCTACCTCCTCCTGCAAGTGAAGACAATACGTGTTAGAAGGTTGATGTGACACTTGATATAAAGACTTTCCTAACACTTAACTCATCTCCTCATGCATGTGGGACAAAATCAATGCATTTTAAAAAACAACATATATTAAAAAATCAGATTTTATGGAAAATCAGAATTTGGAAGACTTGACTCTTATAAGACACTTGAATTTTTTGACTTTTCCTCTTGAATGAAGCTCCTCCTTGCTACTGCAAGTCTGCTCTACTGAAAATCAGACTAGAATTTGATTTGAATTTGATAAAAAATGCAAGGAAGAACCTTCTTTTATACAAGTCATTGCAATTCTCCAAGCAAGTCGGCCTTCTTGAGGAAGAATTTAATGTTTTCTTGAAATTTTCCACGCTCACATGCTAGGAGCGCCTATGCTGGGCGGGTTTGGAGGTGGTATCTGGAGTGTGTGATGTGAAAGACGTGGAGTCCATGCAAGGTGGTCAAGGCCGCCTAGCAAAGGCAGCTTGGAAGGAGGTGTGTGGAATTTGCAACTTGAACTTCATTTGATGTTCTTTCCTTCCTTTTGATGACTCTTTATTCAAGACTTAGCAATTTTTGAGGTGTTAATGTGAAGTCAAAAGGCAAACTTGAGATGTTTGATGACCTTGTCCAGATGCCTCAGTGAAATCCGCCTAGGAGGGCGGCTTTGGAGAGTGCAGAAGGATTTTGCAATGTGAACATTCTCCAACTTGACCTTGATACTCTTCTCTTCCTTGTCTGCAAGACTTAGTGATTTTTCCATGTTTTCAAGTTGATTCATCTTGAATGATCATGCATGAGTGTGGAACAAGATGGTGGATTTGGAAGCTCTGAATGGAGTGGTTTGAGTGCTTGACACTGGATTCCAAACTCACCCCTCTAGGCTGCCCAGGTAGGGCGGGGTTGAGAGTGACCCTTGGATTTTATACTTAGAAAACTTTTCACCTTTCTCAACTTGATCATCTCATCCTCCTAGTGTCATCTTCATCATTTTCATTAAGTCATACTTGCAAATTGTATTGTTCTCACCCTGGGCGGTTCTTGAAGCAATGTATGGAGAGTGCAGTGGAGGACATGACACAGTCCAAGACCCCCTCTTGAGGCCGCCCAGGTAGGGCGGGTTTGGAGGTGACCCTTGGATTTTTGCTTGAAATGCATTTGACTCCTTCAAACTTACAAACTTTGCTTGGAATTTCATCATATCCTTGTGCTTTAAACTTAAAACCTTGTAAACTTGATGTCTTTCTCCCTTGGGCAGGTTTGAAGGGAGTGTCTGGATAAACTCTCCTGGTGATGACATTGTCCATGAGCACCTTGTGAGGCCGCCCAGGCTGGGGCGGGTTGGGGAGCAATGCATGGAATCCACCTTGTGATGCCTTAGAGTCATTCAAACTCATGAATTTACCTTCGAGTTTATCATTTCTTAGTCTTAAAACCTTATAACCTTGATATCTTTCTTCCTTGGGCGGATTTGGAGACAGTGTCTGGATAAGTCCTTGTACACGACATTGAGTCCATGACCTCATGCCAAGGCCGCCTAGTCTGGGCGGGTTTAAACATAGAGTGAGGAATTTCTTGCCTTAGTCAAATTTTGATTTTCCTGAATGGAAGTATATTGAAAAATATATTTAAGTATTGAATTTCTTATACTTTAAATATTTTTCAATATACTTCCAGGATGTTTGAGATAGGTCCTGGATCCATAGGATTTAACATGCAGATTCTAGATTTTTGAGGATCCCCCAGATTTCAGACTTAGTCATTTTTTTAGGATTTTCAGGATATCAAACTTAGTCATTTTCAGGGTCTCAGGGACATGCATCAGGATGAAGGCATATAGACCTTTAGCAAGAAACTGTTGAGACCTGGGCAAAACAACACTACCAAAACCCTACAAGCTCAGAGGAAAACTAAACCTAAAGCAAAACAAAGACAGAAAGCAAGAAAAAAGAGGGGGTCCCCATTTGCAATGGGGCGATGTGTGATTACATCACGACATCTAGCGCCAATCTGAATAAATGTTCCTGAACATTTCAAAGAAAAAAAACTCAATCCAGACCCAGAAACTTCGGATAATTAGCCCTAATTCCATCACTTAGGTGGGACATATACTCGAAAGGGAAAAGAACGATGAATTGGATCAAGACACTTCGTCCTTTGATTACCACCGTGTGTGCAGTGTTCGACAAACATTGATTCTCCCAAGTATTCCAATGATAAACAGGAATCAACGAATTGAAACCTTCTGTGTACACCCACATGTTAGGTTGAACAAATATGAACACATGATCAAGAAATTGGAATCAAGAGCTTAAAACGACCATTCATAATTCAAAGGCCCAAGTGTGTGCAATTGCGTTTATGTCCATCCCTTAGCAGCTAAGATCATCCGAGTTCGCTTGTCTTAAGCCATTTAAGTTCATGGAGGGAGGATGAATGGATTCAACAGTGCAAGTATGCTGATACAGGCGAAATGGATGGTGATGGCATGAAATGGAATGGAAATGATAATGGAAATGACAGGATGGATAGGTGGGATGAGACAATGTGTCTCTACGCATGACGTCTGTTTGCCAAGTTTTCATCATGGTACTTATCCAAGGCGCCACCAAAGGTGGTTTTCACCTGTGGACGAAAGGATTTCTCTTTACTATTTTGTTTTTCTCTATTTTTTATTTTTTTTTTAAATTTAGAGGAAGGATAAGAATGGAACTCAAAAGTCTAATTCCATGAAAAACGATAGGTCATACGAAAACCATGTCACGTCATTATGTTCACTGATGTTGGTAAGGAATGATAGATGCGATAGCAACTGGATGGAAAAGTGAACGGCAAGAGTGGACTATGATGTGGATTATGGCAGTAGATTTATGCAAAACAAGTAAACGGAAGGCACATCCGAAACATAGACCAAATGAGAGGTGGAATATACAGGATAATGAAATATGGAGGGAAACGGAGGATATAGTGGCTTGAATGAAATGGAATGAAACGAAACCACAATCAACGTTTGCAAGTACCGAACTAAACTTCGAATCTTGCAGATGGAAGGGTTATATGAATGGAGAATAAGGACGAGTGGATAATGACTTTATAATGACTTCATAACCCACGCGAACTTAGAATTTTCTTTAGATTTCATTTTGCGGGATGAAGTAATAGATGGAATGGAATGGGATGGATGGAGATGGATTCTTTGGATGCGGAAGCCTCTTATGGTGTGGCTTCTTAGCTTAAATACCCAGACCTTTTGCCCTTTTGGCTAGAATATGAAATGAAATAGCCTTTTGAGTATGCTTTGCTTTGATATATATATATATATGCATTTGTGTTCTAAGGTATGAAGATCTTAAAATTTTCTTTTCATGGGTAAAAGCATCCAAATTGTTATTTCATGAAATAATGGAATGGATGGATGGGTGCAAGCTTCTCGTTCAGACGACACTTACATTCATTGATCATGATTAGGAAATGGTAAAAGGATAAAGGTTGTAATGGATGGAGATGGATAAAGAGATGGATAGTGAAAGGTGTGTGGTCATATGCTTTTAGACTTTGCATGATAGTGAAGATGGAGTGGATTTACATGGAACGAGTACATAATGGAAAACAATGTACTAAGGTGGAAGAAATGGAAATACCAACATCTTGACCCTGCCTTCTTTGTGGTGACTAAGGTCATTTGAGCAAATATTGACATGGACAAGCCCCAAATATCTTGTTCAAAGGACGTCAATCCTTAACCTTGATAGCTCGTCTCTTGGAGTATGTAGTCAAACAACAAAACAATGAATGAATGGGACATTAGACTTGAGTTCATTATTCAATGGAGAAGATAATGCGGACGGAACCTTTATTGTATATACGAAGCGATGGATGGAATGGAGGAATGCGGGAATGCTTATCATGGAGTGCAGTGGCACCATGAACTATCTCACTTAATTCAAGCTCACCCAGACTAACTTAGCGACTTCGGGATCTTAAGTATGTAAGGTATAAGATCTCAAAATACTTCAAGTCATACTAAACAATTGACTCCTCTCCTCCTAAGAACAAACAGTCATGCTATTCAACACTAGCAATGGAATCCACAATGGATCTATTCATCTGATGCAAGTTTATCAGAAGAAAACAATGAAGCATTCATTTTAAGATTAAACATTTTAAACAAATAATCAAAGATATCCATGTCAAGATGCAATGTATGATTCCATTCTTGAGTCAAGTACAGATCTTAGTAAAAAGATAAGCTAAAGAAAATTACCATCTGATCTTGAAATATTTCATGGACATTTATGCCAGAAATGGACTTAACATAACCTCATGAAGTCAACCAAAATGTGTTCGAAAGTTAATCACCCCTTTATGCCATAAAAACCCCCCGAACGACCAAACCAAAAACAAAGCAAACTAAACTAAACCAACTAAACCTAAAGCAAATTGAAGCACTAAAAGGCTAAGGAAAACTAACCTACAGAAAACAGGGAACACCTAATCTAACTATATACAAGAAAAGTTCCCCCAGGAACTCAGGTTTGGAAATGATGTTTCAGGTATTGCCCATTGATGGGCAATGGTATGTTTTCTCCAATCAAAGTTTTCAGCTTGAAAGTGTTTTCTCCCAAGATTTCCGCAATCTGGTACGGACCTTTCCAGAGGTAATCAAACTTATCGTGATCTCCTCTTCGTTCATGTGCTTTATCCCAATACAAAACTAGATCTGAAATCCTGAAGGACTTTACTATTGCTTGACGATCAAACCAACGCTTTACTACACCCTGATGTTTCATGAACTTGTCTAAAGTTGAGTCTCACTTTTCTTCTAGGTGTAACAGTTGTGAAAGCCTGGTTTGAACTCTTTCATCTTCGTCCATGTAGTCTTGCATAAATTGAAGTGTTGGGATCTTCAGTTGTATAGGAAAGATCGGGTCCTGGCCATAGACTAAGTGGTATGGAGAAGTACCTAGGGAGGATTTCACTCGAGTTTTGTCTGCCCAAAGAGCAAACTTTAGTTGGGTATGCCAATCCCTTGGGTTCTTACCCAGTAATCGCTTGATTGCATTCAGTAAATTCTTATTCGTTGATTCAGCTAGGCCATTCCCTTGCGGATAGTAATTGGAAGAAAATTTCAATGTAATACCATATTCAAAAGCCCAGTTAGAAAACTTAAGTGAAGTGAAAGCAGACCCATTATCACAAACTAATGCGTGTGGACATCCAAACCTGGTGATAATGTTCTCTTCAAGAAATTTTATGACAACATCTGAAGTGCACAGTTTTAATGCATGAGCTTTTGACCATCTAGTACAATAATCAGTCGCGGTTAGAATATACCTGTGCTGTGCTGAAGAGGGTGGATTAATCATACCGATAAAATCGAGGCCCCATTGAGCAAAAGGCCTTACTTCAAAAACAGGTTGCAGCGGCATTGCAGGATTCTTTTCTCTCGAAGCGGCTACCTGGCATGTGTGACAAGTTTTGACATGTTGATGGGGTCGTTGAACAAAGTGGGCCAGTAATAGCCTGCCCTCGGGATCTGGTGAGTTGTTGCCAATCCATCACCGTGACAAGTACCAAACTTATCGTGGAATTGTTCCATTATCTATCCTGTTGCTTGCTTACCAACACATCTTAGGTAAACCCCTTCATGATTTTGTCGAAACAGAACCGCTCCTTGTAGCATAAATCTTTGAGTCCTGTATTTCAATGCTCTTCTCTGCGATGGGTTCATGTATGGTGGACACCTTTGAGTGAGCAGATAGTAAACAATGTCGTCATACCACTCGTCAGGCAACACCTCTTCTAGCACATATGCTTGATTAACCAACCCGAGCCCTTCAACAACTATTGTTTCTGTAAGTGCCTGACCTCGAACTAACTTCATGGGTTGAATCTCTATGTCGTATTCTTGTATGATGGTGACCCACTTGCCTCTTCTCTCTCCTAGCTCATTTTGCATTAGCAAGGTTTTTATTGCGGCATCCAGCACTATAGCATACACCTTGCTTCTGAGAATGTAATGTTTGAATTTCTTGATGGCTTTTACTAGCGCATAAGCGTGCTTTTCAACACATGGGTATCTTAGCTCTGCCTCTTTGAACGGAGCACTCATGAAAGCAATGGGATGTTCATCCCTTTCTTCTGTCCTTTGCGTCAAGATGCCTGCACATGTGTGATCTGATGCAAACGAGTATAAATAGAATGGTTTCGTATAGTCGGGACTGATAAGAACTGGGGCCGTAGCAATAGCCTTCTTGATCTCTTCAAATGATTTCCTTGATTGTGGAGTCCAGTCCATCTTTGCGTCTTTCTTCAACATCTCATTGAGTGGTTTTACTATTTCTGCGAACCCAGTGATGAATTTTCTGACAAAATTGATCTTTCCGAAGAAAGATTTTAACTTCTTTTTACTGGCTGGCATACTTACCTTCTGTATTGCTTCCACTCTGTCAGGATCAATTGAAATCCCCTCTCTTGAGATTACATGCCCCAACAGTTTGCCTTCGGCAACTCCAAAAATGCATTTTTTTGGATTAAGAGAAATACCATATTGTCGACATCTTTCAAACACTTTCCTTAAATGCATCACATGGTCTTCCCTTATCTTTGAAAACACTATTAAGTCATCCATATAAATTATAATGCATTTCCCGACTATGTCCCGGAATGCGATGTCCATGGCCCTCTGGAATGTAGCTCCGACATTGATTAACCCAAATGGCATCCTCCTGTATGCGAAAATTCCCCATTTGGTGGTGAAAGTTGTTTTCAACCTATCTTCTTCTTCCACCATGACTTGGTTGTAGCCTGAATATCCATCTAGAAAGGACATCATTTGCGATCCATTTACGATTTGAAGGACTTCATCGAGTGAAAGCAATGGGTAATTATCCTTCTCTGAGGCTCTATTGAGATTTCGAAAATCAACACATAACCTAATCTCACCATTCTTTTTGCGAACAGGTACTAAATTGGCGACCCACGTAGAGTGCCTTACTGGAAAAATAATTTGGGCTTGCAGAAGCTTCTTGACTTCTTCGTATATAAGTGGTTCCAACAAAGGATTGACAGGCCTTTGCCTTTGCCGAAAAGGCTTGCTTCCGGGCTTGAGGGGAATTGTGTGAGTGATGATGGAAGTATCATATGTTTTGAGATCTTCGTAGTTCCATGCAATGACATCTTGAAACTCCATAACTTTAATGATATTCTCTCTTTCCTCTGGTGTACAGACTTTGCCAATGAAAACATTCTTCACATTTTCCTCTGTTCCCAGGTTCACTGTGTCACACTTATTTCCTTCCTCTTTTCGAGATTGAGGAGCATTTAACCTATCAGTGTCGAAAAATCGCTCAAGCTCTATCATTCCTCTTGGGATTGTATTATTCTTCAAATTCATTATCCCATCAGGATCAATCTTTGCTCCTTCAATCTCACCATCAATAATCTGTGTTGTAAATATCCCAGAGTTTGTTAAAAAGTCAAGTATATGTTTGTCATCCTCAAACACTTGAAAATTTGTGATATTATCCGGAATTGAAGGAACCGATGTCATTTCAACAGTAAACTTCTTTAACCCTTCCATTGATAATGGTGCCAAAGACCCTGCCACTTGAGCCAATGCGTTTGCGACTTGATTTTTGACCTGTATATGGGTTTGATGTTGAAAGTGTCAAAGTCCTCTATGAGATCCCATACTCTGTTTCTATACCTCTTTAAATGTCTATCATGACACACATATTGCTTTCTAACCTGCTTAATGACAACTTCTGAGTCTCCGAAAACATGCAAGATTTTAGCTTTCTTCTTGATAGCTAAGAGTAATCCATGTACTAGAGCTTCATATTCCGCAACATTATTTGTACATGGAAATTGCAATCTCAATGCTGATAAGAATGTCTCTCCAACCGGACTGATTAATTCAAAGCCAGCTCCAGATCCTTGTTTGGATTTAGATCCATCAAATCTCAACGTCATGACCTGATCTATTCCCTGCTCCGAACTCTGACCTTCTTTATCTTCACTTTTCTTTTCTTCACTCTTCTTTTCATATTTTCTTGAAACTATTTCCTGTATGTGTTCCTCTCCTGAAGTGGAACTATCGTCTTCTGTGGAAGACTCACTGGTGGAAAGCTCTTCTACTTCCGGCTTCTCTTGTTCTGTTTCCGATTTCAATGCCTCCGGAATTCTTTTCCTAACCTGCTCAAGGGCTACTTTGCATAACTCACATGTGAACGCCGAATGGAAGGCATTATGTACTCGGCACCAATTCGGTAGCAACAAATCATGAATTCTGGCATATCCTCCGAGTTCTAGACTCTGCTTAACATTTCTCAAAACTAAGTTTCTGAAATTTTCGAACATGCCTTCATTCTCCTCATCCGAAGGAGTCTCATGATCACTCTCTATTAACACCTCAGTTGAATTTTGCAGCATAAGCACTTCTTGAACCTTAGGTTTATACACGCCAAGATCGGATTCTACAAACAAAATTTCATTGTCCTCACCATATTCCGTGATAGTGAGCTTCAGTCGAGGAGTGTTGTCTATCCTGATCTGATTTGGCAACCCTTTCCATGATAACCACATGTGCGAGAAATCTGTCGATACATATCCGTTGAGTTTGCGCAACCAATCCCTACTTAGCAGCATCCCATAGCCTTCTGGAATGTCTACAACTGATATATCAATATAATGCTGAATTCTGGGGTCTGCTGCCAGCTGCATGTGGATATTATGTAATTCTCCAACGACTGGAACTTCTGTCTTGTCTAACTATGTGACCTTCTTGGTGGTCTGAGTTGGAACCACGCCTAACTTCTTACATACGGCAAGTGGCATGACATTGCTCGAAGCTCCAGAATCCATTAAATAATTATGCAATAATTTTCCAAAAATCCTTACCGATAGAAGGAATGGTGCCGGCTCATCTCTTCCTTGATAAAACACCACTGACTTCTTATTCGGAGCTATGAAGCTTGACTCTTTCAATGTATGTGTCTGCACCTTGGCATCTTGACCTTTTGTTGTGCTAGTAGTAACTGTTGATTCTTCCTTCTTCTTAGAGGCTTTCTCTTGCACCTGCTTTGCTGCCTCCGGTACATTTTGTGCTACATATACCGTGTTCGACTGTTCTTGCGATTGAAATAGTCCTGATTGGGCTACATTGGTGTTTTGTGCCGTGTTAGCACGAGGTTGACTCAGTATGGGGGGAGTAGTTGAAATTGAAGCCTCTGATGTGCTCTGATTGCTACTTCTAATTTTGTTGTCGCTTAGACTTCCCAAAAAGGTATCTCTCAACTCTTGAACCTTCATTAGTTCCATCAACGACAAACTAATCTTTACCTTCTTGAGTTCTTCAACAACACAATGTCCTAGTCTCTTGAGATCATCTTTGGCATCAGAACTCGAAGAAGGACTAACCCTTTGTGTCTCTTTCTGCTGCGAAACACTGTATTGTGGAGTTGTTCTTTGTGGAACATCCCTCTGCCTATATTCAGCTGAATCCCTTGGATAGCTTGGATTGTTACGTGCATTTGGATCCAACGGTGTATGAAAATTGTTTGGAGGCGTTGAGGTGGTAAGAGGATTCTGCGTTCGCGGATTTCTCTGGTATACCCTTGGTGGCACATTTCCTGTCGACTACTGGAAAGCTTGTACTTCGCCTGCTTCTTCAGTTTGATATTCACCTTCGAACGGGTGACAATCACTAAAATCCTCCACTGGTCCATTTGCTGAAGCTAGTGGAAACTTCCCATTAAAACCACTTAAGTCATACTCCGTCATTGGGGGGAATATGAAATCTTCAATTATCAGTGCCTGATCATATTGCATTGTAGGGACGAGTTCATATCCTATAGTTGGTGGCGACATTTCTTGTGCCTGCGTACTTTGCATTTCCTTTTGGAAAATGTCAACAGCAATCTTGAACTCAGGACATTGTATCTCAAAATGTTGATTAGTGTTGTGCAGTCGGCACCAGGTTGATAGGGCTGCTTCCGCTAGGAACACATTGTCGGATGGTTTTGTGTCAGAACTTGGAGTGTTCTCCAACGGAGAAGGAACATTGCCATTATTGGGAGATGTGTTCCACATCCTATTTTGTCTCTGATATCCCTGGTTTGCTCGGAATACTTGATTATATCCTTGATTTGCTTGATTTGCTTGGAAGTTTCTTTGCATATTTTGCAAATAGTTGTTTTGATTCCTCAAATACGTAACTTCCATTGACAGCTTCCTAACCTGATCGACCAAATCTTTCATTTCCTCCTTTGCTTCTTCAGTCCTTGTGGAAGATGATGGTGATCCCTATAGATACACTGGTTGCGCAGGCGATGCTTGCGAAATGGATGCTCCTGGATGCAACACCAGCTGATTGCTAGGTGCTGGGACTGGATTCATTATAGGAGTATGATGTGCCAAAGCTTGATTAATTCTGTGAATTTGGTTGGGCATGGCATGATGTCCCAAATGATTTAATGGTCCTTGAACATTCATCCCCAAATCTGTGTTTACTTTAACGGCCTCTGCATATGCTTCTATTAGAGTTGTCGGAGGTTGGGTTGCCCTCTTCACGAATATAGACGTCAGGGATCTAACACTGCATAGTAAATGTCCCTTGCCATTGCATCATCCACATTGTAAGGATCTCGCAACCTTGTATAGGCCTTGTGAAATTGGTTGTTGAAAGAGCTGATGGGTTCATGTTCCCGCCTCTTGACGTCCACAAACTGTTTGTACAACTCAGATGGAGTAATGGGAACTCTGAACTTTTCTAGGAAAGTATCCTTCAATGTTTGCCAATTAGTGATGGAATCTGCAAGTAAATGAATATACCAGAAGTATGCGTCGTCACCCAAAGAATAAGGAAACAGTCAACATGCTACATCTTTGTGTTCGACTCTTCTATTCCAAAGAGTATCCTCAAAAATCTTAATGTGTTCCTCCGCTGTCCTATTTACATCATTGACCTAAAACTTTGAGCAGAACTACTCAAGGTTCTTGGGCATCTCATGATAATTCGCGAATGCAACGAGAGGTGAAGCATTCGCTGGGAGCCAAGCCATTGGAACGTGGGGTTGTTGAACTGGGACTGCTTGCGTAGCTCCTTGCTGAAGCGGAGTTGCTTGGGCGACTCCTTGTTGTGTTGGAATTGTTTGAGGTACTTCTTGTGTAACGCTTGGTTGAACAATTCCTACGGATGGGCTTTGTGGTGGAAGCGTTTGGAACTCTCCTCCGCTTGGAGATCCTTGGCTTGATGAACCTACATTCTTGGACTTGGCTGGAAACCCCAACTCAACCAAATCTTTGGATGCTCCTGGTGTAGACCTTAAAATCCTTCGATGCTTATCGGGCGAAAACGAACCAATTCGATCCAGCATGAACTTTTCTGCTTTTCTTGAATTTATGACAACCTGTAGAGTGAAGGCCCTCCTTCTAGCGCCAATTCTATTGATGATGTTTTCTTGACAACAACATTAGAATAAAACACCAAGTGCTCTATCCTCTCTTGAACAAAGCGTCTCGAATGCTAAACTACATGATCAAACAAGAACGCTCCAAGCTTCCTTGTACGTGATTTCCAACGGATAGCCTCGGTGGTATGATGTGATAATGTTGTTTACACAAAGGGACTTACGCAGAATTTATTCATCACTCCATTCAAATATGTACTCTTTCCTTGTGAAATGGAACCTCTAATCAACTACAAAAAGAAAAGGCAAAAGGCAAGGGTTAAGAGGGCTAATCTAAGGACAACGATATAATGCACATGCTATGATAGACAAATTCCCTTCCACAACCTAGCTTCGCTTCACCATGAGAACCAACAATTACACGGAGTAAGTGCAATCTCCTAAGGTAATCATATGATTTTCATGTTGTGAACTTCCATCCAAACACCTACAGCTGGCGCAATTTCAATGAGCATTCTACAACCGAACTTATGCAAACAAGGTTCAGGCTAACTTTGCAAAGTGAGTTACCTTCGGCAATCCACGAAAAGTATGAACCAAAAGGGATTCATCAAATATCTTCACATAAGAAACATTATATCAATGAACTTCTAATCTATTAACTAAGCTACTTTGGAAACAATTCTTAACCATCTTGGAGACAATGAAGACCATGCTAACATTCCAAAATCACAAGATCACCATGAAACATTCAACAATGAGCTTGCATTAATCTTGAAGTGTATCTTTACAACAATCTCTCAATATCTCTTCAATGACTTTGAAGAGTCTCCTCTACTCTACTCCTTTCTAATCTAATGTATCCTCTAATGTATCTTTACAAATGAGAGAAGTGAGCTTTATATAGAGGTCAAGAATTACATGAAGGGCCAAGATTGATTTAGCAATCAACGGCCGAGATTGAGACAACAAGGCAGTTTGTTACAAAATTTGCTATTTTTAGAACATGAAAGAGGCAATGAAGGCACGTTTCCCAATGTGATAAGCATCTTTGGAGCATCTTTATGGTGGGCCCTCTTCATCCACTTGTTTGTTGTAGACGACCTGGACTTGAATGAATGACATGGCAGAATGTGGTTGGCCTAATGACGTGTACATGCCACCACAGCATCTTTAAACGAACTAGTTTGGTTCACCTCGTGTTCACTTTACTTAGAATATTTTCCTCTTGTTGTCTTGATGTAACTCATGAATCACTTTGATGATCATGCTCATCTCTCATCTTGTGACATCCTTGTGCTTGTGCAGGATTATGCCTCTGGACAGTTGCATGAAGTAGAAGATATGTTGTGCACGAGTCCTTGGAATAGATTACATGATGATTGTCCTTTTGGCGCGTGGAATGAATCACTGGAAGATGACTCCCTCTCATGCGTGGCGTTGATGTCTTCCTCATCCAGACATACGAAGTCTTCAAAGTAAAATGAACTTGATGTAGGAGCTCCTTTGTGTCGATGTGGCCCAAGTTGGTGTCGCTTATGTTCCTCCACTTGGACATGATCTTTGTCTCCGGCATGACTCCTTGCTTATCACTCTTGATCAAGGCCTGTCTTTCCTTGGCGTTCATTGTCTACCTTCTCCTACAAGTGAAGACAATACGTGTTAGAAGGTTGATGTGACAATTGATATAAAGACTTTCCTAACACTTAACTAATCTCCTCATGCATGTGGGACAAAATCAATGCATTTTAAAAAACAACATATCTTAAAAAATCAGAATTTGGAAGAATTGACTCTTAAAAGACACTTGAATTTTGACTTTTCCTCTTGAATGAAGCTCCTTCTTGCTGCTGCAAGTCTGCTCTGCTGAAAATCAGACTAGAATTTGATTTGAATTTGATAAAAAATGCAAGGAAGAACCTTCTTTTATACATGTCGTTGCAATTCTCCAAGCAAGTCAGCCTTCTTGAGGAAGAATTTAATGTTTTCTTGAAGTTTTCCACGCTCACATGCTAGGAGCACCTATGCTGGGCGGGTTTGGAGGTGGTATCTGGAGTGTGTGATGTGAAAGATGTGGAGTCCATGCAAGGTGGTCAAGGCCGCCTAGCAAATGCGGCTTGGAAGGAGGTGTGTGGAATTTGCAACTTGAACTTCATTTGATGTTCTTTCCTTCCTTTTGATGACTCTTTATTCAAGACTTAGCAATTTTTGAGGTGTTAATGTGAAGTCAGAAGGCAAACTTGAGATGTTTGATGACCTTGTCCAGATGCCTCAGTGAAATCTGCCTAGGAGGGCGGCTTTGGAAAGTGCAGAAGGATTTTGCAATGTGAACATTCTCCAACTTGACCTTGATACTCTTCTCTTCCTTGTCTGCAAGACTTAATGATTTTTTCCATGTTTTCAAGTTGATTCATCTTGAATGATCATGCATGAGTGTGGAACAACATGGTGGATTTGGAAGCTCTGAATGGAGTGGTTTGAGTGCTTGACACTGGATTCCAAACTCACCCCTCTAGGCCGCCCAGGTAGGGCGGGGTTGAGAGTGACCCTTGGATTTTATACTTAGAAAACTTTTCACCTTTCTCAACTTGATCATCTCATCCTCCTAGTGTCATCTTCATCATTTTCGTTAAGTCATACTTGCAAATTGTATTGTTCTCACCCTAGGCGGTTCTTGAAGCAATGTATGGAGAGTGCAGTGGAGGACATGACACAGTCCAAGACCCCCTCTTGAAGCCGCCCAGGTAGGGCGGGTTTGGAGGTGACCCTTGGATTTTTGCTTGAAATGCATTTGACTCCTTCAAACTTACAAACTTTGCTTGGAATTTCATCATATCCTTGTGCTTTAAACTTAAAACCTTGTAAACTTGATGTCTTTCTCCCTTGGGCAGGTTTGAAGGGAGTGTCTGGATAAACTCTCCTGGTGATGACATTGTCCATGAGCACCTTGTGAGGCCGCCCAGGCTGGGCGGGTTGGGGAGCAGTGCATGGAATCCACCTTGTGATGCCTTAGAGTCATTCAAACTCATGAATTTACCTTCGAGTTTATCATTCCTTAGTCTTAAAACCTTATAACCTTGATATCTTTCTTCCTTGGGCAGATTAGGAGACAGTGTCTAGATAAGTCCTTGTGCACGACGTTGAGTCCATGACCTCATGCCAAGGCCGCCCAGTCTGAGCGAGTTTAGACATAGAGTGAGGAATTTCTTGCCTTAGTCAAATTTTGGATTTTCCTGAATGGAAGTATATTGAAAAATATATTTAAGTATTGAATTTCTTATACTTTAAATATTTTTCAATATACTTCCAGGATGTTTGAGATAGGTCCTGGATCCATAGGATTTAACATGCAGATTCTAGATTTTTGAGGATCCACCAGATTTCAAACTTAGTTATTTTTCAGGATTTTCAGGATATCAGACTTAGTCATTTTCAGGGTCTCAGGGACATGCATCAGGATGAAGGCGTATAGACCTTTAGCAAGAAACTGTTGAGACCTGGGCAAAACAACACTACCAAAACGCTACAAGCTCAGAGGAAAACTAAACCTAAAGCAAAACAAAGACAGAAAGCAAGAAAAAAGAGGGGGTCCCCATTTGCAATGGGGCGATGTGTGATTACATCACAACAGAACGAAATTTAAATATCCCAAGTGATCGACCTTAGTTATTTTAGAAAGATATTTTAAATTAAAGATTTAAAATATAGGAGGCCGACTTCCCTCTAAAAAGAAGGAAGCATGTTAATAATTTGATGAGTTGTGATTAAGAATTGAGGTCAAAAAAAGAAAAAAATAGAAATAAGACAAATGTCTTATAAACATAAGTATTTGTGATTTATGGAGCAACGTTTAGTCATTAAAGACAAAGCATATGGGCAGCGATCAATGCATAAAGTGGACAGCGACTTATCTATAAGTGATGCGATGAGAAAAAGAAACAAAATTAATAGAAAGTGATTTGGTCAAGGGAGGAGATATGTTTAATAAATAAAGATAGCAATTAATGGAAGAGACTGATTTGCTAGCAGCGATTCATATATGAAATGGTGTGAATACTTAAAAGAAGATATACCACCTTCATAAGACAGCCGACCCTCCATATTAGACAAGATTCTAATTAATGATTTATGTATCCAAAAAGGGCCAAGTCAACGTAGTAATATGAATAAGAATAGCCGACCATTCTTTGAAAAAGCCAATCAAAGATCTAAATAAACAAAATTATTATGGAGGCCGACCATCCTTGCACTTGGAGCGCCCAGCATATAAGACAAAAGTCTTATTAAGAGGAGCAACGATTGTTACAAAGTGAAGCGACTTTATTAATAAAAGCAAAGATTGTTATTAGTAAGAAGCATGTGTATAATAATAAACGCAGTGGTTGATAATTAGGAGACATGTACATTTATAAGGACATTACCTTGTCAAGGGATGTCTCCCTTCATGAAAGCTTTGAAGATATATATATATATATAGAAGTTTGTAATGCAAAGAAAAAAAAAAGATATATACAGATCTGCCATCAAGATATATATGGAAGAGGCATTGAATTGAGGAATGAGCCATTAATCTATTTGTGGTAGGATATTCATATGGGAATATAATGTATAATTTAAGTATGGTTAATGATTCATGCTTGTTATTATCATATGGTAGCATATTTATAAATTATTATTGCTGATGTGATTATTTGTAAATGTGAATTTGATTAGTTCATTTCGCACATACCTTCACCATGATGGGAGAAGGGAGAATTGCAAAGGGGAACAGTGAGAGGGCCCTCTTCTAGGTACACCACCCGGGGGGGGACAAGGTTAGCCCACATGGACCTGAGGGGTACTGCCTTTGGGCATAGAGAGCTTGGCTACCAGGACACCCTTCGTAACCTCACTCTCCTATCATGGTGTAACAATACAAGGAGATCAATCATGGGGAAATGGGACAAGATGCCAAGGTGAGGGGATAACGGATAAATTAGAATCCTCACTAGGTAGCGACCTCATATGAATGGCATGCGCCACGTGAGGCCAAGGTCACCTCGTATGAATGGCATGCACCACATGAGGACTAGGGGGATGGTATATCCGCCCTGGGGCCTAGGGAGGCTAAGACACCCCATCGAGTCACTCTCTTCCATTCTCCCCCATGGTTGAGCATCCCAAGGTAAGGTTTAATAATTGGGTTAACAAATTTACTATGGATTTACTAATGTTTAATCATGATACTCTACTTGATAAGTTATTATTGTAATTAATATCTAACTAGTTTGAAGAGATTAAATCAAGCCAAGGTACTCTCTAAATCCATTGTTTTCTTGGGAAGTTAATAGTTTAGGGTAAAATTAGTATAATTCTTATTAGGGACATTACATATATTATGAATATTAATTAGTCCCTAGTTTAATAATCTGATTTAGGGTGCAATAAGTATGTTGAAGTATGCTATGAACTGATTATGATCTAATTTATTGATCTTTAGTATTTCTAATGTCCCTTTCTAGTGATCTAATTGTGTACAAGTAAAGAAAACAAGAATATCCTAGAAGGGGACATTATAAGTGGTATCAGAGCATGTTCCTGCCAACCTACGGGACATACCTACTTTAAACCACCATTCGATTAGAGTGAACCATTCAACCTTCTTCTTAAGTAGGCCAATAATGCAATCCTATATGTGTGTGCCTTCCATGAGTGTACTTTGTGACTTACATACATTCAAGTATGTACTTTGTGACTTTTGTATATTAAAGTGTATACTTTGCAACTTACATGTATTCATGTAAATTCTTTGTGACTTACGTGTACTTATGTGTATACTTTGTGATTTACGTGTATTCATGCAACTTACGTGTATTCATGTGTATACTTTGCAACTTACGTGTATCCGTGAGTATACTTTGAGTCTTATGTGTATGCAAGTATTTACTTTGTGACTTACATGTATTCAAGTGTATACTTTGTAACCTACGTGTATTCAAGTGTATACTTTCAAGTGTATACTTTGTGACCTACGTGTATTCAAGTGTATACTTTGTATATTTTGCAACATACGTGTATTCATGTGAATACTTTGTGACTTACGTGTATACTTTGCATGCAATGTACTTTGTGACTTACAAATATTCAAGTGTATACTTTGTGATTTGCGAGTATTCAAGTGTATACTTCATGACTTGCGTGTATTAAAATGTATACTCAAGTGTATATTTCATGACTTGTGTGTATACTTCGTGACTTACGTATATTCATTTGTATGCTTCGTGACTTACATGTATCTATGTGCATACTTCGTGTATTACGAATACTTTGAGTATTACATGTATGCTTCATGCTTCTTATACTACATGTACTTATGCGTATACTTGGTGTATTACGTGTATGCTTCATGCTCTGTGTATTACGTGTATTTATATGAATACTTTGTGTATTATGTGTATGCTTCATGTTCCGTGTATTACGTGTATGCTTCATGCTTCACATGTACTTATGAGTATTACGTGCATCTATGAGTATTCTTCATACTTCGTGTATCACATGTACTTATATGCTTCATGCCTCACATGTATTTATGTTTATACTTCGTATATTACGTATGCTTCATGCTTTGTGTCTTACGTGTATACTTCGTGTATCACGTATGCTTCATGTATTACGTATATCTAGTGTTGGTTTCATGTTCCTCCAACAAGTTTACTCTGTGTGTGTTTAAGATTACTTAATGCTTAAAGATTGTGAAAAGGCCAAATCTATCGAAGTTTTATTTGTCAAAAGCTTCTTGGGTTAAGAAGCACTAACAAATTAACTTATGTAATAATGAAGAGTTGTAACTAGTGAAGTGAAAAAGTATGACTCCCTCAAACTTGAGATATAAAAGGAGAGAACATTTCATTTGAGAAGGACATCCAAAACATCATTGAAGAATTCAATTTAGAATAGAACCCTAAGTAATTTTGTAAGTAAATAATGATGATGTGAGAAAGAATGAAACCCCAAATACGAGAAGTGTGACCTTCAAATGTAGGACTTCCTTACAATAAAATATAAAAGGGAATCATTTCCTTGTGAGGAAACCATCAATAGGAAGTAAATCTAACAATCAACTCAATGGTAAAGTATTATTCTCGAAAAAGGCAGCCAAGAAGGGTAGTGACTCCTTCAAGAAATAGGTATAAAGGATAAATCAACTCATTGACATAAGCAATCGCCACTCATCAAGAAATCAAGCAATCAAGATATCAAAGGTTTCCCAAGGAAGGAACAATCAATCATAACCACTCAACATAGTTGAATCTAACAATATAATTTGACTTCCAATTTTCAAATGAAAATCTAGTTGTCACAGAAACTTAGGTATACCTAAAAGATGGATTAAGGTTGTCTTTCAAACTTCGAGATATTAGGTACACTGAGGTATCATCTTGACCTAGGATGGTCAATCTTTTAAAATCCAAAACAACAATTTTGAGAGAATGTAATGAAGACAACTCAATTCTTTAGGAACCTACAAATTTCGAGAGAGCTCTTAAAAGAAATGTTGGAAAATTATTGTAAGATATATTCATCAAAGCTTCATGGAAGAGGAACATCATTGAAAATAAATTGTTCTATTCCTTTGGAACAAGAGCAAAAGTACCAACAAGTGATCTATTCCACACCAATTGAAACAATGGCAATACAATCTAGTAAACGATAAAATTGATTTAGTGAACTTTGTAGGGTCTAAGTTCCCTTTTTTGTATTAGAGTAACGTAGATAAATTTGATACACATCAAGTTACAACAAAGTTGCTACATAAGCCTATGCTAAGTTATATTATGGGCCCATAGCCCACAAATCCCAGGATCGGAAATGAAAGAAAAGATTATGAGGACATACCATGATACCCCATTAGAGGGTCATCAAGACTACTATAAAACATACAAATAAGTAGACCGAAAAGATATAAGATCATCTCGGAAAAGAACGTTGCATTTGAGGTCATAGATGTGTGTCGTGCTTCTAATTCTCATCTTAATATATGAGAAATTCACTTCCCTGTTTAGACTCAAAGGATATCCATGTACAAAAAATGGGCCAACTTGGTTTCCTCTCACTGAGATGAGAGAAAACTTGTCTTAAGTTAGTGAACCTTACCAATTACCAACTCTTGTTCTTGTTGTTAAGAGATATTGGGAAAATACAAGTATATGAAATAAAAGAATATTTGACAATAAATTGTCCTCATACATTAGAGAACGTTATCAATCATATGATCTTAAAAGACAATGATGGCAATTGGATCGAGGTAAGTAAACTAACAATTCTTCAAGGCGATTGATTTGGGATGCTGATTACTTTAGGAAGCGTCCTAGTAGGATTGCTTGAGGACAAGCAATCTTGAGCGGGGTGGACTGTCATGTCCCCTTCCCCTATGGTCGACTCCCTTGAAGAACAATTGTTGAAGAAAGAACGAAATTTAAATATCCCTAGTGACCGACCATACTTATTTTAGAAAGATATTTTAAATTAAAGATTTAAAATATAGGAGGCCGACTTCCCTCTAAAAAGAACGAAGCATGTTAATAATTTGATGAGCTGTGATTAAGAATTGAAGTCAAAAAAAGACAAAAATAGAAATAAGACAAATGTCTTATAAACATAAGTATTTGTGATTTATGAAGCAACATTTAGTCATCAAAGACAAAGTATATGGGCAGCGATTAATGCATAAAGTGGACAGCAACTTATATATAAGTGATGCGATGAGAAAAAGAAACACGATTAATAGAAAGTGATTCGGTCAAGGGAGGAGATATGTTTAATACATAAAGATAGCGATTAAAAGAAGAGAGTGATTTGCTAGCAGCTATTCATATATGAAATGGTGTGAATACTTAAAAAAGATATGCCACCTTCATAAGACAGCCAACCCCCCATATTAGACAAGATTCTAATTAATGATTTAAGTATCCAAAAAGGGCCAAGTCAACGTAGTAATATGAATAAGAATAGCCGACCATTCTTTGAAGAAACCGATCAAAGATCTAAATAAACAAAATTATTATGGAGGCCGACCATCCTGGCACTTGGAGCGCCCAGCATATAAGACAAAAGTCTTATTAAGAGGAGCAACGATTGTTACAAAGTGAAGCGACTTTATTAGTAAAAGCAGAGATTGTTATTAGTAAGAAGCATGTGTATAATAATAAAGGCAGCGGTTGATAATTAGGAGACATGTCCATTTATAAGGACATTACCTTGTCAAGGGATGTCTCCCTTCATGAAAGCTTGAAGATATATATATATAGAAGTTTGTAATGCAAAGAAAAAAAAGATATATACAGATCTGCCATCAAGATATATATGGAAGAGGTATTGAATTGAGGAATGAGCTATTAATATATTTGTGGTAGGATATTCATATGGGAATATAATGTATAATTTAAATATGGTTAATGATTCATGCTTGTTATTATCATATGGTAGCATATTCATAAATTATTATTGCTGATGTGATTATTTGTAAATGTGAATTTGATTAGTTCATTTTGCACATACCTTCACTATGATGGGAGAAAGGAGAATTGCAAAGGGGAACGGTGAGAGGGCCCTCTTCTAGGTATGCCACCCAGGGGGGGGGGGGGGGCAAGATGAGCCCACATGGGCTAGAGGGGTACTGCCTTTAGCATAAAAGGGTACTTGCCTTTGGGCCTAGAGAGCTTGGCTACCAGGACACCCTTCGTAACCTCACTCTCCTATCATGGTCTAACAATACAGGTAGATCAATCATGGGGAAATGGGAAAAGATGGCAAGGTGAGGGGATAACGGATAAATTAGAATCCTCACTAGGTAGGTGACCTCATATGAATGGCATGCGCCACATGAGGCCAAGGCCACCTCATATGAATGGCATGTGGCACATAAGGACTAGGGGGATGGTATATCCGCCCTAGGGCCTAAGGAGGCTAAGACACCCCATCGAGTCACTCTCTGCCATGCTCCCCCATGGTTGAGCATCCCAAGGTAAGGTTTAATAATTGGGTTAACAAATTTACTATGGATTTACTAATGTTTAATCATGATACTCTACTTGATAAGTTATTATTGTAATTGATCTCTAACTAGTTTGTAGGGATTAAATCAAGCCAAGATACTCTCTAAATCCATTGTTTGCTTGGGAAGTTAATAGTTTAGGGTAAAATTAGTATAATTCTTATTAGGGACATTACATATATTATGAATATTAATTAGTCCCTAGTTTAGTAATCTGATTTAGGGTGCAATAAGTATGTTGAAGTATGCTATGAACTGATTATGATCTAATTTATTGATCTTTAATGTTTCTAATGTCCCTTTCTAGTGATCTAATTGTGTACAAGTAAAGAAAACAAGAATATCCTAAAAGGGGACATTACATCAGTGTAATAACCAGGGATAAATATGAAGTGATGCAAAACAGCTCAAATCATTTGTGAATCATGAACATGTATCCCTGCACTGTGTATCTTGTGTATGTAAAGTTAAGCGGAGTCATCTTAAGGAATGTGATGTAGTTATATTTGGGTGCAAATGCATAGTGCAGTAATCAACTTAATCAGAGGCCTATGCAGCCAGTTTGTCTTGACCTAGTGTCAACTTTGGAGGTGAAGTGTACATTGGGTATGGCTATGTTTGTTTGTTTGTGTTCTATTTCATGCCTCTAGGAATATCCCTCCTAGGTCTAACTGAGCCTAAAGTGCAGAGGAGTATACCCACTCCTGTCAGTTGGCCAAAATCGCCCTTGACTTGTTGATAAACCTCTTTCAACCACCTTGAAGACAAACTACTCATGGTCTAAACCTTTGAGAAGCAATCCATCAAGGTTTCTCGACATAAGTTTGCCCTGCAACAAGACATACTTTTGGGCTACCAACTTCAAGGTTCTCCTTTGATGCTCTTTCAATCCTAGAGGACAACTGAGGTTCTCCAAATAAAAAACATATTTATACCATGGATCATCTTTGAAAGGGCAAGGAAGAAGTGCTGAAGTAGAGGTTACTGAATGTACTTTTGTTGCATCTAGGCTTGTATCTACCATTAACTTGGTAAGGCCTTGTCCTCTAACCAGCTTTGTAGTCTGCACCTCCATGTCATATTCTTGGATCTTGTTGATCCATCTACACCTTCTTCTTGAAACTTCTTGCTAAGCAAAGATGTCCCTCGCATCAGTATGAGGCACATATGCAATGACTTTTGCTCCCACAAGATAAGGCTTGAAATTCTTGATAGCCCTGACAAAAGCATAAGCATGTTTTTCCATGATGGAATAGTTCAATTCAACATTTTGCAATGATTTGCTGAAGAAGGCAATTGGCTGCTCATATCCATCAACATTTTTTTGAAGCAACACTACAACAATGGTGTAAAAGGAAGCAAAAGAGAACAGTTGAAAAGGCTTTGAATAATCAGGGCTTGCCAACACTGGTGCCTTTTTAGTGCATCCTTGATATCCATGGAGTCAGTTGATTCCTTATCTCAGTTGGTTGATTGCCCTTTCTTGAGCACCTTGGAGATAGCCTTGACGAGAGCCTAAGCATGTTTTTCCATGATGGAATAGTTCAATTCAGCGTGTTGCAATGATTTGTTGAAGAAGGAGATTGGTTGCTTATATCCATCAACATTTTTCTGGAACAGCACTGCAACAATGGTGTAAAAGGAAGCAAAAGAGAACAAATGAAAAGGCTTTGAATAATTGGGGCTTGCCAACACTGGTGCCTTTTTTAGTGCATCTTTGATATCCATGAAGGAGTTAGTTGATTCCTTATCCCAACTGGTTGATTGCCCTTTCTTGAGCACCTTGGAGATAGCCTTTGTTTTCTCAGCAAAGTTACGAACAAACCTCCTAACAAAATTAATTTGTCCGAAAAAGGATTGTACTACTTTAACTGTTTTGGGTTGAGGAATAAGGTCTATTGCTTTGACTCTTTCTAGGTCAATTCTCACCCTTCCTTGGATACTATATGCCCTGGGAGCTTATCTTCTTCAACACCAAATGTGCACTTTTGGGGATTTAGAGAAATCCCATATCCTAAGCATCGCTGGAAAATTAATTATTATAAGTGTTTGCAATGGTCATTTTTGTCCTTGGAATAGGCAGTCAAATCATCCTGATAAACAACCATAATTTAATTTATCAGACCTGCAAAGGCAACATCCATTGCCATCTAAAAGGTGGCTCCCACATTCTTGAGTCCAAAAGGCATCCTCACATAAACAAATGTTCCCCAAGGGGTCGTGAAGGTTGTCCTATGCTGCCAGACTCTTTAACCATGACTTGATTATACCCTGAAAAGCCATCCATCATTGACATCAATTTAGACCGTCACTTTCTGCAACAAATGGTCCATGCTAGGCAATGGGTATTTGTCCTTGGGGGACTTGATGTTCAAATTTCTGAAATCTACACAAAGCCTTATGTCCCCATTCTTCTTCCTCACTCGAACAAGATTGGACACCCATTCTAAATGTTTGATTGCCTTGATTATGCCACCTTCTTTCAACTTCATCAATTCCTTTTGCATCTGAGGGGCCAATGTAGGATTCATAGGCCTTTACTTTTGCCTGAATGGTTTTGTACCGAGCTCTAAAGGAATGGTATGTTGGAACAAATCTTCTCTATATGCTTTTAGTTTGTCATATGACCATGCAAAACACTTTTTGAACTTTCTTAATAGTGCTGTTGTGACCTAATCACACATCGCCCCATTGCAAATGGGGACCCCCTTTTTTTTGAGCTCCGATGCTTTGCTTGCGTTTTGGATGATGTCTTAGGTTCGTTCCCTCTGCCAGTCCAACAGAGAGTCTCTCCTAGGAGGTTTTTGCTTTAGAACTAGAGGTCTCACCTGGAACATGAACTTGCAATAATGAAGAGTCTTGATCAAATTCCATCCAAATGGGAAACAAGGAAGTCAGTCGTCAAGGTTCAAATGAACACTACGATCAATCCTGATGCATGTTTGAGATCCCAAAATGACTAAGTCTGATACCCTAAAAATCCTGAAAAATTGGCTAAGTTTGAAATCTGGGGGATCCTCCAAATTCTAAATTCTACATGTTAAATCCAGTGGATCCGAGACCTATCTCAAACATCATGAAAGGTATATTGAAAAATATTTGAATATATTTTTCAAAATCTCCAAACTTATACTTAAATATATTTTTCAATATACCTCACCCTGAGAAAAGTTGCAAAAAATGGATAAGTACTCAAGAGGATTCAAATTCTTGATCCAATGCGCCCTTATGAGAGCATTCAACCGGAGCACAAAATCATGATCCAATGCGCCTCATCCAATGCAACCCATCCAACGCGCCATTCTAGTGTGAGGTTGAAGTGAAGTTTTAGGTGTAATTTTAAGAGGAGATCAAAATCATGATCCATTGCGACCAAGGTGAAGAAGTTTATCTTGATGATGGAAGTGCAAACTTTCAAGAGGATCCAAAATACTTAACCCATGCGCTTGATCCAATGCGCCCTTATGAAAGAGGTTAAATTCAAGTTTTTTGAAAGATTTTAAGGACATAAAGTACTGATCTGTTGCGCCCTATCTACTGCGCCATTGAGAAGGAAAGTTCAAAATGCTGATGTGATGCAACTCATCCATTGCGCCATCTTGGAGTGGAATTGAGTTCAAGTTTTTCAAAAGCTTCCAAGAAGATCCTAATTCCTCAACTAGTGCGCCACCTTAGTAACTTGCCAATGAAGATCTAAAACCCTCATGTGATGCGCCAAGACCAAGAGGAGGGTGAACTGCCCATGTAGTGCGCCAAGATCAAGAAAAGATCATAATTGCTACTGCTGCGCCATTATTGAAGGTGATTTAAACTTGAAGTTTTGATATCATTCAACTAGAGGACAAATTCCACATCTGCTGCGCCTTAACCAATGCGCCACCTTGCTAATTTCAAAAAGAGAACAGAATTGCTATCTGCTGCGCCATCTTTTAATGAAGTCAGACTTAAATTTGGTGAAGGATTTTAAGTGAGGATGAAATCACAATGTGATGCGCCACCATTTGGAGTAAGGAAACTCAGAATTTAAAGACATATTTCAACCAAAGGTTGAAATTCTCAACCAATGCGCCAGCTTGATGGAGTTAGATTGCAAGTTTCATAAGATTTTTTTCAACCAAAGATCAAAATGCTGATCTATTGCACCAAAGGATAGGGGGGCTGTTTAGAATATGCAAGAGGTGTGATTTCAACTAGAGATCAAAATCTCCATCCAATGCGCCACCATGTGTGATGTTAAGTTCAAGTTTTTTTTTAAGACTTTCAACCAAAGCTCAAAAACCTCATCCAATGTGCTGTCTATAAAGGAAACAAAAGTTAAAGTTTTTGAGAACATTCAATGAGAGAGCTAATTTATGATCTAGTGCACCACCCACAAATGATAAGCAAAAGGTGAAATTTTAAGAAGAGATCTAATTCATGATCCAATGCGCCATCATTGAAGGAGGATAAATTCAAGTTTTATAAGAGTATTCAAATGAAGGATCAAAATCAGCATCCAATGTGCCAAAGGAGGTGGCAATCTTGTTGAGAATTCAAAGACTTTCAAAAGAGGATCCAAAATAGCCATCCAATGTGCCAACACTAAAGGAAGTCTAGTTCAAGTTTTTAAGGCAAATTTAACCAAAAATTAAAATCATCAACCAATGCGCCACTCGTGATTGATGCTTAATTTAAAATTTTATGATTGCATTTAGGAGATCAACTAATTTAGCATCCAATGCACCTAGGGTTGGAAGGGATAGAAATTGTTTTATAAATGATTATTTTGGTGTTGTAAGATCAAGGAATTGATATTGTTTCTTTGTTTGCGTTGCAGGAACGTTGATGAAGCTAAGAAGTGATCCTAGGAGCTAAGTGCTAGAATCACTCTCATGTAGGGAGGGAAGTCAAGAGGTAGTCCACAAGGAGGAGACATCATGTAGCTGCTCCAAGTGATTACTTCAAGTCCAACATGCCGGAAAACTTCATCATCTACATTGTTTTAAGACACTTCATCCATCTAGCTTCAAGTCTCCGAGAAGTCTCTTACTTCATGATGTCAAGTATCATCATCTACTCTCTACATGAAGGAAGCATCATCATCCTCACTACTCTTCGTGAGGAATCATTCAAAGAAGATCAACCTACACCCTACCTGCAAGAAGAAGACACAAAGTTAGTCAAATGAGCAACATATATCATACACATCCAGTTTACAAAAAGATGAACAAGGCAAGATCAACAAAGTACATCCCAAACATTCAAGTTCATTCAAGCAATCACATCGAAGACATCACACATGATGATACAATTTGGGAATATGCTGAGATGGCACCTACGTGGCATGTACACATTATTCATCCTATCACAACTCGCCACATCATTCAACAAGAAAGAAGCCCAAGAGGACGCCTATGTGGAAGATGCTCTAGAAGATTCCATCTTATCCTTATCTTCTTGGAAAACGTTCCTTCATTGCCTCTCTTATGTACCAAAAATAGCAAATTGTTATAACTACCTGTTGAGATGGCATGATTTGGGCCCTTAGCTATTTGAATTGATCTAGGCCATTCATTGTAATTCTGGACTTCTATATAAAGGCCTTGTTGCATCATTTGTAAGAGAATCATATAGTCATCAGTAGGCAGTAGAATAGAGAAGTAGAGTAGAAAAGACTCTCGAAATTCTCTAAGAGTGCTTGAAATTGTTGTAAATATTTCTCAAGATTAATGCAAAGACATTGGAGCTCGCTTGGTGTTAAGTGTTGTCTTGTTGAATGACATGGTTTCCTATATCTTGATGAAGTACAAAGATGTTTCTAAGTAGATTAGAAGTAGAATAGAAGCTCATTGATGTAATGTATGTTTGTATTGAATATTTGATCAACTCCTAGCTCATGCTTTTGACATTCATCGCTGGTGAAGTGTTGTGTAAAGCTAGTCTGAGCCTCATCATTTGCTTAAGTTCGATTGTGAACGCTTGTTTGAGCTGCGCCGTCTAATGGGTGCTTATGTGGGCTTTCATGATTTGAAAACCTTTCGCTATCCTTAGGAGATTGCATCAACTTCATGTAGTTGTAGGCATTCTTGGTGAAGTGGAGTTAGGTTGATTAAGGAGTTTGTCTATTCATACATCATCATTGCTTCATTGACCTTAGATTAGTTTCTTCTAAACTTTATCTTTTTCCTTTTCTTCATTATTGAGACATTGTATATATATCATCCACACCAAAAGGAGAAATAAACTAAGTGAAGTATGAAGAAGTCTGCGTAAGTCCCTTTGTGATTATCAGCAAAAGCACATGTATTCACTGAGTTTATCAATACAAATCGCGAATATGGAACCTTAAAGTTGTCTCACTGGATCACATAGCTTAGACTTAGAGAGACTTTATTCAAGAGAGAATAGGATACTTAGTGTTTTATTCTATTGTTGTGTTGTCTAAAAACAATCACCAACAAGTGCAATCAACAATTGTTTCTCTGTTGGCTTTAATTTTTTGCCAATGTAAATCATCTTTGGAGCTGCTTCAGTTCCTAGATTCACACCTTCTGCATCATCTTCACTAATTGGTTTGCTCTTTGTCATGTAACAATCAATGTTGTCAAACATCCTTTCAAAAGCTACAAGAGCTTTGGGAATGGTATTGGTCTTGAGCTAAATGACCTCATTTCCAAACAAGGTCTCTTTTCCATCCTCTACCTCAACCATAAGCTGCCAATCAATCAGCTGGCTTTCAAAACTACTTATGCAGTTCAAGAACTCATAAATCTACTTGTCATTATTGAATACCTGCCAACTGTATATATTATCAAGAATGCTTGGCCTAGTGAGGACTTCCACACTATATGTGCAAGGGGTGATGTTAAGGAGGCATCAAATTTTGAAGCTATGACAGCAAGGGCATCAACTACAGCATTTTCAGATCTGTTTATTCACTTGATATCAAAGGCATCAAACATTTCAATAGCATCCCATACAACATTCCTATACATTTTCAATCTTTTTTCTTTGGCTGCATATGAGCCTCTAATCTAAAACACTACTAGCTCAGAATCTCCATGCACACTTAAACATTTAATTCCATACCTGGAAGCAACATTCAGACCAAGCAGTAGAGCCTCATATTCGGCTACGCTGTTGGTGCAATCAAAGTTCAACCTGAAAATGAATTTATAAGTTGTGTCATCTGGGGAAACCAAAACAATAGCTGCACCATTTCCTTCTTTTGAACAAGCTCCATCAAAATACATTTTCCATATATCATTGCTTGGGCATGAGGTAGAGTCAACAAGGCTACCTGCATCATCATCAAAGTATCCAATTATGTTCCCAAGCTCACTTTCTACATAATGAACATCATCCTTTACCCTATTTGGGTCCTCCACAATATGTAGCATTTTCTTTTCTCTATGTAGTTGGACTTCTTTTCCATTGAACAGTATTATGGCATAGGACAAATCCATTTGTATGTCGCCAACTATTGAAGCTGCCCATTTCCTTGACAACAGCATACCCCACTTAGTCGAACAGTCAACAATAATTATATCCATTATAAAACATTTACAATGATATGTAACCAATTGCACTTCCACACCATTGACAACTCCAATAACATTGGCTTCCCTAGAATTCATTGCATAGCATTTGCTATAAGACTTGGAAACCTTCAAGCCTAGTAAATTCATGACTTCCAATGGCATCACATTATTTGAAGCACAAGAATCCAACATGCAATTATGCACCAACCACCCATTAATCAGCAAGGTGGTGTAAAAAGGATCAACCATGGTTTGATTACTCGCAAATACCATACCAAGGTAGACTTTAGGTATTCCTTGGGCATATGTCTCAGCAGTTGCATCTTCTGCAGAATCATTCAAAGGATTTGGATGGTCTTCAAATGTGGTTGGGGCATTAATATATTGCAAGGCCCTCTCTTTGTGCTCAGGGATTCTAAACTTCTCCCTTACTGGTACTAGGACTTTCATTTGGCTTAAAGTAAGACCGTGTCAATGGGAACATATTCAAGCAAGGGAGTGGATATGGGCACAGTTGTTGCATGAGTGTCAGCGATAAACGGCATTACCTAGCCACTAGTAATGACACTCTTCACATCATTGATGTTTCCACTAACCTTAGCTGCATTTTGTACTTCTTATGAACTTTTCTTTGCTTGGGTTGGCTTGTTGCCTGTTTCTGTCACTTTTGGATCTTCAACATTGCTTGCTAGCATACCTGCACTTTTATTCTTTAGAACATACTTCTTCTGCATAGGGGTTTCAGGCATGGATGATATTTTCTTTTGTGCTGGCCTTTCTGTAGTTTTGTGCACACCCTTATCTACAATGTCTTTCTTTCTAGTATCAATGTCCATTTTTTGTTTTCCTTTATCTATAGGCGTGTTCAATGCCTCTTGTGTGACTAAAATTCCAATTTCTTTTCTCACAATTACCTGCCCACCTCTAAGTTGGTACTCAACCTGCACTTGCATGACAGTTGCATCAGTAAGAGCCTTAATGTTTTCAATTGAAGGCTTTGCTCTTTTGTATCTTTGTTGCATGCGTTCTTTGAGATTTTTAAAATCATGGCTTGGCAGCTCATACTGGACTCGATAGCTGTCATGATCACATTGAAAGAATTCATCATATTCATACGCATCAAGCTGATCCACATCAACATCTTCATAATATTAGAGGGTACCATCTTCATTGGGGAATTCTCTCTTTCAAAAGTGCAATTGCAACAACACAGTTTGCTGAATCATGAGGCAAGTAGCATGCCTCACACCATAGTGCATCATCTTGCACATTTACATGATCCTAAAAGGATCAGGAGTATCTTTGTCTTGGTGCCTTGGATTTCCTTGCCTAAGGACCACTTGTTTATCATTTTGCCCTAGTCTTTTAGACCAATCAGTACTGTAAGGCCTATCATGCAACCTTTGTCCTTCATTGAAATGAGTAGCAACATTGTTAGAAGGTAGACCCTTCTTGTTCCTTGCAACCCTATAAGATAGATCTTTCATCGCTCCCATCAGCTTATCTAGCTTGTCCTCAGTGGTGAGTGGTTTACTTGAAGTACCAGCAACTGGCCTCAGGATCTTTACATCTACCCTTTTAATATGTTTGTCAGATGCTCTCATATTGCTTTCTATGTTGCTTGCCATGGCATAAGCCTCCCTTAGGATCTGAGGGTTCTTGTCACAAAGGCAATATTCTAATTTAGCATCAAATGCTCCACAATAGAGAACCAAGCACATCGATTCATTTGGCCTCAAATTGGGAGGCACCTTCCACATGGTCATGACAAATCTACTATTGAACTCAGCCACAATCTCATTCACACCCTTTTTGATGGTTGTCAACTCATGAATTGCAAACTTGGGGGCAATCCTATCCCCATACTGTAGTCTGAAAACCCTCATAAATTCTTCCCATGAGTCTATGCTACTATCTGGAAGACTTATGTACCATTCTTTTGCACTCTCTTCTAAAGACTACACAAACAACTTCATCATAACATCCTCATCTTCAATTTCATATTCATCAGTAACATTGATGAAGCATCTAAGATGTTCCTTACCAGTGACAGCATTATTACCTTGGAATTTAGGCACTCTACCCCTAATCTCATTAGGTATCTGGTTAGGATAATCAGGAATGCCATAGAATTCCAGCTATCTACATCTTTCCATTCCCAATGGTTGTCTTGGTGGTGGGAGTCTTTGAGCTTGTCACCTGTTATGGGCTCTCATATCCGGTTGACTGTGTTGCTGCTGATTATACTGTTGATTTGTTGCTGCTTGATTAGGAACATTATGGGCATGATGTTGATTTTGTTGTTGGGCATTTCAGGCAAGTTGGACGTGCTGCAAATCAATTTGAGCTTGAAGTTCTAACTACCTTTGTATAAGTTGATCAAGCAAGTCTATTCTTTGTTCAATTTCTCTTTCCCTAAGCTCATTTTCAGGTCATCATGGAATGTAATGTCTTGCTCAGTTTTAGTTCTATGTGCAAATGTAAGAGAGTTGGGGTGTGAAACCATTCTTGAAGTGTCAAAACATTCTTGAAGTTCTCAAACGTGGAGGATTGGATACATCCACATCTTCAGCATATGTCTCATGGGATGCATTTTTGTTTCTTTCATTAATATTCATGGTATCTCTTGGCCTACCAAGTTCATGTCTATGGTTCTTCCTATTGGTTCTAATCATCCTATCACTTGAATCATCTGAAGTATATGGATATTGATCTCTCAAATCATGCATGTTTTCTCTACTAGAAGAACCAACATCATTTCTTTGAGAAGAAAGTCCAGTAGACATACCTTTATTTCTAGCTTTCCAGGCAGTACACTGTCCTCCAGTTTGTGCTGCCACTTGTTCAGGTTCTTTGGAATCCTTTATATATCTTCTTCTTTCCATCTCTACTTCTTTGCTTTGATCTTTGAAAGGGTTCCGCTCGAATAGAGTCACCACTCTTCACTTGGGAAGAGAAGATGTTCTTTATCAGCAAAGGTCTTCAAGATGGTGACCAAGAACTTAATTCTTTCCCAGCAACGGCGCCAATTTTGTTGGTTCGCAAAGTTGAGATTCCTCAAATCCCTAAAGCAAGGCAATTCTTGAGTGTCAGGGGTGTCAAACTCAAGACAAAGACTATCAACTTATGATCACGATGAGGCAACAATGGACCACTTTGATAAGGTGGGTAAGACCTCCTTCTTTTGGCTCTGCTAGACCAAGGGGGGTATTCCCTAAGGTGTATGAGGATAAAATAGATAATAACATAAAATTAGACCTTGCAACAAACCATACCCAATGCATAGGAAACTCTAATTTTACTGTCACTAAGTGCTCGTATGCTGGTTTGAAGATACAAGAGTATTACACCTTCATTAAGCAGATATACAACCATGCAGAGAATCTAAGAATAATGCCTTAATAACCCTATTGTAATTGCATACATCTAGACATGGATGTGAAAAGAACAAACAACACAAATAAGGATAAAGTTTAAGATTTTGTTATATTTTGGTGTGTTGGAGGGAAAGGAGGCTGAGCACACAGCAAATCGATGCCTTTATCCAATGAGGGCAATTGAGTCTAAGTCATCAACCAAAGGGGACATCAATGTAATCCAACTTATGATACCTTAATCAAGATATCAACAAAAGACTATACCTGCACATTCCATACATAAGCTAGGCTCTATGCATACTAGCTAGCAGATACATAAAATTGCAGAACACACAAATGAGCATATGGAGTTCATCTTCCCTCTTATCGTGCCCAAGAGAGGTCATTAATGGTGGTTCTGAAACTTGCAAGGGAGTAGTTGAGGTAGGTGAAGTCGCCTGAAGAAGTTGCGAAAAATCGACCTGGGATGGGATATGGGTTTGACAAACTTTCGCAAGAAAACCATGTGGGAATGCAGATGGGAAGTGGATGGAAGAAAGGGAGGAAGGAGATGACATCCTAAGGGTCATCGGGTCTCCACAAAATGGAGGAATTGAGCAATTTAAGTGCTTGGAAGAAGTGCGGGAAAATGACCCAGGACAAGATATATGGAGGGGAAAGAAGTAGAGAATTCTCATGAAACGGGAAGTGGGAATAGCCACATGGCAACACATTGCAGCATGCAACTTCGAAACTGGGGCTCATGACAGAAAACTACAATGTAAAGGGTGTGTGTGATGCAGTAGGCATACACCATGTATCAAAGCAATGGGAAGAGAGTGCATGAAAGGATTTGCAGGAAAGGAGAGGGGAACAAGAAGCCAGAAGTGGATGCTGAAATGACATGAAGTCCGGGACCCCGGTGGAAATCCGCAAGTGGAAGCAAAGGTCAAAATAGAAAGACTGAAAACTCATTGGAATTTGTGAGATTCTTTGGCAAAATTGGAAGCGGATATCAGATTGGATGAAAGAGGAATGATCCGGTAGCCAGGTGAATTTTCGCAAAGGAGAAATGAACAACTTAAGCGGAACTTGGGTACGGGGAAAGATAAAGGAATAGGATGCAAGACAGGGAAAAGGATATCCAATTGCAAATCAGGATTCCACGAAGTCGAAATAGTGAAGGGAAAGGGAAGAAATGAAGGGGAAGAGGATCTAGAACTCGGCAAAACTTCCACATGGAACCAGATATGGGGATCGGATACGGAAAAGACAGAGTACATGTAGTATCCTGTAGGAAACTTGCATCCGGTAGCAGAGGGAAAACCTGCAAGACACCAAAAATGCCAGAAAAGAGCTACAATTCCCAACACTCAAGACTTTTTTTCTGGACTTTATGGAAACCTCAATACATGACAAAGGCATGGGAAGGTAAAACACCATTTCAACTCAAAATTTGACCAAGGGGAACCCATTTAAGATCTTCTCAGATCGATTGTCACTGATGGGCAAAAACTTTTCAAGATAATCAATGAGGCACAATACTTACGGTTTTTGCAAGTTTTGGGCAAGTGCCAGCAGAGTGCATGGTCTCGAAATTGTGAGAGAAGAGCATACACAAGACCTAAAGGCCCTTTCCTATAAGAGCGCAGTCAAAAATTTGATCGACTTTATCTTATGGTCAACATCAGTAATTGAATCCTTTACTTCTTCAATCTGAAACAATTGGAAAACAAACCTTCCAACTCACGCACCCACTGACAAACAAAGACCTATCCCACTTCTATATTCCCTCCACCAAATGTGATGAGTTTTCCGATTTTGACACAGGATTTTCCCTATTTTGATGTGGGTTCCGTGTGGATTCGCTCAGGTATGGCTTGAACAGACCTACAAAGGACCCAAGTGCTCAAGCCGAACACTGGGCGAACCGCAAGCCATCTCAGACCCATACTGTATTTCTACAATTTGGAGGACTATTTCAAAGAACCCAATAACATATCATAGAAGATTAGTCAATTCTATTTATTGCCCCAAAATGAACAGGTACCTGATATATACACAAAGCCTTTGGATTGAGCCAAGTTCGAGAAATTCAAAGGGCTTCTTGAAATGGAGTAAAAGTGAACAAGAAGCAGCAGATGAAGATGGACTTTGGATCACAAGGAGGTATGTTACGAATATTGATGCAAAGTATGATAGGTTTGTTTCTTAGAATAATTTAGTTTTGTACATAAACCAACTTAACTTTTTTTTGTGTGCACATCAGAAAGGAAATTGAAAGGTCATCCACCTCATTTTTGTCTATAGAGTATTTTTGGAGAATAAGAAATGAGAAGAGTCAAATTCTTCCACTTCCTATAGTTTTTCATCTTTGTTAAGCAAATTGTATAAGTATGGACAAATGGTCTATGGACACCAATCAAAAACTTTGTTTTCCTTTTTGTTGAGATTAATAAAATTGTCTTGGCGTAGAAAGGACTTGGGAAGACCGCCTCTATTTTGTACACAAACATGTAGAAAGCTAATTTAGAAACTAGAGTGGTTGGTATAGTGGATGATGTGGCTATGAAGAAAATGATTTGTTGAAGCATTCACCAAAGACTGATCTCTTTCTAGAACGCAGCTGGAAAGAAGGTACACTGGAGCTATTGAAAGTTCTTCTGATTTGATCTCCATCCAGTTTATTTCTCCTGTTGTTTCTGTCATTATGGTTCTAACAAAGTTTAGGGTAGGGTTTAATATTTGTAATATCGACCTGTTATGGTAATTAAAGTAGTCAAAGAAATGGGGACACTGATGTTTTTCTGTTTTTTACAGGGGCTGCTTAATGGCCATTCTATGAACCTTGTTGAGTATGTTACTGCCATAATTTGCTAGAATGTCTTCAGTGGCATATTGTAAATCTGGTTTTCAGTTTTTTAAATTGGGGCAAGGACTATTCAAGATGTATCGACATGAACACAAAAAAATATAGGCTCCAACATTTCTTCAGCTGCTCTGGTTCAGGAAGTCTGAACATCTCATCACAAATGCTGCCATTGACAACTGTCTGCAGCCTATGCACGCTGCTGGTAGTGATCGGCAAAGCACGTAGAATACAGTTCTACTGATGGTTCTGAATTACCAATTAGGTTTCAGTTAGAACCAATCTTGGGCACAAAATCTGTAGATTTCTCATTCCCATATAAGATATCTGATAAACGATTCCAAGCTTCCACAGTCCATAATGTTTAGAAAAGGGATTCTAAATGAAATTATGATTTCATCATAGTCCGTTGGCTGAATTGTGTGATGGCAAGGAGTTATCAGGCAAAAAGCCCAGGTTCAAACCCTGGTGGGCATAGAGCCCCAAAATGTTTAACAAGGAAGTTAAACTCCAAAAACACTTATTGAAATTCAACTGAGGTTTCATTCTTTGGGTGAAATTTCAACCGAGATTTTGTAGCTCCTAGTGGAATCAAAAAAACGTTTATTTGTCGCCAAAGAGAAAAAAAAATTGTGAATTTGTGGCAACCACTTAAACCCTGGACCTCCAACAATTAAGGAATATGTAACGTCTGGTTTCTGAAATACAAAATAAGATAGATGAAGAGCTTTTAGAAAGACTGTCTGTTTAGTTTTTATCAATGTTCCAGATCACACCTTATTTCATCATCAAAGTAAGAGCAAAATGATAACAGGATTGCAAGAACGCAATATAAGATGTTTATGTTTTAAAGAGTAAAAAAAAGAAACTTTTGGCGTTGGTCTTGCAAAATGATAAATTGTGAGTTAAGCCCTGCCCTAAATAAAGAATGGACTGCAGAGCCGGATATTAATGTGTTTTTGTGTACAATTCAGCAATTTGTAATAGAATTGATAAACAACCGCATTTTTCATAAAGACGAAATTGCACCTTTTCATCCGCGCATAAATTTCGGCTCTGCTCTCCTGCACGGAGAGAAATCGACGGAGCAGATCAACCAACGCGACGGGTTTTGAAACCTCGTCAACAACTTCCATTGCACTGCAGCTTAGCGTTTTCTCAAGCTTTTCGCTCAATCGCTCCATTCAATCACCTTTTGCCCCGACCACTTTTTATATGTCCATGGTGTACAGCAGAAAATGAGTTGAACTGAAATTTTATAAATTAGCAGTGGAGGAAAAGGAAAGTAGAGGAGTATCTGGAAGAAACAAAATATTAAGCAATAAATGGGGCATTAGAATGTAAGAATGTTCAAATATCAATGAGGGAATTAAAAAAAAATGTGAGAGAAAGAAGTCAAGGTAATCATATAGAAAAGCAATTTGAGTTAAAAAAGAGAATATTATATTAAATAATTTAATCTCAAGGGAGTCAAAAAAATATGGGAGAGAAAAAGTTAAGACAATTATATAGATAAAACAGTTTGGGTGAAAATATAGAAATGGTGAGCAAAATAAACAAGTGTGTAGTGTTGTTATTATAGTATTTGTTTAGTTGTAATTTTTTTTTGTTGATTAGCTATTAATTGTATATAGTATTTGTTTAGTTGTAATTTTTTTTTTTTATTAAGTATTGGTTGTACAGACAAATTGCATTCCAATAATTGAAAAATTAAAAATTAATTTTTGAAGAGTGTTGAAATGTCTTGGGTAAATAAAATTGAAATCTCAAAAATAATCTGGTAAAATTAAAATAGGACTAAAATATTTCCTTAACTATAAAACTAAATTTTGCAAAGCCTATTAAATAACACAAATATCTCCTTAAAATGTAATAATATTAATACTTTTATAATTTAAAATGCATTAAAATATTGTAAGTTTGAAGAATAAAATAAAAAATGTAATAATATGGCTAAATATTTTTTATGAAACTGTAGATTTTTAACTTTTGACTAAATAAAATTGAAAGCCTAAATTTTTAACTCTTTGAGTAAATAGAATTGAAATCCCCAAAATAATCTACTTTCATAAAATAAAATGTGTAAAACCCTAACCCTAGTTGGGTGTGAAGAGATTTGAAATGTCTGCCTAAAATATTAAAATGTAAAAATATTGAATACTATTACAATTTAAAATGCATTAAAATATTGTAAGTTTGAAGAATAATTACACAATATATTAACAATAACATATTCATATTTAGATCAGTATTTTATCTTAGTCACTTAATTTATTGTTTAAGTAATAATAGTAAGTACTTTTAAAGAACATGATTTTAATTATTTTAATTAATCTAATATTGTGGTTTAGTAATATTTTTTTCTAAAGATAAATAATTGTTTATCATTTCAAATTTGTAACTATTATATTTACAAAACTAAATTTATTTGGAAAAATTTATGTGAACTTGTTTTGAAATGTCTTAGATAAATAAAATTAAAATCTCAAAAATAATTTAATTTGGTAAAAATAAAATAACACTAAAATATTTACTTATCTATAAAACTAAACTTTACAAAGCCTATTAAATAACACAAATATTTCCTTAACTATAAAACTAAACTTTACAAAGCCTGCATATTTGGAGAGCCTTGGCTCTAGTTGAGTGTATAGAGATTTGAAATGTCTGCTTAAGATATTAAAATGTAATAATATTAATACTATGATAATTTAGAATGCATTAAAATATTGTATGTTTGAAGAATAAAACTAGTATATTTATATTTAAAAAAATATATCTACAGTAGCCGAGAGATATCTTCCAATTTGTTAAAAGAGACTAGACTTTTCATATTCTTCAAACGTAATAAAGATTTCACTCCATAACCCCAAGTTTTTTCGTTTGGCTTCCACAACTACCCAAGTTTTTCTATTTTGAATCTTTCAGCCCTTGCTGTGAGTGTAGAACGGCTCTTGGGTAATAAAAAATGTAATAACATGGCAAAATATTTTTCATGATACTATAAATTTTTAACTTTTTAGTAAATAAAATTAAAATACTAGATTTTTAACTCTTGAGTAAATAAAATTGAAATCCCAAAAATAATCTAATTTCATAAAATAAAATATGTAGAAACCTATATTTTTAATAATATTATTAATATAATAACTTTGTCCCTTTGACAAAAATTTAGCTAATGAAGCAAAAAATTAAATTCATAAAAACTCGCCATCCATTTAGGCATGACTTAATTAGTGGGAGACAAAATTTGTGTTCATAATTTGCTTACTTGCCACATCCTCCCCTCAAACCGAAATTATCTCCGCATTAATAGCTTTTTGTTGCACTCTCGGACAATCTGCAGAGAAGAGGTCTTTTTTTTCAACCAATGACAATACAAATAAATCATTTTTCAATAATTTTTTGTTAAAAATTTATCATGTTGACATAGGAAAACTACAAATTTAAATCAAATTTGCCCGACAAGAAAAATAGTCCCATCTTTTGATTGGTTTACAATCAATAGATTAATAAATAGATAAGTGTGAACTCATTGCAATAGTACCTGGCTGAAGGCAAGTACTAATAAATGCAGATTACACCATCTTTGTATAATAAGAAACACACAAAATAATATGATATTGATTTCAAATTGATTTTCAATACATTGCAAAATAGTTTTATAAAGCCAAATATATTCATGTATAAAACTAAACCTCAAACTACCCCAAACCAACTACAAGAAACTATTTCCCAACTAACTATTGTTTTATTTATAATTTGACCTTTATTTATTTATTATCTAAATTATATTATACTAAAGATGTAATAAAATACCAACACTCCCCCCTTATTACATCAACCTGAATAAAGGACGGAATATTGCAAGGACTGAACACAACAGCCCTTCTGGAAACTTTGATGAAATACCTCCACCAATTATCCTCACTCACCCAAAACACACCAATCTAAACTCATCAGCAGATGTCCTTGCTATCAAACCTGTAATTCCTCTGTACCACATGAGAGAGCATAATCTCATCCTCCATACATAATGAGAGAACAACTCTCCTTTGAGAGTCCACAACTCCTCCAAGTATGTCAAAATCACTCCTCTAGTGCTGCATATGAGAGAACAACTCTCCTCCAAGAGTCCACTTTCCTCCAAAAAGTCAATATCCCTCCTCCAATGTGATGAGAATCAAATCCCTCCTCTAGTGTATAAAAGGAACTGAAGCACTACGAATACACTAATTCCACCTATTTTAGAGATTACACTATCCATAGAATAAGTGCAAATACACGAACCCTACCCTATTTCAGAGGTTACACTACCCACAAATACTACCAAGAATTACCAAGCCCCCTTGCTCCATGAAGGGATACATATTGATACCGATGTTTCTCATTCAAATTATCATCTCTAAGCGAAAAGCTAGCTCGAGATGATAATAGACCTCCTACCTTCAATGCCTCTAGCCTCGAATGAAACCTTATTTTATTCTTAAAAAAGATATTGCTCCTCACTATCATGGTGGGGAGAGTCTTCCTTATGCATTGCAAAACCACGATCTTCTCTTTCAGTTGCAACAAAAGCTTTATTTCTCTTCAACTTCTCATCAAGGAGATCCTTAGCATGTTGAGTGCAATTTAATAGCATTTGAAGTCTTTATTCTTCCATATTGAAATGTTAGTTTTCCTTTTGACAAATAAAGTAGTTTCCTCAGTAACTTAGTGATTTTTAGTGACTCTTTTCTCTTCATCAATCAAGGAAGATATCACATTTTCTAAGCTTGGATTCAGTTTGTTTAAAGTAAATATAATATTGTTGTCGAGCATTATCAATTCCCACTAAACCTGATGCAGCTAAAGCTTATATATGACTCAATGGATGTCATCATCCTAGATCAAGAAATTGAGTGAGTGATGACATACTACATTTACTTATCAATCCAGGGGTGTGTTTCTTGGTATGGTGTTGGTACTATGTGTACAACCAAAGATCTTTGGATATTGAGTTGTGTATATCTAGTAAATGAGATTCTCAACAAACTAGAAAAGGAATGTAATACTGGAAACAAGAAAATGACCTTATAAATTGTGAAGCTAATTGTATTAACTACTTTCTAATTGAAACAGAGTAAAAAATTGAAATAGAATCAAATAAATTTAATTCTAATTGCATAAATCTAATTCTAACAGGTTGCAGTCTACCTCAAGTGGGCCCTAACTTGGGTTGACTGCGTCCTTTTTCTTATACCAACTATTTAACCAAAGTTATTTCATCAATTCATTCACCACAAATCCCAAAACAAGAGTCCAACACTGTGATAAAAGAAACTATGTTTTATTGATTGCAATAATCTAGTACATTCATGAAGAAAATCTAACACCCCAGATATGCTAGATGAAACAATATATATGCATCCAACAAGAGTTTGTACATTTATGAGAACTAACAACTAATCGGCCCACTTCCCGCTATACAGGGGAAGGGCTCTTTATTTTTAGAAAAATAGAACTAAGCTAGGAAACTAAAACTTGGAATAATCAAAGAAGAGTATTTCAATTAGGACTATGGTACGAGAAAGCTAATTAAGAGACATGGGAATGGTTATCTTGGACTTATCCAATCTCTACACATTCCTAGCTGAAAGATAGATGCTTGCCATCTGTTACACATTTGTTCCTTGTTACTTTTGGAACTAATTATCATCTACAAAGAAGGAGATGACAATTATTGGACAGTTGTAAGTAGTTGTGTGCCTCACTCAAGACAGTTGTTGCAGGAACTGATCCTTCGACTACAGGAAGTGGGTTCTTCGGCTGCAAGAAACTAGTCTTTTGGCTACAGGAACTCTACCATCTTGTTGTTCCAAGAAAGAGTTGGTCCTAGAAAAATGTCATCTCACTAAGACCATTGTAAACAAACTTAATCATGCCACATTAAGTTCAAAAATAACTACTTTAACATACAGACATTCATTAAAACACAATACAAATAACATAGTGCTTTGTCCACATATTAATTAGAGTCTCAACTTAAAAGATGAAAATGTATGTAGTAATGTGGCTTGAAACATGAAAATATAAAGATCAAAAGAGACAATTACAGTATTCATCAATTGTCAAAGCTTGAATGTATACTATTTAATAAAATAGCATTGGCATCATCATCATTGACTGTAGATTTTACGCTAGCAAGTTGATTAAGAAGGGAATGAAATGTACTAATATGTCGAACAATACTATCACCCTCTTTCATCTTCAAATAAAAAAAAAATTGCTTTATGGGCATCTTAGCACTTGAAGCCTATGAACCAAATAAAGAATTAAGACCCTCCCATATTTGCTTTGAAGTTTTTGTTAGATCAATATGATGCAAATATGCATCAGATAATCCTAGACCAATCAATGTCGTAGCTTTGCGATCTTTTGCAACCCATTTTACAACTTCATGTGCATCTTGTAGTTTTTTAATTATTCCACTAACAATATCCCAAAGATTTATTTCTATTAAAACCAACTATACCTTAACTTGCCATGTATAAAAGTCATGCCCCTCAAATTTAGAAATAACATATGATTTCTCCATTCAAATAAAGTCAATCTAATCACTTATCACTCCACTTTTTCAATATCTCAAAGACTAAAAAAATTTTCAATGACTTAATAATAGTTTTACTTCAAAGAACTCATGAAATAAATTTGGACTCATAACCTAATGGTTCATACTTTGAAGTGCAAACAAAGATATGAAAACAACTTTTTTTCTAAAAAATACTCTTTTAATGCCTTAAGCAAATGCATTTGGATACTTGACCATAACACAAAATAAATCTATTACCACAACTAACCTTCGACCAATGCCAAAACTCTATTTTTTATTCTAAATTTAAATAGAAACTGATATTCACTTTGCTATTATAGGGTGACAAAGAAGCCAAAGGCTTAATACTAGCGCATACCTTGCAATGCATCTTTAACCATACAAAGGATTTCTGCCAATTTCATCCTCTAATGCCTTGGGGATTCTTCACATGAAGTCAATATTCCTTCACATGCCTTGTCTATGCTTCCACATTTTACTGAGAGTCCAAGACTGCATTGAGAGGATACCAATGTCTTCTAAATGTTGCAATAATAATATTCTATGAGATGTCTCATTCTTTCATATGGTCAAACACTTAATGGGCTTCCTCATTCTTTCATAAGGTCAAACACAATGGGATTCCACCAAACTTCTGCAATTGACATACATGTAAATAAACTTATTTCAATTCCTTGTGCAGTCTGTTGTTCCACACTAGACAATAGTTCAACTCTCCTTGAGGCAACTTATCTTCAAACTACTCGTTCTCATGCTTCTCCTCTTGATTTTGTTAAACAAATTTGCATCTTCAAACTACTCTTTCTCACATAATTTTCAACCTCTACACTGCACAGGGATAGGATCAATTGATTGCTCTGATACCATATAGAAATGGTGAGCAAAATAAATAAATGCATATTACACCATCTTTGCATAGTAAGGAACACACAGAATAATATAATATTGATTTTAGATTGATTTTCAAGACATTGCAAAATGGCTTCATAAATCCAAATATATTCCCGTATAAAACTAAACCTTAAACTACCCAAAACCAACTACAAGAATCTAATTTTCCCAACTAACTATTTTTTTATTTATAAACTAACCTTTATTTATTTATTATCTAAACTATATTATACTAAAGATGTAATAAAATACCAACAGGAAAAAAAACACTATATGAAATAATCTAATCTCACTTGTGACCATAAGCAAAAAGCATATATGAGAGTGGAAATAAAATGAAAACTGAAAATGTTGATAGCTTGGCTAAGGAGTAGCTCACATCAACTTAGGTGTGAGACGAGAAGGTGGACAATGCCCAAAGAAGATTGAGCATATAGAATATGTCACTTTTGCACTTTTGGACTAGTGGAAACAAAATGGCACTACATCATGGAATGTTCAGTTTATAAGGATATTTGGATCAAATACACCAATATCTTGAAAGTTGACTCCTTGACTACCCTATTCAGAGAGGGGATACTAGCACAGAGAATAAACCTTTTGACCAAGATTCATAGTAGAATATCCAAGATTACAAAGGAAATGGTTATGAATCAAGGATAACTAGGATAAGACCTATCAAGGGTGTTCCTATACAAAGCAAAGTTGTTTCTATCCTTGGATCCAATACACTACTTGGTCTCATGAACAACATTGATTCATTCATTCGCCTTTACCCGTCTACTTCTATGCCTTTGTTTAATAAGTATGATAATGTCCATTGTTAAATGTTTAGCACATTAGCCATCCCTAAACCTACTAGATCATCTATTTTTGGTTTTAGTTCAAATCTTTCATTATTTTGGATGTTACCATGCTCACAATCTTCTCTCCAAGATAGGACCATACACAGTTGCATCCATAACAATTAAAAGCTATGTTTTCATGTTTTAATTCATGTCTTTTCACTTTAGTTCACGTGTCTATCCCTGGTTGCATCCAAATGGTCATTAATAATACATAATAAAAAAGGAATTGAAGGAATATATACATAATATACTAACCAGTGACAATAAGAGAAGCAATAACACTTAGCACTTTAGGCAACATAGTAGATGTTATTGAAGAAACTATGTTACTTACTTGCACACACCACCTAGCATCCACTATAACACCCAACTAGGATATCAAAAATTGGACCATTTTTTTTCATTTATGTTTACTTTTGAGAGCACTTGATAAATATATCATGGTTCATAACATCGATATAACTCAAATCTTGACAAATAGATTAACTAGACCCGAAGATTTATTAAAACTTGGCTCACTCAGTCCTCTCAGTTCCAAAATTACAATTTAATTTCCCTAGAGGACCTTCCAAACATAAGAATTACTTAAGCCTTTGCAAATATACACCTTCTCAATACATTGTCTTGGTTGCAAACCCCAACAAGAATCTACGGTCCTCGTGTTGATCTGGAAGCAATCAACAATTAAAATTAAATGGGCAAAATGAGTGAATGAATGAATGAAGGCTTTTAATAACATCCACGAGGCCAAATAGCCTATGGGACCACATAAACCAAAACACGCTGCAAAGGGAGCCAAAACCCACAGGAAAACCACGAGCTGCAAAAGGCAAACCGCCCACACAACCCCTAACTGAACTCCTTTGCTTTTTGGATCTTAGATCTTCTGCTATGTATCTTGGTCAAATAGACTGCAAGTTTAACTAACTTCTCTTCTTCAAACAAGTTGGTCAAGGAGTCAACATTCAAGGTATCCCTGTAATTGGCCCTAATATCCTCGTAAGCTAGGCACTCCATAATGTAGTGCCATTCCGTCTCCACTAAATCCAGATTGCATAAATAGCAGATTCTCTCCTCCCACTCTTCTTTAGGCCTCGACCACCTTCCGGTTTCACATCTAAGTTGGTGCGAACTAGTTCTTAGTTGTGCCATTAACATTTTTGCTTTCCATTTTATGTCCACTCCTAAGTAGCTTTTTTGTGTGTGGTCACATGAGGGATTGAAATGTGTTATGTAATATTGTCTTTTCCTTCCAACTTGCTTTGTCCACATGCTTACTTTGACTTTTTATTGCACATATTTTTTGATATCCCCTTTAGTATTTGGGCATTCTTTTATGCTAATACCCCACTAATTCATCCACCTGTCATTTTGTTTCATCCATTGACTCTTCCTTCTTTCTAACTTCTCCTCCGCTGCCATTTTGGGCCATCGGGATGTCTCCATGTTCTCAAGCCTCTTTAAATAACTTAACACCTGGGTCAACGTTGATGCCTCCATAGGAAAGGCCCTGGCCTCAGCTAACGCAATCTCATAAGGGATCGATGCTTTAATTCTAAAGCTACTTGTGATTAGATGTTTTTGTAGCCTCTCTATTTGTCTCCACTTCATCTCCGAAGTGTTACTACCCCAAACCTCACAGCCATAAAGCACCATCAACACCACCAACAACCCAAAAAGAGTTCTCTTAGTTTTCCAGTCCCACAATTCAGCCCTTCTGCACTGATTTTGCAAAGAGAATAGAGCTTTCCAACCCCCTTGTATCCTTTTAGCTCTACATGTCTCCCAGCGAAGCTTATTATGGTGGTGAGCGGGATTCTTTCTCTTGTCATTCTATTATGGTGGTGACACGTAGCCAAACAACCATCACTCACATGATATTATGGGCCCACCACCTTGGATTTTTCAATGACATGGGGCTTCGCTCTACTTGTTTAACACATTAAGATCATGCCTAAGTCACTTGCATATACCTAACTAACTAGTGGGGTCACAAAATGTTAGGGCATGGATGTAATTGGAGGTGGCCCCTCACTGTTCTTACCACCACCAAACTCACTAAATAGTATGTAAATCCAATGGTTCCGGTTGATCATTTTAAGATTGATATCTAGGGACGAAACATTATAACAAAGTTGTGGGTTCTAGCTTTTATCATTTAGCCACATGCATAGAGAACCTACGCACTCATCTATGGCTAATCTATAACATAAAAATCTTGGTGATCAGTCACTATGTTGTTATAAGGAGGTTCACTTAAGTTATTGGAACCATTTGCACTGGTCATCGCGTATTATCATTGAAATACTTAAGCTTAAGGTGGAGGCTATCAAAATATGACATGATCCAAGGGGTTTAGTAAAAACTTGTCGAGATCAATAACTTGAGTTTGAATGCTACAAAGAAAATGTGGGTGAAAACCTTTGGTTGTTTCTCTCTATAAGCGACACATGGCCTCATAGTGTTAACATGACATATGATTACAATAATAAATTATTTGATCTATATGGAGAAGGGCAAATTCAAGAAGTCTCACGAGTCATTGGATTAAAAATCGTGTGGACCCTCCAATTGAATTGAATCTATGGTCATTAATGCTACCCCTTGCCATGTAAAGCCTTAATATCAATAAAACCAATGGCTTATGCATTGAACAATATGACAATTCAAACCACAAAACCATGGACCCCACAACTGAGAAAATAAGGGGCTCTTCTTAGTTAGACTATGAATTATAACTACAACTTATTACAAATCTTTGCATAAGAAAAATCTAAAATATGCAAGCCAAAGGTTAAAGACTTAGGCATTAAAACCAAGCCACCATTAATGTGAGTCAAGAGCTCATTAGAGGATTTCACATAAAACCAAAAATTTGACAAGAGGTCTATTTGAATCATTCTTGGAAAAATTGCCTAACTGTATTAGAATTAAGGATACACACGCAAGGCCAACGCACAAGGCTAAGGGCAAAATTTACAAGCAAAATCTTACAAACATCACAAGCCTTAATTTGGAATTCCAAATTGGTTGAGGTAGAGATCCATAAAATAGCATAGTGAGCCATAAATTGGTTTATCAATGGTACAAGGTATTCAATAACAAGAACATTTTGTTAGGGTTAGCTGATAGAAGATATCAATTAAATGCAAATAAAGATTAAACAGAGAAATGGAAATACATAGAATTAATAACAGCGAGAGACAAGATTTAACGTGGTTCACCCAAACTCGGGCTACATCCACCAAATAGAGAGTCCAATATTATTATCCAGTAAATCAAAACCGATTACAATCAGCAATCCCTGCAACTCAATACCGCTGCAAATGCTACAACACAATACTCAAACCCTAACCCTTGGCCGCTTTTTGTCAAGCCTTTTTGTCGGTTACAAAAATTAGGGTTTTCTTATGTCGGTCATAAAAAATAGGATTTTTTTAAGTCGGCCCTAGGATTTTTTAAGTCGGCCCTAAAAAAAATTTCTTGGGGGCTACCGCCCCCGAACCCCCGCTCGGGCCCTGGCCCGGCCCTGAACCCCGGCGAGGATACATGGCTAGTGTACAGTACTTTCCTAATCAGTCGCCACCTACCAACACATTTTATGTGTAACATAGATGAACTTCTAAGGGATGTATTTATCCTATCAAAACCCTTCAAAATTCTCAGGGGCTTGATAAATTAGTTTGTCAATGCATTCATTCTACAATGATATTCAATCCAAAAATACACCTTTATGAAAATTACATGATTCTATTTATGAAGATCTAGCCCTACCTTCATCATTAAGAACACACATAAGATCTAAATTACAAGTATAATGTCATGCCCACATTTAACACATGGAACATATACACAATATAATAAATTTTTTTAAACCCGTAATTGTTTCACCACACTAACGTGCTAGGTAGTGTATCGTGCGCACTAAACAATGTTGCACATGCAATGTAATGGAAAAACACATCACATTTTACACAAGGAAAGGAATCAAAATGAGGCAGGTGATGCAGAATCTATTTCATACACCCTACAATGAAGAGGGTAACCTAACATCTAGGGGCTGACATCTTTATTTGTGACACCTCAAGGGATAACCTCTATAAGGTATTCTCCCTTTTTAGGCTCTTATATGAGAGTGGAATGATCATGCCTCCAAGGCATGACCTAAATGAATATATCTAATTAATTTTCTAACCAAGTATATAAAACTAAATTAATGCTAATGGCTAAATTCAAAAAATCATACAAAAATAAATAAATTAAATTCCACAAAATTCTCACAAGAATATTTGCCACATTTGTAATTTGAAATTAAAAATTTGCTACCAATGCAATTAAATAATTGACTCAAAATAGTTTTTTACTAATAATTACAACGTTAATTTAACTAATAATAATTAGATCAAAAACCCCTCGTTAATGGGGTTAATGGAGTTGATTCTAAGAAAAAAATACTGGAAGACACATGGGAACCACAAAGAGAAGGTGATTTAAATTAAACTTTGACGGGGCCTTTAGAGGCAACCCGGGGACATCAGGAGTAGGTTTTGTGGTCAGGGATTACAAAGGAGAGCTGGTGGGCAGGGCCTTTAGGAGGTTGACACCAGGGTCGAACAACGTTGTTGAATTTCAAGCATTAGGATTAGATATGCAACTTTGTCTGAATATGGGCATTAGAAGGGTTGAAATAGAAGGATATTCATAGATTGTTGTTAATGCTATTAGGAAGGGGGACATTCCTAATTGGAACCTAAGGATCCTTTTAGAAGAGATAAAATATCTTTTGAAAAATTTTATTGAGTATACTATCAACCATATCTATAGAGAGATAAATCATGAGGCAGATAGGTTGGTGAGTGAAGCCATCGACGGGGAGGATGATTTGAAGTGGGAGATGTCTCACTAATAATTTCTCATAGTTGAGGAGGAAAGTTCCAGATTCGGACACATCATTAGGACGCAAGTAGAGAAGGTCAAACGTGGGAAGAGGAATACTTTACTTGCCATGATGAGGAGGTTGGCGAAGATGACAGGCACCTTAAAACAATGCTTGTGTCACATTTATGTGGTATTCATCAAAATAGAGAGCATAGACCGAGGTAGTTATACAGCGAAAATGGATACCCCAATCCTGTTGAAAGGAGCCAAAAGACAAATGACATTTTTGGGGGAGATTTCAGACCAGAGGATGCAAAAGTTTTTCAATACCCAGAGTGGCACTGTGAGGTTTGCGATAGAATGCATTCTAGGTGAGGAGTATATGTGATTTGCAAATCGCTATTGTGTCAACCCCAATGTGGCTGCTATGTTTGTTGGTTCTATGTTGGACATAGGAGAAAGCCGGGAAGAAATTCAAGTATTACTAGATGCTTTTGTACATGTAAGGAATTCATTGGTGGCTTGGACGAGGTCTTAGCAGTGGCAAAGTCAGGAGTTGGTATCCCCTTTGCTTCAAATTTCCACAGAGTGAATGGGAGCAGAAATGTGGTGGACTAGCAGCCTTTTGTGGTGGTTTCCAGGGTCGATAAGGAACAAGGGAGGTGAAGGCGAGTGACAATGGGAGTAGGCTTCCTCAAAAATATGCTAGGGAGAATTGATGGCTATGAATGGATGACTGACTTCATCAATGAATACTACCAGGTGGACTTGGATGCTTAGGGTAGTATGTTATATGGTGTTTTTCATGCAATATGGTGTTTATAAGGTTCTATATGTCTGTATTAGCAAGATAGATAATAGTCTATATGTCCTCATGTGGTAGGGAAGGGTTTACCAGGGTTTTGCATTACCTAGTTTTTGTTGATACTCTATGTTTTTCAGAGAAATTGTAATGAACTTTTATGTTAAATATGGTTTATTAATACAAATGGGAACTGCCCCCAAGGCAACAATTTACCAAGCAAAAAAAAAGATCAAAAACAAAAATTTTCATTTCAATGTTTAAATTCTTGATTAAATTTATAATTTAAATTCCTAACTATTTTTTTTTTTTAGACTACAGGAATCGAGTAGCCCCCCTATAAATTGCAGTGTGCCTGGTAAACTTTTTTCACGTGACTAGTGATGCTGGCATGACACACCCTCCAGTACCACGGGGATGGGGGGAGACTGGACCTCATGACATTCTTTACCGCAACGAAATTTTTTAGCCAATCGAGCTAGGGCCCCCGCCCCTAAATTCCTAACTAATATTAATAATGCATAGAAATTATAATTTTTTTACCATTTAGAAAGAACAAAACTATTTTATTGCATGTTTTAAATATAATTATAATTTTCCGATCAATTTTACATTATTTATTTTACCATTTAGAACTAACAAAACTATTCTATTGCATATTTTAAATATAATTATAATTTTCCGCTCAATTTTACATTATTTAATTACATCATTGACATTACATATATGTTATTCCACTGACTTATTAATTTGATACTAAAATGTCATATTAATTTAACTTCCTATTATTATATTTAATTTACTTCTAATATCCTCTTACATATTCAAAGACAAAATAATTAAAAACTATAAGATCATATTAAAAAAAGAATTAAAATCACACAAATATTGAATACTTATTTTAAATTAAATATTATGAAAAGTTACAAACATATTAATAGATAAAAAGCCCTAACATTCTTCTTTCTTTCATTTGAAAATGAAGTTTGGGGGAGAGGAGAGGAGGGAGGTTTAAGAGTTTGACATTTTCCCTATTTTTGTTACATGTCAAAAATGGAGAAGGATTAAAAAAACATATTTTCTTTCAAAACAACTCTCTTTCCCTCTTTTTTTTTGCTATTTTTTTTCCTACTATTTATAGTATTATCAATATTATTATTTATTTATGATGATTATAATTTTTTGGCAATTATGATAGCTACTAAAAAATAGAGAGGGTTTTCAAAACTTTTTTTGTTAAAGGAAACAAAGATCAAGAGTCTTTGTAATCTTTCATCTTCTGAAGGGGGAAAGTTTTTGAAATGGGCTCTACAAGAGATGGGTTGGAAAACAAGTCTATAGAGTCTGGTGGGCATGGAGGTCTCCCTAGTGGGTCCTCTCCTACTTCAAAGGATAGTTTAGGATGGAAAAAATGGGGTTCGTACCTCAAGACCCCATATAATGGTTATAATTATTCGATTCTCCTCTCTAGAACTGTGGTGGAAACGATGTCTCAATCACTAAAACTAAGTAAGGAATGTTGCTTAAAATAAAGGACCAAATGATTGATAGGGTGCTCTCTAAAATGGAGAATGTTTTGATAGGAAATTTTTTTGGAAGAAGACCAAACATTGAAATGGTCAAAAAATGGGTCTTCTGCAAATGGTCGATTAAAGGAAATGTAGATGTTAGTGCCCTCTCAAAGGGCCTCTTTGCTTTCCCCTTCTCTCAACCAGATGACTGCATTCAAATCCTTATGAAGGGACTATGGTTCATTAGGAAAACAAGTCTCTCCATGTGCAAGTGGAGACTAGGCTTTGACTCAGTGGTTGATCTTTCGTTCATGGCTCCCACCTAGGTGAGACCCCTAGGCCTCCTAAAATTTTGGGATGAGGAAATACTAGCAGGGATAACAAACTCAAAGGGTCATTTGCTCACATTAGACAATCTCACAAGGAACAAGAGTAGATTTGTTTATGCTAGATGTTGTGTCAATGTGGCTATCAATAAGGTGCTCCCCTCATTCATTGTTATCAAATATAAGCTAGGCAAATGGACACAAGAGATTCAATACAAGAAGTAAGCTCCCTATTGTTAGAACTAGTCGTAAACAAGGCATCTAATTAATGCTTTTCCTCATCCATCCAGAGAAATGAGGAACATCATTGGAGTGATTGAGAAAAACAAAGTTGTTCTAGGGGGCTTCTAAAGTGTCTAAAGGCCCCTCCAACTTGGATACTCCTCAACACTATGAGACATACTCCCTAGAAGAAGGGGAAATTTCCCTTCAACCAAGAAAAGAAGGTCTCCAAGGTTTAGAGGAGATGGAGAACCTCTCGTTGGAGCCTCTAATGGATAATATGGGGCTTGTAATGCATGAGGTGGAGTCATTGATAGCCATGCAAGACAAAATGGAGAAACCAAGGACAAATGAAGCCTCATAAGATATCTAGCATGAGATGGATTCATAGGTTAGGGGGGTCTTTCAAGGACCCACCATGGGTTCATCTCCCCCTGTAGAGGATATTACTTCCCTTCAAGGGGAGGAGACGGGTGTGCGGTCCCCCGTCCCCTCCAGAACTAGTGCACAAGATTTGAAGAAAGGAACTATGGGGGCCTCCCCCTCCACTCTTGCAATGGACAAAGGGAAAGGAAAAGTTAAAGAACAAAGAAGATCAACAAATGTGGGTCTGGACTCAAAGCTAGGGAAAAGATCCAACATGGAAACCAGGTAGGAGGAAATCGCTAAGAAAGTGGCAAATGGAAAACAAAGAACCCTAGAGATGACTGGCTCCAAAAGGGTGAAAAATGAAAGTGATACCTTGGAATATAAGAGGGCTCAACAAGCTTCATAAACAAAATGTCCTAAGGAACCTTTTAAAGGAGCTCAAACCAAATATTCTACTATTATAGAAAACAAAGATGAATGCAGACTCTTTTTCAACCATTAGTAAAAACATCTGGCTTTTTGCAGAATTCCATGTGGTGGATATGAAAGGTGTGTCGGGAGGTATAACAATCATGTGGAATGCTTCTATTCTAGAAGGTAAGCTTATCTCTAAAGAAAAACATTTCTTAAATCTTCTATTCAAGATTAAAGTCAATAATGAATCTTGGATGTTATCCAACATTTATGCTCCTAACACTAAACAACAAAGGAGGAAAACTTGGGAAAATCTTATTTCATTCAAACAAACTTAGAAGAATCTCAACTAGATGATTGTGGGGGACTTCAACACCCCTTTATATCCCTTGGAGAAAATGGGTGGTAACGAGGATTACTCTAACAACATGAACGACCTTGCTAATTTCCTATATGATGGCAGTCTATTAGACATAGAATTGGAAGGATCTTCTTACACCTAGTCTAACAAAAGAATGTGCAGAAATCTCATACATGTGAAGTTGGACAGAGTTCTCATTTCTGCCAACTAGAACATTTTAGATAAGTGTAGACTCTCTACTCTCCTAAGAATTGGGTTTGATCACACACCTCTTATTTTAGATTGGGATTTTAATATGAAAAAAGGTAATCATCCTTTTAGATTCAAGATCATGTGGACCCTCCACCTCAAAATACATGTGTAGACACCTAAAATTGACTGTGTCTTATGACATTACCTTTCGACATTATCTTGCATCACCTTGTGACCTATTTTCTTTTAAGTCGCTTTCATGACCCCTTCCATCATTTTCATTAGTTAAATAAATTACATTTATTTAATGAATCCCTCTTATCCATTTATTCCCCTTTTACACCAAATTAAATAATTCTTATTTATTTAATCTCATTTTCCTCCATCATCCAATTTAAATAAACTAAATATTTATTTAAATCCCACATGTCTCTCATAATTTCAATAATTTTATTATTTAAATTATTTATCCCCACTCACATCCCTATTTTTAAACTCATTAATTGTGCATCATAAGTACTTCCTCTCCAAAATCAATTAACAATCCTATTTATTCCCACTCCCATCCTTATTTTAGTCACCTGTCATCCTCATTTATGGTGCGTCATGAGCACTAAAATTGGCTTTAAATCCTAGACATCCACCTCATCCCTCACCCTTCTAATCCTAGTCATTCACTTTATTCCCTCTCCTATAAATGAAACTTTTATTTCATTCTCAAACCCTCACACTCTCTCATCAAATTTCATACGCACACATATCTCTCATTTCTCATTTATCTCATATCATTTTCAGGTTATGCTGGTTGTGTGAGCAACCCACAATACATCCACAAGACAAATCAATGGAGCTTGGGTGTACTCTATTCCGTCCTATCAGAAATCTGGAATTGTGCAAGGTTTGAAGGTATATTTGCATTATTGATCTTTATGTTATTGTCTTGCATTATTTTATGGATTTCATTTTGTCATGCCCTATATTTTAACCCTATTTTTTGCAAGATTTTGAGGCTTTTGTTGCAAGCTTTGAAAATATTTTGAGCAAAATATGGAGGTCACCTATTGCAAAATCCCTCCTACGCCAAATCCAACATCACCATTGAGTCCAGGAGGCCTCACAGGTGAAAAATAACATAAAATACCTTATATTTCAATTAATGTAAATTTTTTGATTTTTTTTTGTTTTAGGCCCTCACAGACCTATACTGTACAGATTTGTATGGCCTGCGAGCCCCCCTGCACCCCTGTCTCCTACCGCTCCTAACCCCCCTGCTCCTCTCTACCCCCCCAACTGATCTTCCCCTCCTCCTATGCTAAAACCCTTCTTTCCTCCCCTGCACTCTTGTCCCCCGCCGTTCCCTCCACCTTCCGTCCCCCCTGTCTGCTCTTCCCTCCGCCTTCCACTCCCCCGCCCTTCCTTCCCCACGCCTAAGCCACCACTCTACCAAATCTCTGCCACTTCTTCCCACCGCCTCCTACGCCCGCCATCCCTTCCCCCGTCCCACCCCTCCCCACTGCTCCCTACCCCTCTACGCTCCCCGCTCTGCCCCTGATCGCCACCCGCTCTACGGTCCGTCCCCCCTATCTGCTCTTCCCTCCACCCCTCCCGCCTAGCCTCCACTCTACCCATGCCTACCCACCTTTTGCGCTGCCCCCTATTGCATGATTTTTTATTTTTGTCTCTCACTGTTAAATTTCTCATATGGCATTTAATGTTAATTTCTTTTATATTAAGATTTATTGATTTATTATCTAATACTAACATTTCTTATTTCTTGTCTAATCCAAAAGAGGACTGCAGTGATTCCTGCATAACAAAATGATGGCAAATACAAAGCTTTGTATTTATTTAGATGTTGTCACACATCTCCAAACACCTGTTACACTCATACCAGCAAATGTGGAAGCTTAACTGTCAAATGTTGACATTAGTTGTCAACCTTAATTGCCCACTAGAAAATAGTAACATGTGACCACACGCAGACAAACCACTAGTGGTCTGTTAACCACTAAGCAGTCCCCCATCCTCCAAATATGCACAAATAGGTGTTTTTTTTCAAACTGACGTAACTTTTGACAGGAGTGTCAGATTTTCACGAAACTAGAAGCATTGGAAAGCTGGTTCGTCCAGCTTCATAGTGGTATAGGTATCTTCAGCCCATCTACTCAAATTTATCAGGTATCTTTAGTCAAACATCTCCTTTACTTGAAATCTTTAAATCACTATAACTTTTGCAAATCTTAACGAATTTTGACGTTTTTTTTTTAAATGGCATAGAATTTCATGTAGAATCTTCTCATTAGATCTATTTTTCTATATAATCTCTTCATTTTCATATTCTATCAGATTTAGCTCTTTTCACTTAATGTTTGTTTGTAGCCTTCGCATGTCAAAGATCAAATCAATGAAACTACTAACAAACTATTGCAGATTCTCTTGCCAAAGAAGAAATTATTGAAACTACTAATGCATTGTATGCAACACCGCTTGTCAAAGATCAATTTTTTTCTCGCTAATTTAGGTACTTAGTTTAATCTAGGGGGATAATAATTGAAGATTGTTTGCTTTGTCTTGAGATTTTGAAAAGGGTGTATGCTCTCTCCTTGCACCTTTTGGTGATCTTGGAGATCAAAAACCCTTTCATTATCCCTTTGTTTATTTGTTCAATCCTAGGGGCATTATCTCCACATATGCTCTCCCTTTTCACTTCGTGTGAGCCTGGGGATCGAAAGTGAATAGTGTTCCTTCCCTTTAGGAGAACTGCTAGGGGATTTCATCACCCCTAGGGATAACCTCAACCACGTGTTCTGGCGAGGTATATCAAAGGGGGGAGAATGAAAGTTGTACCTGAATCTAGCTACATAGTTATTGGTACATCCTTGGGGCCCTAGGTGATTCCAGACATAAGGTGAAGTGGTGTTTGCTTAACCGCTTATGCCACATCCCTTCAATGGGCTAGTGTTCACAGATTTGGGCCTCATCGTACCTCATGTATTTGGAGGACTCCCCTAGAAGCTCTTAAAATCCTAGTTAAGACCTTTCGACCATCATATCCTATGGTGCATCACTATAGCAGGGGGAGAAGAGCTCATGCTATTAACTCTGTTGTTTGAGATGGAATAAACTTTGGGAAAGACTTTATTCTCCAAGGTAAGGGGTGTAAGGTGGTACATGACCTTGCATTCCCTATATATCCAAGCAATAGTAAATGATATCAAGGGGATGGAAATCACCATTATCTAATAGTGGAGATTGAATTCACACCTGAGTGAGTCCATGGGATATGACACTCCTACTTAAATAATTCTAGGTTTGTTCATGTGCTTGACATGTTTTCCTTATGCAATACCAGTAGCCGCGAAGCAATTCGCACTAATTTCCTTGTTAAGTCAAGTCAACCATTGTGTTTTTTGTGTTTGTTTTATTGTCAAAAATTCTCAAAATCCCAAAAAACCAAAAATTCTCAAAATCCAAAAAAAAAAAACTCAAAATTAAAAAAAAGGGTAAAATAGTGACCTCAAACAATCCCATAGAATTGATTTTGGACTTGTGAGTACCTATACATCTCTTGGCTAATCGACCCAACTTTGGACCTCAACTTTGTCAACCTAATTAGTCATCAATTTATCAACCAAGTCATCCTTTGATCCATCAATCAATTTGTCAACCAAGTCATCTTTTGAATCATCAATCTAAATCCAAACTTGCCTAAGCCTAGCCTAGATCATTTTATCATTATTTTTATCCTATCTTTCCTTGTCTACTCCAATTGGAAAGGTCATCATTATCCCTCTCCTTTCTTAGGCATCTATCAACCCTAGGTAGTGAAGAGAATCCCATCTTTGTCCATAACAAAAGGTCTAAGTGAGTCTTGAGCTCTTTTGGTTTTATCCTATTCTATCATATCTTGGTCAAATCCACATCATCCTCATATCCTTGGTGTCATCCTTGTTGTTGTCTTGGTTGTCACCCTCATATCCTAATCATATTCATATCCTTGTATCATCTTGGTTGCCATTTTATCTATATCCTAGTCATCATCTTGATATCTTTTGGTCCAAAATCTTGTCATAACCAAGTCCAATATCCATATCTTTCATCTTAAGGTCATCCTATTCATGCCCACTACAAGGTCACAAACTAAGAAAATCATGGAATCTCATCAAGAATCCCAGTAAGAGTTCCCTCAAGAGCCTCATGAACAAACCCATCATGAAATCCATCAAGAATCTCAACAAGGCCCCCCTCAACAACCACATCAATAGTATTCACAACAATCTCATCAAGAGTCTACTTCCTATGGTAGAGGGGATATACCATCCAACATTACCCCCAGATTTCATCCTAAGTTTGGAATGTCCACCAACATGTTCATAGCCAAACCTTATAAGGGCATAGTCAAACCATCATCAAACCTCTATATACACATGAATTTGAGAATCCTACGCAAGAACCCAAAAGTCCAACTAAATCTGACCATGAGTCTCAAGACTATAATGGGAGAGTTCACGAATGGATGGAAGATCCTGAACATCACACAATAGTAAACCATGTCATTAAGTCCAATCCCAATGACTACCTTAAACAAATACATCGCCTAGGGTATCAAATACCTCCGGACTTTGATATAACCTCCTTTCTTCCTCTTGATTATAATTATATTCCTAATCTATTAAGAGGAGATTCCCAACCACATGTTGATGAAACCCTAAATGTCATGACACACCTCAACATTAACACATCCACCAATCAACCTACTTCATCTATAGGTGTGTCACAACCTCAAAAAATAACCAATGTCATACTCCCATCAAGTGGTCAAAATATACCTATGACATCAACTATTCCTACATCATCCATTCCTATGGGCTCATACATCCTTACAACACCTATGCCAACTTATAGAGTTAATGTCATGATCCCATCTACTAGTGGCATAGCTATTCCTTCACCTCGTGTCCATACTCAAGCTAATGTGTCCATGCCTCAAACCTCACAAGTCCAAACTCAATCTTCATCATCCCATATCCAAACTCCCACCACCTCACAACTTCAACAACAATTCATCCAACAACAAACCCTTCTATAACAAATCCTAAACAATCAACAATCCCAAACCCAAGTACCACAACAACAATCCTCACCCAATACATCTACACATCCCCTAATGATGCAACCAACATGCAAACACTCATGAAACAAATGTTTGACGACATGCAAAAGGGAAACAAAAGAAGAATTACACCTTTGAAGACATTTGTCCATGTCTGTTTGATAAATATCTAATCATGACCCCTTTTCCTCCAAACTATGAAATTCTAAAATTTGATAAATACGAAGGAAAGGGTGATCCTAGAGACCATCTAAGAGAATTCTCCATAGCATAGAATATGATGATACTTACTCTATGAGACTTTTTCCCCCATAGTCTCAGAGGCCAAGCCATTGAATGGTTCTCCCATCTCCCTCATGGTATCAAAACTTTCAAAGAGCTTGCCAACAATTTCCTCACCCATTTTCATACAACATTGAATATGATATATCTATGACCGACCTTTGTAATACTAAACAAAGAATTAGGGAAACACTCACAGCCTTCCTGCAATGTTGGAGAAATCTTTCTAACAAAGTACCTTGGAATATTCTTGAGAAACAACTTGTTAATCTCTTCATTCAAAACTTAAACTAGGAAATAGCCTTTCACTTACAAGTCCAATGTGCCGACTCTTTTGAGGAAATCATTGATAAAGCTACAATTATAGAAAAATCCCTAATAGCAAAAGGACTTGTTAAAATCTTCAAAGAAAATAAAGACTCCAATAATAATCAATCCAATGAAAACCCACGATATTGGGATAAGAATAAAAACATTGTCAATGATGGTGTCATGGATTCTAAGCTTGTTTAAAAAATCCAAAACCCTCCATTTTCCCTTCAATCATCATCATCAAACAAAAATGTTACGGGCAAGAATAATCTTATACAAGGATTAAGACTTAGACATAAATTCACAAACTTGGGAGAACCTACAGAATCCATCTTTTGAAAACTTTTCAATCATGGTCTTATTAAACAAGTCCCGAGATTAACCTTATGAAGAGAATACCGTTAAACCCCATTGGTACAATGACAATGAATATTGTGAATTTCATAGGGTTAAGGGCCATAGAACAAATAATTTCATGAGGCTTAAGAACTATATCCAAGATCTTATAGATCAAGGAGATGTCACCATAGATGAACCTACTCCAAAGTCATCTAATGAGAAATTGAGAGCAATCAAGATCCATTCCTACAACATGGTCAAGGTAATTTATCTTCTAACAACAATCATATGAACAAGGTCAATTCATCCCCTTCATATGATTCTGTTGTGGGTCATATTGAATCTTGCTCTTCACAAGTAGCTACCATCACCATAAGATCTCGCAACCCAGATTGTACTGTTACTACCCGTCATGGCCGCATCACTATTCAAGGAGCCCCATCCTCATCCATGTCGTCATCATCAATAACTCCCCCTAAGTATAACATTCTTGACCATCTAGGAAATACCCCCACACAAAACTCAATATTTGAGCACCTTCGTACATCCTCCATACACAAAGAGATATTAGATAAAGCCTTTACAAAATCTCATGTCCCTAGATATTAATGTGGAACAACTTTAAGCCATGGTAGGACACCTCACATCCACTCATCACCTAGTGTTCACTGAAAAAGACATGCCTATTGTTGATTCATTTCATAATGAACCTCTTCATTTATAAGTAGTCATCCACAAACACAAGGTCAAAAGGGTCCTAGTAGATGGTGGATCAGGCTTAAACCTGTGTACCTTGAGATTAATAATACAATTGGGATAATCCACCGAGGTTATTGATCAAAAGCATTATATCACAATCAAGGCCTATGATTCAAAGCTGAGAGAAAATCAGAAGGGACAGTTAAGCTACCTATTCAACTAGGTCCTACACTCATGGAAATTACTTGTCAAGTCTTAGACCTTGATCTCCCATATAACATCCTCTTAGGATGCCCATGGATTCATGCCATGAAGGCCGTTCCTTCCACATACCACCAATGCATCAAATTTCCCTACAATAATCAAGAAGTCACCATATACGTTGATCCACACCCCTTTGAGTATTGTTGCCTATTGGAAGGCCTATACCGCAAAGCCAATTATTGCCCAACCAATGATCTTGCTAAATCATCTTCATCATATATTGATCCATCCACACTTGTCTCTTCATCCACTACCCGCCATGAGATCAAGGCTAAGATTAGTGACAAAGGATTAAGACAATACACTCTACAAGGAGCCTTTTGTGTGGGGTAGCTCCCACTTTCTCCTAAGAGCTTTGGGCAACCTCGTCCTGAGAGACCTATTTCAACTATTGCAATCAACTATAAGACAACTCAATTTTCTAGAAGGGGTGTACTAGACAAAGAAATCATTGATGCAGATATTTCAGAATGGCTTTATAAGGAAGAGGATGAACAAGATAATCTCCCTTTTCAAAAAATATCCTAAAGGTTTTCACATGGCACAAAATATGGGTTACCAAGGAAAAGGTGGTTTTGTCTTGCACAAAAAAGGAACTATTGAACCCATTATAGCTACTCGTAGACCTAAACACTTGGGACTAGGGTTGGGAACACAAGAGCCAACATCACCAGAGATCAAATTTATCTTAGATGAGGTAGCTAAAGCATTTCCCACGATTGAGAGTACTAATGAGGATACCTATGATGACTCCCTTGAATGTATCACTGAGCTATATGATTCATCCATCCTCACCCTTACTATGTCATTACCTGTATCATAATCACAGAACCTCCAACTCATTTACCCCGAACTCATTGATTGGAACCAACAAGGGCCTCCTATTCTAGATGTCTTCCAAAATGATAAGGCTATCGCTGAATTCTTGGGATTAAGATCAGGAATACCACTTAGAGATCACAAGATTGGATACACTATAGAGCTCAACACTAATGCCTATTTTGGAGAGATGGTCAAATTCCTTAGTCGCAAAAGTGAAAATATAAAAATCACGTCCCCTAGTGAAAACCACTTTGTGGCACTTTCAGACAACAAAAAGGTAAAAATAAAGGATGTATCCGAAGGTGAAAACCTCCTTGAGGTACCTAAAGATGAGGAATTTGACCTCCCCGAAAGTAAGGCATATAAAGAGAGATCTCCTTTTCTTATGTAAGAAACACAAGAGATGAATTTGGGAATAATTGAAGAACCAAAGATCATATTTGAAGCCAAATCCTAGATAGAATTTGAATTACAAGAGTTCATCACCTTTTTCAAAGAAAGATCAAATAATTTTGCATGGTCTTATGCAAATATGCCTAATTTAGATCTGTCCTTGATAGTACATCATTTGACAGTATATCCTAGAGCAAAATTGGTCAAACAAAAGTTGAGAAAGATGCATCCCAAAATCTCTCTCTTAGTCAAAATAGAATTAAAAAAACTACTTGCAGTCAGATTCATCAAACCTCTAGATTATATAGAATGGGTGTCAAACATTGTTCTAGTTTCTAAGGATACTGGGGCATCTGTGTTTGTACAGATTTCTGAGACCTGAACAAGGCATGTCCTAAAGATGATTTTCCATTGCCAAACATTGACATCATAGTCGACCTAATAGCAAGATATGAGATGTTCTCCTTAATGGATGGGTTTTCCGGATATATCCAAATCAAGATTATTGAAGAGGATCAACATAAGACTAAATTCATATGTGTTTGGGGAGTTTATTGCTAGAAAGTAATGCCTTTTGGTCTTAAAAATGTCGGAGCAACATATCAAAGAGCAATGACCGCAATCTTTCATGATATGCTTCATAAGATAATGGAAGACTATGTGGATGATATCCTGGGTAAATGACACACAAGAGAGGGTCATTTGTATGTTCTTGCAAACGTCTTTGACCGCTTAGAGCAATACAAGGTTTGACTTAATCCAAAAAAATGTGTTTTTGGTGTGACATCTGGCAAACTCTTAGGGTACATTGTCTTCCGAAGAGGTATCGAAGTAGATCCTGCTAAAGTCAAAGATATAGTTGAGATGAAATTGTTAGATTCAAGACAGACAACTGAGAGGGGGGGAGGTGAATCAGTTGTCCCAAACTTTCTCTTATTAACCACTTAAATCCTTCTTGTAATTTAGCAGCATAATAATAAATCAATCATGGAAACATAATGTAATAATTCAAGAGCAGAAACACATTAACACATATGACACCAAGATTTTAACGTGGAAAACTCGGTTAAGGGAAAAACCACGGGGTGACTAACCCAAGATTGTATTCTTTGTTAAAAGAATAAGAAGAACAAAATGGCACATGCCAATTAGGGCTCACTGCCCAAGCACACTGCTCACAGGAGGCTCACTGCCTACAAGAGACACACTGTCTACAGAATGATAAATATTACATACTTGAACTGAAGAATAGCATCTTCACCATGCTTGAGTCAGTTCCATTTAAGCCCAACACTTCTGCTCTACCTTTCACTTTTCTCCTCTCTACCACACTCTCATCTCTGCCAACATTCCTTTGAAATGACTTCACAACTTCTTATTTATACAAGACATCGACTTTGGGATAATCATCAAAGTCGGTAAACTTTATAGAGAAAATACACAAATATAGCTTGACTTATTACAAAAGACTTCATGCAGATCACCACATTATTGGCTACATAGATTTGAGACTTCAATCTTCTTTGAGGAACACGCCATGCTTCACAGAACATCTTCAAGATCATTTGCAAGATGTGTAACTCATCCGGTCGGCCAAGTTTAGGAAGAACATCATCATCCGGAAGTAGTTCTTCAATTACAAGCTTAATCTTCAATGCAGACCACCAACATGAACTGGACACAATCCAGACACCTCCACAAGCTGGCCTGAATTACCAAGAACATCCACACTACTTCTGCTTACTGAAATCATTCTCTCCTTCATCCGGAACCTTAGGAACATAGTCTGTCATCACTGCCATATTGGAATAGATGCTTGCAGACCTCCAGACCACGAACTAGTTGAGTTGTCAATTCACATTGACTTCCTAAACACTCCATCAAATCCCCAGAACAAGATATTGCATTTCCAAATCTCACTGGACCTATTTGTGTCACTCTGTCACCTCTGAACATCTGCCAGAACCAGTTTACTCATATAGCCATAACTTCTTCAAAACTTCATGCAGACCTCTCAAATCTTTATTGGATCACCTTTAGACACATATCTACAAACCCTTTGATGCACATCCTTTGATCTTCATCTTATCTGGGATCTTCACTTCACTGTCTTCACTGTTCTTCTATATTCCTGATAGGACTAATTTTCTCAATATCCTCAGCATACAACTCATCCAATCCTTGTCATCAATGCAATAGGAGTATGTTGACATCAATGACAACACCGATTAGGCCCATACTTGCAACAATCTCCCCCTTTGTCATTGATGGCAACATATGATGTGAAAAATTGTTTTAACCATCAAGACAAGAACTTCTCCTCACTGACTCACATAACTCCCCCTATCAACAACAACCATTCACATGTCTTCTCTTCCTTTACTGCTCCCCCTTTGATCAACAACCACTTTTTGTTTTTCACGTCTTCTCTCCCCCTTTGACATCAATGGCAAAGGGCACATACTTGCATCACTCAAAATCATATCAACTGCTCCCCCTAAGTAGTAGCTTCCCATCATCAATCTAGACCATAAGATATGACTGTGAAATCCACCGGACTGATGCACATCAGTGCACCTTAATTCAGAACCGGAGGGGTAATAACCCCTAACTTCTCCCTTAGATACTCAAAAGAGTCCTTAGGTAGAGGTTTGGTAAAAATGTCTACAATCTGATCCTTAGAGGGCACAAACTCCAATCTAACTTCATTCTTGTTCACTTGCTCTCTCAAAAAGTGAAACTTGATGGATATATGTTTTGTCTTTGAATGCAACACTGAATTTTTTGATATATTTATTGCCCTTGAATTATCACAGAAGATTGTGATAGGTTCCTCATACTCCACTCTAATGTCTCTTAGCATTTGCTTCATCCACAATACTTGAGTGCAACTACCTACTTCTGTAATATATTATGCTTCTGCAGTGGACAGAGATATTGCCTCTTATTTCTTGCTTAGCCAAGAAACCAATCTTTTCCCTAAAAAGAATGCTGCACCACTAGTACTCTTCCAGTCATCCACATCTCCTGCCCAATCCGCATCTATATATGCATGAAGAGAGAAATCATGATCTCTAGGATACCATAAACAATACTCAACTGTCCCTTTTAGATATCTGAGAATCCTCTTGATTGCCATGACATGAGATTCTCTAGGATCAGCTTGGAATCTAGCAACAAGACCAACAACATTCATAATGTTAGGTCTAGTTTGAGTAAGATACAATAGTCCTCCAATCATTGACCTGTACTTTTTCTGATCAGCCTTAGGAGAGTCATCATCTTTTCTCAATTTACATCCGGTTGCCATGGGAGTATTCATTAGTTTTGAGTCTTCCATCCCAAATTTCTTCAACAATTCTTTCACATATTTGGTCTGTGAAATGAAGATTCCTTTATTTGTTTGAATGATTTGCAGATCCAAGAAGAAATGCATTTCCCCAAACATGGACATCTCAAATTCACTTTTCATTTGATTTGCAAAAGTTTGACACATACTATCTCTTCCTCCAAAAATGATATCATTAACAAATACTTCAACAATCAAGATATTTTCATGATCAATTTTGAAGTAGAAATTACTGTCAGCAGTACCTTTGTTGAAACCAATCTTCAAAAGATGCTTATCCAGTCTTTCATACCAGGCTCTTGGGGCTTGTTTGAGTCCATACAGTGCTTTCTTCAACTTGCAGACCACATCACCATGATCAGACACTTGAAATCCATCCGGTTGCTTAATATATACTTCTTCTTCCAAGTCACCATTCAGGAAGGCAGACTTGACATCCATCTGATATACCTTGAAATCCTTGAAGGTAGCAAAGGCAAGAAATAATCTGACTGCTTCAATTCTTGCCACCGAAGCAAAAGTTTCTTCAAAATCAACTCCTTCTACTTGAGAATAACCCTTGCAAACCAATCTGGCTTTGTTTTTGACTACTTCACCATCTTCATTCAGTTTTTTTCGGAAGACCCATTTGGTTCCAATCACATTCTTATTTCTAGGTCTGGGAACAAGATCCCAAGTGTGATTTTTTCTCAATTTACATTAGCTCTTCCTCCATTGCTTTAGTCTAGCTTTCATCACTGCATGCTTCACTCACTGTCTTTAGTTCAATCTTTGAAATCAGACAATACTTTTCTGAGTCTTGAGAAATCTTTCTTCTTGTTTGAACACCTTTGCTTTTATCGCCTATGATCTGATCTTCAAAGTGATTCAGTCTTATATACCTAGGAGTTTTGGGAATTTCTTGCACTTCTATTTCTTGAACAGGTTCATTCAAACTTATCTCTTCTTCCTGATTCTTCGGATTAGTTTAGATCTGAGTTTCAGAAGGGGCTTGGACTTCTTGGATCAAAACATCATTTTGATCATCTTCTTCATAAAACCTTGAGGGTTTTTCAATACCTTCATCAACCTTCACATTTGTACTTTCTATAATATTTCTCAATCTCTTGTTATAACACCAATATGCTTTGCTTTGAGTAGAATAACCCAAGAATATTCCTTCATCACTTCTAACATCAAATTTGCCAAGGTCTTCATCTCTTTTAATGTAACATTTGCTACCAAAGACTTTGAAATACTTCACAGTGGGAGTGATGCCAAACCAGAGTTCATAAGGGGTCTTACCAGTCTTGCTTCTGATTTGTACTCTATTAAGAGTATAGACAGCAGTGCTTACAGCTTCTCTACAATAGATCTGAGGAACATTTTCTTCCATCATCATGGTTCTAGATGCTTCCTGGATGGTTCGGTTCTTTCTCTCCACTACTCCATTCTGCTGTGGAGTCCTTGGAGCAGACAATTGTCTTTTTATCCCATGTTGCTCACAAAATTCTATGAACTCTCCAAATGTGAACTCTCCACCTTTATCAGACCTGAGACATTTTATGTTTAATCCAGTTTCATTCTCTACCATAGCTTTGAATATTTTAAATTTCTCAAGAGCCTCAGATTTCTCTTTCAGAAAAGTCACCCACATAATCTGGGAGTGGTCATCAATTAATAACATGAAGTATCTATCACCTTGCAAACTCTTGATTCTTGTCAGACCACATAGATCAGTATGTACTAAGTCCAACAATCTGGTAGAAGATTGTTCCTTACTTTTGAATGTGACTATGCTCTGCTTACCCAACTAACATTTTTTGCACAAATTATTAGTAGGTTTCACCAGTCTTGGAAGATCTCTTACAGCCTGAGTGTTGCTTATCTTGATGATATTATCAAAATTCACATGACACATTCTCCTATGCCACAACCAACTTTGATCAATTTGAACAAACAAGCAACTTTTTCCAGTACCAACCAAGTGGAAGATGTTACCTTTTGTTTGAGTACCGGATGCAATCTCTGTTCTGGAACTTTCAAAGATCTTACATTTTCCATTTTTGAATCAGAGATCATAGCCTTTGTCCACCAACTGTCCAACATTGAGAAGATTGTGCTTCAGACCTTCAACATACAGTACATTACTGGTTTTGTTCTTTCCATCAAATGAAATAGTTCCTCTACCTCTGATTCTGCCAGTAGAATTATCACCAAATTTTACAACTCCTCCTTCATATCTTTCCAAATCTATGAACTTATTTTTGTCACCTGTCATATGGTGGGACCATCCACTGTCAATGACCCAATCATCCTTTTCTTCAACTTGAGCAGCCAGAGCTCCTTCTACCATTTTATGATTGATAGATTCAGAGGGCATTGGATCTTCTTCCTTGATGGCAATAAACACCCAGTCACTTCCAAATTTGTTTCATGTCTCTGATTCATCATCTATTACTCCATCATCATCATCATCTTCATGAACATAGTAACATTTCTTTTGGAATCTTGATCGGTTTGGATTTGCCCTTGAAAATCTTTCCAGACACCTTGAGGCAAAATGACCAATCTTATTGCAGTTGAAACATTTGAACAGCAATTTTCCTTCATACTTACTGGATCCTCTTGGCAGTCTTTTTGCAATAAGGGCCTCAAGTTGAGCAGTTTTTGCTTCATCTTCTTCCAGATCTTTTCTTGCTTTTTCATACCATAATAGTTTCTTTGAAGAGTTCTCTCCCAGATCAAACTTTTGTTTGCCTTTTACAGAGGCACTAGCTTTGAATGCAGATTTAGTCTTGGGGGGTGCATCTCCAAACTCAGCCAATTCAAATGCAGCTAATTTTCCAACCAATTGATCTCTTGTGATATTTGAAAAAGATCTGAATTCTTTAATAGCAGCAACCTTGTATTTGTAAGAAGGAGGTAGGGATCTGAGAACTTTGGCAACAATCTCATCTTCATCCAAGATTCCACCAGCACATCTAATGCCACAAACAAGCTCATTTACTTTGGGCATAAATGTAGTGATATTTTCATCTTCACTCATCTTCAGGTTTTCGAATATTATTTTCAGACTCTGTAGCTTGGCACATTTAACATACTTGTCTCCTTCATGCAGAAGTTCCAGTTTTTCCCAAATCTCATATGCAGTTTTTAGATCTATAACATTTGTTAGCTCTAAATCAGATAAGGCACTTAGTAGAGCTTCTTTAGCCCGAAGATTATTTTTAGCATCTCTGATTTCATCTACGGTTCTTGGACCATTCTATGGAGGAACATACTTCTTTAAAGCTATGATCCAATATTGCATTCCCATACATTGCAAGTGACATTCCATGTGTCTTTTCCAAAGAGTGTAATTGGTTCCATCAAACCTCAGACTATCCTTCTTGTAGGAAGACATCCTGGATCTCCTCAAGTGGTTAAGCTCTTTTAGAGGAACTTAGCTCTGATACCAATTGTTAGATTCAAGACAGACAACTGAGAGGGGGGTGAATCAGTTGTCCCAAAACTTTCTCTTATTAACCACTTAAATCCTTCTTGTAATTCAGCAGCATAATAATAAATCAATTATGGAAACATAATGCAATAATTCAAGAGTAGAAACACATTAACACATATGACACCAAGATTTTAACATGGAAAACTCAATTAAGGGAAAAACCATGGGATGACTAACCCAAGATTGTATTCTCTATTAAAAGAATAAGAAGAACAAAATGGCACATGCCAATTAGGGCTCACTGCCCAAGCACACTGCTCACAAGAGGCCCACTACCTACAAGAGACAGACTATCTACAGAATGATAAATATTACATACTTGAACTGAAGAATAGCATCTTAACTAGTCAGTTCCATTTAAGCCCAACACTTCTGCTTTGCCTTTCTCTTTTCTCCTCTCTACCACACTCTCATCTCCACCAACATTCCTTTGAAATGACTTCACAACTTCTTATTTATACCAGACATCGACTTTGGGATAATCATCAAAGTTAGCAAACTTTACAGAGAAAATACACAAATACAGCTTGACTTATTACAAAAGACTTCATGCAGATCACCACACTGTCAGCTACACAGATTTGAGACTTCAATCTTCTTTGAGGAACACGCCATGCTTCGCAGAACATCTTCAAGATCATCTGCAAGATGTGTAACTCATCCGGTCGGCCAAGTTTAGGAAGAACATCATCATCCAGAAGTAGTTCTTCAATTATAAGCTCAATCTTCAATGCTGACCACCAACATGAACTGGAGACAATCCAGAGACCTCCACAAGCTTGCTTGAATCACCAAGAACATCCACACTACTTCTACTTATTGAAATCATTCTCTCCTTCATCTAGAACCTCAAGAACATAGTTTGTCATCACTGTCATATTGGAATAGATGCTTTTGGACCTCCAGACCATGAACTAATTGAGTTGTCAATTCACATTGACTTCCTATACAATCCATCAAATCCCCAGAACAAGATATTGGATTTCCAGATCTCACCAGACCTATTTGTGTCACTCTGTCACCTCTGAACATCTGCCAGAACCAGTTTACTCATATAGCCATAACTTCTTCAAAAATTCATGTGGACCTCTCAAATCTTTACTGGATTACCTTTAGACACATATCTACAAACCCTTTGATTCGCATCCTCTGATCTTCATCTTATTTGGGATCTTCACTTCACTGTTCTTCTTTGTTCCTGATAGGACTAATTTTCTCAATATCCTCAGCATACAACTCATCCAATCCTTGTCATCAATGCAACAGGAGTATGTTGACATCAATGACAACACTGGTTAGGCCCATACTTGCAACAGAAATCACCATAGAATTTGAAGCAATTACGTTGCTTTCAGAGAAAACTTCAATCTATTAAGAGATTCATAGCACAGCTTGTAGATAAATGTCAACCCTTTGCACATCTATTGAGAAAAAATGTAGAATTTCAATGGGATGAGAAGTGTCAACATGGGTTTGATAAATTGAAATAATATCTTGCAACACCACCGGCTTTGGTACCTCCCATTCAAGGAAAACCACTCCTATACATATCAGCCACATCAGTAACATTAGGAGCCTTTTTAGCATAAAATGATGACATTGGAAAGGAAAGGAAGGATATGGTGGTGAATGCCATGAGCATGTTGTATACAGTTGTACCTTATCTTCTAAAGTTCATGGATAGGCGAAAGTTGACAGGATGAAGAGTTTGTTGATATGAAGAAGTTGTGGCTTCTTGTTTATGATGCAAAGAGTTGTGATTGTTGTGTATGGTATTGCGATTATAGTCTTTGTATGGTAAATGTTGTATTCATTATTTTCTGATGAAAAATATTGCTTAAGATTTGAAAGAAAGTGTAAAAGGTTTCAGACAGTCCACAACACTAAAAGTTGCATTGAAGAAGCTCAGTAGAATGCTCCACATTCCTCCGCATTTGAAGGTATAAGGTATGGCCTTGTAGTTTGGAAGTTAGATAGAGACAGGTGTGAAGTATGTTTTTTCCTAATTTCAGAGCATAGTTCAAGTTACCATAGAAGATTCTAGAGCCAGCAGAGTGAAGATAGTGATTCTATATTGTTGCAGTCAGAAAGAGTCAAGGAAATGGTCAACGTTTCTCCATAGTTGAAGATGAGATCTTATGGCTTGAAGAGTAGTCAGATGAAGATAAGAGGTATGACATATTCAAGTTTCAAATGTTAATTTGTACCGCAAAGGTTCTCCGGAGTCAGCAGAACAAAGACATATCATGTTGCTGATTGGAGTTGTCAGAAGGAGAAAGTGAAAGCCACCTCATTTCACTGCATTACACTATTTGGCTTTGATGTTTGGAGATTGAGTTTAGATGGTTTATATGTTTGTTTATTTATTCAAAGGTTCAGTTGTTAAAGTGTACCTCAAGTTGGTTTTTCAATGTTCTATCTCAAGACTGTATATTTAGAGTTTGCAAGAGATGTTGTGTTCTATGTTTATTTGTTTGTACCAGATAGAGGATGCATATTCTAGAGAAAGGGATGTTTGAGAATGCTTTTGAAAGTCATGTAATGTTTTTGAAGTGATCTGCATGATGTTAATTAATCTCTCCGGTACTGCTTTAGGTCTGGAGCTAATATGTAGAAGGATAAATGTTTGCTGGACTAACTTGATATGTTTTGATGATTGTGCCAAATGTTTGGAAGTGTGCGCTAGCATGGAGATGTGTGTTAAGGTGAAATAGGTCCTGGTTATCACTTGGTTTGGACTGTATTGGATTTCTACATATTTTTTGGATGCCGACTTGTTGTGGCCGTTGCACGTTTCATGCTACACGTTTCATCTTGGCTGACTAAGGAGAGATTTTGAAGCTTGCAGAGGATATAAATAAAAGATCATGTTTAATGTGAAAAGTGTGAGTGAGTGAGAGTGTGTGAGGATGTATGTGCGAGTTTGGATGTGAGTGTGTATGTATGGAAGTGTGTTGAAGGGAGCAGAGTTTGTTGAGCAAAGGAGTTGAAGTTTCTTGTCAGAGTGAAGGGTGTTGATGCTGCAGAGGTGATTGATCAACAGATTTTGTCAAGTATCTTGTGCAGAGGTTGTAGCCTCTTTCTATAAGTGTTGTAGCACTTTAGGGAGTTGTAGCTTCCTTTGGTTGTAGCCATAAAAATTGTGATTCAGGGAGTTGTAGATTCCTTTGGTTAGTACCATAAAAACTGTGATTAGGGAGTTGGTGCTTCCTTTGGGTTGGTGCCCATAAAACAATGTATTAGGGAGTTGGTGCTTCCTTTGGGTTGTAGCCCATAAAACCTATTGTAATCCTATTTTTATTTATGAGGTTGGATTTGGACAGTAGATCCAAGAAGCTTGCTCATTGTGGTTTTGCCCTTCTAGGGTTTTCCATGTAAATCTGGTGTTATGGTTGTGTGCTTATGTGTTGTGCTTTGAATTGCTTAATTTGTTGTATCCTTTGTTTAAGGCAATATAAAGTTTTGTTAATTTGGATTAAGTTTGGCATATACTGATTCACCCCCCTCTCAGTATATCAGTGTGTTCTAACAAAAGGAAAAAATCAAAATAGTAAAGAGAAATAATCCATCCTATGGTGAAAACCACCTCAGTGATGCCTTGGATAAGTACCATGGTGAAAACCTATTTGCAGGAATCATGTGTAGTATCCTTGCATCCACGATCTATTAGTTATCCTCTCTCTAAACTACCTTACATATTATCATCCATTTACCATTTCATTATCCTATCATGGCTTGGAATTATTCAATTAGTATCATTACTTGTCACCCCGAACCATGCCCATTCATGCCATAAATAAAACCTTACCGACACCTATTAGGGTTTGGATTGTTCTCCCAATTTCCATAAGACCTTTGGAAAGTAAATCTCTAAGTCTCATGCATTTCTTTTCAAAATGTTTCCAAAAATCCAAAAAAATCAAAACATTTCCAAAAATCCAAAAAAAAATCAAAACATTTCCAAAAATTCAAAAAAATTAAAACATTTCCAAAAATCCAAAAAAATCAAAACATTTCCAAAAATCTAAAAAAAACAAAACATTTCCAAAATCCCAAAAAAATCAAAACATTCCCAAAAATCCAAAAAAACCAAAACATTTCCAAAAATCCAAAAAAAATCAAAACATTTCCAAAAATTCCAAAAAAATTAAATATTCCAAAAAGTTCAAGCAATAAACTTTCCTTCATCCATTCCACACTCCATAATAAACTTTTCCATTTGATCATAATAAACATTCCACTCTCATCTCATCAATAAAACACTTAACATTCAAGCAGAAACACTCATACAACACGTTGTACCTAAACCAAAATTGCAAGCATTAGTCTATATAATAATACAATATCCAGTCACTTTATCAATTGCCACATCATTTGATCTCAAACAATCATCATCTAGCCTCATCTAAAGATATATCATTCTCGTCATCAGGCACCTATTTAAACATCACTTAAACTCTTTGGTAAGAGATGCAATGGTTGTGTGACTTGTGTCATCATTTGGTCTTTTGTTTTTTTATCTTTTCTATCTCCTTCTCTTGTTTTATCAAAGCCACCTAGATCCATTTATATCTTGGTGTGTTATGATTAGCAGAGAATGGGGCATAGCGTTTTACGTGTCTATTGGATATTCTTATCACTACAACTAATATTCATATCTTGTGTCTAGACAAGGTTGCATTACATTGGGTATAAGGATACTCCTTTTGTTTGTAGTGTCAAGTCCATGCAAAGGATACAAAGTCACATAGGTTCCTTATACCTTGGTGCATAATATCCTCTTGTTATATCAAATAAGGACTTCTCTACACATTATACCAGCATAACCATCTCCTCTCTATCCACTATATCCATTATGACTATAGCTTATCCATTTCCAAATCCTATTCTAAAGCATTCTTCACCTCTCAATCTATCTTTATCCACTATCTATTTCACCTGTTTCTTTTAACTTAACAATTCATCCTAACTATCCATTCCTAACGCTTAGCCTTTTCCATCCTTTCTCTTTCATCCATTTTGAGAGCATACCCATGTTCTTCTAACCCGCCTATCCTCTCGATGGGGCATCCCATCCTTACATCCATTCCTCCTCATCACTCCTTCAAGTGGATGGGGCATCCTTTTCCTTCATCCATACCTTTTCTTCTTTGAAATGATGTTACTCCTCTTATTCACAACATCATCTCAAAGAGGGGCAAAATGTAGACACCTAAAATTGATTGTCTTACGACATTGCCTTTCGACATTATCTTGCATCACCTTGTGACCTATTTTCTTCTAAGTTCCTTTCATGACCCCTTCCATCATTTTCATTAGTTAAATAAATTACATTTATTTAACTAATCCCTCTTATCCATTTATTCCCCTTTTACACAAAATTAAATAAATTTTATTTATTTAAATCCCACATGTCTCTCGTAATTTAAATAATTTTATTATTTAAATTATTTATCCCCACTCACATCCCTATTTTTAACTCATTAATTGTGTGTCATAAGCACTTCCTCTCCAAAATCAATTAAAAATCATATTTATTCCCACTCCCATCCTTATTTTAGTCACCTATCATCCTCATTTATGGTGCGTCATGAGCACTAAAATTGGCTTTCAATCCTAGACATCCACCTCATCCCTCACCCTTCTAATCCTAGTTCCATTCACTTTATTCCCTCTCCTATAAATGAAACTTTTATTTCATTTTCAAACCCTCACAATCTCTCATCAAATTTCGTACACACTCATATCTCTCATTTCTCATTCATATCATTTTTTGGTTATGCTGGTTGTGTGAGTAGCCCACAATACATCCACAAGACAAATCAATGGAGCTTGGGTGCACTCCATTTCATCCTATCAGAAGTTTGGAATTATACAAGGTTTGAAGGAATATTTGCATTGTTTATCTTTATGTTATTGTATTGCATAATTTTATGGATTTCAATATGATCTTATAAAGAAATGGTGGAATATTGAGATAAAAGGAACAACTCTTTTTAACTCACTTTCAAAATTAAAAATATAAAGAAGAACATCCAACAATGGAACATATAGTCTTTTCGCAATATTTTTGAGTAAAAGAAAGAAGTCAAACAAATTCTGAAAGATATTCAAGCTGAGATGGATGACAAAGGAGCTACAAAGAAAATATGCTAAAAGGAAAAAGAAATTTCAATTAAGTTGCACAATTTAATAAAGAAAGAGGAAATCTTCTAGAAGTAGAAATCTAGGATACATTTTCTCAAAACCGAAGATCAGAACACTAAGTTTTTCCACTAGTCTATTCTTAAACACAAGAAAAGTAACCATATTATTGAACTCATAAAAATTGATGGAACAAGAATAACCAAAGAAGGGGAAATTCAAAGTGAAGGGGTAAGACACTTTCAAGATCTTCTTAACCAGATTTCTTGCATAAATAATTCTAAATAAGTATCTCTTCTAGAGGCTATCCCCACAATCATAATAAAGGATGACCTGGAGGAGCTAAGAAAGGATTTCTCAGTTGAGGAGGTTAGAGTTGCCCTTTTCTCCTTGGACCCCTACAAAGCTCTGGGTGTAGTTAGCTTTCCCCCAATATTCTTTCATTCTTTTTGGGATATAGTGGGAAAAGATGTCACTGAAGTAGTGCAAGAGTTTTTCTCAGTAGGATGCCTTTTGAAGGAAATTAACAACACTTTTCTAGTTCTTATACCTAAGAAAAGTGGAGCCAAGAAAATGTCCAAGTTCAGACAGATAAGTCTATGCAACACTACATATAAAATTTTGGATAAGCTTTTGGTCTTGATGATGCAGCCCCACCTAGATAAGATTATACACACAAACTAGAATAGATTTGTCCTGGGCACAAAAATAGTTAATGTTGTTATAGTTGTTCATGAAACATTTCACTCAATGGAGAAAAGTAAAAAAGAAATCATGGCACTCAAACTAGACATATCTAAGGCTTATGACAAAGTCTCATGAGATTTCCTATTGAAGGTTCTTCAAAAGTTTGGTTTTAAAGATAAAATGCTAAATCTCTTAAAAAGTTGTTTCACCACTCCCACCTTCTTAGTTATCATCAATGGCAGCCCCAATAGACACTTCACCTCTAAAGGTGGTCTCAGGGAAGATGACCCCTTGTCACCATATCTATTCATCACGTCGGTGGAAGTTTTGGGCAGAAACATAGCCTTAAATATAAACAAGGGAAAATTCAAAGTCAAAGGCTAGTGACCTCCTTAAGTCCCAATTCCAACCAGCAATTTGTGGATGACACTATCTTTCTCAAGACTACTACCATTGTTGAGGCCAAAGGATGGAAAAAGATATTTACCCAGTATGTGATAGTTTTGGGTTAGCAAATAAATTTGGGCAAGAGGGGCATTTTTCTTAAACACCACTCCAGAGCTCCAGAACTAGATTGTGAATACTTTAGGTTACTACATACAACAATTCCTATCTATGTATCTTGGAATACCTCTGAGTCCAAGGATAATGTATACTAGTACATGGAATAATTTAATTGAGAGAATCCAAAAGAAGATGGTTGCATGGAAGGGTAGTCTACTTAGCCATGCATGCAAACTCCAATTGATTAAATCCCCTCTCCAGAGCACTCTAGTCTACCTCCTTTCCCTATTCAAAATTCCTAGTTGCTTTGTAGAAAAATAGAATGGATCCATAGAAGATTCTTATGGTTGGGAATGGAGGATAAGCAAAGGATCTTGTTGGTGGCTTGGGATAGAGTCAGCATATCAAAAAGCAATTGAGGTCTGAGAATCCATAAAATTAAAGACATGGATAGAGCCCTTATGACAAAAATTGGATGGAAACTTACGACAACCAACAATGACTAGAGTAAAATCATGAAAGCAATATATGAACAATTAGGAAGGGTAGTCTGTACTTTCCCACACTCATCTCCCAGTAGGATCAACTCTCTAGAACAATATCATAAAATCAAGACAACTATTAAGAAAGGGGATAAAATGGAAGGTGGGAAATGGAGAATTTATCCATTTTTGGGAGGATTGCTGGATCTTTGACACCCCATTGGAACATTCCCAACCTTGTGCTAGACTTAAATAGGAGATTAGTGGTTTATTTGGAGTATATGTTAAGGACTACTTTGAATAGGAAAATTATAGAACCACATGGAAAATTCTCCCAAATATGATGGGTGTAATAGATTACAGGGCCTTGAATGATTTAATTTCCAAAATTAGAAATCACATATTCAATCTGACTCTTAGACAAGATGAACTAATATGGATTGTTGATCCTACATAGTCAAGACTATATTTAAATTACTGGGAACTGCACAAAGGACAAATTGTAATTGGGACCAAATATGGAACTACAACCTTATTCCCAAAATCATTTTATTTTGGTGGGTAGTGTGCCATGGGAAAATCCTCACTATAGATAATTGAAATCTCATGGTTTTCTACTAGCCAATAGATGTACTTTATGTAAACAAGTAGAAGATATCGTGAACCGCCTACTAATTGAATGCACTTGCTCTTAGAATATCAAACAAAAGGTGTTAGAAAAATTTAACACATAATGGATTTGGCAAAATGAGGTGAAACAATTGGATGCTAGCTAGGTTCCTTTGTTTAATCATCCATTAATCAAAGAAATTTGGTCTAAGGTTCTCCACCATATCGGTTGGAACATATGAAAGGAAATAAATAATTAAAATTTTGAAGGAAAATCAAGCCCTGAAATATCCTTCTTGACAGAATAATACAAAATATTCAGGAAAATGTAGCAGCTGCTTAAATAAAAAAACCTAAACTTAGACCTCCCATAGTGATTGAAAAATAAATTGCTATTAATTGGAACATGCAGAACAAATTGGAAAATGTGGATGAGTTTAAGATCTAAAAAAGAAGTACAAAATGGACCCCCTAATCTCGATTGGAGTAAACTAAACTTTGATGGATTGGCCAAGGGGAACACGAGTCAAGTGAGTGGGGATGACCTAATTAGGGACAACAAAGGTCAACTCATAGGGGTGTTTACTAAGAACATTGGGGTCCAAACTAATAACTATGTTGAATCCATCGTTGCTATATAAGGAATATGTTTAGCTAGAGACCATGGAATAACCAATTTGATAATTGAAGGAGATTCCAAAAATATTATTAAAATGTTAAACTCCAGGGCTATTCCCCACTGGTCTTATAAGACCATAATAGAGGAAGCTAATGAAATCCTTAAGACATTTGAAAATTCAAAATTAATCACATATATAGGGAGGAAACATCTCCATGGATCTACTGGCCAATCTAGGTGGAAATATCATATGATATAAAACACTGGGACGTGGAGGGGTCTCTCCCTCAAAACATCAAAGACAACATTAATGAAGAAGCGAGGATCACAAATTAATGCCCTACTGCCATTCCTAATTTGGAGTTCTATTGGCATGCGTAAGGATAGGAGAGAGGACACCTGAAATGATGTTCAGGAACCCCAAAGGAAAAGAAGTATGATGTTTAATGATACCAAGAAAGAACATGCAAGAAGAAAAGGGGATTCAAATTGGACAGCAATGAAGTGTTTGGAAAAACAAACCAGGAACAACATTGTAGGCTTTTGTTGGTTTTCTAACAAAATAATTGAAATGGGAGGGCTCAAGAGAATTGAACCATCTAGTTGTGAGATGGTTTGCAACAATGTCAAAATCTGGAACAAATTATGTAGAGGAAATCTAACCCCATATCTAGAATCCCTCAATAGTTATGACCCAGTGTTGTTAAGGAAGTTTACAACCTCATGGAAAAGTGGCACTATGTATGTGAGAGGAATATCCTTCAGGATTTCAAAAGACCTCATTGCCATGGCTACTAGTCTTAGCATGGAGGGTGTGAAGCTGCAAAAATAGTTAAAAATCATGATCATGAAGCCATGAAAACATTCCTAAGGCATGGAAAATGGGTGTCAAGATTTCAAAATGGCTTCATAAGAGAAAATGTGCTGGTTGCTGGAAGGAGGTGGCGAAAACCTTGATGAGGTACATGTAATGTTGGAAGGTAGATAAAAAAGATTTTATTCCTATCTATTCCCTATGCTTAATCATCTTAGGCATACTATCAAAATGAATTTTCCTTTTTGGATTTATAGTTCCTTAGAAGACTCTATTCTCAATGTCCTTCTAGGGAAGGTAGAGATGCCCCTCCATCAAGGACTAATATACTGCCTATATCACTTTCAACTTGCTAGAACCCTAGCCCCAACTTTTATCCCTAAGATCTATATAACCCCTCTTTGGTCCCACTATGGCTGCCTAAAGACCCCTCCCCTGAACCCACCCTAAGTCTTAGGAAAGCCAAACCTAAGTCTATTGTCATTGACAAACCGACCCCCACTCCTATTGTTAAAATACTAGTGCCCACTGCTCATAAGTCACCCTCTCTAGGGAACATTCAACCTACCAAATATGTGGACAAGGGGAAAACCGTTTGCTTCTGTTATGTATGAAAAAGAGAATGAAGAAGACTAGCATGCACACTAGATCAAACCCTCTTCCATAATAACATTCAAGGACAAGACTGAGCCAAGTCACTACCAAAGGGAGGCGGACTTAGCTACAGATCTTGTACTCTTGTTTGCTATGGAAAGATATGATTTAATCAAGCCTTTTTATCAAACCCTAGGTCAAGCATGCACTAAACCCTAGTTCTATAATGAATGGAGCATAACTTTCAAACAGAGATAGGTAAAGATAATCTGAAAGAAGCATCGAGATCAGTGAATAGAGGAGAACCTGATTTTAGAAGCAAAGGTGTCAAAATGATGAAATAGGAACCGCCCAAGTCCTAGAAGTGAGAATTTGCCAAAAGTCAAAAATGAGAAAAGTTCTAGAGACTGCTCTGAAGCTAGAAAAGTCAAAAGACTAGGGCACCAATCACCCAAGTCTTTTCAAGGGAATATTCCAGAACTTCTTTCAAATCCTAAAACCCTAATTCCTACACAGTCTTCCTATATCTTCACTTTTATCGAATCCTATACCTGTAAGCTATACACAAGATGACAAGAGAGGGTTTGGGGGGTTATGGTGTTTAGGGATTTGCCTCAGTCAAACCCTGGAATGGCATTCAAACTTTCCAACACTGTTAATAGATAAGAGAGTGTGCCCTAGCAAGGCAGAGGCTAAATAAAATGATGATAGAATGATTCAAATAACAATGATATCACCTCAGAGGTGAAGCCCTTAAGAGAATGAAGATCCTTTAACTCATAAGGGGATGGATGATGTGATTCTAAATTTGTAATAACACACACAATACAAACACAAATCTGCAACAATAACACAATGAATGCCTTGAATGCTCTTTGCTCCAATATCATAAGTTCGCAATATCCCTCTAGGTTATAAATGAATTCAAAAACACACTTATATATGCTTTCCCGCTAACATTCGTGAAATTAAATCACAAGAGCTGACAAAGAGGAACATTTTAAAGGTCTTATGCCGACATAACATTAATTGGCCCCAACCAATCAGGGAGGATTTGGGAGGTTGTCGTCCAAGTCTAGGACCCCCTTTTTAGTCTAGGATGAGATTAAGGAAGGGCCCAAGGTCCCAAATTCACATTGGTGCCAGGAAATCTCTTCGGGATAATCAATTATAATGCATAATGTAATTACGAGGACCTAGGAGCTAAACAAGGAGGTAAAAAGGCAAGTGTCCACTTTTTACTCCATAACATTTAGCCCCCACTTTAATGTGTGTATGATCTTATGATCAGTACATGCATTAAAGTATGGTCTAAGCATATCAAAGATATCAAAAACAAGAGCAAAGACACACCCTAAGATGGAAGGACTATTTCTAGCCCCCAAGCTTAGGCAAACATGAGAAAACACTTGACAGTCACGCAAAACATAGTGAATATAGTGGGGAAGCATGCAATACATAGAGAAGATAGTAAAAGCACACAATACACAAAGAATACATGAAGAGAAGACATGATTAAACAATTATATATATAACCCTAACTAGGTGATGGGGGGAGCTCATTGCTACACACCACCATCAAAAAACACGTAAAACACACATAAAACATGCAAGACATGCTAGACATGCAGGGAAAACATGTAGAAGACACACAAAAAACACACAGAATACACAAGCGTCGCATAGTATGTCATTGACACACTACATGTCTTATACACAACAAATACGGGTGATAGGAAGGAGCTCATCGCTACACTCCACTATCTAAGACACGCCAAACACACCTGACGGTTGAGCTATGCTACCACAACTACCAAAGACATGCTTAAGGGTGAATAACTCAATATCCAACCCCACCTCGCGATGAGGACTTTGTAAAAGGATGTGCAACCGCTCAAGTGAAGATACAATCCTACCTTCCACAAAAGGGCTTTCAAAATGCAACCCCACCCGCATCTGCAGATGCCTTACAATGAAAAGGAAGCATGTGCTCAAGTATACAACCCCACTTGCATCACAGAGATGCCTTACAGTAAAAAGGAGGTATACGTAAACAAAACAAAGTACACAACCCCACTTGCATCACGAAGATGCCTTATGGTGAAAAGGAAGCATACACAAATACACTTTATCAATATCTAAAATATCCAAGCAGTTACCATGATATATGCCCCCACCTTAAAGTGGTTGATCCCGCTAGCCAGTATCAAGTACATTAAGGTAAAGTGAAAACACACAAGGGAACAAGAGCTTTCACAAAGCCCATGCCCCAAAGGTGACATGTGCTTGCAATCACCGAATGTTCCCACAAATACATTATTATCATTTGCTAACATAATCATCAACATAGAAGCTTTGGTTAGAAAATCTATTCTAAGATAACAACCAAATCAATTCATGAATGTAAAAGCCCTCAAACCATCACAAAAGTAAAATAAAGTAAATATTCCACTTAAATACAACATCACACAAAATGAAAGTAAAATGATGTAATTAATCTGCAAAAGATAAAAAGGTGTAATCAATCCGCTTAATTACAATATAAAAGATGAAAAGGTGTAATTAATCCACTTAATTACATTATCGCAAGTAAAGATAAGTCTCATAAATAAGATTCAATAAAGTCAATAAATCTTCACAAAAGGAAATCCTCATAAATAAGAATCCATAAGATTCATTAAATCTTGCCAAAGATAATCTCATCAATATAAATCAAAGAAAGTCATTAAATCTTACAACTCCCGTGCTCATCCTAGGTAAAAGCACTATAAAATCATACACAAAGTCCTTTGACAATCATGCCATAATACATCCAACTACAAGTTATAATAAACATGTCCAACAAGAATAAATAAATCAATAAGCTCATCAGTTGCACGAACCAAGTGGTCCTCCACCTGCGAGCTGAGAGACGGGAACATGGCCCATGTGATTTTCCACCCAACCATGAAGCAATTACACTTCCCCGGATCCCCTCATGAATCGAAGGAAACCCAGCCCTACACAAAATGTCTAGCTACCTGGAAACAACTGGCAGGAGGGAACACCTGATGCAACCTTGATGTCTGAATGTGCAATTCTAAATAATGAAATGCATATTGTCTCACAACAAGATGTGGTAGAGATATATATAAATAAGTTTTCTAGACAAAATAAATATCTTTTTCAATGTCAGCTCATTTAGATCTAAACCTTTAAACATAGTAACCTGGTTCAATTCCTAAAAAGAGGAAAAGCCATCTCTGATAATCCACATTCGACATCCTAGCCCAGAAAGTAACCCAAACACATTCCTAGATAAAAATCTACCTTCTTTCCCCAAATAAACAAGTAAATAAATAAATCAATCAATGAATAAATAAAATAAATAAATCCAAAATCACCTATGACCATTTCTAATCCATTTCCCATGCATCAATCATGAAAACACACCTTTCAAGCAATAATCCATCATTTATTCATACAATTGCATCGATAAAACTACTAAATCGGTTTCATTTCCTAGTTCATATTTCATAATATGTATTGAGTTTTCTAAATCATTCTAATCAAGTATGCCAATTCTTTTCAAGAAGTTTTAATAAGATATGATATTTACATCTTGGAATTTACTCCATCATACTAACATATAAGAAAGATAATTTAAACATATAATCTATTCATTCAAATATTCGTAAATTAATAGGTTTTCTAAATATGTTAACAATCTTACTATCACTGTTGTGACAGAAACTATTTCAGTTAATGCAATAAGTTTTATAAATCATTCAAAACCTTACTGTCACAACTGCGACAGGAAGTTAAAAGAACAAATAAACAGTCTTACTATCACAACTGTAGCAGGAATTGTAACAAAATTAAAATAAAACAACAAAGTTCATAATCAAACTTACTGTCATTCAATGATAAAAATAGATTTTCAACAGTAACAATAGGAGTAAGGTCAACTACAGTAATCTCATAATATTATCCAGTGTAAGAGTTAATTTGTAATGACATGAACTTTCAATAGTTATAAACTGATGGTCAGGTTACTTAGCATAGGTCTGATCCACACAGAAACACAAAATCAAAGGTATAATCAGCCCAGACTTGGGAGAGAAAGCAGTCCCTACTAAACAACTAGGCAACCAAGAGAGAAATAGAATAAAAATAGAGGATTAAATCTAACTAGATAGTAAGTTTAGAACTGGTAGAAGTTAGAAATAGGTAGCCTAGTCAATATCATCGGCGTGGCTACAGAGGACTAGCGACAGGAAAAGAATAGAAGGTCGTTCGCTCAGATTTTTAAGGAGCTATTAACGCATCCAAACAATAGGTTGATGCTAGGGACGAGAGAGATATAATCAGCAAAATAGAGACAAGGAACTGGTGCCAGGAACTGGCTAAGGTTAGTCATTTTTAGAGGGTTGATTTCCAACGGCCAGAAAGATAGGGCGATTGATTTACTCTGCATAAAATAAGGAAAACAAGATCACCAGGGAGAAAACAAAACAGCTAGCAAGAGGTCATGCACAGGCAGGAAGGTATAACATTGATGACCATCTTTAAGCAAGTCGATTCTGAGTCAAGACGCCATGATTTTAAAAGCTAGCGATAGAGATAAATCCCATGTGGAAAAGTTTTAAAATAGAAAGTAGCAATGCATGCCTGGGTTTGTAACTTGGCGGTCAACAACAATAGATCGACACCTTAAAAAAAGAAGTTGATTCTACAAGATACAGAAGGGGTTGATTTCAAGACAAATAGACCATAAAGAAAAAGAACGTAGGTCTGATTTACCATGCATAACCAATCATAACATCCAATAATTATTGCATTCATAAATAAGGAAAATACCCAGACAATTTCACTTGCTTAGAGGGGTCGACTCTACCTTGGTCGCTCACTCCTTCTGCCTCCAATCACTACCTTCCCGTTCCTTTCTATCACTTCTTTAACCAAAGCTATTGGTCACATGTAGCTAATTATTCCTTTCTGCTGACCTCCTTTGTTTTTATTCCCTAATCTCTCCTAAAATTGGCATTCACTATTCTTGGTTTACCTTTACTTTTTAGTTTAACTGAAGATTACTCCGATTGCATGAGATTGCAATAAATAAAATACAAAAGACTCTTAATTTTTCTTTTAAAATTAGAATAAACAACTTAATTAGCTTACTGTTGCATGCATGACAGTAAGTTATTTTTAATTCTCTTTATTTAAGATTCTAAATATAATAATACTATTATCAATATAATTTAACTATTTTTAATAAAACACAATTACTTTAAATCAATCAAGAAGTGAGATAATAAAATAATATATATATCCATTTATATCTATTATAATTTAATATAATTGTTTAAATCTAATTAATATATTGTCTTCCAAACATCCATACTCATTAAATAGAAAACATTTATTATTATTTATTTGTATATATAAAATACAACCATATGTACATATATTCACTAAAAAATACAATACACTATTTAAAATATAATTCGAAAAGACATTAATTTTTATAATCAAATCATGCATTTGAAAAGAAATTTCCTAACAGTTAAAAACACCATATTTTCTAAGCATCTAAACATCAATCACATTTATTATCCACACTATTAATGCATAAATAACCATTCAAAAATGCAACACGAGACTATGTGAGTGTGTGATTGCATTAAGGTTAACCATCCCAAACAGTTCTTGCCAAGTGGCTAGAACACCTCTACCTCAACCATGTTCTTGTCTTCGATGAGTACCTGCATTCATTCGCACTCAACTCGACGTCAATAGGTTAGTTCCCAAAAACATAGCTGAAGCTAAACATCATAATCTTATCGATAATATTTAATATTTAAATCAACTTTCTAATTTATGTAATATAACATCATGATAATTACCTTCACACATGTGGAACTTATTGAAGTAAAACAATCATGGTAAATGTTCACTAATCTAGAATAATAATATAGTCCACAAAAATGAGACGTGACAATGAAACTTACACATAAATCATTTATCATATCACATAATAGACCAAGGCTACACTTGCAGGTTTGGAACCGAGTGCAGCTACAAGGTGAGATACAAAACAATCCAAAGTGCATAGAATCAAATTTAGAGTATTGCAAAGGTTTGTTACAAGAAATTTCACAATACGAATCCTAACACGAGGTGATTCTACTAGTCAAGCGTCAGTAATATATCAACCCCATCTTCATATTTGGACTAGGTCCATTTTTGCTTTCTTTCTATAGGGACACACGATCCTTATCAGTATTTATTTGTTTTCACCATCCACCAACTAGTAGAGACATGGAAGAATTGAAACACTAAAAATGAGAGAGGAGACAAAAGTGACTTAGGTTAACAACATGGGAATATGCCCCCAAGACATCATCCGCAATGTTATGCCCCCAAGGCGCCACACACAAAAATTACAATAAGAGAGAAGACAATAGAAGAATAGAGAAACAAAAAAAAGAAGTATCACAATGGAGGGGGTCTCCTTGTATCCTTGACCTTACAAGAGTATCAAGGGTCATCCAAGGAGACTTAAACAACGTTTAACACAACACAGGGGAACACAATACAAATCTAACAACATATATACCTAGGAAGAGGCCACCCTTGAGAGCAACTTGAGTAGGTGCTGCATCAAGTGTGGCTAAAAGAGGGAGAAATACTTACCTGATTCAACGAGATATTTCCTGGTGAACAACCCATGTCTATAAACTCAGGATATATCATATTTAGTCTTGGATTTGTTTCTATTGTATTAACATTAAGAGTAGGTTGATGATAGGCTTTGGTGGGCTTCAAAGAACGATATCCAATACCAGCAGAAGAGTTATGTGTAACAACTTCTAAGGGGACCTTGATTCCTTGTTGGTTTACACCACAACCAATGCCTACGTAGTTGCAATTTTTGTAAAGTATTTGAAATCCACGACCATAGAGAGACTCCACAATTTAGAAGAAGACAGGGCTTCATAAGTCTCATATTCTGTAGTGTAAGTGAAAGTATTATCTTTGTTTTCTACTAAATAAAATTTAGGTTTCTTAAGTATTTCCAAAGATTGCTTGGATGAGATCGAGGCAACTTTTGATGTTTCAGTGTTATTGAGATTATATTCCCCTATAAAAGTAGGAGTAAAGTCTAATCAACCCCAAACATCACCAAAAAGTGCATTTGATGTTGAATCTTGTACAACATTATCTGCGACAAGAGGTATTGATGAATCAACTTTTAATTTATTTAGAGTCTTATGATTGATAACTTGTTTTTTCATTTCAATTTGTTAACAACTTTCCAGCTCTGGATTGGCTTCAATGGTGTGAATTTTACCTTTATAAATAAACTTTACTGATCAATGAAGGGTAGACGGAACTTCCCCCATGACATGAATCCACAATCTATCAAGAATCATATTATAGGAAAGCGCATCATGCATGACATGGAAAAGGGTAGATAATATCACAAGTCCAACCTTTACTGGTAAAGTTATGATACCTAGGGATTGTATACCAACATTATCAAAGCCACGGATGTTAAGTTTATCCAGTTTGATTAAAGATGCGTTGACCTTGATTTTGTGTAGCAAATCAATGCCACAAACATTAAGAGCCAATCCATTGTCAATCATAACTCGCTTTATCAACTTTTTGGTAATTGTGACAAATATTAGAAGAGGATCATATTGATTCTGAACTTCAATTGACGGTAATTCATGTTGTTGAAACATAATATCCATTTTAGTTGCATGCATACAATTTAACAAAGTTGCTACATCATTAGGCTTAACAACGGGTGGTACAATCACCTTTTGTAAAGCTTCCTAGAGCATTTCGTGGTATGTAGGCGATGTTTGTATGAGTTCCTAAAGAGAGATCTTAGCTGGAGTAGCATGAAGCTGCTAAACAATATCATAATCTTGACCAACCTTATGAGTAAGACGAGGTGGTTGAGGAAGCATAGGTTGAGAAGTTGGTAAAGTGATCGGAACATTTGACTGTTGTTTACTTTGTTTATTATTTCACGTATTGTATGTGTGAGCAACCACATTCTGATAGGGTTGTTGCGACACATTTTGATACACTTGATTTCCTTGAGTAATTTGTTTTGCAAAATTAAGAATGTAAGCCAGTGGTCTAGGTGGTGTTGGAGCACCTTGAACTATAATCACTGGTTTGAAGCAAGGAGGTACATTATGTGCCCCATTCACAATGAGTTTAGGAACATTAGTACACTTATCCAATATTCCCTTAGTGGGTGGGATAAGTCTATTAGTGATTATTGAATTAACATTGTTTGCGCATTGATTAAGCTCTACATCCATCCCTAGAGGATTTAATGTGAGAGACTTTTCTTCATCCATCAATGCTTCATCTTTTGGAAGGAGAGCATTGGAATGAAGGGAAGGTAAATTGTTGTTAGAAGAATTGTTGATGATTGTATCTTTAGTGATGTCCAAAGGGTTTGAACATGCAACCAAAGGAGAACTATTCATGGTTTTCACATCCTTAGTGATGTCCAAACTACTTGAACATTCAACCCAAGGAGGAAGATTGAGGGTCTTCACTTCCTTAGTGATATCCAAAGTGTTTCAACATTCAACTAAAGGAGGAATAGGATGAATCATAGAATCATCATCATCATCATATACTTTAGATAATATATCCAAGGCATTTTCATGATTTATAGTAGTAATAGAAGAAGACGAACTTTCACAATCATTTTTCTCATGAGTGTTCATGGATATGAATTCGGTTAGATTTTCTAATATTGAAGGATGCTCACCCATGAGGGTTATGAATCTATCAAAATCAAGATCTTTGATATATGCATGTAAAGATACCAAAGAGAAATGACATGAAGATTCCATAATAAAATGTCTTGGAACAACAATGTACAATAAGATCTATTCATTTATCAAATACAACCAATATGAGAGACTTTTGTACACCACAACACTAGTTTGAGGAAACCGAGTTTTTGAAACTTTTTGCAAGGAACAAAAACACACTAGTTTCACTACTGTTATATATGAAAAGTGGGAATGAGGTTGAAGTGTGGTTAATTAGATTCAATCAAACCCTCCTCTCACATATACATTCAAGGACAACAATCAAGCCAAGTCACTACAAATGAAGAGGACTTTAGCTACAGGTTGATGTCACTTAAGAATGATAGGAAAGATAGAATAGATTGATAGTTATGTCAAACCCTAGTCTGATTAAGCTTAAAACCCTAATTATATGATTCCGGATATATGCGGACAAGATACGACAAATGATCGCATAGGAAGGCACTAAATGCAGATTAAAAACATACCATAATTCATATTTCCGAAGGTGGAAACTTTAGGGACACTAGGGTGGGTGCCCTAGTCTAACATGCCACTTTTTCTGTAGATCTAGAACTATGAGGTGATGAAGACTGCAACCTGCTTCAAAGTTTCTAGCAACAACAGTTGGGAGGACACAGGGGCGGGTGCCCTTGTCCAGAAAGGAATATTCTCCACTTTTCTTCAGATCATGAATCTATATCTTCTGCAACTCCACTCCATAAAGTCCCACACCTCTAACCTGCAATCACAAGAGAGTGGTTGGGGGTTGTGGTGTTTAGGAGCTTGCCTTAGTCAAGCCCCATAATAGATTTCACGCCTTCCAACACCATTGTTAGATAGAGAGTGTGTCCTTGGTGGACATAGGCAAAATATAAATGATGAAATAACTTGATTAAAGCACAATAACATATCACCTTAGAGGTGAAAACCCTCACAGAGATGAAGAGCCTTCAAATCACGAGGAGATGAGTTGATGAAGCCAAATCTGCAACAAACACGTACAAACACAACACAATACTGCTCTACAACACAATGAATGCCTTGACTGCTCTTTGCTTGATAATCATAAGTTTGCCTTAATCCACTAGGAGTAAAATGAAGTCCTAAACATGTTTATATATGCATTCCTGCTAACATTCGTAATTCAAATTGAAAAGGTTGACAAAGGGAAACCTTTTAACGGTCATAAATCAAGACATTCAAATTTAGGTCCCGACAAAATAGGTCTGGACTAGGGCGCAGGCGCCCAAGTCCAGAGGCCTATTTTTAGTCTTGATTAAGCATTGAGATAGGCCCCTAAGCCCCATTTGTCATGGGTTTCAGGGGAATTTGCTCTGGGATAAGTTTTACACATGCATGATTAAACTAAGGGGACCTAGGAGCTAAAGTAGGAGGTAAAAAGTCCTACGAGGACATTTTACGACATAACATTTAGCTCCTACTTTAATGTATGTATGATCTTATGACCCATACATGCATTAAAGTACGGTCAAAAAATCAAACATGCCAAGCACATGAAGCTAAGGCATACACAAAGATTGAGGAACCATTTCTAGCCTCTAGTCTCAGGTAAGCACTAGAAGATACATTAAAGACACACAAGACACAATGAAGATAATAAGAATCACGCAAAACATTATGAATATAGTGAAGGCACACAATACACGATGAAGGCATGAGAGCAATCACACAAGACACGATGAATACATTGATATAACATTTTCATATATGAAATAAAATCCTAACTAAGGGGCGGGGGGAGCTCATCGCTACGCCCTTGAAACTACCAGAAACACGCAATACAAAACCCAAAATGTAGGGGAGCCCATCACTACACCCTTGATACTACACTAGGGGGAAAACACGCCAAACAAAACCTGAGTGTGGGGGATCTCATCGCTACACCCTTGATACCACACAAGGGGAAGACATAACAAACACATAAGAAAGACACATGGAATGCATGAGTGTCATATAGCATGCCATAGATATAATATACGTCTTATACACAATAAACACGAGCAATGGGAGGAGATTATTGCTAATTCCCACCATCTAAAACATGCCAAACACAACTGACAGTTGAGCTTATGCTACAACAACTGCCAAAAACATGCTTAAGGGAGGACAGCTCAAGATCCAACCCCGCCTCCCAATGAGGACTTTGTATAAAAGGATGTGCACTAGCTTAAGAGATACACCATCCCGCCTTCCGCAAAAGGGCTTTATATAAAAGGATATGCACTAGCTCAAGAGATACGTTATCTTGCCTCGTGGAGAGGGCTTTTTTTATTGCAATTTAGATAAGGATGTGCACTAGCTCAAGAGATATACCATCTTGCCTTGCGGAGAGGGCTTACAAACATGCTTTGTTAGTGTCAAAATAAACAAACAGATACCGTTATATATGCTCCCACCTTAAGGTGGTTGATACCACTTGCCGGTATCAAGAACATTAAGATAAAGTGAAAACACACAAGGGAAGAAGAGCTCTCGTAAAGCTCATGCCCCTGATGTGACATGTGCTTACGATTACTGAATGTTCCCACAAACACATTGATAAGATATGCTAAAATAATCAACAAGAAAGGTTAGAAATCTTACTCTAAGATATTAACAAAATCAAATCATGAAAGCTATGCATGAAAACAATCACATCAAGGACCAAGGCTATACTCATGGGTTGGGAGTTGAGTATAACCGTTGGGCTATACTGTAGGTAACTCAGAACTGAATGTAGCAACAAGGTGAGATACTGATTAAAGTGTACAAGAGCAAATTGAGTGGATTGTAAAATGTTAGTCACAAGGAATGCCATAAATGATATATCACACGGAGTGATTCTACTAGTCAAGCGTTAGATATGTATAAATCAACCCCATCTTCATATATGGACTAGGTCCATTTTTGCTTATTTGTTGAAGGGACACATGGTCCGTATTAGTATTTGTTTGTTTTTGTCATCCGCCGACTAGGTAGAACCACTGAAGAAGGTAAACAATAAAAATGAGAGAGGATAACAAGTGCCTTAGGAGCACCATGTAGGAGGATGCCCCAAAACACCCTCCGCAATGCTATGCCCCTAAGGTTCGACACACAACAATAAAATAGAGGGGAGGGATGATAGAAGAATGATGAAACAAATAGAAGAATGGTCACAATAGAGGCAGTCTCCTAGTATCCTTGACCTTACAAGAGTATCAAGGGTCATCCAAGGAGACCTAAACAACACATAACACATCACGGGGGAACACAACGCACACACACAGATATATATATTCATTTTATCTAAGAGGAGCTCAAACTTGTGAGCATCTTAGAAAGGTGCTCCATCAAGTTTTGTAAAAAGTGTGAGTATTTCATACCTGATTGATTCTTATTTCCAGAACGGTCATGCGGTGCTTGTGTCTCAAGTCCCTGTATATTTGAAATCCTTTGCTTCTTGTGAGGAGGGGAATCATTGCTATTTCCCACAGATGATAGCCGCCTTGTTCTTTTCCAGTCCTTTGCTTTCTTATTTTGATGAATGAGCCTTTCACGGTGGAATGGGATATTTTCCACCGTGGCAATCTTTTCTTGTATCATAATATTTTGTCAAGGTTGTTCAATTTGCGTATCTGGTACATTTTGGTTGACTCCTGATCCGTGAAGGGATAATGACGGAGGAACCTCAACATAGATACCTTTTCCTCGTGGATGGGGTGAGTCTTCAACCTTCTCCTTATCCACTTCTATCATGTCAACTATTTCATCATAATCAAGATAATCATCGTCAGTCCGTTCCATTGCATTTTGTTCTACCATATTATTGTCGCTATGCTTAGGAAATGGATTTGTAAAGATCTATAAATTCTAATTCAGAGGGGCAACTGACTTATTTCCATTGTCATTCACACAGTTACCTGTATTATATTAGAATCGATGAGGTCTTGAATTTCATGTTTAAGACGCATACATCGTTCGGTATCATGTCCTGCCGAGCAGTGATACTAACAAAAAGCATTAGCATCAAATGATGGTCCGTGTATCATGTTACTTTCAAATGGTTTCATAGGAGGAAGCTTCAAAAGATTGTTGCTTACTGCTTGATTCATAATTGATTAAAGAGAGTCATATAATGGAGTAAACTGTCGATGTTGTTGTTTGAATTGAAATGGTGCCCGTTTAGTATTACTAATAGTGGACACTTGTGATAGAAAATTATTTGAATGATGTCCATTGATCTTGATGAAACTCTTGTTATTCCTCTTAAAGTTATTTTGAGAAGGTCCAGCCGTGGATTGACCAACTTGAGCCGATGAGTTTTGATTCTCATACTGACTAGACGAAAGCTGGTAATCACGAAGGGTTGTGCATAAATGTTGAAAAGATCTATACTTCATCAAGAGGATTTTATCATGGATGTTAGGTTGTAAATTTTCAATGAATACCTTTTGAAGATCTTCATCTTTAATCGGGTATTGTATTTGCGAGATGAGACCTTGATATCGACTAATGAATTCTGTCAATTTCTCTTTCGAACCTTGTTTACAATGAACCAACTCAATCAAAGAGACCGTAGGTCTAATGTTTGATTGGAAGTGTTGTAAGAATTGATCAACTAGCTGTGAGAAAGAGTTTATTGAATTCAGAGGTAAATAGAAGAACCATTCCAAAGTAGTAACTTTGAGAGATCGCAGGAAGAGTTTCGCTAGCAATTCCTCTTCAAAGAAGAAATCACTACACATCGTCATGAATGTTGCCACATGAGTATTAGGATCACCTTTACCACCATATTTTTCAAATTAAGGAGTCTCAAAATTTTTAGGCATAGGAGTTCTTAAGATTGCATAAGATAAAGGACTACGAGCATGATATGTTGGTAAAGTAGGTTGGGAAGAACTAGTCAAGTTTGTCACCTTCTGTTGTAAAGAAGTCATTCCTTGCAAACGTTGGTTTAAGAGGGCATCATTAGGAGATGCGGTTTGTTGTTGAGAAGAATTTGAAGCTATGGTCATAAAATTTTGAGGTGATTGGTTGTGAGTGGTAACGAAAGGTGGTTGAGAACAACTGTAAGTGAAAGGTGGTTGAGAATAGGTGGAGTGGAGAGGTGGTTGAGAGTGATTATTCATATAAGAAGTCACCCTAGGTGCTAGGTTTTGATAATTGAATTCCACAACCTTGTAATTCTGTGAATTAATGCCATTAGATACTCCAATACAAGTGGTAGAATTACTACCAGCTTGTGCATTAGTAGTGAGGATTGATGATGTAAAAGTAGACATTCTGGTAGTCGGTATGGGTATCGATACTTGTGTATGATTTGGTGACAACATATGGTTAATAGTATTTGCATAGTTAGTCACTGTTATAATGTTGTTATGCACTATATGGGCTAGTCCATGAAGTGTATTAACACCATCTTGTCCTTCTTTAAATAACTCTCTTAGACTATGAATAATAGGTACGACCTCTTCAGCTATCCTTTCTTTTTCCACAAATGCTTGAAAATCATCTAGTTCCTTATCGAGTTTGTTTATTTGATCATCAGGTACATGTGTTATCACATCAATAGGATATTAAAAATCATGAAATGTTTGTTCTTCCATTGTAGTTGTAGGAGGTATGATATCTTGCAAAGTTTGTGTTTCACCTTTTGTAAAATAGATGTTTAATGGATTTTCTGATGTTGGTACATCGTTGCTATCAGGAGCACTAGAACCCATTAATCTAAGACTTCTCCTTAGAGGGATGTTTCTATTAGGGCAGTGGGTTATATGACTCATGCAAAAACATACAACGCTCAATGCACAAAACTAATAGAACAAACCCAAGGAGCAAGATATGCTTGTTGAAATACACAATGTGTAATTAGAAAAATGCCAATTTTTAATCTAGAGCATTTAATGATGCCAAATTTTCAAATGACCAATAAATATATGCTTGAAAATTAATTCGAAATCTAAAATTAAATATATTTATGACAAGTGCAATGAAACAAAGCAAAGCTACGCTTGTTTATGAACCTAAAATGCTCAAATTTTTCACTTTTTTCAATGTAAATGTGCTAATGATGCAAATGTAGATGCAAAAACATACAATGAAGAAAAACTATAGTCCAAAATCAGATCTGAAAGAGTGTTTAAATGAGTAGTAAAATCTGAAACAAGATTTTAACTACAAACCCTAGCTTTTGAAATTATTAGGTTATATGAAAAAATGCAAATTTCAAGTAAAACCCTAGCAAATGAGATATGCAATGAAATGATGAAATACTGTAATTTATCTCAGATCTGATATAAATATCAGAAAATTAAATGTTTTCAATGATATGCAAGTAAAATAGTGCAAACTATGCCTTAATGCAAGCCTAGGATGCTTAAATTTTAATTTTTTCCAAATGCATGCAAATTTTTTGAATGTTTGATGATGAATATGATATAGATGAATGCAAAAATGATTTACAACACTCAGAAAGATGCAAGTTTAGTAAAAACATAGGTTCCCCAAAATGCTATATATGAAAAGTGGGAATGAGGTTGAAGTGTGGTTAATTAGATTCAATCAACCCTTCTTTCACATATACATTCAAGGACAACAATCGAGCCAAGTCATTACAGATGAGGAGGACTTTAGCTATAGGTTGATGTCACTTAGGAATGATAAGAAAGATAGAATAGATTGATAGTTATGTCAAACCCTAGTCTGATTAAGATTAAAACCCTAATTATATGATTCTGGATACAGGCAGACAAGATATGACAAATGATCACATAGGAAGGCACTAAATGCAGATTAGAAACATACCAGGATTCATATTTCCAAAGGTGGAAACTTTAGGGACATTGGGGCGGGTGCCCTAGTGTAACAAGCCACTTTTTCTCTAGATCTGGAACTGTGAGGTGATGAAGGCTGCAACCTGCTTCAGAGTTTTTGACTACAACAGTCAGGAGGACACAGAGGTAGGTGCCCTTGTCCAAAAAGGAATAATCTCCACTCTTTTTTCAGATCCTGAATCTATATTTTCTACTCTGATCTTCTACAACTCCACTCTACAAGGTCCTGCACCTATAACCTGTAATCACCAGAGAGGGGTTGGGGGTTGTGGTGTTTAGGACCTTGCCTTAGTCAAGCCCCGAAATAGCATTCAAGCCTTCCAACACCATTGTTAGATAGAGTGCGTGTCCTTGGTGGACAGAGGCAAAATCCAAATGATGAAATAACTTGATTGAAGCACAATAAGATATCACCTTAGAGGTGAAAACCCTCACGGAGATGAAGAGCCTTCAAATCATGAGGAGATGAGTTGATGAAGCCAAATCTGCAACAAACACATACAAACACAACACAATACTACTCTGCAACACAATGAATGCCTTGAATGCTCTTTGTTTGATAATCATAAGTTCACCTTAATTCACTAGAATTAAAATGAAGTCCTAAACATGTTTATATATGCATTCCCGCTAACATTCGTAATTCAAATTGAAAAGGCTAACAAAGGGAAACCTTTTAATGGTCATAAACCGACACATTCAAATTTAGGTCCCGTCAAAATAGGTTTGGACTAGGTCGCAGGTGCCCAAGCCTAGAGGCCTATTTTTAGTCTTGATTAAGCATTGAGATAGGCCCCTAAGCCCCATTTGTCATGGGTTTCGGGGGAATTTGCTCTGGGATAAGTTTACACATCCATGATTAAACTAAGGGGACCTAGGAGCTAAACTAGGAGGTAAAAAGTCCTAAGGGGGCATTTTATGATATAACAAATACAAATGGAGTGATGAAGATGTTAAAAGTGTTTCACAAAAGTTAATGTAGACACTTTTAATATTTCTTGCAAAGAAATGTTAAATAGATGTCAAATTGCTTATGTTGAAATACACAATGTGTAATTACAAACATGTGAATTTTTAAACCAAGGTATGAAATGATGCAAAATTTTCAAATGAAAAAATAAAATATGCTATAAATTGATGCTATATCTGATTTAAAAATTGTTTATGATAGCAGCAAAATCTGAAATAATATTTTGACTACCAACCCTAGCTTTTGAAATCGACTAGGTTTTAGGAAAAATGCAACTTTTCAACAAAACCCTAGAAAATGAGATCTTCAAATGCAAGGTACAATATCATGAAATGATTTTATGCTGTAATATGAATTAGATCTGATGTAAAAATCAGATATTTAAATCTTTCTAGGTTGATTTATAACATATGCAATGAAACAATGCAAAACTATGCCTTTTGCAAGCCTAAAATGCTTGATTTTTTCACTTTTTTCAATGCAAATATGCAAAAGATATCTTAAAACAGTGAGGATGATAAGGTACAACAGCCTAAAAACCTTTAATCAGTCCAATAATGCAACAAGATTCACCACAACACACCAATCTTGAAACCCTAGGTTGAAGATTAGCTAGATTTACTTAAAAATGCAAGGATTTTTGAAACCCTAACAATGGAATTAAGCTATGAAACTATGCAAAATGATGAATGAAATGAATTCAATCAAATCTAGGGCAGAAAATAGCTCAAATCTGATGCAAGAAAGTTTCCAAAGTGTAATCTCCATGGGTTCACCAAAATGTTATGTATGAAAAAGAGAATGAAGAAGACTAGCATGCACACTAGATCAAACCCTCTTCCACAATAACATTCAAGGACAAGACCAAGCCAAGTCACTACCAAAGGGAGGTGGAATCAACTACAGATCTTGTACTCTTGTTTTCTATGGAAATATATGATTTAATCAAGCCTTTTTATCAAACCCTAGGTCAAACATGCACTAAACCCTAGTTCTATAATGAACAGAGCATAACTTTAAAACGAAGATAGATACGGACAATCTGAAAGAAGCACTAAGATCAGTGAATAGAGGAGAACCTGATTCCAAAAGTAGAGGTGTCAAAAGGGTGAAATAGGAACCACCCAAGCCTTGGAAGTGAGAATCTGCCAAAAGTCAGAACTGAGAAAATGTTCCAGAGACTGCTCTAAAGCCAAAAAGTCAAAAGACTAGGGTTCCAACCACCCAAGTCTTTTCGGGGGAATATTCCAAAACTTTTTTCGGATCCTAAAATCCTGATTCCTACACAGTCTTCCTGCATCTTCACTTTTCCTAAATCATGTACTTGTAACCTGCACACAAGATGACAAGAGAGGGTTTGGGGGGTTATGGTGTTTAGGGATTTGCCTCAGTCAAACCCTGGAAAGACATTCAAGCCTTCCAACACCATTAATAGATAAGAGAGCATGCCCTAGTAGGGCAGAGGCTAAACAAAATGATGATAGAATGATTTAAATAACAATGATATCACCTCAGAGGTGAAGCCCTTAGGAGAATGAAGATCCTTCAACTCATAAGGGGATGGATGATGATTCCAAATTTGCAATAACACACACAATACAAACACATATCTGCAACAATAACACAACAAATGCCTTGAATGCTCTTTGCTCCAATATCATAAGTTTGCAATATCCCTCTAGGTTACAAATGAATTCAAAAACACACTTATATATGCTTTCCCCCTAACATTCATGAAATTAAATCACAAAAGCCAACAAAGAGGAACATTTTTAAAGGTCCTATGTCGACATAGCATTAATTGGCCCCAACCAATCAAGGAGGACTTGGGTGTTGGTGCCCAAGTCTAGGACCCCTTTTTTCTGAGATGAGATTAAGGAAGGGCCCAAGGTCCCAAATTCACATTGTTGCCAGACAATCTCTTCGAGATGATCAATTATAATGCATAATGTAATTACAGAGACTAGGAGATCAACACAGAGGTAAAAAGGTAAGTGTCCATTTTTTACTCCATAATAGCTTCAAACACCCTTCAACCTCCCCCTTCCATTCAACCCTAAGTCTACTAGCAAGAATTCTAGCCCCATTCACCCCAAATACAAACTAAAGAAGGACCGGGTTTCCCCCAATCCTAAACCCATTGCGGATCCCATTTTGATGTTCCTAACCTTGCCACCCAAATATCTATTGATCCCAACCTAGCTAATCCTATGCCCTCCACCAACCCCTCGACTGCTAAGCAGGGTGAGAATTGCCAGAATTGTATCAATCTGAAGGATAAATTGGAGAAATTATAAGAAAATCTCCAATTGCACAATATTGTCATGAAATGGCTATTGTCCCAACAACATACTTCTAAGTAGAGGACTCTGAAGGTGGAACTAGAGGTTTTCAAGCACAAGGAATGGCATGGTGACTAGGTTGATGAGGAGATATGGGGGGAGGTGGAAAAATTTGCAACCACATTTGATAGATGGGAAGGCCTGAAATAGAGCATTACTAAAATTTAGAAAAAATAGAATGATCTCAAGAAAAACCTTGCTAAGGTGGTCTCTTTTAGTAAGGAGACTATAAAGAACTCATCGACCAACTTACATGTTCTCCAGTCTGAGCTCCAGAAATGCCAGAGGGACAAGTAAGAAGGGCCAGCCAGGAGGACTAGGGCTAGAACCATGAAACAAAAAGAGAAAGTAAAAGGCACTAAGGAAGACCTTGATGTTGTTATCTTCATTAACAAGGTGGATTTCCTCAACAGAGAGTGGCAAGTTTCCAGTGGTCTGCAGAAGTTGACAGACATAAAATAATCTTGTGGTTTTTTTTCTTGTTCCTTTGTTGTTCCATTGTCATTCTTCTTGTTTTCTACTATTTTTGTTGGTTTGGATTGATTTGTGTAGTTGTTAGTCTCCATTCTCATGAGACTCTTTCCATCTGCATTTTGGTTATTTTCTATCAAAGGGTTTGGGACCTTTCAATCCCATTTTCTACTAATATCAAAAACAAGATCCAGGGTTTTTCTTTAAAAAATAAAATAAAATATGTTTTTTTAAGAATAATAAAATATTCATTTTTAAGGCATAAAAGAGGGTGGTGGTGGTGCCTCGTAAGAGGTCGGCCTCCTATGAGACTGTCACGACCCCATGAAAGGGACTTTCAGCACCCATAGGGTTTGTGACCCTTGTGGGCAGTAGGGTTGGGCTAACCCGCCTCGGCCAACAAACAACATTACATTTAATTTGTTTAATTTGTTTATTTTTAAAACTATTTAATTTTCATCTTTATTTTGAACTCTGTCCCATTTAGACTATGTGGGTGTGGCTCTCTACCATCCTATTTTTTTTGTGTGAATATTGTACTATTGCTTTTTTAATATAAAGTGAAATAGGAAGTATTCAATAATATTAAAAAATAGTGCCTCATACATATAAACATATTTAATATTATTAATATATATTTCTAGATTTATTGGTATCTCTCTTTTTTTACCCTATATTTTAATATGTACAAATATGTATGTATGTATGCATGCATTTTATACATATGCATTTATCTTTGTTTGTATATATTATTTATTCATTTTTTGCATATTATGTATATGTGTATGTATATATTTCATATATATAAACACATACAAATATATATACATTTGTGTTAATGCAAATATTTTTCTTCCTCTTTTCTTTTATTCAATAAAACAAGAATCTATACATTTTCATAGATAGATTATTATTATTTTTAGAACAAAAGGAAGAATAGTAGATTTAAGTGTATGTTCATTAAACCCCCCACACACAATATGTATTCACTTGAAAGCAAAATCAACAACTATTTTAATAGTTTTAAATGATGAAAATGAGGAAAAATAATAGATGTATTATTTTTTGAAACAAGAACAACAAAATTTAAAACCACATACACACATTTAAATGTCTTCTTTTCATTTCATTCATATGTTATACAAACAAGAGATGCATTGTGTCTGATTCCTTTGGTGAGGTGTGTGATTTGTTATTTGATTTAAACTAATATTGTTAGAATTATAAATTTACCAATACTATTAACATAATGAAATTTTATGGAATTACTTGACAAATAAAAGATGAATTGTAATGCTCCAAGCTTTTTCTTGAGATATTAACAAGGAAAAGATGACCGAAAAAATTTCACATAACAAAAGTGGTAATAAGCAGTTGTAAGAGATACACAATAGACTCAAGAGATGTCTAGGGTCACTTGGCTATGAAGTGCTATTTGGTGCTGATGGCGACGAAACTGGCAGAGGTGATGACTACCTATGTTGCTCTGCTGGATTTAAGCCCCATGTGTTGGGAGGGACCAGGGGTTATGACCCTTAAATCAAAATCACTCACCTATCAATGACCACTGGTCAATTATTAAAATCGTAGGAAAATAAAATAATTGCCAAAAAAATTATTGAAACTGTCGAATAAAAATAAAACCCTAATGTCAACCAAAAAACTATCGACCAAAGTGATAAATTGCCAGATAATTCAAAATTCCATAAACTAAAGCCCACAAGAAAATATCAAAACTACCAGACAAAGATGAATGATGTAGAGACTATGTCATGGTTGTATGGTTCGTACAATAGTCCATATAGTACGGATTCCATACAGATTGTATGAAAATTTTCATCAAAAAATCCTTAAGACCCCAAAAAATGGATGAATTTTTTTTTGCCTCCAAAATATAGAGTGTTATATGTCAAAATTCATCTCTCAATCCTTCTTGATGCATGATCATCTGAGTTCACAAGCAATCTTGCATCAACCAAAAAGATTTTCAGGTTCCAATTCTGTTTTGTTTTATTTTTGTTGGTTTTTGCAGTGTTTTGATTTAGGAGGTTTTCCAAATTCAATCAAGTCAAGTTGAAGACATCATTGTGAAGAATGGCCAAAAGGGTATCTTGAGTTTTAATTTGGTGAAAATTTGAGCAAATTTGACTAAGTTATGAGAAATTGAAGTTTTGGGCTGCTTAGGAACAAAATCAAAGTTTTTGGGTGTTCCTTGAACACCGAAAATGTTTGCCAATTCCTATTCCCTTCAAAAATCCCAATATATTATTAAGCATTGACAATTTGGCCTATTCTTAGAACACGGGAAAAGCTCGAATGTTGCACAGTTCCACCTAACTAGGAAATCTCCAATCACTGGAACAGCTCCTATTGTCTTCAAAATTGCCAATGAAGTTTTCCTACTTATACTTTTGAGGAAAGTTCATGGAGTTCCAATTGAAGTTGAAATCACCAATAACTTGGAACAGTTCCAAGTCTCCTTGAAAACTTCGATGAATGTCTTTTTGTAGCCTTAAAGCAAATCGGGTAATTCCTACTTAGTAGTAAATTCCCGACAAAAGGGAACACTTAGCTCTTGCTATGGAAATCAGGATATCGGGTAGTTCCAGGAACACTGGAAACTCCTGATAACTTTTTTGCTCGTCTTCAAAACATTGATGCACTATTACAAAAGCTATTTTATTTCTACATAGGTGTCGATGGGTGGCTAAACAATAGGGACACATGTCAGAATTGGGTTATAAGACCTTTGGTGATTCAATTTTACAATGTAACTGATTTTGAACAGTTCAACTTCCCTAAATGTGTAGTCTAAAGGGATGAATGTATGCAGTTTTGGGGGTTCGATAGAAAAGTAATTCAAACTACAAGACTAGTAAATTGAGGTGAGTGGATTGGCTCAAATAATCTAGGAATTGGGGCAAATTGATTGTGTAACCATTGTTTTCATATTGAATTGTAATTCCTGAGCATTGTATTGCTACATATAAATTAAGATGTTGTGTTTATTTGTTTATTGTCAAAATCTCTTTGTTGTGGTTGCGTGATTGGGTTGTTTGATAAGATCCCCTCATCATGACTACATTACTTTCAGATGTAATGGTAAGGTCTATTTTGCATGAGGATACACAGTATGAAACTTTTTGGAAAAGACTCTCCAAAATGAGGGAATGGAATTGTAGATCTGAATCTATGATACCATGTAAGAGTCACATAATACTCAAGAGATTCCCAAGATCACCTGCAATCAAAACAACTTTCCAAAACAAGAGAAAAGCAATAACAATTCTATATTGCCAAAGAATGACAATGATGCATATAAGGTACAAGATACACAATATATGACCCACACATATGTATAATGAGAGCCCTTGTGTATGTAAGCAAGGTTGAGAGCGAGGACAACATGTGATCATGACAAGTGTCTTTATTTTATAACATGAGACACAAATATTAAATGCCCTAAGTAAACTTAACTAGACAAGTGTGAATATGACCTAATATGGAACTAGTTAGGTAATATACCCTGTTCACACCAACTTCAACCATGTAACATACCAACATGCCTAAGGTGTCATATGAAACCCATGATCACACACTTAGCACATACACCAATGCATAAGAAAGGTGACACAAGTGGAAGACTTAACTCTACCATGGGATAGAACACCATGGTTAGCATAAAAAATGAGGCATGAAAGAGAGACATGATTCCCAAAACTATTGGATCACCTTCATAACATCTCTACTAAACCACCCTCTAAATTCTCCAGTGTTATGACAAGTAGAAAAGATAAAACTGCCAAATTTGGGTTTTTGAAGGAACTTGTAGGTGGGTTGAACTTCGAACTTGAGTTGTAATTCACAACTCTACACATAGTTCAAACTCAAACTTCATGTTGAAATCATAATTTGTAACTCAACAAACAGAGTCAGGTTTGGGTTTCAGGATGCAAATGCACTCACACCCTCATAGACCTTGGTTTCTATTGACATCTTCCAAAGTGCAAATGAACCCCAATTCCTAGGCTAGAAGGATGTTTGGACTTCAAAAACTTCTTGCAACTCGCATTCTACAAGTGCAATCAAGTTCTAGACTCTGGACTAGCATCACATTAGACTTTGGAACCCACTTACACATCTATAAAAGTGCAAGTTGACATCGAACTGCAGATTCAACGATAATATAGACTTCAAGGAACATCAACAATCTACACTATGCAAAGTGTAGTTGACCTCCAAATCCCAAATACTTGATACCTTCAACTCTAAATTCTTGATGCAGTCTACACTACACAATGTGCATTGGGTTTCTAAACTCTGGCCCTACTGCACTTCAGGGTTTGGGGACTAGCTGCAAAATGCAACTCAAACTGGCAACCCCATTTTGTAATTTAGTTTAGACTATATCTTTGACATGCAAAATAGAACATAGAAAAGAACTAAGGTAGGGAAAATAACATGGTTTGTCTTCACTCTTTGAGGTGTAATTTCCTTGATTTTTGAGCTATTTAGAAATGGTCTCAAAGATACGATCCTGGGGTTTTGGGCTCTAACTTGGCCACATAAAAACCACTAGAAGTACATTGATCCCAAGATAATAGAATTTAAGTGAACCTCACTTTAAAATCCAAGAAATTTTTTAAGTAAAAATAACTTACAATTAAAGTAAATACAACAATACTACATATTCACCATACCATCAAGATGACTAAGCTCTCAGCACACCATCCAAGTATCCTATAGATCCCTAAATCTCCCAATGATGGTATAGCACCACCCAACCATGTGGTACCCTTAGGTCCACCCCATTGTACTGAGAGACGAATGCAAGGATACAAACACACTCACACAAAGCAAAGAGATGTGGAAACATACATGCCAATCAATAAGTAAATCCCAACACAAGTTTATGCCCTTACACTCCTAGCAACTTAGACTTTAGGGTCTGACTTACATTTTGTAACATGGAAAATGTCGAGTCAACTCCAAACTCTAGCCCCCTAACAAATTTAGACTTTGGAGTTTGATATATATTTTTCACCATGAAAAATGAAAATAGGACTCTAAACTCTAACCTTCTTGCAATTTGGACTTTGAAGTTCGATTTGCAATAGCAACCTACAGAAAATATACAAGTCTAAAAACAAGCTAAAATTTTGCAAATAATGAGGCATAACTTCCTTGATTTTCATGCTAAATAAAAATGACTTGGACGAAACATTTTGAGCACATGTGGGATCTATGTTGGCCAAACAAGAACCCCCAAAATGGGCACAATTTCATAAACACAAGGTGAAACATAACTCATGTTTCATTGTAACCTAAACATAGCAAAACACAACATGATATCAATCATCATCAAAGCATGAAAAGTAAACTAATCTACACATTATATTATGGCAAGCACAATCAAATGATTCTATTTTAATACACATCATGTATACATAGCATAAAATGATAAACTGAAAGAATGCAAATGAAACCACCATCCCCAAACTAGGTATATAATCATGGATTACAAATTCAATTATGGATCAAACAAATTGAACCAATGAGTTACAAAGTCTTGAATATATACATTTGCTAATAAATGATATCATAAAGGAACTACACTACTACATCAATAAAGGAACTTTACACACTCTCCATATATATCCACCAATCTAGCTAGCCCCAATGGTGGTGGAGTGCCACCCAACCATGTAGAACTCTCAAACCCATGCCTATGAATTGGGAGACTATCAATCAAGCAATCATACACATGCATGTAAAACAAGTACAAGGTTAGATAAAATTCATGGTATCACACATACCAAGAACATACACATTACAAATCAAGTACATAATATAAAGATGTGGAAACAACCACCACAATCAAGTAATGAGTTGGCATAGCATCATACTCAAGCATAAAATCTCAAGGACACATTGGTTACCAATTACCCAACAAAGATAAGGAAAAAGGACTACTAAGCATCAAACATAGAGTGTCATCATTATCTTGTATGATCCCCTAAACAGGCCTTTAGTACAAGTAACAACATTAGTGCTAACTTGGTTTAAATTGTATTTTAATTGTTTAGATTCCCAATTTTACTTTATCTCATTATGTTACCTATATGAAACTTCTTATTGGGATGTCCCCAATCTCAAAGGTACAACATGGTTCCACTCTACTCCTAACCTTAGTATCCAATCTTAGGTCCAAAAGTCAACCTTCACCCCTATGGTCAAGGCATGAAAAACAAGGTCAAAGTTTGTGATCCTTGCATCATTCACCCACCAAAGTAAGGCATGGAGAATGAGACCTTCCAAGTTGAATATCCCCACATCCAAAGGTTGGAAAACATAATTCAAAAGCCAACCTTAGCACAAAAATCAAGGCACAAAAAATGAGGTCAAAGTTTGTGATCCTTGTATCTAAAAGGTTGTGAAAATCAAAAGATTCATGAAACTTTTTGTTTCATAAAAGAAAATATTTAAACATGGTTTAAATATCAATTTTCATATTTCAAGTAGGAAAAATAATAAAAATCCCCAAATCCACAATTGATGACATCATCATGAACCTTCAAAATTTATCTCACAAAATACAAAAAAAATCTAAATCTAAATATACCCTTTGGTGCCCAAAATGCACAAGAATGAACATTCCAACTTTCAAGGGATTAGAAAGGATTCTAAGAAAATTTTTCCATAACCTTGGCTCTATTTTGCACTTTTCAAATTAAAAACAATGCAAAATTTAAACTATGAATTACATTAAAACAATCCTATAAAAAGGAATCCATATGCATCCACCTATTATGGGCATGGCAATTGAAGAAACATCCTTTCAATGCATAAAATCACAAGGGAACTACCTTTCAAATTTAATTTGAAAATAATGGAGAAGAGATGGTTTTCTTTGAGCATACACCTTCAATAAGCTTTGTTACTCACAAGCAATCCAATTCTCAAGCCATTCCACTCCCAAGAACAATCCAAATCCAAGCATATCCATTTATATGAATTTTTCTCTTAAGGAGGAACGAAAGGGTTTTCAAACCAAAATAAAAACATGAGTGAATGAAAACAAGTCTTTTCCTTTTCTTTTTACCCAAAATTCTCTTTTGCTTTTCTTTCCATTTTCCATTTTTTAGGAACAAATGTTCAAGTAATAGCTTTTTCAACAATTAGATAATTTACACCTAAATTATTTTCATTATTTATTTTCTTCCAAACATTAAACAAATTATGTTTTCACCAAATATAAACTAAAGTTAATACATTAAAATTAGCTTATAACTAATATTTTTTCATGCAATAAACCAAATATGGAAGTACCACAATTTCATTAAATTTGATATTTTCCCAATTGCTAAAAGGGGTTGAAATGAATTAAACTTAAATAAATTTAAATTAAATTCCCAATTATAGTGGTTTTATTTCTCATAATCCAATATATTATTTCTAAAGAACAATTAAATATATTTTAATTTTCTTTCACTAGATATAAAATAATGCAATAACTATCTTTTTCCACTAAGGCATATGTTGTTATATGGAGCCTAATCAGACTCGGAGGTTAAATTTTCCCCACTTTTATCAGCGCGGTTTCCCCCCAAATTATTAACGGGGGTTTGGGGGCAACACCCCTTGCGTCGGGAGTTATTTTTTCTATTGGCCGACATAAAAAAAACCTATTTTGTAACCGACATAAGTCTTGATAAAAATGGCTAAGGGTTAGGGTTTCCATTGAGATATTGTATTGTAGCATTTGCTGTGGTATTGAGTTGAAAGGATTGTTGGTTGTAATCGGTTTGATTTGCTGGATAATAATATTGGACTCTCTGTTGGTGGATGTAGCCCAAGTTTGGGTGAACCAAGTTAAAACTTGTCTCTCACTGTTATTATTTATGTGTATTTTTCATTCCTCTGTTTAATCTTTATTTGCATTTAATTGATATCTTCTGCATGCAATTCCTAACAGCATAGATATTACCTTTCTGACTCAAAGCATAAGGAATCATAAACACAATGAACACACATTTTGAAATAAATTAAAATGCAACAAAATAAGATAAAACAACCACACACAAAGGACTCCCTCACTTTATGATTTTTGAACAAATGATATGGATTCCAGAATCGACATCAATTCAGATCCAATTTTTCATAAGGTTTCACAGGATATTTTCCACCACTTAATCAAGTGAAATGGGGGAATAAACACAACATATTTGTCCAAACCAAACTATCTCCAAATAACTATCGTTGGGGCTAAAACCTATGCCTACACACTCAATAAAACATCAAGCATACTTGCTCCATACATGATAGTTGAAACATAAAATAAACACCCAACGTGATATACATGTATATAATGGAACACATTAATAATTGCATCATTTGATAATCAAAGCCACATGATTCAAGAATACAAGTGCAAAAATGGATAATTATCATAAACATAATGTTGAACTAGATAATCATAATCAAATCACATATAATAGGTATAGTGACAACAGTGACAATAAGACATTGAAATAGCCCATCATGTAGAAATCCATATATGTGAATCCAAGCATATAATCATCATGACATACATTTCCTATAATACACAGTCAGACAACATATGCCAATATAAAACCTCATTGATAATGTACATCGATGGTAATCCAAAGAATCACATAAGGTGATAAAACATGCATCAAGTCATAACATAAGTACCCAAGGCACACAATTAGATTACATTAATGGCAATACAAGGCCTCATCAAAAGGTTTAGTACAAGGATCATATAATACACTAGTTGGCATTACACTTCAATTAAAAAAAACTCATTATTATATTTCCTTTATCTATAACTGCTCACATTTACTTGGATTCATTTCTTGAGGCATAAATTTCAAGTTTTTAGTAAGTTTAAATATTTTAAATTCCTTGTTGAAATTTAAATGGATTAGAAAATAAAATTATTAAGGTTAGATAATGGATGGGAATATTGTTCTAAAGAAATTGACAATCTCTATAGACATGTAGGTATTGTGAGATAAAAAATAACATGAATAAGACATTAATAGATAGAACCAAAGGTATGTTGAGTAGTACTTAGTTGGATCAATGTTTTTGGGTTGAAGCAATAAGTACTAGTCGTTATTCGATGAATAGATCTCCACATTTTGCTCTAGTTGATAAAACCCCATATGAAGTGTGGATGGGTAAGAAACCCTCTATTTCACACATTAGAGTTTTTGGTTGTGAGGCTTTTGTTCATGTGCCTAATAAAAAATGGCCTAAGTTAGATTTCAAGGATAACAAATGTATTTTCATTGGTTATGGTGATAATGTTAAGGGTTATAATATTTAGAATCCTCTATCCTTAAAAATGGCATATTCTAAAGATGTGATTTTCATAAAACTTAAGTCTGATTAGGTACAACCAAAAGAAAAAGAAAAGAAAATCATGCATTTTGAAACCAAATAAGAGAAGTTGGAAGATGCATAGGTGGAAGAACAATAGGTTGGATAAGAGGATGTAGAGGAAGAAGAAGGTTTAGATTTAGAGAGTTTAGAGGAATTGTTGCAAGTATGTGCTATTGGTGTTGTCATTGATGTCAACAAGCTTGTTTTGTCATTGGTGTCAACTGTGTCTATTGATGAGGTTGTTGTTGTTTGATTGAGTTGCTTTCTTGAAGATGATTTGGTTGCCTTGGAGAGATGTTGAATATGTTAATACTATGCTCCTGATGGTCAGTTTCGAAGTGCTTTTGAGAAAATTTGATTAATAAAGGAAACAATGTGTTGAAGATGTGTTTTGGCTTAACAGAGTAGTGTTATGGTTTTTCTCCACATTTATTCCTTATTGAAGATCTACTTGTGCGGTTTGGATATGTTGTTCAGAGATGTTCAGAGTTTTTATATTCCAAATTTGGTGCTCCGGTTTGTTGTGCAGAGAAAGTTGTGTTCACTAGTGTGTGGACTGTGTTTCTGGGTTGTGCAGAGGTGTTTGCGAGAAACTATTTTGCTCCGCATTTCTCCGCAGATTTGTTTATGGATTTGCAGTTCTAAATTTATGCTTATAAGGTCTATATCTTTCTTCAGTTCAAGTGGTTCATGGTTTGGTGCTCCGCAAGTTCATTTATTGAGTTGCAGTTGATGACAGAGTAATCTAAGTGCTTGGGTGTGAACTTTCTTCAGGTGAAAGATGTTGCAAAGGATTTTGTTGGTTTTCAGGTGCTTGTGGATGTTTCTAGATCATGTTCAAGCTTGGTGTGTGGTCTGCATGTCATCTTTTGGTTTTGAGGAAGTGTGCACTTAAAATTTCTTAGTGTTAATACAAGTTTGGCTGACTTGGTTGTTTACACTAATTGCGGTTGTGCTTCGTTGATTATGGAAGAATGGAATAACATGTAAGAGTGGATTTGGTCTGTGCTAAGGTGTGATGTGGTCTGCATTCATTCCTTTCCTCTACAAGAATGTTTTGGTCTAGACCTAATTTGAATTTTATGGGCTAAGATGTGTTGCCGACATTGGAGAATGATTTCAAGGTTGATGATGGTATAAATAAGTGACAAGGATTCATGACTAAAGGTATGCACAATGCATATGATGTCTGTGATGTGAATTTGATTAGTGCAGTAAGATCTTTCATGTGTTAGGCTACTGGATGTAGTGAGCAGAAGGTGTCTACTATTTTTCAGTGTTGCTATGAAGGTGATGTTTGTGTTGTGGTGAATATTTCAAGCTTCATTGGAACTGTACTCCATGCATAGGTTAGATGCAATTATAGTAGTTCATCCCTAGCAGTGAGCCTTCTCTTCTCTCTTTCTTTTGGGCAGTGAGCCTTTCTTTCTTTCTTTTGGGTAGTGAGCCTTTTGTAATTCAGTGTTGCTACTACTTTATATTGTGAGCTAATCCTCATCGTGGTTTTTCCCTTCTTGGGTTTTCCACATAAAATATGGTGTTGTCTTGTGTTTGGTGTTGTCATGATTCAGCTTCTATTATTTTCTTTTCATGCTTAATCATCATAACAAGTTTAAGGGTTAATTAAGCTAATGTGGATCTGAATGTTCGTGAGGGTTTGAAGTTTATGATACAACTGATTCACCCCCCCTCTCAGTTGTCTTGTGCATTCAACATGAATAACATGAGGAGCCTCTTACTACACCCATGTGAATGTCCATGAGGCAACATAAATAGTTGATAGGTATATCCCACTAGATTTTTGTTATGTATTTGCTTTATCTTGTATTGAAAATGAATCTAGATCTATGAAGGAAGATCTTTCTTTGAAGGAGAATGAGTCTTGGATGGAGGTCACAGAGGATGAAATGATAGCCTTGGATATGTGTGAGATTTTGGAACTAGTTGAGCTACTCAAGGGAAGGAAGCTTATTGTTTGCAAGTGGGTGTTTAGCAAGAAATTTGAAGTAGATGGATAGTTGGAAAGGTACAAGGCAAGAGTAGTGGAGAAAATTTACTCCTAGGTTGAAGGGGTTGATTTCAGTGAAATTTTCTCTCTTGTTGTAAAACTAACTTCTATTGGATTGTTAATTTCTATTGCTACTTCTTGTGAATTAGAAGTAGAGAAAATGGATGTTCAAACTACATTTTTACATGTGGATCTTGAGGATGAAATTTATATTAAATATCTTGATGGTTTTGTGGTAAAAGGGAAGGAAAACATGGTTAATAGGTTGAAGCGATCATTGCATGGTCCAAATTAGTCACCTCAGATGTGGTATTAGAAGTTCAATGTTTTCACATTGGAACTTAATTTTGTTAGAAGTGAATGTGATTATTGTGTTTATTTTGAATTGATTGATGATCAATTACTAATCACTATCATGTATGTTGATGACATATTTTTTAGACATAGTAAGGGTATGATTAGGGAGCTCAAAACTCAATTATCTACCAGTGCATTTGACATGAATGATTGGGGCCTACAAAATACATCTTAGATATGGAGATCAACAAGGACAAAGTTGGTAGAAAACTTTGGTTTAGTCAGAGCATGTTCAAACTATTTTATAGTGGTTTGCTATGGAAAACTATAAGCCAATAAGTATTCATTTATTAATCGATACTAAGTTATTATTGGATTAGTGTCCTAAGTTAGATGATCCTTTGGAGGATATGTATAATGTTCTTTATGCTAGTGTCGTAGGTAGCCTAATGTATGTTATGATTTGTACAAGACTAGGCATTGCACAAGCAACGTGAGCTCTTAGCAAGTTTTTGTCTAACCCTAGTAGAGAACATTGGAATTATGTGAAAAAGGTTTTTAGATATTTACAATGGAATTTTGACTATTGTATTTATATCATGGGGCAGATGATGTGAGCAAGTTTCTTGATATACATGGATTTGTTGACTCATATTAGGTTGGTGATTTAGATAGTAGGAGGTCCATGAGCAATCATGTGTCCACTCTATTTGGATGAGCTGTATGTTGGATGAGTAATTTGTAACCTACATTTGCATTGTCCACTATAGAAGCAAAGTGCTTGGTTGAGACACATGCTTATAAGGAGGCAGTGTGGTTATAGAGAGTGTGTTCAAGTATTGGTTTTGAAAGAAAATAGATTAGGATTGGATGTGATAGTTAGAGTGTTATTTGTTTGATGAGGAACTTGATGTACCATGCCTGTATGAAGCATATTGATGCTCAATGCCATTTTTATATGAGATGGTTGAGGGTGGTAGAGTCATGATATAGAAGGTTAATGTTGCAAATTCTCTCACTAAGCTAGTGAGAACAAATAAGTTTAGTTGGTGTAGAGAGGATATGAACCTTAACTATTCTAGCACTTGATTTAATTTTAGTTTCCTTTTATGTATTTGTAATGTAAATGTTAAGTGGGAAAATGTTAGTATTAGGCATGTCATTCACCTTGCAAATTCTAAGCCTTGTAAATTGTATTTAATTGTGTAGATGATAAATAATATGTGATCTCCAAACATCATGGAGTGAGAAAAATGGGACACCAATGTGAGGGTGGGGACATTATTTATTTATTATTTATTCTTTAAGATACTTGGAATATTATGTAAGAAGACATTGAATATAAGGGAGGTTACTTTGAAAAGGTCAAAATTGGGAGTTGTAGAGCATCTTCCTAAAATTTGGAGGTTATGACAAATGCATTAATACCATCATTTGAAGTGCAATGATTTGACCATTATGAAAAAATCTATGATATGTAAGAGAGGTGTAATATGTGTGGAAGGAGTTACTTACTATTATGGGTTGCTTGACCATGACTATGGGGGTGTTGGATTTTTACTATGGCTCATGGTTTTGACTCATAGTTTTAGATACCTCTTGGTGTTTTCTTGTTTACAACTTTTTTATATATTGGAGGCATGGGATAGAGAATTGTAAGGTTCTTTTGTAGGTACTCTTATGCTACCAAATTACTATCAAAAAGATAAGTGATTGTATATATATATATATATATATATATATATATATATATATCAGATTATTGGCTTAATCACATGCTTAATTGGGTTAAATCTTTATTGCACATTAATATTCTAATTGTGTCATTTACCCTATTAACCAACATTATGGAACTAGGGAGAGGATTTCTATATATACCAATCCAAGGCTTTTCCCTTAAATGACATTGCTAGAAACCTCATAGCCACATCCTCTTTAGTTACATCATAATGTACAAATAGATTAGCCATATCTTGGAAATTCTCAATAGGGTCACAACATTATCTTTAGTATACGATGGAAGGGTTTCTTGAGTAGATGGAGGAATAGAATTCCATGTAGTAGGTGCAACTAAAGGACTACCATTATTCCATGGAACAAATGGCTATTGGTGAGGTTGGACCATGGCTATGAAGTTTGACTAAGTTCTATATGCTGTAGGATTTTAAACTAGGGTAGCTTGAGGCTAGGTTGGGTTTGGTTGCAATATTCTTTTCAAAGGTAAAGAGCCTATGAGGGCTTAAGGGTATAAAGCTAAAATAGATCTAGTAAAAATGGTCACTCTTAAGGACCATGGAGCTCCCTTTATTTTCATTCAAAGTTTCTAGGTGAATTAATAAGAACCACACTTAAAAATCAAATAACTAGGATTTCACCAAGAATCATAGTGAGGTTGAGACTTAGGGTCCCACTAAGTGTGATAAAAATTATTGATGGCCTAAATGTCTTTTCAAGATAAATGCACCATGTAGGATCACCAAGCATGGAAAACTTCACAGATGTGGGACACAAGTTTGTAAGTTAATCTCTAAGATTAAAAGGTTTATGTTAGAAATGAAGATAACCACTACAAATGGAAATCTAAAATTCAACTTGCAAATCTGAAATATAACTTGTAGAATATCAAATGAAGATAAACCAAGCATCAAAGAAATAACAATACTCAAGAGCCATACATATAACACTCAGATTTACGTGAAGAAAACCCTTTCGGGTAAAAACTCCACCAAGAAAAGAGGGCAATTTTGTATTACCTTCAAAAAGACTACAATACATCATTTTCCTTCACTCATGCATCCAATCTGACATCCTCTGTGTACCTGCAAACAAACCCATTACTTTGCACTCCTCCAAAGCTTCATTTTATAGAAATTACAAGCTTCATGAAGAAGCCACAAAATTCAAACACCCCCATCTTGGGAAACATGCATGCATGCTAATTATGGCCTCTTATACACCTCTTATAGCTATCATAAAGCATCTTCCTTGCATGGGTTCCTAGGGCCAAGAATAGACTCTTACATGAAATAATAGTTGTCATAATCTATCATATAATCTTTTACACCTTATGACAGGTTGTTAGGCTATCATAGATGCTCTTACAACTTAGGACAATTGTCATAACTCACTAAATTAAGCATCTCCTCAAGATATGTATCTAGATTCTCCAACTCATCTCATTTACTATTACTAAGATGCTTTGACTAGTAAATGTAACCCGATAACTACCTGTTGGTAAATAATTAATTAATGTTGCTAGTAAATAATTAATTGCCATGTTGGTGGATTTCTCATCCCTTATGGTTGCATTAACAATTACAATATTAGGAGTAATTAAATAATCAGATTTACAAGGTTAATGGCACATTAACCCTAACATTCTCCCACTTGACATCATACATTGTAAATACAACCATAGGAAAACATAAATCAACTAAGTACAAGAAACAAGGCACATGGCCTCCCTGCACCAAGTGAACTTTTATGTGCTCACAGGTTTGGTAAAATAATCTACAACATTCAACTGAGTGTCAATTTTCTTCAACTCAATCTATCCATTTGCAACCATTTCATGAACAAAGTGGTACTAAACATCCACATTCTTAGTTCAAGAATGAGACATTGGATTCTTGGCCAAACAAATTGCACTCTGGCTATCACAACCAATCTGAATAGTTCTGCAATCAGAACCAATACCTGTACACAATCTCAGTAACCATACTGCCTCCTTAGAGACATGTGTAGCATCCATATACTCTGCTTCAGTGGTGGACAAAGCAACCATGGACTACCTCTTACTCATCCAACTCGCAGCTCCTCCAAACAAAGTAAACACATAGCCACTAGTGGACCTTCGACTATCCAAGTCACCTGCCCAATATGCGTCAACAAAACCCTATATGTCCAATATCTTATCTTCATTGTTAGTACCAAAATAAACCAAACAATAATTAGAAGTACCGCGTAAATATCTAAACACTATCTTTGCATAATTCTAATGCTCTCTTCCAGGGTTAGACATAAACCTGCTCAAAACTCCCACTGCTTGGGCAATATCTGGCCTAGTGCAAACCATTGCATACATTAAACTTCCTACAACACTAGCATAAGGCACATTAGACATATCCTCAAAATCATCTTCACACTTGGGACACATATCTAACATAAGCTTAGTGTCAAATGGTAAAGGAATTCTAACTGGCTTACAATCCTGCATATTAAATCTGTGCAAAATAGTATTCACATACTTACTTTGAGATAACTAGAGCTTTTTGTTACCTTGATCTCTCCTAATTTCTATACCTAGAATGTATCTTTCTACCCCCAAATCCTTCATCTTAAATGCACCTAAAAGTTGAGCTTTCAGCTCACTAATCATACCCTTGGTGTTACTAAAAAACATGTCATCCACATACAAGGCAACAATTAGTATAGGATCATCAATACATTGAATGTAAATATAGTGATCGTCTTCGCTTCTCACAAAGCCCAAATTCAACATAAAAGAACCAAACTTTTGATACCACATTTGAGGGGACTATTTCAAACCATAAAGAGACCATTTCAATATGCAAACCAAGTGTTATTTCCCTTTTACCTCAAAACCTTTAGGTTGTTGCATGTAAATTTCTTCTTCTAGATCTCCATGCAAAAATGTAGTCTTAACATCCATTTGCTCAATTTCAAAATCATAACTAGTAGCTATGGATAAAAGAAATCCAATAGAAGATAATTTAGCAACAGGAGAGAAAATTTCACCAAAATCAACTCCCTCTCTCTAGGAGTATCCCCTGGCTACCAATCTAGCCTTGTACTTCTCCAATGAACCATCTGCTCCAAACTTCTTTTTGTAGACCCACTTACAACCAATGGCCTTCCTTCCTTTGGGAAAACAAACAAGATCTCAGGTATCACAAGAGTATAAAGCCATCATCTCCTCCTGCATGGCTAGTTTCCAAGACTCACTATCATCTGCAAGAATAGCTTCCTTGTAGGATCTAGGCTCATTGTCAGTACTCTATAAAGAAAATATAAAAAAAAAATTTGGTGGGCTATACCTATCAGTTGGATTTAGTTGTCTTGTGGATCTTCTCAAGGGTGGAGTAAGAGATTAGATCTCTTGTTCTTTTGTATGTTCAACGTCTTCTATAATCAAAGAGTCTTCCTCATCAAAACTTTCACTTGAATCTTCTTCTTCTTCTCCATCCTCAAATCCATCAGTCTATTCTTCCTGACGTGCATCTTATTGTTGTAAATCAAAATGTACTACCTTTTTCTTTTCTTTCTCTTCTAGCTATATAGGATCATAATAGCTCTAAGTTCCCTGAAAATCACATCTCTATAATGGACAATTTTCTTGGTTAGAGGATTCCAAAGCTTATAACCTTTAAAATTCTCACCATATCCAATAAAGATACAATTTTGTGCTTTCAGATCCAACTTAGAACGCTTTTCTTTAAGTACATGAACAAAAGCCTCACATCTAAAAACCCTTAAATATGAAACATAAGGTTTCTTACTTGTCCACACTTCATAAGGAGTAGAATCAAGAGCCTTGCAAGGAGATCTATTTACCAAGTACCAAGTAGTTCTCATATCTTCTACCCAAAAGCATTTATCCAATTGTGCACCACTCAACATACTTCTGGCTCTTTCCACAAGTGTTCAGTTCATCCTTTCTGCAACACCATTGTGTTGTGGTGTATATGGAATTGTTTTTTGTCTTATGATACCTGCATGCTTACAAAACTCATCAAATTCCTTAGAACAATATTCCCCTCCATTGTTAGATCTTAATATTTTTATTTTCAATCTTGACTGGTTTTCTACTAAGACTTTAAAATCCTTAAACTTAGTGAAAACTTCATAATTATGCTTCATAAAGTAAATCCAAGTAAATCTGGATACATCATCAATGAAGGTAACAAAATATCTTGACTTTCCAATGGAATCATTATCTACAGGACCAAACACATCCATATGAATAATTTCTAATTTGTCCTTTACCTTATTACTTCCTAAAGGAAATGATGCTCTATTTTGTTTACCAAACACACAGTGCTCACAAAAATCAAAGTGCTCATCAGAATAAGAGAAACCATCCACCAACTTTTTATTGATAATAGCTTTCAAAATATTTTTACTTATGTGGCCCAATCTACAATGCCACAACATACATGTATTTTTAGATTTTGCGTCACATAAGTGGATTTCCAAAAAGTATTGGCATCAAGCTTAAACAAAGTTCCCATTCTTGTTCCCCTCGCTACCACCAAGCTTCCTCTCACCAATATGTAACCATGCTTATTAAATGTTACATGCATTCTCGAATCATTCAACTTCGAAACATAAATAAAATTTGTAACCAATCTAGGAATATGTAAAACATCAAGGAGGGTTTTAATCCTTCCATCACTGAAACACAACAATACCTTTCCCCATCCAACTATCATATATGTAGTGTTGTCCCCAAGGTAGACATTACCTCCATCATATTTCTCATATGTAGATAACCATTCCTTATGTGGAGTCATATGATACAAGCATCCTAAGTTAATCAACCATTGTTCATTAGACATAACATTACATGTAGAAAGTAAAAATCTCATCACTTGCATCAGAGGACTTTTCTGTGGAGGAATCCCACTATTTCTTTTTGTTTTTGCATTCCTTCTTCACATGCCCCCTTTTACTGCACAGTTCCAATACTTAACTTTGTTCTTCTTTCTAGGAGTTTTAGATCGCTATTTTGATTCCTTAGACCCCTTATGATCTCTTTTTGGTCCTCTTCCCTTAGACCTTCCCTTGACATTAAGAGCATCCACCAAGATATCCATAGCCTTCTTCCTCATTTCTTGTGATAGTAGAGTTACAACAATAGCATCCATCTTTGGATCTTCAAGGTTAGAAGTGATAGCAAGAATGAAATTCTCCCAAGACTCGGGCAAAGAACAAAGAAGCATAATACATTTATCTTCCTCATCTATATTAACATCCACAAAAGCTAACTGACTCAAAATCAAATTAAATGACTTCAAATGCTCTACAACAAATTCACCTTCCTTCACCTTAAGAGAAAACAACTTTCATTTTAAAAATATTTTGTTTACCAGACTCTTGATTTGATAAATCTCACCCAACCGCTTCCATAAAGCAAACGTAGTCTTTTCCTTAGAGAAAGTCAGTAGTACAGTATCTACAAGACATAACTAAATTGTCCTCCATGCCTTTTTGTCCAATCTGTCCCACTCATCTTGACTAACATCATCGATTTTATTTTATTTTGATACCATCAACCATTAATCCCTTTCTTCAAGGAGATCCTCCATTTTTAACTTCCATAGCTCATAGTTTGAACCATTGAATTTCTCAATGTCTATCTGAGATGTAGATGCAACCATGATTTCCACACACACAAATCTATAAAATAGAACTCCCACTGCAACATAGAAAACCTTCACACTTCCACCCAATAACATAGCTAGCCAGGCTCTGATACCAGAAGTTAGAAATGAAGATAACCACTACAAATGGAAATCTAAAATTCAACTTGTAAATTTGAAATATAACTTGTAGAATATCAAATGGAGATAAACCAAGCATCAAAGAAATAACACCACTAAGAAGACACATAACACTCAGATTTATGTGGAGAAAACCCTTTTCAGTAAAAAACTCCACCAGGAAAAGAGGGAAAGTTTGTATTATCTTCAAAAAGACTACAATACATTAATTTCCTTCACTCCCGCATCTAATCCGACATCCTCTGTGTACCTATAAACAAACCCATTACTTTGCGCTCCTCCAAAGCTTCATTTTATAGAAATTACATGCTTCATGAAGAAGCCACAAAATCCAAATGCCCCCATCTTGGGAAACATGCATGCATGCTAATTATGGCCTCTTACACACCTCTTACAGCTGTCATAAAGCATTTTCCTTGCATGGGCACCTAGGGACAAGAATAGACTCTTACATGTAACAATAGCTGTCATAGAATCTCTTACACCTTATGATAGGTTGTTAGGATGTCATAGATGCTCTTACAACTTATGGCGGTTGTCATAACTCACTAAATTAAGCATCTCCTCAAGATAGGTGCCTAGATTCTCCAACTCACCTCATTTACTATTACCAAGATGATTTGACTAGTAAATGTAACCTTGTAACTACCTGTTGGTAAATAATTAAATACTATTGCCAGTAAATAATTAATTACCATGTTAGTGGATTTCTCATTCCTTATGTTTGCAATAACAATTATAATATTAGGAGTAATTAGATAATCAAATTTACAAGGTTGATGGCACCTTAATCCTAACAGTTGACTCCTTATCTATTCTAACATAATCCTATTTGAAAGGGAAAAGGGTGAAAGATGTAGAAATGAAAAATAAAATTAATAAGGCTCATGTTGAATAGATATCCTATTAGAACACACTAATATACTGAGAGGGGGGTGAATCAGTATATGCCACTTTTTAAAATAATTCTACTGAAATAACAATATCTCTACTGCATCAACAGAATATGAAAGAACTATGCAAGCATAAGCAGAAACACACATCCACACAAGAGACCATAACACTAGATTTACGTGGAAACCCAAGATGGGAAAAACCATGGTGAGCAAGCTGTTGGATCTACTATCCAAATCCAGCCTCACAAGGAAAATATGAAATAGTGAATTACAATATTTTGTAGGCTTCAACCCACATAAATTTCAACCTGAGAAGGACTACAGTCCTTTTACAAATCTATAGACTACAACCTATCAGAGACTTCAATCTCAAAAACAACCTGAGCTTCAACCCAAAAATAGGCTTCAACCTATCTGAGGCTTCAACCTCCCATACAAACTAAGCTACAACTCATCAATCTGAAACAGAATCGAATTTCAAAACAAACAACACTTACTGTACAACCTCAGAATCATATACAGTTTATGCTCTTTGCACATTTCTTCTTTGCATAACTCCACATGCCTATCTGCTTGATACTTGCTTATGTTTCACTTCACATATAGATATTTCACTTCACATTCACATTTGCAGACACATTCAGATTTTCACTTTTAGGTTCACATGCGTACACACAGATACATGGATACTTCGTTTCACAACTCACACTTACTCATTCACACACTACATCAAAAAACACAAATTGATCTTTCTTATACCATCCTGTAGGAAATCCAATTTTCATTTTGGCACTGCACCAACAACATTCTTCAAAGTCAACATTTAATTTCATTTTCCTTGTGCACAGGAGAGGCCCCATTTTAATTTCCAATGTCAATACGTTTGAGAGAGGGCCCAAAATTACACTTAGATCGGCCCAAAGATTGCTCAGGACCTAAGATTGAGAACTCAACATGTTACTCCACAGATCTGAACATACAAATTTATACACTACAACAATGATACCATTTATTTAAACTCTTCTCTCTATGCCACAAGGTTGACTTCAACTGAATATTAGAAATTTTGAATTCACTAGCCGTTAAACATTCTTACCAATCGACTTCCAAACACACATTCAAATCTTTAATTTGAATGACCCAAGTCTTCATATTGCTACCACACTGACTTAGCTTTTTGGCCCTTTTATCGGCAAAATATCGATTTAACAAACCATGGCTTTCACTCTTTTATCGGCAAATTCTTGCTATATCGAACTATTACTTTTATTGCCTTTATTGGTGACTTTTATCTTTTTCTAACTTTGTCCTTTGTCTCATTGGTCGAAGAAATATAATTTTTACAAACCAAGGCCTTAGTAGCCTTTGTTGGCAAAAAATCCCCTTTTCAAACTAGGCCACCTTCGTTCTCTATCGACAAAAATTCACTTTTATGAACTTGGTCATACCCGCTTCTATCGGTAAAAGTTATATCTTACGAACTATCACTTTGAACAATTTATCACCAAGAGAATAACTTCACAAACTTAGGCTAGAAAGCCTTTATTAGCAAAAATAGATTTTTGCTAACCATTCTTTAAATATCTTTAACGCACTCAACAAACTTACCTTAAAAGGCTTCTATCAGTGAAATAATAAAACCACGAATCAACTTCCCTGTCGCCTAGTTGGCGAATTGGTGAAATGCTGAACTCGTGAACAATCATGAAACACAACTATTTCTGATAGTATACCTTTGCTTGCACAATCTAACATCCCTATCGCTGAGTCGACAAACCGGTGAAATGCCAAACTCCCAAACAAGTTCACGAAACACAAAGTTTTTCAATAACTGACTTACACTCCAAACTCAACCTTGTCTTCTGCTTCCTCCTTCTCTATCTGCAAATCAAAAAACTGGAGAACCGGCGAACCGGCAAACTTCACAACTTGTGAACTAATTCATGAAACTTGAACTTTGCTGACCGAAGGAAAAAATCATTCTGCCTTAGATTTTTCTTGACAAACTTTTCATCGGCCAACAAGCAAGTTCACAAGTCAAACTTTTTGCCGACTAAAATCATTTCTTATGCCTTAGTAACTTTTCTTCTCTCAGCCTTAGACATTTTCCTCCTTTTCATTTCTTCTCTATCTTAGACACTAAAGACAACACTTCCAACAATCTTTTGACATCAATGACCATACTCCAACAATCTCATGTGTATGCATATTTGACATCAATGACAACACTACAAATACCAACAATCTCCTCCTTTGTCATTGATGGCAACACAAATCTTTTCTTTTGCATTGCTCCCCCTTACTCTATCATTTCTGAACTGAAACACAACCTCTGATAGCTGCATCATCTGAAATCTCTAAAAACTCTCCCTGAACTATAATACAACTTCTGAACTCTCTCCCCCTTTGACATCAATGGCAAAGGGATGCAACAAACTACTTTCAAACTGATATTGTCAAGACAATCTCCCCATGACTATAATGCTCTTCTTCACAAAGCCATACCAAACTCTAATTAACTAAACTTCTATCTTTCTACCTGCTCCCCCTGAGAGGTAGCCACTGTCAAAGCAGGGAGTGAAGAATAAGCCTTGAGCTGCTCCCCCTGAATAGATGCTCTATCATAAACATTTATTGATTTGGTGAGAGTGATACCACTCCCAACTTCTGCCTTAAGTATTCAAAAGTCTCTTTAGGAAGGGGTTTTGTGAAAATGTCTGCAATCTAATCTTTTGTAGGCACATACTCTAGTTTTACCTCTTGATCAACAACCTTTTCTCTCAAAAAGTGATACCTAATAGATATATGCTTGGTTCTTGAATGCATCACAGTGTTCTTTGATATGTTGATTGCACTTGTATTATCACACAAAATTGAAATGGGCTCATCATATGCAATTCCTATGTCCTTCAATGTCTGCTTCATCCACAAATCTTGAGTACAACATGCAGTTGTTGCAATGTATTCTGCTTCTGTTGTTGATAAGGCAATTGAATCTTGCTTTTTGCTTAACCATGAAACCAATCTACCACCTAGAAAGAAAACTCCACCAATTGTGCTCTTCTTGTCATCAATGCAACCAACCCAATCTGCATCTGTATATGCTGTCAAGGAGAAATCCTTACCCTTCTCATACCACAATCCATAGTCCAAAGTGCTCTTCAAGTACTTGAAAATCCTTTTAATCACTTTCACATGTGTTTCTTTTGGACAGGCCTGAAACCTAGCCACCATACAAATAACTTGCATAATGTTTGGCCTTGAGACAATCAAGTACAGTAAACTTCCAGTCATGGATCTATAAAGAGTTTGATCAACTTGAGCTGACTCATCATTCTTGCTAAGATGACAACCTGTTACCATAGGTGTGCTTACTAGTTTGCAGTCAACCATACCAAACTTATTCGACATCTCCTTGACATTCTTTGTGAAATATACGTACCCTTGTCTTATTGAGAAATTTGAAGTCCAAGGAAAAATGAGATCTCACCTATCATGGACATTTTAAACTCTTTTTGCATCTCTTCAACAAACATATTGCACATAACATCATTTCCACCAAAAATAATATCATCAACATATACTACAACTATCAGCATCTCATCACACAAAGTTTTGATATAAAGATTGCTATCAACAATCCCCTTCTTGAATCCTTGTTGGTGTAGAAACTCGTCCAACCTTGCGTACCATGCCCTAGGTGCTTATTTGAGACCATATAAGGCCTTCTTGAGTCTGCATACCATATTCTGATCTTCTGATAGTTGAAATCCTTCAGGGTTCTCTATGTAAACTTCTTCTAAATCACCATTTAGGAAAGCAGATTTGACATCCATTTGATATACCTTGAAGTCTTTGTGAGCTGCAAATGCAAGGAACATCCTTATTGTTTCCAATCTTGCCATAGGAGCAAATGTCTCCTCAAAATCAATGCCTTCCACTTGTGAATAGCCCTTACAGACCAATCTTGCTTTGTTTCTAACAACTTCTCCATCTTCATTCAACTTATTTCTAAAAACCCACTTGGTTCCAATCACATTCTTGCTCGTTGGCCTTGGAACAAGTTCCCAAGTTTTATTCTTCTCAATCTGATTTAGGTCCTCATTCATTGCTTCAATCCAACTCTCATCCTTGTTGGCTTCAAACAAGATCTTTGGTTTTATCTTGGAAAACAATGAGAATTTTACTTGTTCCCTAAGTCTTCTCCTAGTCATAACTCCATTTTTATCTCCAATTATCTGATTTTCAGAATGATTCTCCTGAATGAACTTTGTAGGTGACTTGGTGGTTTCTATGGGTGTCCCTTCATCTGCAACTTTATTTTCTTCTTCTGAGAAAATTGGATCATCTAATTAATAGGGTGAATCATCTGAACAGTCATCATCTTGATCATGTGTGGGTGGTTGTATCTTTTCATTAATCCTAACATTTGCACTTTCAACTATCTTCTTCAGTCTCTTGTTGTAACATTATAATCCTTGCTTGTACTTGAGTGACCAAGAAAAATTCCTTCATATGATCTTGAATTAAATTTTCCCAAATTTTCTTCATCTCTTCTAATGTAGCATTTGCTTCCAAAAATTTTGAAGTACTTAACTGATGCAGGTCTATCCTTCCATAGCTCATATGGTGTCTTAGTGTTGTTCACTTTGAGTTGTCCTCTGTTAATAATATAAACAACAATATGAATTGCTTCTTTTCAATACACATCAGGCAACTTGGCTTCATTCAACATTGTTCTTGCCATCTCCTAGATAGTTTTGTTCTTCCTTTCAACTACTCCATTTTGCTAAGGAGTCCTTGCAACTGAGTATTGTCTTTTTATTCCATGTTCTTCACAAAATTCTTCAAATTCACTTGATGTGAACTCACCACCTCTATTTGATCTTAAACACTTAATACTAGCATTCATTTCATTTTCAACCATGGATTTGAAGATTTTAAATTTACCGAATTCTTCTGATTTATCCTTCAAAAAGGGGACCCAAATCATTCTAGAATAGTCATCAATGAGCAACATAAAATACCTTTCACCTTGAAGACTCCTTTTCCTCATAGGACCACATAAGTTTGTGTGAATCAACTCCAATGGCTCAGTACAATAGCATTCCTTGGCCTTGAACGTGGTCATTATTTGTTTCCCAATTTGACATTCCTTACAAAATGAGCTAGCGGGTTTGACAATCTTTGGCATGTCTCTAACTGAAAGTTTAGAGCTAATATTTACAAGGTTGTCAAAGTTGATGTGTCCCATCCTCTTATGCCACAACCAACTTTCATCAGTCTACACTAGAAGGCAACTCTTTCCTTTGAATTCACAAAGATTATACAAAGCATTTTCTGTTATGTTTCCTTCTGCCACAAGTTTGTCAGTGCTTTCTCTTCTGATTTCACATCCTTGTGCATGAAAGGTGAGATTATAACCATTGTTGCACATCTGACTTACACTAACAAGATTGTGCTTGAGACCTTCTACATATAGAACCTCTTCTCTCATATTCTTTCCATTAAGACTTATTGTACCTTTACCACATATCTTTGCAGTGTTGTTGTCTCCAAACTTGACTGATCCACCATTCCACTTTTCAAGACTGATGAACTTGCTTTTATCACCTGTCATGTGACTTTAGCAACCACTATCTATTACCCAAGGATTTGCTTATCCTTGTGCATGAAATGCAGTTTGGACAATCATTGAATTTTCACTTTCATGATTGTTCTTCTTGACTTTCCATTCCTTCTTCTAATTTGTCTTCTAATTTATAGGAATGTTATCATCTACCTTTTGAGTTTCTAATTTAGCCTGTCCACTTCTGCAATATCTTGCTCTGTGCCCAAAGTTGTTGCATGTATAGCATATTATGTTGTAGTCAACCAAAGGAGCAAAAGTGTTTCTACTAAGAAAGTTACTTCTCTTCATCCTAGATCTGCACTCAATTGCTTTGTGACCATATTGATTGCAAATGAAACAATAACTAGAAAAAGCAAAATTGAACCTGTTCATGAGATTTTGTCATGCAAGAATTAATCTTCTGAATCTTCTTCTTTGAGATATCACATGAATGAAATCAAATTCTTCAATTTTTGTACTATCCTTCTTCAATGGGATTTCTTCATTTGGCACTATCTTCTCTGGGTCAATCTTCTTTAATGGAACAGAGGATTGTGTGATTTCTTCATCATAGCCCAAACCTGACTTAATAAATAGGGGTCTCTAAAGATTTATTATATCATCCAAAATTTTAGAGCTCTTTCCAAACTTGATATTCTTATTCAACTGATGATGAGCTTTTTCAACTTCCTTTCTCAATGAAACAATTTCTTCCTCGAGTTTTAAACACTCATCTGATTTGGTTTTGAAAGTAGTTTTTACCATGTTGGCAATTCTTTTTCCTTCTTCAACTTGAATCTTCAATTTAACAATCATCTCCTTTGATTCTATGAGCTTGGCCTTTTGTTCTTCATTTTCTTTTCTTGTTATATCCAAGTCTTCAAGAGTAGAGATCAGTTCACCTTCAAGGTCAACTTCACAATCTTCTTCTTTATCAAAAGCAACAATGTTTGAATTGTCCAAGACTTCCACTGCCATGAATAGAGTTTCTACCCTTTCATCTTTTGATGCACAGTTGTCTTCTTCTTCTGCTGAACTACAATCATTCTTAGAGTAAAGACTTTTCTTGTTCTTATTAAAGTCAGGTCTTTTGAAAACCTTGTTGTTATCTCCACTCTTCTTGAGAGGACATTTAGATGCATAATGACCAATCTTTCCATGGTTGAAACATTTGAAAGGTAACTTATCTAATCCTTCCTTTAGCTTCCTTACAAAATTGGTTTCCTCATTATCAGACACATCACTTGACTCAGATCCATTTTTCTTAGGTGCTTTGAAAGAAGCTTCCTTCTTAAAAGATTCTTTGCTTGCGATTCTCATTTCATAGGCAGTGCGTGAACCAAATTATTCATCCATTTTGAGTACATTCAAATCTTTTACTTCTTCAATAACAGAAACTTTTGAATCATACCTTTGAAGGAGTGATCTTAGTAATTTCTTCACAATTGATGAATCCTCCACACTTTCACCAAGACCTCTGATAGCATTTACAACCTTATCTACTTGAAGAAGATAGTCAACAATATTCTCTTCTTCCTTCATCTTCATATTTTTAAATTTGGCCTTGTGGGTCTGCAATTTTGTTTGCTTTACTTTATCATCCCCTTCATAGATACTCTTGAGTTTATCCCATATATCCTTGGCAGTCTTACACTGCATTACCTTGACAAACTTTGACTTAACTAGACCACACAAGATAGCATTCTTATCTTTAGAATCATTCTCATAAGCCTTCTTATCAGCCAGATCTATGAAAGGATGTTATGCAGGAGGAGTATAAGTATCCATCACAGATCTCCAAACATCATACCCAAGAAAGCTAAGAGAGGATTCCATTCTCACTTTCCAAAAGGCATAGTCAGATCCATCAAAATAAGGTGCTTTGTTAGATGAGGATCCTTCTTGAGCCATGCGTTCTTATCCTAGATCTACCTTTAGCTGTAAGGTTGCACCAAGGAACTTGACTCTGATACTAATTTGATGGACCATGATTATCATTAGACCAAAACCCGTAGGCATTAATCTCCGCTACAATCGCTAGAGTTAGGATCCACGAGAGGCAGTTAGTCCATGTCACGAAACATCATGGGGAGCACTGGACGCACATGCCAACAATCTCCCCCAGCATTACCCAGGGAGTTTCAAACTCAAGACCACTAGCTCTAATACAAATTGTTAGAACACATTGATAAAGACACAAAACAACATGCATTGGATAAATTCATCCACATAAAATAAGAGTTATGAGGTTCCTCTGTTTGATTACAAAGAACTAAGAAAATTTCATACATAAGGCTCAAGAGCACATCTGTACAAGGTAGAATATAAACTATAACATGGCACATGGGCCCTTATTTATAGAAAACACCCATCCCACAATAGAAATTTCCCCTCAAAACATTTGAATTTGAATTTTAAGTCTGGCATGAGGAGAAACTCCATCGAGAGTTAAGTGGAAAAATTTAGGGTCTAAGGAAGGTAGTGAGTATAAATGTTTTCCAATGGTTGGAGTACCTTCACGATCAACTTAGGGTATTCAACAATGAATTTTAATTCCTCATAACTTCACATACTAATGCTGGGTAGGTGGATGTATTGTCTCAAATGTTGCAAGATAAGGGATCATTGGCCTTAAATACTTAATGGTACATGCATAATGAATTTTAAATACATGAGCTTGAATCCCACCCAAAATACATTGTTGTCTTTGAAATGTCCATGAAAATATTAGAGGAGACCATCAACTTTAAAAATAGATGCCACATATTAATGCTATTGAAAATGGCTAAGGAATGACTACATTACTTGCTAGTTGTTGGATGAGATGCAATGTGGCAAGATTGGATATATCACTCTACTCTATGAGAAAATTATTCTACCATTTATTTTGAATCCCCAGGAACATAGAATGTGGCACCTATCAAGAATTCCCATGGATAAAACAAAAAGGAAACAAAGGTGGGCTTTACCACTAATAAATAATACTTAGTATAGAGGAAAATAAAAGGGCCCTCCATACAAGTGTAGACCAATGGTGAGGATTGACTCTAAAACTTCAACTTGCTACATCCTAGATCTGTGCACACTCTAGGATGAGATATGGCATGGTATGATTGGAATGTGTGTGCTACTCTAACCTTAAAAACATGTATACTACCCCACATGCACCTCAACATTGAAAAACTTTACAAAGCAATAAGGATCTTCCAAGGCTACAAGTCATGTTGAGCATTGTTCTAATGAAGGCAGAGGAGTCATATTGCTTATAGTGAAAATTCACTACATGATGGTCCATTGATGTTAGAACAAGATACTAAAATTATTATACCATAGTCCTAAAGAAAAGCTAGGTCTTATCCAAGATCCAATTACTAAAATAGCTTGAAGTAACCACACAACCTTTCACAAGGTTTTAATCATTGAACAAGTCATTCCCCTTTGAATGGATTTAAGGTTTGGTACCTTTTCAATAATGATATGTTCTAACATCTTATGATCATATTCATGAATTATCATGTCAATCCTAGACTTGGGGGTCCCAAAGAGGGTCATAACATAATCAATTTCTCCAACACTTATTATTCCTACCATGAATTTTACGAAAGCAATCATCTTCTTTGTAGAGTTCTTCCTTACCTCCTTTTCTTGGACATACGTGACATTAAGGAATGGAACAAAGAATCATGTAAGTGACCTTGCATCAATTTGTGAAGCATCATATTGTGGCATTAAACCATTAGATAGATTAACTCTAGTCAAAATTTCTTCTAGACATCATGCTCTTCACCAAAGTCTAGCAAGACACCCATAAATATTGAAGTAATGTTTGAATTCACATGATATCGATGCTCTATAACAAAGAAATCATCTCTCAATACCATATTTAAAGAATTCAAAACTACTTCAAATTTCCTGCTAAAGACTTTCATCATTCTAATATCAATAATCAAACCTAGAAAGACAATCTACCTCTTCTTTGGATGCAAGCAAACATTCATATCCATGTGAATTTGGTTTTTCCATCCACTCTTCACCAGCTAAATAGGCCTTTCATGTGACTCAGTAGGTTATCTTTCCATCATCTTAATGTACATTTCATCTTGCTTCTCATCTCTTCTCATTATTGAATGTTGTCCTATAAATTAAATGATCCCGCATTCATATTGTGTAAACATTATCCAAGGTGGTAGAGGGTAGGGAATTCATGAATCTATAGCAATGTATGGTAGTGAGGATATATATTTGAAGGACTAATCACCACACATGAGATTTGGCATGCTTACAATCATAAGTTGAACTTGTTTCCAAAGTTGATCTAAGCCTCAACATTATTATTTATGATGCAATCCTCTAAGTTATCTATAGCATAATTGGCTAGAAAATTAGCTTTGTTATTAATTTATCATTAAGCATGTTGAATTGTGTATGAGGAAAGGGAGTCCAATAATCAACATTCATTATGGATGATGTTGTTGACTTTCTAATTTGGCAGTTTTCTTTTTTGAATGCGTTGATGATGACCATAGAATCTTCTCCTATCTAAATGAAAGAAAAACTAAATTGTTTGCAAAAAAAATTAAACCTAAGAGTAGTGCTTGGGCTTTGGTCTCATTATTTGTTCCCTCTTTTATTTTTTGAGGTTACACACTAACCTTCCTCCTTTATCCTAAACAACACATCCTCCCCTAATGGGCTTGGTTTTCCTCTAGCCATCCCATTGAAGTTTAGCTTCATTAATCTAGCCAGTGGTAATGCCCACTTAATGCCTTCTCTTATATTTACTTTAGAATTAACTCTACGAACCCCTTAGATGATATTTATATTAACAAACAATTTATATTATTTGAGTGTTAAATGGTATTTTCATAACAACATGCATGTAGACACTTCCTAAATGAATCTTGGTAGACCCCTTCCCAATAGCTATTTTATCTATTCAAGAGCTATTTTATTTACTTAATAGTTATTTTATTTTACTTAAAACTTATTTTATTTTACTTTTTCAAAAGTCACTATTCATTAAAATTTAATAATTTCATTTGTTAGCTACTAAAAGTTTTTTTAAATATTTATTTTGTTAATTTTTTTTATGCATAAGAGAGATTGTATTATAATATTGGTAAAATTTACAGCTTATCTTTGTCAAACTGACAAAGTTGATACTTCTAAATCTACTCCTTAACTATATGCTATTGATTAATCAAAATGACCATACAGGGTCTGAAATGCCTTCAAAATGCCACGCAGGGCTAGCTAGCAGATGTGAATATTATTACGAGACTATTGTCTCCTATACTTCTATGTAAGCATTACATATTTAAAACTATCAAAATACACAACAAAAATTCAAGTAACCTTCAAATTTCTCCTTGCTCATGCAGGTAGTCTTTGAACTCGGCAACCCAGGCATAGCCCTCTGTGGCTTCTATCTGCAGCATCTTCTTCAAAAAATCTCAACCCTTCCTGGCTCTGCCTCTGTGCTCAAGAATGGCCACTCCCTTTAGGTCCAATAGGAAAGGGAAATATTTGATAACACCTTCATCCATGTCAAATTTCCCCAGGTCCCTCATCCTAGACATCAAATCAAGCAATGTCTGGGTCAACCCTGTACCTTTGCCCATTTTCAACAAAAGCCCTGCCCAAGATTAGTTTAGTGGCGTCTATCATGAAAGCATCATTCTGAAGCAGAACCCTTCTGAGACATTGGTCTGTTACTTTCCCCAAGAAGGCCATCTACCTGACTGAGCTGGTCAAGTAGATTGGAGTGTCCATGCCTCCACACACCAAAAGCTAGCTCTCTAAATGCTCTGTTAAAAGGTGAAATACCAATCTCGGATTTCTATCCATGATATTGCTTTTTTCAGAGAGGGGAGATTTATAATTCCTTCTTGAGCTACTAGTCTGGCTTTGTTATTAATTAGAAAGGAAGGCTCTGGATTCTAACTTAAGATAGCTCGTGCCTTATTGTCCTGATAATATGCATTTAACTAAGTCTGGCATATGTTGGGGAGATCGACCCAAGAAGAAGATTTGCAGGATCAAGATTGCAAAGCAGGTAAAGAGCAACTTCATTCCTCCTCATAATTGCCCTCATGTGAAACATCCTTCCTTTCTTGTCACCTCATCCCAGGAAATATAGAGAAAATCTTACCTTTGGTCCTTATAAGCATGCCATCATTATCCCAAACTGTTAAAAGCAGTGATGTCATGCCATTGGGCTAACTTGTAATGATGAATTATATGCAAAAACCTCCCATCGGATAGCCCATTCAGATCGGCTCTCCACATCTCCTAATGTGGAGAGGCCCCCACCCTACCACCCACATTTTAAATTTCAAATAAAATATTGACTTCCCTTATTGAGATGCCATCCGCACCTTGGTTAGATAGAAGATCTACCTCCGTGTTGCCTTCCCTGAAGATATGATTAAATATAACAACCTCAAACTTGTCTGCCAACTTTAATGCAATATCCAGTTGTGCTCCCAATTTCCAATTTGTCACCTTCCTTGAGCGAAGGGCGTTAATCACTAGTGTGGAGTCACCTTCGACTTCCACCTTTGTTGCCTTTAGATCAAGGCAAAGCTTGAGACCCAAAATTAGTGCTTGAAATTCTGCCAAATTATTTGTTCCTTCTGAGAGGGGGGAAGCCATTTGCCTACAGTCTTGTTGTTCCAATCCTGAATGATGCAGCCAACCCCTGAAACACCTGGATTTCCCCTGGCAGTCTCGTCGAAGTTGAGTTTAATCCAACCAAAATCTGGAGGGCTCCACCTAATTTTATTTCTGTCATCTCAAGTATTGATGCCTCCATCTCCTCCAAAGGTAGGGGCTCGCAGGCCATGCCAGGAGCTTCGCATAGAGGCGTCCCAAGCTGTGAAATTAACTTTTTTTGGCATCTGCTCTCCAAATCTTGAATTTATTAGTTCCATTATGCTTGATTCAATCTTATTTAGTAGCAAAAGGACATACATCTCTTTGTCTTGAAAGATTCTATGATTGCGCTCTTTCCAAATTTCCCAAATCATAATTGAAGGACTTGCTCTCCATAAATTATTGAACATTGCTTTTTTGTAGACAATTAGCCATCCGTTGAGCAGCTCTAATAACTTATTTGGAAGCACTGTTTGCCATTGCAACTTGGAGAGCATCCAATGCTAGCATGTCTTAGTGAATGAACAGTTTAGAAAAAGGTGATCCCCATCTTCTTCCTCTTGTTTGCATAAAATACATCGTGAGGGGCCTTGATATCCCAATTTTTTAAATCTGTCAACAGTTAATGCCCTGCCTTGGGCAGCCACCCAAGTGAAAATTCCTGCCTTCGGAAGACACTCTTTGTTGCAGCATAAATGAATTAGGAGATTTGAGCTTCCTTCTCTAGCATTAGTCAGTGCCTTGTATCCACATTTAACATTGTAATCTCCATCAACCGAAGCATTCCATCTGAGCCTGTCTTGCCCCTGCCTAAGACAAATTTTCTGACTATTCACCAACTTCTCATAAATCTCCACAATCCGTTCATCCAAACCCAAATTGCGAATGCAATTCCATTTGAAACTAAGAAAACCATGTTGAATTGAAATATCCATATAATCTCTTACCTTATCACCCCATGCCTATTTAGTGAGCCTTTTGACTTGCACTAGTGATTCAATTTCTTCTAATTTCTGGCCAACTTCCCACAAGTCTTCCTAGAATGAGGCAGAACTCCATTCCACAATTTCCCAGGTAAGGTAGTTAGTGATTAGGGTTCTACAAGTCTTCATAAAATTCCATATTCTTGAGCCCTTCAGAAGGGAACGAGAGGTGAAAATGTTGTTTGTGTCGTTGTCCAAATATTTTGCCTTCACAATCTTGACCCACTTGAGCTACCGCTTTGAGTGTATATCCCAAATCAACTTTGCCCCCAAGGAAGTGTTTTGAAGAGCTAAAAGCTTTAAGCTAGTTCCATCCTTCTCTTTGCTTTTGCAGATTTTATCCCACCTTACCAAAGGAAACTTTCATTGATTTGTGCTTCCTTGCTAGAAGAAATTCTTCATTAGTTGGTTCAATGACTTGCTGGCTTCAGTTGAGAGAGGGAGTCATGAGATCATATAGGTCGGAATGGCTGCTATAATGGACTTGAGCATAGTGAGTCTACCTTCCCAAGAGAGCCAGCGGCTCTTCCAAGAAGACATCTTATTTTTCACTTTTTCAATTATAGAGTTCCATGTGTTACCAGGCTGAAGTCCTTTGATTAGGGGAAGGCCCAAATATTTGCAGGGAAGATCACCTTTTTTAAATTTCAAAATCCTTAAGATCTGTATTTCTCTGTCTGATCTAGTATTGAAAAAGAAAACTTCTGATTTTACTATACTTACCTCCTGACCAGAAGCCAAAGTGTATTTTTCCAAAATCCTCTTGAAGTTCCTAGCCTCTCGTTCCTATGTTGTGCTGAATAGCATAGTGTCATTTGCAAACTATTGATGTGTGATTTTTGGAAGTGCACTAGTTACCTGCAGCCCTAGCACCTTGCCCTCTCTCCATGCTTTACTGATAGACCTTCCCAATGCTTCAGCCATGATAATGAACAAGAATGGGGAGAGTGGATCCCCCTGTCGAAGGCCACGTGAAGCATTTATTTTGTTAAATTTTTATTTCATTGCTTGGAGAGAGTTTTTGTGAACATACTAACACCATTACATCCACACCTTACTCCCACAATTGTTATGCCTCACACCATAATGAATTTGAGGGTCAATCTAATCTTTAATTGGTCAAATTTAATCCCAATACAAAAAAAGTACCAAAAACAAAGCCTAATACATAAAATTATCCTATATAGAGAATTCTCCAATCAAGTCATTAGTTTCTTTTTTCATATAAATAAATTTTCCAAATAAATTATCTTATTTTTAGTATTGGCCAGTGATTCACCAACAAAATTTTTGTTTTTAGTGATGTACATAAATTTGCTAGGATATTTTTTCAAAAAAAAGAAGGATTTGCCATGGGAATTAATGCACTTAGCTAAGATTCACAAGGATTTTATAGAAATTTTTAGGGGCCTTTTTAAAAATTTATCTATGACAAAATTTTTTTCTTCCAAAGATATTAGGTTGAGTCATAAAATTCTACCAATGTTATTTCTTATTAATTCATATGTTTCTTTATTTTAGTACTTAATGGGGATGATGTATGATTGAACCCAAATTTATTTTAACAATAGCTCAATAAATCTTCAATCCAAAAGTGATATTTAGATGGATTTACCAATAACTAATCCCTTCCATTTATAAATATCAGAAAAGAGTTCCTATTCAATTCTTAATTAACATTTCAATGGAGCTGATTTGTAACTAGATTAAAACTCTCTAAGATTAATCTGAGTTTACAAATAGTAGACTGACATGACTAATTTAAAAAAAGGAATTCATAAAGAAGAATAGAACACAAATTAGAACCTCATGCTAAAAGTTGAGAGTCTCAACCTCGACATAATAGATCCCAATGATGAAGATAAAATTAGAAATGAAATGATATAGTTAGATCCTATAAAAATGCCAAGAAAAACACAACCAAACCTCTGTGTGGTTGAGCACTTTCCAAATACTTGTAGCTAAAGGGAGAAAAGAATGGTTAGGATATTTAGGAGCTTACCAAAAGTGGTCAAGCCCGTGATTTGGTCTTCCGACCTCCACGGACAACCAAATGATAAAGAAGATAAAAACGAGTGTGTGTTCCTATCCTATGTGCATCTAGGAATTAGGATGCAGTGACAAAATGCTAGGAGTATCTCCTTGGTCTACGAGGAATAATACTAAGCCTAGTATGTGGCTTTGATAAAAGGGTGGTGGTCTACACGAATAAATTTCCAAGAGTGAAACAAGATTAGATTTGATAACAATATAGATATTATTGATGCACTACTTGTGCAACGAGATCAACAAAATGATAAAGAAACAAGACAACAAAGTATATTATTTTAATAGAATTTGATAAATAAAACACCAAGAGATTCACTATCGTATTTATGGAAATTTGGAATTGAAGATGAGAAGGATCTTCAAAGAGCAATCTACTACTTTCTATCTACTAAAAATACCTTTAATGTCTTATAAAAGAAAAACTGGAGGAATCCTCAAGAGAAGCATGAGCTTCTATAGTGAAATTTGTTCTTTTGATAAACTTATAAACTTATGTGCAATAACAATGAGAACTTGGGGAAGTGCTGAAATGAACTTGTTACATAGATAAACATGGAGAAAGAGAGCCAAAAGGAAGATCCTATCATCTATGAAAATATCCCTTTTATTGTTCTTATCTTCTAGATTTAGTCAGGGTATGCTAAAGATATAAAAGTGTGTTCGCGAGGAAGTTACATTTGTCAGGAGGCATCATGAGGTAATGACATACATGAATAATGGTTATTTTGATGTAGCGTCACATAAGAATAATGGCCATTTTGAGGTGGTGTACAGAACGGGACGGAAACATGGTGCGCTACTGTCCTAGGGAAAATGGGTCAAATTTGGCATGTGTGTCAAGGAAAGTAATGAGAATAATTCTATAGTATAGATTCTTGGAAAACTTTAGTGCATGGGAAATAGGCAGAGGTTGAGTCCAAGTGGTCCTAGAACATGCTATGCGAATGGACACTAAAGTGAGTTCAAGACATAATGTGAAATTGCAGGGTATGCAATTTTCTACGTTACAATTTGCCCCCACTTTAGCAGGCTGATGACACTAAGTAATAAGCATGCTAAAGTACATAAATGAAATACTAAAATGAAATGTCATCAAAGGATACCCATAAAAAGGATAATGTAGAGGCCACAAAGATTATTCAAGTGGAAAGTGAGATGCCCCCAATCTATAACTTGTAAAACCATAGTATTGAGAACCACAAGTCTTGCAAAACCACAATGTCAAAAAAATAATAACATGAAATCTTACAAGACCAAGAAGTGTTTTAGAAGCATATAAATATATATCACACACATCAAAAGGATGGAGATAGAAGAATCCACATGGAAAACAAAGAAAATTTTTATGTCAACAAGCAAGAGACCTAGTTGTGAAATTATCTCAGTACTTGTGTCATCCCTAAAATGCAATAAAAATTGCTAATCAATGTGTGACAAATAGAAGAACATGATGAAGAAGAGTCAATCAATTAATTCAGGAGAAGATTCAGGTGGTACACACACAAAAGAGAGGGAAGCAATCAATGCAGATAGATGAGAGGTACATGACGTTAGCTCTATCTTGGTTTTTCGTTGAGGGTCATGTAAAGAGAAATAGGGTGAAAAGTGTAAAAATGTTGTAAGGAGCGCAAAAGGTAAAATGCCACAAGGAGCACGAAAGGTAAAAATATTACAAGGAATGCAAAAGGTAGAAACGTTGTAGGGAACACAAATTTCGAAAAACCTTAGGGAGCACAAAAGGTAAAAACACCATAGGGATTGCAAAAGGTAAAAATGTTGTAGGGAGTGTAAAAGGTAAAAACGTCGATGGGAGCACAAAAGGTAAAAATGTCGCAAGGAATCCAAAATGTTGCAGGGATAAAATATGATGCTTCAAGGATCATGATGATAATGTGAAAATGGAAGATGACATAGAATGAAGAATGTTTGCAGGGAGGATGCATGTAGGACACATGCTTTCAAAATAAGTTGTCACTACCCCCTAGAACATGGGTGAGGACAACAATGATGAAAAAGGTGGTTCTCATATTAGGACAGAGGTGATCGCAATGCCATAATAGACGTAGTCTCAATGTGACAACAAAGGTAAGCTCGACGTCGCAACCAAGTATTCTCAATATTATAACAAAGGTAGGCCTAATGTCATAATAGAGGGGTTCTAAATGTCATGTCAATGTTGAAAAAAACATGGAAGTATAGGTGAGAAAGATAGAGGTAAATTTTGATATCTTAGCAAAGTGCACCTAGCCAAGAGGAGAAGAAACAAGATGCTATGGAGATAATAGTGTGCCTCCATCAAATGTAAAAGATAGAGAAGGAACATGAGCCATAATTTGAAACATCAACTCACTAGAAAAGGTGCTTTCATTTATTGCATGAAGAGAAATATGAGAGTTTGTATGAATAGACAAGGCATATAAGAATGAGCTATGGAATAAGTACGTGTCAAAATCATATTCATCATGATTGAGGAGAGTGTCATAAATTTGTGTGAACTCATGTACTAAATCAGTGACATTATTATGTAAAGAAGGAAAAGGTGCATCATAAGAAGAGACATGAATGGAACCTATATCGATAAGGTCTTGTATTATGTATTTTAATGTTTGATATTGATTAGTGGAATGACCATGCAATCTATGATATGCATAAGAAGGAAGTTCATAATGACTATCTTTAGAAGCATTCTTGCATGTAGGAGGAGGAAGAGTAATCAACCGAGTCTCCAAGAGAGTGGATAGAATGCACTCAGGAGTCAAGAAGTTGCATGTAGGATCGTGCTTCATTTTTGGGTAAAACATGAGAAGGTTGAAGATTTGGAATAGGCGCAAAAGAAGTGGAGGATGATAAATCTATGTTTGTTTGAGATGGTTGAAGCAACTTATCATCACAAGTAGGGAGAAGTGTATCATCGCATTTGAGATGAGGGTTCTCTAGAAGGATTTGATCAATTTCAAAAGCACAAAGAGCTAATTTAGAAAGAGGACATAATTGATCAAAAAACATGGCTTGTTGGATATGTGGCAGTCAATTTTGACAAAAGAGAGGTGGTAGAAGGTTATTAGGGGATGACAACTCCGTTGAACTTGAACAAGAAAGGAAAATAAACAAGAAATGAAGCTTTGGACACTCTCGTTGATAGTTTTTTGCATTGTGCTAAGTGTGTAAGATGGACTCTAAGCTCCATGTTGAATTGAATGTGAGAGATAAATGCATGAGCAAGATTAGAAAATGAGTGTATGGAACTAGTAGGTAAGGTGAAGAACCAGTCTAAGGTAATGTCTCTCAATGTGCTAGGAAATAATTTTGCCAATACATAGTCATCACATGTATGAGTCAAACGTATAGTGGAGAAGTGTTTTACATGGTGTAATGGGTCACCATGGCTATTGTATTTGTCAAAAGGGAGAGTTCCTATACTAACTAGAGGGGGGTATGCAATAATATTAGAAGATAAAGGAGAGCCATTTAATTGTATGAGTAATAAGAGGTAGCTCAAAATAAATTTATGATGATGTCTCTAGAAAATAAAATGATGTAGGAGTGGTAGTAGGCAAGGAAGGTGGATAAATGTAATGGGAAGGGTCAAGGTCCAATAGAGATAGGTCTGATGTAGAAGAGGAAATAGTAGATAGAGGATCATGTGAATGATGCTCAATATCTAACAAAATAGTAGATAAAAGATCATGCACATGATGCTTAATATCTATCAAAGGAGGACTCTTAGCCAATGTGACATTAAGTAAGTAATGAATGATATTATCATGCTCAATGTTATCTACAAGAGATAGTTCATCCTCCAAAGAAAGAGAAGGGGATGAATAAGAGAGGAGTCTATCACGTCAAGAGAATGGATCAATAGAAACATGACCCTCATCATCACTCAAAGAAGAGTCATCAAAGGAACTAGAAGAAATATTATCAATAGAAGTTTGAGAACCATGTTTTGAAGAAGTATCATCAACTGTAAGGATAGGATTCTCATAGGTGATGAAGGAAGAGAAAGAGGTATCCACATCCTTGATGATGTCTAAGGAGTTTGAACATGTAGCCAAAAGAGGAAGGGAAGTGGGAAGAGACATAAAATCATCATGAACTATGGGAGGTGTGGTACAAGTAGAGGAAGAGTTATCAACATCATCTATCTCATGGTAGGTCATGGAGATGAATGTATTGAAGTCCTCTAATATAGAAGGAAATACATGGATAAGAGCCATGAAGGTAGAAAGACAAGATATAGAATAAAGGATCTCATGCATGGAACATGTAGTAGTACCCATGTTATAGATGCAAGTTATATCATCCAAGACATATGGATAAGAATTAATGAAATGTGAGAAGATGTCATAGTTTGTTATATATGCATGCAAAGATTCCCAAGAGAAAGAACTAGAATAATCCATGATTAATAAAATTGATTAAGAAAGGTGTTGAAAATTTGGTTGAAGGCCTTTGTTTTTCTCCTTTATGACTATCGAACGAGGTTCGGGGCGATGTCCCAAAAAAAATTTGAGGAAAGAATTTTTTATGTTTTGGAAAAAAAAATGAGGAATGAAAAAGGTGTATTCACATAGAGTTCACCAAAAATGTAAATGTTAGAAAAGAGTTCCTACTCAATTCTTAATTAACATTTCAATGGAGTTGATTTGCAACTAGATTAAAAATTTCTAAGATTAATTTGAGTTTACAAATAGCAGACTAATATGACTAGTTTTATAGAAAGGAATTCAAAAAGTGTAATAGAACACAAATTAGAACTTGGTGCTGAAAGATGTGAGTCTTGGCCTCTGACACTAGCAGTCTGTGTGAACATCCATGCTTTGCATTGTCATTTGTATAGCATAGTATGACCAACATATATAGTCTATAATGTTTCACGTCTTCCCAAAAATTTCTAGTTTAACCTATATGACTTATAGCTAAACTTGCATGGTACAAATAGAGGGAAAAAAGTGTAATATCCCAATGATGAAGATAAAATTAGAAATGAAATGATATAGTTAGATCCTACAAAAATGACAAGAAAAACACAACCAAACCTTCGTGCGGTTGAGCGCTTTCTAGATACTTATAGCTAAAGGGAGAAAATAATGGTTGGGCTATTTAGGAGCTTGCCAAGAGTGGTCAAGCCCCTGATTTGGTCTTCTGACCTCCACAGACAACCAGATGATAAAGAGGATAAAAAAGAGTATGTGCTCCTATCCTATATACGTTTAGGAATTATGATGCAGCTGTGACAAAATGCTAGGAGTATCTCCCTATTCAATAGGGAATAATACTAGGCCTAGTGTAAGGATTTTATAAGAAGGGTGGTGGTCTACACCAATAGATTGCCAAGAAGGAAATGGGATTGAATTTTATAACAATATAGATACTGTTGATGTACCACTTGTACAATAGGATCAACAGAATGATAAAGAAACAAAACAACAAAGTATATTATTTTAATAGAATTTGATTAAAAAACACCAAGAGATTCACTACCATGTTTATGGAAATTTGGACTTTGAAGATGAGAAGGATCTTCAGGGAGCAATCTACTACTTGTTATCTACTAAAAATACCTTCAATGTTTTATAGAAGAAATGTAGTGCCCCTCTGTTCTCACCTTGGATGTATAGGTGAACTGGTCAAGGCACATGAAGGTGAAGGTAAAATAACAGGAATATTCAAGGTAAGGTAAACAATTGATGTTGTACAATAAAGGTAGATGTTTCATCCATGTGTGGTTTCATATGATAGTTAATGTGTTTTATTGATAATCTCTATTGCGGCATTGATAATGCAGGCTTTATATTGTTTTGCATTCCAATGATTAAGATGTCGATCTTACTACAATTGTTATATATTAGAATGGATCTCATGTGACTGATTCTGTTAGATTTATTTGTTATGATGGTACTTCTGACACTTATGATTTCATGCACCTGTATGTTAAGTGTAGGGTTCTGTTCAGATAAAGAGATAGATTTGATTTGGTTATGATTATGTGTTGAGCTAATCTAGATTGATATGATGTGGAAGGGACGATGTCACATCACTCACTTGTGAGTGCCCTGCGATGTTGTGATTCCTTTTTCCACCTAGTGCTAGCTTATATGCATCTATACATGCTTGACCATGATTTTTGTTGCAGGATGCAGGTATCATGGATCGACTCCACCTGAATTAACAGGTCTGAGCGTGCCTTGAACCCAATGGATATGTTGTTTCGGAGATAACTTAAGGTCCCACATCCCAAGTCATTATCCTCGATCAGGATGCATGACATGTCTAGTTCAACCTGTCAGTTCTATTAGTATGTCGGTCTTGCAATCAATTTATATTTGATGGAGCTTGTTGGCTAAGTGTGTTTTGGCCTAGCTTGTGAACATATTTGATTTGGCTTTTGATGGTTGTTCTGCTCAGTGGGTTATGTTGTATGCCCAGATTTCGTTAGATAGTCATACTATTATTTGATCCACTATAATATTTAACAAGGTTACATCATATTATCATTATTATTATTAATATTTAATAAGATTAAAATGGTAATTGATAATTACCTAGTTCAAGATAATTATTTAAAGTTGTTTGAATATGAATTATTTTATTACTATTATTAAATTGATTTAATTGAGGGTATTTATAAATTTAAATAAGTAGTCATGACTGTAAAGGTTAAGATTATTGTCATCATATATTATTTCTTTTCTAATTACTTTATCTATTATTTAGATATTGGCCTTATTCCAATATTCCAAGGAATCCAACCTTGTCAAGCCAATTATGCATGAATACAGGAATATTTGAAAAAGATGAAATGCTGAGATATTCAACATATCTTATGCTTAATTGGTTTGTATATTGATAAAATTAATATATGAAAATAAAATAAATAAATTTGATAAATGATTAATGAAATAATAAATTACAAGTTGTAAACGAATAAAATTAAAAAGAAAACAAAATACATAAATAAAGATGAATAAACAATTATAAATTTTGATAAAATAAATTTATAGTAATAAAGATAATATTTTAAGGTTAAAATTAGGGTTGTTGCTTTGTATCATGTATTCAGTATTTTGGGGATATGCAAAATTAATGCCGTGTGCCGTCAATTGCAAATTGGAGGATTTGGGAATCTTTTGATATAGTTAATTTTTGAATCTCATGAGAGAGTGGGTTGTTGGGAAAAGAGAGGCATGCCTTCTACATTTATTCGAGGAGTTCAATCCTTGTTTTGAGAAAGTGGGTTGTTGGGAAGAGAGGCATGTCTCATGCATTTATTCGAGGAGTTGAGCCCTGGTTTGGAAGGAGAAAGATTTCTGGAAGAGAAGGGAAGGGGGTTTGCATTTGGAGAGGAAAGGAGATTCTAGAAAAGCTTAACAAACTTCAGGTATGCAACTGTATATGATTTATGCCTATTGCATATGAAATTTTAATGGAATTAGATTATTTGTGTTTTCCTCCATTGATGGGATTTATTCAGGATTTGGTATTAGATTCTTTAAGAGCAAACTGGAAATTACTCTTGACCTCCAACCTATCTTTAGTTTTGAGACCTATCACAAATTTTCCATTTGCTTTAGATTCAATTGAATATAATTTGTTTCCCATTCACCACATCCATGCATTCAACACAGTTTTAATTGTGTTTTAATGTCAAGTTTAGATTACCCTAAGATAGCCTACATTGTCATAAAGATTGTAGAATTTGCCTTACTCCTGCCTTTTTGCATTTGTTTAAACACTCTAAGGTTTTACTTGCAAATTTGTCTTGTGTGTGTACCCTGCAATCAATTTATCTATAACCGTTTGTGCACATCTGGCAACCATAACATTTGGAATCGTTCTGCAATCACCTGAGCATATCCTGCAATCATTCTTTTGGTGTTATGTGAGGAGGGTAGATATATTATAATATCTGATATTATTTTCCCCTATTGATAATGCTTGGCCGACGTCCATATCCTCTATCTTTTATCAATCTCCTTAGTCATTCAAACTCCATCATTTGGTCATTATCAATATACCATCACCTGTTAGCGAGGCAACATTTTGTGATGGACAATTTTGAAGCACCCAACTTTTCACTCAATCTCAATTTTGAGTCACAGCAACCCTTCTTCTCTCTCGACTTCGACATCGACCTTGATTCAGAAATTCCACCTGCCAAAAGCCAACCCTCAGACATCATACACATACAGGTCTCACAAGAGTCTTTAGACTGGGAACCTGAATGGCAAAATTAGAACCCTGGACCCGCCGCTCCTCAGAATTTTGGAGATGAACTCATACATTGCTCTGACAAACGTGAACTTCTTTCCACACTAAAAAGACTCAGAAGAGGCCCCCTTGTAAACGCAAATGTAAATGATTTTCACACACACCCACCGCTAAGATTTGATCCTTCCAGATACGGGGCAATAATATCATTCATTGGCTCGCGTGCTCAGGTGGAGAGAATGTGGCAAAAGTTTCATAGTTGGGCTTTTCTCTCGCTGATTGCTCTTGCTTAAAAGTTTCTAAAGTCTTTTTAACAAATCCATTTTGTGTAAATCCTGTAACCATTGTATTTCGAAGACATCTCTTTGCTGCATTCTGTCAAACAGTACATGTGTCTTGCCAATGCTTTTACATTTTGCATACATGTTGTTCTGAGCATTTCCAATTGTATTATCTAGAAAGGTTACCTTTTTCTTTATGCATCAATGGATGTCATTCGCTGTTCTAAAACGACCTTTAGCACTGGCAGAAGGTGTGGAATTTGGCGTTCAATCTTCTAGATGCACTTGCCTTTAAAACAAATTCATTTTGTGTAGATCCTGTAACTGCAGTAATTCCTTGATGGTGACCTTTAGTAGTGAGTTGATCCTCCAAATATACTATCTTTCAATGGCTGGCATAAAGGTTAAATCTCAACGGCTTGGGAGTAGTTTTATCCAATGGCCTTCTCTTGTTCTACTAGTACTAGAAATTGGTCTCTCACCATTGATTTGACCTCACCTAAACAGCCTGCTCATAATTCAACTTAAAACAACCTCTGCCGAACCATGTGGAGTAGATTACTATTGGATGGATCAATTTTGGGTCATCATCCTTAATGTTATGCTTTAACCTACTAAACCACCAAATCAGACTTGCTATTTGAACGTCTCGGTAAGCCCTCTTTCATTTGTAAATCCAAGCTGAATGTAAGTCATACAGTCTTTGAAAGATTTAAGTTTGGACAATGTTCAACAAGAGATATAAACTGTCAGTATTTGATATGAATTGTATGAATTTACTGTAGTAGATGACGAATTCACTGCCACAGTTACATTCTCGCAGCTTGCACCAATCGGTGATTTCACCAAAGTAGGTAGAAACTCAGCTTAGAAGATCTTTCCTGCACACTTGAATCAGTACGTGGATGTCCCACATCATCCTGAACGTTTTCCAAGAAGTTGTCTTTCCCAAAGCATACCAATGAGCACAAACTGGATCTATCATGGATCATTTCTGGCCACAAACCTTCTTGCTTTGAAGTCAGCCCATGAATACTATAGACTGTGGTGACAACATCAAGTTTCCTGTGCTATGCCAGATCCAACAGGATTATTGGTTGCATAAGCTTTTAGGATTCGTAAATGCAAGAATTGTGCTTTTTGTATCAGATGGTGCATCCCTACATAAACTAGTCTTGTGTTGTTTCCCTCAAGCGGAGGTGTAACCTATATCAGCCTAAAACATGCCACTCATAAGGAGTTGAGCAATGCCTATTGCTTTAAGGTCTGCTTGGTTTAGTAATGCACATGACTTAGAAATTTGCAGTTCTTTGAAATATATCGATCTACTTGACATAATTGTTGCTTTTTACCATATTCCCTTTTTATGCTTTCAATGCATGGGAATTATATTCCATGTAAGTTTCATTGAAGCAGGATTTTAATATGCAACCTCAAATTCCTCTGCGTGATAGATACTTTAGCAGTGGATTATATAAGTTGTAGTTGGAATCCTTCTTCCTTAAAATATACAAATTCTTAGGGTGCGGCACATTACACTATTTAAATATCATCCATTTCAATGGTCAAACAATCAATAACAATTTTACACCTTATCTTCAACAAAAGTGGTAAATAAATGCTCTATTATTGACCAAATCTTACCTTGGGAATAAGAATAACCTACACACAAGTACATGAACATGTATATAAACCTATCATCTATTATAAATTAAATATGAATCAAAAACATAGTTAAGATACACAATTTATTAGATGAATTGTTGGAGTATATATATATATATATATATATATATATATATATATATATATATATATATATATATATATATATATATATGATAGAATTATTAACTTATGAAACAAAAGAAATGTAGTTGTTATAGTTTAATACCGATGTTTATTAAACGAATCGATACGATTGCATATTTACTTTAATATGGCATTGATTCTATTATAATGGTTTTGTTAGTAGAAATATGATAAATGGGTTTGGATTATAAATGTTGTAACTAGTATTTGATCTATAAGCATTTGTAATTAATATTATCTATGTATTTGTTTAGCTTGACGGTTATATTTATATGTAATTGATGATTGATTAATATAATAGATAGAATTAATATTAATTAAACTAGACCTAGGTTTTATGAAATTCTTGGTGGAGATATAACTTGAATCCAGTTGCTAATTCGATTAAATGGAATTGGATATGACAAAATAATTAGTGTAGATGAAATTTAATCTAGTTTGATTTGGTTTTGTAAAGATCTTTTATAATGATTTTGTTAAGTTGAAATTGGATTGAAAGGTTGGAATTAGGTTAAACAACAATGTATTTGAAAATTTAGCCTTATAAGTAAAACTTATAGGTAACTGGATAACTAAGGGATTGAATTGCTCTAGTAAGAAGAATTTGTGTTGTCGATGAGCTGATTAGTTGAAATCGCTTATTGTAAGCAGAATTTTCATGTGAGTTGGTCTATGTGTAAATTGTCAAGTTTAGGTTCCAGAGGTATAGGATAATATGATTTGATTGCATGTAATGTGTTGATAGGTGTCTTGAAATGAAGATGTTGTAAGAACATGATGTCTCTTGTCTATGTATGTGGGTCTTGGTAAACAATAATGTGAGATGATGTACATACTGTGTTGTGAATATATTATGAGGGGTTTAAATCTCCTTCAAGGATGTGTTGATATAGAGAATGTGTGTAGCATTGTAATGGGGAGATCTTGGTAATCGTAATGAGGAACTATTTTGGTTCATGGTTGAGATTTGAGAGCGAGATGATCCATACCTTGCTGTGGATATGTGTTGTTATTGGTATTGCGATTGATCAACTGAAAGTTTTGGGGACAATGATGTAAAGGTTGGTCGTTGTGATTATGTTTTGTATGCAAGAAGGCAAATGCCTTGCATTGCTTATGTATACTTATCATTATGTTAGTAATTATCTTGCTTGATGGTTAGGGTTTCTAGATGCAGGTAGGGGAGTGGCTTTCAATGTGGGGCCAGCGCCCAAAGGGGCTAGTCAGGGTAACCCATTGAAAGTTAGTAATCAAGTGATAACCTAATTAATGAATTAGAGGGTTGGGTAGTAATTCACATTAAACAAGATAATTGGATTCCTCACCCATGCCTGTAGTGCTTGTTTAGACTAAGGATGGGATTGAGAAGGCCTGGTTGGCAAGATCAACCTCCTTGTCTCCATGAAAGGATGTGTCGGATCCGCATGTGTCACCCTATGGGGCCAGTGCCTAGAGAGAGGCTGCTAGGGTAACCATAGATGGGGGCCGATTTCTAGTGAGAGATAGCCTGGGTAACCCATGCTAGGACCATGCGATGACACTCTCCCTATAGTAGCCTAGCATTCCCTAGTTGTACTCTCCCCATTTGTCATGTGTTGCCTCTGGAAGTGATATTGAGTTGTTTGTGATACTGTCATATGGAGTCATGATTAGTCCTTGTTCCTTCTAGTCAATTATCTACTTGACTGTTTGATGTTTTGGGACCTTATGTTATCTCTTAGCACGGGGGGTGGACCTCAGGGTTCCACATGGTCGGGTGGATGTGCTTTATCTCCATTAGTTTTTCCTTGCCTTTGTTCGTGTGCAAGAAGGTTGTAACTCCTGTAACAGATTCAGATCTTGTACCAGTCTATAAGACAGTTATTTATGCTCATGTACTATCCTATGTATCAAATTATTCATAATACATGTAATCCAATACAATCAAAACGAGATGGTGTAAACAATGTTATGTTGTATCCTCCCATGTATGGAAAAACTATAGTTGTACTTGTTTTGGATGATTATTTATCTGATGTCATGGAAATGTATATGGTTATTTATTTAATGCTATAGATACAGAATGAATTATTGTTGATACATGATGTATGAGAGAACATGATAGTAGTTTTGTCAATAATGCAGCCATGGAACCCCGGGAGATCATTACTTAGTATAGATATGTTAAATGTTACTTTATTAAAAAAAAAATTGTCCTGTTGTATAGTGTAATTGTGTTGTTCTCTAGAGTTTCATGGCGGGCGTTACAACAAAGACTAGAGGAACCCTCAAGAGAAGCATGAGCTTCTATAGTGAAAGTTGTTCTTTTGATAAACATGTAAACTTGCACAATAATAGCGAGAACTTGGAGAAGTGATAAAATGAAACTTGTAAATCTGAATATGGAGAAAGAGAGCCAAAAAGAATATCATATCATCTATGAAAATATGCCTTTTTATTTTTCTTATCTTTTGCATTTGGTTTGGGTACGCTAAAGATAGCAAAGTGCATTCGTGGGGACATTACATTTGTTAGGAGGCATTATGAGGCAGTGGCATGCAAGAATAATGGTCATTTTGAGGTAGTGTATAGAATGGGATGCAATCATATCGCATAGACATCTGCATATCACGCTATCATCCTAGGGAAAATGGGTCAAATTTGGCACATGTGTTGAGGAGAGTGATGAGAATAATGCTCTAGTACAGACTTTGGGCAAAATTTGGTACAAGGGAAATAGGCCAAGGTTTAGTCCAAGTGGTCCTAGAATTGTTGGCATTTGGTTGTCATTGATGTCAACACTATCATGGATGTGTGATGGTGTTCATGGTTGGATTTCATGTCTTATCCAATGACAGCAGAGAAGGCATATTAAGAGAAGATACAGTTCATGGTTTGATGCCATATTCTCATGATGAAATATTAAGATGGGAATTAGAAGCACTAAGATGAATAATGATACATTAAGCTATGCTGAGGATGAGAAGATGTTTCTGAAGACCTGTGGCATGTTGTTTGATCCTTCTTATTGTTCTCAAGGATGTATATGCTGTTAAATGAAGGTTTTGGCCTCCATAAGTTGGTGAAAGTTTCTGCTATAGGAAGACTATTTTGAAGACTGTCTAGGAGATTGCTCCACATTTTCATGCTTTTGATGTTGTATCTCTATAGATTGGAAGACAACTTCATATAGTGTCAAAGCATGTATGTTCCAAGTTTCATATTGTTTGGACCATCGGAAGAGTGTTTTACAGTTGACAGTTGGGAGACAGTGTTGTTCCTAAAGAAGGTATTCAATGTACTGCAATGTTTGGCTCTGAATTTCTTTGCATTTAAAGATATGATCATGCAGTTTAGAAGTTAAGATAAGTATGATGTAAAGGTGCTAAATCCAAAGTTTTAGATCATTTATCCCTCTGCAGCAAAAGTTATGAAAGACAAAGCTCTGGTTTGTGTTTTGATAGAATCAAGTGACGATAAAGACTGTTTGGGATACTCCACATTTCTTCGCAATGATAGATATGACTATGTGGTTTTGAGAACATATTCACAAAAGGGTATGAGTGCATCCATATGAGTTTTAGGTGTTTTGGAGGTTTGAAAGCCTTGATTTTAGTTGACAGTTGTGATAGAGATTGTTTTGGATGCCTAGATGTTCTCGGGACATATACTAATGATGTGTGCCAGCTTGTTGTGGCTTGAAATGATACATTGACTGAGGGAAGATGGTCTTGATGATCTTATGTTGTCTCCAGTTGCTCTGCAAGATGTTTTTCTACTCTCTTTGATATTGGTTGTGGTCTAGAATGTTGATTTTGCCAGGCTATGCCTCTATCTGGTCAACTAGAGAATGTTGAAGGTATGTGCCACCATTTTGTTATTGTGCGGAGTTCAATAAGTGCTTGAAGACCGATGTGATACTTGGTTCATGTTTTCTTGCTTAAGGGAGACCTAATTCAAATTGTGTAACGTTTGGATGTTATCCCTTGAAGAATGATGCTGTGAATGATGTTTAGGACATGACTAAGCATGAATTGGGATCTGTGAGGTGTGTGTTTTCTTCTGGAGTAGCATGTTGTTCATGATATGGCTTTCCATATGCATGTTTTATGTGTTGATATCTCTGGTTGACTTGTAAAATGTAATATTCTTGTTGTATTGGCCAATTTGTAATGAAATCAATGTAATGACATATATATATTGTAAACCTAGTTGGTCTAGGTGAGGTATGATTACAAAGATGAACACTGAGTGTATGAAGAGTAGAATATGAAAATCATATGCATTGTGATGTCTGACTGAAGGAGAAAGAGCAGAAGTGTTAGAGGCTATCCTGATTCATCTTGAAGATATTTTTGTGATAGGAGGGAAGTGTAGAGAGTGCCTAACTAATCCAATCATTAGAAGAAAGTGTGATGAGGTAGAATTGAAATCATCAAAGGTGTGAGCTTCAATGTCAGTTTTCAAACAGTAGAAGGACTGTCATGCTGTAATCTTTCTTGAGTTAGTTCTCAGTTCAGGGAGTAGTTGTTTCTTTGGGTTGTAGCCCTAAAAAAAAGTTAGTAGGGAGTTGTAGCTTCCTTGGGAGTGACTTTAAATCAAAGTTTTCATGGAGTAGTAGATTCCTTGGGTTGTATCCCTAAAACAAAGTTGTTATTTTGAGCTTCATATATTGTGAGTTAATCCTCACCATGGTTTTTCCCTTCTTGGGTTTTCCATGTATATCTGGTGTTATGTGTTGATGTGCATTGTGTTGATCTTTCATGTTTATGTAAATGTTGTAATGATTAAGTTTTAATATACTCCAAAGGATTTGAAGTTTGTTTAGATACTGATTCACCCCCCTTCTTAGTATCTTGGTGTGTTCAACAATTGGTATCAGAGCCAAGTTACTCAGAAGAAGATTAACCACTTGAAGAAGGTCTAAGATGGATAACAATGGATCTCTCAAGGTACCTATGTTTGATGGAACAAACTATTCCTTTTGGAATTTGAGGATGGAAAACTATCTATCTTCTCTAGGGTATGGCATTTGATAATTAGTCAAGAAGGGTTACACTGTTCCTACTAGTGATCCTACAAATGTAGACGAGATTAAGTTGTATGATAACAATGCCAAGAAAAAGAATGCTATCACGATTGGGCTATCTAATTCAAAACTTGTGAAGGTAATGAGTTTTACATCTTCTTAGGATGTCTGGAATAAACTGACAAGTATTTATGAAGGAGATAGTAAAGTGAAGCAAGCCAAGGTGTAATTTTTCAAAAGCAAATTTGAGACCCTGAGAATGTCAAAAGAAGAGACATTGCCAATTACATGCTCCGAGTGGATGAATTAGTTAATGGCATCAGAGGTCTTGGTGGAGAAGTGAAAGAAGATGAGATTGTGAAGAAGGTCTTGAGATCTCTTCCTAAATCTTACAGTCATAAGGTGTCTGCCATTGAGGAATCTCAGGATTTGGCTAAATACATAATAGATCAATTATTCAGCTCTCTCACAGCCTTTGAATTGAGAGAATTTGACAAAGGTTCTCCAAAGAAGGAAGCAACATTCAAATCAAGTAAGAAGACAGAAGATGAAGCAACTGATCAAGATGATGACCTTGATGAGATAGAAGCAAACTTTGTAAGAACACTAAAGAAAGGCATAGGCAAATATAGAGGTAAGTTACCTTTCAAATGTTTCAATTGTGGAAAGATTGGTCATTTTTCTTGTAAATGTCCTTTCAAAGATTCAAGGGGTAGTAACAAGAGAGACAAGTTCAAAAAAAGCCTATATTCCATAAAGGGCAGTTGTTCTTCAGAAGATGAGGATCATGATGATTCAAATGATGAAACACTCTTCATGGCCTTGAATATTGGTAACAAAAAAGATGATATTGAAAAATGTGAAGAGACTTATACCTTGCAAGCTGACCCAAACAATGATAGATCAATGGTGGTATGGACTACTTTTCATGCAAGAGAAGAAGCCAAAGCTTGGGTAATTGACAGTGGTTGTTCTAATCATATGACTAGTGACAAGGATAAGTTTACCAACCTTGAGAAGTGGAATGGTGGAGTTGTTTAAGTTTGGTGGTGATGAGTCAGCACAAATCTGTGGAAAGGGTGCTATAACTATTGATGGGAAGAACATGACTGAGGATGTTCTCTATGTCAAAGGACTAAAGCATAATCTTCTTGGTGTCAGTCAGATGTGTAGTAAAGGATACAATCTTACCTTTCATGCCAAATGTTGTGAAATCAGGAAGGGAGGGTCTGGAAAACTAGTTGCAAAAGGGATCAAGCACTAGTAGAAATATGGCAAATAAATGACTAGGTGACAAACTTTTTGCAACACATCTATAAATGACTAATTTGGTCATCAGTTGAAATGACTAAATAAATGACCAAATAAATGACTAATTTAGTCATCGGGCAAAAAACACAACTAAATATCTGATAAGGGCGTGGTTTGGTGGTTAAGTTGCTCGGTTGTAGTGGTGGCCACCAGAGTTCAAACCCCCACTGGGCCAATGAGCTTGCAGGCTTTATGCCTTCGCTGGGCCAACAAGCTCGCGCGTTTGAAGTGTTATTGCTAGGGGATGAGGTCCCTCATGTTGTGGCCTCACTGGTTCATTGCTCTGGGCAAAAGCATTCACATGGAGCCGGAGGGCATGTCGCGCCAGTGTCGCCGGTCATGTTAAAAAGTTTACTTGGCACATTATCTTTAAAAAAAAACACACACACACACACAACTAAATAATTGGTCAGATAAATAAAAATGACTAATACTCTATTCTTTTTTCTTTCCAATTTGATCATAATCCATGAATTCAAAGACAATACATGGAAAGGCAATAAATGTCCACTTAGACCAAAGGAATAAAGGGAGAGAAATGATTGAAAAAAGGGTTAAGAAGAAAAAAGACAAATCATACAATAGTCCAAATATACAAAAAAAAAAAAACAAGAAAATAGACAAACTGGATAGATACAAATAAAATAAAGACAAAATTATTAATTATAAAACTTTTAAATATACTATAATATTGATAAATTATTTAATTTTGCAAGTCCAGTATGCATAAGTATAATTTAAGTTAAATTAATTTAATTTATATAATTTAATAACTTAAGTTGTATAATTTATAACTTATATAACAAAGTAATTATATAATTTAAGTTAACTATAATTTAATAATATTTCATATTAATTATATATTATAATAATGAATAATTATATTGTAATATAATTTCATAATTTTATAATTAAAATTATAATATAAGTTTTTGTCTTGTCGTGCATGAGTTTAGTTCACTTTAGTTCTAGGGTTTAGGGTTTAGGGTTTAGGGTTTCGGGTTTTGGGTTTAGGGTTTAGTGTAATGCCCTGCCATGCAACCCTAAAGATAAGTTTAACTAAGCAATAAAAAGGGCAAATTTTTTTTTTCTATAGAAGTGGTAATAACAAAACATAACATGGTCTAATAGCAACAAGTTAAACTAACATCTCTAGGGATTACATAGCTGCATTATTGAAATATAACAACAACCAACAACATACATAGTTTAATCAAATACACCAACTAACATCTTTCATTACGACATCCAAATACATCAAAAAGTTTGCATTAAGATTACAAGTACAAAATAGTATATCTTACAAGAGGAACATAGTTTCATTGATACAAAAGCTCTCTTTCTGGATACATCAATTACATAAGGATTTCTTTTGATACAAAAGATCTAAATACAAATAGTACAAATGTTTGTCTTCGATACAGGTGCAAAATTGGAATCAAGAGAGATATATCTTCTTTACACACGAGCCATGATGCCAGAAAACCAATGGAATAAAGCATAACCACCCGACCATGTGGAACCCTGAGGTCCACCCCCGTGCTAAGAGATAACAATGAGGTCCCACAAAGACAACCATCAAAAGACAAAAGGCTAACCGATGCAAGGACTACACATGACTCCAATACAACCTTAGTCAAAATGAACATCACAAGCAACTCAACAACACTTCCACACTTAACATGCAATTCCAGAGGCACTCACACAACCAAAGGAGGAAAATACAACTTGGGAGTGCTAGATTGCGATAGAGAGGAGTGTCATCACATAGCTTGTCATGGGTTATCTTGACAGGTTTTCCTAGGCACTGGCCCCCATACAAATTCATGCGGAACCAACATACCTTTCATGAGGACAAGGCAGTTGATTTGCCATTCTAGGCCTTCTCATCTCATCTCAAGCCTAAACGAGCACTTGAGCCATGAGTGAGGCATACTTAATCTTGATTAATTGTGATTAACTACCCAACCCTCTAAATTTATTATTATGTTATCACTAGATTAAAAAACTTCCAATGGGTTATCCTGGCAGCCACTTTGGGCATCGGCCCCACATTGAAAGCCACACCCCTACCTGCATCTAGAAGACCCTATCCATCAAGAAAGACATAATGACAGGTAACCATATACCATGCAAGGAATTTACCTTATTGCATACAAATCATATCTCAAGGACCAACTCTTGAATCATTGTCCCAAAACTTCCAGTTGAAACAGTCACGGCAACCATAAAAACATGAAACCAGAGCAAGGCATGGTCATCTTGCTCCCAAATTTCAACCAATTACATAAACCAACACAATATTTTATTCCGTGCTCAATACAATAATGAACCCCAACATTCAATAAGGACTCTACAACCACATCACGAACATGACATCAACATGAGTTCAAGACAAAACCACAAGAATAGGTACTCTGAGCAAGGCATTATCCATCTTGCACATGTATCATACTAACATGAAACAGGAGATAATATTACAAGAGTGCATTTCATTCAACTCACATTCACACCCTCCTAGGCCTCTGGAAACACTTCTACAACACTTGACATCATTAAAACATAATGGTCATACATCACGATCACTTCCAAAACACATCATAAACCAAGATCCCTCATCAATACTTCAATAACAAAACCACAAATGTAACATATGATCCAATGCACTAATAATGGTCTTAAAGAATGTAAGATTATTCCAAGCATGATAAATCATCTAACAACATAAGATAGCTCTATCCCAACAATGCAGAACAATAATAACTTAAAAGGGTTACCAATTATTCTATAACAGAAAATTCAGTCAAACAAGATACTACCCGTTATTGGACTAAACCTCTTTCTACACTAATGTGTATCTTATTAAAATTATTGACAACTTTGTGATTTCTATTCAAAATAATTGCATAAGCACAACATAAAGGATCATAAAGTAGATTTAAACTGATCATCCATTTAATTCTTTAGAAAGTATATGAGTTAAATGCTAAACGTTTTATACTATATCAAACCTAACCTCCACTTACTCACCCAATTTCATAACTAAGCACAATCTTTAATTTAAGTCATAAATAATATTAGACTCCATTATATGACCACAAAGTTCCTTAAGGTGAAGAGGAAGCAAGATATATATAAAAATACTTGACAAGTCTTACTAAATCTAAACTAAATGTTATCTTCCACCAAAAAGATATCAAAGATATCTAGACATATAACAATCATAAATTAAATTCATAGACTAACTCTATGCACACTACTTAAAATATTCTAATCCATACTATAATTAAAGACTTAACTAAGGTCATCAGACACACCTTATAACTAGATTCAACATTTATAATATGATAATTTACATCAATTTGGCTAAGACAAATATATATTAAGAAGCCTTATTTATTATCCATATCCTACTCTCTTAAAATAGATAAAACTACTAATATTCTTAAATATACAAGGTAAAATAATAAATCAATAAATTATTTTAAAAGGATTTGACTTTTTATTTATAAAGTAATGCTTAAATATAACATATCTAAATAATAGGGGATGAAATAAAATAATACTTAAATACAACACATCCGTCAATAATAGGGATTTGATTTTTCATAAATAAAATATAATAATAATTGAATATAACACATCCCTAATAATAGGGATTTGATTTCTCATAAACAAAATATAATAATACTTAAATATGACACATCCCTAATAATAGGGATTTGATTTCTCATAAATGAAATATAATAATACTTAAATATAACACATCACTAATAATAGGGATTTGATTTCTCATAAATGAAATATAATAATACTTAAATATAACACATCACTAATAATAGGGATTTGATTTTTCTATTAAAAAAAACACTTAAAAAAAATAAAACACATTCATAAAACTATTCTTCCCTATTAAATAGGGAGTTGACATCACAACTTCAAAATAATAAATAAAACTCAAATTAAAACAATAATTTATTAAAGGACAATTTTAAAGATAGTTAAACTTTATAATTAACATTATGCAACATCAAATACTTAATATTTAGCTAAAAAAAGTTTAATTATTTAAATTCTTAAATTAAAATTAAAATAAGCTATTATATGCAAGAATTAATTAAATCAAATTCAAAAGAATAAGATTTTATAGTTTCATAATATATATTTTGATTTTACAAATAAGAATACTTTTTAAACTCTAACAAAATTTCTAATTCTAATATGGTAATACAAAAGGCAGATTTTTATGTTACTAAAACTTACCATTCATATTTCCTATCAAGGTTAAAATAAAATTAATTAAGCACAAAGAGATTTATTTATTCACTTCTATTCATTATGAAAGCTATTCATTTAATCATATAAAAGTATTCACACAAACCAGAATTAAATTTGATACAATGAAAAGAATTTATGTGAGAGCTTGGCTAAACCAGGGCATACGGTTGCCATGGACAAGAAGAGGGATTCTGAAGAATTTAATTCAGGTAAAATTTCATTGTTTTACATACTAAAATTCATTGTTTCAAATGCATAAACTATAGACCAAACTTCATTTGCAATATTTTTGGTTTCAGGCAAAGAAAGTTTCATAAATTTTTTAAGTGTAAAAGCTAATAAAATCTAAAATCTCCTATACCTTGGTCTGAGATAACAATTGGGCTGTAGATACTAAGTTTTAAATGCAATTTCAGGCATGATTCTCTGCATATGGAGGTCGTACAAACATGCAGGTTGGAGGAATAGAAAATATGAAAGTTTTGTTAGAATGGAATTTATCTCTATTGGCATTATTATAGCAAGTCATCAAATGACATGAGATTTTAGACAAAAGAAATTTGTTTGATTGATTATACACATTAATGGCTAGAAAGAAAGAAATAGGTTTGCCTAGCAATAAATTTTGATCTCTTCAGGCAAGGGCAACACTACAGAAGTTGAGATTTCTTTTGATAAAAGAAATTGACATAGACACAGGGATGCAACAAAAGAGAAGGATTTAATTTCTTCCAGTAGCAAAAGATTTCATTTAGCTAAAGTGTCTACTGGTAATATGAAAATATGATGATAATGTAATAGCAAGATAGGTGGGTGTGAAGAAAGATAAATAGGTGTGAAGATTGGAGGATCAACTATATTTAAAATTGCTACAATTGCAGGATATACACGGCTAGATTGTTGAAGAGAACATCCAAGCAAATGCAAATAACAAGATTAAATATAATGGGGTTTATAGAAAAGAGAGAATAGATTACAGAGCTTTTGCATATGATTGCAGATGGAAACTAACTTTCGAAGGTTTTCTATTGTTTGGGATGATTCACAGAGACCAACCTACTACCAAAATTTATCAAATCAAAAAGTGCTCAAACACATACAAGATTTTTCTTCATATACAGACAAGCAAAATAAATTTTCTTTAAAACATACCCAGAAATTCTTCAGACTTCTCTTGCTCCCTTCCTCTCTTCCTCTGCCAATTCCTCTTCTTTTTCCCCAAATTTATGTGCATCTTTTCCAAGAACTCTCCCCTCAAAATAATCTTCCCAAAACCAAAAATAGACCAGGCTAATAAATTCCTAAATCCCCCAATCTTCCATTACTGACATCCACTATCCAAAATTTTAAATGTATTTCTACCACCACTATCTTGAATATTCTCAAATCTTGAAAATTATTTTTGGCAAATACTTCCTCAAAACAATTAATGACAATATCAAAATAATATCTTCCAGCCCAATATTTAATCAATTACTAAAGTATTAAATATTAATAATTGATTCAATAACTTTATTATCATTATTATTATTAACTATAAATACCACTAACAGGAATAATTTTCAAATTTCCGACAACCCACTCCAACAATAAATTAATGGCAAAATAAAATAAAATCTCACATGTCAGATAAACTCAATAAAGTACTAAATATTACCAATATTATTATTATTGCTAGCTTTCAAAGCTACTAATTTAATTTAATATAAAAATCAACTAATTAATATTCTCAATTTTCTACATTAATTAAATAACTAATATTGATGTATATATATAAACTTATTATTATTATAACAATTAATAAATCTCCAACAAATACACATTGACTATATAACCAAAATGATCAAACATCAACACATCTATACACATAGATCACTTATTCTATAAAATGAACCAAACAACTATAATCAACAACTTAATACCTTGGTCACTAAGTTCAATAAAATGAACCTTAAACTACAATAAACCAACAATAACAACCACATACCAAAGGATGACCAACCCCTGAGGACAAGTACCAACTAAGCGACAACTACACCCATGACTAGAAATACATGGATGACTACAAACTGAAGACATTGGCTGACAAAGGGAACCCCATGTTATCTCCCATCCACATTATCCATTGGTGTAAAGGCACGCTTAGACCTGCCAATTCAGGTGGAGTCGATGCCTGGTACCTGCAATCCTATAGCAAACAAAAGTGTTGAATACAACATATATATAATCATCCAACAGGCACACTGTGACAGGGAATCCCAGCATAGTAGGGTACTCAACATGAGTAATACTACACTGTCCCTTCACAAAACACACCAAAAATATCCACATTAACCAAGTTCATAAACAACCTGATAACACATCATCAAATAGTCACATAAATCACATATTAAACTAATCTACATAATCAATTAACCCATAAATGATCACATCATAAGCATAATGTATTAATCATAAATATCAACAGTGCTATCATAATAACCATCAATGAGTGTCATCAACTACATCAAAACAGTAAACCTACCTTCAACCTGTCTAACATACCCTAAGTATTCCGAGTATTTTACCTTCATCTTCATGCTTCATAGTCCGACCACCTACACATACAAGGTGAAACTAGAGGGGCACTACATTTAGGGTTTAGGGTTTAGGGTTTAGGTTTTAGTGTTTAGGGTTTAGGATTTAGTGTTTAGAGTTTAGGGTTTAGGGTTTGGGGTTTAGGGTTTGGGGTTTAGGGTTTGGGGTTTAGGGTTTAGGGTTTCGGGTTTAGGGTTTCAGGTTTAGGGTTTTGGGTTTAGGGTTTAGGGTTTAGGGTTTAGTGTTAGGGGTTTCAGGTTTAGTGTTTAGGGTTTAGGGTTTCAGGTTTAGTGTTTAGGGTTTAGGGTTTAGGGTTTGGGGTTTGGTGTTTAGGCTTTAGGCTTTAGGGTTTAGGGTTAAGGGTTTTAGGTTTAGGGTTTAGGGTTTAGGGTTTAGGGTATAGTGTTTAGGGTTAAGAGTAGGGTTTCAGGTTTAGGGTTTCAAGTTAGGGTTTAGGGTTTAAGGTTTAGGGTTTAGGGTTAAGGGTTAAGGGTTTAGGGTTTAGGGTTTCAAGTTTAGGGTTTCAGGTTTAGGGTTTAGGGTTTAGGGTTTAGGGATTAGTGTTTAGTGTTTAGGGTTTAGGGTTTAGGGTTAAGTGTTTAGGGTATAGGGTTTAGGTTTAAGGGTTTAGGGTTAAGGGTTTAGTGTTTAGGGTTTAAAGGGTTTAGGGTTTAAGGTTTAGTGTTTTGGGTTTTGGGTTTCAGGTTTCAGGTTTAGGGTTTAGGGTTTAGGGTTTAGGGTTTAGTGTTTAGGGTTTTAGGTTTAGGGTTTAGGGAGTTTGTTTAGGATGATGGACATAAGAGGCTCTATAGGCCTGCTGGGAGATAGTATGAATATGGTCTCTATGAAGCTTTAGTGATCTCAAATGACAACAAATGGGGATGCAAAATTATATTCAATCTCTTATAGAAAGTGATGATATTTTTGTATATAATGGAGTTTCACTCTCTACAAATAGCATTCGTATTTGCCTTTCGTTGACTTAGTAGGTTTCTGTCTCTATGAGATTCATAATGTTCTATGGTTAGAGCTTTGTTTTGTTGTGGCTATATGTGTTTGGCTCCTATTTCTGTCAATTAATGCAGAACCAGATGATTACACAAAATCAGTGTTGGACAACATAGAGAAAGAAGTAGCATACAAGGTGCCAGAGGCCATAAATTCCAAGATTGAGTGGATACAAATCTACCCAGATAATATGTGCACAGGCAGCCCTCATGAAGTGATGTACGAGTGGGACACAAGCGAGTGTAATGGGGTTTCAATTTTTATGTGCGTAATGAAATTGCAGCAAACAAATATTAGTTTTTGTGCTAGAATAACAAAGAACTATGCAAATACCTCTTTTTTTAAAAGAAGATTTCCTCCACGGCCTTGGATCGATTCCTCGGAAGGTGATTCTTTTGTTTTCTATTCGCACTCCCCTTCAACTCACCTCAAATCTTGCAATTTGATATGCTCGCTTGAGTTATTTTTTAAACCCTTTTTGCAGAGAACAACCAAAGAGTTAAGAAAAATTCCTGGAGTGAATTTTTTTACGGCATGAGACAATTCGGAGCACTATAATGCTCATATATAAAAGCCTATAGGCTAATAATAATATATATTATACAATAATATAATATAGATATTATAATATATATATATTATATAATATTATATAATAATATAATATAATATTATTAATATTACAATATTATATTTATATTATATATTATATAATAATATATTATTATAATATTATATTATAATATTAAAATATATTATAATATTAAAATATATTATATTATATAATATTATAATATAATATTATATTATATTTAATAATATGGGTGCCAAACTTAATTAACATTTCATTTTGGCACTTCTTGTTGAAACCCTAAATAGGAAATGATGGGCAAATTCACCAAAACAGTGTAGTAGAAAAACTAGTTGCGTAAAGATGCTCATCTCCATCAGAGGCGGGGGTTCCAATTCCATTGCCTTTGCTCTCATGGCAAGCAATGTGATCCGGCGTGGAGTGTTATTTGAGCAGAGGTTCTTTGCAGCCATGTATTTTGCGCAGAGGTTCTTTGTATGGGGTGAGAGTAGAAGCTACCCGACGGCCTATATGGTTAGTAATATAACAATTTACATGCTATTAAGAAAAGGGAGATGGTTGTAGTTTATAAAAGTTGTAGATTCATGCATTGATTGAGTCATACATATTTCAGGACTTCACTTTAGTTATTTGGATGATCCTTCATCTTTTGATGTGGGCATATGGCTAACAATTTGTAGAGAATATATAATCTGGGAGCATGAAGGATTGTTAGCGTGGGAGTTGGAGCGAAACATATTGGGCTTTCAAAAGCACTCCAGGTTGTTTTTGAAAAAAAAATTAAAAAGGCCCCTTTTGTCTATGTTAACATGCTTGCACACTCAATCCCCTGAGCACACATGTCGGCACTCAATACTCAGCTACTCAGCTAACCATCAATGTAATTCAGATTTCCTAATTTGAACTTTGATGTGTTATTTCTTGATAGTTGTATAACATGTAAATGATGAATCTATCATTTTTGATGTGTTAATCTTATTGCTTAGTTTAATTTTTAATTTTATTTTTTAATATCAATTTTTATATTTTGTGTTTGATTTCATATATGTCACAATTTTCCACAACCATGCACCTGTGAGCCAGATTTCAAAATGTCACACACACAGTTGTGAATCCTGGTAACTAAAGTAAATACTATTTGTTTTTGCCAATCAGTATTTTTGGACACAGAATCTTAACCCTAGTCTCTAGTGAACAACAGAGCACATAGGGCCATAAAGAGACAAGTTCCCTAATTGATTGAGGATATTGTAGGCAGGTACACGCATCAACCAGGATTTTCCCTTTATATTGCATATTTACCAAAAAATATATCTATAAGACCTTGCATGAGTTGATTTTGTACAAACGTTTGATTGAACCCTATCAAAGCTACATAGTATACATAAATTTTACAACCAACAAATTCATTATTTATTTAAGGGTAAAAAGTTTAGGTCATTTATTGGGTCATTGCCATGCCAGACTCCAATTTGAAGTTGAAATTATTCAAACTTACCCCTGGATTTCAACATTACAGGACTAAATTGAATCTTGCCAATCCACTTACACACGATAGTGGCACATTGCACATAATTCCAGAAGTAAGTAGAACAAGAGATTGCAAATCACATGTCAGTGGCACAAAACAGGCACTACCGATAACCTTGCTTCTATCTCAAATGCTTATAGCTGGAAAAACCCAAGAGCCAGAAGTTTTGCAATTGCAACAGAAAGTTTTTTTTTTTTTTTTTGTTTAAATTGAGAACGATCTGGCTCGAAACTTCAATGTTGCCTTAAAATCCCTCTTCATTTCACAACTAAAACCAAATCTGCAAGGCCTCAGCTATGCTTTTTGTAACACATATGGAGTGGCATCCAGCTATTTTCAGAATCCCTCTATATACGGTACATCATATCTAGATTTTTGTCATTGAATCCCACATTGCAAAATCAAAAGAATATTATTGGTAATAGATGACAATAGGCTACTTTATTGGTAAGGACTATATTGTAAATTGGTAAATGATATTTCAGTCAGAAACTGGTGATATTTGTATTGGCTAGGGATGATTTGTAACCTATCATGACCAAAATAGACACATTTTGAATGAGTTTCATTTATTGCCCATTCAAGTTTCTTAAACATGATTGCTTCATGTGCAGTACAGTGGTCCTGTTTTAGATGCTCTTGCATATGCTGAATGGGTGAAGGAAGATGCTCAATTTAAGCACATACTTGTCCATATGTCACCTTCTTCTACTCATGCTTTTCTAAGATTGAAACTGCGGCATAAATCTTCACTAGTACAAGAAAGCTATACTTCATTATTTTATCATGTTTCTTTTGCCTTCTTTTGGTTTTATAGATGGCAAGATTAATCACGTCACAGAAAGACATTTTATGTGTTTAAATGCCCTAGCTTTAAAATTTTTATACTATGGACTCAAGTCTCTGTTGTGATATGTTCATTAAATTATTCCATTGATTTTAAGCATATTGTCAATACTACTCATTTGTTTTTTAATCTCCTAACTTGATTGTTATACAGTAATAACTTTCTGGAAACTCCATTTTACATTCATGAATTTAGTGTATCTTGAACTAATAACAGAGGAGTGTGCATCATATAGCCTTTTGGTTTGACTTGTTTTCTATGAACTTTTAATCCACATGCTTCTAAATTGTTCATATTTCTCTACAATGCACAGGTGGAGGGTGGTGTATCCCATTTTCCTATTTTGTATCCCTTTTATTTTTGTGTACCCTTCATTAAGTAAATGTCTTGCATATGGAAAATACCCTGTTGCCTTCATCTCCCAAGCCAATTGCTCCAACTTTGCATAGATATGTTGTGTCTGTGGGTGTGATTTGTCTCCTACAGAAAAAGCATGTGCCATTTTATGGCCTTCAATCCAACTACATCCAGGGATCTTTTTAATTCCTCTATCTTTCATCAATCTCCTTACAATTTGAACCTCACCCCAGCTGCCCACTTCTGCATATATGTTTGAGAGAAGAACATAAGTCGCAGCATTTTTAGGATCCAAATAAAAAAGCAACATTGTTGTAAATACTCCTAAGCCTATATTCATATGTGATTTACAGGCACCAAGAAAACACATCCACACAACCACCACATGTTTAACTGGCATCTTAATGATAAAGTTTAGGTTGTCCTCAAGATAGCCAGCATGGGCAAGAAGGTCAACCATGCACACATAATGACCGACTGTAGGAGTAATGTAATAAGGGTTACTCATGTGATTGAAGTATGTACAGCCCTCATCCACTAAACCTAAATAGATGCATGCACATAGAACACAAGCAAAGCTTACAATGTTAGGATATGCTCCAGAGTGCTTCATTAATTCAAAGATTTTGAGAGCATCCTTGCAAAATCCATTTTGTGCATATCCTGCAATCATGGCATTCCATGAGACCACATTTCTTTGAGGCATTTTGTCAAATAGGTCACGTGCCTTGTCTATACTTCCACATTTTGCATACATGTCTACCAGAGCATTTCCAACTATAATTTCTGACAAAAATCCCCCTTCCATTATGCTTTGATGGATGTCCATACCCTGTTCCAAAGCTCCCATTTTGGCACAGGCAGGGAGGATGCTGGCAAAGGTTGTGGAATTTGGCTTTACACCTGCCAATTGCATTTGCTTGAAAGTTTATAAAGCCTTTTCAAAAAATCCATTTTGTCCATATCCTGCAATCATGGCATTCCATGAGACCACATTTCTTTCAGGCATTTTTTCAAATAGTTCACGTGCCTTCTTTGTGCTTCCACATTTTGTATACATGTCTACCAGGGCAGTTGCAACTACAACAAATGACAAAATTCCTCTATCCTTCATGCTTTGATGGATGTCCACACCATATTCCAAAGCTCCCATTTTGGCACAGGTAGGGAGAATGCTGGCAAAGGTTGTCGAATTTGGATTTACACCTGCTAATTGCATTTTCTTGAAAGTTTCTAAAGCCTTTTCAACAAATCCATTTTGTGCATATCTTGCAACCATTGCATTCCATGAAATGACATCTCTTTGAGGCATTCTGCCAAACAGTTCACATGCCTTGTCAATGCTTCCACATTTTGCATAAATGTCTACCAAGGTAGTTGTGCAGAAGACCACCACAACACCGCAAGGTGGTTGTTGGGCCTTCGTGGTGATGCGGGGAGTTCCCCGCATCACCACGAAGGCCCAACAACCACCTCGTGGTGTTTCTAGTTTTATTGTAGAGCTCAGCAGAAGAGAAGGCCAGGGAAATGGTTCCCTTTTTTCAAGAGCGCTTAAGGAATGCATAGTATTCTATGAAGAAGCGGTGTTTGTGCTTCAGGGGGCATTATTAGTTCTGAGAAAGCCCATAGGCAAAGACAAAGGTCTTGTAAACAGTTTACAAAGTGGGGCTCTAACAGACATAAGTACTTGTCTGGATGAGGTAACACAGTTTGCATCAAGATTGGCTCCTCTAGTCAAGGCCAGATCTTGAAATCTTCATAAAATGATTGACAATGCTCTCTCTGCTAGCAATTTTCTTTACAACATAGGTTGGTTATAGTTCATAATGTATGCACCCAGTTTAACCTAGTTTCAATGCTCTCTCTGTTGGCAATCTTCTTTGCAAAATACGTTTGTTATGACTATTATAGATCATAATGTATTCGCCCAGTTTAACCACGAGGGCTTCTTCCTCGGCCTTCTTGCTTCCTCTGTAGCTGCTGGCAGTGGCTTCATTCCTTCAGACACACTCATCTCTAACGTGCTACCTTAGATTAAGACCTCCTCCAATTATGCGAGAGTCATGTTGTGGTCCAAGTACTATGACGAGCAAACCCAATATAGCTCGGCCATTAAAACTTCTGTTTGATCAAATGCATTTCATTTCCTGTTTGAAATGAGGCCATTATAGCAAATAATAATGAGGCCATTATTATTATAGCAAATAATAATGTGGGATTCACCCAACCAACATTTCAAGATAGCTTTATTTATATAATTAATATTTAGATCCCTCCTCTGTCACAAGACTTGGACTCGTTCAAATTCTGCAAATAGACTTGTGGCAGATTGAAAAGCTAATTTAAATAATTTTGCATTTTAATGATGTATTTTGCTTATTTTCTTACAGACCAAAATATGCTATATTAGAGTAAATAAATAAATTGTTTTATATAAAAAATTTATGTAAATTAAATTTAATACAATAATTGAGCATGATTAATTTATATTGTTGGATGAATAAATTGATTTTAGAAATTAAACACAATAGATGGGCAACTTAGCTTTGGATGAATAAATTGATTTTAGAAATTAAATGCTATCTTTCTTTTTTTTAATCGATGGTGATTATTTGTTATAAAAGACGTGTTTACAAAAATATTTTAAATTGAACTTCTAACATATAGTAATGATTAAATAATGTCATTTCACCCCCCGCCGATGTGATGACATTATCTCCAACCCTTAAAGAGAACAATTTTTATCTATAAATGAATATATTATAGTAGTTAAGCTTTTGATATACTCTTAACCCTATGATATAGACAACTTTTGCATGACCTAAACCAACTAAAAGTTTTTCAATGCTCTTCAAGAAATTTATGTCATTAAAATTTTGAGATTAGCTAATACTTTAATATGTGTTTTTTTTTGCAGTTTGAGGTTACACCATTCTTGCTTGCCTTCATGACAAGTGATTCTTTTCTACAAACTTGTGAGCCGAAAGACAATTGCATTGCATCTAAAACTGTTTGGGCTCTTCCGTAAGTTTTATGAAAATATTTCAACACTCAATAATATATTAAGAATTCAATTCTTGAATTTAAAATGTTAATATGATTTCATTTTTAGATTTTGTTGTTTATATTTTTTGAATCTTGCTTGTCAAAAAACATGTTGCAACTTTGGTACTTGTTATTATTGTTAATTGCCTCGGCAAGTTATTCCTGTTGCCATAATTTTAGTTTAGATTGTTAACACCTCAATGGCTTGTGTGAAGGAGAATATGGAATGCACCAAGGCTGTAGTCAAAGCACCTGAACTAGTTAACAGAATGCCAAAAGAAATGATATCTCATGGAATGCTCAGTGGCAACATCTCTTTTCTAAGTGTCAGAAGATATGAAGGGCTTCATCGGTCTGACCTGTCTTTCCATTCTTTTGCTATTGTATCTAATGTGGCTGCTGAACTAGTTTTTTCTTCAGCCAGTCCTTGTAGTTTGCTGTACATGACAGAGTTGAACTATTTTTTTTCTTATGGCAGCCTTGTGCTACTTTTTTATTATTTGTAATTCTTTTCTTGCATTGTTCCAATACAAAAAATTATTTATTATCACTTTGCTTTGTCTTGTTTCATTTTCTTATTGGTCGATTCTCAAATAGAAAGTGTTGGCTCAAATTTATCAATCTTTACTTGGCAGCATCATAAAATATATAGTTTTCCAAATTTATTTACTTTTATATTTTAATTCAAATTTAATAATATGTTTTTTCTGCATTATAAAATTTATGGTATTTAATAAATTATTCATATCATGACTAAATTTACTACCAATTAATGGAAACCAGTAAATAAAAATGACTACCATGACTAAATAAATGACCAGTTAACAACAATCAATGACTAAATGATTATAATGACTAAATAAATGACTAAATATACTACCAAATTACCAAATATACTACCAATTTGTTGACTAAATATACTACCAAATTAATGACTAAAATTTGTTTACTCATAAATTTGGTTGTGAGATAAATGACCGGCAATAAACTACCAATGGTCACGTGACTAAATATACTACCAAATTGATGACTAAATATACTACCAAATTACCAAATATACTACCAAATTTATGACTAAAATTTGTTTGGTCATAAATTTGGTCGCGAGATAAATGACCGGCAATAAACTACCAATGGTCACGTGACCAAACTACTGATCACATTTTTTGGTAGTTTTTTTAGTCATTTATTTCTGTTTTTCTACTAGTGAAGTCATATGGTGATATCTATCATCTGAAGGAGGTAAATGGAAGATCATTCTTATTAGATCGATCCAGTGAGTGTTGGCTATGGCACAAGTGAATGGGACACACCAACTTTGACAATATGATAAAGATTAGCTCTATTCATGTAGTGAGAGATATGCCCAAGATAACTAAGCTTGCAAACATAGTATGCAAGGAATGTCAAATGAGAAAGCAGACAAAGACAAGTTTCAAAAGCAAGGAGTACTCTTCTTCAATTCCATTGGAGCTAATCCATACTGACCTTTGTGGCCCTACAAGAGTAAAGAGTCAACAAGGTGAAAGGTATTTCATGTTAGTTTTTGATGATTATTCTAGAATGACTTGGATTACTTTCTTAAAAGAAAAATCAGATGCCTTTGATAAGTTTAAGTTTTCCAAAGCTATGGTTAAGAATGAAATGGATACTAAGATCAAATGTTTAAGATTTGATAGAGGAGGTGAGTTCACTTCAAATGAATTTGATAAGTTTTGTGAAGATCATGGTATTAGGAGGCATCTATTAGCTCCTAGTACCCCTCAGCAAAATGGGGTAGTGGAAAGGAAGAATAAGACTATGCAAGAGATAGCTAGGGCAATGTTGAAGGATGCAAATTTGCCTAACATGTACTGGAAGGAAGCAATTCACACTGTTGTCTATCTGACTAACAAAGTACAGTTAAGGGTCAATAGCACTAAGACCCCTTATGAGATATGGTATGGAAGACCCCCTACTGTCAGATACTTCAGGATCTTTGGTAGCAAATGCTATATTAGAAGAGATAAAGAAGACCTAGGTAAGTTTGATTTTTAAGAAGTGATGAAGGGATCTTTCTTGGCTACTCAACCAAAAGCAAGGCCTATAGATGCTACAACAAAAGATTAGGGAAGATGATTGAAAGCACAAATGTCAAAGTAGATGAAGACTTGTATCAGATCTCACAAGAATTAGAGGACACCAGATCTGATATCTTTTCATGCATTGAATATGAAGTAGAAGAAGGGAAATAAGAAGAGGAACAAGAACCAGAATAGATACCCAAGACTCCAACAAAGTATGTTCAGAAGAACCATTCAACAGATCAGATCATTAGGGACAAGAATAAAGGTGTTTGCAAAAGCATATGAGCAGGTAAACTTGTGTTTACTATCAAAGGCAGGTTCCCAAAACCTTTGCTGATGCTAGCAAAGATAATGGATGGATAAAGGCAATGGAAGAAGAATTGGATCAAACTGAGAAGAATCAGACATGGGAATTGGTTCCCAGACCAGCCAATAAGAATGTTATAGGAACAAAGTGGGTGTTCCAGAACAAGCTGAATAAAGAAGGTGAAGTTGTAAGGAACAAAGCAAGATTGGTATGTAACAGCTACTCTCAAGTTGAAGGCATTGATTTTGAGGAGACTTTTGCTCTGATAGCCAGGATGGAGGCAATCAGAATGTTCCTTGCCCTTGTTGCTCATAAGAACTTCAAAGTATATTAGATGAATGTCAAGTCAACATTTTTGAATGGTGATCTAGAGGAAGAGGTTTACATTAAGAAACCAGATGGTTTCTAGATATTAGAAGATCTGGACATGGTGTGCAGACTCAAAAAGGATTTGTGTGGTCTCAAGAAAGCACCTAGGGCTTGGTATGCTAGGTTGGACAAGTACTTACTTCAGTAGGGCTTCAAGAAATGTACTACAGATAGCAATCTTTACATCAAGAAAGAAGGAGATATGATATTGATAGGTGCAGTATGTGTTGATGACATCATCTTTGGTGGAGATGATGATATGTGTAAGAGGTTTGCAGAGGAGATGCAAAAAGAGTTTGAGATGTCTATGATTGGTGAGATGTCTTTCTTCCTTAGACTTCAAATTGCTCAGCTAGATGATGGTATCTTTATTTCTTAGGCTAAGTATGTTAGAGAGATGTTGAAGACATTTGGTATGGAGGATTCAAAACTAGTGAGTACTCCCATGGTCACTGGATGTCACTTGAGCAAGGATGATGAGTCTCCAGAGGTTGATCGAGTTCCTATAGATCTATGATTGGAGGATTGTTGTACTTGACTTCTTCTAGACCTGATAGTATGCATGAAGTATGTGTGGTTGCCAAATATCAAGCTAATCCCAAGAAAACACATGAGAAGGCAGTAAAAAGAATATTAAGATACTTGAAAGGAACTCCAGACTATAGATTATGGTATCCAAGAGGTAATGAGTTTGATTTGAGTGCCTACACCAATGTTGATTGGGTTGGTTGTGTTGATGATATAAGAAGTACAAGTGGTGGTGCTTTCTTTTTAGGAAGCAAATTAGTTTCATGGTAGAGCAAGAAGCAAGATTCAATGTCCTTATCAACTGCAGAAGTAGAGTATATTATAGCAGCATCCTACTATACACAAGTGTTGTGGATGAAACAAACCCTAAAGGATATCAAGGTATTATATGATGAGCCTATTCCTATTTTGTGTGATAATGCAAGTGCTATCAATATTTCCAAGAATCTATTGATGCATTCTAGAACCAAGCATATAGCAATCGGGTATCACTTTTTGAGAGAGAAGGTTGTAGATAAGGAAGTAAGATTGGCATATGTTCCAATAAAGGAGCAGATTTTAGATATTTTCACAAAGGCTCTTACAAAGGATACTTTTGAAGATCTCTAGTAGAGGTTAGGGGTAATTGCCCCTCCTTCTTGCTAGATTCATAAGCGGTGCATCTCTCCAGGGGGAGTGGTTCATGTTATATATTTTTCCTGGACTAATGGTGGCTACCTCTCAGGGGGAGTAGGTAGTGGTTGCTGATGATAGGGGGAGTCTATTTGTTTCAAGAATTTATGCCCTAAGAGAGAAGAAGTTGCCCTTTGTCCTTGATGTCAAAGGGGGAGAATGTGCAAGTATGTGTTGCCATAAATGCCAAAGGGGGAGATTGTTGGTATTTGGTTGTCATTGATGTCAACACTGTCATGGATGTGTGATGGTGTTCATGGTTGGATGTCATGTCTTATCCAATGACAACAGAGAAGACATATTAAGAGAAGATATAGTTCATGGTTGGATATCATGTTCTCATGATGAAATATTAAGATGGGAATTAGAAGCACTAAGATGAATGATGATACATTAAGCTATCCTGAGGATGAGAAGATGTTGTTGAGAACCTGTGGCATGTTGTTTGATCCTTCTTGTAGTTCTCAAGGATGTATATGTTGTTATATGAAGGTTTTGGCCTCCAGAAGTTGGTGAAAGTTTCTGCTACAGGAAGACTATTTTGAAGACTGTCTGGGAGATTGCTCCACATTTTCATGATTTTGATGTTGTATCTCTATAGATTGGAAGACAACTTCATATAGTGTCAAATCATGTATGTTCCAAGTTTCATATTGTTTGGACCACTAGAAGAGTGTTTTGCAGTTGACAGTTGGGAGACAGTGGTGTTCCTAAAGAAGGTATTCACAGTACTGCAATGTTTGTCTCCGTGTTTCTCCACATTTAAAGATATGATCATGTGGTTCAGAAGTTAAGATAAATATGATGTAAAGGTGTTAAATCCAAATTTTTAGATCATTTGTCCCTTCGTAGTGGAAGTTATTAAAGACAGAGCTCTAGTCTATGTTTTGACATAATCAAGTGATGATAAAGACTCTTTGGGATACTTCACATTTCTCCGCAATGATAGATATAGCTATGTGGTTTTGAGGACATGTTTACAGAAGGGTACAAGTGCATTCATATGAGTTTTGGGTATTTTGGAGGTCCGTAAGCCTTGATTTCAGTTGACATTTGTGATAGAGACTATTCTGGATGCCTAGCTATTCTCAGGACATATGCTGATGATGTGTGCCAACTTATTGTGGCTTGAAATGATACATTGATTGAGGGAAGATGGTCCTGATTATCTTATGTTGTCTCCATTTTCTCCACAAGATGTTTTTCTTCTCTCTCTGATACTGGTTGTGGTCCGAAATGCTGATTTTTCCAGGCTATGCCTCTGTCTGGCCAACTGGAGAATGTTGAAGGTATGCACCACCATGTTGTTATTGTGCGGAGTTCAATAAGTGCTTGAAGATGATGTATAGGTCTTGCCGACTCATCTAGAAGAAGAACAAGTAATGTTTAATCATTCATGAGTACCACCAAGATTATGAAGACCGATGTGATACTTGGTTCATGTTTTCTTGCTTAAGGGAGACCTAATTCAAATTGTGTAACGTGTAGATGTTATCCCTTGAAGAATGATGTTGTGAATGATATTTAGGATTGGACTAATCATGAATTAGGATCTGCAAGGAATGTGATTTCATATGGAGTAGCATGTTGTTCATGATAGGGCTTGCCCTATGCATGTTTCATGTGTTGAGATCTTTGGCCGACTTGTAAAATGTAATATTCATGTTGTATTGGCCAATTTGTAATGAAATCAATGTAATGACATGTATATATTGTAAACCTAGTTGGTCTAGGTGAGGTATGATTATGAAGATGAACATATGAGTGTATGAAGAGCAGAATATGAAAATCATATGCATTGTGATGTTTGACTGAAGGAGAAAGAGCAGAAGTGTTAGAGCCTGCCCTGATTCATCTTGAAGATATTTTTATGATAGGAGGGAAGTGTAGACAGTGCCTAACTGATCCAATCATCCTTAGAAAGTGTGAAAAGGCAAAATTGAAATCATCAAAGGTGTGAGCTGTAATGTCAGTTTTCAGATAGTAGGACTGTCATGATGTAATCTTTCTCGAGTTCATTCTTAGTTCAAGGAGTAGTTGCTTCCTTGGGTTGTAGCCCTAAAACAAAGTTAGTAGGGAGTTGCAGCTTCCTTGGGAGTGACCCTAAATCAATGTTTTCAAGGAGTAGTAGCTTCCTTGGATTGTAGCCCTAAAACAAAGTCAGCAGGGAGTAGTAGCTTCCTTGGGTTGTAGCCCTAAAACAAAGTTGTTATTTTGAGCTTCATATATTGTGAGTTAATCCTCACCATATTTTTTCCCTTCTTGGGTTTTCCATGTATATCTGGTGTCATGTGTTGATGTGCATTATGTTGATCTTTCATGTTTATGTTAATGTTGTAATGATTAAGTTTTAATCTGCTCTAGAGGATTTGAAGTTTGTTTAGATACTAATTCGCCCCCCTCTCAATATCCTGGTGTGTTCAACAAGAACATGTTGTGGGAATGGACACTAAAGTGAGTTCAAGGTCCATAATGTGAAATTGCAAGGTATATAATTTTCTACATTACACCATCCACCATAGACCCTCTTAATTGATTTGATTTCATTGTCCTTCCATTTGGAATTGCACAATGAAGTATCCTTTTAAGAGAACATGTGTTTATATCTCCTCAAAACATTGTTATTATTCTTTGACCCATGCTAGTTGATCATTTATTTACAAATCTATTGATCAAGGTAGTCTTTAAGAGAGATTTATTTTCCTCTTCTAGCTTCATTCCCTCTATGTTTACTTTAGGGATTTCTTCTATGTCATGGAAAGGAAAGCCATTAATTGTGATGAATTAATGGTGGTGTTCTTGATCCATATCTAAATCATTGATCCTAATCAATATAGCTATATGGACCATCTTTTATGAGTCTATATTCGTGTGACCCTTGGAATCCCCGAAGAGAATGCAATTTGCAGCTATTATATGTTTGAAAATTTTCTATCCTTCCTTTCAATTTCTAGTTGCTCTCTTTAGTTCTTTTTATCCATTATTGACATGCATTACCTAAGTTTACTTCTTTCGTGCCTTCCTTTATTGTGTCACACCTTTATTTCCTTAAAAAAATGTTAGTACATTTATTTGTACATTTTATTATCTTGTATAAAAGCTATATACATTTCAAACAATGATTATATGTCAATATTAGGCATGGTGTCCATTGCGGGTCCATCGGTATTTAAATAACATTACTTCCTAACCATCAATGTCAAGTATATAACATACACATTATGTATAAGCTTTGAAAATCTAAATTAATGATTATGTAGAATTAGAGATTTTTATTTTCACTTAACTTTAACTCTATGATATTATCTCTTTCTAAAATTAGCAAATATCTTATCATTTATTTTCATAATTATGCTAGTACTTCTTTAATGTTACCATGTTAATTTTAAAATGTATCAAACTTTTACTTACAAATTTATATGTGGAAATTGATTAGGATTAGACGTTGTTCAAATGACTCAAAAGAAACATTATTTATTATAAAAATTATAATAAGAATTATGAACAATCACTGAACTAAGGCCACCTTGACCTTGCCTAAAGTAATATTTAATTATAATGTATATATTAATCAAGCTAGCTTTTAGTATTTATCACTCATAACAAGAACTTCTAATGACCAATTTAAGAAATAATTTGTTTTAGAATTCACACCACAAAAATTAAAAACTCTATACTATAATGTTCCAAATAGCTTTTTAAAATAATAGTTTTCTTTATTCTTATTTCAGACACAAAATCATTACTCCTTAACAAGAAAGGGATATTTTAAGAGAGGACCTTTCTACCAAACATGAAAAGAAGTAACAATAGTTTTAGATGTTCATAGATAATGTTTAAGGATATTTTCCAAATGTTGGGAAGAAGAGCTTTTGGAGAATGCAACACAATCCAATAAGAATGAATTAGTGCATAGGTTATTAAACATTCTATAACCATGATCATTTTTATTGTATTGTATTAAGTTGGATGAAACTTGAATTGTCACCTTGTGGCATACAATTCACAATAATTTAACACTTACTATGGCCATAATTTTTGTTGGAACAACATTTGTATAAATTTTAAATAATCAAATTAATGTCCTTTGGTTATAGTATAAGATAGATTATATTTTACTATAGTTTAGAGTTTACTTTTATTTCAATCATTTATATAAATTATTGGTGATATCAATTGTCATTTTTTATTTTATCTAGTTTTTTTCTTCATGTAATTTGTTTAACATAAACATCATGATATTGTCAACCATTAAACATACTTACAACAAGAAATTATTAGTGCAAGAAATTCTGAAGTATCAACTACAATTAATCTAGATGCTTAGCTATTAAAGTACTACCAACTAGTTAAGGTAGGTATTGCATTGCATGCAACCCTTGCCATTAGATTAGACACAACTCAATAAGTTAGTGACATTTACAAATTAAATGACACATAACTATTGTTTACAGTAGTTTCATATTGCAAGCTTATTTATAAAGTTAAAATTTATGAGTAATTAATTTTATAGAAATTTTTAGGGGCCTTTTTAAAAATTTATTTATGACAAAAACTTTTTCCAAAGATATTAGGTTGAGTCATAAAATTCTACCAATGTTATTTCTTATTAATTCATATGTTTCCTTATTTTAGTACTTAATAGGGATGACATATGATTGAACCCAAATTTTATTTTAACAATAGCCTAATAAATCTTCAATCCAAAAGTGATATTTATATGGATTTATCAATAACTAATCCCTTCCATTTATAAATGGCAGAAAAGAGTTCCTACTCAATTCTTAATTAACATTTCAATGGACCTGATTTGCAACTAAATTAAAACTCTCTAAGATTAAACTGAGCTTACAAATAGTCGACTAACATGACTAATTTTACAAAAAGTAATTCATAAAGTAGAATAGAACACAAATTAGAACCTGGTGCTAAAAGTTGGGAGTCTCAACCTCGACATAATATCCCAATGATGAAGATAAAATTAGAAATGAAATGATATTAGTTAGATCCTACAAAAATGATAAGGAAAACACAACCAAACCTCTATGTGGTTGAGCACTTTCCAAATACCTATAGCTAAAGGGAGAAAAGAATGGTTAGGTTATTTTGGAGCTTGCCAAGATTGTGCTTCTATCCTATGTGCATTTAGGAATTAGGATGCAGTGACAAAATGCTAGGAATATCTCTTTGGTCTATAGGGAATAATACTATGCCTAGTGTGTGTATTTGATAAAAGGGTCATGTTCTACACCAATAAATTGCCAAGACAGAAATGGGATTAGATTTGATAACAATATAGATACTATTGATGCACCGCTTGTGCAACGAGATCAACAAGATGATAAAAAAAAACAAGACAACAAAGTATATTAATTTAATAGAATTTGATAAATAAAACACCAAGAGATTCACTACCGTATTATGGAAATTTGGACTTTGAAGATTAGAAGGATCTTTAGAGAGAAATCTGCTACTTTCTATATACTAAAAATACCTTTAATGTCTTATAGAAGAAAAACTGGAGGAATCCTCGAGAGAAGCATGAGCTTCTATAGTGAAATTTGTTCTTTTGATAAACTTATAAACTTACACAATAACAACGAGAACTTGGGGAAGTGCTGAAATGAACTTCTTATAGAGCTAAATATGGAGAAAGAGAGCCAAAAAGAAGATCCTATCATCTATGAAAACATCCCTTTTATTGTTCTTATTTTCTAGATTTAGTCAGGGTATGCTAAAGATAGCAAAGTGCATTCGCGAGGAAGTTACATTTGTTAGGAGGCATTATGAGGTAGCGGCATACAAGAATAATGGTTATTTCTATGTAGTATCATGCAAGAATAATGGTCATTTTGAGGTGGTGTACGAAACAGGATGCCAACACGTTGCGCTACTATCCTAGGGAAAATGTGTTAAATTTGGCATGTGTGTCAAGGAGAGTGATCAGAATAATGCTCTAGTATAGATTCTTGGAAAACTTTAGTGTAAGGGAAATAGGCCAAGGTTGAGTCCAAGTGGTCCTAGAACATGCTATCGGAATGGACACTAAAGTGAGTTCAAGACATAATGTGAAATTACAAGGTATGCAATTTTCTACATTACATTTTGCCCCCACTTTAGTAGGTTGATAACACTAAGTGATAAGCATGATAAAGTACATAAATGAAATACTAAAATGAAATGCCATTAAAGGATACCCATCAAAAGGATAATGTAGAGGCCACAAAGATTATTCAAGTGAAAGATGAGATGCCCCTAATCTATAACTTGTAAAACCATAGTATTAAGAACCACAAGTCCTGCAAAACCACAATGTCAAAAAAAAATAACATGCAATCTTGCAAGACCAAGAAGTGTTTTAGAAGCCATATAAATATATATCACACACATGAAAAAATGATGCTTTAGGGAGCATGATGATAATGTGAGAATAGAAGATGACATAGAATGAAGAATGTTTACAGGCAAGATGCATGTAGGACATGTTCTTTCAAAATAAGTTGTCACTAACCCCTAGAACATGGGTGAGGACAACAATGATGAAAAAGGTGGTTCTCATATTAGGACAGAGGTGATCTCAATGTCATAATAGAGGTAGTCTCAATGTGACAACAAAGGTAATCTCAATGTCGCAACAAGGATTCTCAATATTATAACAAAGATAGGCTCAAAGTCATAATCGAGGGGTTCTAAATGTCATGTCAATGTTGAAAAAAACATGGAAGTCTAGGTGAACAAGATAGAGGTAAATTTTGATATCTTAGCAAAGTGAACCTATTCAAGAGGAGAACAAACAAGATGCTATGGAGATAATAGTGTGCCTCCATCAAATGTAAAAGACAGAGAAGGAACATGAGCCATAGTTTGAAACATCAACTCATTGGAAGAGGTACTTTCAGTTATTGCATGAAGAGAAATATGAGAGTTTGTATGAATAGGCAAAGGCTCCACGGCTATATAAGAATGAGATATGGAATAAGTACATGTTTCAAAATCATATTCATCATGATTGAGGAGTGTTTCATAAATTTGTGCGAATTCATGTACTAAATCAATGTCATCATTATGTAAAGAAGGAAAAGGTGCATCATAAGAAGAGACATGAATGGCACCTATATCGATAAGGTCTTGTATTATGTCTTTTAATGTTCGATATTGATTGGTGGAATGACCATGCAATATATGATATGCATAAGAAGGGAGTTTATAATGACCATGTTTAGAAGCATTCTTGCATGTAGGAGAAAGAGTGATCAACTAAGTCTCCAAGAGAGTGAAAAGAATGCATTCAGGAGTCAAGAAGTTGCATGTAGGATTGTGCTTCATTTTTGGGTAAAATGTGAGAAGTTTGAAGATTTGGAATAGGCTAAAAAAAAGTTGAGAATGATAAATCTATGTTTGTTTGTGTATACACCTAAAATTGGCTCGAGTTGAATTAAGTAAATATTTCAATATTTATCTTAATTCTTATTTTCTTCTGTCAATTAAATAAATATTACAAATTTATTTAATTAGCTCATCATCCCATAATTAAATAAAGTCATTTTATTTAATTAAATTCCCTAAATTCTTCTTATGTCTCACATCAATTAAATTCCCTAAATTCTTCTAAAGGTCTAAAGTCCAAAATCCACCTCACAAAATCCACCTCACCAATCCACCTCATCAATCCACCTCATCTATTCCACCTCACCATGTTGCACATATAATTAAATATTCTGAATATTTAATTAGCTAATATCCTCCATTTTCCAAAATAAATTTTTAAATCAATTATCCTCCACCAAATTGAATTTTTAATTCAATGTTCCCCATTATCCTCCACTCTGAATTTTTAATTCATTGTCATAACCCATTGTCCTCCACTCTGAATTTTTAATTCATTGTCATAACCCATTGTCCCCCACTCTGAATTTTTAATTCATTTGTCATAACCCATTGTCCCCCACTCTAAATTTTTAATTCAAATGTCATAACCCATTGTCCCCCACTCTGAATTTTTAATTCATCCATTATGAATTAAAGATTCACAAATAATGAGGGCCATTGATCTCATCATTGGATCCTCACCCTCCATTCTATTTTCAGAAATTCTATAAAAAGAACCCTCTTCTAAGCCATTAGAGAGGAACTTCATTTTGGCAAGATAACTATACACAAATTATCCTCCATTTTTGGTGTGTTGGATCTCTCATTCAACACAAACAAGTACTCACAGCCATTCTTACTTTGCCATCTTCACACAAGCAAGCAAGCATAAAAGAGCTTCTAAGGGCTTCAATCAAGATCAAAGCAAGATAGGCAACAATGGAAAACAACAGGTAAAAGGGGGTTTTGTAAGTATTCTTACTTCTTTGGTTTGATTCCTCTTTATCTTCATCTTCCATTGATGTTTGGGTTTTTATTGTGTTTCATTCATTTGAATCTAACATCTGATTCTCTCCCTCACATTTTGGTGCCCACCGTGGGGCCCTTGCCCCTTTACTAATCCAAAAAGCTAGTTGTTTTAAGTTGCAGGTCCGTGCAGGTGAAGAAACAGGCGAAGAACAGGTGTCTAGCAGCAGTTTTGCGCATTCACACTCCACAGTTGCATTTTTACACCCCGCAGCTGCGCATACAACCTTATTGCGCATTTAACTTACACAGTTGCACATTCATACTCCACAGTTGCACATTCCTGCTCCTCAGTTGCGCATCCATATTCCGTAGTTGCGCATTCGCCACAGTTGCGTATTCCCGCTCCTCAGTTGTGCATACATACTCCGCAGTTGTGCATTCGACACAGTTGCGCATTCCCACTCCTCCGTTGCGCATACATACTTCGTAGTTGCGCATACATTCTGACTGCATAAACGAAACCTAATTTGTGCATATACATTGTATTATTGCGCATCCATCGTATTTGCATATTTACGCTGTACAGTTGCGCATTCATTTTCTGTCTTTGCGCATGTATAATTCTTGCGCATATACCTCTCAAAATTGCGCATTCGTCCTCTGTCTTTGCGCATTCATTTAACAGACGCATACACTCCCTGTTTCTGTGCATTCAGGCTGCAGTGTTGCGCATCTATTTCCTATTTTCTGTTGTATGGCTTCTGATTTTTGCATGTTAAGCTAACGTCAGTTTTGCAGGAGTAGTGGCTGGATTAGCTCATCTAGATATTTTTCTTAGTCCATCTAGCCTAATTAGGGGTGAAGTAATCAAATGTATTTCATGACAAAACTACACATAGTCCCTAACTAGGAAGGAACTAATTGGACCTAATTGCTATCTTGCATTATGGATGTATTTGCTAGTTCTATCACTGCTATCTTCTACAAACGGGAAATGAACAATGCAATGATTAATCACTTTCAAAGTTAACAACCGGGAAATGAACATTGCTATGATTAATCACTTTCAAAGTTAACAACCGGGGAATGAACATTGCTATGATTAATCACTTTCTAAGTTAACTATCGTGTGAGTGCACAAATTAGTTTAGCCCATTTAGTTTTTGTATTTTAACTAGGTTGGATTTACCATTGTTCTCTGTGCTTGTGAATGACAATAGGCTTATGCTCTCCCCTTAACTGGGTGATCAAAGTGCCAGACTTGTCATTCTTTTTGTCAAACCTTTAGGGGGGCCTGCCCTTGGATGCACGCTTGTCCAAGTGGGAATGACCTTGAGTGGTAACAGGCTAAAGCCAAGCCCTACCAAGCCACTTAAAATAAATTGTGTTTGGGGTGAAAACCTCAAACAACGAGTGCTGTTGTGTTACACCGACGGCTAACCTCCCCCAAAATCCTCATAGGCGCAACCCTGTGAGGCTGGGAGACTCCATAACAGAGAGTAGTGCCGCCGCATGTGTAACCACTCGAATGGTTGCCCTAATTAAGAACCAAGTGTATAGCAAACCAAAAACCCCTATTTGTTGATGCAAAGGGTGGAGCCCTTGAAGCAGCCTTGATTCAAGTGACTTTAAGTAGAGGTAGCAGGGACAATCCTAAGGTTCGGTGTGGGTACAAGCCTAAGGAAACCCAGATCTGGTATGCGTGAGAAGTGAGTGCCGTGGAGGGGAGCTGGTGCTACCAGATCCTGGAGCTACACACTTTTAGTGGCACAGCTAGAGGATTCAACAAATATTGCCCCATCCAGCCTAGGTTGTACTTATCTTTTGAGTCAGAATAGTCCAAATATATATATATATATATATATATATATAAAGATAAAAATCATGAAAAACATTTATGTGTGTGCTATGCTTTTTTGCCATAATTGAATATCAACCTCAGCAGAAACACCAAATTTTTTTAAAAAAACCAAAAACACTGAGAAACATCCTAAAAAAGATCCAAAAAAGTCAAAACTTCTGAGAAAAATACAAACAAAAGCCAGATTTGCGCATATATACTAACATTTTGCGCATTTGAACCGACTTGTTGCACATTTGTCCTTATTACGCATATATACTCTATTGTTGCGCATACAAAAAACCAGTGTTGCACATTCATATCGACTTATTGTGCATTTACCTCTTGTATTTGCGCATTTAAAACAGAGAGCAAAAAAAATCACATCTTCCAAAAAAGCCAAAATTGTCAATACTTTGCAAAAAACCAGTTCAACCTGTTTTAGTTTTCAAATCTGATTAAAGAGCCTGCAAAATCACCATTTTCGCCCTTTTTCGCACCATAGTTGCTTATTCATCCAAAATTTCGCCACTTTTTCCCAAGTTTCCAAACAAGGTTATAGTCAATTTTTTCTTGATCAAAATCAAATCTTAAACAAGATCTAGTGAGCTTCCAAGTATCAAGGATTACTTATCCTTCTCTATCAGAACTCTGCTAGTGGATGGACGGAGGCTAGTCAACATCAACGGATTCCTAACATCCTAGCTTTTGACTATTGCTTTCATATATCCACCTTGTTTGACACCACCTAGATCTAAGAGGAACCTTGCTAAAATCTTGTTCCGTCCTCGTACCTTGTTCAAAATCTTCTAGTCTCACCTCATCCCATCACTTCACCACCTTGCATGGTCTTGACAAGATCACAAAAACAAAAACAGTTAGAAATAGCCAAGATGAATATTTTTGGCAATCACGACAACAACAAAGAACCTTCCATGGAAGAGATCCTCAAAATGCAACATGACACAAGATTTAACCGCCTACTAGATGGAGTACTCGCAAAGGACCCTACAAAATTCTTCTTACACCTAGCAAGCCTAGGAGTAAAACTTCTCAAAGATTATGATGTAGAGGCTCTAAGGGAAACTGATGAAGAAAGAAACCCTGAAGGGAGTAGACAAGATGAAGTACCCACGGATAAGAGAAAAGCAACAATTGACTCTTTGGATGCTCACTTTGATGAACCAGAAATTCAAAACTCTCCAACAACGAATTTCAGACATGGAAAGGGGAACCTCGACAAAATAGTACACCCTAGAGGATATTGCACTGTATCCTTTCGATAGGACACTAGTCATGATACCTTTTCCCGCGAGATTTGAAGTACCCAAGTTCGACAAATATCGAGGGAAAAGTGACCCAAGAGATCATGTTAGAGAATTCAATGTTGCTTGCCTAGAAGCCACACATAATGACACATATCTTATGCGACTTTTTCCTAGAAGCTTGGGAGGACAGGCCATGGAGTGGTTCTCTAGGTTGCCGCCCGGCATCAAAACCTTCAATGAGCTCATCGATAAATTTGTCACCCATTTTTCCTACAATATTGAGCACGATACCTCAATATTGGACCTCTGTAATACTAAATAGAAAGCCGGAGAATCCTTCGCCGCCTTCTTACAGAGATGGAGACAACTGGCAAGCAAGTGCCCTCATCAAATGCCAAAAAGACAAATGTTAGAGATGTTTGTTCACAACCTACAAACGGACCTTAGCTACCAAGTTCAAATCCAATGTCCTACTTCGTTTAGCAAGGTTATTGAGGTGGGTCTGATCATAGAGAAAGCCCTACTCGCAAAGGCCAGATCAAACACTACAAAGACACTCCCAACACCTATGCCAACAATGATAAACCTAGGTTTTGGACAAAAAACAAAAACATTGTGAATGACGGGGTAGTAGATGCCAAGAATGTGGCACCTAAACAACCTATTTTTAATCTATCAATGCCCCAAAACAACCCCACGCAAGATAAACCAACAAATAATCAATCTAGATTCACCAACTTCTGACCAAAAAGAACGTTCACACCTTTGGATGAACTACTAGAGATAGCTCTACGAAAAGTGCTCGCCAGCAATCTCATAACACTTCCCTCAACACGGGAGTACGAGCCAAAGGTCAAACCCCGCTGGTGGAACGAAAATGATTTCTGCGAATACCATCGAAACAGGGGGCACAAGACAAATGATTGTATTACCCTCAAACATACAATCCAAGACCTGATAGAGCAGAACAAGATATTTGTTAAAGGTCATACCTCCAATAATGACCATCAGGCATTCAAGGATCCTCTTCCCAATTACGAACAAGCAGGACCTTCTAACAGAAAAAATAATGGCTCTAACAACGCGAACTACACAAATGTTAGTTACTACTACGTTGTTAACCATATCTAAAAAAGTGGCTCACATATCAATGTGATCACTATAAACAAAGACCCAGAATGTAACGTTACTACCTGTAGTAACAGAGTTACCCTTAGGGGAGCCTCCACTCCCCTAGCCAATCAATACAATATCGTGGATCAACTCCACAAAACACCGGCACATATCTCCATATTGGAACTGTTGCATCTATCTCCTTCTCACAGGACCATCCTCGATAAAGCTTTAGCAGAAGCCTCAGTTCCCACGAATCTAGCAGAAGAAAAATTCCAAACCATGGTAGGTCACATCATCTCACCACCTTCATTATCATTCACTGAGAAGGATGATATGTCTATCACACAACCCCATAACGCCTCCCTCCATATCGAAGCCTTCGTCCACAAACATAAAATCAAGAGAGTCCTAATAGATGGAGGGGCTGGTCTAAATATTTGCACGTTAAAGCTAATCCTTACATTGGGGTTTTCAGAGAAGGCCATAGATCCGAAAAAGAGAATCACTATCAAAGCCTATGATGAGGAAGAAAGAACAACCAAGGGAACGGTGATTCTACCAATCAGAGTAGGCCCCTTGGTAAAAGATGTAGCTTGTCAAGTCCTAGACAGAGATTTGGCGTACAACATTCTTCTCGGGAGACCATGGATACATGCTTTAAAAGCTGTACCTTCCACCTACCACCAATGCATTAAGTTCCTACACGAAGGGCAAGAGATCACCATCTAAGGTGACCCCAACCCCTTTTAATACTGTAACTCTATTCAACCAAAACCAGAGGTAGTAATCCTGACCAATAGGGCTTCTGCTGTCTCTTCATCTTATGTAGACCCAGCTACACTGGCTTCATCTTCAAGAGCATCTCAACCAGACCTCCAAATCAAAGATAATGGCCTGGGTGAGTACATGGCCTCTCGATCCCTCTGTCTAGCACAATTACCTCTGTCTCCCAGATCGCATGGGAGATCCATACTAAGAACACCAAATGCAGAGAAAATCACCAAAGGACTGTTTATAAAATGGGGAAGCTTAGAAGACGAGAGTGAGGAAAAAGATATCCTGCAATGGTTATACAAGGATGAAGCTAGCCCCTCAACAGTACAGGACCACCCCGTCATACCAACAACACAATATGGGCAAGGTTTTCAAATACTAAAGAGTATGGGGTATGAAGGACGGGGTCCACTAGATTCAAGAAAGGAGGGCATCATTGAACCCATCTAGCCTCATACCTTGGCAGCCCGAGACACTACAAGGCTAGGGTACACAGGAATAGCAAAAGACACCAAGACCACCATCAGTAAAGACCAAAAAATAGAAACAGCTACTAGCAGTCTGATTGCGCACATTCAGAGAATGCAGATGTGGAGCGATACTGACTCAAATGAGTATGAGTGGGATAGTCTCTCTGAGCTATCCTGTGATGAAAAAGATATCGATGTGGTCCATGAGTATGACCCGACCCCCGCAACTGAGGGACAAAGCCCAAGGGCTAGAACACTAGAATCAGTACCACACAATAACCTTAGTGAGAATCGCGAGGAAGGAATGAGTCCACTCTTGACAGACCCACTAATAGAGAGTACCATCGGCAACTTTGTCCGCTCCTTCAATAACTCCATCAACGCCATTAAACCAGATCAACCTAATGGTCTCTTACCATTAGTGCACCCTGTTGACTTTTTCCCAGACTGGATGCTTATTCCCAGATTTCCCTACAAGGTAGCCATCAGTGATCAACAGGATCTCTGGGCCAGGGGGTCAACAGTGTAGGAGATAGACTCTATATTTTATCTCCTCTTCTTCTTCAGGCTCTGCAAGACCTAGGGGGTATTCCCTACTCAACATCCATGAGGATATGCATGCAAGGCTGGGATGCTGACAGAAAGCAGATGAGTCCTCCTGTAAGTAGACCAAAACTGAATGATAAGAGCAAAGGGGCTAGCTTTGGGCCTATTAGCAGTTGTAGACAGAGGACTGAGGGTCCTAAACTAATTCTAAAGTCCTAATGGTTGTTTTAGATTTTGATTTGAAGTTTAAGTGTGGATGCAAAGCTGGACATGGTTATAACACAAAACAAAGCATGATTGGTGCCTATCCAGGGCCTGGAGTCAGTAGACATACACCTGTGGATGATCAGCATGAACAACTGAAACTGGATTTCAAGGGGATATGTGTGATACCTGCCTTACAGGCATCTCCCAATACAAAGTGTTAGGTTATCTCTACTTATGGTATCCCTACTGCAGTATATCCCTCCCAATGTTCAACCTGAAAACAGTTTAATCTACCCCTTAAGTAGAAGTTAAAAGGTCAGACAGTCAACATAGGAATTCTATGCTCTAGAATCTAAACATTACCAAACATCCAGATTCAGAAGAAGAATGCATGCAATACTGGAGACAGAATTAACACAACACATGCCAAACAGCATTTCTCATATAAGTTTAATCATGAAATCAGTGGGTTCATGCCAAAAACAAACAACAGGAGATACATAAACTCACAGGTAAGCTGTACAGAGCAACCAGATCAGCTTGTTATGCATTACAGAGCCAAAATCATCAACTTTCAACAACCTTTGAAATGAGCAACACCACCCGCTTATAACAGCCAGGTAGGTGCTCAGCAATTAATTACATTGTTGACCAAAATTTCGCCAGATACACAGTATCATGAAAATGGCGCTCAAACACAACCGGATTGGCGCCCAAACTTGAATGCAGCAGGTAGGGGAGGAGACAGGAAGATTTCTCGAGCCCTGCGCCATCATCCGCTGATTGACACCTTCAGTCGGGTACCAGATCGACCCACGCCATCGCCCATACCTCTGCAACCTTCGCCATTAATGGCGCACCAACCCGCGGCCTCGGGAAGAACATCATACAGACTATCGCAAGCATTTCCCGCCGAGAATCATCATCATGATATTTGAAAATGCAGGATAACAATATCCCACATGCACCCCGCGATGACCTCAATAACACTTTATATACTAGGTCATGAGCATATATCATGTCGGTGCTTTTGCTCCTGACGACATTAGTATATAACCTCATCATCATCATCCCTCAGCAGCATGATATCCTGTTGTTCGAAATATCACCCTGACGTCATCATGATATTTGAAATATAACCTGCATGATAATCGGCACAACCTGATCCATCGGAGGAACATCCTCCTGCTGAGCTTATACCAAAAGTCTGGCCGATGATCATCCTGATGACGTCATCATCATATCCTGCTGACGTCATCATCATATCTGCCTACTGCACACCTCCTCATATCCGGATGATGTCATCATCATGTTTGCAAATATCAGGAAGTCTCTTCAAGATGATCAGTGTTAGAAATATGACCCCCGCGGGACCTTGATGACGTCATCATCATATTAACATCATCATGATATTCGGAAGACAACCGGATATTTGGAAATATCCTCCTGATGTTCAAATATCAGGTTGCACTGTAGCTCCTTTATAAGATCGGGGCGATAACTGAATATGATGATGCTGCTTGAAAAGATCACCCCCAGTAGATAATGCGCGAAGCTAGCAGGCGGATATCTCCTTAATATTAGCATCATCATGATGCTCGAACAAACAAACATATATCCGGGTGATATGAAAATATCACCCCCTCCTTCGGAATATCATGATGCAGATAGGCAGAGAAAAAGATATCACCCTGAGATAAGGATGACGTCAGCATCATCAGGATGAAGAAACAACGAACAAGAAGTGATACAACATCATCAGGATGATATTGACTAAGATCATCCTGACGTTCAAAATATGATGACCCTAGTGAATATCGGGTCGCACTTAGAACTCTTCAACAACATCATCAGGATGATCATAACCAAGATCACCCGATGATAAAAATATCACCCCGGCGAAATATCATGAAGGCAGAAAATATGATGACCTCCGCAAGCAGCAGGATGAAAACTGGAAATATCATGATGATGACGACCCTTAAAAAAAACAAGTTGTGTCGAGCACTTAGAGAATAACCCCTTCAGGATACCGGGGCAACATCATCATGTTTGAGCAAGGTGATAAATGAAAGATCACCGGATACTTTGAAAAATCACCCTCGCAAGCAGATGAGGGCGCACTGTAGCTCATCAGTATCATCAGGATAATAAGCAAACATCACCCAACAGTTGAAATATGATGATGACGTTGAAAAACAAGTCGACGAGGAACATGATGATGCAGATCATCATCGAAGACAAGATGATGATGATGACCTCCTTCTCAGGAAAATATGATGCTGCAGTTGAAAAATGCTGAGGAGGTCCAACACTTAGAAAAAATGGGCAAGAAGATAAAGGCTTCAAATGAAGAAACCTCCTGATCATGACAAATCAACCCCTGGTCAAAATGAGTGTCAACAGTGGCTCCGAATGGGGACGTGCAGGTGAAAACCTGCAGCGAGAACTAGATCTCCGGGCAGACCTGACAAAAAGCCAAAAAACGCGAGCTGTACAAGGCATTTACACTACATACATATTTTACAAATGTGCACAGCAACCAGTCATTATGCAAAATAGAACTTAAGGAATTGGCCATGCACAGGCAATTCCAGAATTTCACCATCTAGGGCCTGGAGGAAATAAGAATCCTCCCCATGAGTATTGCAAACCTGATATGGGCCCATCCATAAGGGTTGAAACTTACCATGTTTACCCTTTTCCTGATCTTTAGCATTCCAAATGAGCACCAGATCATTTACTTGAAACTTCCTTTTTGTAGCTCTCCTGTCAAACTGATATTTCACCCCTTGTTGTCTTTTGAGATTGATCTGGTGGGCTCTCCTTCTGTCTTCATCCAATGCAACCAGCTGATTCACTCTTTCTGTCATGGGATCTTCAATCTCCTCATCATACTCTTGAATGAATCTGTAAACTGGTAGGAGATTGTTTATGGGCAGTCTAGCTGATGCACCATATACTAGCTCAAAAGGTGACTTCCCAATAGCCCTTTTCACAGTCACTCTGTCAGCCCATACTGCTAAATTCAACTTTGAGTCCCAAGCTCTCTTGTTCTTGTCCAGTATCCTCTTGACAATTTTCATGATGCTCCTATTGCTTGATTCTGCTTGACCATTTCCTTGTGGGTGATATGGTGATGTATATGACAGGCTTATCCCATACCTGTTGCAAAAATCAACAAACTCACCTGATCTGAAGCACATAGCATTATCAGTGATTATTTTAGATGGTACTCCAAACCTGATGATGATGTTCTCTAGTATGAAATCTGTCACCACCTTACTTGTAGCTCTTTTAGTTGGAATGGCCTCAATCCATTTGGTAAAGTAGTCAGTTGCCACCAAAATCCAACTGTGTCCCCCACTTGATTTGTCTGCAATTTCCCCTATAAAATCAATTCCCCATTGCTGGAATGGAGCATCCACAGGTGCAGTTCTGAGGGGTAAAGCACCATGATATTTCAGCTTTCCTGAGAATCTCTGGCAAGGGTCACACTTCCTTACTAACTTTTGTGCATCTGAAAAGAGAGTGGGCCACCAATATCCTGCCCTGAGAATTTTATGAGCTGTTGTTTGGGCAGTATAATGGCCACCACATAATCCTTTATGCATGTCAATCAAAATATTGTTAGCCATGTTCTTATCCACACATCTCAGCAGCACACCATCAGGATTTTTCCAGTACAGCTCACCTTGAACAATGACATACCTGATTGCATGTAGCTTTAGAGTCCTCTTTTGACAGTCACTGAAATGGGAAGGACAATTCAGATTTTGCAAATAATAGACAATATCCTTGTACCATTCAGATCCTGATACACTTACATTCTCATCTTGGACTGCATTAACTTGGCATGCTTCCAAGTTTGACTGTGCCATCATCTTGGCTAATCCTTGTCCCCTTATCAATTTAGTAACTTGTATGTCTATGTTGAATTCTTGCAGTTTGTTTATCCATCTGCACCTTCTTCCAGTCACCTCCTGCTGAGTGAATATGTCTTTGACTGCAGCATGAGGTACATATGCAATTATATGTGACCCTACCAAGTATGGTCTGAAACTTTTAATGGCTCTAACAAGTGCATATGCCTGCTTTTCCATAATATCATACTTCAATTCAGAGGCCTGCAGGGACATACTGAAGAAGGCGATGGGCTGTTCAAAACCATCTTCATTTTTCTGTAACAAACATGCAGCTACAGTATGAAAGGAAGCAAAAGAAAACACTTGAAATGGCCTAGAAAAATCAGGAGATTTAAGAACAGGGGCCATCTTAATTGCCTCCTTGATATTCTGAAATGATTCTGCTGCTTCCCTTTCCCAGTTGACAGTTGCATCCTTCTTCATCATCTTGGAAATGTTCCTTGTGATCTCTGCAAAGTTGGGAACAAATCTTCTAACAAAGTTTATCTGTCCAAAGAAGGACTGAACTCCTTTCACAGTTTTTGGCATTTGAATCCTGTCAATGGCTGCCACTCTCTCTGGATCTATCCTGACTCCATCCTTGGAAACAATGTGTCCCAGAAGCTTTCCTTCAACTACTCCAAAGGCACACTTCTTTGGGTTTAAAGAAATACCATATTCTAGTGCTCTTATGAAGATCTGCTCCAGATGCATACAATGCTGCTCCTCTTTCTTTGAGTAGGCAGTCAGGTCATCCTGATATACTGCCAGGATTGAATCAATCAGCCCTGCAAAAGCAACATCCATTGCTCTTTGAAATGTAGCACCTGCATTTGTTAGTCCAAATGGCATTCTAACATACACATACGTTCCCCATGGAGTGGTGAAGGCAGTCTTATACTGTTCTGATTCTTTTACCTTCACCTGGTTATATCCTGAAAATCCATCCATCATGGATAGGAGTTCACAACCAGTCACTCTCTGCAACATAGCCTCCATATTAGGCAATGGATAGTTATCCTTCAAAGAGGATACATTCAAGTTCCTGAAATCAACACACAGCCTAATATCACCATTCTTTTTCCTGACTGGGACAAGATTAGATACCCAAGTTGAATGTCTTATTGGCACAATTATTCCAGCCTCCCTGAGCCTTTTGAGTTCCTCTTGCATCTTGGGAGCTAAGGTAGGATTTATAGGCCTCTACCTTTGTCTAAATGGCTTAGCTTCAGGCTTCAGTGGGATCTCATGTTGGAATAAGTCTTCCCTATAAGCTTTTAGGTCCTCATATGACCAAGCAAAAACATGTTTATACTTTTTTAGCAATGCAATCAGCATACTTCTTATGTGTGGTTTGAGTTGTTTGCCAATATATACCTTCTGAGGGGCCTGAGATGTCCCCAAATTTATTTCTTCTAAATCCTCCTTATTTGTGGGGGATGTCCTTGTGACCATTTTGTCTCTACTGTCAAAGGCTCTTTCCAAAGCCACTAACCCTCTAGGGATCTTGTTAGTCTTCAACTGGATGATCTCTTTTCCCACAAGGGTCTCTTTTCCATTTACAGTCTCTACAAAAGCTTAGAAATCAATCTGTTGATTCTCATACTCATCTATGCAGTGCAAAAATTTCAGCAAATCCCTATCATCATTAAAAACTTGCCAACTGCATATGTTTTCTGGTATGGCAGGCCTAATTTTAACTTCTATATCTGTGACACCTGACAGAGTGATGTCATCTGGCCTTATTGCAATATTAGCTAAGAAATCAGCCATAACATTTTTTGACCTTTCTACCCAGCCAATTGAAAATGCATCAAAAAGTTCAATAGTATCCCAAACAGCATGCTTGTATTGCTTCAGTCTTTTATTCTTTGCAGCATACTTATTTCTGATTTGGGATACAATCAGCTCAGAGTCTCCAAATACTCTTAACATTTTAATTCCATGTTTGAGAGCAATATTCAGGCCTAAAAGTAAAGCCTCATATTCTGCAATATTGTTTGTGCAATCAAACCTCAGCAAGAAAGAGGATTTGAGGAGCTTACCAGTTGGAGACAGGAAAACAACTCCAGCTCCAGAGCCTTCTTTTGCACAAGCTCCATCAAAAAACATGGTCCATAACCCTTGCTGATCCAGCTCTTCAATACAGGCATTTTTCTTTTTGTCTTCTGCATCATCTGAGACAACCCTGAAGTTATCACAGTCAGTGTCCACAAAGCATACCTGTTCATTTGCTTCTTGGTCTTCCACTGTCTCTGATGACCTTTGCTCTCTAATTAGCTTGACATCCCTGCCATTCATTGGAATCATGGCATATGACAGGTCCAGCTGCATACTTCCACCAATTAGTGCTGCCCATCTTCTTGACAGCAACATACCATACTGTGGCTTGATGTCAACCACTGTTATATTCATCTTATATTTCTTTTCAGGAAATGCTGCCAGTTTGAAATCTACATCCTTCATGATTCCAATAACTGGTACCTCTCTGGCATCCATAGCATAACACTTCCCACATGCCTTGTCAATTTTTAATCCAGTTTGCTGCATGATAGCCAAAGGCATGACATTTGTGGATGCTCCAGAGTCAAGCATACAATTTCTAATTATTTTACCATTTATAACCAGGGAAACATAAAATGGTTCCACCTGTGAAGGACACTTTGTCATGGTCATTCCTAAATAGACTTCAGGAGTCTCATCTTCTTCATTGCACATGACCTGTTTCTCACCCTGGGTCTGATCATTTTGCTTAGCTTGAAAAGGTACCCCTGAGATTAGGGATATTGTCCTATTCTTGATCTCTTCCACTTTCATGAGTTCCATAAGTGGAACAGAGACCTTTACCTGAGAGAGGATCTGGGCTATATCAAATGGAGCATAGTTTTGTACAACAGTTGTAGCTTGCTCCACAATCTTGCTTTTATCCTGAGCTGATTTAGTTTTCATTTTCATAGTTCCCTGATCATCATTCTTGTCTTGGGAACCTCTTCTTTGATCTTCAGCCTGAGGGGTTTTGTTTTCTAGTCCTTGAGATTCAGGACCTGCTCTGTATCTAAAGTTCTGCTTATTATTTACCCACTGCCTTTTTTGTGGTTCAGTTCCTTTATGACCATGCATCAGCTGACCTGCAGAAATATCCTCTGGCTGATGTGGGCTACCAACCTGATGTTTACCTCTGAGATTGTAGTTGCTCTTGACCTGAGCAACTGCTGCAGCTATGAAGGCTCTGATTTCCTCATCAGAAGGTCGCTGTAGGTTACTCAGAAAATTGTGTGAGTTCTGAGCATACACATAGTTATCCTCATTATCTTCATCATATGGGGACTGTTGGCAGGCCTGAACTTGATGATCTGTATTGTCATCAGCATCATACAGAGTGTATCCATTACCTATGGACATCATGTTAACATCATCATCCTGCACATGATGTGGCTCATTGCACTCATTACAAGATGTAGCATTATCATACAAAGATTGGGCAATCATGCACTGTGACTGTGAATGTGGCATCTGACAGATTATACACCACGGAGCATCATCAGCAATATTTATAGTTTTCTTTAGGGGATCAGGAGTTTCCTTGGCATGTTGAGCCCTCTGATTTGTGTTGTTACGTGAAAATACAGGCTTACCATCATGCCAATTGGTGTTATAAGGCATATCATGTAATGATGGCCTCTTTTCCTGCCTTTGATAGACTTGCCTATCAGGACCCATCCCTTTTTCACTTCTAGCTAATCTATAGCTTAGGTCCTTAACAACATTTGCCAGTTTGTCTATCTTATCTTCAGGAGCAGATGTACTACCTTGAGTGTTCTGAGGCTTGTTTGGATTCTGTAGAATTTTTACATCATCCCTTCTATTGGTCTTGCCTGATGCTTTCCTATTGTTTTCAATATTTACTGCAATTCTGAAAGCATCCCTGAGAGTGGCAGGACCTTTATCTCTTAATCCGTATGCAGTCTTTGCATCAAAGGCATTGATGTACAAAATTATGCACATTGGTTCATTTGGCCTCATGTGATGTGGCAGTTTGTTCAACACTTTAGTAAATCTTGTATTAAAGTCTGCAACCTGTTCATTTGACCCTTTGGTGATACTGGTGAACTCATTTACAAAGAAGCTAGGGTCAGTTTTATCACCATATTGCTCCTTGAATATCCTCTTAAAATCATCCCATGATGATATGCTCCGGTCAGGCAGATTCCTGTACCATTCTCTTGCCTCATCTATTAAGGATTGCATGAATGACTTCATGAAAACATCCTCATGCTCAACCTCAAAATTATCCATGACATTTTGGAAGGCCTTTAGGTGATCTTCTCCTGACACTGTATTGTTTCCTGAAAACTTAGGCACTTGCAGCCTCAGATGCTTGTCAATGGGGTTAGGATACCCAGGAATACCATCAAACACCAGCTGCCTGAATCTATCTAACTGCATGGGCTGTCTGTTTGGCTGATTAACATTAACATTTCTATTTGCATTTTGATTTCCTGCATTGTTCAGTGGTATCCTAGCATCATTCAGATATTGTCTGTCATCATGATGCTGATGTTGCATTTCATATCTTTGCTGATGTCTTTGCATATTTGCATTCTCTAGGGTAGGAACTGAATTATTTTGGGCAGTTCTCAAGGCTTGCACTTTCTGCTGTATATCATCTCTGATTTTCATGGCTTGTAGGTATTCTAGTTCTGCTCTTAGGCTTTTGATTTCTTCAGCTAGCTGTTCATCCTTAGGTCTGGAGGTAGATGGTCTCATACCATTTGGGTCATCATCTTCATCATCCCTTAGAGACTCTGCCTCTTCAAACTTTTCACTTGGGTCTAGAAAAGGGCGTTCTTGGAACACCTCTGACCTCATTCTCATACTACCACCCTGTTGCCTCTCATATGCACCTTGGATATCAGCTTCCGCACTTGAAAAATAAGGAGCATGCTGTCCTGATGGCCTAGGGTTATCTTGTACCTCATCACTTTTTCTGGGGGAGCTCTCATGACTAGCTGAGACAGTTCCATTTCTTCTATACATCATTCTTTTTGTTAATGGTAACTCTTCAAATAGAGGATTTTGTTGGGATCTTCTCCCCTGCATATAAATTTACCTTGACCGGTTGGGAGATTACTTCGGAGTCGCCACCTATTTCTAGGAACCGTTTTCTTCTGAAAACCAGGGTTCTTTCACAAGGTTCCCCAGCGGAGTAGATTACTGTTGCTGACTCAGATGGGTCACATATATATCACTGGAGATGATTAGATAGCACTTTTACTTCTCACTCCCCAGTAGAGTCGCCAATTTCTGTTGACTTTTTCCCAGACTGGATGCTTATTCCCAGATTTCCCTACAAGGTAGCCATCAGTGATCAACAGGATCTCTGGGCCAGGGGGTCAACAGTGTAGGAGATAGACTCTATATTTTATCTCCTCTTCTTCTTCAGGCTCTGCAAGACCTAGGGGGGTATTCCCTACTCAACATCCATGAGGATATGCATGCAAGGCTGGGATGCTGATAGAAAGCAGATGAGTCCTCCTGTAAGTAGACCAAAACTGAATGATAAGAGCAAAGGGGCTAGCTTTGGGCCTATTAGCAGTTGTAGACAGAGGACTGAGGGTCCTAAACTAATTCTAAAGTCCTAATGGTTGTTTTAGATTTTGATTTGAAGTTTAAGTGTGGATGCAAAGCTGGACATGGTTATAACACAAAACAAAGCATGATTGGTGCCTATCCAGGGCCTGGAGTCAGTAGACATACACCTGTGGATGATCAGCATGAACAGCTGAAACTGGATTTCAAGGGGATATGTGTGATACCTGCCTTACAGGCATCTCCCAATACAAAGTGTTAGGTTATCTCTACTTATGGTATCCCTACTGCAGTATATCCCTCCCAATGTTCAACCTGAAAACAGTTTAATCTACCCCTTAAGTAGAAGTTAAAAGGTCAGACAGTCAACATAGGAATTCTATGCTCTAGAATCTAAACATTACCAAACATCCAGATTCAGAAGAAGAATGCATGCAATACTGGAGACAGAATTAACACAACACATGCCAAACAGCATTTCTCATATAAGTTTAATCATGAAATCAGTGGGTTCATGCCAAAAACAAACAACAGGAGATACATAAACTCACAGGTAAGCTGTACAGAGCAACCAGATCAGCTTGTTATGCATTACAGAGCCAAAATCATCAACTTTCAACAACCTTTGAAATGAGCAACACCACCCGCTTATAACAGCCAGGTAGGTGCTCAGCAATTAATTACATTGTTGACCAAAATTTCGCCAGATACACAGTATCATGAAAATGGCGCTCAAACACAACCGGATTGGCGCCCAAACTTGAATGCAGCAGGTAGGGGAGGAGACAGGAAGATTTCTCGAGCCCTGCGCCATCATCCGCTGATTGACACCTTCAGTCGGGTACCAGATCGACCCACGCCATCGCCCATACCTCTGCAACCTTCGCCATTAATGGCGCACCAACCCGCGGCCTCGGGAAGAACATCATACAGACTATCGCAAGCATTTCCCGCCGAGAATCATCATCATGATATTTGAAAATGCAGGATAACAATATCCCACATGCACCCCGCGATGACCTCAATAACACTTTATATACTAGGTCATGAGCATATATCATGTCGGTGCTTTTGCTCCTGACGACATTAGTATATAACCTCATCATCATCATCCCTCAGCAGCATGATATCCTGTTGTTCGAAATATCACCCTGACGTCATCATGATATTTGAAATATAACCTGCATGATAATCGGCACAACCTGATCCATCGGAGGAACATCCTCCTGCTGAGCTTATACCAAAATTCTGGCCGATGATCATCCTGATGACGTCATCATCATATCCTGCTGACGTCATCATCATATCTGCCTACTGCACACCTCCTCATATCCGGATGACGTCATCATCATGTTTGCAAATATCAGGAAGTCTCTTCAAGATGATCAGTGTTAGAAATATGACCCCCGCGGGACCTTGATGACGTCATCATCATATTAACATCATCATGATATTCGGAAGACAACCGGATATTTGGAAATATCCTCCTGATGTTCAAATATCAGGTTGCACTGTAGCTCCTCTATAAGATCGGGGCGATAACTGAATATGATGATGCTGCTTGAAAAGATCACCCCCAGTAGATAATGCGCGAAGCTGGCAGGCGGATATCTCCTTAATATTAGCATCATCATGATGCTCGAACAAACAAACATATATCCGGGTGATATGAAAATATCACCCCCTCCTTCGGAATATCATGATGCAGATAGGCAGAGAAAAAGATATCACCCTGAGATAAGGATGACGTCAGCATCATCAGGATGAAGAAACAACGAACAAGAAGTGATACAACATCATCAGGATGATATTGACTAAGATCATCCTGACGTTCAAAATATGATGACCCTAGTGAATATCGGGTCGCACTTAGAACTCTTCAACAACATCATCAGGATGATCATAACCAAGATCACCCGATGATAAAAATATCACCCCGGCGAAATATCATGAAGGCAGAAAATATGATGACCTCCGCAAGCAGCAGGATGAAAACTGGAAATATCATGATGATGACGACCCTTAAAAAAAACAAGTTGTGTCGAGCACTTAGAGAATAACCCCTTCAGGATACCGGGGCAACATCATCATGTTTGAGCAAGGTGATAAATGAAAGATCACCGGATACTTTGAAAAATCACCCTCGCAAGCAGATGAGGGCGCACTGTAGCTCATCAGTATCATCAGGATAATAAGAAAACATCACCCGACAGTTGAAATATGATGATGACGTTGAAAAACAAGTCGACGAGGAACATGATGATGCAGATCATCATCGAAGACAAGATGATGATGATGACCTCCTTCTCAGGAAAATATGATGCTGCAGTTGAAAAATGCTGAGGAGGTCCAACACTTAGAAAAAATGGGCAAGAAGATAAAGGCTTCAAATGAAGAAACCTCCTGATCATGACAAATCAACCCCTGGTCAAAATGAGTGTCAACACACCCCAAACTTATTGACTAGGACCTCGAAGGTACCACCCCTGAACTAGACACCTTCTAAAACGATGACACGATCATCGATTACCTTGAGCTTAGAAATCACATACCTGCAGGAGACCACAGAGCTGGCTATGCTATAGAACTCAACGAGAAGGCCTATTTTGGAGAGAGCGCCAAGCCTTTCAGTCATAAAAACATCAAAATAAAAGAACGATCTAATAGTGAAAACCGCTCCGCGGCAGTGTTAGATCCTCAAAATAGTAAAAACAAAGATGCATCCAAAGGTGAAAAACTCTCTGAGGCACCGAAAGATGGAAGGCTTGACCCTCTCCCCAATCTTACACATCAAGAGAGATCATCGATCTTGGTAGAACCGGCAGAAGCAATCAATATCAACACAAATGATAACCCCAGAATGGTCCACATGGCAAAGGCTCTAACAGAACAGGAAAGACCAGCATTTAAAGATTTCTTCAAAAGAAAGCATATCAACTTTGCATGGATGTACACTGACATGCCAGGGCTTGATCCAAATCTCATCATGCATCACTTATCTTTAGCTCCAGGAGCTAAGCCTATTAAACAAAAGCTCAGAAAGATGCATCCGCAGGTGGCTCTCATGGTGAAAGAAGAACTGAAGAAACTACTAGATGTTGGGTTTATCAAGCCCATAGACTATCCGGAATGGGTTTCCAATATCGTACCAGTGGCTAAACCAAATGGCCAGGTCAGGATATGTAGTGACTTCAGGGACCTAAACAAAGCTTGTCCGAAGGATGACTTCCCCTTGCCCAACATCGACATGATTGTAGATCTCACGGCAGGTCATACCATGCTGTCACTCATGGATGGTTTCTCGGGATATAACCAGATAAAGATTGCACCAGAGGACCAGCATAAAACTGCATTTACATGTCCTTGGGGCACCTACTGTTGGTGCGTCATGCCATTCGGTCTAAAAAATGCTGGGGACACATACCAAAGAGCCATGACAACGATCTTCCATGATATGATGCATACTATAATGGAAGACTACGTCGATGACATTATAGCAAAGTCTCTCACAAGAGAAGGGCATCTAGCAGTACTAGACAAGATCTTTAATAGACTGGAACAGTTTAATGTGCAACTTAATCCAAAAAAGTGTGTGTTCGGGGTTACATCAGGAAAACTACTGGGCTACATAGTATCTGCAAATGGTATCAAAGTTGAACCCGCTAAGGTGAAGGCCATAATGGAGATGCCACCTCCTAAAAATTTGACTCAATTAAGATCCCTACAGGGCAAACTATAGTCAATCAGATGGTTCATTTCCCAACTGGCAAATAAGTGCCACCCATTCTCTCATCTGCTACACAAAAATGTATCCTTCAAACGGAACGATTCATGTGAGCAGGGTTTTCAACAGCTAAAGGAATACCTAATGAAGCCACCAGTATTAATGCCACCAATTTAGGGCAGGCCTCTATTACTCTATATCTCAGCTACACCAACAGCTCTGGGAGCTCTCCTGGCTCAACAGAACTATGAGGGAAAAGAACAGGCTATCTACTACATTAGTCAAACACTCGTTGGATATGAGTTGCAATACACACCAATAGAGAGAGCATGTCTAGCTATTGTATTTGCCTCGCAAAAATGGCAACACTATATGCTGTCACACTCTGTTAAACTAGTGGCAAAGATTGACCCACTGAAGTACTTACTCAACAAGGTGGCCTTAACAGGTAGATTATCAAAATGGGTCATCCTTCTCAGTGAGTTCAACATAGAATATGTGGATAGAAAAGCAATAAAAGTACAAGCGCTTGCAGATCAACTAGCAGAGGCACCTTTAACAGATGACAACCCCCTAAGCTCTGAATTTCGAGATGAGTCTATCTTCCACGTCAACATAGCAAGCTGGAAAATGTGCTTTGATGGCTCCTACACTCAGCATGGATCGGGGGAAGGTATCTTGTTGATCACACCTAATGGTGACACAATTCCAAAGTCATACAGATTGATGTTCCCTTGCACTAACAATGTAGCAGAGTACGAGGCCCTGGTCATCGGCATCAAGCTAGCAGTTGAGTGGAACATCAAGGAACTTCAAGTCTATGGTGACTCACAACTGGTCATCAACCAAGTAAATGATGACTACCAAATGAAGGATGAGAAACTGGTTCCTTATAAACGCATGGTAGATGACTTCAAGGAGTATTTCGCCAAGATATCATTTGAACAGATACCAAGGATCGAGAATAAAGTTGCAGATGCAATGGCTACAATCGCATCTCTTCTCGACATTCTAGGCAATCAAACATGATATGAGTTCTTAGTAGAGCCAGTCTCTTGTCCTGCGTATGATACCCCTGAATCCCACATTATATGCCACATCATAGGAACTAATTCCCCTCTCTATGGTAAAATATTTGCCTATCTAAAAGAGAATACACTCCCACCCGACCTTTCCTGGAACCAGAAAAGAACCTTCATCCGACAGGCATCCTGGTATGCCATCATCGCTAACACCCTGTATCGCCGAGGTCTCGATGGTACTCTCCTTAGGTGTCTAGATAGAGAGGAATCTCAAACTGCTCTGAGCAAGATACACGACGGTATCTGTGGGACCCATTCTAGTGGCTCTACCCTAGCTAAGAAACTCATGCGCACGGGGTACTACTGGCCGACCATGGAACAAGATTCATATCAGTTCGTCAAGAAGTGTAGAAAATGCCAAATCCATGGGAACTTAATACATGCACCAGCACAGGAGCTATAGCCATTGACCACTCCTTGGCCATTCTGTCAGTGGGGACTCAACTTAGTGGGCAAGATTCACCCCCTTCATCCAGCGGACACAAGTTCATAATCACTGCCACTGAGTACTTCACGAAGTGGATTGATGCTGTGCTCTTAACCAACATCACCGGCAAACAAATTGCCTCATTCCTCCTAAACTATATCATTTGTCGCTATGGTATCCCTTCGTCCATTATCACAGATAATGGACGACCCTTCAAAAATTAGGATGTTAGGGAACTATGTGACAAATTCCACATCCAACACCGCTTTTCCACCCCGTATTACCCCCAAGGCAACAGTCAGGCGAAGGCATCCAATAAAACCATACTAAAAATCCTAAAAAAGACTGTCAATGATGCCGGCCGTGATTGGCATGTCCAACTAAATCCCGCATTGTGGGCCTACCGCACGAGCATCCGCACACCCACAGGTGCAACACCATACTCCCTAGTCTATGGAGCTGAAGCCATCTTGCCCATCAAAGTCGAGATCCCATCTTTGCGCATGTCCTTAAGAGGCCTCATCCCCGATGAAGAATACAGAGTGGCTAGACTGCAAGAGTTAGAACTGCTGGAAGAAAGAAGGCAACAGGCCTTTAACCACCTGAAAGCATATCAACAAAGAATGTCCAAAAGCTATAATCACAAGGTAAAGCCCCGAGTCTTCCAAGTTGGTGATCTCGTCCTCAGAGAGAACCCCCAGAATCAGCCAGATAGAGAAAAGAAAGGAAAGTTTGAACCCAACTGGTTAGGGCCTTATGTCGTCATTGCAGCCTATAGATCGGGGGCATATCAATTGGCCACATTTGAAGGTGAACTCTTCAAGGATCCTATCAACAGCATGCATCTGCGCAAGTTCTATACCTGAAAACCCTAATGTAAGGGAGTCCTGAAAAAAATAAAAAAAATTGAAAAAGTGATAAAAAACATAACAAAAATATAAAAAAAAAAAGGATCGGTACCATGATGAAAACCTGGCAAACAAGCGTCATGTGTACTCTTGGCTACACATGCAAATAAAAGTAAGTGGTGAAAACCTGGTAAACAGGCGCTATCTGCGACAAACCTCTCCCTCCATCTATGATGACTTCATTTGACTCTTGTCCCCATCACACTGAACTAGTCCCTCCATGGTCCAATTCCCGAACTACGTCACCTCTGAGCTATCACGTAGGCAAGGCCATTATCAATGCGCCCCCGAGGCTCCACTGTCCCATCAGTCCCATATCTGGTCTTTCTATCCAAGTCCATACCACTTCTGCAGATCCACCATCACCTAGGTCTTAGGTCCATCAGGGTTCACCCCGAACTACGTTGCCTCTGCGTCGTCATGTAGGCAAGGCCATTTAGCAATGAGCCCTCGAGGCATTAGGTCAGTCCCTTAGGGTCTGTGTCTCCACATCTATCATCATCTCACCCATAATAAATTGATCTTGGTCTAAACTGGGGGCAACTCCTTGACTTATTTGCGGATTTGGGTTCTTGAATGCCATCATTCTAAAAGGAGATACCAATAACGGATTGTGATACTTTTACTAGACACCTAGGACAAAGTTCTCGACACATAACATCAACCTATCCAAAACAAACACAAAGCAGAGCACCATATCGAAACACTCAAAACAATTCTATCTCAATTATGGCAAAAAGACACATCTAATGCAAGAATGTTTTGTCAACAGGTTAACTTACAAGGTCTTGAATTTTCGTCAATTATGTCTTCCTATGCTACTCAAGGATGCCAACAGCTAGAGATGCTATGATGGGGACATAATTTTTATTTGTCTTCTGCTTGTGGATTAAACTTTAGTAATGTGACGACTTATGTCTAATGACGTGATCGACAAAAGATCATTGAGGACTCCAAGGTCTAAACATGAAAAGGGGCAATCCTTGTCTGTTGAAACGCAAGTACTCAAGTCATCTAGATTCAATTTTGACTAGATGCTTGTACCAACTTGCTATATCAAAATCCAGGCAAGAGATACTCAGGACATCTAGGTCTAATTATACCTAGACGCTTGTACTCTCTTACCACATTGCAAAAAAATGAAAAATACCAAAAAGTGCCCGATGATGAAAGCAAAAGCCTTGCAAAGATGAAAACTCCATATCTGCATCTGTCTCATATACAGCAACTCCATATCATCCACACAACCATGCACACCCTACAGTTTATCACAAACGAAAGTCAGTATTTCTCCATGATGCCTTCTTCTATTTTCTCATCTATATCATCCCTGTGTCGATTGAGTACATCTAGACATATCAAACACATAGCATATAAGTTGCATATCACATCACATGAGATAGCCATTTGCATGATTACATCATTTGCATACATAATGAGATCAATTTCCATACATGTTAAATCATCCATAGACATTATGCATCCATACATCATATCAAGAGAAAATCAAAAACATAGATCACATACATATCAAACTGCATAACCATATCCATACACATTAGCATTTGCATAACTCAAAAGCATTCTAAAACATCCATCTAATATGCATCACATATAAACCATCATAAATAGCATGCATTCATAGCATATAAACATCCACGCATCACACATATAGCCCATACATATAGGAAACAACAACATCATCGCATAAACATATGTCCACATGTATAATATATCAAAATCTCTGTCCAATCCCAGAGCCATATCATAAATGTATACAACATAGAAATGGTGATACATGTCTCAAAACATAATAAGTACATATATCGGCTATCTTAGCCATCTATAAAAAATGTGCTACAATGCGATCAAAACCTGGTACAAGTATCTGGGTTTGTCTAACCCTACTGTCGAGGAACACTGCTCCCAGCACTAGGCTCTCCTCGATCCACCCCTGATGGCGGTGGGCCCCTCACTGAACCCACAGACCGAGACCCACCTGCTCACTGTGCTGCCTCTGACTGGCTCTGAAAGGTCACAGTTCTCTGACTCGCTAGCACGGCACCGTGATATAAACCCTGGTAATACTGAGTCTGTGCCTGAGCTCTAGTCAGATCACCCTGCAATTGTGCTACCTGGGCCTAAGTCTGCTGCACCTATGCTACCAAAAAGCCAGAGGTCGCATCGGTACCCATAGCCATTAAGGCTACATCTCGCTCTGCTCTCATAGCCCGCACACTAGCTAGGGCTCCATCTCTTTCCCGGCTCAACTCAGATATCCGAGTCGCATCTGCCTCTCGCTGTGACTCAGCCACTCTCAGATGAGCCCTCAGCTGCCTAATCTGGGTCTGTAATGACACCAGAACCTGCTGCTGCACATCAGGCTGTGGAGCCTGCTCAACCTGTACTACCTATTGTGCTGGCACTTGCTGAGGTGGTGGCATCTGTCCTAACACTGCCACTGATACCTATGCCTGAGCCTGTGCTTGTCCTGCAACTGCCTGCTGCCCTATCTGGCCCTCTCCTAACCTCCACCGCTGTCTTGGCTAGCCTCCTCCTCCTCCGTCCCCACCTCCTCCTCCTCAGTCCCCACCTCCTCCTCCTCTGTCACCACCTCCTCCTCCATCTCCTCCCCGTCTCCTCCTATGTCCTCCCCTCCCTCTGCCACCTCCACCCTCGTCATCTGAATCACCCTCATCTATATGAGGTGCTACCTCTCCAGGACCTGAATAGCGAGGAAACAGATGTGTTGCAAACCACTCCTTATAGTCTAGTGTTATGCTAGCATCCACTATATCCCTCCGCATCAACCAGGCTACATACAGAATCTGTTAAAAATTAGCCAAAGCCTCCTCATAAGAAGCCACAGGACCCCACCTATATCGCTCGGCGTATGTCCTGGTAAAACGGGCCTCTCCCTGCAGTCTCCCCTGCACCCGGCCAAACTACCGCTGCACGCAGCTGACAATCTGCCGCTCCAAAATAAACCAAGTCTGACCAATCAGCCACCTCGTCTGAAAACAATACGGGAGCTCAGCTGCCTCATCATCCCATACCTCGTAGTCAATGTATGGACACCAGACAACTGCATCCACGCCATCAAAGGCATGTCTCCAGTACTCAAGCCTCCCCAGCCTGTGCTGGGAAATCACACCTGCATACCCATAGATGTAGGGCTCACCCCTCTACCTCTAAAAAAGACAGATCATACGTGTGATGGCAATGTGCTCCCACAACCAAAACTGTAAGAGCGACGCGCCTGTCGCTAAGCCAAAGCCTCTATGATATACTACCTGATGTAGGTCTCTGTATAAGTGTACAAGCACGCACACACCCCATGCATACCAGGTCCCATCGGTAATCATACTCTCTAGCACTTGTCCCCAGCCAATGGGGAAGCCGTGTGCTCACCTATCGGGGCATACTATGCCTCCGATCAGTCCAGCCACTATGCCTGGGAAGTAGTCATAGCAGTCATACATGTCCTGCCACGAGATCTCCTCCCCTACCAACTCGGGATCATCAAACACCCGCCTGCACTCCTCTAGCCCAGTGCCACGCTGTGACTCGTACTCAACCAGCTCTCCCTGGATAGGGAGGTGCAGAATCTGATAAACATCCTCCAAAGTGATGGCCATCTCCCCTGTCGGAAAATGGAAGGTCCCATCCTCACTGTGGAATCGCTCCACGGCTGCTGTCACCATCTCCCGGTTCATGCAAACCTCGGGCATGAAGAGCACGTGATATAATCCCATCGTAGCTAGAGCCTCTCGATCCATATCAGTCAGCATGTACCGCTGCAACAACGACATCAGGAACAACTCTCACGATGTCAACACATCTCGAATATCCTCCTGCAACCAAGAAACGCATACTGTCAGCAAAAACTCCAAATCCATATCAACAACCTACTCCAAGCAATCAAGCTATCCTATCAATGACTCAACATATCAAATTAAGCAAACAGCATATCATCTCTCGACTAGATTCTCAACAATCCCAGAGATCGCTCATCAATTGACGCATTGATCAGGATGCCAATTGGGTTAATTTCGTTAAGTCAACTGATTTGCCTAAAAGTGCAAATGCACAAATCCATGGGGCAAATGCGCAATTTCATAACAAAAGTGCAATTTCCCCATGAATGCGCAACTCCACGACACGTATGCGCCATTCTGGCACATGTGCAACCTATTGGATCAAATGCGCAAATTCCCTACATATGCGCAATGACATAACTCAAATGCGCAATAATCAACATATGCGCAAACTCACAGTGTATATGCGCAACTTCAAAATGAATGCGCAACATATTAGAACAAATGTGCAAGACACACAAATGCAGACATTCAGGAGACAAAAGCGCAAACCAAGTGAATGCGCAATCCCGCAACAAATGCGCAATTTAGGAGTGCATATGCGCAAAACTAGGGTTTTTGCACATTCATTTTAGTTGGTTTTCGTGACCATTAATACGCACAAAAATTGACTTTCGACAAGTTTTGAAGAACTACATACCGGGGGTCCTGCCTCTGCTGGCCGATCAAATCGTTGAATCCACTCAAACTGATGCTGCTCACGTGGAATATCCATCTCTCTGGCTGCCATGCTCTCCTAAGCTCTCTAGAAGACAAATCACCTATGGCCAAGTGTACAAATGAATAGTTTGTGTGGACCCAACTCCTATATATAGCAAGTGGCCCATATTGGACTGTATGACTCTTTGATCGCTTCCCATGGCTGTTTCTCTGAACCATAACCTATTTTTCTCCAACCTAACCCATTTCTTCACCTTCTTCTTCGTGAGATTGTCCGTCTCACACCCCGCCATCTTCCTCCCATCCAATCTCCCGAGGGGGCATCCTGTCGTTAAACTTGTACCAGGGGCAAACTGAGGCATGTATCACTGTCGAAAATTCTTATTCTTTGAAACAACGTGATAAAACACATTGCTTCAAAGAGGGGCAAAATGTATACACCTAAAATTGGATCGAGTCGAATTAAGTAAATATTTCAATATTTATCTTAATTCTTATTTTCTTCGGTCAATTAAATAAATATTACAAATTTATTTAATTAGCTCATTATCCCATAATTAAATAAAGTCATTTTATTTAATTAAATTCCCTAAATTCTTCTTATGTCTCACATCAATTAAATTCCCTAAATTCTTCTAAAGGTCTAAAGTCCAAAATCCACCTGACAAAATCCACCTCATCTATTCCACCTCACCATGTTGCACATATAATTAAATATTCTGAATATTTAATTAGCTAATATCCTCCATTTTCCAAAATAAATTTTTAAATCAATTATCCTCCACCAAATTGAATTTTTAATTCAATGTTCCCCATTATCCTCCACTCTGAATTTTTAATTCATTGTCATAACCCATTGTCCTCCACTCTGAATTTTTAATTCATTGTCATAACCCATTGTCCCCCACTCTGAATTTTTAATTCAAATGTCATAACCCATTGTCCCCCACTCTGAATTTTTAATTCATCCATTATGAATTAAAGATTCACCAATAATGAGGGCCATTGATCTCATCATTGGATCCTCACCCTCCATTCTATTTTCAGAAATTCTATAAAAAGAACCCTCTTCTAAGCCATTAGAGAGGAACTTCATTTTGGCAAGATAACTATACACAAATTATCCTCCATTTTTGGTGTGTTGGATCTCTCATTCAACACAAACAAGTACTCACAGCCATTCTTACTTTGCCATCTTCACACAAGCAAGCAAGCACAAAAGAGCTTCTGAGGGTTTCAATCAAGATCAAAGCAAGATAGGCAACAATGGAAAACGACAGGTAAAAGGGGGTTTTGTAAGTATTCCTACTTCTTTGGTTTGATTCCTCTTTATCTTCATCTTCCATTGATGTTTGGGTTTTTATTGTGTTTCATTCATTTGAATCTAACATCTCATTATCTCCCTCACAGTTTGAGATGGTTGAAGGAAATTATCATCACAAGTAGGGAGAAGTGTATCATTGCATTTGAGATGAGGGTTCTCTAGAAGGATTTGATCAATTTTAATAGCACGAAGAGCTAATTTAGAAAGAGAACATAATTGATCCAAAAAGCATGGCTTGTTGGATATGTGGCAATCAATTTTGATGAAAGAGAGGTAGTAGAAGGTTATCAGGGGATGACAACTCCATTGAACAAGAAAGGAAAATAAACAAGAAGTGAAGCTCTAGACATTCTCGTCAATAGTTTTTTTGCATTGTGCTAAGTGTGTAAGATAAACTCTAGGCTCCATGTTGTATTGAAAGTGAGAGATAAATGCATGAGCGAGATCAGAAAATGAGTGTATGGAACTAGTAGGTAAGGTGAAGAATTAGTCTAAGGTAATGTCTCTCAATGTGCTAGGAAGGAATTTTGCTAAGACATAGTCATCACATGTATGAGTCAAATGTATAGTGGAGAAGAGTCAAATGTATAGTGGAGAATTGCACAATGAAGTATCCTTTTAAGAGAACATGTGTTTATATCTCCTCAAAACATTGTTATTATTCTTGACCCATGCTAGTTGAATATCATTTATTTACAAATCTATTGATCAAGGTAGTCTTTTAGAGAGATTTATTTTCCTCTTCCAGCTTCATTCCCTCTATGTTTACTTTAGGGATTTCTTCTATGTCATGAAAAGGAAAGCCATTAATTGTGATGAATTAATGGTGATGTTCTTGATCCGTATCTAAATCATTGATCCTAATCAATATAGCTATATGGACTATCTTTTATGAGTTTGTATTAATGTGACCCTTGGAATCCCCCAAGAGAATGCAATTTGCAGCTATTGTATCTTTGAATTTTTTCTATCCTTCCTTTCAATTTCTAGCTACTCTCATTAGTTCTTTTTATCCATTATTGACATGCATTACCTAGGTTTACTTCTTTCGTGCCTTCCTTTATTGTGTCACACCTTTATTTCCTTTAAAAATGTTAGTACATTTCTTTGTACATTTTATTATCTTGTATAAAAGCTATATACATTTCAAATAATGATTATATGTCAATATTAGGCAGCTGTCCATTGTGGGTCCATCAATATTTAAATAGCATTAGCAACTTCCTAACCATCAATGTCAAGTATATAACATACACATTACGTATGAGCTTTGAAAACCTAAATTAATGATTATTTAGAATTAGAGGTTTTTAATTTCACTTAACTTTAACTCTATGATATTATCTCTTTCTAAGATTATCAAATATCTTACCATTTATTTTCATAAATATGCTAGTACTTCTTTAATGTTACCATGTTAATTTTAAAATGTAAACTTTTACTTACAAATTTATATGTGGAAATTCATTAGGCTTAGAAGTTGTTCAAATGACTCAAAAGAAACATTATTTATTATAAAAATTATAATAAGAATTATGAACAATCACTAAACTAAGGCCACCTTGACCTTGCCTAAAATAATATTTAATTATAATGTATATGTTAATCAAGCTAGCTTTTAGTATTTATCACTCATAACAAGAACTTTTAATGACCAATTTAAAGAAATAGTTTGTTTTAGAATTCATGTAATGCAAGTGGGACTCCCGCTGCTGCACATAACTCAAATCTCACACACAATTTCTCAAATCATCACATAACTCAAATCAAATCCACACAGGAAATGCAAACAAACTCATGATTTTTATTGAATTTCAAATTCAAACAAACAACTACATTAATCTACAACAAATGATTACAAACTATTGGCCTTTCATGGCCTCTCATGCCCACTGCAAAACTCTTCCACCCAGCAGTCTCTTACTCTGTTTTACAACAACAAACTACACTCCTTTTGTGCCCCTCTCATGGGTTGATTTCTCTTTAAATCCCCCTCCAATCTGCACTCTTCCTTCTACTCTGGCGCTCCTTTCGAGGTGCCACAACTCTCTCCTCCCAATCCACAATAGGAAAATCAATAAATGCCTCTAAGAGGCATTCTTTTCAATTTAGCATGACTCTTCTTTTCCAGTTTTTGGTGCCTCCTCTCAACCTCCAATAGAGGTGTTCACATCCTAAAAAACATTTTTTGGTGCTTCATCTTTAGTTTTAATTTTATATGAAGTATCTTTTAATAAGGGTCCCTTCATTTGTTGTTTAAGAACTGAAATAAAAACTGATTGAATGCATCTTATGAGGTGTCCCAATTTAGGCACTTTATTTGCATTTTTTATGCCTTATGTCCTCTTCAACGCCTCAATAAGAGGTTGTTTTTAAATCTGAAATGAATAATGTTAAAACTTGCAATATTCTCCTCCCAAGGCGTTGTTAAACTTAGACTTTATATGTGACTGCAACAATGCATGCTGAAGTGCAGAATCGTGTGCCAGCAGGTGAAAAAATTCAAAGTTCTCCGAATTGTGCAAAATTTGGCGAGTAGACTCAGAATGATGTCCCCAGGTCCCTTGCAAAATGATTTCACTCCAGCTTTCAAGAATTGTGAATTTTTAAACTTTTCGTAAACTCGTCAACACAAATTACCAACATTAAATTATCCCAAATGATGAGGAATTTTGCACCAATTCCTTTTGCAAATTAGGTGAAATGCTTTTAAAAATCTTCCATGGTTTTTGACCAGTTCTTACGGAACTCTGAAAACAATTATTTCTGTAAAACTACCATGCGAAGCCTCAACACGACGATTCAAAGGAAACTTCAAAATTGCAATTTTAACCATAGGAGAGTTTTTCTGACATAGAGAGATGCCAATTGAAACCCAAAACACACCAAAACAGAAAGAAAACAAATCAACAATATTTTTGGTTGATGTTGATCAATCGCCAGTCCGCCCTGCATCATCATGCCACAAATTAAAAAGTCTATACTATAATGTTCCAAATAGCTTTTTAAAATAGTTTTCTTTATTCTTATTTCACAGACAAAATCATTACTCCTTAACAAGAAAGGGGTATTTTAAGAGAGGGCCTTTCTACCAAACATGAAAAGAAGTAACAATAGTTCTAGATGTTCATAGATAATGTTTGAGGATATTTTCGAAAAGTTGGGAAGAAGAGATTTTGGAGAATGCAACACAATCCAATAAGAATGAATTAGTGCATAGGTTATTAAACATTCTATACCATAGTCATTTTTATTGTATTGTATTAAGTTGGATGAAACTTTTCACAATAATTTAACACTTACAACATTCTATGGCCATATTTATTAGTAGGAACAACATTTGTATAAATTTTAAATAATTAAATTAATGTCCTTTGGTTATAGGATAAGATAGATTAGATTTTACTATAGTTTAGAGTTTACTTTTATTTCAGTCATTTATATAAATTATTTGGTGATATCAATTGTCATTTTTTATTTCATCTCATTTTTTTTCATGTAATTTGTTTAACATAAACATCATGATATTGTCAACCGTTAAACATATTTACAAGAAGGAATTATTAGTGCAAGAAATTCTTAAGTACCAACTATAATTAATCTAGATGCTTAGCTATTAAAGTACTACCAACTAATTAAGGTAGGTATTGCATTGCATGCAACCCTTGCCATTAGATTAGACACAACTCAATAAGTTAGTAACATTTACAAAAGAAATGACACATAACTATTGTTTACATTAGTTTCATATTGCAATCTTATTTGTAAAGTTAAAATTTACGAGTAATTGATTTGAATTAGTTAGATTTACAAAAATGATGTTGGGTAGTCAATCTTCTTCCATGTTTTCCAAACTAGGCTTAAATGTTAGCAATCTCTCCTACTTGAATAATTGTGGCCTCCTCTAGAGTGAGACCCATGTATTATAGGTGATTCATGCCAACTATCATCTCTAGCTGGAGTCCCAACTTCATTAGTGTTCCATGCTCGACCAACCACAGGAGTTCTCATTCCATCACGCATAGGCGTTGCCAAGGGGTCAAAGCCTGAATCTCTCATTGGGGTCCTGTAAGGCCGCATTGGTGTTTGCATATGATGCACAGGTGTCTCATTGCCATAGGTAGTATTAGTGGTATCTGTAAATGGGTCAGTCAGATGATCACGACTCACTGCAACAACTTTCATTTGTGATTCTAGCTCAATTCTCACATTATGGCCCTCTACGCTAATCACTCGCCCACGATAGCCCTTGTACCCACCAACCCTAATCTTCACCATTTTTCCAACCAGAGGATCTTGTCTTCCTCTACCTCTCCCACCGTGTCTTCCTTGCCTTCCTCTACTACCGTATTGAGGTGGCCCAAAACTTCTAAATGTAGTAATTGTGTTTGTATCAACTGTTACAACATTACCAAACATTACAAACACATTTAATAAATTAATTAAAAAACCACAAACAAAAATCATTTTTTCATCTTTATTTGTATTTTTTTCAACCAAAACATAATAAAAAAGTTATATTGGGTAAATGGAGGATTTTGTGGAGACATTCAATGTGATCTTTCTTTAACTTCTTTGCATTGATGACTGACTTAATTATTACGTATGCAACTATTAAAGAAAGACTATTGATTTCAGTTAATACTTTCATATATGGGCTAAAAACATGGAATTTATTTCTTCCCAATGGTTCTGAGGAAAAGTTAGATTTAGGTAGTTTCGTATCATTGTATAATTTTTTATTTTTTATTTTTTGTCGGGGGCAGTTACTCAATTCACGAGCTTGGACTTATTTCTTTGCATGTGTGGATTCTCTCAACTTTTTTGGGACAACATCAGACAAGAGAAATATTATTGATTCAGTTCTAGATCTTAGTAAATTGAGTAGGATTATGGAAAAGGATTTTGTAGGTTGATTAGTGTGGGCTTAGACTTCATTTCTTTGCATCTTTCTGTCAAAATTTGGGTCAGCAGCACTTATGATATTAGAAAACAGAGCATGGATAAGGGTTCAGTAAGTGATTTGAATTAGTCTGGACTCTTTTTTCTTCTGCTGTGACTCTGTCAATTTTGGAGAAATGATATTGATTCTGTCCTAAATTCAGGTAAATCGGAGAATGTTTTTGTAGTGATTAAATTTTTGATTTGACTAGAGAGCAATGAGATTGCAGAAGGAAATGAAGGGCTAGGAACATATGAGGATAGGACAGTTGGTTATAGGAATAGATAACTTTCACCCAATGGTATAAACATTGCAGCTTATGATGTTATCACTAGTGCAATATGCAACCCAATAATTTGATGAATATTTCCAACTTTACCTGATTGTGTTTGATAATTTGAACCCCCAATAGCAACACAAGAGGCAGCCCTAGCACATATGAAACCGCAATTCTCAAGACAGTGGCTATCCCTGATGAAAACAATCCCTCGATTTATATGCTCAATTGGCCCCTGTTTTCCCTTGAAAGGTCCCTCCAGAATCTTCATCACATCCTTGAGACCTACACTGTTCCTATACTGATCATATGCTTTAAAGTTCCTATCAAATATCTTCTTACTAATGTCTCTCAGCTTCACACTCACAACATCCGCCCTCTCTGGAACAGCCTTCAGAATCTGGAACCCATCAGCCTCAACACTAGTAATGACTCCAAAACTGTTTCTATCCAACTGCACAAAATCATGCAGTTGATACTCTCCAAGTTTAGTAACCCCAGAAGCCTCTTCTTTACACTCCACAACATTATCTGCAAAAACCTTTATATCTTCCCTAGTACTGTCTGCAATTATAATAAGCACATCATTTCTCTCCAGCTTGACAATCATCCCTGTAGTGCCTTCATGAGTTCCACTTACTACTTTGACATGATCACCTGTTTCAAAAAACTTACAGAGCTCATCCTGATGAAAAGTCAAAATAGTCCCTTCAATCCCCTTCGTCTCAGTCCTCACATGTATATTCTCATTATCCACCTTCTCCACACACCCCTTCAAATTCTTCAAATCACCACTCATAACAACCACCATGTCACCCTTCATGAAATTCCTCTGTTTCTTGTTTCCAGCAACAGCAGCAGCCATGCCAGGCTCTGCATCATTGCTCTGAAACTTCTGAAGCTCATCAAAGGAAGGCTTTATGTTCTGTAAGCTAATAGACTTGATCGACATAGTCTTGTACAGATACCCATCTTTAAACATCATATTATCAACCGTCTCAAACACCTCTCCAGTAACAGAATCCCTTTTTCGTTCAACCAAAATACCCATGTCCTTAATTTGACGCAGATTAACAAACCTTGCAGGTGGAGCAATCTTAGCCCCCTTTTTCTTCTCCTCATTAGAAACACTTCCTTCCATTTTCTTCTTCATAGTCTGCAAATCAAGCCTGGGCACAAGCTTCAGAGTAACCCTCTGCCTCAGATTGTCTAACTCAACAACTTTAGCAACGTCTCCTTTATAAATCCCAGATTTTACCCTTACCCATGTCTCTTTTCCAAGCTCCCTTTGTTTTGCCTGCACTGTAAGCACATCAGTCATTTCTTTAATGGGCACCAGCTTCACAGTCTGAGAATAGATATTCCTCATGCCCTTACAAGCCTGCTTAACATGTGCATCTTTATGTGCTTCGATATACAAGTACCCCTTGAGATGATCCAGAGCAATTACAGATATAATTTGCAGCTCTGTTTCCTGATCCTTCAAGTCCAAATACTTTTGCATGAGGCAGCATGCGGCCTGGCGTTCGAATCCCTGGGCACATTTCACCATCCACAGCTTGGGATCCCTCACACATGGCAAATTCGCCTGCTGTTCCACTTGCCCAATTTCTTCATCGCCATATTCCTCCTGCTCTCTGTGTACTGCATATCTTTCATGAATTTGTCGTTCCAAATCTTCCAAATCCTCTTCTTCATCATATTCCTCCTCGACTTCGACTCGAGGGCGTCGCTGAAGTCGAGGGCCAATTTCGTCGACTTGGGCATCTGTGTCATTTATAAAATCATCTTCATTTTCTTCTTCTTGTTCTTCCTCTTCATCGTCACTTGCAACGTCTGCTGTGTCATCTATGAAAGCAGAGGCCCTTCTCATCTTCTTCTGTCTGGAGTTTACATATTCATCCTCATCATCATCATCATTATCATCATCATTATCTTCATCATCATCATCTTCTTCATCTGCAACATCGTCGATTAAGGCTGAACGCCTATGCCTGCGCTTGCGGCTCGAACCCGCGACCTCGTCATCTTCCATTTCACTGTCATCGTCTTCTTCCTCGTGCTGGGCTTCAACATCTTCTTCTTCTCCTTCAGACTGCTGTTCTTCGTCGTGGTCGTCATCATCTGCGTAGCGCCCCGGCATGATTGCTCTTGTTTAATATCTTCCGTAACTAAGAAAAGGAAAATGTAAATGAATCCAACAATTTTCGAAGTCGATCTGCTTAGGTAATTGAAAAGGCTCTGCAAGCTTAAAATAAATAAGATAAATTGTTAAGTGGTGCGACCTTCGCCCGCAGCCCTCCAATGAAAGCAACCATACGAACCGTAGAAAATAATAAGATACGATGATAAATGTATTTTTCGTAACAACGGACAACTGCCAACATTTAAAATGTCGTTATATTCGTCTAAAGTTATGTTTTCTAAAAGCAATAGTTTTAAAAAAGGAAGAAGCAATGGTAGTTTTGAAAGCAATAGTAATAGTTAACTTCGTGCATTTTAAGTTCTTAAACAGTACATCAGATTTCAATGAATTTTTTTTCTTTTTCTTCGTATGTGACTTAAGAGCTTAAAGTTATTGTTTGGGGTTGTGGGTATCAACGGTGTAGCCTAATCAGCTACATCTTCACCGAGTTGTCCAAAAACACCCAAAAAAATAGTTGGACCGAAACATGTGCACCAAGGTACCTATTACCGATCGCCTTCCTATTGCCTTATGTGTCACCATATGATTGGTTGTTTCTTTGGTGCACTACATGTAAAATGTATTATTACACATGTATATGTGCATATGTATTGGTTCCTTATTAATTTTTTGTAATATTTGTACATATGTATTGTTCTTTTCATAGATTTAATTGGGGAGTAAGGTGCGCCGCAGGTGGGCAGCTATTGGTACATGGGTAGCTACTGGGTCCTCTCCCCTACAAGAATTAAATTTAAATAAAAAGCAATGGTAGCGGTTATCGAAATTTGCTATTTGCTTCATGATTGTTGTATGCAACATGTGCACTATGATTAAATCTCATATTTCACTTAATTGTTGTAAATTTTGGATTCCATAAATTTGCCAAGTGACACTTGGAGTCAAAAGACATTGCTCTAGGTACATGTTTCTTAAAATTTAAATATTTTTATATTTTATATAAAGATTTAAATGTGTAGTTTTTGACAAACACATGACCATTATTTCATGAGTAGAAATGTCTACTCATGAAATATGCGTCATGTGTTTGAGTTGCCTACTCATGAAATATGGATCATGTGTTTGTCAAAAACTACGCATTTAAATCCTAATATAAAATATAAAAATATCTAAGTTTTAAGAAACATGTACCTAGGGCAATGCCTTTTGACTGTAAGTGTCACTTGGCAAATTTATGGAATCCGAAGTAACAATTAAGTGAAATATGAGAAAAACATAGTGCAGATGTTGCATACAACAATCAAAAACCTTGGACCATTTGTGCTCATTAGAGATGGGTTCATGTGAACCACTACTCATGAAATATGGGTCATGTGTTTGACTCAAAAACCCTGGACCATTCATGCTCATGAGAGATAGGTTCATGTGAACCACTACTCATGAAATATGGGTCATGTGTTTGACTCGAAAACTACGTAGTCGAATCCTAATATAAAATATAATAATTTGACACACTGCAAAAAATACCTCCTACTTATCATTTAGATAGTTTTATTATTCATTTTCTTTACTATCTTCAAAGATTTTTAAGATAAACTTGATTTGAGTGTGTATTAGGTAATATCCTCTTGATAGTAGAGATGATTACAAAAATAAAGGCCAAGTGTTGAACCTTGTAAAATGGGCATGTTCCAACTTTTTTAAATCTTTCACAAAAAGTGAAATTGCTTCAAGTTTAATATCTATTATATCTATGATATGCAATATTAGTGCCACTACAATGACATTTGTAAGTCTACATTTTATATGTTTAAAGATTTTAATAGTTTTGGGTCCTTTGTATGTGGCAGTCTCAAGTTTACTTCTATCACACCCTATTTTTAAACTAACATACTTATCATTTTATTTCAAGAAGACAGATGGATAGTCAGTGAAATTAATATGAGGAATTTAATGTTATGTTATAATATAAAATGCATTTGAATTATGTTATTTTTATAAGAATGATTGTTTATGACATCATTAACGTCCACATGATTAAATAATGTCATGGACTAACTATCGTTGTGTAACTGAAGTGGATGCAGGAAAAATGTTTTCCCCCTCCAAGAAGAGGAGAGAGAGTATCACCGTGGAGAGGGTGTTAGATCGCGTGAATGCAATGATCTTTGTGCTATCTGGGATACCTACACACACACTCACTATAGAGGTTAAGTAAGTATTGAGTTAAGTCTTATTATATGTTGTTGATTGCCTCAGAAGTAATTTTGCGTGGTGATCATTTTATATGCTTGATATTGTTGTCATTTAGCCAATGGTTCAGACTTTTGCATCGACAATCAAAAAAGATTGTGTTTGACTATGAATGAAAAGTCGACGTAATTAATCGACTAAATAAGTCTAACTTTGTCATAGAAAATCTATGTCGACTTTGCTAAGATTTCATCTTTGAAAGTTGAGTTCGTATATAGTATAAATGAAGCATTCTTAAGGATGCATTAATACGTTTACTAAGGAAAATATTATTTGTTTATTACAGCCTAGTTAAGATAGATATTTGGCTTGAGAAAGAGAGAAGGAAATCCTTCTTGTATTTTCTTTGCTTACCTTCCTAGATGCTTGGGAGAGTGGAGGAGCATAAACTCCACGTTATCAACTCTCCTAGCTCCTCAACTGCAGATGGTTGAAGGGAGTGGGAGATATTTACTCTCTCTAACCAACGATAATCGGTAAAGAGATTGGAATAGAAGTCATTTAATAGACTTAGTCGATGAGTTTTAGGGGGTTCGTTGTTTTTGGTTTGGGGGAAGAAGACAAACAACAGAGACAGGGAGGTGAAGAATAAGAGAGAGCTGACTGCACTCTCAGGTAAGATCATAACTTGAAAGTGATCTTGTATCAAGGTTTTTAATCAGAATGATTGAATTCAAGTTATATACTAAAGTTTCATTCTTAGTATGCGAAATATAGGGAGAAGAAACAACATTTTTACTGCCTTAAAACTCTATTGTTATTGTGGTATAATCTTATCGTGCTAAACACAATGAGTGGTGATATTAATCTTATTATCATTAGTTGTTGATACAGTGGTATGTAATTCATTTTATGATTAATACAGTGATGTATATCACGTAAAACCTTTGTATATCTACATCACAGAATAGTGAATTTTGTGTAATACTTGTATATTACAGAGATATAGGATTATGATAACATATATACATCTCAAAAGTAGAGAAACATGATATCATATGTGTACCACAGAGATAGTGAAACATGTTAATATATTTATCTCAGTATAGAGAATCACAGTATCATTTATAAACCACAGAGATAGTGAAACATGTTATCATATTTATCATAGCACAATGAACCACGATACTATATATGTATCACAGATATAGTGAAACACAATGACAAATGTACATCACAGAGGTAGTGAATTATGATATGCATGTGCATATAACATAGTGATAGTAAAGCCTTTAATACATATTATTTTCAATGATAGTACATATCACTCATAACATATGGATTATAGTGATAGTTTATCACATTTATCAAATATATTATGATGATAGACTATCACAGAAACATATATAGAAAACAGTGATAGAAAATCACTTGAATTACTTAGAAAATAGTGATAAAGATAGTATTTATATCTTGAGAATTTAAATCTTTTATTGATTAAGAGAGTTGTAAGACCAAAAGGTTGCTTAGATATTCTTATAAACTTTTGAGATTTGGACCTATGTAAAGGTTGAATGGAAAACCATGACCAGCTAGTACAACTGAGAAATGATAGTAATCATTAAGATTAAATCTTGAATGAGGATTTACCTCAAGTATTTTTAAAAGAGTATATATTTCGAACTAAGAAGCCAAGAATGGCAGAATGTTCAATGAATGATTTAATATAGTAGCATTAATAAAGCTATCTAAGGTAAAAACCTACCTTGAGTTGTCAAACAAAATGAGTATGCACTCAATGCTTTAAGTCTAGTAAAGAATAGAGTATAAATGAACTCTTATTATTGTAATATTATATTAGAAGTTGGTTTTATGAAATTGAGAGTTTTCAAATACCACTCTTAGTGTGGATAAAGAGGAGTCTAATCTCTAGATTTGGCTAAGATGGGTCAATAGTTTTCATAATTTGTTTTATTTTGCAATGACAATAAATAGTCATATGTTTGTTATTATCGACAGGAAATAGTTGAATGTAATCATAGACTAAGGCAGATATATCTCAGAGAAAAGAGTCTTAGAAGTCTATAGATGTCAAGAGCAATGTCTTGATGACGAAGTCAAGAAAATATTGAGAATATATAATATGTATATTAAAGAGCATGGAAATGGGTCAACAAGTCTTTGAGTAGAATGACATGTTGTCATAGACCTGAGATTGCAAGGATGCAAAGAGGGGCTCATTGTACGTTTATAAGTCACCTAAGCTCTCATCTTATACTTGTACTAGAATAAGGGAATATTCTAAGTTAGACAGACTATTATTGAGTTAACAAGTCGCAATATGTGGATATATATTATTTACTAAATTATAAGAATGTAGTCTCCAAGTCGAGAAAAGAGTGTGTGAACATACGACTCATTATATGAAACTTTGGCCAAAGTAATGCAAAAGTCACTACTTGCATTGTTAGTTCACTGTGTACTGGATAGTTGAACAATCAGAGTGGTTATACATAGATAGAGCTAGACTAGAGTTGTAAACCTGATTGTTAATAGCTGGGACATTGCACTAGTTCTCAGATGGCACAAGGAATCAATTGATTCACATTATCTATACCCTCGCGAAGGGAAGGGTTGTACTTCTAGATGGAAGGTGTGCGAGGGACCGCTAGTATGTGGTTGGAGGAAAAGCACCAGGGTGATGCTCTCTCTCTCTTGCAGTTGACTGCCAAAGACTTGTGAACATAAAATATTACTTATTATGTAAATGAAAATTGAAACATGTATTCACAAGGAAAGTGACCATTTGTATTTATACTTGACAAATATGTAAAATTTGTAAGTTGCATGTGAAGCGACCATATATTGTAATTATTTATTGAACTTTAGATTAGCAAGTTTATTAATGATGGAATCAAGTTCATTATATAAAAAAATGGAATTTATTTGTGCAATATTTGTATTTGTTTATTTAATATTCCAGATGGGATGTTACAACTTCAGTGCAAGGTAATTATTCTATGTGAACAATAAAGTAGGAACTTGTGTATAATTATGGTGTTCTCTAAATTGATCTTGTAGTCAGGTCCATATATCTAATTTGTGTTAGATGGGAAAGTCCATTTGTTTTTGTTGAAAAATGAATTAAACTAGTTAATGGGTTATGCATAAGTAAAATATCAGGAAATGTACAAGTTTTGGGTAGGCTTTTCATTTGAGAGTCACTTTTGTAATACCTAAATTTTACTAAGGACATTAGTGGGGAAAACAAGCCAAACATTTTTTTTGCATTCACAAATACAACACAAGCAGTGTTGCAATGCGCATGCATGCACACAAGTATTGTCATGGAACTAACTCAAGCACTTGAACACACACAAAAGAGATATGTAGCTGACACACACAAGGAAAGATATAATGTCACCTCAACAAGGAAGGAATGACAAGCATCACAATGTGGTGCACTCCCTAAAGTATAAGTACAACACACACAAGTAGAGTCATCACCAATTCAATCTACCAAAAAATGTACGTAGTACATGCAACACTAACACACACCAGAGTGTAAGACTACAACGACAAAGGAGACACCAAATGGTTCATTCCATAGATTCATTAACTGGGGTAAAGAGATGAGTTAAATTCATTAAGAAGGAAAACACAGTCCATTTCCATCTTAGCACATTCACAAGAATCCTACAACGTTCATTTCTTCATTAGGTTCAATTACCATGTTCAATTACTCATCACATCTTCGCAAGCATAAGAGAGAGATTAGGCACATTAACCATAAAGCCTACTCATTCAATTTTCAACAATGCAGAGAGAGAGAGAGAGAGAGAGAGAGAGAGAGAGAGAGAGAGTCACTTCTAAGGCCCACCAATGTTAACTCTTTCTTTGTCTTGGTGTAGTGCCCCTCTGTATTTAGTTTAGTTGTGTCAGGAAGATGGTACGACCATGGAGGGAGGTTGGAAGAAATTGCTAATTGAGGTATGTAATTTGTTGAAGACTTATCTTTATCTCGGTGTAGATTATTTTTTTTTTTTTTGGCAATTAGTCCATGACAGATTACATGGTTATCTTTTAAACTAATCCTAACCGGTAGAATATTAAGAAATTTATATATAAGAATTTCTTTCTAAATCTTAGGCATCTTTTATTTGGTGGGCTTTATGAGCTAGTAATGCTGTCTGGAATCTTCCGATTAAATCTACTATTACAGTTTCTTGCTTTCCATAACCTTCTATTTCAGTTGCTGGTAAAGATCAAGGAAATTGACTTCGCTCTTACTGTATGTTTTGATAAAAGTTTCTAAGACCTTTCAATATTCTATTTTTGGTATTTCCTGCAACCGTTCCAATCTATGTGGGGTTCATTCTTGCAAACGATTTAATTTTTGTAATGTTTACACATGTCTATCATGGCATTTTATATCATTATGAGTTACATAATTGCATCATGTCAATGCTTGTTTTGACCCTGCAAATCAAATGGCTTTTGAAAGAAACTGACATTCGTTACATTGGTTACCATTACGATATCTATAGAACTGATTTAATGCGTTCTTTATTGCGGCGGTTACGGGACAAGAATTGCGGGGGGGATATCACTGATGTTTTTGGACTCTTGGAAAGAGGGAGGGGTTGTGCAGGTCTGGAAATATTGCTGAATGGGGAAAAATCTGGAATGTTGGGAGGGATGGATGCAATCTCTCTAACCAGTAAATAGCACTTTAAAGCCCGATGTTGAAAAGATTGGATTCACAGTGATCTCACTATTGTACGGTATACTTTGTCTTTTACTTTGCTTCTTCGAAGAAATCTTAGACGATGGTGATCAAAATTAAAATGGAAGTCTCTGATTGCACCATCATTTTGGAATATATTGGATCCTTTTGAGCTAAAATCTTTATGCGCACCCCTTTGATCTTTGTTCTCTGGGGAAACAACATCATTTTGAGATTTCCTCTAAAAGGTTTTGTGTGTCTGATTTTCTCATGCAAGATTTTATTGCTGCTGAAAAGTGTGGTATTTGATTTCTTCCCCTAAATATATATAAGATTATTATGTCTAGTCTGATTGTGACTACTCCATGGAGTTACCTTTTTATCATCTGTAAAATAATTATTATTGCTATTTTTGTCTTTATGTTTATCCATTGGCCAGTTTGCTCGCCTTGAGATCATAGCAACTTTCGGAGTCAAGCGTGAAGGACGCTGATATGGTCTAGGGGTTTGGTTTAGCATTTATTGTTCCTTCATTTTGAGTAGATACAGATCCTTCCAGGGAATTTCACCTTTGTTACATTTTTGAATGCATAACTTCTTTAGTGTCGCCTTTGGCATGCGCATAGACTACTATAATGTCTGCTAATAAATTCATTTTGCAAGTCTTTTGAAATCAGAAAGGCAATACTCATTCTTACGTGAACTAACGTTTTCTTCTATTGAAATATAAGTTTGTTTTAAAAAGAGGTGTTTGTTTTAGAAATATATGTTAGAAAGAGGTTGTGTCTGCCGTGAGTTAAGTAGTTGTAATCTTTTGATAACACCACTTTTAGTAGTGCAACAACATTATCAATTTAGTAACGTCTTCTTGAGATAACTGATGTTATGCTAGCATTGTTTTACCTTGTTCAAAATGAGTATTTCCTTAAAAATCTGTGGTTCGAATCCATAGCAACTTTATTTAGAAAACTGTAATGTTCTTTTGATCCTGTAAACTGATTCTTTATATACCAATAACTATTGTGATTAGCTTTTCTTTTGGATAACATTTATCTAATGACCTTTTCAGGTGCTCTCAAAATTATAGTAATGTTTATGTTATTGTTATATCACTTAGAATATTATATATAAAACTTTAATAATCGTTTGCATGGATATTTTAGTAAGTGCATCCCAGACATTTATCTATATAGCAACATTTCTATTATAATTTGTCTGAGGAATATATATATATAAGTTTCATAGTCGACTATATTGTATCATGCATGTATTGATTAGTTTTATCTAGTCTCGGTGTTATCTCTGGTTATATTTGAATTAGTATTATTCTTGTCAATGACTATAATCAGGTCCTGAGCTCACATTGTTCATTAGTATTAAGGCTTAAGATTAATATTTCGTTGTAATGTTAGTATTTATGAATTATGGCACAAAGGTCGTATATAGCTCCTAGCTCTCAGTTATGCAAATTATTATGGTTATCTTGAGCCATGAAGGCCTAGAGAGAGAAAGAGAGAACCCTACAGTCCAAGCTGAGACATACATCTCATTGTAGCAACAAATAGACTAGTTAGCAGTAATATAATGAAATGTTGAATGGATGTAGACTTCCTGTCGTGTCTAGGCTGCAAGAATCCAGTCTCGTGTGCATCATTCATACCCTTCCTTGTACTGTACTCTTCTAGAGCTTCTAGTTTAAATGGTCTCGCTTAGGTGTTTTCATTCGACTCTATTTGTGCTAGTATTCACTTTTCCCTAGCCATATTTCCTGGTTAACAATCATGTATCAGAGTATGGATTAATATTTCAATAATGTAGGCAATTGGGGATTTGTCGTGATTTTGAATTAATTGCTAGTTCTTGATTGAAAGACCTTTGCATAGGGTACAAACTTATGACATTAGGGCATGCATCCTTGCTAAGATACTCCCAATGGTTTTTTTTAGTAATAAGGTCAATTTTTTGTGTTCTCTCCATTGTTATACTAATGCTTCCTTAACACTGTTTTTAATCTTCCTTATTGGTGTTGTACTTAATGACTTCACATTTAAGGATTTTTATGCAAGTTACTTCTATTCGGTGAGAAGATTAGTGTAGAATTGATTAGAACACTTGAAATTTGTGTGGATTAAGCAAGGAGTGGAATATCCTTCTTGTTTACAAATCAGTAAAGTTTAAATATGGATTGTCCACTGGGTTAAGGGTTAACGATACAAACTCATTTTCTTTTACTGTTGTTTTGATATAATTAAAATACTTGCTCCACCTTGAATGGAAGAAATATGTTACCAATTTAGTCTATATTACATTCCAACAATTGTGATTTATGATTTTATATCTTGGTGATAGTAACATGTTTCAGTTAGTAAAGAAATAGGATAATCTAATCTTGTTATGTATAAGAATGAATGATTTTTGTGTCTTGCAAAGAATATATGTGTTGACGTTAGATGGAAATGAGCTTGCTTGGTTAGAAATTTCATAATTGTTCATAGTCAAAATATCTATAACATAGTAGTAAAGAAATTTACACAGCTATTTTCTAGTCTCAATAAAGAACTATTTCCGTTGATTTAGATTAATTCATGATTATTAATATACTTAATAATTTGATGTTTTAGTTTCATACATAAGAGAATTGTAGATCCTTAAAACTAACATGTGGTTGGAAGTTCAAATACGTAGGCAAGGCCAACTTGAGCCCCCGAGACATTAGGTCAGCCCTTAGGGCCTTAGGTTGTCACTTCATGAAATTGATTTTTGTGTAATTAATAATCATGTAGGACTAATGTTTCTTTAGATGTGCAGTATGAGACCTTTAGCCATGTAGCACTCAGAAGTTAAGGAAGCACCTTTCCAATTGGCGTACGGATGATCATCTGGCACCAGGGTAAATGGGTGTACATATGTATAATTTAAATTTGATATATTGTATCTAACATTTCAATTACGATGAATGTGATATACTATGTTATGTAATCTGAGCTTTACTAAGATAAGATTTGTAAATTGTATCTATCACGCAATTAATTTCATTATTGTTATCTATTAATATTTTTAGAGATAAGCATTACAAAAAGTGTGTGTGTGTGTGTATGTGTTCAATTGATGCATTTAGACTTAGAACAAACCACGGTTATTTTGATCATGTTTGTGTGTAGTAATGAGTTTTTGTATATGGTTGAATGTTGCTTAATTTCAATAATGCAGTCATTGTTATCCCTAGAGATGTTAGTTAACTTGTTGAATCAGACTATGTTATAGTTTGTTAACATTATTTTAAAACAAAAAAAATCTGCCTTTTTAAATTGCTTTAGTTGACTTATCTCTAGGGTTGCATGGCGGGGCATTACACTTGGTCTCATATTTATGCTTAGGTTGTGTTAGAAATGAAAGAAAACCACTACAATATAGAAATTTGAAATAAATTGCAAATCTAAAATTTATTCTATAGATTAAACTAACGTAAATCAACAACAAAGAAATCAGCAAACTCAAGAGAATAACACATGACACAGAGATTTACGTGGGAAAAAACTCCACCAGAAAAGAGGACAAGTTTGTATTATCTTCAAAAGATATTACAATACAATCACTTCTTTCAATCCTACATCCAATCTAACTACACTTCTGTACCTATAAAACATTCAACTCATATTCTACACTTCTCAAGCTTCTATTAAATACAAATGCAAGCTTACAAAAGAAATTTCTCAAACATGGTGCCCAAACTTGGGAATCCCACAATCAAGCTATTATTGGCCTCTTACAAATGTCATAAAACCATCTTACATAATATTGTGCCCAAGATAGACAAAATCCCACACCCACCTTTGGGAAAGTCAACAACAGGCTAAAAATAACCTCTTACACCTTACAGGTTGTCATAAGATGCTCTGTGATACTGGTCTAATTATAGTTGAATCCTTACAACATGTAAGACACTAATATTAGTAGATGCTCTTACACCTATCATAAACCATTAATAAACTTGGTCACCCCACATTTACCTATTTACTATCCTGAGGTAAAATAACATAAATTACCATCACCATAATTAAATAATTATGCAGACATTGTAACCTTCATCCCTTGTGGAATGATTTACAAAATAATGTTAGGAGTAATTAAATATATCAAATTTACAAGGTTGATGGCACCTTAATCCTAACATTCTCCCACTTGACATCATACATTGTAAATACATCCATCGAAAAATATAAATCAACTAAGTACAAGAAACAAGGCCCATGGCCTCCTTGCACCAAGTGAACTTTTTTGTGCTCACAGGTTTGGTAAGATAATCTACAACATTCTCCTAATTATCAACCTTCTTCAACTCAAACTATCCATTTGCAACCATTTATTGAACAAAGTGATATTGAATATCTACATGCTTAGTTCGAGCATGATACATATGATTATTAGCTAAACAGATTGCACTATGACTATCACAACCAATCTAAATTGTCTTGCAATCAAAACTAATACCTATACACAACCTTTTTAACCAAACTACCTCCTTAGAGACATGTGTAGTATCCATATACTCTGCTTTGATGGTGGATAAAGAAACCATGAGCTTCCTCTTACTCATCCAACTCACAGCTCTTCCAAATAGAGTAAATACATACCCACTAGTGGACCTTCGACTATCCAAGTCACCTGCACAATTTGCATCAACAAAACCCTGTATGTCCAATGTTTTATCCTCACTATTAGTCCCAGAATAAACCAAACAATAATCAAAAGTACATGCAAATATCTTAACATCCTTTTCAGATAATTCTAATGCTCTCCACTAGGGTTAGACATAAAATTGTTTAATACTCCCACTGCTTGGGTAATATCTAGCCTAATGCAATCCATTGCATACATCAAACTTCTTATTGTCACTAGTATATGACATGTTAGTCTAGCCTTGTACTTTTCAAGCGAACTGTCTGCTCCAAATTTCTTTTTGTAGACCCACTTACATCCAACAGGATTTCTTCCTTTAGGCAAACAAACAAGATCCCATGTATCACAAGAGTCTAAAGCCATCATCTCCTCATCCATGGCTAGTTGCCACGACTCACTATCATCTACAAGAATAGCTTCCCTATAGCATCTAGGTTCATCGTGACCAATACTTAATAAAGCAAATGCATAATGAAAATATAGTGGGATATACATGTTAATTGGATTCTATTGTCTTGTGGATCTTCTCAAGGGTGGAGTAAGGGATTCTTCCTCTTGTTCTTCTACATGCTCAACTTCTTATGTAATCTTAGGGTCATCCTGCTCAAGACTCCCAATTGAACCCTCTTCTTCCTCTCCATCCTCAAATCCATCATTTTGTTCTTCTTTATGTGCATTTTGCTCCAATTCAAAATGCACTATATTTTTCCCCTCTTTATCTTTTGGTTGTTCAAGACCAGAAATAGCTCTAAGTTCCCTGAAAATCACATCTCTATAATAGACAACTTTCTTGGTTAGAGGATTCCAAAGCTTATAACCCTAATGAAGATGCATTTATGTGCTTTTGGATCCAACTTAGAACACTTTTCTTTAGGCACATGAACAAAATCCTCACATCCAAAAACCCTTAAATATGAACTAGAAGGTTTCTTATCTATCCACACTTCATAAGGTGTCAAATCAATGTCTTTACAAGGAGATATGTTGATCAAGTAACAAGTGATACACACAAATTATACCCAAAAGAATTTATCCAACTGTGCATCACTTAACATACTTTTGTCTCTTTCCATTAAATCTTGGTTGATCCTTTCTGCAACCCCATTCTCTTGAGGTGTGTAAGGAGTAGTTGTAACATCCCAACTGGAATATTAAATATCTTTAAACACAATTATGCAAAAATTTCAATTTTTTTTATAAAACATATAATCAAAATATTACATTTGCAATATCCAAGTACAATATACATATATATTTCAAAAGATGGTCGCTTCACATGTGACTAACAAATTGCACATATAACAAATGGTTGTATTTCTTACGACTTACAACTTTATCAATATCATTTACAAAATAAGCAATGTGTTCTTTTTCACAAGTCTTTGGTAGTCAACTGTAGGAGAGAGAGAGCATCACCCTGGTGCTTTTCCTCCAACCACAAACCAGTGGTCCCCCACACACCTTCCTTCTGGAAGTGGCCCTTCCCTTCACGAGGGTAATAGATAATGAGAATCAACTGATTCTTTATGCCATCTGAGAACTAGTGATGTGTCATGTTAGGTCTCAAAAATGCAGGTTGCTAATCCTAAGAGGATGCCAGGCTCTATGCGTAGATTCGCAACATTTTTGAACTAACACAACGGAATCAACCTTTTGGGTTTGATGACTCCCTGCACTTTAGGTCCTGCTACACCTAGGCGGTTGTACCTTAGAACTTAAAGTAGATTGAATGTAAATTTTTTGACTAAGTAGATGAATCTATCTACAGTGGCAAATGGTGTAAAATAGATGAAGGCTTGCTAACTAATTCTATATCTAATATATGATGAATGTTTGGTAGAAATTGTATAAGCAATATTGAGGTGAATTTTATGACTATGCTTAACTAATAAAAGGGTTTTTAAATGATGAATTGAAATAAGACCAGTGCCTTGTTGGGTAAACAAAGTCAAATGGAAGACTAAGACTAGTGGTTTATAGTAGGCAATAACTCTAACTGTTTGACACAATATTTTAGTTTATAACTTGTATAAACGTGCAAGGAAATGACTGACAAACTCTTCTTAATAATCCAACCAATATAATCAAATATGTTGTTATTCACCAGAAGGTAATTTAATCCTTTCTTGAAGGAACCAATTGAATGAAATATGCAAGAATAACAGATAATATTAACTTGGAGATAGAATGGTAATCCTAATTATATGGTTCTTCTTAGTAATCCAAACTAAAAATTCCAGGTTACTGTGATTGATTAGAAGGATTTTTAATTCCTCTAACGGAAACCAATTAATTCAATCACACATATACAGCAAATGTGCATTGACAAATTAACTATATACTTGATATATTAATTTGAATAACAAGAAAATACTGAACTAGAGACAACCATATAATTGAATAACTTTAACAAACAATTGATGCCAGAATAGAACCACAGAATCAAAGCACTTCAAATTACTTCTTCAATAATATACTTGAACATGGTCTTTGAGAAACATTGTAAACTTTATGTATTATATTCTACTGCTGATGATAATTCAGCATCATATGTTTGAACTTATATAGAAATGCTTGTGAAGAGACATAACTCTTCAAGAAGTCTTTTGGGAATTAACAAGATTAACATAACAACCATAAAACAACAATGCTTAGGACCTATTCAACCAAAAGTATAGTTGAGCAATGTGGTCTAAGTAATCCTGGCTGCGATGTGAATCAGTAAATTCAATAGCATTCCTTGTGATCACATACATCGTAACCATCCTCTCCAAATTCTTAAAGGCTTCCCCGGATGCGGAGTCTTTGTCCTTAAGAGCTTCTAAGGCTTCATGTAATATCGCTTGACAATCTCTGCTCCATTCCTCTTTGCTCTTTAATTCTTTGTCGCTTTTGAACAACGTGGGCACTCCTACTTTCGAGGATTCAACACATTCTTTGGCATCATTCTTAAGTTGGTCATAATACTTCTGATGTTGCTCGATCAATTCTTTTGCATTAGAGGTACCTGTAGTGTCAGAAGTATCTTTACTCTGTGTCTCGTTTAGTTTCTCCCGGAGCCTTTTGTCAAGCCTCTCATGCTCTTGGATTGCTTTATAATTTTGAGAATAATTATCCCAAAATTGGTTCAGCCAATGCATCATGTTGGTATGCTTGTTTTGGAGTATTGTGGCAAGTGTATCAATCTGGATTTGAGCTATCTGGTCGATGGATGGTGATTGGACACTCTGTGAGCTTTCACCCTGAATTAATCTCTTTACTAATCCCCCGAAGGTGCTCTTAACAACATCTTTCAAATAGTCATTTTCTTTGGTCAATCTCTCACAGCTCAACTTGTATGCATCTCTTTCTTTGATTAACATCTGAGCCTGTGCCTTATTCAGCTTTGCAACATTAATCCCAATGTCTGCAGTGATCAAGGGGTCAGTCTCCCCTACCTTCAAATTCATGACATGGCCAAAAGTCTTCTCAGTGTCTATAATGGCTATCTTTTTATGGGGAGGATACAGGGCCCATATCATTAATGAATTTTCATCGTTATTATATTTGGTGCCCATACATACGTTAGTGACACCTTCTGGAGTGAGCTTATATTTATCATCTGTATTATGCAAAAAACTATCAAATACTAGAGCAGAATTCAAATCAAGGCCAGGAAAGATCATCACCCCTACTTCTTTGAGCAACTGTTTACCCTTACTAGGGGTCATATCTTGCAATTCATTATCCATTGTTGCTTTCAGCATATAGAGTAATTATATCTCATTGTTGGCAGAGACATCATCAACTGACTCTCTAATTTCTTTCCCCTTGCATTTATATAAAAATGATTTGAATTCTTTAGAATGAATAAATTTATCATCAGAAATAAAAGAATCATATGCTATTTGTCTTGGGTCTTCATCAGCAGACCCCTCCTCATTATGTGCTATAACAGGAGACTAATATTGTTGCATCTTTCTTTTGGACATTCTTGTTGTCTGTTGATGTGGCTCCTCTTGTTCTGTGAGTTCTTCATCACCAGAAGATAACACCTCAATCTCTAAAAGCTGTTTCCTTTTCTCATCAAAGTCCCTATTATATTTTTCAACCACCAACTCAACCTCAGTTTCCTCCAGATTCCTAATGACATCATCGTGTGGATAGGGGACATGTGTGTACCCACTGAGGTTTTGCTTTCTCCAAGCAAGGTCAATAAAACCCTCAGGATCAAACCCTTTTCTTACCTCAGCACACCTCATATTGTAGTGCATCAGTTTATCCATAATGAGACCATACCCTTCCTTGGATACCACAGTAAAATCTCCAAAGAAAAGAGTACTAGGCATAAAAGACTATTTATCATGAGAGCTCAAGTGCATCACATTTCAACAATTCATTTGCCTAACTATTTATAAATAGGCAATTCTGTCAGGAACAGTCTTAGGCAAGATAAAAGGAGTATCCTCAAAACCATAAACTCTAACCATGGTAGCATCCTCAAAACAGTACCAATCTCCCCAGTTGTGAGTAACAGTAAGAGGACCACCAAAATCCTTTGGTCTAAGAAACCTCTTTATTTCATTTGAGATTGAATACTCACAGGGATGACTGAAATATATATATAACACTTTGACACGGTATTCCTCAAATTGCACATAGCTAGAATGGGCATATCTACTATCCCATATTCTGGTCCACATCTACACAGGTGACTTTTGCCCCCTCTGGTTTATTGGAACAACTTTGAATTTAGTTGGCCATAACCCCACTTCCTGGCCATAATAAAGCACCATGTGCATGAGAAGTGAATAATGTTCAAAGGAAATTGATGGGGCATTGTTCTTTATTGCAGTCAGACCAGAGTCAATTCTACTAAAAATATAGGCAGCATAATCAAATTGCCTGGCATTGTGGCACTGGATGTATGTAGCTATGACCATCAGAGGAATTGTCATGAAATCAGGGACTTCTGATCCTAGGACCTGGCCCACAGAGTAGTAGGTGTATTGTATGTAGGGTTCAAATAATGATACATGAAAAGGAGGGCCATCATCCTCACTGAGAGGCACCATTTTTCCCTCTGCCCTGGGCCTGTGAATAGGCAACCTCCATCCATTATAAGTAGTATCCATTCTCCAGTACTCTTTTTCCAAATCCTCATAAATAATGGGGACAGTACATAAATCAGCCAAGTCAAAAACTTCACAAATGGCATTCTTTGACAAGTGTATAATAGGCTCCCCTTGTGGGTTGCATATAGCCTTAAGACTTGGGTTATACTATTTAGCAAGAAGTTGGAGGAGTTCAACATTCAGAAACACATCAGGAACAACTAATTTACCCAAATTCAAATGCCATGGTTTTGATATTGGAAAATTCCTAATTCTTCTATTGTAATGGAATCTGAAAAGCTCATAGCCTCTAATCAGAGTCCAAACATTCCCAAGGTATTTACACTTGTCTTCTAGTTTCTCTACTTCTGCCCTGAGTTGTGCAGACCTTCGGGCTTTGGGAGTTGATCCTGGTAGTTGATCAATCAAGTCTTGGTTCAATTTTCTCTCTTTTGTTTTCTCTTCAAGGGTTTTGTCAATTTTCTATTTTTTAGGTTTGCTTGTATCACTGTGTGGTTTTCTGCCCTTTCCTTTCCCCAGAGTTTCCATTTAAATTTTGGACAACAAATTCAAATTGTAAGCTATTGCACAGAAGTTAGTATATGGGTACCTGTTATTGGAGGCTCTTCCCAAATTCCCCTATTTTCTGCTTCAAGTCTCTGCTTGTAGGATCTTCTCAGACAATTCTCTCAAACTTAATTGCAATGATTTCAAATGGTATCTTAGAGGATTTCTTCTTCATCTGCAATTAATTGTTCGAGCATTTCAATTTTCTTGATTGTTGTGAAATGTCACATCGTCATAACTTCTCTCATCGGCATGATTTTCATAATGTTAGGGCAATTTTAATATCTTCTTATGGCGTGAACATTTGTTCATGGATCAATCGTTGTAACCTTTGATTTGTCTCTTCGATGTCATATTTCATAAGTGAGTTTGTATCGGCAAGGTATTTCCAATATTTACCTAATGTGGAAGTGAGCATGGTTGCCATCAGCATGACTTTCTTCATCATTGTGTGAATATCCTTCTTCCCCAATCTCCTAAGTGTCTCTGATATGACTATCGGGGAGAGTTTTGTCGATGAACATAATCCTTATTGTCATCGGAGTAAGATATGTTATCGGAATAACTTATTTCAAGTCACCCGATCGTGGTTATCTCCCCGATAGCCCTTTACACTCCTTATTGGATAGACCTTCACAACATGTCACCGACATCGTTGTGAGTATTGCTTCAGCCAGACTTATAAGCTTTGTTTTGATTCATTTACTTTCGCTAATGGATCTTATTCTTCACACATATCGGTGTAAGCTATGTCGAAGCACTTTTCTTTAATCGCTGAGACATTAGAATATCAAAGACTCATTAATCTTTCATTCCGATGCTTATCTCCTGCCGATAACCACTAATTTTCTCCATTGCACTGGATGATCAGTGAGAGTCCTACTGAACTCCTTCATCAGTATAACTTACATTGTCGGGAGGGTTTTTAGAGTATTCTCTAATAGTCTTTCCTTATACTGATCGACGTGACTGGTAACTTTCTCTCCGATGAAAGGCCATCGGTATTATTTTCTCCATCGGTGTTCTCTGAAAAATTCTCCCTGATCCTTATTCTCATGTCGATAGCCATTTCAGCTAGTTTCTCATGGATCGGTATAACTATAATGAGCTCTTGTCGATATTAAGAAATTTAGGCCCTTTACATTATTTTGTCATAGGATTTTTTATGGGATATATCAGTTGTAATTTTGTTTTTGGGCGAAATGTTTTTTTGGTTTGGTTAGATATGGATGAGTAAGAATACATGAAAATTTTAAATTTTCCTGTCCCAACAGTGGCTCTGTCTGGGATGTATACTCCTTGTGAGTATAACAAGAATTCAGATCTCTTGGGGGAGTAGACCATATGTTTTATTTATTTGGGATGACGGTTTTATGAGAATTGGAGATGGAGGTGATAACGATGGGGAATTGGGATGATCCTATACTATTGTACATGGAAAAGATTTTTTTTTTTTTTTAACTTTTTATTATATAGAGATTCATAGGACTATCCATGTACTAGTAGATCCTAATCTCTTTTGATTTCCCTAGACTACTGTGCATGGAATAAAAGTATTTTTGAGAATTATTTAAGGGTTGTCCATGCACTGACAACACTCAATCATCTTTGTGCATGATTATGAAAAGAAAGGCTTCAGATATTGCCCATGCACAGGCAGTTCCTGCTCTTCTCCGGTCATGTTTTGCAAGTAGTAAGAGTCATCACCTCCTTTGCCAGTTATAACAAAAGGACCTAGCCATAAAGCTTCAAACTTACCATGCTTTCCTTTCTCTTGGCACCTAGCATTCCACATCAGTACTAAATCATTTATTTCAAACTTCCTATCTTTGGCCTTTTTGTCAAAAGGATATTTTACTTGAGATTGTAACTTGATATTCTGCCTTTGAGCTAGTCTCCTTGTTTCATCAAGTTCTGCAAGATGTTCTAATCTTTCCTGCATTGGTTCAGGCATGTTTGAGTCTTCCTAAAGAATAAATTTATAAACTGGTAGGAGATTTTCTAATGGTATTCTCGCTTGTGTTCCATATACTAGTTCAAAAGGAGATCTCCCAATTGCTCTTTTCACAGTAATCCTATCAGCCCATACAGCCATTCTTAACTTTGAATCCCATGCTTTCTTGTTTCCATCCAACATTCTCTTTATAATTTTCAGAAGGCTTTTGTTGCTGGATCCTGCCTGTTCATTTGCTTGTGGATGATAAGGGGTAGCATAGGACACAGTGATGCCATGTGTACTACAGAAATTTTTGAATTCATCAGACCTGAAACACATTCCATTATCCGTGATTAACCTTACTAGAGTGCCAAATCTGAATATAATATTTTCCATTAGAAAGTTAATCACCACCCTACTTGTTGCTTGTTTAGTTGGGATTGCTTCCACCCATTTTGTGAAGTAATCTGTCACCACTAAAATACATTTGTGTCCACCACTTGACTTCTCTGCAATTTCTCCTATGAAGTCAATACCCCACTGACAAAATGGAGCCTCCACCTGCATGGGTTTCAAGGGCAATGCTCCCTGATATTTTAACTTTCCTAAAAATTTCTGACATGCTTCACATTTCCTAGTGTAATGATATGAATCATTAAAAACTCTAGGCCAATAGTATCTAGCCCTTAGGATTTTGTGGGTTGTAGTCTTTGCTGAAAAATGACCTCCACACATGCCTTCATGTAACTCTTTCATGATATGTTTTGATTGATGCTCATCTAAGCATAATAGTAGAATTCCATCCCTATTCTTCCAGTAAAGATCTCCATCAATAAATGCATATTTTGAGGCTTGTAGTTTAAGTGTCCTTTTGTTATCATCATACCCCTCAGGACATTTCATGTGCTTTAGATAATAGATTATGTCAGTATACCATGGAGTATGCTCAATGCTAGAACTTGTATTATCAACATCATTAGCACTACATATCTGAGAAGCCTCGAGATTACTTTTAGCCATTAACCTAGCAAGACCTTGTCCTCTCACTAGTTTGGTGATCTAGATTTCAATATTGAACTCCTGAATTCTATTGATCCATCTGCATCTTCTACCTGTGACTTCAGTTTGGACCAATACATCTTTTACTGCAGCATTAGGCACATATGCTATTATTTCAGCTCCCACCAAGTATGGCCTAAAAGCTTTAACTGCCTTCACTAATGCATATGCCTGTTTTTCAACAATGTCATATTTTAATTCTACATTTTGAAGAGATTTGCTAAAAAATGAAATGGGCTGTTCATGTCCTTCATTATTTTTCTGCAATAGTACTTCTGCAACTGTATGATAAGAGGCAAATGAGAATAGTTGGAATGGCTTACTGAAGTCAGGGGATATCAGGATAGGGGCTTCTTTGATTGCTCTCTTAATAGTGGCAAATGCTTCTATTGTTTTTGTGGTCCACTTTACTTCTGATTTTTTCTTCAACATTCTAGATATAGGACTAACAACCTCTACAAAATTTGATATGAACCTCTTGACAAAGTTGATTTGGCCAAAAAATGACTGTATAGCTTTTACATTTTTAGGAATAGGAACTTGGTCAATTGCTTTTACTCTTTCAGGATCTATTATCACTCCATCTTTTGAGACTATGTGACCAAGCAACTTCCCCTCTGTCACTATGAAATGGCATTTCTTGGGATTCAATGAAATCCCATATTCTAGGGCTTTAATAAATATCTACTCTAAATGTGCATAATGATCCTTATCCCTTTTGGAATATGTTGTCATGTCATCTTGATATACTATCATGATTTTGTTGATCAATTCAGCAAATGCCACATCCATTGCTCTTTGGAATGTTGCTCCAACATTAGTGAGCCTGAATGGCATTCTTAAATATACATATGCTCCCCATGGTGTGGTGAATGCAGTCTTATATTGTTCTAATTCTTTGACCTTCACCTGATTATATCCTGAGAAGCCATCCATCATTGACAACAGTTCACATCCGATAACCTTTTGTAATATTGCTTCCATATTAGGGAGGGGATAGTTGTCCTTAAGGGAAGATTTGTTTAAATTCATGAAGTCCACACATAATCTGATATCACCATTCTTTTTCCTGACAGGCACCAAATTAGAAACCCAAGAAGAATGCCTGATGGGTTTAATGATAGCTCCATCTCTTAATTTTGTGAGTTCTTCAAGCATCTTAGGAGCTAATGTAGGATTGATAGGCCTTTGTTTTTGCCTGAACGGTTTAGCATCTGGTTTTAATGGTATTTCATGCTGAAAAAGATCCTCCCTATATGCTTTTAAATCATCATATGACCAGGCAAATACGTGTTTATACTTCCTAAGTAAGTTGATGATCCTGCTCCTGATTTTGGGGTTAAGACTCTTTCCAATATATACATTCTTTGGGGCTACCTGTGTCCCCAAATTAATCTCCTCAAGGTCATTTTGCACCACTGGTGTGTCTTTCATTTTAAATCTATCATGTCCATCAAATGCCTTTTCCAATGCTATAAGTCCCTTAGGTATTTTATTTGTTTTCAACTGAACTATCTCTTGACCAAAAAGGATTTCCTTCCCATCATGTTCTTCTACAAATGCATTGAAATCAATCTCTTGATTTTCATAATAATCAGCACAATGCAAGAAGTTGATTATATCAGCATCATTATCAAATACTTGCCAGTTATGTACATTATCTGGGATAGTGGGTCTGGTTTTGAATTCAACTTCTGTAATACCTCCTAATGTGACATCATCCCTTTTTAATGCAATATTCGCTAGAAAATCTGCCATAATGTTTTTTGACCTATCAATCCAGTTGATTGAAAAGGCATCAAATAACTCAATATCATCTCTGACTACGTTTTTGTACTGTCTCAACCTCTTGTTTTTCGATAGGTATTTATCTCTCACTTGGGAAGTAACCAATTCAGAATCACCATATACTGCTAACTTTTTTATCTTATGCTTGGTGGCTATATTTAAACCAATGAGCAAAGCTTCGTATTCTGCTACATTGTTTGTGCATTCAAATTTTAATAGAAAGGAGTATTTGAAAGTTTTACCTACTGGTGAGATAAATACTACTCCGGCCCCATTTCCTATTTTGCTACATGCACCATCAAAATACATCTTCCACACATCATTTTCTTCTTTCTTAGATTCAACATGTATTGGATCAATATTCTGCAACTCTGGTTGATTTTTCTCAACCTTGAAGGCTCCCAAATCTGTATCACAAAAGAAATTTATCTGATGTTGATCCAAGCATTCTATAATATTCTCATATCTTGGCTCCCTACACAGCTTGATCTCTTTACCTCCCACTGGTATTGTGGCACATGATAGGTCCAATTGGACATTCCCTCCTGCCATTGCAGCCCATTGTCTTGATAAAAGCATTCCATAATATGGTGGGATGTCAACCATAGTAATATCAATGTTATAAGTCACTTCAGGGTATGAGGCAAGTTTTATTTCCATGTCCCTCATAATACCAACGACTGGGATGGATCTATTATCCATTGCATAACATCTACCAAATGTAGTGTCAACCCACATTCCCAGTTCTTTCATAACTGCTATTGGCATGATATTCATGGCCGCACCTAAATCAATCATGCAGTTCCTCACTATCTTGTTTTTGATCAATAATGTAGTGTAGAAAGGGTCCACCTGTGGGGGATTCTTTGTCAATGTATCACCTAGGTATACCTCAGGAATTTGGAATGTTTCTTAGTGAACATTGTTTCTTCTATTCTTTGATCCCTTATGTTTTTGATTTGGTATATCTGAAATCAATTTAACTACTGTATTTCTATATTTGTCTATCTTCATCATTTCTAAAAGTGGAACTAATATCTTTACCTGAGATATTGCATGAGCAATATCAAATGAATGGGCCATAGTCTGATCATTCTTTTCTGTCTTTATATGTTCCTTTTCTTGATTTTATGATTTATCTTTTGTTTTATTTTTATTAGCCTTTTCTAGTTCTTTGAATGATGACTTTGCATTATTCTTTTTGTAATTATGATCTTTTATAAAGACACTCCCAGGTGTTCCTTGTTCAACATTCGTTGTCCTGTTCCTTAAGTTATAGGCATTTTTAGCTTGAGCTATTGCAGCTATTGTAAGAGATTCTCTTTCATTTTTAGTGGGCTTTCTCCACTGATCATATGGCTGATTGTTATAATAGGTAGGTTCCTCATAACCATCCTCCTGATCTGAGAACACTTCATGTTTTCCCATATTGACATGATGTCTCTGATTTCCCACATCATATTCATATCCCTCTTCCTCTGTAGAAGAATAGTCTTCATTCAACATATATGGTGTATCTTGCATCATGTTTATTGTGTGATTGTCTCTGTTATAATTATATAATGCTTCTTCTTGTTGTACTATTTTAGCCACCTCACAATATTCAGGTGAATGTGATAAATTGTACACCAGACACCAAGGTTTATCTTCTACCATATGTGCCACATTTCTTTTTAGAGGGTCAGGGGTATCTTTGCCATAATGTTGCTTTCTGCTATTTTCAATGGGTCTCCCATCTTTCCAATTTGTATTATATAGCATATCATGCAACCTGGGCCTTTCATGTCTATGATGACCGTCTTGTTTAGTCTGCCGAATGTTTGGGTTTTGAGGATTTCTAGGGTTATCCCTCTTGCTAACCATACCTACAGCTTTCCTATTATTCTCAATAGTTAATGCCACTTTCTGTGCTTCAGCCAGGGTTGCAGGGCACCAATTTCTAAGTTCGTACCCTGTCTTGGGATCAAATGCTTTCAGATAAATGCTCAATGCTGCTGGGTCAGTCAGTTTAGATCCATGTGGTATTTTGTTGTGTAATTTGGAGAATTTTAGATTGAAATCATACACTGATTCATTATGGAATTTCTGGATGCTTATCAATTCATGCAATGCAAACTCAGGGGCATATTGATTACCATACTACTCCTTGAATTGATTGTAGAAATTAGTTATTGAACTGATTGAAGCATCAGGTAAACTGTTGAACCAGTCTCTTGCATCTTCAATCAGGGACATCATGAATAACCTCATTCTAACATCTTCAGAGTCCATACCAATATCTTGTACGAAAGCATTGAAGCTTCTGATGTGATCTTCAGCTGATATTGCATTGTTCCCAATGAATTTGGGAACTATATTTCTCCATTTACTATCCATAGGATATGGATACAACTGATATCCAGTCAGATCAAATTGGCTACATATGTTTGTGAGGTTTTGAGGTGGAAAATTCATGGGTGGTGGGTTATGATAGTAATTATATCCTCCTGGAGGGTGATGATAAGCATATTATTGTTGTGGGTTTATGTGGGGATTTAAATAAGGGTTTTGTGGTCTATAATATTGTTGGCCAGGGGGTGGATAAGGATTAGCTATATGTTGAGAGGCATTATGCACGGGAGGTGGTCTAGGATTTCTAGGGAGGGTATTTTGATGACTTCCAGATGCTTGTGAATTGGACACACCACCTGTATTTTGGTGTAGGTTCTGCTATGGATTCTTTGAAGTGTTTCCCCTATGTGGAGGTACATATTTTGGGGGGGTTGTTTTAGCCCTACTCTTTATCTGTTGAATCTCTTGTTGCAACAACCTCTTAGTTTCCTCTATCTTGATCATTTCAAGTTCTTCCTAGAGCCTAAGTAGATCCTATTGTGCTTGATTCATACCTCCTGAATTCTTTGGGCTTTCATTTATTTCTTGAGTTGAGAACCCATGTTTTATCCCTTCTCCTTGATGTAATGACATTTTAAAATCATATTCAACTTGTCTTTGATCGATTTCCCTCATGGCCTGTGCTTCACACTCAAGCTGTTCTTGGGAATCAGGTCTGTATTTAGCCAATATGTCATCAGTTACTCTGTTAAGATTCTCATTTGATTCATGCAAAGGTGTAAACTTATTGTGAATTGTAAGAGTTTGCTCAACCTTATCCTCTTGAGCCTTGTGGTTATTATTCTGGTGAGAATAGTTTGATGTTCCATTTCTCTTGGAGCTATTTCTAATTGGTGGAGATGATTGTAATTTCTTGCCTTCCATCTTGGATCTCCTACCATGCATCTGGTATCAACTTTCTGTTATAACAGTTTCTAGAGTCGCCACCTATTTTGTGAATAGGAAAAAATTATCTTTTCTGGATTCTTCTTGCCAGCAGAGTTACCAAATTAAAATTTCTAAAATGAGTCTATAAAAGGAATGGTTTGTTACTAAGGTATTTTATTTATCCCCAGTAGAGTCACCAATTTGTTAGGTCTCAAAAATGCAGGTTGCTAATCCTAAGAGGATGCCAGGCTCTATGCTTAGATTCGCAATGTTTTTGAACTAACATGATAGAATCAACCTTTTGGGTTTGATGACTCCCTGCACTTTAGGTCCTGCTACACCTAGGCAGGTGAACCTTGGAACTTAAAGCAGATTGAATGTAAATGTTTTGACTAAGTAGATGAATCTATCTATAGTGGCAAATGGTGTAGAATAGATGAAGGCTTGCTAACTAATTCTATATCTAATATATGATGAATGTTTGGTATAAATTATATAAGCAATATCGAGGTGAATTTTATGACTATGCTTAACTAATAAAAGGGTTTTTAAATGATGAATTGAAATAAGACCAGTGCCTTGTTGGGTAAACAGAGTCAAATGGAAGACTAAGACTAGTGGTTTATAGTAGGCAGTAACTCTAACTGTTTGACACAATATTTTAGTTTATAACTTGTATAAACGTGCAAGGAAATGACTGACAAACTCTTCTTAATAATCCAACCAATATAATCAGATATCTTGTTATTCACCAGAAGGTAATTTAATCCTTTCTTGAAGGAACCAATTGAATGAAATATGCAAGAATAACAAATAATATTAACTTGGCGACAGAATGACAATCCTAATTATATGGTTCTTATTAGTAATCCAAACTAATACTTCCAGGTTACTGTGATTGATTAGAAGGATTTTTAATTCCTCTAATGGAAACCAATTAATTCAATCACACAGATACAGCAAATGTGCATTGACAAATTAACTATATACTTGATATATTAATTTGAATAACAAGAAAATACTGAACTGGAGACAACCATATAATTGAATAACTTTAACAAATAATTGATGCCAGAATAGAACCACAGAATCAAAGCAGTTCAAATTACTTCTTCAATAATATACTTGCAACATGGTCTTTGAGAAACATTGTAAATTTTGTGTATTATATTCTACTGCTGATGATAATTCAGCATCATATGTTTGAACTTATATAGAAATGCTTGTGAAGAGACATAACTCTTCAAGAAGTCTTTTGGGAATTAACAAGATTAACATAACAACCATAAAACAACAATGCTTAGGACCTATTCAACCACAAGTATAGCTGAGCAATGTGGTCTAAGTACTCCTGGCTGCGATGTGAATCAGTAAATTCAATAGCGTTCCTTGTGATCACATCCATCGTAACCATCCTCTCCAAATGCTTGAGGGCTTCCCTGGATGTGAAGTCTTTGTCCTTAAGAGCTTCTAAGGCTTCATGCAATATCGCTTGACAGTCTCTGCTCCATTCCTCTTTGCTCTTTAATTCTTTGTCGCTTTTGAACAACGTGGGCACTCCTACTTTCGAGGCTTCAACACATTCTTTGCCATCATTCTTAAGTTGGTCATAATACTTCTGATGCTGCTCGATCAATTCTTTTGCATTGGAGGTACCTGTAGTGTCAGAAGTATCTTTACTCTATGTCTCATTTAGTTTCTCCTGCAGCCTTTTGTCAAGCCTCTCATGCTCTTAGATTGCTTTATAATTTTGAGAATAATTATCCCAAAATTGGTTCAGCCAATGCATCATGTTGGTATGCCTGTTTTGGAGTATTGTGGCAAGTGTATCAATCTGGATTTGAGCTATCTGGTCAATGGATGGTGATTGGACACTCTGTGAGCTTTCACCCTGAGTTAATCTCTTTACTGATCCCCCGAAGGTGCTCTTAACAACATCTTTCAAATAGTCATTTTCTTTGGTCAATCTCTCATAGCTCAGCTTGTATGCATCTCTTTCTTTGATTAACATCTAAGCCTGTGCCTTATTCAGCTTTGCAACATTAATGCCAATGTCTCCAGTGATCAAGGGGTCAGTCTCCCTTGCCTTCAAAGTCATGACATGGCCAAAAGTCTTCTTAGTGTCTATAATGGTCGTCTTTTTATGGGGATGATACAGGGCCCATATCATTAATGAATTTTCATTGTTATTATATTTGGTGCCCATATATACTTCAGTGACACCTTCTGGAGTGAGCTTGTATTTATCATCCGTATTATGCAAAAAACTATCAAATACTAGAGCAGAATTCAAATCAAGGCCAGGAAAGATCATCACCCCTGCTTCTTTGAGCAACTATCTACCCTTACTAGGGGTCATATTGTTGATAACTGAGAGGGGGGGGGGTGAATCAGTTATCCTAATTATTGCCCTTATTGAACTTTCCTTTTAATTGAAGTAGCATAAAATCAAACACAAAACATTAACCATGAAATAAGAAACACATGACACAGTATTTTTGACGTGGAAACCCTGTTAAGGGAGAAAACCACGGGGTGATTAACCCAAGAATTATTCTCTGTTAGAAGAATAGGAAATTACAAAAATGGCACTTGCCAATTAGGGCTCACTGCCCGAGCACACTGCTCACAAGAGGCTCACTGCCTACAAGAAGACACACTGTCTTACAGAGTGATAAGAATCACAGTCTTGAACTGATTGGAAGCATCTGCATATGCTGGAGTTCAGTTCCGGTTAGGTTCAGTATACTGATCTGCTGCACTTCATCTTTCCTCTGTTCTTTAGTCTGCTATCCTTTCACATACCGGATCTTTCTTGCTACTTCTGTTCAACTCTGGACTTGTTCGCATATATTTTCCCACATTTCACACACTTTATAACTAAATCCATCCTCTATATATATCCACACAAGTAATTTCATCACCTTTCTAGTCGGCATCCGGAACAGTCTAGTTTCTTACAAACTTAGTTCTGTCGGCTGAATCCTTGCTCACCAAGCAATGCGGATCAAGCATATACTTGTAGATATCATCAATTATGTCGGCCAAACATGATTCATGCCTCCGCAACCTTTATCATCATCTGTAACACATCCGGAAAGTAGTCTGATACTCTGTCAGTCAGTTCTTCCTCTGTTTTCACTGTCTCTCAGGAATTCGGTACTCAACTATTCATATCTTTTTCCTTGTCCAACTCCGGAGGCTAAATCCTTGGAATATACCACTCAAGATAGTCCTCTTGACTTCCCCAGATCCGCACTGCACCAAGACACTTCCTCTGAGAGATCCGGACCAATCTGTCGGACCTTGCCACATGCTCTGTTCTTGTTCACCGGACCACAACAATCTTCAATCTGACTTCCGGTAGAGACATATCATGACTTGCGGATATGTGGGATGACCTTTGTTGCCATCAATGACAACAACCATGAATCCATATAGTGTCTCTTGCCAACACATATCTTGCAATTCATTAGCCAGTGTTGCTTTCAGCATATCAAGTAATTGTCTCTCATTGTTGGTAGAGGCATCATCAACTGACTCTCTGATTTCTTTCCCCTTGCATTTATATAAAAATGATTTGAATTCTTTAGAATGAATAAATTTATCATCAGAAATAAAAGAATCATATGCTATTTGTCTTGGGTCTTCATCAGCAGACCCCTCCTCATTATGTGCTATAATAGGAGACTGATATTGTTGCATCTTTTGTTTGGACATTCTTGTTGTCTATTGATGTGGCTCCTCTTGTTTTGCAAGTTCTTCATCACCAGAAGATAACACCTCAATCTCTGCAAGTTGTTTCCTTTTCTCATCTAAGACCCTATTATATTTTTCAACCACCAACTCAACCTCAGTTTCCTCCAGATTCTTGATAACATCATCATGTGGATAGGGGACATGTGTGTACCCACTAAGGTTTTGCTTTCTCTGAGCAAGGTCAATAAAACCCTCAGGATCAAACCCTTTTCTTACCTCAGCACACCTCATATTGTAGTGCATCAGCTTATCCATAATGAGACCATACCCTTCCTTGGATACCACAGTATAATCTCCAAAGCAAAGAGTACTAGGCATAAAAGACTGTTTATCATGAGAGCTCAAGTGCATCACATTTCAACAATTCATTTGCCTAACTATTTCTAAATAGGCAATTCTGTCAGGGACAGTCTTAGGCAAGATAAAAGGAGTATCCTCAAAACCATAAACTCTAACCATGGTAGTATCCTCAAAATAGTACCAACCTCCCTAGTTGTGAGTAACAGTAAGAGGACCACCAAAATCCTTTGGTCTGAGAAACCTCTTTATTTCATTTGAGATTGAATACTAACAGGGATGGATGAAATATCTATATAACACTTTGACATAGTATTCCTCAAATTGCACATAGCTAGAATGGGCACATCTACTATCCCATATTCTGGTCCACATCTACACAGGTGACTTTTGCCCCCTCTGGTCTACTGGAACAACTTTGAATTCAGTTGGCCATAACCCCACTTCCTGGCCATAATAGAGCACCATGTGCATGAGAAGTGAATAATGTTCAAAGGAAATTGATGGGGCATTATTCTTTATTGCAGTCAGACCAGAGTCAATTCTACTAAAAATATAGGCAGCATAATCAAATTGCCTGGCATTGTGGCACTGGATGTCTATAGCTATGACCATCAGAGGAATTGTCATGAAATCAGGGACTTCTGATCCTAGGACCTGGCCCACAGAGTAGTAGGTGTATTGTATGTAGGGTTCAAATAATGATACATGAAAAGGAGGGCCATCATCCTCACTGAGATGCACCATTTCTCCCTCTGCCCTGGGCCTGTGAATAGGCAACCTCCATCCATTATAAGTAGTATCCATTCTCCAGTACTCTTTCTCCAAATCCTCGTAAATAATGGGGACAGTACATAAATCAGCCAAGTCAAAAACTTCACAAATGGCATTCTTTGACAAGTGTATAATAGGCTCCCCTTGTGGGTTGCATATAGCCTTAAGACTTGGGTTATACTATTTAGCAAGAAGTTGGAGGAGTTCAACATTCAGAAACACATCAGGAACAACTAATTTACCCAAATTCAAATGCCATGGGTTTGATATTGGAAAATTCCTAATTCTTCTATTGTAATGGAATCTGAAAAGCTCATAGCCTCTAATTGGAGTCCAAACATTCTCAAGGTATTTACACTTGTCTTCTATTTTCTCTACTTTTTCCCTGAGTTGTGCAGACCTTCGGGCTTTGGGAGTTGATCCTGGTAGTTGATCAATCAAGTCTTGGTTCAATTTTCTCTCTTTTGTTTTCTCTTCAGGGGTTTTTTCGATTTTCTATTTTTTAGGTTTACTTGTATCACCCTGTGGTTTTCTACCCTTTCCTTTCCCCGGAGTTTCCATTTAAATTTTGGACAACAAATTCAAATTGTAAGCTACTGCACAGAAGTTAGTAAATGGGTACCTGTTATCAAAGGCTCTTCTCGAATTCCCCTATTTTCTGCTTCAAGTCTCCGCTTGTAGGCTCTTCTCAGACAATTCTCTCAAACTTAATTGCAATGATTTCAATGGTATCTCAGAGGATTTCTTCTTCATCTGCAATTAATTGTTCGAGCATTTCAATTTTCTTGATCGTTGTGAAATGTCACATCGTCATAACTTCTCTCATCGGCATGATTTTCATAATGTCAGGGTGATTTTAATATCTTCTTATGGCACGAATGTTTGTTCATGGATCAATCACTGTAACCTTTGATTTATCTCTTCAATGTCATATTTCATAAGTGAGTTTGTATCAGCAAGATATTTCCAAGCTTTACCCGATGTGGAAGTGGGCATGGTTGCCATCGGCATGACTTTCTTCATCGTTGTGTGAATATCCTTCTTTCCCGATCTCCTAAGTGTCTCCAATATGACTATCAGGGAGAGTCTTGTCAATGAACATAAACCCTATTGTCATCGGAGTAAGATATGTTATCAGAATAACTTATTTCAAGTCACCCGATCGTGGTTATCTCCTCGATAGCCCTTTACACTCCTTATCGGAGAGACCTTCACAACATGTCACTAACATCGTTGTGAGTATTGCTTCGGCTAGACTTATAAGCTTTGTTCTGATTCATTTGCTTTCGCTGATGGATCTTATTCTTCACACATATCGGTGTAAGCTATTCCAAAGCACTTTTCTTTAATCGCTGAGACATTAGAATATCAGAGACTCATTAATCTTTCGTTATGATGCTTATCTCCTGCCGATAACCACTAATTTTCTCTGTTGCACTGGATGATCGGTGAGAGTCCTACCGAACTCCTTCATCAGTATAACTTACATTGTCAGGAGGGTTTTCAGAGTATTCTCTGATATTCTTTCCTTATATCGATCGGCATGACTAGTAAATTTCTCTCCGATGAAAGACCATCGGTATTATTTTCTCCATCGGTGTTCTCTAAAAGATTCTCCCTGATCCTTATTCTCACGCCGATAGCCATTTCAGCTAGTTTCTCATGGATCAGTATAACTATAATGGGCTCTTGCCGATATTAAGAAATTTAGGCCCTTTACATTATTTTGTCATAGGATTTTTTATGGGATATATCAGTTGTAATTCTGATTTTGGGTGAAATGTTTTTTTGGTTTGGTTGGATATGGATGAGTAAGAATACAAGAAAATTTTAAATTTTCCTATCCCAACATGTCCTAGCTAATGACAATCAGGTTTACAACTCTAGTCTAGCTCTATCTAAGTATAACCCACTCTAATTATTCAGCTATTTGAGTACACCGTGAACTGATAATGCAAGCAGTGACTTTTGCATTATTTTGGCTAAAGTTTCATATATAAATATAGTCATATCTTCACTCGCTCTTTTCTTGAATTGGAGACAACATTCTTATTATTCATTTATTTCATATATATATATACCCTTATCTACTAGTCATCTTGACAAGTCTAGGGTGAGAGCTTAGGTGACTGGTGTAAACATTCATTGAGTCCCTCTTTGCATCCTTGCAATCATGGGTCTATGATGTCCTAGCATCTACTCAATGGCTTGTCTACCTATTTCCATGCTCATCCATAATCTTCTACACATACAAGGTTGTCATTTAAACCATATAGATTAACATTTAAAGACTCTATCTATCTTAATAAACATTCAACTCATAATCTATCGAAGATAAACTATAACTTCATAAACATACGAATTAGATAAAATTCCTTATGTATTTCAAAAGAGAGAATTCCAAAATATCATAATAGTCTAAATCTTGACCTTTCATTTCCATAAAGAGGGTCTCTCTAGACATTCTTGCTGCTACTCTTAGCCTAAGATTAGGTAAAAGAATATTCCTCCACAAAACTAGAATATAGGTAATTCAAGATAATTCTAACATAGCATCTATAAACAACTCAAAGTTTCTTCATATATACTGAAATAGCAATCTAATGTCAAATGATCCTACACTATGACTTTGTCTCTTTTACTAGCTTTAAAAGCTTTCAAAATACACTCTCAACCTTCTCAATCCACTACTAATATGAGAGGTATACTCTTAACAACGACCTTCTCTTAAGTCTCTCATTAAATTTGTTTTTGGCCCATATAAGTTGCTAAACCTAAGCATAGTTTCATATAGCACTCGATCTCTTCAAAAATGACCTATACTTTTCACCATCAACCTTAATAGCTTAACACATTCGGCCTCAATATCTTATCACAGTTGGTCTGAGTCTTGACACAGTCAGCCATATGATTATCACACTTGGCCTATGACATAAACAATCGGTCATATGTCTTCACAATCGGCCTTATGACTTCAAAGTCAGCCAAAGACATAAATAATCGACCATATGACCTCATAGTCAGCCTAAGACATAAACAATCAACCATATGTCTTCACAGTCAGCCTTATGACTTCACAATCAGCCTTATGACTTCACAATCGACCTAAGACATTAACTTCTACATTTAAAACACCATTATCCAATGGCTTGGTTACACAATCTTTCGACTGTTACCCACCGACACTCATATGTTTTGTTTGTTAGTAAGGAACATCCAATGCTAAAACCATAGATATATGATTCTCTTAGTCCTGAGATATTGAAAATATAATCATTTCCATCAGGATACACTATATATATACATAGAATAGATATGTCTTCAGATTTATTCTAGCTCTATCTCTATCCAAGATACGATATATTAATATAGAAATAATCCTCTATTGAGGATAAACAACAACATAAACTCCTTATATATCTTTCTTGCCAATTCAAATGAATATAAAGCAATATCTATATATCATCATATTCAACCAAATACAATAAACTTACTTGTGTAGAGCTACAAGCAACACGTTGTCTAAGGTCTTTACTACCTCCTGTGTTCCTATTATCTCCTCGGCCTATACTTCAAGCCTTTCTCTGAAGTAATCGCCCTTTCCAAACTCTTTCATCCTTTACTTATGCCGCCCTCACTTGTTTATGGGCGCTTAGTAAATGCATCTCCACATACTTCTCTCCATTCTCCCACGGCTCTTACATGCAGAAAAAAGTGGGAAGTATGGAGCTATTGCTCCTTCCCCCACTTCTCAAGCATCTAGGAAGTACGCCTAGGTGAAAAAGGAGAAACTTTACCTCTACAAAACATGATTCTTGACCAAGACTCGACTTAGACAATAATAATAATAATAAAAACAATAATATACTTATCTAATAGATATTGCTATTACATACTTTAGAAAACTAATTATGCTTACTCATGAGCACAATTATCGACGAAGGATTCTTGCAAAGTCGATTAAGATCTTAACAACAAAATTTAAACATGTTTAGTCGATTACTCATGTTGACTTGGCATTAAAAGACATACACCACGTTTCTATCTGTCGACAAAGAAGAATTCAACCATCGACTTGACGACAACATACTTTGACAAGAATAAATGATCTCTATGCTTAATCATAATTATTTCTAAGATGATCAGAGACATTAGGATAAAGACTTAATCCAAATCTGACTTATCCTCTAATATGTGTGTGTGTATTTCTAGATGGCATAAGGATCGTTGCATTCATGCGATCTAGCATCCTCTCCATGGTGATACTCTCTCTCCTCATCTCGAAGGGAAGAAAACATTGTTCCTGCATCCACCTCAGTCGTACGACAGTAGTTTGTCCATTACACCATTAACCATGTGATAAAAAATAATGTCATAAACAATTATTCTTTGCATATAAACTAATATAAAGCAAATGCATTACTTTAATCATAATATTTTCTCTGACTAACTATTTGTCTTCTCGAAAAATAATGAAAATAAATACATTAGTTTAAAAACGGGGTGTGACAGTAGTCTTTTGCCTTATGATACCTAAATGCTTGCAAAACTCATCAAATTCCTTAGAACAATATTCCCCTCCATTGTTATATCCCAATACTTTTATTTTATGTTTTGATTGATTCTCTACTAAGACTTTAAATTCCTTAAACTTAGTGAAAACATCATATTCATGTCTTATAAAATAAATCCAAGTATATATTGAAACATCATCAACGAAGGTCACAAAATATCAAAAAATTTCAAAAGAATCATTATCCACATGTCCAAAAACATCCATATGAATAATTTCTAATTTACCATTTGCTTTATTTCTTTCTAAGGGAAATGATGCTTTATTTTGTTTCCCAAACACACAATGCTCACAAAAATCAAAATACTCATTAGAATAAGTGAACATGTCAAGCAACTTTTTATTCATAATAATTTTTAAAACTTTTTCACTTATGTGGCCCAATCTACTACCACAACATACATGCATTTTTAGAATTTCCAATCACATAGGTGGATTTACATAAAGTAGTGGCATTCAGCGTAAACATAGTTCCCAATCTTGTCCCTCTTGCTACCACCAAGCTTCCCCTCACTAATCGGCAACCATGCTTATCAAACATTACATGCATTCCTGAATCATTTAAATTAGATACAAAAATTAAATTTCTAGCTAATCCAAGAACATGTAAAACACCAAGGAGGGTTTTTAACCTCCCATCACTGAAACATAATTGTACCTTGCCCTATCCAACTATCATATATGAACTATTGTCTCCAAGGTATACATCACCTCCATCATATTATTCAAATGTGGAAAACCACTCCTTATGAGGAGTCATATGATATGAGCATCTCGAGTCAACCAACCAATGTTTGTTAGAAACAATATTACATGCAAAAAGTAAGACTTCATCACCTATTTATGAGGACTTTTCTGTAGAAGAATCCCACTGTTTCTTCTTATTTATTCGTTCCTTCTTAACATGCCCCCTCTTTTTGAAATTCCAACACTTTACTCTATTCTTTTTATGAAGAGTTTTAGATCTACCCTTAGACTTGTCTTTAGGCCCCTTATGTTCTCCTTTAAATCCACTTCTTTCCTTGGACCTTCCCCTGATATTAAGAGCATCCATATCTTTCTTTCTCACTTCTCATGACAACAATATTGCAACAAGAGCATCCAACTTGGGATCTTTGAGATTAATACTATAAGCAATAATGAAATTCTCCCATGACTAAAGAAAATAATAGAGAAGCATAATGCATTTATTTCCTTCCTTAATCTTAACATCAACAGAAGCTGATTGACTCAAAATCAAATTAAAAGTATTTAAATGCTCAACAACTGAATCACCTTCCTTCATTTTTAGAGAAAACAATTTTCTTTTTAAATATAATTTATTTATCAGAATGGTAGATCTCACCTTAACGTTTCTATAGAAAATATGCAGTGGACTCTTTAGCTATATTCAACATAATTGAATTTATAAGACAAAGTCAAATTGTCCCTCATACTTTCTTGTCCATTTTATCCCACTCATCTTGATCTATTTTATCGGGTTTCTTTTCCTTTGTCACAACCAACCATTGATCTCTAGCTTCCACAACTCATAGTTAGTTTCATTGAGCTTCTCAATCTCCAATCACGATGTAGATACAATCATCGATTCCACAAACAAATCTGCAAAATGAATTTAACCAGAACTCCCACTATAGCACATAAAATCTTCACTCTTCCACCCAAGAAGCAAAGTTGGCCAGGCCCTAATACCAAATGTTATAAATAAAGGCAAACCACTATAATATGAAAATCTGAAATAAACTCCAAATCTAAAATTTATTCTATAGAATGCCAAAATAGAGATTAAAACTAATGTAAAACAACAAGAAGGAAATCAACAAACTTAAGAGAATAACACATGACATAGAAATTTACATGGAGAAACCCTTTCATGAAAAAACTCCAAAAGAAAAGAGTACAAGTTTGTATTATCTTTAAAAGAGATTACAATACAATCATTTCCTTCAATCCTGCATCCAATAGTGGTTGGAAATGAATATTTTATTCAAATAAATTTTTGTTGCAAATGATTACAAGGTTTTGCTTCTACAACAATTACAAATATACTTTGAAAATACCCAAGTGTTAAAATCTTCCAAATTGCTGAAAGTCTCCAACTTGAAGTGTAGATGCAATGTTCATATAAAGCTTCCTTGAGGAATCCAAGGGATTTTTGCCCTCTGAATTCTAAGAAACCAATGGGGTTTCATCCACTGATCTCCAGAACCTAAGGGTTTTTGTCCTCAAATCTAGTAGATGAACATGAGTTGTCACACCCTATTTTTGGACAAATAAATTATGTTATTTTCAACTAATTATTAGTTAGATGCTTAATTATGCATTTTGAATTATGATTAACAAGTTGTGTTTGGTGGATGAATTTGATGAGATAATTTACTTTGATTCATGATATGTTGAAATTCACATGTTTTCTAGTATGGAAAATGGAATATCTTTATGAATATTGTTGATTAAAATATTTACTTCATGTTATAGCTACCGTGGTTAATGGACTAACTACTATGATTGTTAATGAGGTGCATGTAGGAAAATGGTTTTTCCCCTCCCAGACGAGGAGGGAGAGTATCACCGAAGAGAGGGAAATGGATCAAGGAATGGACAAAGCAACATGCCTATGAGAACACACACACACACACATATTGATTTAATTTTTATGAGATTGAATACTATATGATGTTGATAGAATGTAGTTGCACTGCATAATAGCATTGTCTTTGGTATGATGATGTAGTAGTTTTACTTATTAAGTCTTGTTTGATGTGTGCCATATTTAATATAATGTTTCGTACATCTTTTGTGTGATGAACATCATGGTTGATTCATTGTCTTATTTACCTCTTTGTATTTGGTTGTAGATTTTATCTTGGTTGCGTCAAATGAGTTTTGATTACTTACCTTTGCATAGTGTGTAGTATTATACTGTCTCTTGAGAACTTAATCAATAAGTTTTCTCCAATCACCATTCAAGTGATTTATCTTTTATTCCAAAGAGGCATTGTTATATATATATATATAGGTATGTATTCATATAAATTAATAGTGTTTTTGTTTATAAAGGATTTGAATTTTCAAAATCCTTGAAGTTTGACTATTTCCACGATGTGGAGTTAAGGAGCTATTCCAATGCATTAATTGAGAATGTATTGTGCATGGAAGTGGAGTTTAACACTCCATTGCACCTCTTTCATGGTAAAATTATTTCAATTTATGGAGAGGATAATGGGTAGAGTGGTCAGGATTTCAGGAGGGAATCTAGTTCATTTGTGGAGTAATTTGTGGAACTCCTTGGGCAATGAAGAGATATGATAAAAGAGAATAAAAGGATACGGGAAAAAGGGTGAAAAATTAGGGATCTCTACAAGTCAACAGTGAAAGGAGTAATTGTGAATTGGTATGTTTTCATTGATTTACTTTAAAAATTAATTAATTGTTGATTAAGTTTATCATTGAGTTTACCATAGACCTTATGTGGCTACGAATGTTTTCTTATGTGAAGAGATTTTAATATTGCACAGATCACTACGTTTATCAAGGTTAATAAGGTTTTATTATTCATACCTGAATTTGCTATGTTTAAAAGCCTTCAGCCAATATTTATAGTTTTATTTTGAATTGATCTATATTGTAGATACCTAAAAAAAGGTCTTCATCATCGAATCGACTCTCGACCTCCCTAAACATACCTATTTCCTTCCTAAACAATTAATTAAATTTTTATTTAATTAATTGTCCCTCCATCACCCAATTTTTCATCATTCTATCTCCAACAATTGGATTAATTTTTTTTTTTATTCGTAATAATAGTTTTATATCGATATAGACAAAAAGGAACTACAATTCTTCAGCCTTTCATGGCTGGCCAGAGATATACTGTCTATCTTTAGAGACGGAGAAGCCTATGAGGAGGACCACACAGGGTCACCAAACTTATGTATTAAGAACTTAACACTATAACCTAGACTATCAAGCTACATGTCATCAGCCTTTCATGGCTGGCCAGGAATTCACTGTCAATCTGCAACAACGAAGAAGCTTAAGAGAAAGACCACACAGGGTCACCAACCTTATTTATAGAGTATAAGTCCTAACACCTAAACTTGCAGTGAAAAGCTCTGACTATACAAAATGGAGCAAGAGAAGTAGAAGGAACTAGAAATTAGCAGGAGCGAGGAGTTTCCTAAAATCATCCAACCAGTCCAGCCCGACCACCATCTCCAAACCTAAAGCCTTCTTGATGAAACCAACTGCCAGTGTTGCTTGGTCTTTGAGCAGAATCAAATCAAAGCCTCAGACATCCAAGATAAATGGATAGAGCTTGATAACAGCACCAGGGTCTTCGAACTGGTTCCAATCCTTCAGCCGCGGAATTCCAGACCCCAAACTGGCCATCTGCAATGAAATCTTGAGATCCCCCAAAAGCTCTACAATGAAGACACCCTGCATGATCGACTTCACCAGTTGTTTGTCCAAGCCAAGTTCAAGTAGCATCGCCAGAGTCCTGGAGGTAATGTCTGTGTCAACCCTATAACGTTCACCATTTTCCAGAAACAACCTGCCCAATAACATTTTCACCGCTCCCAGCATCAAGGCGTCGAGCCATCACAGCATTCACTGAAGCTGAAGGTCCGTAATGGCTCCGAGAAAAGCCATTTGGCGCTTCTGGATGGTAAGATGCACTGGCGTATCCATGCCACCACACTTTATAACCTCCGCTGAAAGGATCATTGCAAAGTATTTAGGCATTTATCTTGAACCAGGGAAACTGAAAAAGTTACCTCTGCCACTTGCATATGAAGGAGTCTATCGAAACTTCTTGAAGTCCAGCTGGGCTCCCAACTCATGCCTAAACTATCATTCTTTTTAATCAATGATACCAACCAAAACATCCCTTCCGCTCGTGTCTCCCCACTATAGCTGCGACTCATCATTGGTGCCTTTGCTGTCTCGGCCTTGTCACCCATCATGGGGTGGCAAGGCTCCCTCCCAACCACCCACTAAAAGGGTTTGAGGTAATCTAGTGTGAATCAAACCATAGTTGATGCGTAGCACCAGGATCATTAGCCTAACACTACGCCTCACGACTCGCCTTCACACCAACTCGGCTACTCTCTCACCCTTTAAAAGGGTTTGAGGTAATCTAGTGTGAATCGAACCGGAGTTGATGCGTAGCACCATGATCATTAGCCTAACACTATGCCTCACGACTCGCCTTCACACCAACTCGGCTACTCTCTCACCCTTAACAATTGGATTAATTTTATTAATTCAATAGTTCAACTTTAGTCAATTAATTAAATAAATATGCAATATTTATTTGGTTAATTTCCCCCTTCTCACTAAAACCAATTAATTAGTTAAATTAGGTTTAACTAATTAATTCAGCCTATTGATCAATCTATCCCTACCCTAGGTAATTAAATAGTCATTATTTAATTGCCTACCCTAGCCTATATCATCCTAGCCTTATGATTGATTAAATAAATCCTTATTTAATCAATCTTAACTTCTCACTAATCCATCTACTAATTTATTCTAGCCAGATTAATTAGGTTAACCATCCCAATTAACTTGGTCAAACCCTCATTAACACTTCTCCCTACATCCCATGAATAAAAAATTGATTTCCATGCCACATAAATCAATTTTTAATACACAATTTTCATAATCCTTATTAAATGCCTCTTACACCCCTTACACATGTCATACCTCATTAATATCCACTCTTCCCCAAAGGAATTTTAAATTTATTTTACCCTTCCCCATGTGAATTTTTAATTCACAAATAATCCACTACACTCCACCTCATTTATGAACTCCTCTTCCCAAGATGAATTAAAAATTCATCTTTATTCCTAGCCCTCCATTTTCTAAGATGAAATCTAGGCCCTCCACATCATCTTCGTCCTCCACCATTGATCTCTCAAATCAATTTCAACCGTTGGATCAAAATCTCTCCAAAATGCCTATAAATACAACATCCTCCAAGCCATTTGATCATCTAGTTTCTAAGTAATGTTACCATGCCAAAATATCCTTTGAGCTAAGTAATTTTTTGAGTTGCATTTGTAAGTTTGAGAGCATTTCACATGTCCTTTGAGTATCTAGGGTATATCTTGGAGCATTTGGGTGCAAGCTCCTTCACCCTTATGAGATTGGGTCTTCATATCAAGGTATAACCTCTTGTTTTGCATGCATTTGGTTTATATTTTTACCTCAATTTAGATTTCCTAATCACATTGGCACGCCCAGTGGGACCCACAAGGTCTCTATCTAACCATTTTGTGTGAGTTTTGTTACTTTTTAAACGTGCTTGTAGGTATTGGCACTATCTTCCCTCGCAATGGCGCCATTTTATCTCTGAAGTGGCGCTAATTGCGGCTATATTAGCGCTATTTTCACACAACACATCAAACTCCTCTTAGTCTAAAATCTTTGTTTCTTTTTCTTGTTTCTTAGTGTTTTAGTATCTATAGCTCTCAGTTTTGAAGATTTTTACATAGAGGCAAGGGGAAACTATGGCAAAATTTTCTTAAGGATCAAACATGCGCTCTTGTTTTTATCATGTTTTGGTTTTCACTCATTAGACTGTTTTATTGTTATATATTGTCCTTTGAATACCTAACATGACTAATGAGACCCCTTTTTATGCAGTCTAACTCCATGCTTGGTTAAGGAAACTTTTATTTTGTAGGTCTAACCAGTTCAAACTCGTATCAGTGCTTTTGACACCTAGAATGACGCTATTTACCCGCTAACAATCAGACTGTTTGACCCCGGCACAGAAGCGCAATAGTTGGTTATTTTAGTGCTATTTTTTTGTTTTGGCACTATCAGTAGTCTGAAATAGCGCAATCCTAAGTATTAGCGTATTTTGTATCATCCTGTAGCGTCTTTTATGTATTCAACGCTATCTTTTATTTAAGCGCTATCTGTATGTACTGGTAACACTATATTCTAGGGCTGTCAAGTTGTCTCAGGTTCTGTCAGCAGTGCCATTTGTAGTCAACAGTGGAGCCATTTAGTATCTATTTTAGCATTATTTTCATAGGTTAACCTCAGTTTTTGTGCAGGGATTTATTGTTGTTTGCAGGTCATCACCGTTTATCCAAGATCATTATTTTGAGACCACTAACCAATTTTTTGCAGGGTTTATCATTAGACAAACAAAACATTTCAATTGGTGCTTAAAAAGAACCCTTACATATTAGTGCAAATAACATCTCAATTGGTGCACTAAAATTGATCATTGCTTTATCAAACAAACAACAAACAAACAAACATCTTCATTAGTGCTCATAAAAGAGACTCTTGTGTGCCTTAGTGTAGAGAAACATTTGAATTTGGTGCTCTAAAATTAACAAGTACTTGCCAACAAATCTAGGAACATTTCAATTTTGGCTTAAAAAGAACAACAAAAGTGCATCATAACTCATTGGTCTAAAAGGAACCACAAATCTACATTTTTCATTCATCTAAACAAGAAAACAAATCAATTGTATGAAGTGTTTTGTGATAATGTTTGTGTGGTGAAAGTGTATGCTCTTCCCTCGCACCATTGGTGATCTTGGGAATCAAAAGATTCTCACAACACTTGCATAAATTACCCCCAACATAATCCAAGAGCTAAAAAAATGAACCTTGTTTAGTGTACCCCAAGCACAAAACATACATATGCTCTCCCCTCGCATCCTTGTATGAACTTGGGGATCAAAATTATTTTTGTGCTTGTGTTGCTTTTGTTAAACGTTTAGAGGGTCTGCCACCCTGCTTTGAAAGGTGGGAACGACCCAAGCGGCAACAAGCTAAAACCAAGCTCTTTCAAGCCGCTATATAAATAATGTGTTTGTGATGAAAGTCATAAGAAACAGGTGTTGTTGTGTCATACCGATAGCTAACCTCCCCAAAAACCCTCCAAGGCGTAACCCTTGAAGGCTAGGAGACTCCATAATGGAGAGTAGCGCTGCCGCATGTATGGCCACCTGAACAAATGCACTTACTACGAACCTTTGGCTTAGCAAGCCCAAATCCTTCTATTTGTTGATGCAGAAGGGTAACCTTTGAAGCGGCCCCGATTCATGCAGTTCTTAGCTGAGGTAGCAGGGACAATCCTAAGGTTTGGTGGGGGGATGAGCCTTGGGAAACCTAGATCTTGGTATGCATGAGAAGTGAGTGCACTGTAAGGGAGAGCCAGTGCTACCAAGATCCTGGAGCTACCTACTTTAAATAAGCGCAGCTAGGGGATTCAATAAATATTGTCCTATCCTTGCCTTAGGTTGTACAAAGTGCTTGTTTAAACATCTTACATATTTTTACAAACAAAATCTTGGTTATTGTGTGTTATTGTGCTTAAAGTGCTTTCAAGAAACTTGCCAAGAAACAACAAAAATCATTTGATCAAATTTCATACCCATACGAATCCAAATTTATCATCAAAATCTATCTTTTTCAGAGCCTCGACCAACACTGACCTATTTCAACACTATCTCTGTCTATTTTTGGTGCCATTTCACTTGTGTTTTGGCGCTATTTGCAGACTGACTTGCCTAAAACTGGGAAAAATTGCATTGTGATCTTTAGCACCTGCCTGGCCATAATCCATAATCACCTTCACAAAAATCCGTCAATACCCCACCCATTTTGTTCTAAATTTTCCAATCATACCTTCATTTTGACCTTAGAGAATTAATCATTATCATTATCGTACCCCTTGCTATATCATAATCCACTCAATTCCATGTCCGCTCATCCTCATTAATCTTTGCATACCTTTTGGACCAAGCAAACATCCTTGTTACAAGAAATCATTTCCAAAATCTTTTTGTTTCTCCCATCAACAACATATCCAAAATCTTCTAAATCCAAACATCCATCCAAAACCATCAACCAACATCCAAACCTCATCAATCCTTGAGCTAAAGCTAGATCTAGATTTCATCTTTTACATCATATTTTGCTTGAAGAGTCATTAGTCAACCTTTCAAGTAAAATAATCATCCTTCTTTGTGTAAGGTCATAAGTCTACCCCAAACAAAGAGAAACATCCATATGTGCAACACAAAACTAGATCTTACTTAAGCTCATTTGTTGACCTTCAAATCCTTTTCAAAAACATCATCCTAATCTCTCATACCAAACATCTAGTTCATCTAAAGGTTTCACCCTCCAAATCAACATCAAAATCCCTTCTGTCAAATCAACCTCAAGCAAACTCCATCTATCATCTATCATTTTGGTCCAATTTTTTGTAGAAATCAATATCATCCACTCTTATCATCCTTAGATTGACACTTTTTTGAGACTCATCTCTTAGAAGTGAAAATCTATCCTTTATCACACTACAATCATCCATTTATCTTTTCCTTTACTCCATTCCATCACCACATCCTCTTTGGGTCCAACAAATCAATCCAAATTCTCTAAGGTCTCCATCCACCTTTCATCCACCTCAAAATCAAATCCATACACTTGCATGCCCATAACTAGATCACAATACAAGAAGAATCAAGCAATGGCAAACTTTGGACAACATATGGGCATAGGGATGCCTAACACGAATGACAACAACCTACCAATCGACCAAACATACAACATACCTTCGGTCCTTCAAATCCTGACATATAATCCCAATGAAAATCCCTTCCATTTCTTGCAACCACAACCACCCATCCAAAACGTCACCACCATTAGCCAAGGTGATCAAGATATCTTAAACTTTACACAAGACCCCAACAACATGGACATGCTTGACAAAGTCCTAAGGTCAGATCCAAATAGATATCTTGACTACCTCCTCAAAATTGGTGCCCAACCACCCCACAAAATGACATCGTCCCAACCATCCACCTCTAACAACAATCCTACCACATCCTCTCAACCATCTACATCAAACACCCAACCTACCGTCTCTCAAACCTCAATTCCCACCGTATCTACATCCCCACAAACTCTAATGTTACCACATCTACGATTCCCACAAATCTCTCCAATCCTACCACCTCCCAACCTGTCATCACATCCACTACCATAACTAATGTAAACTCTTCTATTCCACAAATCACCTTGGGCATCCAAGGGAACCCCACGCATGCAATTGCTTCCACAAGTGTGCCTCCACTCAACCCTCAAACCATATCCTACATGAGATAATTATTTTCACAACCACCTTACAACACGACCAACCCATCCAACGTCAATGCATCTCATGCCAATCCATCCAACATCAACCCATCCAATGTCAACCTGTCTAATCTCACATATCTACAAAATCATGTAGCATCATCAACACAACATAATCCCAATCCTCAAATACCTCCTCATATTCTCCAACAAATCCACGCTTACCAACAATATCTCGCACAACTCAACCAAAACACCACCCCACAGTATCAAAACACGATCCCCCAAAATATCCAACATCTCATCAATCTACAAACCTACACACCACAACCACCACCAACCTTGAATCTAACAAGCATTGTACAAGCCTTGATTCAAAAGGTAGATGATATACAAACTGGGGGCAAGCACAAACATTATTCTTTTGAGGATATTTGTCCCTATCCATTTGATCGAACACTATACATGCTCCCTTTCCCCAAAAATTTTGAAACGCCCAAATTTGACAAGTATAAGGGAAAGGGAGACCCTAGGGATCATCTTAGGGAGTTCTACCTTGCTTGCTTAGAAGTCTCGAACAATAATACATATCTAATGAGATTGTTTCCAAGAAGCCTTGGTGGTCAAGCCGCTGAATGGTTCGCACATCTTCCCCTGGGCATTAGGTCTTTCCCTGAGCTCACGAAAAAATTTGTCAATCATTTCTCCTATAATTTCAAACATGAAATATCTATGATGGACCTTTGCAATACAAAACAAAAGAGCAGAAAATCCTTTGCTTCCTTCTTGCAGAGGTGGAGAGGCTTAGGAAGCAAACTCCCTTGGCCAATTCCTGAGAAGCAATTAGTCACCATGTTTGTGACTAACCTAAATCAAGAAATAGGGTTCCATCTACAAATCCTTTGTGCGTCTACCTTCAAAGAAGTCATTGACAAAGGTACTACCATAGAAAGGGCCTTTATCGCCAAGGGCTCGATCAAATTATACGACAAGAAGTCCTATAGCAACAACAATAACAAAGTCAATATCAACGTCCCCAATACAAACAACAACACGCAATCAAATGAAAAGTCACGCTTTTGGGGAAAGAACAAAAACACCCTAAACGACGCCATCACTAATGTAAAGGCCGTCCAACATGTACAAAATCAAACACCCTCAAGTACATATGCCGCCAATGTAAATATCCCAAAGGGGCAATCTAAATAAAACAAACCTCGAAGACAATTCACACCTTTAGGGGAACCAATCGAGGATATCCTCGATAGATGTCTAAAGAAAGGTTTGATAACTCTCCCACTTGTTAAGCCCCACCAAGAGAGTGAGCTCAAAGTTGCGTGGTACAATGAAAATGATTATTGCGACTACCACCGTATTGTGGGCCATAACATGGCTGATTGCATGAAATTAAATTATTGTGTGCAAGACCTCATAGATCAAAATAAAGTCAATCTTGAGCAAAGCACCCAACCATCGCCCAACGCTAATCTAGGAGCTTACAAGGATCCACTGCCCAATCATAACAAGGCCTCATCGACTAATCAAGCCTACAACGTCACCCCACCTCCCGCATCCTATGACTCTATTTTAGGGCGAATAGAACCATTGTCTAACCATGTCAACACAATCACCATTTGGGCTCAAGCACCTAATTGCACCATCACAACTTGTCGTGGCCGTGTATCCATCCGCACAACCCTTACCATTGATCAAATGCCCCCATCCACGTCAGACTCCCTACCTAATCGTCCAACTGCTTGCCCATCACCTACCAATAAATACAACCTCCTAGAACATCTAGGAAAGACCCCTACGCAAATCTCCATGCTTGAGTTGCTTCGCACATCACCTCTCCATAAAGAAGTCCTTAATAAGGCACTCTTGGAAACCCAAGTTATCGCCAACCTAAATGTGAATCAATTCCAAGCCATGGTGAGCTATATTGTCTCGCCTCATCATCTCACCTTTTCAGAAAAGGATCTTCCCACTTTTGAGAACTTACATAATGACGCCTTGCACATCAAAGTCCGCATCCACAAGCACATCATCAAGAGAGTCTTAATAGATGGTGGCTCCGGCCTAAACCTGTGCACTCTTAAATTACTAAAACACTTGGGATACTCGGATGTGGTTGTAGACACCAGCAAATGCATAACAATCAAAGGGTATGATGACATTAAACGACTATCTGAGGGTACTATCAAGCTCCCTATTCAAGTGGGATAGAAGATAATGGAAACAAAATGTCAGGTCCTTGATCTTGATCTCCCTTACAACATTCTTCTTGGCCGACCGTGGATCCATGCCATGCAAGCTATCCCCTCTACATTCCATCAATGTCTAAAGTTCCCTCACAATGGCACAAAAGTAACTATCTATGCCGATCCCCACCCCTTCCACTACTACAGTTTCTTGGAAGGCCATGACCACACCTTCTGTCCTTATAACAAAGCTATCACAAAAGCCAACCCCACAACATCCACTTCGTACATTGACCCCGCCAACATTGCCACCACTTCATCCCGAACACCTCCACCGCCCAAGGTCAAGATCAAGCTTAGTGACATGGGATGTGGGGAATACGACCTACACGGTACCTTTTGTGTAGGCACATTACCCAACCCTAAAATGTTCGGTGTCCCAAAGGAAGAAGAAGCCAATATAGTTGTCATCAAATGTAAACCATCACCTACCTTTGAGAAGAAACACCTCCTTGATCAAGATGTGCTCAAAGACATATCGTCATGGCTATATAAAGATGAAGAAATGGAGTAAGAAGCTCCCGCCATACCAACAGAAAGCTATGGCAAAGGGTCAGAGATTGTCAAAAACATGGGCTATAAAGGACAAGGCGATATTGGCCTTCATGAACAAGGGATCATAGAACCAGTCCAAGCGACAAGAAATCCTTATACTCAAGGGTTAGGATATGGTCAACGACAACGTATCCTCACTACTAGCGAATGTATCCTAGCCGAGGTCGCTACGATCTCCCTTGAAGTTGATAATGTCAACAAAATGGGCCATCAAGACTCCTTTAGTGACTTCGCTGAATTCTTTGAATCATCCATATGTACCATATACACAGTCACCACCCTAACCTCTTCATCCAATGACTTACCCCTTGTATACTCGGACCTCATAGACTTGGACCAACAGGGACCTCCCATCTTCGACGTAGCACCAAATGATGAAGCAATCATTGAAATGATGGGTTTAGAGATCACTTCCCCCTGGGAGATCATAAAGCTGGATACATTATGGAACTTGATATGACTGCCTATTTCAGGGGGACAACCCCTACTTCCAGTCACAAAAATATAAAAATAAAACATGGATCTGATGGTGAAAACCGCTCCGTGGCAGTGTCAAATCCCAAAAAAGTAAAAATAAAGGACGTATCTTCTAGTGAAAACCTCCACGAGGTGCTAGAAGATGGAAGCATGGGCCTTCCTAAGATAGAGAAGGTATATCTCGACAGATCACTTGTCCTGGTGGAGCCAACTCAAGAGATGAATCCTAGGACGAAAGAAGAGCCAAAAATCACCTTCAGGGTAGAATCTCTCAACACAATAGAGCAAGAGAACTTCTTAGCCTTCTTCAAATGTAGAAATTGTAATTTTGCGTGGACTTATGCAGACATGCCAGGGCTCGATCCCGCTTTGGTCGTCCATCACCTTGCAATACGGCCTGATGCAAAACCAATGAAATAGAAGCTAAGAAAAATGAACCCTCAGGTGGCCCTCCTAGTCAAAGCATAATTGAAGAAACTACTAGATGTTGAGTTCATATAACCAATTGATTATCCTAAGTGGGTTTCCAACCTAGTACCAGTAGCCAAACCTGATGGCCGAATCCATTGCTGCACCGACTTCTGAGACCTTAACAAAGCCTATCCAAAGGATGACTTCCCTTTAGCAAACATTGACATGATAGTGGATCTCGGCAAGACACGAGATGTTATCCCTAATGGATGGTTTTTCAGGGCATAATCAAATCAGGATAGTAGAAGAGGACCAACATAAGACAGCCTTTATATGTCCATGGGGGACATACTGTTGGGTGGTAATGCCTTTTGGCATTAAGAATGCTAGAGCCACATACCAATGAGCCATGACTATCATCTTCCACAATCTTTTCCACCACATCATGGAAGACTATGTGGATGACTTGCTAGGAAAATCAAAGACAAGGGAGGAACACCTGGATGTATTAGCAAAGATCTTCGACCAACTGGAGCAATACAATGTTTGTTTGAATCGAAAGAAACGTGTCTTTGGGGTCACCTCCAGAAAACTTTCGGGATACATAGTCTCCAGAAGGGGAATTGAGGTAGACCCCGCAAAAGTCAAAGCCATCACTGAAATGCCTCCTCTGAAAACACTAAAACAGCTACGAAGTCTACAAGGGAAACTCCAGTCCATTCGTCGGTTTATTGCTCAACTTGTCGATAAATGTCAACCTTTCCAGCATCTACTCAGAAAGAATATATCTTTTGTCTGGGACAATCAGTGTCAGGCTGCCTTCAACCAACTAAAAGAATACCTAGCTAATCCCCTTGTTCTAACTCCGCCAAGGCAAGGAGAGCCCCTCCTATTATACATCTCAACAACAGAAACAACTATTGGAGCCTTATTAGCACAGCACAATGAGCAAGGGAAGGAAAGAGCCATATATTACATCAGCCACACCTTGATATCCTATGAGCTAAACTATACACCAATTGAACGAGCATGTCTAGCCCTGGTCTTTACTTCACAAAAATTAAGACACTACATGCTTAATCACAAAACTAAGCTCATTGCCGAGATCGATCCACTAAAATATCTGCTAAACAGAGCTGCTCTTACTGGGAGAATGGAAAAATGGGTCATGATCCTCAGTGAATTTAACATTGAATATACCGAAAGAAAGGCTATCAAAGGATAGGTTATCGCTTATCAACTAGCTGAAGCACCCATTCCTAAAGAATATCCTACACTGGCAAAGTTCCCTGATGAAACCATCTTGACAATAGCACCAGTAACAGAAACATGGAAAATGTACTTCGATGGATCATATACACATAGAGGCTCGAGGACAGGCATCTTGTTTGTTACTCCTCAAGGTGACACCATCCCCAAGTCATTCAAAATTACACTTCCATGTACCAACAATGTGGCAGAGTATGAGGCCCTTATCACAGGTCTCTGAATGGCAATCAAATGGAGAATTGAGAAGTTGATAGTGTATGGAGACTCCCAACTGGTCATCCGGCAAGTGAACAATGAGTATAAGACTAAGGATGATAAACTCTTGCCTTATAAAAAGATGGTCGATGACTTTAAAGACTATTTTGATTACATCCACTTTGAACAAATCCCAAGGCTAAACAACAAAGCTGCAGATGCCATGGCAACCATCAGATCCCTAGTCGACATGAAGAAAGATAGCAAGAAGTGCGAGTTCCTAATAGAAGAGCTCCCTATTCTAGCATATGATGCTCCCCAATCAGAGCTAGTGTGCGAAGTTATTGGTCCTTTATCTCCATGGTATCAAGAAACTTATCTATATCTCCATGATAACATCATCCCTCCTAACCTATCTGCCTCACAATGAAAAACTTTCATCCGCCAAGCCTCTCGCTTCACCATTGTAGGAGATACCCTATACAAAAGGAGTCTTGATGGCATGCTTTTATAATGTTTAGACTCTAGGGAAGCTGAAGTGGCCTTACAAGAGGTACATGAAAGCATCTATGGGGCACATTCAAGTGGACCTACTCTCACTAAAAAGATCTTGAGGATTGGATACTATTGGCCAACCATGAACGAGACGCCTACCGGTTTGTAAAAAAATGCCTGCCATGTCAATAGCATGGAGATCTCATTCACGCACCAGCACAAGAATTGTAACCAATCACGACGCTGTGGCCTTTCTCACAATGGGGGCTCAACCTCATAGGCAAAATCCATCCACCATCATCCAATGGCCATAAATTCATCATCACAGCTACCGAATACTTCACTAAGTGGGTGGAAGCAATACCACTCACCTTCACCACTGGAACACAGATATCCAAGTTCATCCTCCATTATATCATATGTCGTTATGGTATCCCTCATTCCATCATCACCGACAATGAAAAACCATTCAAGAACCAGGAAGTCCGCACTTTGTGTAAAAAATTCCAAATCCAACACCACTTCTCCACTCCATATTACCCTCAAGGAAATGTTCAAGCAGAAGTTTCAAATAAAACCATCCTCCACATTCTAAAGAAGACGGTTAATGAAGCCAGCCATGACTGGCACCTCTAGCTCAATCCCACCCTATGGGCCTATTGTACAAGCATCCGTACCCCCACATGAGCCACTCCATATTCCCTTGTATTTGGATCTGAATTCATTTTACCTATTGAGGTCAAGCTCCCATCCCTAAGAGTATCTCTGCAAAATATAATCAATGATGAGAAATACCGAGTCGCAAGGTTGCATGAGCTAGAATTACTGGATGAGAAATGTTTGGATGCATTGAACCATCTGCAGGCCTATCAAAATCACCTCAGAAGAAGCTATCACAAGAAAATCAAGAACTAAAAATTTGAAGTAGGCAACCTTGTCCTTATGGAAAACTAGAAAAACTTGCAGGAGCGCCCTAAGAAAGGAAAATTTGAGTTGAATTGGCTAGGGCCTTATGTCATCACAGCTAGCTATAGATCAGGAGCATACCAACTTGCAACACCTGAGAGGCAGCCTCTAGATGAGCCTATGAACATTCTACACCTAAAGAAATTCTATGCATAACCCATCGAGTACCCCAAGCACAAAAAAAATCAAATCAAATCAAAAAATAAAGAAAAATAAAGAAAAACCCGAGTGCAATAAAGACTTCCAATGGTGACAATCACTTCAGTGATGCCTTGGATTGGTACCGTGGTGAAAACCTATCTCAGGCGCCATGTGTAGTGGCCGGTTCCACCATCTCATAAGTCCTTTCTCCATCGCAAACACTCCACGCCAAAACCACCTTCCATGGCTTAGAATCTGGAAACATCAGTTACCCACCCCGCATCTCCCCACCCAAGGCTATCATCGCAGTATAAAGATCCTTGTAAGCTTCCTTTTGTACAGCTAAAAATCACAAAATCCAAAAACAATAGAAAATCACAAAATCTAAAAAAAAACATCATAGAAAATCCAAAAATCCAAAAAAAAATACCCCAAAACAGATCAATCGTATAACTACCTGAGAAAGATACAGTACCTGAATAAGCACCTTCTGGAACCAAATCAACAAACCTATCACCCCCATGCAACTCCCACCTCATCACCCAAGTTCATCACAAATATCTTTTAGATCCTTTCTAACAATTCGCTGCAAATCACCCCCATGCATCGATCCATAACAGTACTCTCTACAACTCGTGACCATCAACATCCATCAACCCTTAGCATCACACCCATACTAAACCATTCCCACATCATCAAGTCTTGCCAGAACTACATATTCATCTCGCCCGCATCTTAAAAGTACCTTGATCCCATGGACACAGGGTATGTAGGCAGTCTGGAATACAAAGGAAGTATCCAGTACTCAAGTACATAAGATGCACCCATCCAACTCATTTGGATGGTCCCCATTCACTAAGCTTGCTGGACCCAACAAATGATACACATGCTAGGTATACGCTTGAAACATGGTCCCTAACGCAAAAATCATCCATCAACATACCAACTATAAGTCAACACATGGCATGACTATACTTTTGTCCATCTTCCAAAAATTATTCAACAACATCCAACCTATTCGCGTCCTAGGATATATCATTCCTACAATGGACAAGAATTTGTCATCTTATCAACACTAATCTTGGCAAGAGCACACAATGGCTATTTGTATCTTTTTGTTGGTCTTTTTTATTATTGATTTTTATCTCCTTGTCTTACTCTAGGTCAATTCCAAAGCTACCTTGATCTCATCATATCATGGTTAGTAGAGGACAGCACCTAGAGTGGACATGGTGAGTGCTTTCGTATGCTGTGCTTGTGGGTTGCTTTCATTGACTTCAGGGATAGTATTCATATCTTGAAGCCAAGGTCGATTCTAGCATGTTGTGCCTCATTTACATATATAGGAAGCAATACCTTATATGTACTGTGAGTATCAATGGCTATGAGTCCCCTTCCTTCGCTAGGCAAGGTTATACTACCTTGGAAATCCATGGCATCAACCTATTGTTTGTGGGTCTAGTCCATGCAATTGTGGGATATACACATCAAAACTTAGGTCATCTCATACCTTTGTGGAAGGCATCCTACATTGCTATAATAAACTAATAAATTCTCTCAATTAATGTTATCCAACTACTGTTACTAGCTCAAATCATCCTGCTAATCATTTATTCAACTATACTATCTGGGCCTAGATTTCGTAATCCCCTAGCTTAACCCCCTCTCCCAAATCCTCTCACTAATCCCACTCCTCCAACTTATTCTCACCTAACACATCCTAAGCCAAATTAAATCCCCCCTCAATGACATGGTGTCTTATGACCTAACAATTTCCTCATCTCCCACCTCACCCCCTCCCCAATCTAGCCACAACCAATCATATCCATACCCAATCCATCAACCCTTATCCTCTCCCCACCTATTCCCCTATCACTAAGCCCCACCACCTAGGGTTAAACAAAGAACATCATGTGTATCAAGACTTATTCATCTCATATATCATTTAGTTTGCATATCATAATCATTTACTTTGCATTTCATAATCACTTAGGTTCATTTTAGAATCATTTAGTTTGCATATCATAATCATTTACTTTGCATTTCATAATCACTTAGGTGCATTTTAGAATCATTTAGTTTGCATATCATAATCATTTAGTTTGCATTTCATAATCACTTAGGTGCATTTTAGAATCATTTAGTTTGCATATCATAATCATTTACTTTGCATTTCATAATCACTTAGGTGCATTTTAGAATCATTTAGTTGCATGTCATAATCATTTACTTTGCATTTCATAATCACTTAGGTATATCATAATCATTTACTTTGCATTTCATAATCACTTAGGTGCATTTTAGAATCATTTAGTTGCATATTATAATCATTTAGTTTGCATTTCATAATCACTTAGGTGCATTTTATAATCATTTAGTTTGCATTCCATAATCATTTAATTTGCATTTCATAATCATTACATTGCATTTCATAATCATTTAGTCGCATAGCATAATCATTTAGTTACATTTCATAATCATTTAGTGTCATAATCATAATCATTTAGTTGCATTTCATAACCATCTAAGTTGCATATTCATATTTCTATGCATAAAATGTGTTCATTAAGATAAACATATGTTTCCATTGCATTACATTTTACATCCATAATAAATGTTTATTAATCTGAACATTTATTTGCATTCTACATCATAGTCCATAAATCACAAACATGCATATATCAAAATAAGTAAACCATCATTACATCTATCATATTACATCAATAGGTACATGTTGATGATTGTTTTTACACATTCATAACAAAAGTTAAAATTCATAAAATGAACCTAACTGTCTTGAAAGATATGAAGAAATCAATGAAGATTACTTAATCCCAAGTTTCCGTATGGTCAGGTCTTGACCTTGTGGACAGCTCAGTAGGTTAATATGAAGCTGTAATATGCAAGGGGCCTTACTTGATTTAAGGTGATTGATGACTTACTGGACTCGAATTATGCAAAATATCACAAATATCAACATTTCATTCATTTCTTTGCATAAAATTGTTACTGTGTCACAAAAGCTTTATATGATTTATATTAACACAAGCTTTTCCTTTTCAAATGTTATGAAAATTGTCAAATATCAACTCAATTGTTCATGTTTCTTTCAAATATCAGACAATCTCCTTTAGATTTCTGCGTTTAGGCTAAATATTTCAAATGTTTGGGAAAAGTTAGAGAAATTTAAATTGAACTTCATTCTGCTACATGATCTAAATGTTCTGTTATGCATGTTATAAGAAGTACAACAAATTTGATCAAATCAACAGACTAAATCATTAAATGCGAATGCCCTGAGTATTTTCACGAACATGCATTCAAGATTGCGAGCTTTAAGAGATATTATTTCAAATACAAAGAAGAGCCAGAAGACACTCAAAATATAGACACAGAATTTCAGATTCATTTATATTCAAAATGCATAGTCATATATGATTTACAATGTATGAATGACTCTTAGCTTCATTAATCAACTTCACAGAAAACTTACAACGCTTTACAGATACAATAAGAAATATGGACATTCCACGCGTTCCTTAGTGCAAACACAGGTGACCTCCTCTAAACTAAAATACTCCTTCTACTCAAAGTCTTAGAACCAATTACAATTGCTAGCTATCTTCTAAAAATCCCCGTGTAACTAATGTACAGGTAGCAAAGTTCTTTATATAGATTTTGAACTTCTCATTGCTACAGCTACAACTCCATCTACAGTTGAGATCCTTCTATTATCAATCAACGGTGTACATTCATCTCCAACCGTCTGTCAAAATATCTAAATGGCATCTTTTCCCTCTCAAAGGATGCTGTTGGAATCTTTCAAAAAATAAGATTCCCCTTCTTCATTGACTTTCTCTCGCTGATACTCTTTATTTGACTTCTTCTCAAAACCATTGCTCGCCTTTGTCTTCTCATTCTTTCAAATATGTTTTGAAATTACTGATTACACCTTCTACGAAGGTGCAGTCCCCTCCTGGACTCTTTGCCCATATGTATTCCTACATCACAACTCCTTCCCTCAACCTCTTTTCTCTATTCTCTGAGCCTTCTCTTCTCTTCTTATACTTCTTCATTTAGTGCTTTCTTCCATTAATGTATCCATCATCTGTTTGCTGAGATTTGCATCAGGATTCTCTATGCATGGTGTAAATATGGCCTTAAACTCTGTCAATGCCCTTTCTAACTCATATGCTGACACTTCCATACATTCATGCTTTAGGAGTCTTTCTATTATCTTCTTGTGCATTTTTATCATTTCGTCTGTTTTCTCTTCTAAATCCTGTACAACTGTTATACATTTTTTGAGGTTATCTTCTTCAAATTTAAGCTCTAATCTTGTCTGTGGCACTTGATTTTCCAGTGAAGGGGTAATTACTCCTTCATTAATTAATTCCTCTACTCTTTCTTCTATTTTTGTCAATTGTGCCAGCTCGGACCTGTACTCTTCTCTTCTAAATTGACAATTGTGTACAAGTATATTGCACTTATTCTTTTCTTTTGCAACTACCTCCCAGCTTTTCATAGCCTGCTTTATTACTTGCTCCCCTTCTTGTATAAAATCTCTAAACCATTCATCAAAGATGTTAGCCTTAAGCTTTTTATTTTCCATGTCCCTTATTTCTTCCTTGGAAATACCACTATGTCACCGGGCAGTTCTGGGATTGTGGTATTGGGATCAAATATCCCTTTAATAAATTGTTGAAGTTGGACAATGTGTCCTTTTAAGTATTCCTATTTATCTTTGTCCTTTCTCAACATCTCTACTGTCACTTGGTGCATATCCTCCCATTCATTAATGTGTTGTTCTCTTGTAGAATGCCCAAGGTCAAAATTTAATATCTTATATTCCTCCAAGGCTATTTCACCTTTTGCCTTTTCCTTCTGTGGTATGGCTAGGTTCAGCATTCTAGATCCATCTAGACCTCTCTGTATAGCAGACATTGTCCTAGCCTTTCTCTTTTCTTTCCTTGGTGTCTTCTCACCTAACAAACTCTTGATGTCAATTGGTACTAACTGTACCTCTTTTTTCTCCTTTTTTATTTCTCATCCTAACCATGCAAGAATTTGTTTTGTACCTTCTGTAGTTTTAACTTCATCAATTACCTCTTCATGAGGTTTCTTTGTTTCCACTTCTTCCTATTGTTGTTGTTCCTGCTGTTGTTGTTCTTGTTCTGGAATTTGCTGCTGAAGTGGAGGCTCCTGTTCCATGGGGTCATTTTGTTGTTCTTTTGATTCAACCTCATTTTCTTCCTCTTCTATTTCAGTGTCTCCTCCATCTTCAGCTTCTTCTTTAGGACCTTCCTCTTCTGATGGTTCCTTTTCTTGGTCTTCTTCTACATATATTTGTTCTATATTAGGCAGATTTACATCTTTTGTTTGTTCTTCAACTTTATTCTCATCAACCTTTTCTGTTTCTTTTTTACCTTTAGGCCTCTTGGCTTCATCTTCTATTTTATTTGTATCTTCTATCTGTACCTATTCTGTATGTACAGATGAGCTTACCTTTGCATCATCTTCCTTTACTTCTTTTTCTTGATCCTGTATATTTTCTATATTTTTCTCTTCTTCGCTTTGCTCATCATACATATTCAACATATTTAAGGCATCCACACCTGAGGTGTCATCTTTTGTTTCTCCTTCTGTTGAAGCATGCCTTTCTGCGATTATCTCTTCAAGTGTTCCTTCTTTCTCAGCTTCTTCAATTTTATGTGCTTCTTCTTGTACATCTTGGATAATTTCAGGAGGAACTAAGGTACCAAATGGGTCCACTGATCATGTTTCTTCTTGTACCTTTTCTTCTTCATGCTCTGAGCTTTGTTCAATCTCCATTTCAACCTGAATGCTTGGTTCTTCCTCTTCACTTAGGAAATCACTAGAATCTTCTTCTATTTCAATCTCCTTTCCCTTATACATTTCTCTTTCTTCACTATCACTACTGTCAATGTGCACAGTCTCAATAGTTTGTTTCGCTTTGTGAGTTTCTGACTCTTGCTGCATTTCTCCAGCCAACTTTGTTTTTACTTGAACATATGTTTGTCTTTGTTTTGAGGAGGTGGAGGCACTAGGTATATTACTCAATTTAGCACCTACTTCCTGTGTTCCAATTATACCACCTGGTTTAGAAGTCTCACCCTTTGACAAACTTATTGGTATTGCCTTTCTGATTTGTTGTCCTGCCACTTCCTTGGCAGTCTGTACCTCTTCTGCACTAATTTCATGACTTATTGACCTTGCATCTACAAAAGTATCTGATGCTACTGCTATTGTTATTCCTAGTGCATATGGGTCCATTAAAGTAGCATTTTTATCTTTTTCAACAATTTTGGCCTCTACAATCTTCCTTTCTTTCTCATAAAAGCATTGCAGATCCTCACTAGGCTCTGCTTTTCTTTTTCTCCCTTTCTTTGGATAGGTGATATCTTTTCCTTCAACCTTGAGCTCTTCAATTCTGTCTTTTAGCCATGTTTTTGAAAATAATATCATGAGCTTGGACAATATGTCCAGAGATGTATTCCAAGGTTGTGACCAATCAGGCTCTGTAACAGGAGCAAACCTTGCCTCTACATAACTATGATGTAATAGTTTATCATCATCCTGAACCTCTGGGGGAACATATATGTCACCTATAGACTTCATTTGCTCAATGGTTAATCTTTTATGAGCTCTTTTCCTCACTTCCCTGTCATTTTTACAATCAGCCCAAAAATCTTCAATATGTATCTGATGCTTATACTTTTTATCAACAAAATTCTGAATCCTATGGAAAGGATCCAATCTCCTGGTAAATCAACTTCTTGAAAGCCATAATATCTTAGTTCTTGCTCTGAATATCCTGCAACCTCTTCACTGTAATAGGAGTATCCGCCAATAGCCCAAGGCAACTTCAGATTTCCTCTATTGAACTTCTTTTTATACATTCTAAAGGCATTCAAGTTCTGCCTTGAAAATTCCAACGCAATCAATTTATTAGAAGGATATCATGGCAGCATAAATGGCTTTCCTTTGAATCCCTCAGTCCTGATATAAGTAAACTGTTCAAATTGAATGAACCAGGAACTATGCAATCTAATTGCATCTTCTGCACTTTTAGATAATCTTTTGTCAGGTTCCTCTCTCAAAACTCTTACCATGTAAGTATAAAAGACATCATTGACCAAAGTAAAACTCTTTAATACATTTTCTTCTTGTAGGTCAGGATAATGTTCATACACTAATCTCTGATCAAGACCATTCCCTAGGGCACCAACCCTTTCAATTCCATGTATATATGGTCTAATTTTTGCTGCACATGAATATAACACATAGGAAGACAAATAAAAGGACATCATCTTTTGTTTTCTCAGCATGGCCTGCTTCCAAATAGCTGTGCTTATTGCTTTGGCCCAGTGGATTTGTCCTTGCTCTTTTTCTCTTGCTCTTATGAACTCAATAACAGTGAACATCCATGGTTCACATTTAGTGCCATCTCTCAGTCCAACCAACCTACTCAGCATTGTGATCATTAAATAAATTTCTTCTTTGAAGTATATCCTCATCAAGTTCTTGTGTACCCTGGCTATAGCCTTGGGTTTATTTTCTAGGCTATACCAGTTGTGGAATATTTTACCTTTACAGTCTCTTTCATTTGTATGAAAGTCTTCATTATATTGATCAATATCAATATCTCTCATTTTTTCATTGATTCTAATCTAAATGTCCTAGCAATCCCCTCTCTAGTTAAATCAACAATTAGTCTGTCATACAGCATGATCTTCCTGGTAGCTGGTGTTGACCTATTTTCCTCTGTGTAGAGTTAAATAGTCACCTTGTATTTTCCTTCAAAATTCTTTAGAAATGACCCTACAAGGCTTAAATCCTTCAAATATTTATGATATGCCTTGCCAAAAAATCCTAAAATCTTGCTTGAAGAATCCTTGTAGAAAACCCAGAAAAACCCATAAATCTTTTAGCTTCAAGTGTTTTCCATCGTAGGGTTTCTCAGTTTCATGCTTAGTTTTGTGTATGCATTTTTTGAATGTATATTTGCATATACATTCGCCTTTGTATGTTTTCATATACAAAGGGAGATACATGAGAAACATACAAAAGAAAAAGATGCAAGGAAATATGCATCGGGTTACAATTGAATATGCAAAAATGAATGTATATCAAGTTGTATATCGCGGATGCATAAGGAAATGTACATCGCCGATATACAAGTAACACATACAAAGAAAAAGATGCAAAGAAATGCATCGGTGATATACATTCGCCATTGTATGTTCACACATACAAGGAAAATATACAAGAGGACAAAGATACGAGGGCGACATACAAAGGAAATGTGCATTGCCAAGATGCAAAGGCAGATTGTATATCTAAAGATGCAGGGGAAAGATGCAAAGGAAAAGATACATTGGAAATGTACAAAAGAGAATGTACATCGGCAACATACAAAGGAAACATGCAAGAGAATGTAAAAAAGAGAATGTATATCGGCAAATATGCAAGTCAATGTGCAAAGGTCGATATACAAAGGTGCTTGCATATCGGCGATTGTATCTTATATGCATTTTTCAATGTATATTCGCATATACAAGTAGCAAATAAGGAAGATACAAAGGGTGGGGTCCACCAAATGAATGTATATGCAATTGTATCTTCGCACATATAACCCCCGGACCCGAAAAGTTATACATTGCAACATATAAAGGCAAAAGCGATTGTATGCATCTTTTGCATGTATGTTTGCATTGTATGTTTGCACATACAAGGGTCATATACAATGGTGATATACAAAGGCCACATGTATATGTCAAGATGAAGTGTTTTCCAAGATACAGGTTTGCATGCAGTTTTCCTTTGTATATTTCACATTGTATATGCGATATACAAGGGATAGATACAACGGCGATATACAAGTTGGACCCGACTGGAGAATCAAATGCAGAGAATAATCATTTTTGGCATCCACAGTTTGTATGTAGAAGCACATGTATGTGCTGATATACAAAGAGAAAACATACAAGCTAGACCTGACTGCGGAATTAAGTACAGCGGATAATCATTTGAGGTTCGTAGGTTGTACGTACATGCGATTGCATGTGCCGATATACAATTGCGATATACAAAGCCATATGCAAGGAGATGTTCGGCGAGACAATGCACATCGGTGGCTCTGTTTTTAGTCATTCCGACGGGCGATGGAGGATGTGATTGCTCAGCGATAGGTCTCAGGACATCTTAGTGACAAATCGGACAGTGCCACGTGTCAGGGGCGATTCAAAGTCATTTCAAAAGGTAAAAGACCAGCGATTGTATAAATGCACATGCAAAGCGAATGGAGTATGCGAAAGGCAAAAGGCGAAGGAGACTTTGTATGCGGCATCAAGTGAACCTAAAGGCGCAGTTACAATTGTATATACAATGGAACATACAAAGGCATATTCAAGCGCACAGATGCAAAGCGATATACAAACACAGTTGACCAAAAACTTTGACTATGAATATCTCCCTCATCCTGGTGAATTTGACATGCTGCAAAAGGCAAAAATGCTTGTTTTTGCCCCCTCTTTCATTTGGCGGGCTTTTGAGGAGGAAATTTTCACTTTCAAATTTTAGATCTGGATTTGCATGCTTAATCGGCTGGATGTTTCAACGGTCATTTTTGGCAAGATACAAATGCAGATATTTGTTGCATTTATGGATGCGGGTCAATGATGCAGCAGCTTGCATTGAAGACCAGGAATATCTCTCATCTGCCCCTGTTCTAGATATTTCAAGCCATAAATTCTTGCAGATGGACGTCCTTTTAGAGGCAGATATTTTCTGATAGCGCCCATGGGCGAAATTGATTGTAACCGACTGAGGTCAAAATGTAAAATGATATATATACATGTAAAACAAATGTATCTAGGGTTGGTTGTTCTTTTGGGCTATTTTTGTAATGGCTACTTGGCCTCTGTAATCAATATAAACTAGTATTTTTGCCCTCTCTTTTATTTTTTTAGCACTGTGTTTGCTCTTTGGATTACTGTAGGCTGTGTATTGTGGACAAAGGTCCCTTTCATCCCTCCATTATTCTGTCTTGACCTCTGTTAGAATTAATAGGAGTCTGTGTAAGTCTTTCTAGCTGTGAGATTATTACTATGTTAATTCAGTTGTAGCCAAACACATTTAATCTGGTGTATCACTTATTTCTATTTCAGCATTCCTTCTAACCCTTTTCCCCATAAGCATTAGCACTAGGTTTAGATGCATTTCTCTAAGCATTAGGCTTAGAAAGAGGAAGCTGGCCTTCTCCGGAGGTCTGATCTCAATTCATAAGGTCCCACACTTCAAGATCATTCCCATGTTTCTCCAGATTGCTAAAATTTTACAACTGCAGCAAGGGTGCAAATCTGAGAGACAACAACTGGATCATATAAAGTCACATAGTCTAAACACAAATCTCTGGCCTCCATATCCAGTGGGAAACCTGCAGCCCTATATAATCCACTCTCCCAAATACATTTCATATCCTGTGAAGCATCTGCAACAGAAATTTTCTTTAACACATCCTCTGCATCATAATTTCCTATATTCGTATCCATGCCAACTCCACTCGTACTGATTAGAGATGGATAACCTCTGTGCAAGGGCAATTCTTCTTTCTCTATCTCCTTTCGTGGTTTCCTTTCTTTTTTCACCTCGCCCCCTGTATCTTTCTTTTGTTTCGGGGCCATCCTGTGGAAACATGCATTTTTTAACTTTCATTTTACTTTCTTGTCTAGGGTTTTACTACGAATTTCTGCTTTTACCATTTTACCCTAACTCATTTGTCCTTTCTATTTTTTTTTTACTTTTAAATTTGCTAATCCCTACCCATTTAATTAACAGTTAAAACAAGGATTAAACAAATTCCTACAATTTACAACGAAATTACTGAAATTAACAGTATTTTACCATTTGAAATGTAACGGCGTTTTAGGATAAATACCTATATTTCTTGACCGTTTAACCATTGTCGTTGACTTACTTTTACCTTTTTTTGCTTTTATCCAACTACTGTAACTCTGTCGCCTCAATGAGTTCTACTCAATTTACTGTAACAATTCTCTTTTCTTTGCAAATTTTAGCTCTCAACAATGTATCTGAAAGTGAAATAACATTAAATTTACCCTAACTCTCATTAAATTTTACTTTTCTTGAGTGTTAGACTTGCATTAATTATAGCAATTAATGTGCCAAACTTCGGCCTTCTATTGCAGTGTCTGTGTTTTAAACTTTCTTACCGTTAGCTTAATTCTGCATGCATACCTTTTCTCTTGTATTTTTTTTATTGTATGTTTTCTTTGTATATCCTCGTTGTATCTTTAAACATACAAGCACTTATGCAAAGAATCAAACTATAGCTCTTTTCTGTATTTTGCTTTTTTCGTACTTCGTTGTATATCGATGCTTGTATATTACTATTGTATAAGCGAATATACAACAACCTTATACAAACCTTCTCTTTACCTTTTATTGTTCGCGACGCCTTTAATTTCTTTGTATATCAGGTATGTATATCATAAACATACAAGCGTTTAATCATACAAAGACTTTTTTGTATTTAATTTCTCTTTCACATCCGGTTTGTATCTCCGCTTTGCATCTTTTACATACATCAGCTTGTATATCTAAAATATACATTGTTATTATACAAGCCAAATGTGCAATCAGTGGGGTCCACCTTACTTTTTACTTGTATCTCCGCGATACATATGACCTTTGTATCAAACCTTTAAATGCAAGTTCGGATACATACAACATCCTTTGTATCACATTTCGGACCTGTCCTTTTTATAAACCATAGTATGTAACCCTTTTCAACTCTGACTTTTATATACCGTGAAATACATACTCCAGTATACATTAAGTCCCGATGCATCCATTATATCGGATTTAAACTTTCCTTGAGTTCCATGTTGTATGTACATCACAATGCCTGTCTCCAAAACATACATACAAAGCACGAAATATACAACCATTATATCTTATTTCATATCTTTTTCGGTTCTGCGACATGTATAACCTGTTGTATATCCTGTTGTATGTTTCACTTTCACCAAACATACAAGCCTAAAATACATTCAATGGACTTGACCGATTATTTATGTCAACTTTAACTTTGTCGAGCCTGGCTTGTATATGAAGATAAAGTGTTAGCAAGATGTATACAAGTATAACAACATATAAGAAACCCGTCAACTCCCTTTTGTGACTAACCCAAGGACACAACATACAAACGACTTTGTATATGAGCGACCTTGTATACAAATGACTTTGTATATACAAACAACTTTGTATATACAAACAACTTTGTCTATACAAACAACTTTGTATATGCAACATACAAACCCTCTGATTGTACATTTACAAAAAACACTTATAACTTGCAAAATATTGGGAATTTTAAAATGGTTCAAAAAGCAAACCTTACTCATTTTTTACAAAGAATTCACCCATACTCTTCTCTAGTACTCAATGTTATTTTTCTTTATTTTCAACAAGGTTTGTAACTTTCACTTCCCTTTTCCCTTTTACCACCAAGTAGACCCACACAAACAAACGAAAAGACATAGCCACAACAGGGGTCCTCATTTTGCTAAGAAGTAAAATGGGGCATGTTGTGAGCATCACAATAGTACATCCATAACATCAACATAATACATCTCATAAACACAACACATCCATAGCATCTCATAAAATCATCACATCATCACAATATGCATAATCCATAAAGCATAATGCATCCATCAACATAAGCATCATCATAATCATATAAAAGCATCATAAACAAACATATAGGCCATCAAAAAGCATCATCCTATATATCATCATCGCAAAAATTTACATCACTCATGTATATGCATAAAAAAAATATGTCATGATATAATGCCTCCAAGGGCCAAAATGATACAATTGTCAACCCTGAATAGTGGAGCCTCTCTTTGACTCAATAGGGGATCTTGGTCGTGGTGGTGGTTGTGGCTGTGACTATGATCCTACCTGTGGTTGCAGTTGCGACTGAGCCTATACCTGTGTAGCCTGTTGGGGGCACCTGTGATGGGGGACCCATCGACTGCTAAACAAACTGAACCGATCTAGATCTATGTGACCTAGACATCTTGGATTCGCTGCGCTGACTATAGCTTGGTACACACTGCTCTGTAGGCACTGCTACCTGATAGGCACCCTGATAATAATCTGCCCATCCTCTAGCCTCTAACAGTTGTCCCTGTACCTGAGACAGCTGTGTCTGCATCAGTGTCAAAACTGGGCCCATACCAGCACCCAAAGCCTGTAAACCAACCACCATATCCTCCACCTGCCGAGCTCTCAAAAGTGCAGCATCCCGCTCTCTTGTCAAAATGGCTATCTCACCTTGCCTAGGCTAACTGTGCCCGCAGCGCAGCCACCTGTCCATCTGTACCATCTAATAGTGCAACTGTGCCTCACAACTGCACTAACTCTGCATCATGACTCTGTAAAGCCTCCTACAGGTTGGCAACCTGTCCCCGCAGGGTCTCAATCTCCTCCTCCTCTCCACTCCGAGGTCACCAACGAGATGAAAACCCTCAAGGCCCCGAACCTCCACCTGCCGCTAAAGTGCCCACCTCTAGACCAGAAGCCTGTTGTCCTGCTACAACAGCCTGCTGCTGCTGTGATACCTATGGTGGGGGAAGAACATCTCTACCTATCCTTGACTATCCCCCATGCTGTCGAGGTGCTCCCTGCCTCGGCACCTCTCTGATCTGAACCTGCTCAACAGGTACCTGCTACACAGGTACCCGTTGTCACACCTACTACTGGGGCAACTGTGAGCTACCGCATGCCTACCCCTCTCTCCTGAGCCTGACCTGTCCAGCTATTGCTACCAACACATCCATCGGCTCCCCATCTCCCCCAATCTCCCTCTCCTCCCCATCTCCAACCTCCACAAGATAGTCTGCAATAATCTCCTCTCCCTCCTCTAAGAAATCATCTCCATCAGAATCCTCACCCCCACCCTCCTCTGACTCCTCATCCCTTGATGCTGCCACCACCTCCAGGGGGACTACGTCCTCTATAGGGTCTGTGAACTGTGTAGGCCGCCGCATCCGCCACCATGTCTCATAGGTAAGAGTAGTGCCTGCATCTCTAACCTCACTCTGCCAATCCCACATCAATAGGTCCAAAGCTGCAAAATCCTCTAAGGCAACTCGGGGTTGTATGGTTAGAGGCCAATAACGGGTGTCTCAACGGGTCCGTGAAAAAATCACCATTGTCTGCAAAACATCCTGTCGTAGCCCAAACTATCGCATAACTCGTGACGGTAGATACATATCGATAGTATGGTCCCCCGACCTATCAGGTAGCGTTGTTGGAATGTGTAAGGCATGTGAACATCGTCATCTGGCCAGGGCTCCACTCTGATGTATGGTCGCTAGGTAACCCAAATGACATCATCCAAAACCCGTCTCCAATATCGAACCTTCCCGGTGTATGTATATTCGGTATCTCGATACAAGAAAACAAAGGCCTCAAACTGACTACGATAGTACCCACATCTCGGCCAAGTGATCGGAATATGCTCCCAGATCCATACATGAAGCAAAGTAACTCCAGCTAATAGAGTTGAATCACGATGATAAACAACTATATGCATCTCATGATAAAGCTGCGCCAACATCGTCGGTCCCCAAGCATACACTGTCTCATGTCGGACCATCCCCTTAATGACCTCTCCCCATCTAATTGGAAATCCCCTACCTCTCTAATCTGGCATCACTATGACCTCGACCAATGCACACAGGAATAAAACAAAGTGATCTGCACCTGCCGCCAGTGTCCCCTCATAGCTCATCTCCCTCCTATCCGCTAATAAAACCATGTGATCATGGCCAAATACTCTAACTAAGGCCCTTCGTCCCCTCCTCATGTCATATGTCACCTGATGACCATGAATCGGTATCTTGAGGATGTGATAAACATCCTCAAGAGTGATGGTGATCTCTCTAGTAGGAAGCAAAAATGAACAAGTCTATGGATGATACCGCTCTACAATAGTTGTAATCAGAGCTCTATGAGCTCGCACCACTGGCATCGATGCAGCTGTCAAAAGCCCTAACCTCGCTAGTCAAGCCCGGGTGGCATCGTCGAAGTGATCAAATAATAGTATCACAGCTGAAATGCGTCGCTCCCACGAGGACACTATAAATGACCTCATATCCTGCATCCACAGTTTTCTAGTCAAAACCCTACCTATCTTTTTCCAAAATCCACCCTTTCTTCTACTATTGAAAGCCAAAAACACTTTGGCACCACAACAGACCACATTTTGTGCCATTTCTAATGATGGCACCACCCACATTTCCACATGGCGCTAATTCACAACATAGCGCCACTGCGCAACCCTTTTCGCACCATTCAAACAAATGGCGCTACCCTTCCATTTGACGTCAATCTAATGAATGGTGCCACCCTTCCCGATAGCGTCGATATCAAGTATCGCTAGTCGTTCACATATCGGTAATCTTAAAGATAGCGCCATTACCCAGCATAGCGCTAATCTAAAAGATAGCACTACCCTACCTCATATTTGGAGCCAAAACACCAAATCCTAAACCCTACACAACATTGCGCTAATACAGGGGATGGCGCCAAAATGATAAACATATGGTGCCAATCCGTCCCTGCTCTACCCTAGCGGATAGCTCCAATCTAGAGGATAGCGCTAATCTACTCCCCTTTAGCGCCATGTGATCTTGCGATAGCACCAAAACCGCAATCCCAAATTCCCAAAGCAAAAAAAATGCAATAAAATCAAAAAATGACAAAGCTAGGGTTAGGCCCTACCTGGGGTCCAGCCTCTGGTGCCCAGCCATATGATCGGAAATGCTCAGAAATGTGTGTGTATCGCAGGAACTTGGGATTGCGGTCTGTCATCTCTACTTTGCTTCTTCTTCTCAAAACTCAATGTGCGCAAATGTGGCACCCTTAGGGCCCACTATTCTAAATATAGTAAGCCATGTCATCCTTCCGCGCACTTTTTCCCCTCCAGGGTGCAGATCACAACCTTTTTCCTCCGTTTTTCTTCCTGTCATCTTATTTTTCCATCCTCCATCCAACTTTCACTCCCGTCGCGTCCTTTTGAGAGTTCACCTGAAAAAACTTTTTTATTTTTCACTGACCTCTTAAGGGGGCATCCTTCACCCATTCCATTCCTTCCTGGTAGCTGGGGCATATTTTTCTTTGACCTCACGCCACCTCCTTGCTAGGTCCTGACACTACGTCAAAGATGGGCAAATGTAGGTACCTAAAAAAAAAGTTCTTCATCATCGAATCGACTCTTGACCTCCCTAAACATACCTATTTCCTTCCTAAACAATTAATTAAATTTTTATTTAATTAATTATCCCTCTATCACCCTATTTTTCATCATTCTATCTCCAACGATTGGATTAATTTTATTAATTCAATAGTTCAACTTTAGCCAATTAATTAAATAATATTTCCCCCTTCTCACTAAAACCAATTAATTAGTTAAATCAGGTTTAACTAATACTTCAGCCTATTGATTAATCTATCCCTACCCTAGGTAATTAAATAGCCATTATTTAATTGCCTACCATATCCTATATCATCCTAGCCTTAGGATTGATTAAATAAATTCTTATTTAATCAATCTTAACTTCTCACTAATCCATCTACTAATCTATTCTAGCTAGATTAATTAGGTTAACCACCCCAATTAACTTGGTCAAACCCTCATTAACACTTCTCCCCACATCCCATGAATAAAAAATTGATTTCTATGCCAAATAAATCAATTTTTAATATACATTTGTCATAATCCTCATTAAATGCCTCTTACACCCCTTACACATGTCATACCTCATTAATATCCACTCTTCCCCAAAGGAATTTTAAATTCATTTTACCCTTCCCCGTGTGAATTTTTAATTCACAAATAATCCACTACACTCCACCTCATTTATGAACCCCTCTTCCCAAGATGAACTAAAATTCATCTCTATTCCTAGCCCTCCATTTTCCAAGATGAAATCTAGGCCCTCCACATCATCTTCATCCTCCACCATTGATCTCTCAAATCAATTTCAACCTTTGGATCAAAATCTCTCCAAAATGCCTATAAATACAACATCTTCCAAGCCATTTGATCATCTAGTTTCTAAGTAATGTTACCATGCCGAAATATCATTTGAGCTAAGTAATTTTTTGAGTTGCATTTGTAATCTTGAGAGCATTTCACATCTCCTTTGAGTATCTAGGGTATATCTTGGAGCATTTGGGTGCAAGCTCCTTCACCCTTATGAGATTGGGTCTTCATATCAAGGTATAACCTCTTGTTTTGCATGCATTTGGTTTATATTTTTACCTCGATTTAGATTTCCTAATCACACACACACACACACACACACACACACACACACACACACACACATATATATATATATATAAAAACTATAGCCTGGCTGAGTATAGTCTTTAATACAGTTTGAGTGAATAAAATGTGGTTGACTATGTATAAATTTTATTATAGTTTGAATGTATAAAATGTGGTCAACTATGTATAACTTTTCTCACAGTTTGAAGGTATAAAATGTGACCTGACTATGTGTTATTTTTATCACAGTTTGATTGTATAAGAGTGGTTCAACTGTGTTAAGTCCTTGTCACAGTTTGTTTGTATAAATATGGCTCAAGTGTATTAATTTTTTATCACAATAGATTTGTTTAGAGCCTTGACTGTACTAACCTTGTCATTTGTAAAAACGGTTTAAATTGAACCCAACGATATAAACCCTATCACAATTGAGTGATTAAGTATGGCCTTCATTATGATGAATATGTTTCTATTTATTACATGGAACCATGGCTTGAATGGAGTTTTGTTTGTCATAGTTCAATATAGGAAACTATGAATTCGATTGAGTTAAATTGTTACAATTTCAATACCTAAACCATAGCCCCAACTATGTTGTAGTTTTCTCAGTTTTCAATATGATGAAATTTGTGGTTCAACAGTGCTAGTTTTTTCACCATTCTCATATAAGAAATAATAGCTCGACAATGTTGGGTTTGATGTTTTAGTAAGAAATTATATTTATATGAGACCAGGGTTTATGTTTCTTTGACTATTATTAGGTCTAGAAATTTTAATGAGAACTATTACTCGTTATATATGACCATTTCAGGTCAGTATGTATCATATGATAATGATACTTCCCTCTCGACTTCATTGAGGATTTTTATAAATGTCAATGAGATGCTCTGTTAATGGACAACAGTGGTAAATTGACTCTTTGTGAATCTTTTTTTTTGTTAACATTGATTATATTAGATGTCACTGAGATTATCACCATCAACACAGTTAATTATTTTGGTTTGATTCATTATGAGTCATGGTGATAATTATTTATGAATATCATTGCCTTATAAAGGTTGGCATTCTATGATGCTTAAAATGTCAAATGCTACAGATTTCATTAGGAAACATATATATATATATCATTTATTTGTATAGGTATATATACATACATGTGGAACACATACATATATATACATATATAAATAGACCTTTGTAACTCTTGAGAGAGAAGGACATGTTTGTTTATAGAAACTTAGATAGGCTCAACAAGGAGCAGAGTATGTTTATATTTATTCAGAATTGGTTGTACTTGCAATTTAAAGGAGAATCATTTATATCAGTAAGATGAATTACATCAGAGATTTCTTACTCAGTTTTTAGTTGGCATGTTATTTCTAGTCAATTGTAGATTGATATGATTATTTGATTATTGATAACATAAGTTTCTGATATTATGAAAGATTATCAGTTGGGCATCAAGCTGAGATTGTAAGTTATGCACAACAAAATTATCGATTATATCTATTTATCTGATTTATTAAATGTTCTACCTTTTACTTGACTAGTTGAAATTATAGTTGGGATAACTTACCAATTCATCTAGCCAAGTGTAGGATAGAAGTTAAATCAATTAAGTTGATATGCTATTAATGAAAGTTTATTATATTATAGTATGTTTTTAATATGATATAATGATAGAGGATAACTAGTTTGAGATAGAAGTGTGTGAACATACGACACACATATTCACTTAGGAATGTGTATGAATTATTAAATATTTGGCCAAAGTAATGCAAAATCACTGCTTGCATTGTCGATTCACAGTGTCTTTCTTTTCTTTGCAAAATAGTCTGACTAGTTATACTTAGCTAGAGGGATTCTAGAAGTTGTATAACTAATTGTTTGTAGATTAACACAACACTAGTTCTCAAAAGGCATGATGGATCTTACTGATTTCCTTAATTCACTTCCCTCGTGAAGGGTAGGTCCACTTTCAGATGGAAGGTGTGCAAGGGACTACTGGTGTATGGTTGGAGGTAAAGCACTCGGGTGATGCTTTCCCTCTTACAGTTGAAAATGTCAAAGACTTGGTTACTCAGAGATATCATTCATATTCTAGTAGAATTATATGTATCATTATTATTTTTAAAAAAAATTGTAATCATAGCATCAAGATGATGATGCAAGCATGTATTATGTATTTGAGAAAATGTTAGTTTATTCATTCTTATATATGTTTTGTAAAAGGAAAAAAAATGCTATTTGATTCACATTGTTGTAAAAATGTTTTACATGAGCTTTATTTTAAAAAAATGTATGAGGTTTTGTGTTGGAAAATTTTAGTATGTTTTGATAAAGTGGATAGGCATTTGTTGCACATGGTATCAAAGCATGATTTGAACACTCGGGCCTATGAGTCTGCTTCGTAAGAAGCTGTTAAGTATAGATAACATTGTGTTTAGCAAACCTAAGTTTGTGATGTTCTTTGAACACATAAATGGGAAGGTTGAAAATGAAGAAAAAGAGTAGAAAGACCAAGAAATCTAAACGACCCCAAACTAAGGTTAAAACTAAAACAAATTTGAGTTATGAAGGAGAAGCTCGACTCTTTGACTTGGAAACACTTGCTACTGCCCTTGAACGAATTGAGCTAGAGAAGGGAAAACATTTGAAGCCTCCAACTATTGAGATAATTACCTTTGAGATTAAGCCAAGTAAACCTTCAACTAATCATGACATGCCTTCTAGGTATGGGTGAAATATGCCAGTGCTAAGCAAAGAGGTGATAGGGGAGTACCTATGTGTACATCTCATCTCTAAGTTTGTTTTGCTAGATTCCTATGGAGAGGAAGAACCTGAGGATGTTCCTTTGTATGACAGTGATTTATAATCACTTAGAAAGACTTATTTAAATAAGCATGTATAAAATCCACTGATTTGAATAAAAGTATTTTGTTCTTGATGATTGAGTGTGTTGATATTTTATGTCAAATTCTTGAATTTCTAGCTTTGATGTATGCTTTGGAGTTGTATTATTTTATAATTTAGATTTTCACATTCTAGTACATCAAAAACCTAGAACTAATAAACCACAATGACTTACTAGGTGCACTATGGTTCGAACGAGAATGAATTCTAGAAGTAGTCAAAATGGTTCTGGTCCAATTTGGGAGGATCTTGCAGCTAAGTTAGACCAAATTCTTTCCATTTTAAATGAAAATAAGGAAAGGTTAGGAGCTTTAGAACAAGAGGTTGGAGGGGTTGAAAACCAAGAAGAAAGTGAACAACATGAACAAGAGAATAGTGTCCATGAAGGATAAGGTGAATCTAAAGAAAACCTTGAAAATCAAGAGGAACCTTTAAGAAAAGTAAATGCAAGAATTTAATTGACCAATGAATTGGCCAAGGATATGAAGAAAATAACCCCACCAAAATTTGATGGAACTGTATTGGGTGATGGAGCAGAAGCATGGCTCACTGATATGGAAAAGTATTTTGAGATAAGAAATTATTCTGAAATAACCAAGGCTGTATGAGGAGCATACCAATTGGTTGGTGAAGCATCTACTTGGTGGATGAATAAGAAAATGGAGTTAAGATTGAGTTCCCTGAGAGTGACATGGGATTAATTTGTGGCAATTTTTAGGCAAAGATGGTTGCCTCAGTTATATTTCGATAAAAAATTCACTGATTTTTAGATCTTGTGTCAGGGTGATATGATAGTAACTGAATATTGGGAGAAGGTTACAAGATTATTGAAGCATGTGCCTCAATACCAAAAAGATGACCATTTTCGTATAAGGAAATTCATCATGGGTTGAATGCATAAATTGGTGGAGAAGTGGATGTACATGGTCCAACAACTATGGATCAAGTGTTTGAGAAGGCAATCAAACAAGAACATAAATTGAAGTCCATTTCATCTTATCGAGATAAGTCTCAGAAGAAGTTTGGATGGTCCAAATCTTCGCGATCATTCAAGAAAAGGAACTGGAACCAGGATTCTAAGCCCAAGTCCAATGGAAAAGGATCTAAGAGTAACAATTTTGAATCCATGAATGGCAAAAAAATAATAAAAATAAAAAGAAAAATGGGAATAAGAATGACCATGCTCTAGAAAAGAAAGGACCTCTTAGTGGATGTTTTAATTGTGGAGGCAATCATTATGCGAACCAATGTCTGAATAAGGTGCAAGGAAATCAATTCTAGAATTACTCTCTACCTTATGAACAAACAACTTTTTAACAAAGGATTCATGCAACCCTAGACAATCATCAAGTTGAGTATAAGATCACACCCCTAGAAACTATAGGTATTTTTCACAATATCCATTTCTATTTTAATTGATATTGGTGCTACTAAAAGTTTTATAACACCTAGACTACTAAGTAGAATTCCTAGATGAGCTAGTTATATGGAAAAATCTTGGTTTGTTGAATATATAAACCAGTCAATAGCTCAGGTAGAGCAATGCCTATTTGAGGCTGAAACAAGATTACCTTCATTCTCAACAAGGGTTATCCTGTATGTAGCTCCTTTGGGATCCTATAATGTTATTCTAGGAATGAATTGGTTGTGGTGCCATAGAGCCAAGGTATATTATTTCAACAAAACAATAGAATGTTTGGATGACTTAGGAAATTTAGTTTCATTTCAAGGTGTTAAACGAGAGATCAAAATCAAGTAAATATCAACAATGCAACTCAAAAGAGAAAAGGGGAAAGGATGTCAACTATTTTCAATCAAGATGGATCAAGTTGAAGAAATGAAGGAACCATCTATTCAAGATTACCCTTTCCTTTATAGACATATACCAAGTTTTGAACCAGTATCCAGGGCACCCTATCGTATGACAACCACAAAATTGATAGAACTAAAAGCCCAGTTAGAAGAACTGTTGGCTAAAGGATTAATTAGGCCTAGTGTGTCACCTTGGGGAGTGTCGATAATCTTTGTTAAGAAAAAGGACAGAACCTTGTGTTTGTGTATAGATTATCGTATGCTAAACAAAACAACAATAAAGAATAAATATCCTCTACCCCATATTAATGACCTTTTTGATCAAATTTGATGAGCAACAATGTTTTCTAAGATTGATTTGAGGGCAAGATACCGTCAATTGATGATCAAAGACGAAGATATTCATAAAATAACTTTTAGGACAAGATATGGGCATTATGAATTTACAGTCTTACCTTTTGGTTTGACCAATGTGCCTACAACATTTATGAATTGGATGAATAATGTCTTTAGGGACTATTTAGACAAGTTTGTCCTTGTCTTCTTAGATGATATCTTGATATACTCTAAGAACAAAGAAGAGCATGCTTGCCATTTAAAAATTGTTCTGTAACGTTTGAGAGAGCATAAATTATATGGCAAATTGTCAAAGTGTACTTTCTTCCAAAAAGAAGTACAATATTTGGGACATAGTATTTTAGCTGAGGAGATTGTTGTAGATCCTTCGAAGATCAAAGCAATCATGGAGTGGCCAACACCCAAAAATGTGCCTGAGGTGCACATTTTTATAGGATTAGCTGGATATTATAGAAAGTTTGTTCTAAACTTTTCTAAGATTGCAAATCCAATTACAATACTCTAGAGGAAATGAAAAAGGTTTGAGTGGACAGAAAAATGTGAGAAAGCTTTTTTGTATTCTCAAGGAAAAGCTGTCTTCTACCCCAATTCTCAGAGTTCCAAATCCAAAAGGTCATTTTGTAGTCATAACAATTGCATCAAGTGAAGGACTGGGTGGTGTGCTCATGCAAGGACAGGTTGTAGCATATCAGTCTAGAAAATTACGGCCATATGAGTTAACTTATGCTCCACATGATTTAGAATTAGCTGCAATTGTGCATGCCTTACAAGTGTGGAGACATTATTTAATGGGCAAACACTTTGAACTTAAGTTCGATAATCAAGGACTTAAGTACATCTTTACTCAACCAAATCTTAATGCACAGTAAAGACGGTGGTTGGAGTTATTATTAGATTATGATTTTTATATAAGCTTCATAAAAGGAAAAGAGAATCGAGTAGCTGATGCTCTTAGATGAAGAAGGTATATTGTGGCAATGGTCACCATTCATTCAACCTTTCGAGAGCAAGTAAAGAAGAATTCTTCAGGGGATGAATTCTACGAGCAAGTTAGAAATGCATTCTCCAAAAATCTTGAGATAATAGGTACGAAGGGTATGAATTTGAATCAGATGGATTAATGAGGTTTAAAGGTAGAATGTTTATTTTGGAGCAAGGTGGGTAAGAGAACTTGGATTGAAGGAAGCACATCATGCGCCTTACTTAGGACATCCTAGAACTTAACAAAGTTATTGGCAGATCAAAAACCCCTCTACTTTTGGAGAGGTATGAAGCAAGATGTTGCACAATATGTTTAGAGTGTCAATGAGTTAAGGCTAAGCACCAACATTCGGTAGGATTGTTATACCCTCATGAGGTACTAGAATGGAAGTGACAAGTTATTAGCATTTATTTTGTCCAAGGCATACCAATGTCAAGAAACCACCATGATACAATCTTTGTAGTAGTGGATAAGCTAATCAAAGTAGCTCATTTCATCCTAGGAAACCTTACTGATGGTGCACCAATTCTAGAAAGAAGATTTGCTCAAGAGATTTTAGATTACATTGAGTTCCTAAGAAAATAATCTCAGATAGAGATGCATGAATGACTTCGAAGTTTTGGCAAACCTTGTTTTCAGCGCTAGAACTAACTTGAACATTAATTCAGCCTACCATCCAGAAACATATGGTCAGAATGAAAGAGTTAACCAAGTTTAATAAGATTTGTTAAGGATGTATTGCATGGATCAATAATATAAATGGGAGGAGTTTCTTCCATTAGTAGAGTTTGATTATAATAACTCCTATCATTCTGCTATAAAAATGGCTCCTTTCGAAGCACTGTATGGAAGAAAATATGTAGAACTCCTATAAGTTGGGACAAACTAGAAGATAGGATTAGCATTGGACAAGAAATGCTTATAGAAATGGAGGAAGAAGTCAAACTAATCAAGAAAAGATTAGCAGAAGCAAATGATAGACAGAAGAGTTATGATGATGCCAAGTGAATTTCGCGATAGTTCTTTGTTGGTGATAAAGTGCTACTAAGAGTTAAACCACATAAGAGTTCAATTAAGTTTGATAAATCAACCAAACAAGTAGCTAGATATGTGGGTCCTATGGGTCCTTTTGAGATCCTTGAAGTAATTAGCCCAGTTGCATACATAATTGCTCCACTGCCTGCTTTTGTTCAAATGCATAATGTTTTTCAATGTGTCTTATCTAAAAAGTACATGTATGGATTTAATAATATTCTTGATTGGAATGCTCTTCATGTTTTGGATCCAAAAGTGGTCACGATTGAGCCTCTCAGAGTGCTCAAGATTCGCAAGCTCCGCTTGCATAACAGAGAAGTCACTCGATGCAAGGTCCAATGGGACCAATATTTTGAGAATAGTGCCACTTCGGAAGATTATGAAGAGTTTCATTAGAAATTTCCTCATCTATTTAATTAGTTGTTATTTAAAAATTGTTGTTCTATGTTTAAACTTGTTTGAATTAAGTCATCGAGGATGATGATATTTTAAGGGGGAGGAGATGTCACACCTCATTTGTGGACAACTAAATTATGTTATTTTCAACTAATTATTAGTTAGATGCTTGATTATGCATTTTGAATTATGATTAACAAGTTGTGATTAGTGGATGAATTTGATGAGATAATTTTGATTCATGATATGTTGAATTTGGCATGTTTTCCAGTATGGATAATGGAATATCTTTGTGAATATTGTTGATTAAAATACTTACTTCATGTTATGACTAACGTGGTTAATGGACTAACTACTGTGATTGTTAATGAGGTGGATGCAGAAAATAGTTTTTATGCTCCCGGACGAGGAGGGAGGGTATCACCAGAGAGAGGGAAATGGATCAGGGAATGGATGAGTCAGCATGCCTATGAGAACTCTCTCACACACACAAATTGATTTGATTTGTATGAGATTGAATACTATATGATGTCGATAGAATGTAGTTGCACTATATAATAGCATTGTCTTTGGTATGATGATGTAGTTGTTTTACTTATTAAGTCTTGTTTGATGTGAGTCAAGTTTAATATAATGTTTCGTACATCTTTTGCATGATGAACGTCATGGTCGATTCATTATCTTATTTACCTCTTTGTATTTGATCGTTGATTTTATCTTGGTTGCATCAAATGAGTTTTGATTGCTTACCTTTGCATAGTGTGTAGTATTATATTGTCTCTTGAGAACTTAATCGATAAGTTTTCTTCAATCACCATTTGAGTGATTTATCTTTTATTCCAAAGAGACATTATTATATTTAAAAGTTATATTTTTTTAGATTAGTAAACTACAGTCTATGGGACTGCTCCCTTTTCATTATAATCAATAGAAATTAACAAATAGTTTAAACATGAAAGCTTATCCTATATGCTTGAGCATAACACCTAACATGGTCCTAACAAAATTCTGCGATGCATTCTATCTTTGCCTATTCACTATTATTTACACACTGAGATACATAATATGCATTATGGATTGCTATCAACTTCATAGTAATGGTTGATGAAGTCCTGCATCCATTCGTACTCCTTCTCCAGCCCCAACAACTTCTTCAAGAACCTTGCCCCCATTGCTGCCTTTCTCCTTCGCGCTACCACCTTCTCTGCTTGCTTCTCTGTTATGAACGACTTCCATTCCACCATATCCCCGTCCAAGTTAACCCTGTGGAAATCTTCTAGTAGTGGTATCCCAACACTACTTCTTTCCACCCTTAGAGCTTCTTCGAAACCCCCTAAAATCTTTCTCCACAAAGGCCTCCATCAACTGCTTAATTACTCCTTTATCCTCTCCCAGATCCAAGAGGGATGCCATAAACATGGATGAAACATCTGAATTGACCCTGTATATGTTTGAGAAAATCATGAAATCCTCTCCCAAAACCCATTCAATTCCAAATAAGACCAATATGCTTTGTGACTTGAACACCTTTTGCATCCTATTCTCAGAAATCTCACCCAAAAAGGACATTTGTTGTTTTCTACTTAACAGCCTTATCGGGGTCTCTATTCTGCCCTTTTCACTACCTATGTTGAGCAATGAGAGAATAATCTTCAAATACAAATGCCATTCCATTTTTGTGGTTATCATTTAAGTTCAGTCCTGTCAACAATCCCTTCACACGCTTCGCCACCTCATAATTGAAGGAATGATTAGACCTTTCATCAATTACAATTACTATTGTCATCATTGAATCGACATCTCCCAAAGCATGTCTTGCATTGATTCAATAGCTAAATTAGCCAATTCATCAGCTTCTCCATTTGACTCCCAAAATATATGGTTAACAGTGACCCCTTCGAACTTATCTATGATGATCAAGGCTTCACTTGGAAGAATTTTTAACTTCCAATTTTGTATGTCCTTTTTCCTAACAACATTCACCACTATCTATGAGTCCCCTTCCACCGTTACTCTTTTCAAGTTGAGGGATAGACACATTTGAAGACCCTAAATTAAGGCCTAAAGTTTTGCCTCATTGGTCGTGCCATCAATAATCTTCTTTGTTACTTTCCCTAACACCACCCCTCTCCAATCTCTCACTAAACATCCTGCTCTGGAGGCTCCAGGGTTGCCCCTGGAGGCTGCGTCAAAATTCATCTTATACCACCCTTCCTCCATTGGAGTCCATTTGGCCTCTAGTGTTTTCTTTCAAGATTGAACTTCCCCAACCCCATTAACAAGGGGAAGTTTCAACCCTTTCCAATCCCTTCTCATCCTTTCATCTTCTACCGTGAAGCCATTCTTAACTCCTTCCATTATTTTTCTATTGACCACTTCAATTATGGCTACTTCTACCTTAATCTTGAAAGCTTCCAACACCATTCCCTTCTCCTGAATGTAAAAGTACTCAAACCATCACAAAAATAATCCACTTAAATACATCACAAGAAACGAAAGTAAAAAGATTACATAATTAATCTGCTTAATACAATATAAAAGATAAAAAGGTGTAATTAATCCGCTTAATTACAATATCACAAGTAACAAGAATAAATCTCATAAATATGAATCAATAAAAGTCATTAAATCTTACAAAAATCACGTGCTCAATCCAGGTGAAAGCACTATAAAATCATATACAAAGTCCATTGGCATTCATGCCATAATACATCCAATTTCAAGTTACAATAAACATGTACAACCAGAATAAATAAATCAACATGCTCATTAGTCGCCATGAACCAAAGGCTTCTCATGCGAGCCAAGAGACGGGAACATGGCCCATGTGCTTTTCCACCCAACCATGAAGCAATTACACTTCCCCGGATCTCTTCATGAAATGAAGGAAACCCAGCCCTGCACGAAATGTATAGCTACCTGGAACAACTGGCAGGTGGGAACACCTGATGCAACCTGATGTCTTAATGTGCAATTCTATATAATGAAAAGTAGATTGTCTCACAACAAGATGTGGAAGAGATATATATAAATAAGTTTGCTAGACAAAATAATCATCTTTTTCAATGACAGCTCGATTATATCTAATCCTTTAAAATAGTAACCTGGTTCAATTCCCGAAAAGAGGAAAAGCCATCTCTGGTAATCCACATTCGGCATCCTGGCCTAGAAAGTAACCCAATAACATTCCTAGATAAAAATCTATTTCTTCCCCCAAGAAACAACTAAATAAATAATAAAATAAAAGAATCAATTTTCACCGATAATTCATTTCAAAATCCCTTTCCCAAAACACAGATAAAGGACACACACTTTCCAAGCAATAATCCATCATTTGTTACATACAATTACATCCCTAAGGTTATCCATTGATATAATTACCAAGTCCATCATTCAATCATAATTCACAATATAATAAGTATGCTAAGTTATTTAAGCAATCTCACTATCAAATATGTGACAGGAACTATCTCAGTCCATTTATCTATAACAAAATAAGTCTATAAGTCAATCAAAAACCTTACTGTCACAACTGTAACAGTAAGTCCAGAAACAAGAAAACAAGAAAACAATCTTCCTGTTGCAACTATAGTAAAAATAAAATGAACAGAGTTTATAATGTTTTATTTTCATTCAATGTTTAAAAATAACATTTTTAACAACAAAACAATAAAGGGAAAGTAAGCTACAGGAATCCCTTATTATCATCTAAGTTTATAAATTATTTACACCTTGATTAATCATTTAAGAAAAAGGCCGATTCCAAATAGAAGATTGTTTTTAACAACAAACAAGACTGCGACAGTTTATAAGATTTCATTATTTGCCAGGGAGTAATTTTTACAATCTACCAGGAACTTGGTTAACTACGGATCCAACGGATACATCAAGATCAAGAAAGAAGGCATTTTTACTTAGCATAAGCCAAGAATACCAAGAAAACAAAGGATAAGAACAACAGGTTGATCCCAAATATCACGTTGAAGTTTGAGCAGATTGGCGACAGGAAAGTAATAAGGTAGGTCAATTTACTCAGCAATAAATAGAGAAAAGTATAGACAAAAATGGAAACAGCATGTCGATGCAATATCAGCGTTGTAGTTAAAGATTGGTGGCAGGAAAGAATTAATAGTAGGTTGATTCTGATTTTAAAGAGCTAACAATGCTTCTATCAACAAGTCAACGCCAGGAAGAGAGAGAATAACAACAAAATAAAGGCAAGGATCTGGCATCAGGAATAGTGTTAAGGCGAGTTATTTAGCAGGCTGACCCAGGTCAAATACAGGCCACAAAGGAATCATAGCACATGCCGATTTTCTATGTTTAAGCAACCATAAACAATCATTAACAGATTACATGCATAAAAAATAAAATACCTGATCTTTCTGAGATGAAGGATGAAGGATGATTTTCCTAGTCGCCCCCTACTTCTGACTTCCAATTGTTGCTCTTAAATCCTTCCAGGAACTACCCAGAAAAAACTTCCGTCCCCCTTCCCTTGCTGCTCAAATAGTCACTTCAAGATAATTATCTCTGCCTTCAATGCTCAGAATAACCTATAGAAAAATAATCCTCTCTGCTGCAAAAATCATGGGGGTCTCTCTATTGAGTGCTTCCTCCTTTTTTATTAAAAAAATCACTCTTATTTTTGGCATCCCAATTAGGTTTAAAGACTGTAGATTATTTTTAGTTTGCATGCAAATTGTCTCTTTGAAAAGCTCTCAAATTTCTATTTTATTTAAAATAATAGCTTTTAATTAGCTCACTATCGCATGCATGACAGTAAGTTATTTTTAATTTTTTTTATTTATAATTCTAAATATAATAATACTATCATTAATATAATTTAACTATTTTTATTAAAACACGATTATTTTAAATAAATCAAGAAGTGAAATAATAAAATCAATTTTTAATATAATTGTTTAAATCTAATTTATATATTGTCTTCCAAACATCTATACTCATATAACTAGAAACATTGTATTATTATTTATTTAAATATATAAAATACAACCATATATATATTCACTATTTAAAAATACAATACACCATTTAAAATATAATTTGAAAAGACATTAATTTTTATAATCAAATCATGCATTCAAAAAGGATTTTATTAACAATTAAAAGCACAATAATTTTGTAAACATCAAACCATCAATCACAATTATTATCCACACAATGATGCATATGAAACCATTCAAGAATGCAATATGAGACTACGTGAGTGTGTGAGTGCATCAGGGTTAACCATCCCAAACAGTTCTTGCCAAGTGGCTAGAACACCTCTACCTCAACCATGTTCTCACTTCGACGAGTACTTGCATTCATTCGTACTCAACTCGACATCAATAGGTTAGTGCCTTAAAACATAGCCGACGAAAAACATTATAATCATATCGATAATATTTAATATTTAAATGAACTTTCCAATTTACACAAATATAACTTCATGATACTTACCTTCACACACGTGGAACTTACTTGTAGAAAAACAATCATGGTAAATGTTCACTAATCTAGAATAATTAACATAGTCCATAAAAAATGAGACGTGACATTGAAAAATCGTCATGTTCCTTTCTTTCCACAATTCCCACACCAAAATGGACAGACTTACAATCCAAATGCTAGCATAAACTGCATACTAATTTATAATTGGCCATGCTTTGAAAGGGCTTACTATATCATTCGGTAGTGCTCCATACCACCCCAATTTGGTGCACATCCATTGCCAACATTCCTGTGCAAATTGACATTCTACCAGTAGATGGTCTGTAGTTTCACCCTCTCTCAAACACATCACACACCGCGATGAACCTTCATATCCCAATTTATTAAATCTGTCCCTTGTCAAAATTCTCTTATGAAGAGTAGCCCAGGTAAAAACCCCAGCTTTAGGGAGGCAAGCTTTGTCCAACACAAGTGAATTGGTATTTCTTTTTTTTTCATACCCCATTCAGCCACCAAGAAGCCTATTTTTGCACTGTATTCCCCATTCATTGAACAATTCCATCTCAATCTATCACTACCCAGAGACAAATTAATTCTCCTCCTCTACAAAATCTCTTGCATCACCTTGACCTCATTGTCTGGAATCTCATCACTATCAATCTTTTTTCCAATCCCACCAAACTATACCATTCATCTCTCGTTTCTCAACATAGTCTGCCACCTTGTTCTCCACCTTTCTATAAGGACCTACCATGCTATCAGGCATTCATTCCCAATAATTTGGAAACTTATCCATGAGACCTCCCAAAAAAGGGTCATTCTACCATCCTTGATTTCCCATGACAAGTGATCTGTTATAATCCATTTACATGATAGTAGAAAGTTCCACAATTTTGAGCCTTTGATAGGATTTGATGTTGTTAGTACTTTATCTCCATCTAGACTTTCCAAGTATTTATTCTAAAGAATTCTCACCCGTGCTTCAAGTCTAGCTTTGTATACATGGTCCATAACAATTTTGCCCCTAGAGCCTTGTTTTGCACCAACTGATTCCTTAGACCCACAACTCCTGCCATTTTCAGTCTGCAAATACTATCCAAGCCTATAAGGGGAATCTTCCTATCCTTCGAGGACCCTTTCCAAAAAAAGGCCTCATTTTTTGCTCCAGTTTGTTGTTCACCTTTTTCAGTAGCCATAAGCAGGAAAGAAGAAAAATTAGAATAACAGAAACAACTGCTTTCAACATTAGGATTCTACCAGCCCAAGATAACAATCTCCCCTTCCAAGTTGTCATCCTTTTAACAATTTTCTCTAGCAAAGGGTCCCACATCTTGGAATGATTTCCACCTTCAAACATTAGAAATCCCAAATATTTACTTGGGAAAATCCCTTTCTTAAACTCTAGAATTCTCATGATCTCTCCTTGTTTTTTGAGGTTTATGTAAAACAAGATTTATTTATTTATTTTGTTGTATTAACATGCTAGCCTAATGCTAGTGAATAAGATAACAAGGTTCTCTTCATTCTCCATGCCTCTCTCTCTTAGTTATTCCATATAACATTGTATCATCAGTAAATTTTTGAAGTATCAATGGAGCCACATTCCTTGTTATTCTTAACTCTTCCCAATATTCAAGCCTTGTTGCCCTTTGGATAAACCTCCCTAAAGCATCCACCATGATAATGAAAAGAAATGGGGAAATGGGGTCCCCTTGTCTCAACCCTCTAGACACTTCAAAAAATCCTTGAGGACTACCATTTATTAAAACTAAGAATCTTGGGCTTGCTACGAAGCTGAACATCCATTCTAGCCAAAATTTATCAAACCCAAAGGCCTCCATTACCTTAAATAAAAATCTCCAATCCACCCTGTCGTAGGCTCTTTTTATACCCAACTTCACCATCATGCCACTAGTCTTAGAAGCCATCAAATAATGAATTGTTTCCTGGGCTATAATTGTTCCATAAAAAAATAACCTTCTTGGAACAAAGTCGCTCTGCTCCTCAACAATAATTTCTGCCAAAAAAAGTTTTAATCTATTCGCAACAACTTTTGCAAAAAATTTGTAAACTGTGTTATAGAGAGAAATGGGTTTGATATATTCATATGACAATACTTGCTCTTTCTTAGGAATAAGAGCAATATAAGTGTTGTTAAGATCCTTGAGCAATTTCCTCTTCTTCATAGATTCCTTTGCTGCCTCATACACATCCTTCCCAACTATGTGCCAACACTTATGAAAGAAACTCACTGGAAAACCATCTGGACCAAGAGCCTTATCTAGGTGAAGTTGTATTATTGCCTTTTTAATCTCTTCTTCAATGAAAGGCTTGTTTAGAAGGAGGTTATGCTCTTCCTTGACCATCCTTGGTATGCATTCAATTTTTTTTTCTAATTGTTCAAATCTGATCATTCCCAGTTATTCAATAAATTCTCAAAAAACTTAATCCATTTACCTTTTATAGTTTTCTCATCTTCGTATAAACTATCATCTTCCATCTTTAATTTTGTGATGAGATTCTTTTGTCTCCTAACTCTAGTGGAATAGTGGAAAAATTTAGTATTCCTGTCCCCCTCCTTCAACCATAATTCCCTTGACTTATGTCACCAAAAAATCTCCTCTTTTGCCAAAACTTCTGCATATATGTTCATCAAATCCTTTTCTGCGAAAAAACTCTACTGATTCATTCTCTACACTAGAACTTCCTCATTGATCATCCCTAGTTGTGTCTCTATTTTTGTCTTCTCTTTGAAAATGTCCCTGAAGTGGTCTCTATTCCAAACCTTCAATTTCTCTTTAATCCTCTTTAGTTTTGAGAATAAGGAGAATATTTTTGTGTCGGTTTGACCATCTTCCTTCCACCATTTTTCTATTGTAGAAAGAAAATTTGGGTCTCTCATCCACATATTTTCAAACTTGAAGGGGCATCTCTTCAATTGTCTATCCTCCTTAATCTGCAATTGGATTGGGTAATGATCCAATCCAAAGACCAAAACAATGAAACACTTACACTCTCTCACAAAGGCCCCCAAATCACCTTGCCGTAGAAACCTTTCCAACCTTTCCACTATATTACAAAATCCAATCCTATGATTTGTCCATGTATATTTTCTATTCTCTAAAGGGAAATCAAGAAGATTGTTTCTTGAAACAAAATCAGAGAACTCCTTCTGTGATTGACTTCTTCTCTGAACACCTCCTAGTTTAACTTCTCCACTTAGTATTGCATTGAAATCCCCTCCCAGTATACATAAAGAAATAGAAATAGTTAAAAACATTTGGTCTAACTCGCTCCAAACCTTTTTTTTAAGAGGAGCTATATTTGGGCCATAAACATTCACTAGAAAAAACTGCAATTTTGAAAGAATTCAAGTAACCTTATAGACCATCCAATGCCTAGAACCTCCAATCATCTCCACAGACACTGAATTCTTCCCCCACAAAGAAGCAATGCCTCCTAAGGCTCCTTCTACATCAATAAATAAGCCATCCTATCCTTTCAACCTAAGCTTGAAAAAGTTAATATCTTTGCCATCTAATTTAGTTTTTTGCAATAAAAAATACTTGAATTTGTTGTCTCCATCTGGAACTTGACCATGCCTTTTGTTAGGGGTATTTAAGCCCCGAACATTCCATGAAGAGATCTTCATGACTCCCTCGGAAGGATTACTCCCTTCCCAAACCTCAAAATCATTTGTGGAATTTTTAATTGTCCCTTTGCATCTCCTTCTTCAGCTAATTTCACACTGTTTGGTTTTCTTCCTTTCTTTTTTGATTCCCCACAATGAGGAGTTTCCATTATGGTTTCTATTTGTGTGATCCCTCTTTTTTCCAAAGAGTGAATCTCCCCCTCCTCCAACTCCAGTTCCTCTTGTATCTTCCTAGAGGCTTGCAATTCTGTGTCTAAGTCCATAACTTCCACCATTATGGAAAAATTCCTTAACCTTCGTCCTCTTCCATGATCAATGCCCCAAAACCTTTTAAAGCCATATGATGCCCTTCCACCATTCCTGCATGAACCTCTCTATTCTCCCCCTCATCCTAATCCTTGTTCTTTCTAGATAAACCAAAGAGCTCTAATGCCAACTCAAAATTGCTGTACTTTTCTATCTCTGAAATATCCACCCTACTCTAGGGATATTGAGCATTCTCCTCTTATGTCATCCAATCTTCAAACTCCTCGTATTTCTTTTCCTCAGCTTCACCACTCTCTACCTCAATTTGAGGTTCTCATTCATTCCCTTAAGTCATTCCTTCCTTAATATTCTTTGCAATCTTTGTTGCCCCCCTTGCAACATCCTCTATCCCACCTTCTTCCTTATGGGATAAGTCTACCTCGCTCTTTCCTTTTCCATCTCCTGGACTAGTCTCCATCTCCTTTGTTAGTACGTGGTGACTCATCATGTTGCAGGGGCTTTGGGTTCACGTAGCAAGGTAAATTTTGGTGAATTTGTCAGCCACAGTTTCCCCCCAAAATATTTAACGAGGGAGCGCCCTCGAAGCAAAAATTGCCCTATATTTAGTAAAGGCGTCGGTAGTTAGTTTGGTTATTGGCTGACATGGAAAATTGACATTGGATAACTGCCAAAGAGGCTTGATAAATAAGTGGCTGGAGAAGGTGAAAAGACACGAGTCACACATGGAATGTGAAAGGATTTGTAAAGTATTTCATGTAGCATAGCAACAGTTTGTGTTGCAAGGTTGCTGGTTGTGATTCATGAGTTTTATTAGATAATATAATACTGGATGGCTATGTTTTTGTGGATATTGCCCACATTAGGTGAACCACGTTAAATATCTAGTGTTTAAATTGTGTTGTTCTTCGTTGATTTTTCTGTGTGTATTTAAAACTACATATAATTGGTAATGTGTATTGCTCTGGTCTGCCATTAAAATCCTAACATCATTTGTCTTGGTTGCACTCTTTTCATCTGAAGGACCTTCAAGTTCTAACTTTTGTTTCCAAACACCATTTCCTGTAATAATATTTAGGAAATTCGGGAAGTCTTCAACGATGTTCACATTGACACAAATGCGTGCATAAATGCCTAACTCTCCTTGTTTGGTGATTTCATCCATTTGCAGAAAAATGCCTAAACAATCTCTAATTTCCTTAAGGATTTCTCCTGTCCACTATTCTATAGGCAAGTTGTATAGTCTAATCCACCTTGGTGCTATTGTTACTATATAATTGATTGGATCAAAGTTAGGCACCCAATCTTTAATGTAAAAACCCACTCCATCCATAATCCATGGACCCTTATTCAAAATGTCCGCTTTGATTTCCTTAGTTTCACTAATGACTAAGAAAAACCCTTTAGGTAGATTCCATAAATTCATCGAATCTGCCCAATTCTTTGCACACCAGGATTTGATCCTATCCCATGTTGGCCACAGATTTTCCCATTTTATGAAAAAAGATTTCTCCCTTAAATCATTTACTGATTCTTTTAAAAACATCTTTTTTTTAAATCTCCAACGATTTTCCTTCAACCCTAGATTTCACTAGGATTCTATTTGCCGTAGTCGCACAATCCAGAATATATGCCCCCTTTTGCCCTTCATCCTTCGCTTCTATCTTATTTTCTTTCTCCCACCATTTCCATGCTTGTGGATATTCGAAAGAGATTGAATCCATGTGTGCGCCCTTCCCTCTGAGGTCTGCATCCTTATTAAAATTTGGCATAGTCCTCCTCCATCCATTCTTGAAATTGTGGTGCTTGCCTTCCTTTCCAAAGCCAACATAGTTTTGCTCCACTCCTATCCTTCCTTCAAAGTTTCATCTTTTCACCACGTCCAGCCAGGGTAACCGATGCTTCTACGTGAACTCTCCTACTCTTGACTTGCGATCCATTTTTATATATTTAAAAGTCATATTAAGATGTATATCTATATGTATCTATAAATATAGATATAGGTATGTATTCATATAATATTATTAATAGTGTTTTTGTTTGTAAAGGATTTGAATTTTCAAAATCCTTGAAGTTCGACTATCTCCACGATGTGGAGTTAAGGAGTTGTTCCAATGCATTAAATGCATTAATTGAGAATGTACCGTGCATGGAAGTGGAGTTTAACCCTCCATCGCACCTCTTTCATGGCAAAACTATTTTAGTTTATTGAGAGGATAATGGGCAAAGTGGTAGGGATTTTAGGAGGGAATCTAGTTCGTTTGTGGAGTAATTTGTGGAACTCCTTGGGCAACGAAGAGATATGGTAAAGTAGAAGGAAAGGATATGGGGAAAAAGGTGGAAAATCAGGGAGCTTTGTAAGTCGACAGTGAAAGGAGTAACTATGAATTGGTATACATTTTCATTGATTTACGTTGAAAGGTAATGAATTGTTGATTAAGTTTATCATTTGTTTTGCCATAGAGATTATGTGGCTTTGAATGTTTTCTTATGTGAAGAGATTTGAATAGATTACTTTGTTTATCAAGGTTAATAAGGGTTTATTATTCGTACCAGAATTTGCTTTAAAACCCTTCGGCTAATATTTATAGCTTTATTTTGAATTGATATATATATATATATATATATATAAATTGTAGCTTAGCTGAGTATAGTCTTTAATACAGTTTTAGTGTATAAAATGTGGTCAATTGTGTATAACTTTTATCATAGTTTGAATGTATAAAATGTATTTGAATGTGTATAACTATTATCATAGTTTGAAGGTATAAAATGTGACCCGACTATGTGTTGCTTTATCATAGTTTGATTGTATAAGAGTAGTTTGACTGTGTTAAGTCCTTGTCATAGTTTGTTTGTATAAATATGGCCCAAATGTATTAATTTTTTATCACAATACATGTGTTTGTTTAGAGCCTCGACTGCACTAACCTTGTCATCTGTAAAAAGGGTTTAAATTGAACTCGACGGTATAAACTCTATCACAGTTGAGTGATTAAATATAGCCTCTGTTATAATGAATATGTCTTTGTTTATTACATGGAACCATGGCTCGAATAGAGTTTTATTTGTCATAGTTCAATACAGGAAACTATGAATTCAATTGAGTTAAATTGTTACAATTTCAATACCTAAACCATAGCCCTGACTATGTTATAGTTTTTTTAGTTTTTAATATGATGAAATTTGTGGTTCGATAGTGCTGGTTTTTATCACCATTCTCATATCAGAAATAATGGCTTGATAGTGTTGGGTTTGATGTTTTAGTAAGGATTTATATTTATATGAGACTAGCATTTATGTTTCTTTAACTGTTATTAGGTCTGGAAATTTTAATGAGAATTATTACTCGTTATGTATGACCATTTCAGGTCAGCATGTATCATATGATAATGATACTTCCCTCTTGACTTCATTGGGGATTTTTATAAATGTCAATGAGAGCCTCTATTAACATATAATAGTGGTAAATTGACTCTTTGTGCTCTCTATTTTTGGTTAACATTGATTTGACATAGATTTATATATGTATTTTGTTTGATATATTAGATGTCATTGAGATTATCACCAAATTCAACACAATTAATTATTTTGGTTTGATTCATTATGAATCATGGTGATAATTATTTATGAATATCATTGCCTTATAAAGGTTGGCATTCTATGATGCTTATAATGTCAAGTGCTAGAAATTTCATTGGGAAACATATTATATATTTATATTAAACGAATATATATATATATAGAAACAATTTATTTGTATAGGTATATACTACATACATGTGGAACACATACATATATATACAGGTATAAATAGACCTTTGTAACTCTTGAGAGAGAAGGACATATTTGTTTATAGAAACTTAGACATGCTCAAGAAGGAGCAGAGTATGTTTATGTTTATTCATAATTGATTGTATTTGCCATCTAAAGGAGATTAATTTATATCAGTAAGAGGAATTACATTAGAGATTTCTTACTTAGTTTTTAGTTGGCATATTATTGCTAGTCAGTTGTAGACTGATATGATTATTTGATACAAAAATGTTAATTTTAAAGAGCAAGATAATGTTCCTGTATTTGATTATTGATTACATAAGTTTCTGATATTATGAAAGATTGCTAGTTGGGCATCAAGTTGAGATTGCAAGTTATGCACAACAAAATTATTGATAATATCTATTTATCTGATTTATTAAATGTTCTACATTTTACTTGACTAGTTGAAATTGTAGTTAGGATGACTTCCAATTCATCTAGCCAAGCTTAGGATAGAAGTCAAATTGATTAAGTCGATATGATATTAATGAAAGTTTATTATATTATAGTATGTTTATAATATGATATAATGATAAAGGATAACCACTTTGAGATAGAAGTGTGTGAACATACGACACACATATCCGCTTAGGAATGCATATGAATTATTAAAACTTTGGCCAAAGTAATGCAAAATCACTGCTTGCATTATCGGTTCACAATGCCTTTCTTTTCTTTGCAAAATAATCAGACTAGTTATACTTAGCTAGAGGGATTCTAGAAGTTGTATAACTAATTGTTTGTAAATTGACATAATACTAGTTCTCAGAAGGCATGATGGATCTTATTGATTTCCTTAATCCACTTCCCTCATGAAGGGTAGGGCCACTTCCAGATGGAAGGTGTATGGGGGACCGTTGGTATGTGGTTGTGTTACATCCCTAATTTTATCTTGCTAATACTTTTTACTTTTACTTGGACATAAGTAAATCTATTATGATGTTTAGATTAATGTCGAGGAAAGACATAGATTATATCGAATGACATATATGGAATTATAGAAATGAATATTTTATTGTTGTTGATTTAATATTGCATTATGAGATTTGGTTTATTATTTGAGTAATGATGCACTAATCATAATTTGTTGGTTACAAGTTTGATACAGGATTACAGGTTTTCAGATGACTCTCAGAGAAAATAGAGAGAGTATCTTTCGAGGAGAGAGATATAGACCTCGGGTTACGAGTGATGATTTGCCAAAATGAGTATGAGTGTTTAACGAAAATGTGAACCAGTGTCATAAGAGGTAAGTCTTGTCTTGTCAGTTTACTTTTGAACCCAATCGACAGGTAGTCAATATCTTTCGAATCTATTCTAGTCAAGTCGTAGTGTGTCGTTATAGTCATTTGTAACATAAATGAAGTCGTCTGAGTAAGAATTATGACCATTTACGTTTGACGTAAAAGTTACGACGTCATTGTCATAAAATGGTGGTGTTATTATTATTAAGTCACTTAGTGTTTTTATTATCAACGTTTAACGTCAAATGATGATCTCGTCAAGTCGATGTGAAGTAATGTGTGATCGTGAAGGGGGGGATGAACTCAACCCTATCATGCTTTTACGTAAGTCATTCGTCACATTATTTTAATAATCCCTATTGATGCTATAAATTTGATCTTAAGCTAATATTACGTTATTATTATTATTAATTGGTTAGTATGCGGTAGTAAAGTGGGGTTTTAAGAAGATAACGACCTCCTTTTTTGTTGGAGCTTTCTTTCTTAACAAGATTAACAACATTGGATACCATGATGGAGATGTGGAGAGTTTGTTAAGTGTTTTTAATAAACACGAACCCCCCCTTATTCTGCATGCTCGTTAGTAAGCAATTAGAGGCTTTATTCTGGGAGATGTTCTCGGCCTCGAGGGAGCTCTTTTCAACCACTTATGAGTAGAATCATTAAAGGTCATTATTATTCTTGAGTCGGTGACCAGATAGAAATAAGAACGTGTAGGTCTTTTTGAGGATCATCGTAAACTCATCAGAGAAGTAGTGTCAAGCAACTTAAGTGAGGAAGTTTAAACCAACTTATAGTGATGACTTAATGATTATCTTGAGCCGTATATTTTTAGGTGTCAGCCTTTATGAGAAGGAGTGGTGTTTTATACCATCTTTTCCCCCTCTCATTACATGCTAAAGAATCCGTTTATAACCAATTTCTGGTAACATTGAATGCCTTAGGAGTTTATCATTATATCTTGAGGAGTGGGAATTTATTACCCACGAACCCCTTAAGCGTGCATGCGAAAGCAAAGAGTAAATTCAGGCATGTATTTTGAGATATTCATGGTTTAAGGGAAGTCTTATAATAACCTTTTTGAGTGGAGTTTTAAAAAAAAAAACAAGCATGAGAAAGGGAGCACGGGATGGCATAGGTAGAAAATAGAAAAGAGCATAAGGACCGAGGAGGATAATTGGATATGGTAAGCCTATAACACTATCATCCGGGACATTATACAGGGAGATTGTTAAGGGAAAATAGCATAACAATATCAGTAGTAAATGATGTGGAGGAATCAGATAGAAGAGAAGTATTTCTAGCATGGTAGTAAACCTTCTCAAGTTCCCCATACTATTCAACATTGCATAATAGAGGTAAGTATATTATTACATCAACCATGTTTCAATTTTCAAGACTGCGACTAAGTGTATATCAAGAGCCGAGTCTTATTTTCAGTTTTGGATTCAATTTAAAAATGAGTTCAATGGCTTTCTTCTTTATTAAAATTCTTCTCATATAAAACATAGGAGCGTAGCTTTTGTGAGAATAAATAGACTTCACTATAAACATTAACTGGGTGGTTTTATATATATATTATTTTGAACTTCGGTCGAATAAGTTGATACCACGTTAGTTGTTGATCCAGTATGATAGAGTTATGAGAATCGAACCACTGATAAAACTGAGATATTATGTGGTTTAAATTGTCTAACCAATATTGAGATATTGAAAATGTATTGGACAAGAAGTCTCTATGTATTACTCTTATAGTATAAATTTGGCGTAAGATATTGGATAATCGAGGTTTCTATTCAACCTTAATATGCTTATGCCGTAGAGATACTATGTAACACTAGTATTCTTATACACACATAGAGCATAGTATAAATAGTAAAACATAGACCCTTGATGCCATGGAGAAGAATTTACTCAGTATTATATTAGTATTTACATATTGTCGTATGAAGAGTTTATTTAAAAGAAATACTTGGACATGCTCATAATGATGAATTATATATGTCAATAAGTAGGCTCTTATGAATGAGAAGATAATGTCAAATAGAATATAGGCATACTCACTCTGGATAGATTTAGTTTGACAATGTAAAATAGTCTATCCTTAACTTTATTTGCTTTCTTACCATAGGGTTCAATGAGAAACAACTCTTTTATGTCAGAGAAGAACTTGCATGTCATAAGATACCTTGAGAGTAGTACTCTCATGCTCCTAGAACACTTTAGTTTTAAATGGTTATTAATATCATTAAGGGAATAATTTTCTCTAGGGATGTTCAAAATGAGCGAATTCCCTACATCAAACTAGGATAATTGCTATTGTTTAATTTTGACTCTATATAGATCAGTATGTTAAAAGAGAGAAGAACTTAAACATGAATTCAAGAGGATAGCAAACAAAAAAAAAAAGTCTCTCTCCCTCTCCATTCGAATCTAGTCAAAAGAAGACGAGGATAATCATTTACTTAAGACGTGGTTCTCTCTAGCATTAGAGAGTTTGTCTTTCCATTGTGATGGGATAGGTTAAATAAAACCCTAAGTTTAACCTAGAAGGGTTAAAGATTATTTGATAACATCTTTATGGTTATAACCTGTTTTAGTTATTTTGTGAGGGTAGACACTAAGTGGTCAAGAACCCTAAATAATAAATGCTCATTGAAAAGAGATTTGTTATTAGTCGATAATGTTTAACCTTAGGTAGAGAAACCTATTCATTTGATTACAAGTTGACTTATGATATGAGTCAAAAGCCTCGGGTTTTGCAAGTATGCAAGGTGTACTATTAATGGTTAGTCAACCATAAAGTCTTATTATACTTCTTGGTCACAACTTGTCTTAGCTATTACTTATAGATAAAGTTTGTCCTTGGTTTGATAACCTATTAGATTGTTTACAAATCAACTTAAGTTTAAATAAGTGTCGATAAGTCAAGGAACCTAGGTAATGCAAGGATGCAAAGGGATATCTTTGCACAAAAGTAAATCCATGAGATCTATGGAACAAAAATAGTGTTTGAAACCTGTCTAAGTCGAGAATACTAGAATATTGAAGCTGTTAAGACTATATAAGTTGACCAAGTCAAATTGTAGGAATATGATAGTATTCAAGTCAAGTTGGGCTGGGTGAACATAACGACTACGTTCATTGTGAACATATATTCATATTGAATCTTTGGCCAAAGTAATGCATTCATTTTCTGCATGCATTGTCAATTCACTGTATCTGGATTGCATAACCTATCATAAATCATACTTAGCTAGAGGGTATCTAGGGTTGTATGGTTGATAGAGTTGTGTAGGATACAACACTATGTACTCGGGAAGGCAAACCACTGGTCACCTTTGGTCTATATTCCTCGTGAAGGGTAGGGCCACTTCCTATGTGGAAGATGTGTGGGAGACTGCCGATCTGTGGATGGAGTTAAATCACTGGGAAGATACTCTCTCTCTTTCTCCAACAGAAAACATGCCAAGGCTTGCGATAAAGATGTTAGACTTCTGGATGCAATATATCTTTGAGACTTGTATTTAATGAGACTATGTAAAACATTATCTAATGCAGATATTTGTAATTGATTTACTTTTGTAAACATTATATTTGAGAAAAACAATATGGTTTATTGTATTTTGTAATGAGAAATCTTGTAATTGTAGTTACTTGATTATATGTTGAATAAAAGAAAAAAAAAATCTCTATCTCATTTTTACCTTGTTAAATTACTTTATAGTAAATTTTCTAGTTTTACTATGTTTTTAGAACATGGATGTTATAGGTTGGAGGTAAAGCACTCAGGTGATGCTCTCCTTCTTGCAGTTGAAGATGCCGAAGACTTGGTTACTTAGAGTTATCATTCATATTCTAGTGGAATTAAATGTATCATTATTATTTTTGGCAAAATTGTAATCACAACATCAAGATGATGATGCAAGCATGTATTATGTATTTGAGAGAATGTTAGTTTATTCATTCTTATATATGTTTCGTGAAAAAGAAAAAAAATAATATTTGATTCACATTGTTGTAAAAATGTTTTACATGATTTTTATTTTCAAAAAAAATTGTATGAGGTTTTGTGTTAGAAAATTTTAGTATGTTTTGATATAATGGACAGACGTTCATTACACAAGTGCTCGAACTAGGGTTAGGGGTTGTTGATGAATTCACCAAAAGATGATCCAAATTGAAGTTTCCCAATTTATATAGAGGTTGAAGGCCTAGTGTGGGCCCACACGTACAAAGAGATGTATGAAAGTTTCTCACCATTTGATCACATTCAAATTTGGGCCCATCAAGCTAACAAGATCCACCTAATACATCCTCTCCAACTCTATTTCTTCTTGATCTCGTCTCTATTAGTTGCATAATTTAAGATAACATTTCTATTACATGCACTTGAGTCGGTCCTCGCTCTTTACCTTGCCAATTTTGGACAAGTGACAAGAGTGCACAACAAAGGTAGTATCTCTTTAACCTTACATTGATGATGAGTATTATTTGATGAGACTAGAAATGTCTCATCTAAATTCATCTCTATTTTCTCTTAAAATTAGCATTAAAAGTGGATTTAAATGTAGTTTTACGAACTATTAGCTTATTTAAAATAGAATACAGATATATATTAGTTTGTTTCTTAGAAGTCCATTGCAATTTAATTGCTAACATTTTCTAATGTTTATTGAAAAATATAGAATGCAATATGTTTAAAAATGATGTAGAATAAGTCTCGAAGTATTTAGCCTCTTTCAGCCAACTTTGAAGCATTCTAAAATCACTTCTGAAGCCAACTTCGAAAGTATTCCAACTTGATTTTAGCCAAAGGTGTTTTCAACTCATTTGGTTTAAAACCATGGATTTGATTCTCTCAAACTTTTATTTTTTAAAAAGTTGAAGATAATTTATTTTGGGAAAATAATAAAAGTAGTAAAAATAAAACCTTTTTCCCTTAAAAAGATATGGATGTGTTGTCACTTTGTAATGAGGGAATAAAAGATGTTGTTCCTTTAGAATAGGATTAGTAGAGAGAATAAAGGAACTTGTTTCCTATATAGAGAGAATAAAGGAATTTGTTTCCTTTAACATAGGAGTAGGAAATATAGGTGTAGAGAATAAAGGGAGTTGTTCCTTTATCATAGAAATGTGAAAGGCAAGTGTATTTATGCTTTCCACTAGTTTAGGGAGTTGGGTGAATATCTTCAATGTATAAATAAACCTCTCAACTCTAAAGAAATGAGATTTTTTATTTTGGCAAAATTTTAGAATAAGAGAGCTACAACAATTTTAGAAATACATTTGTAATATTTTGTTGAAGAAATAAGATATATGGAGCATTGAGCACAAAGTTGGGTGAATGATCTTGGTCCAATTCCAAGGGAGGAGCACGCTGCTCATCCCGAGGAAGAGGATAACATTTGGTACTTATTTGGTTGTTTGTATTATTTTAGTTTTATGCATTCCTATTTATTTTAAATGTATTAAATTAGATTTTAGTGCAAGAGCTATTTTATTTATGTATTTTTAATTCATAGCAACATGTTTTAATTTTATAGTTTTAATTTATGCAAGTGTGTTTAAATTTTGCATATGCGATTTCATTAGATTAATTTAATTTTTTTCTATTTTTATTAGAAAGAACTGTTTGCCAAAAAATTGTAAGTTCCTAATGCATACAGCCTTTGGACTCCACCCCTGATTGATAAATTAAATGAAGAGAATTACAATGATCCTTGTCATTTTTGTCGTCGTTTCCAAGGACCATGGTATTATTAGGAACTTTATTCTCAAATGTGTTTCTTAGATTTAATTTCCTTCACTCCGTAAAAGCATAAAAAAATGAATTATTTTGTGACAGCAGATAATTTATTTATTTTTGTATAAGGAGCAGTAGAATAATTTTCAATTCAGTATGCAATAGTTTAACTTTCTTTTTTCTGTAATTTCAATTTAGCATAAGAATTTCAAATTGTAGATTAGTTTCAATTTAGCATAAGCATTTCAAATTGTAGATTAGTTTTAATTTAGCATAGGCATTTCAATTCATAGATTAATTTCAATTCAATTTGTGTTTGTAATTTTTTAAAAAAAATTATTTGGTAACAAGAAGTAATCTTTTCTTTATGTCACAAAGAGTAGAATGAATCAATAGATTAGATAGTTTTTATAAGCAAACAGTTCAATAGATGTTTTTCTTTTTATGTCAAAAATTTATTTAAAAAAAATGTATGAATAAACTCGGGGAATCTAAAAGATTTTTATCTACCAACACCCCCCCCCCCACCCCACCAAAAAAAAAAAAAATAGTAAATGACAAAAAAAAAATGAAAACCTAATTGTAAATTTTCATCTCTTTTAAAAATTTGATCAGGAAGCTCAAATATTTTTGTTGCATTTCAGAAAAGAAAAAAAATTGTCAAGTTTAGAAAAAAATTGTTTGTTTGGTTGAATATTGGAAGGAGAAAAACTTCAAATTTTTCAACCCTGTTTATATGGGAGATAGCTCTCTAAGTCTAGATTCAGATCCAAGTGGAATCGTTTCATTTCAATATCAAACGAAAATGTTATCCCTAAAACAGTGATTGCTAGTCAAAACTGTAAAAAAAATGTTGTAAACATGACTATTTTTTGCCAAATTTGACATAGTAAATAAACTTTTTTGAAAAATATGTTTATAGTGATGATAGGCCTATGAATCTAGTTTCTAAAACATTTTGAATCATTTGATTTTGATATTGTATGAAAAAACTAGAGCAAAAATACTATCTACTGGTCTATCTTACTATTTAGAAAAAAAAAAGGAAAAAAGGGCAAACCAATGATTATTGTTTTTCAAATGTGTATTTATTGCATATTACATTGAGGATTTCTAAATAATAATCTCTTTCTTGCATGTGTCTCATTAGTTTCTACTTTCCATCCAATGCATTTATTCGTTATGACATATTATTATTATGATTTTGGATGGTGCAAAGTTACTAATATTTTTGCAAGAGCAACAAAAAGAAGTTAAATTCAGATTCATGCATGCTAATAGGGATGTAATCAATACTCCAGAACTCAAGTTTTGTTAAGTATGTCTAGAGCTCACATTTTGTCTTACATCTCCAGAAGTTCAACATATGTTTCATAGTTTTTGAAACTACTTTCTATAGTTGCCTTCCGGAGCTACATTTTCATAGTTTACGAAGCTATCTTTCCATAGTTGTCTCCTAGAACTATTTTGGAGCTGCCTTTTGTAGCTGATTTTTGAAGCCATTCTCAAGAGCAACTCTGCAGAGTTACTCTAAAACTTTGTTATTGTTTGTTCCAAAAGCATCATTTCAATGATGCTCCAGAACTTTGTTGTTGTTTGTTCCAAAAGCATCCTTTCAACGATACTCCAGAACTTTGTTGTTGTTTGTTCCAAAATCATCCTTCCAACGATGCTCTGAAACTTTGTTGTTTTTTGTCCCAAAAGCATCCTTTCAACGATGCTCTGGAACTTTGTTGTTGTTTGTTCCAAAAACATCCTTTTAACGATGCTCTGGAACTTTGTTGAAGTTTGTTCCAAAAATATCCTTTCAATGATGCTCCAGAACTTTGTTGTTGTTCATTCCAAAAGCATCCTTTCAACGATGCTTCAGAATATTTGTTTGTTGTTGTAGAGTTGTTATGTCCTTCCATATATGTCCACTATTTTGGTGTTTTTTTGTCCACTGTTCTAAAGTTGTCCACTGTTTCGGAGGTCCAAAGCTGAATCTTCTAAAGTTTTTCTAGCTTTTGAGAACTAAACTTCTAAAGATTTTCTGAATTAGAAATTAGAATCAAATGGCATGAAGAAAGCAAGGATAACTTTAAAATATGACCAAGGTATATTCTAGTATTTTATTCTTAAATATAGCTATTAGTTTTTTAATTACAGATAAATCCACTTTTAGGAAAGCTAATTAAAAACATAAACTACCTGCACCGATTCACTTGTTGTAGCTAAGAGATTTTCAACAAAGGCGTTTTCTGAAGAAAAAAAATTGAAGTGAGAATATAACGGCATAGAAAGAATCTAAATGCATAAAGGGAGTTGATGAAAAAAAAAGTTCTCATACCCTGTCAATCTTTGTTGTTGTCATGATGGTACAAGCTATTTGTAGAAAGAACTACTCGCACATATTATGGAATCTCATCAAAAGATTTATGGGTTTTATTTTCCTCTATCTCAGCTTTCTAGAACATATTAAATTTTAAAATTTCATTGGGAAACATGAAGGTTATGGCCATTCATGTCTGACGATTTTTTTTTTTTAAATCAGCTGAAGAAAGTAAATATGGAAAAGAGAGAAATTTTGTAAGAACAAATAAATTGATAAAGCTTCAATGAGTCTTATCATGGATGAATGTCATAAAATAATCAATGTATACTTTCAAAGATGAAGGGAAAGAAAAAAAAAAAAGAGAAGAGAAACTAATTGAAAGATATAAGGGTCATCAATTATGAAAAAAAAAGAGCAGTTGTAGTGCCCCTCAACTTGTTGTCTATCAGATTGATGTTTGCTCAGTAGTAGTAGACATTATGACAGTATCTTAGATTGTTTGATGATGGATTCCTTGTTATTTTGTTAATTCATTATGGACCTAATCGTTATGATAATAGTTGTTGCTATTGGATTCTGTTATTTTATGCCTTACAACTTGATTAATATATTAGATGATATAGATGCTTTGATGTTATTTGCTGTATTTGATTATGAGATAATTGATTGTTTTATGTTGTCGATAAGTAACCAGAAATCTTGTTCAAAATAGTTAATTGTTTATACACGAACGTGAATGGAACAATGTCGTATTACTCGCACTCGAGTACCCTACCCCACTGCAATTTCTTTTCACAAAATGACTGCATCTGGATATATATCTTGTTATGTTTAACCGTGCATTTGATGTAGGATGCAGGTACTAGGCACTGACTCCACCTGATTTACCAGGTTTGAGCGTGCCTTCGCCAATGGAATAGTTGTTTGGAGTTAACGTGAGGTCCCTTGTTAGTGTTGTCTGGTTGTCAGTTTACCCTTGTGGTCATTGTCTGTCGTTTGATCATGACTTGCAGACAGGTAATGTTACATCTTGAAGTCTAACTAGGTCAGAAGGGGTCTAAGTGTGTAAGGTAGTGTTGTGCATTAAATAGAATCATTATACGGAAAAATATAAATGTCGATAATTGAGTATAATTGTTGTAAATAAATTATAGTTCTATGGGAAGTAAATTTGTTAAATAAAGTTGTAAGAAATTTTGTATTGTTTAATATAATAATTATCTACAATGAATATTTAAATAAATAAATTAATTGTAAGTCATGTTGTAATTCGTGATTTACAATTTAATTGATAAAATAAATTAAAATAGAGTTGTAAATTTATAGATTGATGTAATGTTACAATTTTATTAATAAAAATATAGTTGGTTGGTTATAAAAAGAATAAATTTGGTTGGAATCATATATTTATATTAATAAAAATCATAAATTTTAATAAAAATTAACTTGTTGGGATCATTAAAAGAATAAAAAAATTATATTTGAAGGATGGGGATGCATAGGATCACGTGTCGCATCCCTACAAGGTGGAAGGGTTTGTTTTATAAAAAGGAGATTGCAGAGAGAAGGGGGGGGAAAGAAGAAGGTTGGAGAGCTAGAGGATTGGAGCTTAGAACAGTATTCTACTCATAACAAGCCAAGCGAAAGTAAACCAGGTTCAATAAAATTTATCTCTGCTCCTTTGTGAATTTTCCTGTCAACTGAATTTTTGAGTCGTTGTGTATGAAGTAAAACTAATTTGAGCATACCCTGAAATCATGTCAATTACATTTGTTTGTTTGTTTCTAAAGCCTTTTTTATTAAATCCGTTTTGTGTATATCTTGCAAACAATTTCCCTTATTACCCAGATCTGGTTTCTTGAGGTGATTTGTTAAACCGTTCTCAGATCAAGATTTTACACCAGACAATTGCATTTGCTAAAACAATTTTAATCCATTTCATGCGTCTTTCTGCAATCATTGCATTTCAAAAGATCTCATCTCTGAGACGATTTAGCAAACAGTCCATAGGCATTGCTTTTATTTTCCCATTTTGCATTCATATCTACCTATGCAATTACCACGACCATATCTGTCGGATTCCCCTATTATGTATGCCATGTTGGATGTCATACCTATTTCAATCTGCATTTGCTTTTAAATCTGCAATTGCCTTTGCCTGAACATTATCTGGAACCTTTTCTATAGATCCTTCTTGTGCATTTTCTGCAAGTATTGAATTCCAAGAGTTTTTCTGAGGCATCCCAATCAATATTTCCCTTGCATCGTTATCCATATCGTGTATATTTTCTAAGAGTCTTCAATGAAATGTAGTAGACATCTCCCGTATTCTATTCAAAATCTCTCATTAGGTATTGGCAATGAAAGATATTGGGCAAGAGTTGTGGATTCCAACCACTTATCTAACCATTGTATTTGATTGAAAGTGTTTAAAGCCATTTCAACGAATTCACTTTACGTTGCTCTTACAATCCCTGAGACACATTTATTCTATGCTTCCACCTTTTTCACTCATTTTCAACCAATATACTTGCGTTTACAATATCTGGCAAGAACCCCTATTTTATTATGCTTTCGAGGGATGTTTTAAATTTACTCCAAAGCTCCCATTTTGGGTGCAGACTGGCCAGATGTTGACAAGAGTTACAATCTGGGTTTTGTTGCTATAAATACTCCTAAGCCTTAATTAATTTGTGATCTATAGTCACCGAGAAAACTCATCTATACAACCAGCATCGACTAGTATCTTAATGACATTGGTTGGGGTTAACCACCAGATGGATAGCGCGGCCAAGAAGGGCGACTTGCACACATAATGATCCACTGTTAAATGTAAGGCAAAAGGGTTCGAATATGATTGAAGTATGAACAATTTCAATGCACCAAACCTGCGCGGCAGCAAGCGCTAGAATAGGAGCAAGGATTTCATTGATCTGAGGCGTCTATTTGTCAAGATTGCCTTCACCGCAGTTTTTATTCTATCTGATGTTTGTTCTAGTTTCCTATACATATCAGGCGCCAATGTTTATAGATTTAGTAGAAGTTCTTATAACTGAAGAACAATAAGTTGTTTTAACTATTTGATTTGAAAACTTATTAAGCTGCCTCCCTTATAATTTGCTCGTTTGATGGACAATGACATGTACAATTAAAAAAGACTGAAATTACTTTGGCGTGCATGGCTTAAGCCGACATTAAAGAGGGGTTTCCCTTGTTTGAAAGATTTGCAAAATCCTCATAACAAATTCATATTTTTTCAGCCTACAATCATTGCATTCCATGAGATGACATCTCGTTGAGGCATTCTCTCAGATAGTTTTACGTGCCTTGTCTATGCATTCCCATTTTGTATATATGTTCACCAGTATTGCTGCAACTACAAAATCTGATACATTCATTTAACCTAATTTCAACTCTTGCCTCCAGTGTTGGCTGTGGAATTTTACACAATCTCAACAAATGGGAATTAGCTTTTAAACTCTTGCCCTGAGGATTGTCCACTTAAAACGTCTTATTCATTGAAATTTTAGGGTAAGATAGATAAAATGACGCTGCAGGCATGTAACACAGTAATGAGTATAATGTAAAATCTTTATGGATTATTTTTCATTTTTGGTTGAATAGCTCAAGTAAAATGTTTAAAAATTAGATTTGTTAGCTAATAAAATTTCCAACTCTACTACAGAAAATTATTACATTTGATACAAAATTCATGTAGTAATATTAAATGCTGAGAGAATGAAATTATTTGCTATCCAATGATCCAAAGTATATTATTATTATTATGTCTAAAGTAATAGTTGATTGTTTAAAAGCCAAATAAAATTGGGAATTTATAATAATGTTGTCATTGTTTATTTGATTAAAAGAAAATCACTGTGACTATATATTAATGGTTAATGAAATTTAATTTAAATTGACATCGGTTTTAATATGATTTCTTCATTTTGTTAAGATGAAATTTAGATTAATGGGTTAAGGATTAGGTATATAATTATTGTATTGGAAATTTGATTTAAGGGTATTAGATAATTAGTTTGGTGTGAATTGAAATTGTATGAAATGGTCAAAGCGTAAGTTGTCAAGGGTTCATTTCTAGAGGCCAAGGTTGTTGTGTTTTGACTTCATGTAATGTGTTGATAAGTGTCTTGAGTTAATGAAGTTATGTCGCATTTTGTTATGTATAAGGAATTTGGTTATGGTGTTGTGAAAGAATGTAAATATTCTAAATGCATCATGATGTGTAGAAAGGCTCTTCATGGATGTTATGAATTATTTATTTGTTTGGGATGTTGTGTTGGATTAGACAATGGGGAGAAATCGGTATCCGTGAAGAAGAATTTTTCTTATGAGTTACTTCATTTGGAAGCAATGGAAAATGTATTGAGAGTATGTCCTTGTAATTAAGTTGATATGCAAGATGGTGAATGCCTTGCATTGTTACATATACATGTTCATATCAGGATAATTGTTATGCAAGATGGTTAATGCCTTGCATGGTTCATGTGTCATCGTTGTCATGATGATGTTTGTTGTGTTTGTTGAGTAGGGTCTTCTAGATGCAGGTAGGGGAGTGGCTCTCAATGGGGGCCGGAGCCCAAAAGTGGCGTCTAGGACAACCCATGTGGGAGTTTGATAACTCAGTGATAACCTAAATAATGAATTAGGGGGTTGGGTAGTTAAGCACACTAAACAAGATAAGTGGATGCCTCACTCATGGCTCAAGTGCTCATTTAGGCTTGAGATGAGATGAGAAGGCCTGGAATGGCAAGATCAACTACCTTGTCCTCATGAAAGGTATGTTGATTCCGCATGAGCATTGTATGGGGGCCGGGAGTCGGGAGAGGTTGCCAGGACAACCCAAGATGGGGACCGGGGCCTAGGAAGGCTTACCAGGACAACCCATGACAAGCCATGTGATGACACTCCTCCCTACTGCAGCCTAGCATTCCCTAGTTGTACTCTCCCCATTCGTTATGTGTTGCCTCTGGAAGTTGTGTTGTGTTGTTTATGTTATTTGTCACTTGTTGTATTGGAGTTTGGTCATCCTTTGTTCATGTTAGTCTTTGTCTACCTGACTGTTATTGTTTGGGACCTCATGTTAACTCCTAGCTCAGGAGGTGGACCTTAGGGTTCCACATGGTCGGGTGGAAGAGCTTTCTTATCCATTGGTTATTCCTTGTCGAAGTTCATGTGAGAAGAGGATATAGCTTGTGTATTAGACATCAGATCTTGTACCTATTTATGGAGAGAGTTATTATGTTCATATACTGGCTTGTGTATCAGATGATTCATTATGTATTCATATGTATTTAGAAGATGATAATGTAATAATGTAATGTTGTATTCATATGTAAGGAGAAGTTGTAACTATGTACTAGATCCTGATGATTACTTATCTGATGTTATGGAGATGTAAATGTTTATTGATTTAATGCAATAGGTTTAGAATGATCTACTGATGTTAATTCATGATGTGTGTTAGATTATGTTAATTGTTTTGTCAAGTAACGCAACCATGAAATCTTAGAGGACAAGCGTTAGTTCAAATGATGTGTTTAGATATGTTAACATTACTTTGTTACTTTATTCATTTAAAAAAAAAATATTCTGGTTTGCATAGCATAGATGTATTGTTCTCTAAGGTGTTCATTACGGGGCGTTACAGCAGTAGCTTGTAGGAGGACCTGCAAGAATTTAGGTGTGGGGGAGATGATGAGACTAGAAATGTCTCATCTAAATTCATCTCTATTTTCTCTTAAAATTAGCATTAAAAGTAGTTTTAAATGTAGTTTTATGAACTATTAGCTTATTTAAAATAAAATATAGATATATATTGGTTTGTTTCTTAGAAGTCTATTGCAATTTAATTGCTAACATTTTCTAATGTTTATTGAAAAAAATAGAATGCAATATGTTTAAAAATGATGCAGAATTAGTCTCGAAGTATTCCAGCCTCTTTCAACCAACTTTGAAACATTCTAAAATCACTTTTGGAGCCAACTTCGAAAGTATTCCAACTTGATTTTAGCCAAAGGTGTTTTCAACTCATTTAGTTTAAAACCATGGATTTGATTCTCTCAACCTTTTATTTTCTAAAAAGTTGAAGATAAATTGTTTTGGGAAAATAATAAAAGTAGCAAAAATAATATCTTTTTGTTGAACTGCACCGGACAACTGAAAGGGGGGGTGAATCAATTGTCCTAAAAATTTTAACCAAATATGATCAACTTATCAATTACTTATATTTAGATATAACCATGAAAGCATCAAATGAGAAGCTCAACACAAAAGCATGAACAACACAGGAGACACTAGATTTTTACCTAGAAAACCCTAAAATGGAAAAACCACGGTGGGTGTTAGCCCACAGAAATATATAAGTTATATCAATATCGAAAAATAGAGGCTCATTGCAAAGAAAGGCTCACTACCTATGGAGGGCTCACTGCCAAAGGAAGGCTCACTGCCAAAAGGAGGCTCACTACCAAAAGGTTGAACTGAGATAACAACATCTACTCCATGCCAAGGTTCAGTTCCATTGAAGCACAAAACATCTCTGCTCTACTCCGCTACCTTACTTCACTTTATCTTCGCATCTTCACACTTGGATACATTTTCATGACTCAATTACAAGTATTTATACACTACATCAACCTTGGAATGATCATCAAGGTTGGCATTACAATCATCAACCGTTATAACAATCTCCAAGGTCGGCATTACAAACATACATAAAATAGGTCTGGACCTAATACAAATTTAGCTAAGGAAAAGATGTAAGAATGTGTGTGGATCACGCCACGCCTTAGCTGGGAATCAAACACAATCTTTCATGCTATAACACGTTATCACAATCTTCAATGCATCTCTGTAGATGATGAATTCAACTAGGTCAACCAAGACTGATGTTAACACAAGTATTCTCAAGAACATGCTTCATGCACGATCTGAATTCCACCTTGCAGACCAATCAGAATGTAGGAGCATGATCAAGAGACATCCACAAGCACATTGTAATTGCCAGGAACAACCACATGATCTCTAACAACTTAATCAATAAGATTCTTCAAACTAGAGCACAAGAACAACACTTTCAACCACTGTCATGAGTAAGAGATATCTTACAGACCACCAAATCATGAACCATTACACTTGAAGGCATTTAACATCATCACAGACTTACTTCCAGAACCACAGACCAAAATACTTCAAAGCAGAGGAATGTGGAGCAAAACACTTTCTCCCTGTCACCACCAAACACACAAAAAAAAGCTATTTTCACTCTGGTGAACACAACTCACTCAATTCTTCATACCGGAGGCTCAAACTCAAAATATAACATATTCAAACAGGCTTCTAAATAACTTCCAATCCACATGTAAAGATATTTATTCTACAGGAAATGCAGAGCATTCTTCTGGACTATTCTTCTACATGTAATCCACTGTTTCTATTGCAACACATTGTTATCACCGGAGGGGCTAATTTTCTCAATATCCCCAACAAAGTAAGAGCACAGTTGACACCAATGACAACATAGATATGTTGACATCAATGACAACACTGATTAGGCACATACTTGCAACACTTTTTCCCTTAAAAGGATATGGATGTGTTGTCACTTTGTAATGAGGGAATAAAAGATGTTCCTTTAGAATAGGATTAGTGAAGAGAATAAAGGAATTTGTTTCCTTTAGCATAGGAGTAGGAGAGATAGGTGTAGGGGATAAAGGGAGTTGTTCCTTTATCATAGGAATGTGAAAGACAAGTGTACTTATGCTTTCCACTAGTTTAGGGAGTTGGGTGAAGATCTTCAATGTATAAATAAACCTCTCAACTCTAAAGAAAGAAAAGTTTTTATTTTGGCAAATTTTTAGAATAAGAGAGCTACTACAATTTTAGAAATAAATTTGTAATATTTTGTTGAAGAAATAAGATATATGGAGCATTGAGCACAAAGTTGGGTGAATGATCTTGGTCCAATTCCAAAGGAGGAGCAAGCTGCTCATCCCGAGGAAGAGGACAACATTTGGTACTTATTTGATTGTTTGTATTATTTTAGTTTTATGCATTCCTATTTATTTTAAATGTATTAAATTAGATTTTAGTGCAAGAGCTATTTTATTTCTGTATTTTTAATTCATGGAAACATGTTTTAATTTTATAGTTTTAATTTATGCAAGTGTGTTTAAATTTTGCATATGTGATTTCATTATATTAATTTAATTTTTTTCTGTTTTTATTAGAAAGAATTGTTTGCCAAAAAATTTGTAAGTTTTTAATGCATACAACCTTTGGACACCACCCTGGATTGATAAATTAAATGAAGAGTATTACAATGATCCTCGTCACTATTGTCAATCTTAGCATGTCATGTTTTAGAGATTACCACATAGTATGCATGATCTTCATTTTCTATTCTGTAGGTCCAAATGTGGATAATGACATAAGTAAATATAAGTAAGTGTGCTTCCCACATGCTTATTTTTGGAATTGACACCTACCTCCATGTAGACTATTGTACTTGAGGGGGCAAATATGTAAGTGCCTAAAATTGTAAAGGCATACATGATAGTGCGATGATGATCTGGCAATTCAACGCATGACCCCCATGGCATAAATAAACTCTCTTAGCCATTCCAACTTTGGTGGAGGCATTTGCTTAGCCCTTAGGACCCTCCCTTGCATCTGTCTTAGCCTCTCAAACCTTTTGCCTTGCATTTGTACACTCACTTTTACCAAAAAATACTTTTTGACACTTCGATCAGTAGGTCACCTAAGCTTTCTTATGGTCATTCTAAGGGTTTCCCAAGCATCCCAGGGGTCACTTGGGTGACCTACCCTAAAAAATAGGCAACCCCATTGGTTAAAGGGGCAACCTCAACATTATAGATTGATGTGTGAGAACTCTCAATTCTAGTTATTTCTCCATCGCTTTAGATTCTAATTGTAGGTCTAATTAAGTCTTAATTCTACTTACCACCCATAGCTCCTAAGCTCTCCCCCCAAATAATGATTTTGATTGCTAGTACTCTCCCCCAATCACATGTTTTATTAGATTTCCTAGCCTATTTAAGCAACTCCATTCCCATTCCCAAATGATCTTTGGTTTGTAATCTTTACAAGACTTTTGTGTGAGTTTGATTCAGTTACCCCTCTACCTTAGTTGCTTGAGTAGAATAGAGAGTTGATTCTAAGGCATCTAGCCAATTTCCCATAGAGCATCCGCAATCCCTAGAATCCTCAATGGCTCTTTCTTCTTGAATATTTAAAGCTTCCACTATCATAACACTCTGCTAATTATTTCTTAAGCTTAGTTCCTTGTCCCTTACCCTTCTTCCATCAATTAGAGCACCCTGGGTTGGAGAGAAGAGGAGAATATAGAAGTTGAGCCTCTGAGGACTGATACGTGCCATAGCTTCACCAAGCATCTATCTACTAAACTTACAAGTATGAGGTGCGAATTTGTTTATTGCTTTCAACTCATAGTTTAATTTGCTCTTAAAAGTGTTAGATTAGGATTTGCAAGGAGATTAATTAGCTTAAATCTTGCCCAAATTGGTGACATTTTGTCACCATATTATAGATTAGAATAGCTAGAATTTATTTATTATTGTAATTAGATAGCTTAAATTAGATTAGCTTTAGATTAAATTTAAAAATGATCTCGGGAAGCCCTCAATAACAACATGAGCTAACAACTTCAAAAAGCCCTTGATAACAACACAAGGAATTCAACACATTAAAAGCAACCAAAATAAAAAAAATCAAAACATTATCTTAAACTTCATTTAGAATCATTTAAATTCATTCTACAATAGTTAGTTAAATAACATTTCAATTTGGGGAAAAATACAAAAAAGATAGAATAGGTGTTTATTTCCTGCATTTAGATTAAGGAATTTAGTTAATGCATCTTCACTCTAGAAAACATCAAGATCAAAAACCCTTGATAACAACACAAGGAACTCAACAAATTTAATAAAACAAGCATGATCCCAAACATGCAACAAGTGTCCACAACAAGGCATACCTCTTCCTTCTCTCTCCCATTGTCAAACTCATTTGTCCTAGGGTTAGAGAGGATTGGCTAAAGTTCATCTTAAATGATTTTAGATCTGTTCAACCTAATCAAGAAGCATTTAATGTAGAACAAGTTTAGGATAAAGTTGCTATCTTGCAACAAATCCAATAGGAAAAGAACAGAGATGTGCAAGAGAACCAACCCTCCTGCAAGAATTGATTGAGTTGAAGAACTATCATCTCAAAACTTTTCACGCCCATGCTCAATAGGAGCTAAACTTGATCCAAGCTAACAACACACGTAACCATAAAATAATGGTCATAACTACACCTCTTCAGAGGTTTTCCAAGTAACATCTACACATCCCAACTCCAACTCCATGCCTCAACATAGTTGTTTTCCATCAAGCACTCCTTCCTCATGAAGTGAGTGATCAAGTTGGTGCAACACCCATCCCATGCATTAGTATCATCGAAACTCATTAAACTCTCCTTCCTCATGAAGAGGGAAATATATTGGATGCTCCTTCACTCCATCAACTTTTGGCATGTGAACAATAATGATCTAACCTCACGCCAGTTGCATGAGTGCAACACATGTGCTGACTCATATTCAACACATATACATTTGTGGCAAGTAGATTTGGAACAACACAAAGTTGGTCCACTATTTTCTATGTTTCAACTTCCATTAAGCATAATAGAGAAGATTTGGAATGTGCATAGACCCAATGATAAAGTGTTGGTGGTGTGTGTAAAACATGGTGATCACAATGGCAAAACCCTAGGGGGAGAAAGTACAAACAAGTGGTGTGCGATGTCGTGGAGACAAAAGGAGATGAAAATGATCACAAAGAGAGATATAAGAGAGGGAAATGTGGCAGATGTTTTAGATTTGTTTGGAAGGACAATGGGAAGGGTTTCAGATTGGAGGTTTATGTATGATAAAGGGACTTAGCTTCTAATGGATCTCTAATGGGAACATGGATAAATGGAAGAAGGGAAAGAAAATCACAAGGGGTCTATAGCTTGACGGCTCAAGGGGGCTTCACAAAACTCAAAATTTCAATTTTCAACTTGTTTCCCTACTTCTCTAATGAAATTTTGCAAGTCATTTGCATGGTGGAAGAGGAAAGTGGTAGTAAGTTTCCTTAATGATGTCTTCTTAGTGAGTTGAATGGGAAAAGGTTTAAATAAGCATATACCAAGTTTCTAGGAAAGTCACCATTGACCATGTAGTAAGGTTTAAGGCACATAGAGATGGATAAAATTGCTTTTTGAAATTTAATTGAGGACAATAGCACCCACTTGGTGTAGGTCTAGATACTAGTGCCTAACCAATATAGGTGTTTTTGCATAGTCAAGATTCCAAATTTTTAGGGTTGATAGGTGAGAGATTTCTAAGGTTGGGACCACTTGCATTGTCCTTCTTTCATTAGTGAAATGACCAAAATTAGGTGAAATGGTCCTAAAAATACACTAAGGGAGTGGACACCAAAATGAGAGTAGAAACATAAGGTGGCAATAGGAAAGCAAGCAATCTCTAACCTTACAAGTAGTCAACAATCCCTTATCTTTGAAGTTCATCGTTAGGGATTTGGTAACACATATTGGCATGCAAGGATTATAATATAATAATATAATCATGTACATGCTCATTGGATTCTTGTTTACAATCAAACAAATGTGAAATAATAACCTTCAATCCAAAATCCAAACTAAAGTGGCTCACAAAAGCACTAGACAAGTCTGAAAAAGAATGTATAGATCCTTGTGGAAGTTAATATAACCATTTGATAACATAATATTTCAAATTCCATGGGAAGAGCTTAGCCAATAACTTATCATTATATACAAAATCCAAACATGTAGAATTGAAGGATCTCAAATGTGTCATGGTATTTTCTTTACTATTATACATCTCAAATTGAGGAGCCAAAAATCTAACTAGAAATGGACAAGTCAAAATATCAAAAGTAAGTGGGTTGTGTTTGATTACATTAAAGATATATGCATTTGGTTTCCACTAGGTGAACCATCAACTTTACTTTCCATATTATCAAGCATTTGAAGAAGTGTGTTTGTAAGCACTAAAAATGCGCATGAGCTTCCACGAGGACCCTATGATGTATAATCCCAATCGTGTACACAAAAGTGTGAATATACCATCCTCTCAATAGTGCTTCTCTCAGTGACATGTTGACATCAATTTCTCGCTCCATCGATTCTTCTCAATCCTAACTTTTCTTCACTTTTGCCCTTATCGACCATTCTTCTTCTACATTTTTGACCTTGCCTACATACCAAATTTTCATCTTAGTGAGCTAATTTCACCTTTCACATGTTCATTTCATCTCACTCCACCCCGTAGAGGCCTTAAAATGACCTCCTAGACTAAACCCATCTTTTAGACTTGACTTAACTTTTGTCAATTCCAGATCCCCAACTAAATTATTTCTAGATCTCCACTTGGCAACCCTATTGGTGAAAGTGGAGAACTTGTTTAACTCATCTAATTGTCTTAGCTTCAGTAATAAATGGCTTCCTTTTCCCTTCAAGACCCCTCTCCAACTCCTAATTTTCACCAAACCCCTTGCTCTGTGGGTCACCACTTGGTGACTGACCTGGTGAAACTGGCGACCTAGTGGTGACCCTGTTGTGTTTTAATCCATAGATTCTCTTTCAGTCTTAGCCCCCAAAAGCTCTATTTTTGCTCTAGTTTGCATGAGGATTCAACCTAAACATAGAGTGAACTATTATTATCTCATCCACCACCTCTAATCATGCATAATTAGCTCATATGATCTATACTTGTCACCTCTCTAACTCATGCTAACTCCATTTTTGTAGCCTGTGATAAGCTATCATAGCTTCATCACTCCTCTTTCAACCTAGTCTTCTCTTCAATCTAATTAGTTAACTCTCCAATAAAGGGAGTTAAATTCCCAATCATCGCTACTCTTCATGTGCTCTTCCAACCTATAAATACCTGCTCCCTCAAGCAATAAGGGAGGCAAATCCATTGTTGCAGCCAATTTTCAAGCTTTGCTTTTGCCCTCCAATTAGCATTCTTATGCTCTTGCAAGACTTAGGTGCCTTTTGCTTTAGTATTTTGTTGCCCAAGCCTTCAAAGGCTTCGTACAATGTTGTTACACTAGTGAAATTCCCAAGCCCAAGTGCTTCAAAGCTTTCAAAAGCTCTCCCAATTCATATTTTTCTCAAGCTCATTCATTTGCTCTCTTCCCAATTACCGCCAAGAGGAGGACCCTGTTGCTGTAAGAGGACGAAGAGGTTGCCGAAACAAGGATTCTTGAGGGTAGTGTGGAAACTCACGCGTCGATAACAACCCAGGTTTTTCATGCTTTCTTAGATAATTAAATCACAATTTGCTCTTGGGAATAATAATCTTGTGTTGCAATTTCCTTGATAGATTTGTTTCAAAGTTGATTAGATTAGTTTGCTTGAGTAGTTTAAATTGCAATCCTAGATTAAATTTCATATTTCGCACTTTTAGTTCTTAGATTAGCACAAAAATATCTTTGAAAATACCAAAAACATAGTATAATTGCATTAGGTAATCTCATATTAGTTTGCATTCATCTTTCAATTTCCTAGTTAATTAGTTCATTCTAAATTTCAATTCCAGAAAAGAAAAAAAAATCATTTGCATACATACTAGTTGCATACATATTGAAAGCTCAAAAATACAAAAATACAAAAAGACATTAGAATTTAGAAAAGTAAAACCCTTGATTCGATCACGAGATAAGATTCAACAAAACAAGCATTAACAAATTCCTCGATTTCATCACGAGGTCAACAAAAGTAAAGAGAACTCTCACGAAGCCTTAGATAACATCACTAAGTCAAAAGTCAACTCTTGGTCAACTCAAGTCTATTCTCTCTATCTAAGCACATGAATGTGCCCTAGAATTCGAGGTGAGTGGGTGAGGGCTATTCTTGAGGAGATTGAAGAGTTACATCCTAGGCCACAACAAACACAACAAACATGAGAAGAACAAGAACACGTGCTTAGGCTAATTCAACACAGAGAACAAATACAACATGTTCAAGCCATAAAAGAAAGGTTACAACAAACTAGGCTTATCAACAACTACAACCGACATCCATCTAGACGTTGGAACACTAGAAACCCAAACAAGAGATTGATAACTAGTGACCCTTTGGGTCATATTATTATCTCCACCACAACGGTCATAGAACAACACAGCAAACCACGACAGGCCCCCGGATTGGCCGATCGCTCTTTGCGATGTTCTGCTCCCAAGAGAACAGAACCCCCCTCGGGTCTCACCTCCACTCGACTGGCTTCTGCCACGAGAGCAAGAGTGACTTGGAGGTTGCCTAAGGCAAGGAGAGGGTCCATGTGCTTGCATCAAAGTTGACTCATCTACCCTTGTGCAGTGAGTCATGTTTCAAAGAGTTCAATGTCAAGGGTAGAGACCAACACGCTAGGAGTGGGGATATGATTGGGAGTGGCAATATTGTTGGGAATTAAGGTGTCTCAACCTTGGTAATTCCTTGCATTATTTTGATTGTATTTATTTATTCATTGCCTATGATGTAAATTAATTGTAAATTCCATATTGTCATTTTGTGGGATGTGGCACGATGATGTGTCATCCTACATGGAAGATGACAACTTGTAATTTTGTCCTCACATGAGGAGATAGGCGTCCCACTTTGTGGTAGGAGTATTTTGCCATGTGTTGGCATCTTGGATGTTATGTAAGGGAATGTTGACCAAAACAGTTATGACGGATTCCTATGACAAAGTTATGACATGTAAGAGTCAGAAATAGGAGCTTGTAAGACAGGTGAAGACGTGTGTCGAGAAGCATCTTTGAAAAAGGCATCTTTGGGTGCCCCAAGGTGGACTATGGCATGTTGTAAGAGAATATGCTATTTATAGCCTGTGTATGACAGATTCTCTTACAGCTATAAGTTGTAACTATTATGACAGATTCTATGACGGTCGTAAGAGTCATAAGAGCATCTGTCATAGCCCATTTGGAAATAGGTGACCTCTTTGGGATGAGAGCTATGGACAAGTGTCAGATGCATCTTATAATGTTGACCAAGTGTCCATAGGCGTGGGTTTTGGGCCATGAGGCCAAGTTGGACACCCATTCCAAGATAGAGCCAATTTTGCCTTGTATATTCTATATAAACAGGTGCTTTGAGGAGGAGATGTAGTATGTGATTGACAGGTACTGTTATGATGCCGGATTGACTCTAGACATGAGTGTCAAAAACTATTGAAGTTTGCATTGCAAGTGCATTGTAAACCATATTCAGTTTTGATAATACATTGTGCAGGTTTCTGAGTGTGGGGTTTTTCACCCGATAAGGGTTTTCCCCACGATATATCTTGTCTCTCTTCTTCTGTCTTCTTTCTGGTTCTATGTGTATTGCTGCAATACCTCTGTTATATGTTTCATGTTGCTATAATTGTAAAGATTAAATTGAATTTGTATAGCTCTCCCCTCATTAGATTAGTGTAGCAAGCGATTTTTGCACACCTAGCTTCCTTTCAAATATATGACACAGTGAGTGGACTAAAGATAGGTGGGAGATAATGGTGGAAGACATGGTGGAAATGACATGAAAGTATGCATAAGGCTAGTGGGATGAGAAGTAGGTACAATATGAGAAGTAGGTGAACATGTGAAGTAGGCATAATAGAAGTGGGATGAATATAAGTAGGAATAATATGAGAAGTGGGTGCAAGAAGAGGCTAAATGGGAGAAGTGGACACATATGACATACCAAAAGTAGGAGAGGATGAACTAGGAGGCACAATGGAGGAAGAGACTTGAGAGGGAAGAGGAGACACACCACTCAAAGGACTTGTTAAGCTTATTTTTCACCTATACCCTTAAGTACTTTCAATCAATATGACTTACTAATCAATAAAGTGTATAGGGCATTAACCAAAGTAGAAGGATTAACATCACTATCTTGCTTATCCATTTGCTCAACATTGGCATCATGATTAAATGCTTGTTCCCCATTAAAGTAATTAGAAGTGTTCAAATTTTCAATAATAACCTCTTCATCTTATTTTACATCCATGATGGAATTTAATCTAGGATTTCTTCTTAATAGGTGATGAGGATGGTGACGAGACTTTGACATACAAACAAAATGACAAAACCATAGAAGTAATAATAATCAAAATAAGGCTCAAATTTGATGTAAGCATATGAAAACTTAGTCAAGTGGTGTGTGCTCAAGTGGTTAGACCACTTGGTTCTCATGATGGAGACCAAGGTTCAAATCCCCCAAGGACACCTTAGTACTGAATGGCATGTTGCATGAATATCTCAGCGCTTGTGTCATGAGTTGGTTTGCAGCCAGGGAGTGGTGGAAGGATACAACAAAGAGGCAACTGGATGGTGTTGGATGTGTAGTGGGTAGAGTTGGAACGATGCAACAAGATGGTAGCTAGATGATGTTGGTTATACAACAGGTTGTTTGTGGCAGTAGTAGTTGCATTGGTTTCATGTACAAGGGCTTGGGCCCTTTCAAAAAGCCCACCAGTTCATAGCTTCGACTAAAAGCATTTACCCATAATCTAAAACATCTAAAAACTTAGATTTGAAAACAAAACCAAAAAATCAAACCTTAAAAGCCAAACCTTAGGGACTGTAAGATAAGTTGAGTTCACCAATATGAAAGGAAATAAAAAAATTTATTTTTTAAATAATCTAGAGTACACAAATGCAAAGAGCAGTAACAAATCATATTACCTTAGCTTAATCAATCGAATCTAGAAACATAACAAATACACAAAATAAACAAGTGACTTGTTGTAACTTGTGCTTAGTGATCCAATTCCATTCTCTATTACTATAGTTGATATTATGGTACTCCAATAGATTAACAAGTGACTCATGCTCTATTTAGGTTCAATCCTACACCCGTGGTTTTGATTTGCACATGTGCAATTTTGACTCTTTTCTTATGGTTCTGAACCTTGCATGTGGCGAATTTGCACTCTTACTCTGTAGAATCTTATTTGTCAAAGATATCTGGCAAAGGTGGTACCTAGAGACATTGTTAAATCTTGTTGTCCCAGGAGAGGAAGCCAACTAGGTTATCACCTTTTGTGTTAGTCAAAATTTTATATCAATTTAATAATTTTCAACAAGTTGGAAGACACAGCAAGTAAACGTGGAAATGCCTATACATGTCCTTATGATCTTAGATGTTGATGTAATGCCCCTTAGATGATGTTCTACTAATATGTCAATGCGTTCTATAGATATTAGATATCAAAAATGGATTAAGACTCTATCCCTTTATACAAATCATTAGCACCACAATTTAGATATTTTGTGTTCAAGTTGGTAGACAACTAGTAAGTCGACTTGAGTCAATGTTTAAATTTTGGAGGTCAAAACCACACATACAATTCTAAACTAAGTTTAAAATCACAACTATAATATTAAACAAGGACAAAAACAACAAATATGAAAGTTGTGTCCACACTATTTAAAAAAAAAAACTAAAAATAAAAAAATACTTATTGCCTACTCTTACATATAACTACACTATTTTAACACTGGTGCCAAAGGGTCAAAGTGAGGCATACTAAGCCAAAGGGTCAAATTGAGGCCAAAAGCAATAGGAAAAAGCATAAACATAAAATGACAAAATTAGGGAAAAGTATAAAAATAAAATGACTAATTTTGTCACATCTGCAATCTCAACTTAACCTCAAACCCAGCCCACAAAAAGAGCTCACCCTGTTCACATGCAATAACTGCAGTCGGCTAACAGCAGTTAACCGTCGTCAAAACTAGGCTATCTTTCACTTTTTATATCTCTGCTTTCTGCCCTTCGTTTTTTCTCTTGCGTTAGAGAAGCTCACCACTTTTCTCTGTCGCCTCAAATCTCACCAGATCTGAGACTCGAAGCCGAGATCTATATCAGGTAGGCTGTAGATCTTCTTATTGCTATAAATTATGCATTTGGTTCTCTGGGCGATTTTTTTTTTTGGTTCAAAATAACTTTTGTTAGGGTTCTGGTAAAGCGCTTTGATTTTGAATTACGAACCTTTTAGAGGCCACGAATTTCAGTCTTCGTCGATTTCAGGTTAATGTTAGCTGCTGAATTGTGTCAATTGCGTCTGGAAAGTATAGATTTGGTAGCGAGATTTAGTCTATCTGTCTGTTTTTGGCCAGAATTTGTAGTTGATTTAGATGGAACTGGGGTTTGCGAGGGGACTCTAACGCTGTTTGCAGCAATGCCGCTTTATGATCTGAGATCTCTATTATTAGTTTTTTAATTGACGAGTGATCTATGTTATCTGTTGAAGCCGTAAATTTCGTGTGTCTTGGATTTCGAGTATATGCCAATTGTTGAATTGAGTCTTTTGTCGCTGAAAATGTCGGATTTGGTACTGTGGTTTTTCTTAAATTATTAGATTCTATACCTAAATTGGAGCGCGCTGCTGTGATTAGCATTGTGGTTTTATAGCCAGGATCTTTATATATTTATTTGTTGAGGGGAGATTGCTATGTTATTGGGTGAGACCACAATTTTCAGGTTTTATGGATTTGTTTACATTTGAATTGCGCCTTTTAACTTGGAAAAATCTAGAATTTGGCATAGAGATTTGTCTTAATTGCTGGTTTTAAACCTTAAATTGTGTTTTTTGTTCAGACGGGACTCGGGTTTGAGAGGGTTGTGTAACCCTTTCTAAGCAATGTTTCTCTGTGATTTACGGTCTCTATTATGTACTTCTTTTTGAAGGGCGATCTGTGGAATTTGGGCGAGGCTATGAATTTGACGTTAATGGTTTTCAAATTTATGTTAATTTTTGAATTGTATATTTTGCCTATGAAGAATATTGAATTTGGCTCTCAGATTTATTTTAATTATTTGACTTTTAAACCTAAATTGCATTTGATTCATAAGTGGGATTTTGGCAGCCTTATTTTATGCCCTGTGATCGCAGTTATTTTATTTTGATGAGATGTGATCTCTGTTATTGGATGCTCCGCTAGGACTAATATATCATTCTTAAAAACCATGTGATTTTGATTGATGCTGATGAAATTTTTTTTAACTTCACACCGAGATTCATCATAATTAGTTTCTAATCTTTCTGTGTAGTTCATTTGGACAAGATAAAGTTTTAATACAGGGCTATAAGACATTCATTAGCAATTTTGTTTTATGTTTTGGGAAGCAATCTCAGTATTTAACTTTTTATGATGAGAAGTTATCTAATTAGTTTTTAATCCTTTTTTTGTAGTTTATTTTGGCAGGATTAAGGTTTCTGACAGGGCTCTAACATTATCATCTGTTATTTTGTTTATGATCTGTGGACTATTTATTTATTTATATGAGGAACTATCCATGTTAGTAGATCTCCAAATAGCACTGATCAGTATTGTGGGATTGACCAGGTTACACGATGGGGCTCACATTTACCAAGCTTTTCAGCAGGCTTTTTGCTAAGAAGGAAATGCGCATTTTGATGGTGGGTCTTGATGCTGCTGGTAAGACTACCATTTTGTACAAGCTGAAGCTTGGGGAAATTGTTACTACCATCCCTACCATTGGTGAGTTTGCCATACCATCACTATTATTTTTAAATTGAACAGAATGTCCATCTTTTTGAGTCATTGATCTGTTTTTTTAAAAAGAATCTTTGGTGGCTTGCTTCTCTTGTTCTGATATTTTGGAAACAGAAAAACTAAATCAGTTAGCATGGCTGAGTGAAATGGATTGATTGATTCGACTCTAATTACACAAGTAAATAAAAGTTTCTCTCTCTGACAGAATAGAGATCACCAGTCATGGGCGGCTTCTGCAATCTGAATTCATTTGACTGATTCAATGAATTATAAATTTGTTGATGTGCATTGTCTAGAAACAATCCTGATGCATCATCATCAACTATTAAATGGGGGTAGCCCTGCAGCAAGGGACAAGCAATTGTTAAATTCTTCACGAAATTTTCCTTGTCAACTGTGCATGGCTTCTCCTTGGCCACCTATTCTAAGGCTTTGAAAGTATCAAGGGTCTTTGAAATTATCCAGCCCATAATCCTGCCCCCCTCCTCCATTTCCAGAATCAGGGTTCTGAGTTCAGCTTCTTTCCTCCCAACACATTCTAGATGGGCCTCTGGAACTTGAATTTCAGGCTTCTTGGCATCTAAGAGTCCCTTCCTCAACTCATCAATAAGATTCACCAGGTTATTATTTTTTTTGTTAAACATTAGAGTTTCTCAACCATTATTTTGATTGACTACACATTCATTTCCAATACATTCTTTGCATTACTATGCTCATTTCTATTGGGATGCTAAAAAAGAATACTACACTATCAAAGCCAGAAGCACATACTTACACTATTATGGACTGTGGAAACATCATGTCACTAAGCAGCAATAGGGCTTTACTAGGCTTTCCTTCCACACAAGGCCTGGCTATGGACATTGCCTATGGAGACTGGAGCAGCACCCACTAGCTTGTGCTTCACAGACCGAATGATTAACTAATGATGTCTTGAAACTTTCAAACCTGTAATTTTGGCCTTTCCTAGTATTCTTATCTACCAGCTTAAACTTCTTCATCTCACTAGCTGACAATAATGACATTTTCTTGTTAGCCACTGGCTGCTTGCCACATAGATCATGTTCCTTGAGCTCCTCGAACTGTTTACTGGCATGCACTTCTGTTCACCTTCCCATCTTGAGAATCTCACTGGTCTTTCTTTTCTGATTGTTGAAAGTGTTTCCCCTTGTCATTTCTGCTTTCCTTTATACCAGAAACCACATAAACAGTCTTCTAGAATAAATTCCAGAGAAAAATGGCTGAAAGAAAAAATCATGACAGTGAAGGATCGAGGATGATGATAGTGTTGATGAGGAGTGCAAAGGAAGTTGCTATGATTAACAAAAACCTCTGTATTCATCAATTCCCACATGTCCACCCTTCTCAACTGAAAATTGACCCTCTTGCCTCCATGCTGTCTATCATTCTCACTAGCCCCTCCATCCCATCATCAAGCTTCTTAAAATTATTGAGAAGTATGCTCACTTCCATCGCCCAAAATTATAACAGCTTAGTATGGGTAGATAGCAGGTTTAGCATTCAGAAAAAAATTATAGATCCTTTCTATGCCTTACCACCATTGAGGTATATGCCAAAGAGTCAGGATCCAATCCCTACCCTAGACATATCTCAACCTTTCTAACCCTTATTTGTTGGAACACTGCCATGAAATGTCTCTTATTTATGATAATGTTTGAAAGGCCTGATAGTTTTGGGGCTATATCTAGGATGGATCCCCCTCATGGAATTGTTTCTGACAATGGAAAGGCATTTTGGGGTAACAATGATGGATCTAAATCTGTGTTCCACGCCATTTCGGGGACGGCAGTATGTATATATATATATATATATATATATATATATATATGAATTTTTCAAAATATCAAGCTGAACAATCTCTGTTTGAGGCCCCTCCGCAGGTCTGTTAAACACTTTCCTTCCGCACGTCTGTTAAACACTTTCCTTCCGCAGGTCTGTTAAACGTTTGGTGGAAGAGGTAGGTATTTCTCTTTCCCTCTGCAGGTCTGAAAGTCATCAGGTTTTGTCTTTGGTTGAATGCCGAACTCAGAAGAACCTGAACGCCGAAGTCACAAGCTGAACGCTGATTGCAATATGAGATATCAGGAATGTAACAATGTTTAAATGTAATGAAATGTTTAAACTTTAATATCTTGGGGTTTGAAAGGGGTGTGGCAGGATTTGTGGACCCCATGCCCCTATTAAAACATAAAAAAACATCCCCGCAGCTTTTTTTTAAAATTCCTGGGCGATAAAAGAATGCTTTACCGCCTGGGATGTCTGGCCGTCCCTGCAATGGCCAAAAAATATTTTGCCGCCCTGATAATTTGAGCTATCCCAGAACAGTTTCGCCATTTTTTCGTTTTTCAGGGGACGCCAAGGGGACATCACCTGCCGTCCCCCCGTCCTGGAAATGCCACTGGGGACAGGGACGCCGCTGGAAGAGACAGGGATCCGTCCCCGTGTAACCCTGATCTAAATGTTTCACTGATTTTTTAGTGTTATTTTAATTAAAGGTAAATTTATTGAAACCAAAAAAAAGTTAAAAAACCCCACATAGATATATCAAGAAAATACACCCCATAACACCACTGACATTTCAGGGGTAAAAGAAAAGAAGTCACTCTACCATAGGGACTGGGTCTTATTATCTGACCATTTTATTACACTTAAACACATGCCTAACAGTTCCACCTAGACAGAAAAGTGTTATCTTTGCAACACTCATGTTTACCAAAAACTTTCCTTTACCTGCAGTGAGGTTACTTTTTTCACCCTATTCACTATAATAACATCACATGTAAATTTTTTCACGAAACAGCCCCTAAAGATTTTCCAAGCCTATAGTGACAGTTTTCAAAGCCTCTCAAGCATCTTGCACTTCAGTCTTAGCATTGTCCACCTGATTAATATTCTCCTCTTCGACACAGAAAGGTTGTTTGCATCCTCAATAAGAGTTTCAGAAACCCACAAATTAACTTCTTGAGCTTCTCTTTCAATTAGCTTTACTCTATCAGAGATATTGTTTCGTCTAATTTGAAACACAGGTTTCTTCCCTCCCTCACTTACCTCTATACCTTTAACATTTCTCATTTATTTTTGTTCATTTTCCTCTTCATTGTTAAGAGACACGGCCTCCTCCCTACCTAATTCTTTTTTCTTCCTTTGACATCCTTTTGGCACTTGCATTTAGGTCAAAAGGTCAGAGGTGAGTAGCTTAATCCCACAAGTTGTTCGTGCCCTCTGAAGCTGGTCTGTTAAACTTCATCTCCTTAAGCCCATCAAGGAAGGCTTGGTGTTCCTGCCTTAGCTTATCTTCCCTCTAATGCTCGGCTTTTTTCCTCTTAGAGCTACACACTTTATGCTTAAATGATTTTCTTTTGTCTGTAGAATAAACCTTTGCTCTTGAAAGGAAGGCAGACACTTGTTTATATAATCATTTCAAAAGTGTTTGTGACAGGTCAACACCTCTCTCCTCTCCTTGAGCCATCCAAAACGTGCATTTTCCTAAACATTCATCTTCTTGCCAGATTGCTGCATTCACAATGATTCTTATGAACCTCCCAGCCAGTGCCCTTGCCTTTGATTCAAAACAGACTTTTCTGTTTGGAGCTTTCAGCATCTGAGAGATAAGAAATGTCAATTGTTTGATCCTTAACAAATGGCTGCATGGACAAAACCAGATAAGGGAATAGCAATGAAACTAAAAGGCAGCAGAAACAGAGTTGGGAAAAAGAAGCACAGAGTTCCATGCCCTCTGTGGCGTTGGACAAATGACTCAAATACAGATTAAACTTCCACAAAGAAGAAAAAACAATATGTCTTGGCCTAGTGACATTCATAGGGGGTCAAGTGTGCGTTGGGTATGGCTGTGGTTATCAGTTTGTTTGTGCATTGGGTATGGCTTGGTGTTCCTGCCTTAGCTTATCTTCCCTCTAATGCTCGGCTTTTTTCCTCTTAGAGCTACACACTTTATGCTTAAATGATTTTCTTTTGTTTGTAGAATAAACCTTTGCTCTTGAAAGGAAGGCAGACACTTGTTTAAAATAAAAATTTCAGAAATGTTTGTGACAGGTCAACACCTCTCTGCTCTCCTTAAGCCATCCAAAACGTGCATTTTCCTAAACATTCATCTTCTTACCAGATTGCTGCATTCACAATGATTCTTATGAACCTCCCAGCCAGTGCCCTTGCCTTTGATTCAAAACAGACTTTTCCGTTCGGAGCTTTCAGCCTCTGAGAGATAAGAAATGTCAATTGTTTGATCCTTCTTAACAAATGGCTGCATGGACAAAACCAGATAAGGGAATAGCAATGAAACTAAAAGGCAGCAGAAACAGAGTTGGGAAAAAGAAGCACAGAGATCCATGCCCTCTGTGGCGTTGGACAAATGACTCAAATACAGATTAAACTTCCACAAAGAAGAAAAAACAATATGTCTTGGCCTAGCGACATTCATAGGGGGTCAAGTGTGCATTGGGTATGGCTGTGGTTATCAGTTTGTCTTTTTTTCATGCCTCTAGGAATATCCCTCCTTGGTTTAGCTGAACCAAAAGTGAAGAGGAGATTACCCACTCCTAACATTTGGCCCAGATTCGTCCTCAGCCTGTTGATGAGTTGTTTTCCTGCCTCTTTGATGACATCCTTAGCCTAGGAGGTCAGAAAACATTCTAGGGTTTTGGATCTGCATTTTTGGGACCCAACAAACACCACCATGACATTCTTAGAACGATATGTACGATTTTCCTTACAACTAATTGAGGAGATCACCTTCCTTCACTGAACCACCCAACTCAAGTTGCCACCACCCAAAGAAGGGAGGGTAAATGCACTAGTCACTTCCAAGTGCCCCTTGAATGAGTAACCAGTTTTTAGATCAGTGTATAAAGCTTGAACATCCTCCAGCTGATGGAAAACAACCAGCATTTCTTTATTAAGAACCATAATATCAGCCATCATAGCCAACTAATGGAGTCCACAAGTCAAAGAAAACAAACCATCTCCTTCAACTTGTGCAGGGTAGATAAATGACCCCTCAAGAAACAAGAAACACACAATCGAATTCCTTGTGGCCCCATCCACAACCTTTTCCTAAGGCTTCTTCAAAAAATCCTCAGACAAAAGCCCTACTAAGCACATATCCATCATTTTCCAAACCCCGCTGCCCTAAAATGCATTTTTATTAGACTCATGGATATAGGGTCAGAGCAACTGAAAATTGCCTTAAGGTGTCTATATGAAATGGCCCTGCGATATAAAGGGTCCCAAGCTTTTGATACATTTTACCTATGTGCCATAGCAGAGAAATACAAGTGATCCCAACAAATCAAGCACCAATGGAATAACCACTCTCCAGAGCCCACACAGAGTGAGCAGAGCACAATGGCCAAACACCTGAAGCAGACTATCCCAAACACGTATACCACAACATAGGAGAGAATGCTCTTGAAGAGCTTCACATGAGCCAACAAGGAGTGCATTTATTCATTGGAGGCCACACCAAGCATGCCAACTGTGGCAGTATCAAACAAAGTTACAATAATGAAGAAAGAAGTCCAAGCAATTAATAATGTGAGTGGCATGGGAAATCATTAAGTGCCTTAGGCATGATAAGAAAAATATGTGAAGAGATGACATAATCCTTAAAGGCAAGCAAAGCAATAACGACCAAACCTGACAAAAACTCTTAAAACACCAAACTTGAGGGCAAGGAAGCTAGATCAAGGAGGCAAGTCGATAACCAGGAGAGCATCCAAATCTTCCCTTAGCCAACAAATCAGTTGCCTTATTGCATTCATGGAAGCAATCTATAAAGAAAAATATCATCAAAAGACTTACACAAGGATAGAGTTTCCTCCAATCAACTCTAGGCCCAAGAATAACTACTAAGGAATACCCCTCAACAATAAGCTTCATACAACTGGCCTCCTTATACAGGGAGAGTACTTCAATAACTGCCACTCATTCAACCTCGTTATTAGTACAAGTGCCCAGGAAAAAAACCACCTTTCACAAAAACATCACTTATCATGACTTAAAACCACACCTGCCCCAGCAATTCCCAGGTTCCCTCTAGAGGCACCATTGAAATTAATTTCAAAAAATCCAAGAGGGGGCTTGTTTATCAACTACCCCCTTCATGGGGGCTTCTTATTACTATTGTTATTATTAATATACTTATTAATATTTTTATTTTCATTTTTATTAATGTTATTTTTTTTATTATACTAGTATTATTATTATAATTATCTTTAAGGTTATGAATTAAGGGTCTCGACGAGTTGTGGATTATCCATCTTCCATCTCTGTTGATATTGTTAGTGTGTTGCATGATTTCATTTGCTTCTCTAAGGTGTCTCTTTACATAGTGGTCTTTCCTTAGCAACATGCTCCTTAAATTCTTGTTTGAATTGATGTCTAAGGTGGCAAGCTGTAAGGTTTTTGGTTTGTTAGTCTTTTGTAGCTTTCTAGCTTCTTTAGCTGACAAGTTTGTTTCTTTTGAGGGAAATCAATGACACAGGTTGAAATTATGTGAAGGCTTATTGCTACATGATGTTTAAGCCCCATCTGATCTTGCATAGCTGGCCACTCGGACCCTCCTTTTCTAGTTTTTGGAATGTTTCACCCGAGTTTTCCTTCAGTGTGAGAGTTACAGAAATCACACATTCTCTCTTTTTCATCCTGATGATGGATCACAGAGTGTGATCCGAAACGTCGATCCAAAAAAGCAATACACAGTTACTTCCAGAAGCACTTCAGTCTCATACCATGGACTGTGGAAACATCATGTCTACAATCACACATTCTAGTTTAAATTTTACTATTAATACTTGACAAATCTTGTAATGATAGGTTTTTAAATAGAAACAGTCCTATTAATTTTTCTATAAACGGCTAAATCTTTAGGCTTCCAATAGGACTAGTTACAATTTTCTACTCATTGTTTCATATACTAATTCTGTTCAACTTAGTATTTGCTTAATAAATAATGTAGAATTTGTCTTTTATTTTCTCATATCTCCTTTTCCTTGCATGTTTTGGTTCAAATCTCTACTGTGCTGTGCCCAGTTGATCTTTAATAATTGCCCACTCAGACCCTCCTTTTCTAGCTTATGGAAGGTTGCACCTGAATCTTCCTTCAGTGCGGGTGTTACAGAAATTGCACATTCTAGTTTTAAAAGCTATGAATACTTGACACGCCCTCTAATGATACTTTTTTAAATAGAAATATTCCTATTAATTTTTCTAAAAACGGCTAAATCTTTAGGGTTCCAGTATAATTTTCTAGTCACTTTTTCATATACTAATTCTGTTCGACTTAGCATGTGCTTTATGGATAGTGTAGGATTTTTCTTTTATTTTCTGATTTCTGCTTTTCCTTGTACTTTCTGGTTACTATGCTGAAGTCATTGACATAACTTTATATGTTTTGCGGGGCAGGATTCAATGTGGAAACTGTTGAATACAAGAACATCAGTTTCACTGTATGGGATGTTGGGGGTCAGGACAAGGTATGTAAATTCATTGCCAATGGAGGGATATCCTGATTCATATTGCCCAGATAACTGTCATCTCTCAATTTCTGTTCTTTTAATAAAGTATGAATGTTTATCTGGTATTGCATCAGTGGCAGGTGTACTCGTGCTCTCTCTCTCTCTCTCTCTCTCTCTCTCTGTTTATCTATCCTTTTTCATTATGTATACAGTTAATGTTCAGTAATTCAACACACATATAAAGTGTCATGATGCTTTCAATCTCTAAGCAGCACGGTGAAATTTGGTGAATGTTTCTTGGAATGAACTAGATTGTCAAAACCTGATTGATGCTATTCAAACTGTTTGGAACAACTTGATGCATGGGATCCCCTTGGTTGTTTATTTCCAGGATTTTAATAATGTTGTTAGCCTGAGCTTACTGGGGAGAAATCTTAGCATGGCTGTAGGTATCAATTGTTCAGCAATGGACTCATTTATATTAATATTTTTCATTTTCTTTTTTGACAAACAAGAGTTAATGTAAGCTCTTGCTATTTCAATTGCTGGTAATAAAATGTTCTTTTTTCTTCATAGAATATTTTTTCAATATGGACAGAACTTGAAATCGCTGTTAATACCTGTATCTGGAGTGCACCATTGACTTTTCAATTCTTCCCTTTTGTAATTAGTATTCTGGATTAATTTTCTCCCTTTTTCATTTATATTTCATTGACTCCCATTGTTTCCTTTATCAGGATCTCTTTCTGAACTAAATAAAGTCTTATACTTTCTACAGTTATCATTATTATTCATGATGTTTTGATTTTGTGTGGCTTATATATATCATGCCCAGGTTCTCAGTTGAGAGCATTGAATTTAGTAGACACAAGGTTTTCACAGTCCATGCAGATGAGTAATGCTTCTGGAAATAATTGTGAGAGTTTTGTTTGCACCAATGTTTTGGATAACACTCTGTGATCCATCATCAGGATGAAGAAAAAGATGGTGGCTGGATTGCAGACATAGTTTAATAAAACATAGTAAGACATGGGAAATGAGAAAGTAATAGAAGAAGAGAGATGATAAAAAAAGAAAGGATGTGGGTTAAGGTTGAAAAAAGGTTAAGAGGTGAGACAAGAAAGATCGAAAAGATGATAGAATCAATAACGATAATAAAAGTAGAATAATAATCAAATGATAAAAAATCATGATAGGGAGAATAATGGTAATAAAAGCAAATTAGAGTAAAAAATAATGATGGATATAATAATAATAATAATGAATGCAATCAAATAATAAAGATAATAGAGCAAATGGAAAAAAGAAGAAAGAGAGCAAAAGGTGGGCCTGGGAGGGTCAGGGGTGGAGGGCAGCAGAAAGAAAGAAAAAGTTAAGAACAAAGCAAAAAGGGAGATGAGCTAAGACAAAGAAAGTAACAAAATAAATTAAAAGACAGTCAAATAATAAAGATAGTAGAGCAAAGGGAAAAAAGAGGAAAGAGAGCAAAAGGTGGGCCGGGGTCTGGGAGGCAGGGTGGAAAGGGTGTACGGAGCGGGAGAAAGAGAGAGAAAAATTTAAGAACAAAGAAAAAGGTTTGGGAGGGGGTGTTGTTGAAGAGAGTGGGTTAACAACAGTGGAGATGAGTTAAGACAAAGAAAGTAACAAAATAAATTAAAAAAATAATACTAATGATACCAAAAATAATTGTAATAATAGTAGAAAGAAAATAAAAATGATGATAAAATAGCGATAATGGTACTAATAGAGATAATAATAATATGAATAATGAGGGTGATAATAATGATAGTAAGCTAGAGTTAAGATAGTAGTGATACTAATAATGAGGGTGATAATAATGATGGTGTTGTCTCTCTATTGCTTTGTGGAACTCGCTGTATCTGTGCTTGATTTTATAAAAGGTATTGGGCCTTTTCAAAAATCCACCTTCACCCTTTATCAAGAAATAATGATAGTAAGTTAATGTTAAGATGGTAAATAAAATGAGAAGTAAGGGGTGATTGTAATAATGACAAAAAGAATGATAATAATATTTACAAAGAATGATAATAATAATACTAACAAAAGTAGCCGTTAAGGGCGTGGTTCGGTGGTCAAGTTGCTTGGTTGTGGTGGCAGCCACTAGGGTTCAAACCCTCATTGGGCCAAAGAGCTTGCAGGCTTGTGCCTTCGTTGGGTTAACATGCTTGCAGGCTTTGGGTCTTCGCTGGGATGTTGTGCTCGCAGGCTATGGGCCTTTGCTGGGCCAACGAGCTCGCGGGTTTGAACCTCTAGCATTGATGCAAGAGTTCATGTCAGGGGATGAGGTCCCCCGTGTCGTGGCCTCACCGGTTCATAGCTCTGGTCAAAAGCGTTCATTGATCCAAAAAAAAAATACTAACAAAAGTAATAAACAAGCTAATAATAAAAAAATGATGATAATGATTGTAACAATTGTAAATTAAAGATTAAGATAATAATTTATTAATTTGGCCCTTGTTAATAGGGTAATTGAGAGCAATCTTAAACATAATGCTACTCGGAAACTGCTAAAAGTGGGTTTTTACAATCTGAATTTTGATAGTGCTCGGAGGGGTAATCCTGGTGCTGCTGGTCCTGGTGTTGTATTACATTCCTCCCAATGTTCTTTCTTGAGGGGTGGATCCTTTTTTCCATGGTACTGAGACGAATAATAAAGTGGAAGCTCTGGCACAGTTAGAGGGTCTTAAAATGGTGGTTGCTATGGGATGCAAATATCTAGATGTAGAGGGAGACTGCCAGGTGATTAGTCAAGGGTGTATTAAGACATTTCTGAAAGATTGGAAACTTGTAGCATTATGGAAGAAATTCTTGCTGTTGGTAGGAAATTTGAAGCGATTTTGTATAGCCACTGTTATAGAGAATGCAACCAGATGGTGGACTACTTAGCAAATGACTGGATCGCACAATTGCCATTTCATGAAGATAATTAATGATTTGAATGATTGGAGTATCAGGAAGTCTTAAAGGCAGACTTTCCCTCGGCAGAGATTAGTGAGGACCGAGATGAGTGGGACATTGTGCCAATTTTGAAGGTGGAGGTGCTTACTATAAAAACATCTTTTCCCCCAATTTTCATTTGAGGTGCTTACTATAAAAACATCTTTTTCTCCCAATTTTCATTTGCCATCCCCAACTATATAAAATGCACACTCCAAATTATTATAAAGGTCCCGCGTGTGTGATGGGGCATGCTGCCCTATTTTGGACTTGTGCTAAGGCTTTTATTAGTGCTTGATCTACTTCCATTTCCAAAGCACTGCAAATTAAAAATTTGTTGTCATGGAGGTTTGTTGTTGGCAGAATGGAAAGAGGCTGCTTTGTTGGGGACTCTCCCTACGATGGAGCAGTGTCTGATAGGAAATGAAGACATATGTTCTGCATTCAGGATGTTAGTACTTTGAACTTTGTTAAGGAAATTTTTGGAGAAGGTGTCTGCAACACGGGAACAAAGGACATGAGGCTCTATTGTGGAGGACTCCGTAAAAAATCTAGAGAGCTGAATTCAGGATGGTGCTGTTAAGGATGGGATTATCAGTTGAATTCTTTCTACCAAGGAAGATTTCTTTTATTGTGGAAAGCTCTGAGGAAGGAATGGAGGAATGAAAACCTGCAGGTTACAGTTGGTGTTTGGAGGAGGAAATCGACAGCTGAAAAGCTCCTTGTTCGCTGTCTCAAAGCAACAGGCAGTTATAGGATGCTTTGCGAAGACTTGGCACTGTATGTTGATAATCTATTGGTAGTTCTTCAGTATGACAGTCTGGAAATTTGCAGCTGCTTTAATATGCCATCATTGTCATTGATGGGGGTTACTAGGGCATCTCAGCGTACCTTCCTGGAACCAGGGGTTCAGGTGGTTGCTAAGGAGGAGAAGGTTGCTCTTGGGCCATTGAGCTAAATTCTAAAAGATCGAAGGCGAGTTTGAATGTAGTTTGTTTTTGTGTTTTAAGTGTTTGGTTGGTTATAGCTTTTTCAGTTGTAAGAGATGCTCTCTGGATAGCTGGACTGTATTGGTAAACACTTATGTAATATTTTGCTTTCTTCTTGGAGTGGGCCCCTATTGAACCCACGTTAATCTATCAATTTTTATTGTTAACTTAGTTTTTCCTTACTGGGAAATGCTCCTAATTTTGTTAAATTATTACCAATTACTGTCCATGCTATTATCTCAAATAATATAGGTTTATGTTATATTTGTCTGATTTACTCAATGAACACTGCCTTAGATACATAACCACTAAATATTGAGGCAACCTACATATGTCTAAATATGTAATGGCTTTCAGAGGTAAAAATGAGGCCACATATTAGACCTGATGGAAACAACTAAGCAATAATCTTCGAGTTGTAGTTGAGAAAGCTTTTGAAAATCCCTTAATCCCATAAGCTATAATGTTTTGCCATAGGAAGCTGCACCTTGGAAACAGCATTTGATTCTGAATGCAGTTAAATGGCAGACTTCAAGCCTGACATAGACTTTCCTTTGGGAGTCACACTACAGTTAACTGTTGGCACCGCAATTTCAGAGTCCTCTATAGAGCTTAACTTTGGAACTTGTATGGGGTTTTTAGGAGAGATTGATGGACAAAGTAAATGCCATTTCAGGCATTGACAAACAGCATTCAAAGTGCCTTAACAAGTGTGCCATGGAGAAACATGATGTACATGCAAAATAATTTATAACAGACAAGCTGAAGACTTCAAGCCTGACATAGACTTTCCTTTGGGAGTCGCACTACAGTTAACTGTTGGCACCGCAATTTCAGAGTCCTCTATAGAGCTTAACTTTGGAACTTGTATGGGGTTTTTAGGAGAGATTGATGGACAAAGTAAATGCCATTGCAGGCATTGACAAACAGCATTCAAAGTGCCTTAACAAGTGTGCCATGGAGAAACATGATGTACATGCAAAATAATTTATCACAGACAAGCTGAAGACTGAACTCCTGATTCACCACGGTGAAAAAGCAAAAAGAGTCATTACTGTACCAAAATGGATAGGAAGCTGAATGGTGTCATGCAGTGGCTGAAGCACTTTACTTACTGGGAAATCAACCAACAGACCAACTAAACGAATGCCAGCTATTGCTACAGTTAACACTGTTGATAAGCAGAATTATTGCCACTGATCTGTTGGAAAAGGGAACATATGGATTGCCACTTGATTTTGAAGACAATCTGATTTCCTATCTATTGTTTGTGTCTGGACCAACAAAATGCTTAAAGCTGTGTCTTTGATCAGAAAGTAGGCAAACTTACATGGAGTTCGCTTGTTCTTAGATACTGTCTCATTACTGGATTTTTGACTTACTATATATGGATGAAATTCAACAACACAAATCTGATGAAACCACCTCGTAAGAGGCAACTACCAGATTGGGTGATTGTGGAAGAATGCTGTTTTGTTAAGCCCATACAAATAAGCACAAGAAACTGGTTATGACTTATGTAGTAATTAACAAGTGAGAAGTCCTACAAAGGTTAATGCCACAGACTGCATAATTTCTGAAGCATTTTGCTGAAACCTAGAATCCATTTGCCATGAATTTTTGACAGATTCCTTGTTTCTTAAGATTTATTGGGGCCAACTGTAAAGGGTGTATCTTAAAAGAAAATCAAGACAAGCATATTCTTCTTTATCTATCCAAGATTGCATTGAATCTAAACAGGGCACTTACTCCAGTTGATGGGTTTTCAAACGTTTTCTCATTTTTTTTATAATCCAGTTTAGCTGCTATTTGGTGGACAATATAACTACCTATACAACTCATCATTTATGAATAGTATAAATTGCCTCTGGATAACCAAGGGTGTCCTTTCTGATTGTAATAGACCCTTTTCTTAAAATGTGTTGCTTATTTGTGCTGGAACTTCACATTTTTAATTCTTGGTTTTTACTTTTTTCCCTGAGGCATGTTATGATATGATCTTCATGATTTTAACTTTGCTGTTTGACAGATCCGTCCACTATGGAGACACTACTTCCAAAATACTCAGGGTCTTATATTTGTAGTGGATAGCAATGACAGAGATCGTGTTGTGGAGGCAAGGGATGAGCTACATCGCATGCTGAATGAGGTAGATAACTTTTGTAAATTTTTATCTGCATTTCAATGTCATGTATGTATTTATATTTAGTTCTATAAAATTCTGAATGTGAGAGAGCATATGCTTATAAAAAATTTGTTTAATTGAGAATACTGAAGTTTTAGAGAAACCATCAGAAAATAAGAAAAATATTTTTCTAGATGAAAACTTGGCATTAAGATGATTCAGAACTGTAGATTAAAGTAGTTTGAAGCCTCAGAGTGATGATGGCTGAACATTAGTTATGGAAAGCTCATTATTATTATATTGAGCTCTTGAAGCTACAACACTATGAATTTCTTAATTTAATGAACTCCTCATCAGTAAGATATAAAAATCAACATATGGACATGACATATACGGGAGGAAATAATATATATCTTAATTTATAACCCTTCAGATATAATACAACGTCTTTGTTTGGATAAACTGGAAGCTTTTACACACATAACTTATAAACCACTCTATTCATCACCCTTATTTCTTGAAGAAGACTAAGTGATAGGACTACTCTTGTTTCTACTTTAGAAGAATAAGTGACGGGACTATGCATTTGCATTCACAAAGGTAGGCATTTGGAAATAATTTACAGTTCAACTATTGTAGAGTAGGATTGTGTAATCTTTATGCTCTAGATACTGCTTTAGATACTGAGCATTCATATGGTACTTAGCGTGTCTTTCAGTGTTTTCCCAAGTTGTCATTTATCTTTCTGGAGTATAAAGACTCTAGAGTTCATTATGTATAAGGACCAAAGAGAATCACAGTGAAGTTTGTCAACTCTTAATGTGTCTTCTCCTTTTGGATAATGCCATTCAGAGAAGTGCAAACATTGGCTGCATGAGTGCTAGAATCCAGTTAATTTTCCAATATCTAAATATACCTTCTTACTTTGGTTAATTCTATTAATGGATACTAAAAAGGGATGAAACTGTTCGCTTTACAAGACAGATATAAGCAATGTTGGTTTTAGGTTGCTTGAAATGAGGAAATGGGAAATCTTTTCAAGGAAAGATGGTTTTTGAAATGAGCTACCACAGACAACTGCATGTGTGATTGACACAAGGTTGAGATAGTTGAAATTGAAAGAAATGAAGAGTAAATATGAAGTGGGAGTTGATAGAAAGGCCGATTTTTAGCAGGGATATCTTGCTTTATGAAGGATAGGCCTTAGGCTACAGCGTTTTTAAATTAGGAATTTTAATTTATACATTGAAGTTGTCAATTCTGTTTTATCAAGGCGTGTTCTTAATCATTAGATCAGGGAATCCATCCACATACTTTCCTCATGTGGTACTGTGATTATGGCAGATAATTGTCATTCTGCTAAACATTGTCATGAAAAATGGATTGAGAAGATTTCCTGTAGTTTCCCCAGGGTTTCTGTTTTCTAGAAATTTGGGGGCATTCTTCTTGATATGGAACTTTGGTTCTATTATCTGTGTTAAAATGGATCTCATTTTTGTTAGAACTCTTTTCATGTTACCTAGTAGAACACTTTTATCATTGATGTTTCCTCTTCTTGGCAGGATGAATTACGGGATGCGGTGTTACTTGTGTTTGCAAATAAGCAGGATCTTCCTAATGCAATGAATGCTGCAGAGATCACTGATAAACTTGGGTTGCACTCTCTTAGGCAGCGACACTGGTGAGTGTTACATTCTTTTTATGATTTTCTAGTATTAATCATTGTAGAAATTAATCATCCATACTGTTTCCGCTCTTTATATGTATTTATGAATGGGTAACCTATAGAACTTTTAAAATTTTGGATTTTGATGTGAATTTTGTAATATAGAATTGTCTACCATCAACTCTAGTAAACAAACAAGAGCCTGAAATATAAGTGTTGCTTATGAAACTTGTATTATGCCCTCAGGTATATCCAAAGCACCTGTGCAACTTCTGGCGAGGGCCTGTACGAGGGCTTGGATTGGCTTTCAAACAACATTGCAAACAAGGCAATGTCTACATGACATAAGATGGTTTAGTTGGCTCCATTAGAAACAAATCCTTTTATCTTTAGATCTTATGGTTTTTGTTTTATTTTGCAGGCTTGAAGGATGATAGTGGACTGGGCTTCCAGAATTTTGTAGTCCGAAAATGTCTTGTATCTTTATTGATAGAGACAATTTGAGGAGATAAAAATTTAACCTATGCAGTCAAACTGATTCAGGAGAGAGTGACTGCTATTTTCACCTGTAGTTTGACTTGTTACATTTGTTTGATTGCTTTTATGGATTTGATTGTGCCAGCTGCACTAATTTATGTAGCTTACGAAATTAAGTGACAGTGTGGGTGGTTATTATTGTCATTTTGAAAATTAATTTTAAAAGTTGCTTTCTGTGCATAATATTGCAGTTGCTGTTACATAGTCAAGTAGATTTAAAACTTAAGTACTAGAACAGGCTTCATATTATTGGATGTTCAGTTGGCTTAGTAATGCACTATCCTTATCAAGATTGTCTATAGGGGGCAATGTCATCTTATTTGCCTATTTATCAAAAAGTATACTAGAATTTGATTATTTGACTGTTTAGGCAACAAATGTTTAGCTAAGGATGCATAGTGTGGCATTTTGCTAATTAAGATGAGAGCATTGTAAAGAAGAGAAATTTGAAGGGATTTTTGTTAGGTTCTAATAAATTTTGATTGTTAGTCTCACCCAAATGGAGTCGTTTTCAACTAAATGGTGAAATTTACAATAATCGTCATTGAACATCAATTCTTTTTAAGGGCATGTACATATCTGTTAGTGGTTTCTTTCCTAGTAAATGCGAATCTCATCAATTCTGCAAAGTGAAGTACTATGGCTAGTTTTATGTATGTTGTATTGCATAACAATATTCTTCTTTGGGCTATTTGTTGTATGAGAGGAAGGGTGTTGCTGTTTTGAGAACTACTATTTGTTGTGAAATTGTATGCAATACGTTTCTTTTCTTTCTTATTGTAAACTTTTTGAAAGGTGTGGATAACTCCATTTCAAACTGCCTCTTGTTTTAAAAGTTCATGGCTCTCTTACCTTTTCCTGTGAGTAGTATGAGATTCATTTACAATCTGGATCACTTAATTTGTAATGATGAAGATAAAAACTTGATGGGTGTGCCTCAATGTCAAAGGCATTTCTATTGATATGGTGGTAGGGGCCTTAGTTTACAATGGTCATGTCAAATTGTCTCATTTTCTCAACGAGGGATATTATAAAACATCACGTACATGGCATAATAACATATGCTCTAATATTTTATAACTAAAGAAACCATTGTTGTTTCATGCACAAGTGGGAAAGGTTTCATTTTTTGAATTGAAAGAAATACCAATTGCATAGGCACTTAAAAAAAACCGGGTTTCTTACATGTGCAAGTGGAAGTTATTGTTTTTGGATTTGAAAGATATACAAATTGCATAAGTTCTTAAATAAACTGTGGTTGTTACATGTGCAAGTGGAAAGATTTTGTTAGATTTTGTTCTTGGAATTGAAAGATATACCAATTGCATAACCTCTTCAGGAAAATAAATGTACGAGTAATTTTTTTTTGTGGTTCTAGGTGTAAAAGTTTAACTTGTCAAATTATTGGTAAAATAAAACAACTAGCCAGGCCGTTGCACAGAAAGCCTAATGTTGTATTGAATGAGGACTATTTATAACCAAGTGTTAAGGCTATAATTTTCTACCTTGAAATGTGATGTGCATGCTTATTGGTCATTCTTCTCATAAAAAGCCTTTGTGTCAATCTCTTCAAAACAATTGACCAAAAAGTGGCTTTTGTAATATTTCTGTACGTTGTATTACAGAATGTAATCTATGGTTTTTATTAACGTTGAAGCTCAATTGAAACTTGGAATGCATAAAAGGTTGGGCTCAACACGGATTCTCACATGGGCCGACATAATTTATTCATGATAGGTATTCTCACGGAAATTTGTAGGTTCATTTAAAAAAGTAATTCGTATGAAGAATAAATGGCTTTTATCCTGCTCCCCAGCATCAAAAGTTCTGGTTGACAGCTTTTTTTTGGATTGGGTGATACATGGATTGCCAATTACTTATAGGTTCTCTCTAAGTTTTTTCTCTCTACACTTCATTGGTTGAGCACTCTAGCTACATACCCAAACTGTAGTCTGTCCAGCCCAAGCAATTAATGGTAGACGGCTACTCTCTCATTTGTGGGCTGTGAACGCTTCTCTATTTTAGCCATAGCACCTCTCTATTATGCGTAGTCATGTCTGCTTTTATGAGGAGGGACGGTTATATATTAAGTTTTAAAAGCCATGTCAACAATTTAAAAAAACAAGATTTGGTCCTTGGAGATACATGCCATTACGGATCTCATAAGTGGCTTTATCTTGGTAGAGTAAGCGTTAACTTCTTTTCTTCTATGACAAGTGACATGGATTAGGGAGGTTATATCGTCTTAGGTCTCTTCAAATTGTTTTGTCACAAGTTTTATACGTAGCATCAAGATTCATGACAAATTCAAGAGAGCTTAATTTGTGAATAGAAAAGTTCAACAGCCAGAAATGACAGATTAGAGCATACAGACTGTGGAAACAAATGCACATGCAAAGTAAAATTTAAAATCGTTGAAGCATATAGATTGGAATCTCTTTTAGTAAGTAAATTATATCATAGAGCTCCTGTGCAAGGATTATACAAGGAGAACGTGCATGTTTATTTGAATACTATTTACTTATAACTTTGCTTTTTCCAACATTATCCATCCAAAGATCGTCAATATATGCAAATATTTTGAAGTTCCGGCAATACTTCTCTTAAAATCAACCAAGAACAACAATTCTTGGCGTAGAACTAATCTTTTGCAGCTGTGGATATTCCGAGAGTTTTTTTTGGGGATAAGTAACACATTCTATGATACAAAATTGGTAAAGTCTAAAAGATTGGATAAATGACCTTAAGAAGGGATATCAACCCTAGACTTACAATGCATTAAATTACGATGATCAATATTAATGCATTAAATTACGATGATCAATATTAACATGTATGAGCTAGTCTTGTCCTCTTGTATTCTAAGTCGTGTTAACAATTATTTAATAAAAAGAGAAGAATCAACTAACTTGACAAAATAATCACAAAGGCATCCTTTTTTTTTTGGGTTATATAAGGTCACATGGAAAGTAATATTATTAGTATGAAATACAACTAAAAATGCAAAAAAATATATTTATAATATTTATGCATGGGAGAAGAAAAATTGAGATCCATGCAGACTAAAAGATTCATGCATGGTTAGGAAGGTCCTTTACCATAGAAATGCAGTAACTATCCACGAAGTATTAGCACATTGGTTTCTAGCTTATGGCAGAATTGCCGTCCAAAGGCTAATGTCGGTAATGCTTGTATGCCCTTTCATAAGAGTTATAGAAAATAAGCTTCAAATGTTGGGGTATTTGTTTTGAAAGTGCATTTGTTGTTTGCAAGTATTTTTGGGAAGTGGAGTAGCAAACTAGGTATGAATATTATCTTGAAGGTAGGTTTGAATTGATTCAACCGACAGATTATGCATGCACATCTTTTAAATGCAAAACCTACCATGAGTGTGGTTACCTGGCAAGGGAAAGTCCCTTTGTTGAAAAAATAAACCCAAGCTACAATACTCTATGCTAAAAAGATAAATGGTTTTGGATTCTATATGGCAAATAAATTACACGCCATTCGAAAAGGAATGGGAAAAATGAATAAAGAGGGGGAAGTTAGCAAGCAAAATCCAATAGAATCATTGGAAAGAATCCTAGACGAGAATGAGGTAGTAATGACCAAGTATGACTTAACAATAAATAATGTAGAAATTTATAGGAGCCAATAATGCATGAAGGGCTGGTCACCAAGAGACGAAATATGTAGAGGAGGATGAAGGGGAAGGAGAGAATGGTACTTTGAAATTCAATCAAGATCAAACAAAGGAGAAGAAGGGCTCTAATTCAAGTGAAAGGAAAAAGGCCAATACAATGTGCAATTTAGTAGTGAAAATAAATCTATAGACACAAGGGTAAGGGAAAAGAGTGAGAGGCAAAAGAGACTACAATAGATACAACAAAAGGTTCCCAACCTAAATTCAAAGAAATGTTTAGAAAGAGCTTAAAACACAAGGTTACACCAAACATTTAGAAAAAGTAAGCAACTTAATTTTCATGCAAAGAATCTTTCAAATGTATATAGAAAAGTATTCGTTCATGGTAAAAATCTATTAAAATTTTAAAGATAATATGGAAATGGAAAGTATTGCAAAACAATTAAAACTTCGCTTTCATGTTTTTAATTTAGGTTGCTTTTTAGTTTAAAAAAAATTCTTAGCAAAAAATGAGGAAATTGAGTAAAGAAGTGTTACATCCTTTGAAGGAACTCATTTTAACTTGTAGATATGTTTTAATCATAGTTTCAAAGTAACTTTGATTGAATTGGAAGTTTGTTAACCATGTCATTATAACCTCTATTATTTTGTGATTTTGTTATGATGTTACTTAATTGTGATGCATGTCTAATGAGAATTTATTCCTATTCTTGTGAAATTTGTGTGGGGTATATTGTTTAATTTGCAAATGACAAGGTGGAAGATGATGCGGGTTTCATAGTTCAACTGGGGTGTGTTCCAATATCAAACTTCAAGTGTAATGTCAATTGAGTTTGTCAATGCCATGGCTTGGTACTAGTGTGAGTGTGTAAATGACATTGTCTTCTAATGAAATCTTTAGTATATAATTTCTACACTACATCAATATGGGATTATTATAGTCACAATTTATTATACTTGTACAAATTTAATATTATAAATATCTTAATGCTAACTTTAGTGTGTTTTGTCATAATTGAAAATTCAACCAAAACATAACTAACATGTATCTATAACATTTAACATAGTTAGAAAGGTCGAATTCAAAATGAGAGTAGAGCGGGAAGTTGGTCGTTGGAGCTGTGTTGGGACACAGTTGCCCAAGGTACCTTCGCCTGTGGGGAGTCGTTCTGATGTTGTTGCCGCTGGTCCTCTGGAGGTATCTAAGCCTGATGGGGATCAGTCTGTCACTGCTATGGCTGGTTTGTTGGAGGGGGCCGCCTTGGTGCCGGATGGAGGTTTCACAACGGAAGTGGTTGGGCTAGGAAAGGCCCCAGTGAATGATGGTGGTGGGGATCCGTTTCCCTTGGAATTGACGGATGGCGGGCCTGTTGGGGGGCTTCGGGCTTTTGGGGGCCCTAAGAAATCTCTCTATTGTGGTGACTGATTCTGGATCTCGGTCTCACTCTGCCCGGCTCGGTTCCCGGCCTATCCCTTGTGCCCGTGAGTCTCCTGTTGTGGTGTGTGGTATTGAGGTCATTGAAAATGAAGAATTTTATCACAATACTGGTGTGATCTGTAGATTTAATGGATTCTGGCCCTCTTTGCCTTGCCTCCACAATTGGGTTTTGGAGTCTTGGAAGCCACTTGTGGATGGTAAGATTGAGCTGTGTCCCTGTGCAAGGGGATTCTTCATTGTGACGTTTGCTTCTTCGGAGCAGAGAGACTCAGTGCTTGATGGCAGAGTCTGGTTGTGGGGGGAGCATTCCCTCTCAATCAAACCCTGGACTCTCTCCTTCAACCCCCTAACAGAGCCGCTTAACATCAGACCTATTTGGGTCTATCTCCCAAATCTCCCTCTCCAGTTTTGGGAGGATTCAGTTTATGAGAACATTGGTAATGCTATTGGTCATTTTCTCAAGGTCAATTCCACTACCTCTTTCATGGGACATTCCACGGTTGCCCGCATCCTTGTGGATGTAGACATTTCTAAACTCCTTCATAGGGATGTGGTCTTGATGGTTGGTGATAGGCCTTAGAGACAACTATTGGACTATGAGGGTATTCCTTTTAGGTGCAGAAGGTGTTTTGCTACTGGTCACTTAGCCTCTGACTGTCCTCTATCACGTCGTAATGGTGCTGCTACTTGGTGGAAGGATGCTCTTGTGGATCACCTGACTATCAGTGCTTCACCGGAGGACTGTTCATCTCAGGGGGACAATTCCTCTGAGGAGGTTGAGCTTCCTTTTGAGGATGCAACTGTGCGAGTGGCGAAGGATGCTGACGCGACTCCTTTGATAGCTCTTGATTCTTCTGGTCTTCTACCTGATCATATATCTATTCCTCTAGCTTCAGGTCAGCCTGCTTCTTCTGTTCCAACTTCAGCTTCTCCGGTGTTTCCCTCTTCGGACTCAACACCCCTACGTGTGGATTTTTCGTCGACTGCGGGAGCTCTCTGTGTGCCCTCTATGCTTGTGATTTCAGAGGTGGCTCCCCCCCTCCTCTTTCTGTTGTTCCTGGTTTTGATGCCTTCTGGAAGGTGGTTCAGCGTAGGAAGAAAGGTCCTTTGCTCTCTAATGGTAAAGGTTTTAGGTGATCTAGATCAAGATATGATGTTATGTAGATCCTAGTTGTTTCTGCTGGGTTGCTGTGCCTGTGTTGTTGATCTATTCCTAGTTTCTGGGATATACTGTTTGGTCCCCAATTTTTTGCCCTAGAGGCCTTGTTTGTTTTGGTTTCAACCCCTTGATTCTTTTGGGCTATGTTGTATTTAGATTCGGCACCCTTGTTTTACCACTTATCTTAATAAAAAATATTTAACAATAATCATATCTAATAATTATAAACTAATAATTAAAGTTTATAACTCCACATTTTATATCTTGGAAGATCATCTTATATATTATTTTTAATACAAACTAATTTATAATTATTATTGCATAATTTATTATTATAAAAATATAACTAGTAAAATATCTTAAACAATTAATTAATATTTAATATTTAATTTACCAATTTTAATATTCTTATAACGAAAATTTTCAATATCTTTTAATATAAAAGCCAAGTTTATGGGCATATCACAATTCATGACTATAGAAATATTAAAAAGTTTATCTATTAAGGACAGTAAATAGTTGATATTTACAGGTAAATTTTTAATCCTCTGTTGCAGCGAAGCATGGGCATCACTTATTAAATTTAAACTGACACCAAACAAGTTTGGTAAGAAATTGACTTGGTCGGGTAAAACTAATCCATAGCCTTAACCATTGAAATCAAGGAAGGGAGTAGGTTGGAGTGAGTATATATATACCACTTCTTTACCTCGAGAGGTGAAGTCTAGAGGCGTTATACAGCCACAACACCATTAGAATTTTTATTCTACTGATTTAAATTGACGGTTTGTTCGCTGTCATAAATTAATTAACATGATTTCTGCATCCCATTACCTCCTAAAAATATTGGCACCATCAGGTTGTACAAGAGAATATTGGGTAATTAGGTCGCATGCAAATTTAATATTACTAATTTGAAATCGTAGCACTAAGCTTAGGAAATCGGCTGCATGCAAGTTTAAAGAAATAAATAAAATTTGAAATCGTCTTAGCCCTAGACATTGGGAAGTTACAGAACAGTTGCAATTAACATGCACTAAATTTCAATTTGAGTTAAGGTGTAGAATCACTTAACAAAAACGGAGTTCACTTCCACTTAGCATGTAGCCTTGGATAGCTGTTAATACTCTCGCTTTTCTTTTTCGTAGACCATTCTTCTTTTTTGGATACTGGATTGCTCTTCACCATATAACGCTCTCAACCCATGTTTAGGTAGAGCTTTTCTAATGAATTCTCTTCAGTTTTTGCATTTTCTTGGCATAGGCGGTTTAAGGTCAATATAATACAGAGATTGGTTTATGAATTATTTTGCAGAGAATAGAGGTATTTTTATTGTTTTATTAATCCGAATCTTACGTTTTACAGACACAGCTTAGAGTTTAAATTGTGCAGTCGGAGTTCAATTCCACTTTGCATGTAGCCTTAGATAGCTGTTAATACTCTGCAAACAACCTGAAGGTATTTCACTACTTCTCCTTCTTGCAGAGTAGTGAAATACATGTTTCTTACTTTTCAAATATGAGATGTCCTAAAAAATACATGAAAGAATCCAAATCTAATATTAAGGGGAAAATATGACTAGGTGCAATTTAGATATTCTCAAGAATGTTGTTTACAATTTATTGAAATGAAAATTAGCAAACTCGATTTTGTGGAAATCCTTATAAATATTTTCAAGAATTTAGAGGGTTGACTAAAATCATTGCTCAAAACTTTTCCATTTTTGGGAATAATTTTATTTAGAGTTTCTTGGAAGAAATTTCTCCTGGGAATTGGGGTGAATAATTATGTCCCCTTCTGAGTTCTTTGCCTTTGTTAAATTTCTGCAGCAAATTTGGCAATTTGGTTTACCCTTTTTATAGTAACGGTTGACTAAAATCATTGCTTAAAACTTTTCCATTTTTGGGGAATAATTTTATTTACACTTTTTTAGAAGAAATTTCTGGTGAGAATAAGGCTAAATAATTATTTTGATTAAAATTATTAAAGTATATAATAATTACAACTATAACTTAAAGAATTTAATTAAATGACGCATTGTACTTTCGATATATTTTCTTTTAAATATAGCTATATTAGTTTTAACTTACACTTTTAGGATGGTTGTGGGCATTTGAGATAACTTTTAAGATGTTTATTTTAAAATTTATAATTATATTATTTAATATTAAAGTATAATAATATGATTTTTAAATATTTGTAGTCAGAAATTAAATGTAAATAAGTGAATGAGATATTAAAAATGGTGAAGTAAATAAGTGAATGAGATGTTAAAAATGGTGAAGTAAAAAGTTAGATTTATGAAAATGTGGACAACTAAATAAGATGTTAGAAATGAGTAAATGAAAGGGTGGTTAAGTGAATGAGACATTGTTATAGGAATAGAAATTGATTATTAGGTAGTAAAGTGATCATATTTAAAGTTTTAAATGTTTCTTCTTATATTTGAAATTTTAAATACTTATAATTTCTTAGAGATTTAGGCTTTAAATGTTTATAAATGGATAGAATTTTAAATGTTCATGTTTATATTTTAAATATTTGTATTTAGATTTTTTTAAAAGTTATATTTTTTAAATATAAAATGTTCTTATTTAAATGATATGATTTATAATGTTAAATGTTAACTATAGTAATAAGGTATGGTAGTTGATAAATAAAATGAATAATTTTAGTATGTTATAGGTAAAAGGTAAGATTTTGTTGTAGAGTTAGAAGTTAGAAATTAATGAATAGGCTTACTAATGTTACATGTAAAAGAAAATAGTAAGGGATGGAAGTTAATAATAAATGATCACAATTAATAATATTATGTAAAATAAAAATATAATTAGTAATTAATAGGTAACTATAATTTGAGTTATTAATAATATGTGATCTCATAATGAGTCACGACTAATATGTGATTAGAACTAATTAGGCATAATATTATAAATGTTTTAGTACTGTAATGCATGGTTAAGTTCTCATGGTGAGTGGTTATAATTATTAAATAAAATGGATAGAATGCCAATAAATTGAATTGAAAGATAAGTTGAGAAGGTAATAGGAACTATGCAACCCCACCTATGTAGCTGTGGACCTCATCACCTTGGGGTTGTGAATATTAAGTTACACTTTTTAAACATTATTACTCTATTTTAACTAAAAAATCTTGATAAGTAAGTTATCTAACAATACCCATTAAACTATGCTTTATAAATAAGGTTGGAAAATCAAATTTGAGAAACATTAGGAACCCATAATTGGAGGTGACCAATTCCTAGTTAAATGGGACCCAGACAATTGGGCAATAGAATAACTTGGACAACAAAACATGGTGAATCAAGAAATATATAAACGGAGATCTTACCATGATCTAGGTTTGATCATAACGAACAATGTTGAACAATTGCATGGTATGTGTTTCCCTTGTAATATGTACAACTATATGTGAGAAATGAAGTGGATGATCTTTAGGACCATTTAATTGTCTGTTGTAAATGCCTATACATTTGTTTAGATGTAAGCCAACATGTATGGGATGAGTACCTTTATGGATTGCTAAAACCAACTCATAAAATCCTAGAAGACTATTCATAGGTTAATGGATCAACGGAGGTGGTAAAGTGAAAAGATCAACTAGTTTAGGGTGTGTAAATCCCTTAGGACATGTGTTGATACCAATCATTGTGTAATTCATCCTACTCTTCCCTAGGTGCACATCAAATTGAAACACTTATGATTTGCTTAATAGCTAAGTTTAGCAATAGCTTCTAGAAATGACAAGAGTTAGAAAGCATACTTTATGAATAGGCTCAATTGGCTGTATCATAGGGTCTATCTAGCTTTCAATAATAGCATGTAGGTGATAGATGTTAGGAGCTACCCAATTTATAGGGTTTAGACATGGTATTTCCAATAGCATGCATATGATATATGCTAAGATCTATCTATCTTAGGAGTTTAGTATAAGCAGTGGTGTACTTATAAGAAGGAATATGTATTCTACTAGTGTTGTGTCTTGCTTGATGCGTGGTGTGTTTGTATGTCTATAGTAAACACTATGTAGCATGTTCCCTTGTCAATGATTACATTGAGTGATATGGGATGCTTATTTTGTTATCACAACTAATAGTGAACTAGAAAAGGGAAATATATATTGAGTATGGGATGCACTAACTTTTCATTTTTTAGTTGGTCTCATTTATAATAAAAGGGCTTATGTGTTGGTGAATTGGGTCATATAAAATTTAATAGTGCAATAGGGTTGCATTCACTTCTTATACTAACTAAGATCTATGTGGGTGTGTGTTCATAATTTGGAGCTGACATGGTAATTCTATGGGTATGTGAATTTAAATATTTACTCTCATATCTAGTAGATATTAGCATTGTGAAAAACCTTCTCAATAGTTTTGTGGAATCTGCTCGAGGGGTGGATATGTGATGTGTACTCACATGGTGGGATTATCTTGTACCATTCCACTAGAAATTTAAACTTGTTGCAAACTCCAAGGAATTGTTCATGCTCAATGATAGAATTAGGAATAGGGTATTAATTATATAAGATTATTTGCATTGGAAATTGCTTGTATTTTCTTAGAACAATAAATGCCTTATTGATGGATTTTACATGTACCTTGTTCTCTTTCATGCACTTGTAGTTATTATTCATTGGAAAGACATGAAAAATTTGTTGGGTACTTGAATTATTTATGTTATGATATCATCTAATTAATTAAATATATGCTGCTATTACTTGTACATGCGATGACTCATGTATGACATGATGATGTTCCTTTATGCCCTTGTGTGTAGAAGTAGTTTACTTCTTATACTTCCTAAATGATCATGTAAATAGATAGTAAAGTGTATTCATATTGATGAATACTTATTAGTTGGATTTGTATTGATGAATGAAGTTGTTATGCTAAGTTATTTAAGTATTGTAAATTGTAGTATGAAGAGAATAGAGAAAAAAATGTAGTAACCAAGGGCACTAGTTATTGCACTTATGGAGGGAAAGTTAGCAAATAACATCCAGAGGAATCAAATAAAAGAATCTTGGATGAGGATGAGATACTGATGCCTTAGTATGGATTCAATGATGATCTAGAAATTTTATTGGAGTCAATAATGCATGAAGGGGTACTGATTAGAAGGAGATAAAACATCAAGATCAAACTAAGGAGAAAGAGGGGTCCAATCCAAAGTGTAAGGTATGAAAACGCACATAACTATGCAATTTATTAGTGAAATGAAGTCTGTTGACATTGGGCAAGGAAAAAGGAGAGGTAACATATGCTAACAATATAGAAAGACACTAGAGTATATATAACAAGGGAATCCCAACTTGTGTTGGAAGAAATGGTTAGAAAGAGCTTAAAACACAAGGCTACATGGAATATTTAGATAATATAAGAAATTTAATTCTCATTTAAGAAATCAATCACATGCACATAGGAAAGTATCATCCATGGTTAAAAGTTAGTAAAAGTTAAAAGATAACAATGGGTAAAAGTTCAAAGTTGTGTCACACTTCAGGTCAACTTATAAGCATAAATGAATTTAAGTATTTCCAACTAAGTCAATTTTGGTGAAACATATGTTCTATCTGGATTCATTCTAGTTAAATTAGGTCTAGGCCAAAACTTTTCCAACTGGAACCATCCACTAAAAACATATGTAGCATCACTTTGGGGCTAATTTACCAAAAAAATAAAATTATTTGAAAAACTTGATGTTCTAACGACTCCTACTCGTGCAAATAATCATTTTAAAATAATCTAAAAATACCTTTTTGTAGATCTATAAGTCCACATTATAAAAAAATATAATATTTTAAACATTTCAATTATTGTTTATATATTGTTATCCTATTTTCCCTCTGCTCAGAGCCAAATAGTCAACCTGATATTTTCCCTGAAAATCCTTTGAAAGGGTCCCTATAAGCAAAGGTGCCATTTTTCCCATGAAGCCTTGCCTAAAAAAAAAATCTGACCATTGGAAAGAGCTTGGAAAAATAGGCAGGTTTGCTTTTTACATCATCCTGAAATTTAGCCAAACAAAGAAGTTATTCATGGTCAAAGTTTGGGTCAACGTGCATTTCAAATGTTCATTTGGCGGGCTTGTAGATCTCCATTGGCCTTAGAAGATGTTGAAAAAATTAGGTTTTATGCATTTTCTGAATGTATATCGGGCCCCAAAGGTGCATATACATTTAGGGAATCTTTCGCAGGTCCTCAAGAATATTCCTAGTTTGTATATCGACGATATACAAAGGGCCGAGATGCAAGTGAGACATACAAGGTATATTGTGCATCCATCGCATATTCTTCAGGTTTCCCCTTTTGTATGTTTGGAGGGTTTGTATGTTTGCCTTGTATTTTCAACATACAAGCAAATATACATTCGTTGGAAGGATGCAAGGGCATATACAAAGATGGAATATACATCACAGATCCCCAGAATATTCGCTGAATGTATATCGGGTCTGCATGTATATTTGGCTCATACAATGGAGATATACAAGCAGGGGATGCATTGCAGGAATATTCCCTCTTGTATATCGGGTTTTCAAAATGAATGTTGTGTTGTATGTTTGCACATGCAACGAAAAGGTACAAGGTTTTCGAACATGCAGGTGCATCCGCTACAGTGGAATGCACATTGGGCTTTGTATGTTTCTTTGTATATTTCGCTTGTATGTTTTTGAACATACATGTGAAAATACAGAGAAACATACAAAGGCCGAATGTGCAAGAGATGGGGCCTGCGCACATACAAGGCCGTTTGTATATCAGACATACAAGGAACCCTCGCCTGAGATACAAGAAGAAATACATTTGCTACAGTGGCTTGTATTTTTTGCTTTGTATGTTTTCACATACAAAGTTGATATACAAAGGTTTATATACAAGCCGGACCCGATTGCGTTTTTAACTTGTTTTATTAAAATTTTCGGGTCCGCTTTGTATAAGGGCGATTGTATATTGTGATATACAAGTCAATAATATACAAAGATCGGAGATACAAGCCGGACCCGACAGAGCAGTCAAATACAGTTAATGGTTAGTTTGGGGTCCGCGACTTGTATGTTTGCAGATACAAAGAAGGTTAGATACAACTCGGATTTCAAAATGTTTCCCATCTGCTTTTTAAGAGTTTGAAGTCCATGACTTGTATACAAGGGCAATTGTATGCATATACAAGCCGCGATTACAAAGGGCAAAATGCACATTTGCATGTGCTAGTTGTTTGTATATTTGCTTGTATCTTTGCATATACAAGCCGATATGCAAGGGAGATTTCGGCCAGACATTATGCATCGGCAGCTTATTTTTGGGTCTTTCCGAAGGTCGATGGAGGGTGTAGTTCTTCAACGACGGGTCCCAGTTTCAGTTCAACATCAAATCAGGAAGTGTCACGTGGCAGTGGCGGATGCATATGCAAAGGCTCTTGTATATACAAGTCATTTTGAAATGCATTTTTAAGAGCGACTGCAAGGACCTTTTGGCGCCAAAGGAGCAGAGATACATACAAAGTTTTCAAACATGCAAAGACATGATCTGAGGTATTTTCAGAGGCCGATATATACACGGTGCAGAAGCGATATATACAAGCAGTTGACTAGATCTTTGACCGCCGATATCTTCCCTATTTCAGCGAATTTCAACATGCTGTAAGAGGCAAAAATGCTTGTTTTGCCTCCTCTTTCATTTGAACAGATTTTTGGGGAGATTTTCCAGTTTTCATTTTCCCGATCTAGCTTTGCATATTTTGCTCGATTGGACGTTTCAACGGCTGTCTTGATGTTTTTAGGGGTTTTTCTCCTCATAGTGTTTCGAGTTGGTGAATTTCTGCAGGCGCATTCATGGCGTATGGGCTCTCTGCCTTTCAGGACTCTTTCCTGCATGACGAATGACGACTTTGGAGGTTTTTCTCCATGCCCCGTCCTTTCTTGTGTCCTGGCTAAGGTTTTCCGTGTTTTGGTGTGGCAGAGGCATGGCCCCTGTCCCTTTGCCATCCCTCTGCCCGTGCTTTCCTGCCTTTGGCATTTATGGCCTCGATTCTGTGATTTAGCGACTCCATGCCCTTCTAGCATGAATTTGGCCTATATAAGACAATGTAAAATCTCTTTTAAAGAGGATAGTATTTTTGGGGCTGTTATGCTGCCGAAATTTTGTAGTCAGTCTATTTTAGTGTAACTGCAAGGATAAGGGAATGTGACTCACTGTGCCTGAATCTGGCCTCTGCTGTCTTCCTTTACCCACCAATGAGTGCAATTAGCTAAATGGGTGTAATTCTACTATGAAATGTTCTGCATTGTAACAGTTTTCTAGGCCTTTATGATTAATAGATGCTAATTTTTGCCTCTTTTATCTCTGAATTTCTGTGTTTCATTTGAAGTTTTAGTCTTCTCTGTGGGTAAAGCGGCCCCTCTGCAGGTTTAGCTTTCATAGCGAAGCCTCAAATTAGCCTTAAACCTGTGTGAATCCCCCCTCAGCAGCGAAAGAATCATTGCTGTGTCCATACCTTATCCACCATCTCTCACTAAATCTGATGTATCACCTCTTTTCCCTTCAACTCTCCTTCTAACTCTTTCCCCTGCAAGCTTTTAGCACTAGATTTAGTATCATCGCTCTAAGTAATAGGCTTGGAGCAAGGAACCAGCCTTCTCTGGAGGTCTGATCTCATAACGCAAGGTCCCACACTTCGAGATCATTCCAATGTTACTCCAGGTTGCATGAGGTGTCACAGCTGCATGCGAAGGGTGCAAATTTGGGTGATAACAGTTTCTGGCACGCCCGGTGGGACTTAGATTCAAAAAATTCTAAGTTCAAAACACTACATTTGGTTACTGGTTTTGATGTGCAACCAGTGATATCCAAACCTGTAAGAGGTTGAAAACTTTGCATATTTGGCGACTCCAACTTTGGTCCAGCAGAACTGTTGTATCTCTGCTTATGAGAAGAATACCTACAAGAAGCAGCGCTTCACCTTTCGAGTATCTACAATTATCCCCACCCAGGAGAGGAGGGGTAGCAGCTGAGAAGCACAAGAATACTCGCGTCCAGCCTAGGAGAGCCAAGTCAACTCCCCCTGCCATTGGAGCTCACACTGCCTCAAGGACTAAAGCCACAATGATTCCTGTGCTTAGAAATTAGCCCTTTGTGGCTTTCAATCAAGGCAGCCCATTAAATCTAGCTCAGCATGATGATATCCCTGTCGCTGCCCTAAAGAGTTTACCATTTTTTCACAGTGAAGACCAGACTACTCCAGCTGAGCATATCCAGGACATCGCAAACCTATGTGCTGTCCATCACGTAACAGCAGAAAATGTAGCAATTAGGCTACTCACAGCCTCCCTGAAGGGCAAAGCTTTACAGTGGTTTAGAAGCTTGCCGGCAAATTCCATAGATTCCTGGGATCGCTTGGGAGAGGAATTGTGTAATTTCTTTGAAGACAAATCTGATCACCTATCACTGGTGGAGCAGCTATCTACAATCAAAGAGCCCCTCACGAGGTCATGTCAGATTTCAATCACCGTTTCCAAAAGACATGGGATAGAATCCCACCAATGGTAAGACCTACAGCTGACCATGCATTTCTATATTTTTTGAGAGCATTAAATAGTGACATCTCTGTGATGATTCAATCCATGGGAGGGATTTCCTTGCCACAGGCCTATGCCATAGCCATTAGGGCTGAAAATAGCCTCATTCAGGCTGGCAAAATTGCTCCTAGGCCACCTTTACCAATTTTCCCCACAATTCAACTGCCAATCCCAACATATGTGCCCCCCATAGCTGTTATACCCGCTGCCCCAGCATTACCAGCAACTAATCTACAGTTAAATAGGCCAGAAAATGCTACTCAAAATCAATCTTCTAAGTTACAAGAGATCAAGGGATTGTTGCAATCTTTTGGTAATGAGCTGACAAATATGAAAAAGCAACAATTCCAGAATAGACAGCCCTATCAACCACATAACCAAGGGCAAAACCAGTCTTATCAGGGACAGAACCAACCTTGGCAAGCTAACATGCCACCCTATCAGAATAACTATCAGGGGGTCAGACAAAATATGAACCAGAGGCCTTTTTAGCCTTACAATCTTGCATCCACCAGTGCCATTAATGACATTGTCCCTATTCAGAACAACTTGGCTTTCGAGTATGAATGGTGCTCTCCAAGCAATCATTCACACAATCAAGCAGCGCGTCCAAGTGGAGCCATAAATCAGGCCCTGACAGTGCAAGATATTCCAACTCTGCAGCCAAGCACATCTAATGAGGGGACTGTGCAGCAAATAGAACAACCTCAGCATGAGACTACCTTCATGAATTGGCAAGAAAATGAGTTTTGTGGCATGAACAGAGACTACACTCCAGTTGCAACTAACACAAGAGCAAAAAGGAGGAGTTATGAGATGGATCAAGTGACAAATAGAGAAAAAGGACCTGCTGATCCTTCTACATCCCAATTTCCCGTGTGTTACAAAGAAATACTTAGGCGACTACCAAAGAGCAGCCTCAACTGCAGGCTGATATTGCAGCTGCCAAACCACATCAGAAGGTAAGCGTTGCCGCACCTTTCAATATTATTGAGAATATGAAAAAGGCAAATGTGACAATGTCCATGTGGGATTCCTTGGCGATCCTGGGCCAAAAAGACCTATTGTAGTCTGCTTTGTCTAGTTTAAAAATGTCAGGTGATACAAATGTTGACCCAACCAAAACTGTCCTTACCAATTCCCCCAAAGACAGCAACAAGCAGCCAAGCCAGAATGCCAAACCGTTTCCATTTTATGTGTCTCTAATAATTGGAGATAAGCTAGTGCACAATTGCATGGTGGATAGTGGGGCAAATAGTTCTGTTATGCCAAAACAGATTGCAGACTAATTAGGACTAAACTACCAGCCCCTAACCAAGGGTGTGCTCCAACTTGATGGCACAACTGTCAACACCGTGGGTGTGATAAATGACCTAAGCCTTACCTTGCATACCTGTCCAAACGTTTCCATCACTCAGGAAGTGTTCATCATTGACCTTCCTCCTCATTTTGCCATGTGCCTGTCAAGGGAGTTCACGACCAAGATAGGAGGATATTTATCCTCAGACTGGTCCCACATGTTTTTTAGAACCAGATATGGCACCAAGGTAACCCTAAAATATGAGTTTCTTTCAAATCATCACATAGAACCCTACACACCAAGTGCTGTTAATGCAAGCTGCCTTATCTCCGATGATCCTGAGCTTGTTGCTGCCCAGCAACTGCAAGCTGAAAGTATACCAGAGGTACTGTTAAGAGAGTGGGCCTTGGAAAATACTCTTGATAGTCCTGAGGAACACATGCAAGAGTCCGGTATGGGAATGTACATACTGCATGATCCAGAATCATAAATTCCAAGCCTTGTAAAGAGTTCAGAATTACTGACAGAAGGGCAGGATCAGGTATGGAAAATGTATTTTGATGGCTCTAGAGGTAGAAATGAGTCCGGTGGAGGTGCAATGCTGGTGTCTCCTCATGGCAATAGGTATTATTCTACCTTTCGTTTCACCTTTTCTTGCACCAACAATACTGCCGAATATGAGGGGCTAATCCAGGGATTGCAATGGGCAAGAAAAAGAAGGATCAACTGCTTACAGGTGTTCGGGGATAGTGAACTCATTGTAAATCAAGTAAGAGGATTGCATGCTACAAAAAATGATGTCTTGAAATGATACAAGCATAGGGTGTGGGACATGATTGAAGAGTTCGATGCTTTCAATCTGGTCTCTATTCCCAGAAATCAGAATTACCAAGCAGATAGGCTAGCAGCAATTGGGGCTCAATTTGACATCCCCAGTGATATTTGGAGGGAGAAGGTGCAACCTCATGTAAAAGTAGTAAATAGACCCTCTATCCCGGACAATGACATTCATTGGCAGGTTTTCGAAAGTGATGAGCAAATCCTGCGTTTTTTGTTAGAAGAAGATGAATTTTCTGTGGTGAACCAAGATAAACTCAAACAGTAGTATGGCAATGACCAAATTGTTCAGCTAAGGACAAACAAGCTGCCCAAGGGACTGGTGACATTGGAGTCTATCATTGGCATTGATGATCAGATGAAGAAGACTAAAAATGGCATGCAAATAAAAGAGGAACACTATGAGCAGCTGGAGATTTTTAAGGGAAAGCTCCTTAAAATTGGTAAAATCTGCTCAGCCGAGGACAGAAGAGCTTTCATTACTCTGTGCCATGAATTTGAAGATGTGTTTGCCTGGGATTATTCAGACCTAAAAGGATTTGACCCTCACATTGCCCAGCACACCATAGAATTAGAGCCAGGGGCAAAACCTGTAAGACAGAAGCAAAGACCCCTAAATCTGAAGCTAGAGCCCCTGATGATTAAAGAACTGACTAAGCTAATCGAGGGGAAAATCATTTTTCCAATCAAACATACTTCTTGGGTCTCTAACCTCGTCCCTGTGAGAAAAAGAATGGGGGGATCAGACTGTGTGTTGCTTTCATGGATCTAAACATAGCCTCCCTAAAGGACCACTACCCATTGCCTTCAATGGGACAAATTCTATAGGTAGTGGTTGGCTCAGAGAGATTCTCCTTGCTTGATGGATTTTCTGGTTACAATCAAGTGTTAGTCAAGGAGGAGGATCGGTATAAAACCGCTTTTACCACTAAATGGGGCACCATGGCCTACAAGAGAATGCCCTTTGGCCTATCAAATGCTGGCTTAACTTTTCAGAGGGCTATGGACATGGCTTTCAAAGGTTTGCTGTATAAGTTGGTGCTGGTATACCTCGATGACATAACTATTTTTTCCAAGAATGCATCTGAGCATTTATCTCATTTGAGGCAAGTGTTTGAGAGATGCAGAGAGTTCAGGATATCTCTCAATCCCAAAAAATGCATTTTTGCTATGCATGAGGGTAAGCTGTTAGGACACGTCATCTCTAAAGAGGGCATCACCATTGATACAGAGAGGGTAAAGGCTAGTCCAAAGTTGCCCTTACCTAGCCACAAGAAGGGACTTCAAAGCTTCATTGGCAGAATTAATTTTCTGTGGAGGTTTATACCAGACATTGCAAATCTTCTGAGACCTTTGATGTCCATGTTAAAAAAGAATACAATTTTCAGCTGGACGAAGGAAGCCAAGCTAAGCTTCGAGTCCATAAAAGAGGCACTTGTAGCTGCGCCAACCTTGGTGAATCCAGACTTCTCCAAGGATTTTATTTTGTATGCTTATGGCGGTCTGGATACCATTTCTGCAATTCTGGCACAACAACAGAGTGAAGGATTTGAACAGCCAATTGCTTTTTTTAGCCAAGGCTTAGAGGAATATGAACAGAGATACAACTTCATTAAGAAGCACGTCCTTGCAGTGGTGAGGAGCCTAAAGAAATTCAGGCATCTTATTTCTAATAATAAGATACATTTAATGGTCGCTCACCCTGGCGTGAAGGAGTTCCTATTGAGCAAAGACGTCAATGAGAAAAGAGCTAGTTGGATTACCAGGGTCATGGAGTATGACATTGACATCAAAATAACCAAGCTCGTCTGAGGAAGAGGACTCAACGAATAACTTGTGGCTAATCCTAAAAATGAAGCAAGCGAGGAAGAGGCGGAGTTTCTGGCCGTAGAAGATGAACATCAGGCCGACGCAGCAGCGGCGGGCACCAGTTGGGTTCACAATATGATCCATTTTTTGCAGACTGGTGAATGTCTAGTAGGGTTGTATAGAGCCAAGAGAAGGTACTTTAGACTTCAGTCTATCCCATATGTTCTCATCAATGGCATCCTTTTTCAGAAAGATTTTAATGGGGCATTGTTAAGATGCATTGATGAAACTCAGACTGACAAGGTACTGCGTGAGTTCCACGATGGAATGGTAGGGGGTCATTTTGCCTTGAGGACTACTGCATGGAAGATTATGAGAGCTGGATACTATTGGCCCAGCTTATTCAGAGATGCCCATGCATGGGCTAGAAAATGTGTGAAGTGTGCCATGTTCACAGGCAAGTCAAGGCTGCCAGCTATGCCCTTGCAGCCAATTCAAGTTGAGCAACCCTTCATGAGGTGGGGTATCGATTTCATAGGCCCCATCAATCCACCGTCCAGTGCAGGCCACAGGTGGGTGCTTACAGCAACTGATTACTTCACAAGATGGACTGAGGCAGTGGCCCTAAAGGAATCCAATGAAGGTGCCATTTTGAACTTTTATAGTGATCTGGTAGCTAGATTTGAGGTACTTGAATCCATCATCTTAGACAATGCACTGGCTTTTGTCAGGTTAAAAATAATTGACTGGGCCATGAGGAATGGGATTTACTTGGGTGCTTCATCAAATTATTACCCTCAGGGTAATGGCCTAGCTGAGTCCACAAATAAAAATCTCATAAGGATCATCAAGAGAACCTTGGAGGACAATCAGAGGACCTGGCATACTAATCTGAAATCTGCTTTATGGGCAGATAGAATAACTCCCAAGAGGTCCATTGGGAATTCTCCATATATGCTTGTTTATGGAAAAGAGGCAAGGTTGCCTATATCTATGGAGCTGCCAGCTCTTGACATCATGAATCAACTAGAAATGTTTGAAGAGGAAGATCCCATGGCGGTCAGATATGCTCAGCTCATGGAGCTTGAAGAAACCAAAGACAAGGCTAAGAAGGCTATGGAGTATCATCAGCTTCAGCTCAAGGGAGTTTTTGATAAAAGGGCCAGCCCCAGAAACTTTAAGGAGGGTGATTTGGTGCTCAAGTGGGATGAACTGAAGAGCAAGCCAGGGAAGCACTCCAAATTTGATTGCATGTGGAGCGGCCCGTTTCTCATCACTGAATGCAAGGAGCACAATGCATTTCAGTTGTCAAATATGGACGAAAAAAATCTGCCTATCCTAGTCAACGGGATACACCTAAAGAGGTGTTTTGAGGTATGAATGCTCTGTAAATTAGTAGATTAGGTCTCTATGCTTTCAATAAGTGCTGCTGCACAATAGTTTAGATGCCCTTCGTTTCCCCTAAGTGCTGCCTAGCACAGTTGGTGAGTTGCTGTTAGCATTTTGTTTGGCCCCTGGTCTTTCTGTGTCCTTCATTGTTGTCATGTTGGATTCTGGGGTCAGAATGTTTGTCAAGGCACTTCCAGTTTCTTTTGACTCCATGCCCAATGAATGTATAAGGTCACTGATCTCATGTTTAGCAGGCAAACATCCCATAGAGGTCATCAAAAATGTTATCCTATTTTCCCTCTGCTCAGAGCCAAATAGTCAACTTGATATTTTCCCTGAAAATCCTTTGAAGGGGTCCCTATAAGCAAAGGTGCCATTTTTCCCATGAAACCTTGCCTAAAAAAAAAAAAACGGACCATTGGAAAGAGCTTGGAAAAATAGGCAGGTTTGCTTTTTACATCATCTTGAAATTCGGCCAAACAAAGAAGTTATTCATGGTCAAAGTTTGGGTCAACATGCATTTCAAATGTTCATTTGGCGGGCTTGCATATCTCCATTGGCCTTAGAAGATGTTGAAAAAATTAGGTTTTATGCATTTTCTGAATGTATATCGGGCCCCAAAGGTGCATATACATATAGGGAATCTTTCACAGGTCCTCGGGAATATTCTCGGTTTGTATATCGGCAATATACAAAGGGACGAGATGCAAGTGAGACATACAAGGTATATTGTGCATCCATCGCATATTCTTCAGGTTTCCCCTTTTGTATGTTTGGAGGGTTTGTATGTTTGCCTTGTATTTTCAACATACAAGCAAATATACATTCGCTGGAAGGATGCAAGGGCAGATACAAAGATGGAATATACATCGCAGATCCCCAGAATATTCGTTGAATGTATATTGGGTCTGCATGTATATTTGGCTCATACAATGGAGATATACAAGCAGGGGATGCATTGTAGGAATATTCCCTCTTGTATATCAGGTTTTCAAAATGCATGTTGTGTTGTATGTTTGCACATGCAACAAAAAGGTACAAGGTTTTCGAACATGCAGGTGCATCCGCTACAGTGGAATGCACATTCGGCTTTGTATGTTTCTTTGTATATTTTGCTTGTATATTTTTGAACATACATGTGAAACATACAGAGAAACATACAAAGGCTGAATGTGCAAGAGATGGGGCCTGCGCACATACAAGGCCATTTGTATATCAGAAATACAAGGAACCCTCGCCTGAGATACAAGAAGAAATACATTTGCTACAGTGGCTTGTATTTTTTGCTTTGTATGTTTTCACATACAAAGCCGATATACAAAGGTTTATATACAAGCTGAACCTGATTGCGTTTTTAACTTGTTTTATTAAAAGTTTTGGGTCCGCTTTGTATAAGGGCGATTGTATATCGTGATATACAAGTCAATAATATACAAAGATCGGAGATACAAGCGGACCCGATAGAGCAGTCAAATACAGTTAATGGTTAGTTTGGGGTCCGCAGCTTGTATGTTTGCAGATACAAAGGAGGTTAGATACAACCCGGATTTCAAAATGTTTCCCATCTGCTTTTTAAGAGTTTGAAGTCCGTGACTTGTATATACAAGGGCGATTGTATGCATAGACAAGCCGCGATTACAAAGGGCAAAATGCATGTTTGCATGTGCTAGTTGTTTGTATATTTGCTTGTATCTTTGCATATACAAGCCGATATGCAAGGGAGATTTCGGCCAGACATGATGCATCGATAGCTTGTTTTTGGGTCTTTCCGAAGGCCGATGGAGGATGCAGTTCTTCAACGATGGGTCCCGGTTTCAGTTCAACGACAAATCAGGAAGTGCCACGTGGCAGTGGCAGATGCATATGCAAAGGCTCTTGCATATACAAGTCATTTTCAAATGCATTTTTAAGAGCGACTTCAAGGGCCTTTTTGCACCAAAGGAGCAGAGATACATACAAAGTTTTCAAACATGCAAAGACAAGATCTGAGGTATTTTTAGAGGCCGATATATACACAGGTGCAGAAGCGATATATATAGGTAGTTGACCAGATCTTTGACCGCCAATATCTTCCCCATTTCAGCGAATTTTGACATGCTGTAAGAGGCAAAAATGCTTGTTTTGCCTCCTCTTTCATTTGAGCAAATTTTTGGGGGGATTTTCCAGTTTTCATTTTCCTGATCTGGCTTTGCATATTTTGCTCGATTGGACGTTTTAGCAGCTGTCTTGATGTTTTGAGGGGCTTTTCTCCTCACAGTGGTTCGAGTTGGTGAATTTCTGCAGGCGCTTTCATGGCATATGGGCTCTCTACCTTTCAGGACTCTTTCCTGCATGACGAACGACGACTTTGGAGGTTTTTCTCCATGCCCCGTCCTTTCTTGCGTCCTAGCTGAGGTTTTTCGCATTTTGGTGTGGCAGAGGCATGGCCCCTGTCCCTTCACCATGCCTCTGCCCGTGCTTTCCTGCCTTTGGCATTTATGGCCTCGATTCTGTGATTCAGCAACTCCATGCGCTTCTGGCATGAATCTGGCCTATATAAGACAATATAAAATCTCCTTTAAAGGGGATGGTATTTTTGGGGCTGTTATGCTGCTGAAATTTTGTAGTCAGTCCATTTTAGTGTAATTGCAAGGATAAGGGAATGTGACTCACTGTGCTTGAATCTGGCCTCTACTGTCTTCCTTTACCCACCAATGAGTGCAATTAGCTAAATGGGTGTAATTCTACTATGAAATGTTCTGCATTGTAATAGTTTTATGGGCCTTCATGATTAATAGATGTTGATTTTTGCCTCTTTTATCTTTGAATTTCTGTGTTTCATTTGAAGTTTTAGTCTGCTCTGTGGGTAAAGCGGCCCCTCTGCAGGTTTAACCTTCATACCGAAGCCTCAAACCAGCCTTAAACCTGTCTGAATCCCCCCTCAGCAGCTAAAGAATCATTGCTGTGTCCATACCTTATCCACCATCTCTCACTAAATCTGGTGTATCGCCTCTTTTCCCTTTAGCTCTCCTTCTAACTCTTTCCCCTGCAAGCTTTTAGCACTAGATTTAGTATCATCACTCTAAGTAATAGGCTTGGAGCAAGGAACCAGCCTTCTCTGGAGGTCTGATCTCATAACGCAAGGTCCCACACTTCGAGATCATTGCAATGTTACTCCAGGTTGCATGAGGTGTCACAGCTGCATGCGAAGGGTGTAAATCTGGGTGATAACATATATATATATATATATACTAAAAGTAGGTCATCAACACCAAAATATGATGTTGATTGTCCACTAAAAAAAAAATACTAAAGTTTATCAAAAAATGTGATGCACTAGAGGAGAGATTTCATGTCGAGATGATATAATTTTTTTCCTATTTTGGATAAATAGTTAAGACAAAAGTTGACATCCCATCAAAACAATTGTGTTTTCATTACATGCAACTTCTAAGATATATTTATTAAAATGGGGAAAAATTTAATCCATACAATAAAGTTTTGAGTTATGAATACACAAAAAAAAGAAGGAAAATAAATGAAATTTACTATATAAAGTGCAATGTCCTATTCAACCTTATTTTTTAGCATTTTATCAACAACTAAATTATAGTGTCAATTTTATAAAATACCACATTTAAATAATTTAAAAAAAATACAAACATAAAATACACTAAAAAATCTACATTTTATTAGTTTACATCATTTTAAAATTCAAAACATATATGTCACTTTATAGTGATTCAAGTTAAAAAGTTAGATCAATGTTGATTGTTCCCTTTATAAAAGTGTGACACATCTTTGAACTTTCACCCCAATGCATTGCAAAAAAATGAAACCTTGCATTTTTTTAATTTAGGCTATTTTTTAGCAAAGAATGGGGAATTTGAGAAAAGAAGTAGCAAGCAAAATTCAAAAAAATCACTGAAAGAATCTTGGATGAGGATGGGATATTGATTTCTCAGTATGGGTTTAATGTTGACCTAGAAAATTATTGGAGCCAATAGTGTATAAGACTTGTAACCAAGGAGATAAAACATACAAAGGAAGAGGAAAAGGAAGGAGAGAATGGTAGTCAAGACTTCAATCAAGATCAAATAGAGGTAAAGAGGGGTCTAATCTAGCGGAAAAGACAAAAAAAACCAACACACCTGTACAACTTATGAGTGAAAAATAAATCTATAAACATTGGGCAAGGAAAAAGAAGAATAAATGATACATATGTAAAAGTATAGAAAGATGTTAACATATATAACAAAGAGTTCACAATCTATGTTGGAAGAAATCATACAATTTCTTGCTTGCAAATATGAAACATATGTTAATGACTTTTGATCTAAATGATATACTTAAATCCATTTTTAATAATATGTTATTATAATATTTTATAAAAACATAAAAGTGCTTCACTTTAAATGTGATGAGAACCTTAAATAAAAAAATTATATTGCTTTGCTATAAATGTGATCATATTGAATAAGGATTTCTTCCTTGAAAATAATTTAAAAGGCAAAGTTTTTTAAGAATAAACCTAAGAAAGTAAAGCATTTGAACCTTTCACTTTAGTTTTTCTTTAACTAGAAGTGTATTTGTAGAAATGTTGTAAAATGTTTAAATGGTTGTAAATTGGTTAACACCATGTTTCTTTCATCAAATTAAGTGAATTGAAATGCATACAAATGTTGAGAAGAAAATATATTTAGAATTTGCAAATAAGAATGTGAAAATCCATAAAAAGATGAGCAATTTTGTATTTTGTATTCATAGTAGTTTGTGAATCTTCGTTAAAATGAAAATAATGAAAACATTCAATCTTTCAAATCTCCAAAGGAAAACATCCAATGGAAATTAAAAAAAAAACCCTAACAAAATCCTTTTACAACTATTTATAATACAACTTGAACCTTAGGAATACAAAGAGTCATTCCCACCAAAAGGCACCTTAGGAATATGAAGGGCCACTTTGACCACCCCTTCATATTTCTAAAATAATTATAATATTTTACAATAAAGTACATGACATATTACATATCACAATTAGCAAATAAAACATTATTTTGTCACTGAAGAAGCCTGCCTTCTTTTTTGATTGGTGAATGGAGAATTTTTAGCTTGGCAAACCCACGAGCTTGTTGGCCCAATGAAGAACCATTGCCTATGAGCACAACAGCCTAGAGAAGGTGCAAATCCCGCACAAATGTTAGCCCTAGCGAAGGCGCAAAGCCTGCGAGCTCTTTGGCCTAGCAGGGGTTTGAACCCTTGTGGTTGCCACTAGAACCGAGTGACTTAACCACCGAACAACACCCTTAACAACATAATCTTGCCTTTGTTGATATTCTTAAAACTTGCAAATTGTGTTCTTAACTAAAATTGCATTAGGGCCTTCAAAATTAACAAATTTGACATCTGCTTGCACAAAGTTTTCCATGATCAAATCATGTACCTATTCAAGATCAATCACCTTCTTCTCAAATTCTTCACAAGAAAACCTCATTCACGTCAAACTGGTGATAGAAGAAGTAAAATTCCCACTGGTGACACTACCTCAAACTGAGTTTTCACATCTTGCACTTCCTTCAAATTATTCTATTCGTTAAATAGATTACTTCCTATTCTTCCAATAAAATCATTAATTTCTTTATTATCTTGACTGATAATATCCTGTGAAGTATAACACCTAATTTTGCAATCTTGTAAGATGCCTTTCTTGTAATTATATGATTCAACTAGAGTTTTATGTATGCAAACTCTTTTTCCATCAATGATGCACCTTCATCAATCAAAATTGAAGAATTTATTTTAGATATTTGCATTAAATATGGAACTGAGAATCAATATCTTTTAGTTCCTGATTAGACGCTTCTTCCATTGTCTACATTACATCCTCTTGATCTTTGAATTTTTGATATTCTTCCAACATCAATTCTATAGCTTTATTTCCTAGTGTTGTCAATTCATTACTCCAATCTCTTGTGGCAATAACAATACTTCTCATTTCATTTGTAGGGGCATATTTACACATGAATCTATAGTTGTAGAAGGATCGGTAGATCCTTCCAAACTCTCAATATAAATAATTAATTGAGCAAATTATTCTTCTCTAAGATTCTATTTTGTAGACTTATCTTTCTCCATCTTTGATGCCACCCACTCCACTGAAGATCTTGCAATTTGTTTTCCTTGCTCTTGTGAAATTTTCCCCAATGAAATTGTAGTGATAGAAACATCAAATGATTGCAATTGGGTTTCTACTACATCTTTCAAAGGAGTTACAATCTAAGCCTCCCTGTGGATCTATCATTATTATGGATCAAACTTTGGATCTCTTAGGTGTGCATGGCTTAGATATGGATGGAAATTCTTCTATATCATGCAATGGTTGTTGTAACATCCTCTTCTTATGTTTTAGAATTGATTGAACCATCGAAGAACGTTATCTGATGGAGTTTTGTCTTTAGATATTTCTTATTTTTGGCTCTATTGTTGTTGCTCATCCTGATTTGTTTCCTCCTAAAGAACCTTATCAAGATGTACCCGTTTCTTATTTACTTTCTCTTCCTCATGAACATGTTCCTGACCAACTTATTGTTCTAGATGAACCTATTTTTCTTGCTCAAGGGCTTGTTCATTATCAATTTGTTATTCACATTGTTCTTCTTCTTGAAATTGTTCTTGATGATCCAGTGATACTTGTTCACTTTGTCCCTGATCTACAACCTCTTTTTCCTTTTCTTTTTCTTTCTCTAGCTCTTTCTCTTACTATTATGCTATTTGTTGATCAACTTCATGGCCTTTGAGGAGATGGAGTTCTTTTAGAAGCAGGTGAAGACATTTCACTTTCATAAGCATGAATGCTTTCAAGAACATTAGTCTACCCATCATATGGAGGTGTTTTATCTGAAGACGATACATATATTGGTTCCTCTTATTGCTCTTGAGCTACACGAGGAGACTCAATCTATGGATTTGGTGGTTGTTGAGGTGGTGAAGGAGCATCTTGCACTGGTACTTGTGCTACAAGATCCTGATTAGAGGAGATCCCAGTTGTGTAGAAGGTTATCCTTGTTGTAATTCTAACTACATGACTTCCTAAATCTTTAATTCCCTTGGAGACATTTTATACTTAATACCCATCTTATTCAACTAGGTCTCTATTTTTTTTAGAATTGCTTTTGTTCTAAGATAGACATTGTTAAATTCTTTCTGACTATAATCAATCCTTGGAATGGGTTTGGATGCAATTGATTCTTTTACATATGTAGAATCCAAATATTTCCATAAGCCTTAAGAATATTTGGTACTGTGGTTATAAGGAAATCCTTTAGTTGGAGGGTTGTCATTCTTGTATCATCTCCTCTTCTAACCTCTTTCTCATCATTGCAGTTGGCCCAAAAGTCTTCTATTTGACCTTTATGTTTACATTTATTTCTCAACCCTTCAATTACTAATTTTGGGTTAAAGCATATCCTTGCATTACATAGTTTCAAGTTCCTTTGGGCTATCTTAGTTTCCATAGTTTTACATGCTTGGCTAGTTATACACTAACGTTGACCAATTTTGATTGGGTAGGGGGTTCCCACACTTTCTTTTTTGAACATAACTTATGCACTTACAATTTTTAGCATAGCTCTAGGAATACAATTTGTCATTAACATACAGGTCTAGGCAATTTGAATGGAGACTTATCAAAACCAGAGATTCTTAAGTATGAAAATATTGGAAACCAAATAAACTAATAGCCATACTTCTCAATTTTATCTCTAGCCTCTAGAGACAATCTTTGATCAAAATATCCTTCTAGTAACCTGATTATATAGAAGATAAAAGCATCATTTACCCTAGGGAAAATTTTGTGCAAATGCTTTGTATTGTAATTCTAGGTAAAATTCATAAACTTTATGTTGTCTTAGCATCATGGCCCCCATTGTCTGTAGACCTAAACTTTGTTTCCTATGGGCTAGGGAATATAACAAATATGAAGTCATGTAAAATTTATTGGTTTAAATCACATTGGTCAATTGTTCATGAAGGGTGTCATTGATCATTGTGGCCAAGTCAAAGAACTCTTGCCCTTTCAAAATTTTGATGATGTATCTAAACATCTAGTTTGAAAACTCTCTAGCATCTTATTGGCTAGTAATTCTACTTAAAAGAGAGATACGATCATTAATCACCTCAATGAAATCACTTTTGTACAGCTTCTTTGGTAATTTGGTTAATGTAAGTTTTGGTTTCAACAACCAATCATTGATATCCTTTTGAAATTCACCCACATGTTCATTATGGTAAGTCTGAGCTGACTCAGGGGTGAGGTTGTAGTGCTTTTCCCTTGAGGGAATGCTAAAAATTTCTTCTATATACTATGATGCAATCAACAACACTACATTCCCATCTTGTGTCCTGATCTCTCTATTGATTGGATCATAATAATTAGCTCATGTCATAACTAAATCAAGTGATTGTAAGGCTATGGGAAACACTGTAGCTTGTACTAATCCACTATTCTTCAAGTTTTTGACTTTGGGTAGCATTTTTTCTAAGGGTACACTCATTCTGGTCTTCAATTCTTATAACCCAACATGCCCAACATCTATGTTTGTTATACCAACCTAATCATTGATCAACTTAGAAGGTGGGATGACTCCCTTATATTCGTACTTCATTTTGGTTGGTGATGTCATATATGCTTAGAAAGGTCCTAGACATTAATTTCTTAAGTTAATTAATTAGTTTCCTCAATTACCATATTTTTGAGAAATTTTGATCAATTAATCTAAAATGTAATAAAAGAGATTTAATCACATTTATATACAAATTTTCCATCCTTAAATTGATCAAAATAATAAATTCTAGGGATTAAAATCTTTAAAATGAGTATTTTCATGCTTTAGTGCAAATTGGGGCTCAGGTTTGGAATGTAGGATGCAACTTAGGTTTCAGGCTCAACTTGCAATTTGTAGGAGAGTACATTTTGTAAACAAAGTGCAGACTACTGATGGAGTTTGGACTACGGTTGCAATTTGTAGCTAACTGCAAGTTACAAACAAGTTGCAAAGGCCGGCCAAGTTTTGGAGTTCAGTTACAAATTAAAAGAGATTGCAAACTACAAAAAGGCATTAGAACTCCAAACTGGAGTGAGGGTTCAAAATCGAAGAGTAGTTTGTAGACAACTACAAATTGTAAAAAGACTTGTGGCTCCGAGTGGTCTTTAGAATTTGAGTGCATTTTGCAGTCAACTGCAAAACATAGATAAAGTCCAGAACTGCAAGAACTAAATATTTCTCTTGAAATAAACCTAAAATGGAATTAAACTAGATTTGATAGGATTATATAAGGTTCAATACTAGGAAAAATGTGATTCTAAAAACCTAAAAAATATTTTCTAAGTTTTAAGTGAGGCTTGAAAAGAAACTATATTGGACACCCAAGAACTAGGGTTTAAAAACCCTAGGGCTAAAAGCCGAGAAAAACTAGGGGAGAAATCTGAAAGGAAAATGGAAAATTCAAAGAAATTCATAATTAATCATGACTTTGAATGCAAAATTACAAGAAAATAAGAAAATCTCACATTGAATTTTACAATTGAAATGGAAAATAGAACATTTTCTAAAATGAATAATGTTTTTAAAATAAAAAAATAGGAAATGAATGTATAAATGAAAACAACCTTGTTTTACTTGCAAATTTACCTAAATAGTAGGATAATCTAGAAACATAGAGTCATTACATATTGTTGATGAGCTAGAGAAATGAAGATTGTCAGAGAAAATGTAAAAATATAGGTAATTTTGAGCATTTCAAAGTTTTAAAATCCCTCACATGTATAGAGTTGATGTGCACCAACCTAAGATTAAGGTTTAGAGGAGAAATGCATGATGCAACTCTAGTTTAGAGTTTTGAGGGAACTTGCAACAACGACCACTCTAGGAACTAGAGTGTTGAGACAACTTGCACCAAGATAAAGAAAAGAAGCCTTGTAAAGTTGACAAGGTTTGCACATTTGATAATATACTTTAGGACTTAGGAAAAATAAATTAAATTTAAAATATCCTTTTCCTAGGAAAACAAATCTTAAAGATAAAATGAATCTTTTAAATGAAATACACTTTGAACTACACAAATAGAACACAAATTTACATGTGAAACTCATCTTGGCCAAAAGCACTACTTATAAAAAATTTAAAACAAGGGTCCCCGAATTTCAAATTTAGGGGCATGTTGTAACCCATAACAACACCTACCACTATTAATCGTCCTTTCTCCTCTTTCCTTGCTACACTTCCTACACTACTTGACATGTCTTATGAGTTTCTACCTCCTTATGATAAATACCCTTTCACTCTTTTCCCACTCACCTTTCTTCACCCATGGATTTTTCCCTTCCACCTTCTCATGATTTGTCATCTCCTGCTTTCCCTTGTAACAATAATTCAACACCATTTTCACTTGAACATTATGATGCCTATTTTAAAATATGTGATGAAAATAATGCTATTGATTCTTTCATAAATAGTATATTAGATTCATGCTATAACAAAGATTTGAAAGTTTCTCTTCCTTCTTGTAATGATTGTTCTCTGCCTGATGTGTCTACTTCTTCCCTCTATAAAGCTATGATATTATCCAATCAAAGAGATTCTAATGTAAATGTGCAACCTTCTATGGCTTCCATGAATGAATTGTGTTGTGCTCAACCTATTATGATGTCTTCTTTAAATGATAACATACTTAGTTGCATTGATATGCATTAATTTTTCCTTCCTTTGATGAGTTTCTAAGTATGTTTATCATCCATTCTCCATCTCTAGTCCACTCATGTGTGATTTCACTTAGTTAATTTCCTCTTGTTCTTATTGTAACCACACACAAACACACACACTTAAAGGACCTAATTGAAAATTTGGAGACCTGTCTAAGTTGATGTATGAGCATCCTGTTTCTCATGTTCAACCCATAACTATGCCATATTGTCCTCCTCCTAAGGTTGTATAAGCCACTTCCACTTATAAAATCATAGTACATGGTTTGCCTCCATTCTCTCCATCTTTAAACAAGAAAGCCTATTTCCCAAACATAGATTATCATATAGTTGGTTATACCAATGACTCTCAACAAAATTAGAAAAATACATCAATCCCCACTTTACTCCCTGATCCACTACTATTAATCTTCCTCCTCCACTTCATCTTTCTACTAAGAACCCTAAAGAATATGAGCTCATGGAGAAACTATATTCCACCCAAGATAAGATATCTCTTTTATATATCCTTTCAACCTCTCCTTTCTTAGGGGCATGCTTCAACAAACTTTGCAAAACATTTCCATTAAACCACCTCTCTAACCCATTGAATTGGCTCTCGTGGTCAAATCTATACATGATATTTCTTTTTCTTTATGTAAACTTCCATCACTTTTAGTTCTTTAAGAATCCATACCATTAATTATCACTGTAGGATATAAGATCAAGGACATTAAGTGCATAATAATTGATAATGATTCTAGATTAAATATTTGGAGTATAGATTTCCTTGACTATATTCATGCTGATTATTTGTAATTAGACAAATTTAAGCTCTCCATTCATGGTTTCAACAATGTTAGTAAGAAACTATTAGGAACCATTATCTTACCTATCGTAGTAGGTCCTATCACTCTCAAAACACCTTTTCATGTTATGCTTAGTAAACTTTCTTACAATATTCTCCTTGAATGACCATGGCTCCAAGAAATGCATACCATTCCCTTCACCCTTTATTAGTGTTTAAAATTCATACACAACAATCAAATTTTTACCATCTAGGTCAATGATGGTCCTCTCCAATATTGTAAAAATATTAAATCTCAAGCTCTCTTTAACCTAGACAAATGCATTTCACCTCTTTTCCAAACTTTTGTCAAAGAAGGCTTAGCTAAATCACCCCCTAATAATTCTTCAAGTGTATATATTTCATCTATTCCACCTCTAAGTGACATTGAACCCCCCTCCTCCAACTTCAAGTGTTATACCTTCTACATCCATTAAATATCTTATTCAAACTATAGATGTTTCCCCTTCACCTTCTCAGCCTTTTAACCCCTTGCTAGGGGATGACTGGGGCTCTTTAGACTTTACCCCTCATTTTTTTTTAACAAAGGTGAATCCCTCTCTATGACTCTAATACTCCCACTTCACACATTGACCACTATACTTATGTTTTGTCTCCTTAGAGTAATATCCCACCATCCCCACTTATTCTAAATACCAATACCCCTTCATCCTCTCTTATTCAAAATTCAAAATTGAAATCTAATATCTTGACCCTCACTCTGTTTCCTAGTCCACCCCATAACATTATTTTCTCTTCTTCAAGAATTATTTCCAATCCTTCTTCTAACAACCCACCCCCTTCATTTACTCCTTCCTCTTCACCTAAAGTTCTTCCATCAAATAATCATACTATCCTAGATCCCCCATACTCTTCTTCACATGGCAAACCCATCATTAATTATGGTATTAATTTAGTTACCCTTAGAACTTTAGATTCTCCTTTTCCTTCTCCTAAACTTGAAATATTATATAGAAAAGGGTTCATGATCCTAACACATTCTATCTATAAAGGAAAAGGCCTTGGCCTCGAGGAGGACAATATTACTAAACCTATTAGTGATTTTTTTAGTGGCAAATCTTTGCCAATTGGTGAATAGTTTAGATTTGTGAATTCAAAATTAGCGAATATATTGCAACCATCTAGGGGCCAAATCGCCCTGATTTTATAATTTAATTTGCCAAAAATTTATTTATTAAACTTTTAAATTAAATTATTTTGCCATAGTAGACGATATGTGATTAGAGCCTAATCGCCAACAGTTTATAATATATTTCTAAATATTAATTATATTTGCCACTAATATTAAATTTCCTCCATTAATTTTGGGGCCATATCACCATTAGTGTATTAAATTACTACTTATATTATGGAATAGGGGTCCGTATTTTATTTATATCCATTGATTTCCATTTTAATCTAACGGTTGTAATTAAATTTTGCAGGTCCTTTAAGCATGTGCCTTTTGAAAGGCATGTTGAGCCTGGAATTGCTTTTGGGTCGTGGGATTAGGATCCTAATCCCACAACCCAAAAGCATTTCCAGGCTCAACATGCCTTTCAAAAGGCACATGCTTAAAGGACATGCAAAAATCAATTACAACTGTTCGATTAGTAGTAAATAAAAGGTACAGAGTCAATATTTCATTTATTTTTGTTTTTAAAGTGTGATTTTTAAAAATATTTAATTTTTATGTGTTCCAATGTCTTCTCAATAATGGATTTGTGCTTGGAGGCCATGACCGCTGTCTGCAAACTCCGCAAGGGGGCTCTACCTCCTTGACCCCTGGAAGGGGCATTGCCCCTTGACCCCGTCGGTGGCTGCCACCCCCGAGCCCCTGCTTTAGAATTATAAAAAATAAAAGAATATATGGGGGATTGCATCGACCCACTATGTAAAATTTTAAAGGAAGGATTGACCATCGTAATTAATTTTTTTTGTCTATCATTCACTACGATTCACCAGGAAAATTAAAGCACTTAGCTAGGATTTAGGGTTTTATAAAAAATTTAGGGGGTTCCTTAAAGTTATCACTGAAACCTATTTACCTTAAGCCATAATTTCATAAAACAAGTCTCGAATATTCTCATTTTGATGATTCTTTAACTTCTTCTCAATCTCATAATCTCTATAATCTTTTCCGCTCCATGATCCTTTCTCATTATAAGTATACCACATCACTATATATTTACATATTGTTATCCTTTGTTTATGCATGGTAAGACATTCTATCAAACACTATCTTCCTATTAACACTTGATTCTCTCCATCTATTTATGGGATGTTCTTGATCCTCTAGAAAATTCATGGTTATTATATATATTGGTATATTTCATTAGTGAGATCCCTTGCTTATGTATTGTATATGATCATGAATTTACCCAAACCCACTTTCCTCCATATGCTTGATCTACCACACTCTTCTAAATACACCCTTTTCTCATCCCAATTCTCACACTATTTCTATTTAACGATGATATATGATCACTTTACATGATGTTTTCCTTAACTTAATCACTTTCCATGATGTTTTCCTTAACTTAATACCTCCATACTTCAACCATACACCTATAAAAATCACTCATTATAACTTCTTACATACACATCACATCATGATCTACACTTAACACATGATAAAGTCCATGTGTACCCTTTTCCCTTTCTATTTCCCTAATACCCAAACTCACTAGTGACCTCTATAAGCTCATAGGTAGATCACCTCCCCTTATTTTCTTGGTAAGTATTGATTTCCATTACACATGTTGATGTTTGTACTCCTAGTTGGAGACTATAATCAAAGCTAGAGGGGTGACATCATGATGTTTATACTCCAGGGTGGATGCTACATATAAATCTATGGAGGTGACATCCAAAATAAAATAAATGGATAGGTTAGGCTATGGGGGTGGCATCAAAAGAAAAGAAAAGCAAGATTTTTGTACTCATAGGTGGAGTCTCTGGCTAGAACTATGGAGATGACATCAAAAAGAAAAATAAAAACATTCAAAACAATTCAAGCCTAATATGAAAGTGCAAATCAAAGTCAAAAAATATCCATAAAAAATAACTAAGTCACTCTACTTGATTTAGATGTGCTTTCTTTCCTCCTCTTCTAGTATACATATGTTAAGTCTGGAATTATACTTTATCATTCCTATTCATCCCTCCATCCCCCTTTCCCCTATACACTTGTCTCTTTTCCCTTGGTATCTCAAAATCCTTGACCACACATGGACTACCTCCTTAAACATTTATGGAAACCTTTATTCCTTCTTAGTATTTATAAATTATGTATTACACTTCTGCAACTATTGTGTCTCCTACTTTGTATTCCTTACATACTACACCATACTAACACTTTTCCTTTCACACTCTTACTATTGCTTCCACTTACAATACATCATACACAAAGAAGTTCAACTAAGAAAACTTAGGTTCATCGTGCATAAACTTAGGATTGCATTACAAAACCTATTTGTCTATGTATTGACCCTTATTTGTGCTTGATATCATGTCATGTCCCCTTTTCTTAATATTTGATTAATGATCAATATTAACCCATTTTATTCTTTCGTGGGTTAATTAGGCAAGCATAGAAAGAATAAATAATTTAATATTTATTATTGTCCAAATATAATTCAATTATTGAGGACAATTCAATATTAAATTAAATATTTTGAGGCTCAAAGGAGGCTTTGGGATTCTTGTAGCATCATGGGCATTAATTTCAAGGCACCTTTGACTCTTATTTTAGGCCCGGAGCATTTTATGACAATGTATGACAACTTATGACAATTGTCATATCCCAAAATAGAAAGGAATCTAAGAAAAACATGGGAAACGTGTGCACCCATCTCTCCCAAGGAAGATTGATACAAAAGGTGAAAATTCTATCATTTGGGGGTATTGTTGATATCATTTTTTCTCTCAAACTTGTAGATTTGCAGAATACTTCTTCAATGGACGAAACCCTGTTGGAGTAGAGGCTTGTGGATGGAAAGCCATGAGCATCAAGTGGACAGAGGATTAAAATGCTTTTCTCACAGGAGGCAATCTCATCCAGAGCTTGCATTTGGGCTGAAGGAATTTGGATAGTTTGGCAGTTTTCAGTATTTTATGTGGAGGAGCAAATTTTGGTGTTTGTAGAGCATTTGTGTTGCAAGTTTTGCATGTCATTGCATGTTGGTTTAGAAGGTGTATTTCATCCTTTCTTGAGATATGGAACATATTTGGTGAGCTAGGTATTGCTGGTTTAGTCTCAGGAGTGTTGCATGTGAAGATTTGTGTGTTGAAATATACACTGTGTGATACAATCTTTGTGTAGTTTCTAGTTTGGTGTTGTGGGTTATTCCCCAGAAGTTTGATGTAGAATTTTCATGTTGTATCAGACCTGTTATTATGTTTCTATGACAGAAAAATTAAATAAAAGCATTTTGTGGTGTTTCCCAATAATTTTGGCTCCATTTGGTATTTGGCAATTTTTGTGGGTTTTGTTGTATTTGCTCCAGACTCAAAAATATAGTTGCTATAGATTTTGTGACTATTATTATAGTCCATTAGATGATAAAATCAGATTAATATGCAAATAAATTAATTTCAAAAGTTTTGGGCAAACGGTGTTAGTTTGGTGTTGTTTTGTGCATGACTAGCTTCCTAGTCTTGGTGAAATTGTTGTATGTTTTTGGTGAAATTAATTAATTAATTTACAGATCTGATTTTAAATTAAAATATTTTAGTTTGGATCATTACAGTGGTATCAAAGAAAAGATATTGCCAGCCTATAGGGTATTGAAGAAGAGAAAATCATGGATGAAGAAAGTCGAAAGAATGAGGGAGACCTAAGTGATAAAATGGTTGTTGTTAATAAATTGGCTAAAATTGTGGAGAAAATGTGGTTACAGAAAAATATTAATGATACAAGGACAATATCAAAATGGTATGAAGATTACCAGAGTCATTCTGAAGATTTAAAGGCATCCACACCATTTCAGAAATATGTAGAGTCGACAGGAAGAACTATGCCCCAAGAAGAGGTTATCAAAATCTTTGAGGAATACCAAGTTAAACCTGAAGCTTTCAAAGCTACAATATCATTTGATAGGTACTACATAAGATCTAGAAATAAAGAAGAAGAGTTGAAGAATGTTAAAGAAATCAAGAAGTAAGAAGAGTAGTTAAATTCAAAGTCACAAGGCATCATTAATCAAGAACCAAAAGAACCTAGAAAGAAGATAGAAAAGATAGAATTGGAACCACAAGAAGATACTAAGAAGCATGAGACAAAGGAAGAACAAAAAATAGAGCCACAAGAAAGTGAGAAGAATAAAACCATGGAGAAATTGACAATGCAGGTCAAAGGTAAAGAGATCTTATTTGAAGAAGATATTTTAGTGATTTCTAATGAGTTTACATTGCAGGACAATGTATGTCTCAATGAAGTCAATGAGAAATCAGATTTGCATGTTGAAGATGAAATAATTGAAGAAAAGGTTCCAAAAATTCCTATTAGTGTCCAAGATAAACCTACTAAGACTCTAAGGATTGAAGAGAAGGACCCAATGCCATATGAGAATAGTGCTCAAGATGATTTTATTGATGAGCATGATTTCAAGGATGCCCCAATGGTGATAATTATCAAGATAAGGGTGGTACTAATACAAATCCCTTAGAGATTTTCAAATTAGATAATGAAGGTAAACATTTCTATTGCTTCTTTGATTACAATTCAAGAAATAAAGATGTTGGTAGAAGCAATGATTTATTGAATCACCTTGATATGGTGTCATTACAATGTTTTTTCTATCATAAGAAGCATTCTAACCATGATGAAAAGATGAAGGGTACAAAGTGGAAAGTGGATCCTTCCTCTCAACTTCAAAATTTATCATCCATGTTGGTGTGGGATCCTAGTTCTTTATCCAAAGAGCCACAAAAAGAAGATATTGAGGAGCACATGGAGGCTGAAATTTTTGATGGGTTCAATTTCATAGCTGCAAAAGTGTTTTCTATTTCAAAATCCTCAACTTCTAGTTGAATCAAAGTAGCACAGTGGAATCATGGTGGTGAATGCATTTTCTATTTGAGGGAACCACTAGAGAAGCCAACCATTGCAATACCAAAGCATAAGGTATGTGATGAATTCTATGTTGTGAAAAGTGACATGGTTATGGATCTAGGATGGCTATTTTCTTTTGGCAAGTTCTTACAGATTCACAAATCCATGGAGTTTAAGTTAACAACTAAAGGAAAAGATATGGAGCTTGGAGGTATCTCTAATGGAACTTTGGGAGTAGTCATAGATAAGAAGATTTGCTGTAAGGGAAAGGTTGATTGGGCAGAAATTTGCTTGGTTGTGGAGAGCATGCAAACTATTTCATTTTCTGGTAAGCAACATAGTCTTAATTCTAATATTCAACTACTACCAAATCAACATAGAATGGTGTTCAAAAATATGTCTCCAAGATCATTATCGGATAGAATATTTTAGTATGCCTTATATTTTGCTTCGGGTTGTAAGTATGCCATCATCTCACATCATTTTTCAAATATTGAGGGGAAAAGCAGCTACCGTCAGATTTATGTTTGCAAGGAACATATGCACAAGTTATTTTTCAGAGGTTGCAGGGGTTACATTGAGTATTTGTTCTTATTATTTGCTGCACTATGTGTTTATGAGGAGGAGTTCCATGATAACCTTATTAAGAAACATGCACATGAAAATGATGCCTTACTAGATATTAATGTTGGTTTTCAACTTGCTAAAAAAATTAGATCAACAACATATGGTAAGCAATTTGATTACCTTCATGATTATAGCTTATGGGATTCTAATAGAGATTTGGTGCTTGGTACTTTATCAATGAAATTTTGTTTTTATCATGGGAATCATCATATGGAGAGTGAAAGAATTCAAAAACTTGTTAACATAAGAGTATGTGAACTAGGTGATATTTCAAGTTACATACAAGTTTGTTACTCTTGGATGTATGGAGAAGAATTCATGAAGGATGTGATAGCACAAGATGGCTTCAATGTTCCTAGCATCAAGAAGGAAAAAAAAAATTCATCACCATATGTAAACATTTCTTTAGCATGGATCTAGGTGTGAATCTACATTATGCTTTAGATCTTCAAAAAGATTTGTTAAAGAAAATAGTTTATGGGTTGCTGATTTTGAATGGTTTCAAAAGTGTGCATATATTTTTGGAGATATTTTCAGTCCATACATGGCTGCCCACCCATTTTAAATTGATCACATCAATGATTGTTGCACAAGTTTTTCATTTTTGTAGTTGTTACATCATTTGTATATTGCTGATTTTGTTGATTTTAGTTATGAACAACTGTAGATTGGTGCATTTTGGAAAAGATTATTTGCATGATGATGAGAGAAGTATTCACTATTATAAACAACCACTCCAACTATCATAACACTAATTGAAAGGAAGTTCAAAGAGGTTTGCTATCATTGGATATGTGGAGGAGAGTTTAAGAGGAATGAGACTCTTCAAAATGAAGTAGAGCATGACTTTCTAGTCATTTTGTTGCAGCCATTGCTTATCCATCATAAAAAATGGAAAGGTATGTTCAAGAATGTCATTGTTAGTATTTTTGGGATTCATGATGAAGATTACATCAATGATGGAAATGGGTTTGCTGAGTATGCCTATATTATTACCATCTATTTTGAATTTAGAGCATACCACATGGTTGAATTATTTTCCAAAGAGGTGACCAAATTACATGAATTGTACAAGGATGAAGTTGTTCATGTTGTATTCATGATGCCTATACTTGGTATCATTGTTGTCATTTTTGAAGATGAGAAGATTTCTATCATGGTAGAGTATGTTCAAAATACTTTGGTTGCTAACATTTTGGATGTAATTGTGAAGGATGATCAATATGTGCTAGTGGATGTACTCAAGGAATACATTATTTTTTATCAGAATAAGTTGTTTGCAGATTTGACATTCAGAGTGTTGTGGTTTGAATGTTGTTGCTATATGATGCTAATGGCTGATCCACTGCTATTATGTGGCTCCTATAGATCAGTCCATAAAGATGGAAATAACATCTCTCAAGTTGGGGTAATGTATGGGTCTATTACTGTACATTTCTATATCGTATATTTAAACAATGTGAAGGTGAAAGAAGTAATTATTTCTAAAATATATACTTTTTGTTGTGGAGGATGCAATGACTATTATAACAGCCCTATAAGCAGGAAAAATCAGATCCATGACATTATAAGAAGTTTTAGGAGTATTTGGTATAACTTGCCTAATGCTAGTACATCTACATAGTTTGGGAGACAAGTTCTGAAATATCGGTTATTGATGGAAGGAGAATGGATACCGATGGCATGGACAATTTGGATAGGATTTGGAGATGGCCACAACAATGCCACTCAGCTCAGGTCCACTATTCTAAGAGTTTCCAAGATGTTGGGAAGAAAGTTGGATAAAGCTGCAATTGAAGAATTTATAGAAGTTCAAAATTACACTTATGATTCGGTGAGTACTGCACACTGCTTTGATCTTTATTTTCATAAGGAAAAGTTGATCTTCAAAGAAATGATTAAATCACATGATGTGTACAAGAATGTTATGGGTATTGGAGAGAGTAGAATTTGTAGTGTTCTATGGCAGGCGTTATCTCACTTGATAGGTACAAGATCCAGGTTCTATGGACAGTTTAACATGACTTACCACATAGGCACAATGACTCTAGAGAATCTTGGTTTGCATTGCTTGAGGATAAGCAATCTTGAGGAGGGAGGACTTGTCATGTCCCCTTTTCTTAATATTTGATTAATGATCAATATTAACCCATTTTATTCTTTCGTGGGTTAATCAGGCAAGCATAGGAAGAATAAATAATTTAATATTTATTATTTGCCAAATATAATTTAATTATTAAGGACAATTAAATATTTTGAGGCTCAAAGGAGGCTTTGGGATTCTTGGAGCATCATGGGCGTTAATTTAAGGCACCTTTGACTCTTATTTTGGGCCCAGAGCGTTTTATGACAATGTATGACAACTTATGACAATTGTCATATCCCAAAATAGCAAGGAATCCAAGAAAACATGGGAAACTTGTGCACCCATCTCTCCCAAGGAAGATTGATACAAAAAGTGAAAATTCTATCATTTGGGGGTATTGTTGATATCATTTTTTTCTCTCAAACTTGCAGATTTGCAGAATACTTCTTCAATGGACGAAACCCCGTTGGAGTAGAGGCTTGTGGACGGAAACCCATGAGAATCAAGTGGAGAGAGGATGAAAACCCTTTGCTCATAAAAGGCAATCTCATCCAGAGCTTGCATTTGGACTGAAGGAATTTGGATAGTTTGGCAGTTTTTAGTATTTTATCTGGAGGAGTAGATTTTGGTGTTTGTAGAGCATTTGTGTTGTTGCAAGTTTTGCATGTCATTCCATGTTGGTTTATAAGGTGTAGTTCATACTTTCTTGAGATATGGAACAAATCTGGTGAGCTGGGTATTGTTGGTTTAGTCTTAGGAGTGTTGCATGTGAAGATTTGTGTGTTGAAATATACACTATGTGATACAATCTTTGTGTAGTTTGTCGTTTGGTGTTGTGGGTTTTTCCCCAGAAGTTTGTTATAGCATTTTCATGTTGTATCAGACCTGTTATTATGTTTCTATGATAGAAAAGATCAAATAAAAGTATTTTGTGGTGTTTCCCAGTGATTTTGGCTCCATTCAGTATTTGGTAGTTTTGTGGGTCTTTGTGGGTTTTGTTGTATTTTCTCCAGACTCAAAAATATAGTTGTAGATTTTGTGACTGTTATTATAGTCCATCAGATGATAAAATTAGATGAATATGCAAATAAATCAAATCCAAAAGTTCTGGGTTCAAAACGGTGTTAGTTTGGTGTTGTTATGTGCATGACTAGCTTGCTAGTCTTAGTGAAATTGTTATATGTTTTTGGTGAAATTAATTAATTCATTTCCAAATCTGGTTTTAAATTGAAATATTTCAGTTTGGCTCATTACATATCATTTCTCCTCTTCTTGAATTTTGTTTTTCTTATCTTGATTGTTCTCTTCATTCTTCTCTTTACATTTTACCTTAATCTCACCTTTATTTAAATCTTTACTCTTCCCTTGTTCCTATCTCTTGTTTCCTATTTCCTTTCTCCATAACTTTTTTATTTTTCCTTTTCATATATGTTATTCCATTCCTTTCCCCTTTGGGTCATTTCCTACTTTCTCTCCATGGAGACATCCACTTGTTGCTTACATTTCTCCTCTCTTCACCTCCTTTTGAGCACTTCTCATTTTTCTCATTATGTATATGCTTCTCTCCCATGTACATTTTTATATCGTATCCATTCTTTCCTATCATCATTATCTCTTTCTCCCACCCTTGGGGGGAATCACATCCATTCTCTTTGCAACACTTGAGTACATGACCCACTTATTCCCCTTATGTCTTTATTTTCCTCTTACATCTTGGGGGAATGACCTTGGTGCTCCCATTTCCTCATTCCCCACATCATCTTTTCCTAATCACTTGGGGGCATGACCCACTTGTTCCCCTAGTGACCTTCTATTATCATCTGGGGGCATGACCTCAATAGTCCCTTCTTTCTTCCACTTTTTGTTTTTCCCTCTCATCAAATCCTTGAAAATATTTCTTTTCTCCCCTTAACCACTTTACCTAAAATTTATTGGCTCTGATCCTTTCAATATTTTTTCCAATCAATTTAAAGGGGGAATATATTCTATATCTCTCACTTTTGATCTTTTACTTGAACATGGCCATGATGATTAGCCAAATCAATCATATCTTGGCCCTTGCCTAGCCTATTATCTAATTGGGTGGTTACCACATAACCATTAATGATATCATCACTTTTACCATTTAAATTTTTCTTTGTTGGGTAGAAACTATAAATAGCAAGTGTGGCAACCTCAAAGCCATGGATGGCAACCACAAATCCATTGGTGGAAACCACAAAGCCAAGGGTGGTAACCTCAACACCATTTTTACCATTAGCATTTACCTTTTTATTATTGTTATCAAAATCTATTGTATTTTGGCCTAGGTTGGCCCTATATTGGGTGAATATCTTACAACCCTTATTGTCATGACTATTATCCAATTTCCAATATCTAGTTTGTAGTTTCCAATTTCTAATTTCCATTTCACCTTTGCCAATGTACCTTTTTCACAAATCTATCCACTTTCTTATTTCCTCTTTCCTCCTTCCTTTGTGGATCTTAATAGATCCCTCTTAGAAAAATTAAAGTGTTTGTTCCATGTTTCTTAGTAGTTCTCATATGCATTCATGTTATGGAAAATATGTTCTCTCATTTATTCTTATGTGATGTGTTTCATTATGGTTGTTTATTTTCATCATGCACACTTGTATGCCTCCATGTGTTTGAGTTAAGTTCCATGTGTGTGTTTCCATGTTCCCTAATATGTTTCTATGTTTATTTTATTGTTGTGTTTATATTTCCTATATGTGTTATCAAAGTATTATACTTCTATGTGTATAGTGACTATTCTCTTTGAATGCTTATAGGGCTAGGTACACACACGTGAACGAAGATTAAAGAAAAAACTTGAAGTTTAGTATCTCTCCTTTAGTATTCTATTCTTGGTATTTATATGATTATCTATATTTACTATACCATACTTTAGCATGCTTCTTCCCCTTTAGATTTCCATCAACTTAGTCGGAGTAAAATATATTAATAACAAAAATTGCATACCTTGCAATTCCTCTTACTATGTTTTGCATGTCCATTTTAGCATCCACCTTTAGCATGTGGCTTACACTTTGTTTAGCCCTTATTATCACTAAGTTCATCATTTCACTCATTTTTTTTACCCCTATTTATATGTCTTTTCCCATTTCCCATGTTTTTAACCCCTTTGTGTAAGCCTTATGTATATTTCCCATGTGTTAGTTATCCTTTCCTACCCATCATTTAATTTTTGGGGCTTCCCCTTTATGTGTAGTGAACCCTTCCCATGATTCTATTAAATCTCACATTTCATGGATCAAATTGACATTAAATCACTACCATCCATTGCTCCTTTGTCCACTTAGCTTCCAATAGAAATTTGGGTCCCCTTAGATGAAGGGTTGATCCTACCCCCCAAGGTGTAAACGATAGTGAGTGACCTTGGCTTCTTTTACCACCAAAATTAAATCCTAGACTCATTAATTCCAACCCAATACATTTTCACCCTTCTCTTTCCTAAAAACCTAGTAAAAATCTATAAATAGACCTTTTCTCTCCATTTTAACACTACAAGCTATCATTTATTTTCCATTTATTTTCTTTGAGTGAGCTATCATCTTGAATTATAGCCTTTAGAGCTTTTTTAAATCTCTGAAACACTATTGGAGCATCACCTTGGATCTTTGTAGTATTTTTTGGAGCCTTGTGGACATTTGCGTAAGAATTTTGGTCTCTCTAGCTCTCATTTTCCCTTATTGTCATCATGTTGCCCAATTCTCCCTTCCTTAGCCACTAGATTTTATAGATTTTTTACCAAATTATCCTCATTTCTATTCTCCTCTCATCCCTCTCCATGTACAAAACCTTTCCCATCCCTTTTTTGCCCTTTTGATCCAATTTTTCCATCTTCTTATCTCTCCCTCTATTTCCCAGTTTCCTTGTTTCAACTTATCTCCATCTAAGGTCTCACTTTTTTGTGCTTTCAATTATCATTACCATTGTTTAGATCTAATTTACATATTTTCATGCATGTTTATTTTTGTGAATACTCATAAGGGGGCTAACTAAGGTAGTCTCCCCTTTAACTTTTCCATTTTGTAAGGTTTTCTTACAAAAAATTGAGCTTATATGTGATTTATGAAGAAATTTGTGTAGATCTAATAGGTGTGAGTAAAGGAAGATGTGCTTAGAATATCACCATAGACCTCCCTAACAAATTTTAGATTATTATGAGCACATGTCTATCCCACCCCTAGTCAATCTTGCCTCATAGGACAACTTGATTTTTCTTGGATGGTTTTGACCTTATGTTAGAAAGCCTCTAGATTTCACCAATGATCTATGGTCCATTTTAGTTGTTATAGTCTATTTTTGTTAGGTGAATTTACTCCAATTAGTCATTTTTCCTTCTCTTTTTGTGTTGATCAATAGTGGTAGATTTTCTATTATATTTCACTTTTTGTATTGAATCTTGATGGGTGATTAGAAGACAAAACTAATCAAGAGAGCATCATAAACCTGCCCTCCAATTTTAGCCAATTATGAGAAGAGGACTATCCTACTCATATGGCAACCTACTTTTTCCTAAATGGGATATTCCACTCATTAGATCAATTCCAAATTTGAACCAAATATTGTACATAGCATTCTAATCCTTTTTCAATAATTGCATAGTGTGTCTCAAACTGTATCTTAACTGTTTATTTCACTATTTTCTATTTCCTACTAATAGTTTGTTTATGTTTCTTGTTTTGTGTGTCTTATCTCTGTTAGACTTAGGGCATACAACTGAGAGGGGGGGTGAATCAGTTGTGCGAAACTTTCCCTTTTTAAACATTTGAATCTTCTTTAGTGATTAGCACAATATTAATCATAAACCATAATGCATTTAAATCAGAAGCAGAAACATATCAACACATATGACACCAAGATTTTGACGTGGAAAACCTGGTTAAGGGAAAAACCATGGGGTGATTAACCCAAGAATGTATTCTCCGTTAGAAGAATAGAAAGAACAAATGGCACATGCCAATTAGGGCTCACTGCCTGAGCACACTGCTCACAAGAGGCTCACTACCTACAAGAGACACACTGTCTACAAAGAAATAAGTATCACCTTTATGAACTGGAGAATAGCATCTTCAACATTCTCGAATCAGTTCCATTTAAGCCCAATACTTCTGCTCTGCCTTTCACTCTTCTATTCGCTACCACACACTCATCACCGCAAGACACACTACAAAATGAATTCATAAACCTTTATTTATACAAGGCATCGACTTAGGAACAATCATCTAAGTCGGCAAACATCTACAAGAACATCCGCAAGACGTGTAATACATCCGGTCGGCCAGTCTCAAGAAGAACACCAATATCCGTGGTTATTCTTCAAATGCAAACTCTAACTTCAATGCGGACCACCAACATTAACTAGACATGATCCAACGATCATCATAACCTTCCCTGAATCACCAAGAACATCTACACTTCATCATCCTACTGGAATTCTTCTCTCCTTCATCTGGAGCTTACAAGAACACAGTTTGTCATCACTGTCACAAATGAATAGGCACTTCCGGACCTTCAACCCATGAACTAATCTAGTTGATACTTCACATGGACATCCTCAACACTCCCTCAGATCCGCAGAACGGGATAATGAAATACTGGATCTCATCGGACCTATCTGTGGCCCTCTATCACCTCTGAACACCTGCTGAAACTGGTTCTACTTGAGTGACCATAACTTCTTCAGATCTTCATGCGGACCTCTAAAATCTTGACTGGAGCATCTCAAGACTTATATCTACAAACCCTTTAAACCGCATTCTCTGATCCTCAACCTATTGAGGACTTTTACCTTCTTGTCATCATTGTTCTTCACTGTTCCTGATTGAGACTTATTTTCTCAATATCCTCAGCACACAGCTCATCTAATCCTTCTCATTAATGCAACATGAGTATGTTGACATCAATGACAACACCGATTAGGCCCATACTTGCAACAATCTCCCCCTTTATCATTGATGGCAACATATGATGTGAAAAAGCATCAAGACAAGAACTTCTCCTTGCTGTTACAACTCCCCCTAACAGCAACAACTATTCACATGTCTTCTCTCCCTTTATTGCTCCCCCTTTGATCAAAAACCACTTATTTTTCACATGTCTTCTCTCCCCCTTTGACATCAATGGCAAAGGGCTCATACTTGTAACTTCACTACTTCATAACATACCAGCTGCTCCCCCTGAGTAGCAGCTCCCTTATCATCAATCTGGATCACAAGATATGACTATGATATCCACCGGATTGATGCACATCAGTGCATCCTAGTTCATCACCGGAGGGGCAAGAACCCCTAACTTCTCCTTGAGATACTCAAAAGAGTCCTTAGGAAGAGGTTTAGTAAAAATATTTGCAAGCTGATCCTTGGAGGGCACATACTCCAATCTGACTTCACCCTTGTTCACTTGCTCTCTCAGAAAGTGAAACTTGATAGATATATGCTTAGTCTTAGAATGCAACACCGGATTCTTAGAAATATTTATTGCACTTGAATTATCACAGAAAATTGTGATAGGTTCCTCATATTCTACTTGAATATCTCTTAGCATCTGCTTCATCCACAAAACTTGAGTGCAACTTCCTGCTACTGCAATGTATTTTGCTTCAGTTGTAGATAGGGATATTGCCTCTTGTTTCTTGCTTAGCCAAGAAACCAATCTTTTTCCCAAAAAGAATGCTCCTCCACTTGTACTCTTCCTATCATCCACATCTCCTGCCCAATCTGCATCTGTGTATGCATGAAGAGAAAAATTATGATCTCTAGGATACCATAGACCATACTCAACTATTCCTTTTAAGTACCTAAAAATTCTTTTGATTGCCATGACATGAGATTCTCTGGGATCAGCCTGGAATCTCGCCACAAGACCAACAACCTGCATTATATCTGGTCTAGTTTGAGTGAGATACAATAATCCTCCAATCATTGATCTGTACTTTGTCTGATCTATCTTAGGAGAGTCATCATATTTGCTTAACTTACATCCGGTTGCCATGGGAGTGTTCATTGGCTTTGAATCTTCCATTCCAAATTTCCTCAACAATTCTTTCACATATTTGGTCTGAGAAATAAAGATTCCTTTCTTTGTCTGAGTAATTTGCAGACCCAAGAAGAATTCATTTCATCGAGCATTGACATTTCAAATTCACTTTTCATTTGATTTGCAAAGGTTTTACACATACTGTCTCTTCCTCCAAGGATGATATCATCAACAAATACTTCAACAATTAAAATGTTTTCACGATCAATTTTGAAATATAGGTTACTATTAGCAGTACCTTTGTTGAAACCAATCTTCAAAAGATGTTTGTCCAGTCTTTCATACCATGCTCTTGGTGCTTTCTTTAGACCATGCAGTGCCTTTTTTAATTTGCAGACCATATCACCATGCTCAGATAACTAAAATCCATCCAGTTGTTCAATGTACACTTCTTCTAAGTCACCATTTAGGAAAGCATATTTGACATCCATCTAATACACCTTGAAATCCTTGAAGGCAGCAAATGCAAGAAATAGTCTGACTGCGTCAATTCTTGCCACCGGAGCAAAGGTTTCTTCAAAATCAATTCCTTCTATTTGAGAGTAGCCTTTGCAGACCAATCTGGCTTTATTTCTGATTACTTCACCAACTTCATTTAGTTTGTTCTGGAAGACCCATTTGGTTCCAATCACATTCTTGTTTCTAGGTCTGGGAACAAGATCCCAAGTGTGATTTTTCTCAATTTGCATCAACTCTTCCTCCATTGCTTTGGTCCAATTTTCATCATTGCAGGCTTCATTTATTGTCTTAGGTTCAATCTTTGAAATCAGACAATATTCATCTAAATTTTGAGCAATTTTCCTTCTAGTTTGCACACCTTTGCTTTTGTCACCTATGATCTGATCTTTAGAGTGGTTCAGTCTTACATACCTTGGAACTTTGGGAGTTTCTTGCACTTCTACTTCTTGATCAGGCTCATTCAGACCTATCTCTTCTTCCTGATTTACCGGATTAGTCTGAATCTGACTTTCAGGAGAGGATTGAGCTCCTTGAACCAGAACACCATTCTGATCATCTTCATCATACTCATAAAACCTTGAGGGTTTCTCTATTCCCTCATCAACCTTCACATTTGTACTTTCTATCATCTTTCTTAGTCTCTTGTTATAACACCGGTATGCTTTGCTTTGAGTAGAGTAACGCAAGAATATTCCTTCATCACTTCTAGCATCAAACTTGCGTAAATCTTCATCTCTTTTGATGTAACACTTGATCCCAAAGACTCTGAAATATCTTACAGTAGGAGTAATGCCAAACCAAAGTTCATAAGGGGTCTTACCGGTATTGCTTCTGATTTGTACTCGATTAAGAGTATAGATTGCAGTGCTGACAGCTTCTCTCCAATAGATCTGAGGAACATTTGCTTCCATCATCATAGTCCTTGATGCTTCCTGGATGGTCCGGTTCTTTCTCTCCACTACTCCATTCTATTGTGGAGTCCTCGAAGCAGACAACTGTCTCTTAATTCCATGTTTCTCATAGAATTCTATGAACTCACTGGATGTGAATTCTCCACCTCTATCAGACCTCAGACATTTCAACTTTATTCCTATTTCATTCTCTACCATAGCCTTGAATATTTTGAATTTCTCAAGAGCTTCTGATTTCTCCTTTAGGAAGGTTACCCACATCATCCGGGAATAGTCATCTATTAGCAGCATGAAGTATCTATCACCTTGAATACTTCTGGGTCTTGCTGGACCACAAAGATCAATGTGAACTAAGTCCAATAGTCTGGTAGAAGACAGTTCCTTGCTTTTGAATGTGACTCTGCTCATCTTACCCAACTGACATTCCTTGCACAAGTTGTTAGTAGGTTTCACCAATTTTGGAAGATCTCTTACAACCTGAGTATTGCTTATTTTGATGATATTATCAAAATTCACATGACACATCCTTCTATGCCATAACCAACTCTGATCAACTTGAACAAATAAGCAGCTTTTACCGGTACCAACCAAGTGGAAAATATTACCTTTAGTTTGAGTACCGGATGCAATCTCTGTTCCGGATCTTTCAAGGATTTTGCATTTTCCATCCTTGAATCGGAGATCATAGCCTTTGTCCACCAGCTGTCCAACACTGAGAAGATTGTGCTTCAAACCTTCAACATACAGTACATTACCAGTTTTGTTTCTTCCATTAAAAGAAATAGTTCCTCTTCCTCTGATTCTACTAGTAGAATTATCACCAAACTTCACTACTCCTCCTTCATACCTTTCCAAATCTATGAACTTATTCTTGTCACCTGTCATGTGGTGAGAGCAACCACTATCAATGACCCAATCATTCTTTTCTTCAACTTGGGCAGCCAGAGCTCTTTCTACAACTTTATGATTAATAGATATAGAGGATATTGGTTCTTCTTCCTTGATGGCAATAACACCCATTCACTTCCAGATTTGTTTCCTGTCTCTGATTCATCATCTGTTACTCCATTATCATCTTCTTCATGAACATAGTAACAATTCTTTTGGAACCTTGATCTATTAGGATTTGGCTTTGAAAATCTTTCCAGACATCTTGAGGCAAAATGACAATCTTATTGCAGTTAGAACACTTAAAAGGTAATTTTCCTTCATACTTACCGGATCCTCTTGTCATTCTCTTTGCAATGAGGGCTTCAAGTTGAGCAGTTTCTACTTATTCTTCTTCCAGGTCTTTTCTTGCTTTTCCATACCATGACAAATTCCTTGATGAGTTCTCTCCCGTATCAAATCCTTGTTTACCTTTCACAGAGGCACTGACTTTGAATGCAGATTCAGTTTTGGGGGGATCATCTCCAAATTCGGTCATTTCAAAAGTAGCCAGTTTGCCAACCAATTGGTCTCTTGTGACAGTTGCATGGGATCTAAATTCATCAATGGTAGCAACCTTGATTTTGTAAGAGGCAGGAAGGGATCTAAGAATCTTACCAACAATCTCATTTTCATCCAAGACTCCACTAGAATTTCTAATTCCATAAACCAGCTCATTCACTCTTGGCATAAAAGTGGTAATATTTTCATCATCTCTCATGTTTAGTTTTTTAAATTTCCCTTTTAGACTCTGTAAACTTGCACATTTGACATACTCATCTCCTTCATGCAAAAGTTCCAGTTTAATCCAGATCTCATAGGCAGTTGGTAGGTCAATAACATTTGAGAGATCTAAGTCAGTTAATGCACTTAGAAGAGCCTATTTGGTTCGCAGATTGTTTTCAGCATCTATGATTTCATTTAGGGTTGTCAGACCACCCTATGGAGGTACATACACTTTTGAGACCATGGACCAGTACACCTTTCCCATACACTACAAGTGACATTTCATGCGACCTTTCCAAAGAGAAAAGTTGGTTCCATCAAACTTCAGACTATCCTTCTTGTATGACGACATCCTGGATCTCCTCAAGCGGTTAAGCTCCTTTTAGAGGAACTTAGCTCTGATACCAATTGTTAGACTTAGGGCATACAACTGAGAGGGTGGGGGGTGAATCAGTTATGCGAAACTTTCCCTTTTTAAACATTTGAATCTTCTTTAGTGATTAGCACAATATTAATCATAAACCATAATGCATTTAAATCAGAAGCAGAAACATATCAACACATATGACACCAAGATTTTGACGTGGAAAACCCGGTTAAGGGAAAAACCATGGGGTGATTAACGCAAGAATGTATTCTCTGTTAGAAGAATAGAAAGAACAAATGGCACATGCCAATTAGGGCTCACTGCCCAAGCACACTGCTCACAAGAGGCTCATTGCCTACAAGAGACACACTGTATACAAAGAAATAAGTATCACCTTTATGAACTGGAGAATAGCATCTTCAGCATGCTTGAATCAGTTCCATTTAAGCCCAATACTTCTGCTCTGCCTTTCGCACTTCTCTTTGCTACCACACACTCATCACCGCAAGACACACTACAAAATAAATTCACAAACCTTTATTTATATAAGGCATCGACTTAGGAACAATCATCTAAGTCGGCAAACATCTACAAGAACATCCGCAAGACGTGTAATACATCCGGTCGGCCAGTCTCAAGAAGAACACCAATATCTGTGGTTATTCTTCAAATGCAAACTCTAACTTTAATGTGGACCACCAACATTAACTGGACATGATCCAACGATCATCATAACCTTCCTTGAATCACCAAGAACATCCGCACTTCATCATCCTACTGGAATTCTTCTCTCCTTCATCTGGAGCTTACAAGAACACAGTCTGTCATCACTGTCACAAATGAATAGGCACTTCCGGACCTTCAACCCATGAACTAATCTAGTTGATACTTCACATGGACGTCCTCAACACTCCCTCAGATCCGCAGAACAGGATAATGAAATACCGGGATCTCACCAGACCTATCTGTGGCCCTCTGTCACCTCTGAACACCTACCGGAACCAGTTCTACTTGAGCGACCATAACTTCTTCAGATCTTCATGCAGACCTCTGAAATCTTGACTGGAGCATCTCAAGACTTATATCTACAAACCCTTTAAACTGCATCCTCTGATCCTCAACCTATTGAGGACTTTTACCTTCTTGTCATTACTGTTCTTCACTGTTCCTGATTGAGACTTATTTTCTCAATATCCTCAGCACACAACTCATCTAATCCTTCTCGTTAATGCAACATGAGTATGTTGACATCAATGACAACACCGGTTAGGCCCATACTTGCAACAATCTCTAGTCTAGTTGTTTGTCCCAGCTCTAGTGTAGGTTAATTAGTTGGAGATTAGGCTACTATTTTGACCTATTTTCTTTAATTTGCGCTCTATTTACATACACACTTAAAATAAATAATTACCATATTTTAGCCATATTTTTCATTTCTTTCAGTTGTACATTGGTATTGAGAACATGCTTTTATTGATATTTATGTAGATCCTTATCTACCTAGTAAGAATTGGTGTCATGAGTTGATTTATCACAAACCTCATACCACTAATTTAGTGTGATTCCCTACACTTTCTATAATAGGGCACAAGAAGAGGTGTCATGATTCTCATGAAAAATTTCACATTTTGTAATGCACAAAGGGTGTTGGGAAATACTAGCTACTCAAGCTCTCACCATCAGGTAGTCAACCACTATATGAACCTTTGATGATCATTTAATTCCCCATAATCCTCTTTTAGATTCTTGCATGCCTTCCAATTACTTCATGTTCATGGCTATCTAGCCAATGTTTTCCTCTAATCACATCATCACTCCAAAACCTTGTGGTTCAACAAGAGCTTCTAAGCACAAAGTAGCTTCTACTGTTTCCTATGTCACAAACATGTGTTATACCAAATCTCATTGTATATGCATAGTCAATCCTCCAATAAACCATTCATGTAGGAGTGTTATATCTATATTTTGAGTGATCTTTGCCATTAATTCCTTGAATCACTAGTCATGTTTCCTAGTTGATTCTTTTGGGTGCTATCTCAATTCTTTTAACACCACTATATTCATGCATTCTAGTTCTAGGTACTCAAACTCTTGTAACAAATTATATTTTACCTCGTCAAGATCAACCTTAAGGCCATGTGGACCACCATTAGCATACCAATCTTGAGTATCTCTTCTAAGTGTGGAAATAAATAAGCTAATTTTTTACATGTTGTTAATAACATTCTTTGTGTGCAAGGCTATATCACAAACCTTCTAATGATGAGGGGCATCTTCCTCCCCATAAAATTATTGACCATAGTAAGCATGGGATCTACTAATACTGCATGTACCATGCTATATCTAGGTAGTGGTATGTGTTGATGTAATTATGTGATGAATCAATCAAGGTGCAAATTAGAAAAAACTATGAATTATCTCAACTCAAACCTAACTTTGTCAAATTCTAGATCCCCTAAAAGCTCATATATTGTGCCAAATACTATTTGTATCCCATATGTTTCCTATTTGAACTTGTTCCTTGTAAATCATAATACTTATTAACCATCACTAAAATATGTTCTGGATAATAGGTCCACATTGGATGGTAATGTTGGGATTATGGTAGATTCAATCCCCATCTAAGTGTGTAAATAACTCAATATTTGATTATTGGGGTGCAAGTGATATTCCATCTCCTACTTCTATTGTGACATATTTTTCTTACACTTGCCTCTATAGATCCTCTAACTCAAAATCTAGTACTTTCATACAATCTCTTCTATTCACATTGTTGTCTTAATGCCATCTTCTCTATGCATGTTGTACCTTTTGGGATCACTCTTCTTGGAAGGTTGCAAGGGTAACTTCTCTTTTGTACTACAAAATTTTCACACTCAAACTACTGGGCTCCATATATGCACTCTTACCTAACTCTAAGATCACAAATCATCACTCCTTCCACTACAAATCCTCTTGTACAAGATGCAACTACTTAACAAAAAATAGTTTGATACCATGTTTGTTTGATGTTATCCCTTTTAGATATTATATGTTATGTATATGATTCCTTATTTGGTTGGTATGAAGGATTCTTGAATAATAGATTGGCACTCTAGATAGTGGTGTTTGGATCCTTATAACATCTTCTTCTCAAATCCTTCTCAAAGGGTCTCCACAGTAGAACCAAAATGTTATCCATAACTTATTTACATGAAAAAATAATGACTAAGAACTTATAATATAGATGTACTAACATATCTCTATATCTCACCTACGATGAGTCCTTCACCCCTATTTCAACTTACACATCATAATCTATATGTAAATCCTAGAAAAAATTCTTAGATAGAGTTACTTAAAAACCATGATCACCTTTTCTATTAATTTCTCTAAATGAATCTCTAAACATAATCCTTACCATCTCCTTGTGATTTACAATAATGGGTTATATGTAGGTACATATCCCCTTGCAACACCTAAAATATATAGAGATTCATGCATAATCCAATTATAAATCAAACATGCTTTAAAGAAGACAACGACTTGTATATATATTAAAATACATGTTCCCTAGATATAATCTATGCATGCTTTCAAAGCCATGCACAGTCTAATTATAGATAGGTTCTATTTGGTCACAAATATAAATGGTTACATTGTAGTGCCAATAGGTTAAGATTTCCTCCTTGTCATATCCTACATATGTACCACTAAATTCTTTCTCTAAGTTTACCATTTTCATGGCCTAATCTTCTCTATCATCCTCTCCTCACCATTTGCTCATTATCCTCCTATTGCTCCATATTGTTGAACCCACCAGGATACTAAGAGGGGGGGGTGAATCAGTATCTAAACAAACTTCAAATCCTCCAGAGTAGATTAAAACTTAAGCATTACAGTATCAACATAAACATGAAAGATCAACATAATGCACATCGACACATAACACCATATATACATGGAAAACCCAAGAAGGGAAAAACCACAATGAGGATTAACTCACAATATATGAAGCTCAAAATTATAACTTTGTTTTAGGGCTACAACCCAAGGAAGCTACTACTCCTCGAAGACTTGGTTTTAGGGTCACTCCCAAGGAATCTACAACTCCATGCTAACTTTGTTTTAGGGCTACAACCCAAGGAAGCAAATACTCCCTAAATTAAGAATGAACTCAGTAAAAATTATAGCATGACAATCCTTCTAATATTTGAAATTGACAATGAATCTCATACCTTTGATGATTGCAATTCTACCTCTTTACTCTTCTTCTAATGATTGGATTAGTTAGGCACACTCTTTACTTCCCTCCTATCATAGAAATATCTTCAAGATGAATCAAGATAGCCCTTATCACTTCTGCTCTTTCTCCTTTAGTCGCACATCATAATGCATATAATATTCATATTCTGCTCTTCACATGCTCATATTTGCAATCATACATCACCTAGATCAACTAGGTTTACAATATATACATGAAATTACATTGATTACATTACAAGTCAACCAATACAACAAGAATATTACAATTTACAAGTCAGCCAAAGATCACACTACATGGAACATGTATAGGGCAAGCCCTAACATGAGCTACATGCTACTCCAAGAAGTGGAACACACCTTGCGGATCCCAACACATGCTTAGTCTACTCCTAAACATCCTACACATCAACATCTTTCAAGGAATAACATCTGCACGCTTCACAAATTTGAATTAGGTCGCCCTTACGTAAGAACACATGAAGCATGAAACAAAACGACCATTTCAACTTTGCGGTACTCATGAAAGATAAAAAATTGCTTGCATTCCTTCCAAATGAGTCAGCAAGACCTAACCACTATCTCCAAACACTTCTTGAACTCTGCACAACAAGAAGTTTGTGGTGCACACCTTCAACCTTCTTTAGTCGACCAGGTAGAGGCATAGCCTAACAATATCAACATTCTGGAGCTCAGCTAGTTCTGGAGAGAATTAAAAAACACCTTACAGAGGAAAAGGAGACAACACAAGATCATCAGGACCATATTCCATCAGTCAATGTACCATTTCATGCAATAATAAGTTGGCACACATCATCAGCATATGTTCTGAGAATAACTAGGCATCCAGAACTATCTATATCACAACTGTCATTTGAAAACTAAAATTGTGGACCTCCAAACCACTTGAAACACATATGGATGCACTCATACACAACTGTGAACATATCCTCAAAAATGCATGAGCAAATCTTCATTTTTAGAGGAATGCAAAGTATTCCAATTAGCCTTCATCAACACTTTACTCTGCCAAAGCACATACCGAAAATCAATTACTTGCAACTTTCACTACGGAGGAGAAAATGATCTGAAACTTTGGATTTAGCACCTTTACATCATATTGAACTTAACATCTAAATGGCATTACCATATCTTCAAATGTGGAGGAATGCGAAGCGTTTTATTGAGTAGTCTTCCAGGTAGTTTCTTGCAGCAAAAACCTTCACCAATTTTTGAAGGCCAAAACCTTCATATAGCAGCACATACATCCTTAGGAACAACAAGAAGGATCATACAACATGTCATAGGTCATAAGAAACATCTTCTCATCCTCAACATAGCTTCTAATTCCCATCTTAACATATCACCATTCATTGTTATGCTTATAATTCCCATCTTAATATTTCATCATGAAATCATCTCCGCTGACCACAAACATGCTCAATACACCTTGCTTTGACATTAATCAGGGCATGACATCCAACCATGAACATCAACAACCCACTATGAACATTAGGAACATCATTGAATATCAACAACCCTGAACATCAGCATCATCACTGTATTTCATTGCATCTTTGTTACCACATTAGTATATCATTCACATCAATCACCCCTGTAACCATAAGGAGAGTACAGACATTACTTAGAGTGTTGACATCAATGACAACACATATTACCAACAATCTCTCCCTTTGTCATTGATGCCAACACATACTCCCCCTTATATGTACATCTCTCTCTCTCTCTCTCTCTCTCTCTCTCTCTCTCTCTCTCTCTCTCTCTCTCTCTCTCTCCCCCTTTGACATCAAGGACAATGGGCAACTACTTCTCTCCCTTAGGGCACAAACTCTCCCCCTAAGTTGCACATTTCCCTAACTTTCTCCTCCTTTGATGTTCATACATTCTTTCTTGAAGTAACTCACAGACTCTCCCTATCAGCAACAACTAGTACCTGCTCCCCTGAGAGGTAGCCACCATCAACCTAGGAAAAAGATATAGCATGAACTCCCCCTGGATAGATGCAACACTATACATCTAGTAAGGAGGGGCAATTACCCCTAAATTATGTCGGAGATACTCAAAAGTATTCTTAGCAAGAGCCTTTGTGAAAATGTCTTCAATCTGATCCTTTGTTGGAACTTATTCCAACTTCACTTCCTTATCTGTAACCTTCTCTCTCAAAAAGTGATACCTGATTGATATATGCTTGGTTCTAGAATGCATCACTTGATTCTTTGAAATATTGATAGCACTTATATTATCACACAAAATAGGAATGGGCTTATCATACAATACCTTGATATCCTTAAGGGTTTGCTTCATCCACAAAACTTGTGTGCAGTAGGATGCTGCTGCAATATACACCACTTCTGCAATATACTCTGCTTTTGCAATATACTCTGCTTCTACAGTTGATAAAGACACTAAATCTTGTTTCTTGCTCTGCCATGAAACCAATTTGTTTCCTAAGAAGAATGCACCACCACTTGTACTTCTTCTATCATCAACACGGCCAACCCAATCATCATCAATGTAAGCACTTAGATCAAAGTCATTACCTCTATGATACCATAAGCCATAATCTGGAGTTCCCTTCAAGTATCTAAATATTCTTTTCATTGCCTTCTCATGTGCTTGCTTAGGATTATCTTGATATCTGGCAAACACACATACTGCATGCATAATATTAGGTCTAGAAGTAGTCAAGTACAACAATCCTCCAATCATAGATCTATAAAGAGTTTGGTCAACCTCTGGAGACTCATCATTCTTTCTCAAGTGACAACCAATAACCATAGGAGTACTTATTGGTTTGGAGTCCTCCATACCAAACTTCTTCAACATCTCTCTAACATACTTAGCCTGAGAAATAAAGATACCAACATCTAGTTGAGTAATTTGAAGCCCAAGGAAGAAAGACATCTCACCTATCATAGACATCTCAAACTCTTTATGAGTCTCCTCTGCAAACCTCTTACACATATCATCATCTCCACCAAAGATGATGTCATCAACATTTACTGTAACTATCAATATCATGTCTCCTTCTTCCTTGATGTAAAGATTACTGTCTGTGGTACCTTTCTTAAAGCCTTGTTGAAGTAAGTACTTATCCAATCTAGCATACCAAGCTCTAGGCGCTTGCTTGAGACCATGCAAATCTTTCTTGAGTTTGTACACCATGTCTGGATCTTCTGATAGCTAGAAACCATCTGGTTTCTCAATGTAGATTTCTTCCTCTAGATCACGATTCAAAAATGTTGACTTGACATCCATCTAATAAACCTTGAAGCTCTTATGAGCAACAAGGGCAAGAAACATCCTGATTGCCTCCATCCTGGCTATCGAAGCAAAATTTTCCTCAAAATCAATGCCTTCAACTTGAGAATAGCCCTTACACACCAATCTTGCTTTGCTCCTCACAACTTCAAAATCTTCATTCATCTTGTTCCAGAATACCCACTTTGTTCCTATAACATTCTTATTTATTGGTCTGGGAACTAGTTCCCATGTCTGATTCTTTTCTATTTGACTCAATTCTTCTTCCATTACCTTCAACCATCCATCATCTTTGCTAGCATCAACAAAGGTTTTGGGATCTACCTTTGATAGTAGACATAGATTCACTTGCTCACTTGTTTTTGCAAACCTTCTCTTGGTCAATACACCTTCATTCTTATTTCCAATGATATGATCTGTTGAATGGCACTTATAAAAATACTTTGCTAGAGTCTTAGGGATCTGCTCTGGTGCTTGTTTCTTCTCTTCTTTCTCTTCTTCTTCTTCAATGCAGGGAAATATATCAGATCCACAGTCCTCTATCTCTTGTGAGATCTGGTACAAGTCTTTAGCTATCTTGATATTTACTTTCCTAATCTCTTGTTGTAGCATCTATATGCCTTGCTTCTAGTCGAGTAACCAAGAAATATCCCTTCATCACTTCTTGAATCAAACTTTCCTAGGTCTTCTTCATCTCTTCTAATATAGCATTTGCTACCAAAGATCCTAAAGTATCTGACAATGGGAGGTCTTCTATACCATAGGTCATAAGGGATCTTAGTGCTATTGACCCTCAGTTGCACTCTATTAATCAAATAGACAACAATGTGAACTATTTCCTTCCATTACATGTCAAACAACTCTGCATCTTTCAACATTGCTCTAGCCATTTCTTGCACAGTCCTATTCTTCCATTCCACTACCCCATTCTACCAAGGAGTCCTAGGAGCAAACAAATTTCTCCTAATACCATGATCTTCACAAAACTTCTCAAATTCATTTGAAGTAAACTCACCTCATCTATCAGACCTCAAACACTTGATCTTAGCATTCATTTCATTTTCAACTATAGCTTTGAAAATATTAAACTTATCAAGGGCTTCTGATTTTTCTCTTAAGAAAGTAACCCAAGTCATTCTAGAATAATCATCAATAAGCAACATGAAATACCTTTCACCTTGTTGATTCCATATTTTTTAGGCCCACATAGGTCAGTATGAATCAACTCCAATGGCATTGAGGAAGAATACTCCTTGCTTTTGAAATTTTTCTTTCTTTGCTTTGCCATTTGACATTCCTTGCATGATGTGTTTGCAGGCTTTGTTATCTTAGGCATGTCTCTCACTGCATGAATAGAGTTGATCTTTACCATATTATAAAATTTGATTTGTCCCATTCTCTTGTGCCACAACCAACACTCACTAGATTGAGCCAATAAGCAGGTTCTTCCATTTACCTCTTTTAAATGATAAATATCTCCATATGTCTTAATACCTTCTACAACTAGTTTTCTAGACCCTGCCTTCCTGATTTCACATCCTTTGGCATGAAAAGTAAGATTGTATCCTTTACTGTAGATATGATTGATACTGAGAAGATTATTCTTTAGCCCTTTGACATAGAGAACATCCTCAGTCCTATTCTTCCCATCAATAGTTATAGCATCCTTTCCACAGATTTGTGTTGACTGATCACCACCAAACTTAACAACTCCACCATTCTACTTCTCAAGGTTGATAAACTTCTCCTTGTCACCAGTCATGTGGTTAGAGCAACCACTATCAATTACCCAAGTATTGGCTTCTTCTTTTGCATGAAAGACAGTCCATACAACCATGGATTTTTTGTTATTTTGATCATTCTACAAGATATCAGACTTTTCACAATTCCCAAAATTATCCTTTTTGTCACCAAAATTCAAGGCCATGAAAAGAGTTTCATCATTTGAATCATCATGATCCTCATCTTTTGAAGAAAAATTGTTCTCTATGGAATATAGGCTTCTTTTGAACTTGTCTCTCTTGTTACTACCCCTTGATTCTTTAAAAATACATTTAGCAGCAAAGTGACCAATTTTCCCACAATTAAAACATTTGAAAGGTAACTCACCTTTGTGTTTATTGGTGCCCTTCTTCAATCTTCTTACAAAGTTTGCCTCTACCTCATCAAGGTCATCATCTTGATCAGCTGCTTCATCTTTTGCCTTCTTACTTGCTTTGAATGCTGCTTCCTTCTTTGGAGCACCTTTGTCAAATTCTCTCATTTCAAAAGCTGTGAGAGAGCAAACAATTGATCTAGTATATATGTATCCAAATCCTCAGTCTCCTCAATAGACAATACCTTATGACTATAAGATTTAGGAAGAGTTCTCAGTACCTTCTTCACAATCTCATCTTTCACTTCTCCACCAAGACCTGTGATGCCATTAACTATTTCATCCACCTGAAGCATATAACTGGAAATGTCTTCTTATTCTATCATCCTCAGGGTCTCAAATTTACTCTTGAAGATTTGGATCTTGGCTTTCTTCACTTTACTATCTCCTTCATAAATGCTTTCAAGTTTTACCTAGACATCCTTGGTAAATTTGCAACTCATTACCTTTAGAAGTTCTAAATCAGCTAGCCCACTCATGGTAACATTCTTTTCCCTGACATTATTATCATACAACCTAATTTCATTAGCATCTGTAGGCTCAAAACCAGGAGCAGTGTAACCCTTATTGACATATTTCCACACACCAAACCCTAGAGAAGATAGATAGTTTTCCATCCTTAGATTCCAAAAGGAATAATTTATACCATCAAACATAGGAGCCTTGTTTGATCCATTATGACCCATCCTGAACCTTCCTTAAGTGGTTAAGATTCTTCTGAGTATCTTGGCTCTTATACAAATTGTTGAACACACTAGGGTACTAAGAGGGGGGTGAATCAGTATCTAAGCAAACTTCAAATCCTCTGGAGTAGATTAAAACTTAAGCATTACAATATCAACATAAACATGAAAGATCAACACTATGCACATCAACACATAACACCAAATATACGTGGAAAACCCAAGAAGGGAAAAACCATGGTGAGGATTAACTCACAATATATGAAGCTCAAAATTACAAATTTGTTTTAGGGCTGCAACCCAAGGAAGCTAGTACTTCCTGCTGACTTTGTTTTAGGGCTACAACCCAAGGAAGTGACTACTTCTTGAAGAATTGGTTTTAGGGTCACTCCCAAGGAAGCTACAACTCCCTGCTAACTTTGTTTTAGAGCTACAACCCAAGGAAGCAAATACTCCCTAAATTGAGAATGAACTTAGTAAAGATTACAACATGACAATCCTTCTATTGTCTAAAACTAACAATGAAGCTCACACCTTTGATGATTGAAATTTTGCCTCTTTACTCTTCTTATGATGATTGGATTAGTTAGGCACACTCTTTACTTCCCTCCTGTCTCAAAAATATCTTCAAGATGAATTAGGACAACCCTTATCACTTCTACTCTATCTCCTTTAGTCACACATCATAATGCATATAATATTCATATTCTTCTCTTCACATGCTCATATCCACAATCATACATCACCTAGATCAACTAGGTTTACAATATATATGTGACATTACATTGATTACATTACAAGTTGATCATTAGAACAAGAATATTACAATTTACAAGTTGTCCAGAGATCACACTACATGAAACATGAATAGGGCAAGCCCTAACATGAGCTACACACTACTCTAGGAAGTGAAACACGCCTTACAGATCCCAACACATGCTTAGTCCAGTCCTAAACATCCTACACAACAACATATTTCAAGGGATAACATCTGCACGCTTCACAAATTTGAATTAGGTCACCCTTAAGCAAGAACACATGAAATATGTAACACAACGGTCATTTCAACTTGGCGGTACTCATGAAAGATAAAACATTGCTTGAATTCCTTCCAAATGAGTCAGCAAGACCTAACCACTATCTCCAAACACTTCTTGAACTCCGCACAACAAGAAGTTTGTGGTGCACACCTTCAACCTTCTTTAGTCGGCCAGGCAGAGGCATAGCCTAGAAATATCAACATTCTGGAGCTCAGCTAGTTCTGGAGAGAATAAAAAAACACCTTGTAGAGAAAAAGGAGACAACACAATCAGTCAATGTACTTTGCCAGAGCACATACCGAAACTGAATTGCTTGTAACTTTCACTGCAAAGGAGCAAATGATTTAAAACTTTGGATTTAGAACCTTTACATCATATTGAATTGAACCTCTGAATTGCATGACCATATCTTCAAATGTGGAAGAATGTAGAGCATTTTACTAAGCAGTCTTCCAGGCAGTTTCCTGTAGCAAAAACCTTCACCAACTTTTGAAGGCCAAAACCTTCATATAACAGTACATACATCCTTAGGAACAACAGGAAGGATTATACAACATGTCATAGGTCATCAACAACATCTTCTCATCATCAACATAGCTTCTAATTCCCATCTTAATATATCATCATTCATCTTTATGCTTCTAATTCCCATCTTAATATTTCATCATGAAATCATCTCTATTGACCACAAACATGTTCAATACACCTTGCCTTGACATTTATCAGGGTATGACATCCAACCATGAACATTAGAAACCCACTATGAACATCAAGAACATCACTAAATATCAACAACCCTAAACATTATCATCATCACTGTATTTCACTGCATCTCTGTTACCACATTAGTATACCATTCACATCAATCACACCAGACAACCATAAGGAGAGTACAGACATTACTCAGAGTTTTGACATCAATGACAACACATATTGCCAACACATTTATTTCCAAATCCTTAATACTAAGATATCCATCTTTTACATCACCTTTTGTAGACTAATCCACTAAACCTCCCATTTTCATTGCTCTAAACATCCCAATAACTCCTATCACCTCCATTGTCCTCTCTAAAACACTTGTACACAACACCAAGGATTTTATATTTCTCTCTAGGCTTGGAAATTTCACATATTAAACTCACTATATTCACCTTACCTTGAAAGCACACAACTAGATATTTTCCAAGGCTATACATGTTGAGGCTAAAATTGTCATCTTAAAGGACTGACTAAAGTAGTCTGATAAATAACCAAACCCCAATTTTTGTACCACTGGATCTTCAAATTAGAATAATAGGGTACAAAAGACACTTATTGAGATTCTAAAAATGTATTAAGGCCAATAAAAATTAAATGAGAAACTTTTGACAGTTTTAGAATCATTGGAGCAAAGGAAAGGAGCATCCTTGAGGAGACCAATATCCCATTGCTAGATTCTAGTATTCCAATGTTAGACCATAGGGACCCAGTGTCAAACTCTAGTGCTCCATCATTAAATAGGGATGTACCTCTATCAAATAATTGTGGATAACACTATTGTCTATCATGACTCTCATGTTCAAGCTCATTAGAATTTCCTACAAGTTTCGAGGATCCTTCGTCTAGCTTCTCTTAGCACATTTTTGTAGTAAAACTCCACCAATATTTAGTAATAGGAATGCTTATTCTTACCTTTGTGTTTCCTTTTACATGTTTTTGTCCCATATCTAGTGTTGGTTTATCTTAGATTCAAGGATATACATATTTTTTCATTTAATATTATATTGTTAGAATACAAATTAGATTTAGTTAAGTTAGATTAACACAAAAGAAAGAAAGTGAGCTTTGTTAATAGATATTAGCTTAAAATTTAACTAGGTGCAAATTTTAATCTTTCACTCACCAAAGAAGCATGGGTGGATATGGGTTAGTTAACATTACGACCCTCACCCTATCTGTACTATATATGGACAATAAGAATTGGGAGCACCCACTAGGGGTATTGCAAAATTTTTAAGTCAGTATTGAAGGGGGGACTTTCTAGGTAAATTTTGAGGTTATAGACATGGATAATGCTAATTAGAATCCTACACTATTGGGATTTGCATTCTATTTTGGGGTAGGTATAATTTTTTGATTCAAGCATAGAACTATAGGCTTTAAAAATTAGGAAAAATGGGTAATTGTCCCATTGGATAATATACAAGGACTTACATATGTGGAATTAATCCACATAGAGGAGAAATGTTTGGATGGTATTCATAGAATAACTATAAGGACATAGGATCACATTGAACCTACTCAAGAGGGTATTTAGTGTGGGACAATACATTAGAGGTTGAATAAGAGGTATAGCTAGAAATGTGTTTACAAGGTGATTACAAGTTAACAAGGAGGAGTTGTGCTAGTGAGTGATGAACACCACTATGCTCAAGTTAGGATGTCAAGATTTAACCATAAAAGAATCTTTTCATATGTAAGACTCTGTGGGTGCATAAGAAAGAGAAACTAGCCACACCAAATTGCATCCCCAAAGTTATTGTTGAACTTGCTAGAATAATTCAAAAGTGGTTACTAACATCTAAACCAGGTGAGCCACATGTTTAAAATTAAAAAAATGATCCATGCTTTCATTTGAAAAATCTTCCATAGGATTATTGTGCAACCATGAAATAGACCTTGGTTGAGCATGATCATCTCAATGTGGTTAGCTACATATTATAGGGTGAACCTACACATTGGTGGGTGGCACATAGATCAAGTGTCATAGATTGGACATGATTTAGGGATATAATTTTTGTGCAAGTTTCCACAATTGGCTGTACATTAGGCATTTACTTATTTGGAAAAGACTTATGTGCATTCTCATACTTTCACTTATCAATGAGTATGGGGCCAATAGTTGAAAATTGTAATCTAAAACTATGGGTCCATAAGTTTACATAGACTTTTAGAGCCTTTGTGGGGTTATGATATGTTCAAAAGGAAATGCACATGGAAATTTCTAGTTGATACAAGTTAACAATAGATTTTTAGCACATGTAAATTAGATTTCACAATTCTACACTAGGGTTGGATTGGGTGTTGAATAACATGCACATAATATTTTTTAGTATATAGTCACAATTTGTTGCAATGCACAAAATATTTTGAGATTAGGACTTGGAGGCCAAGCCATAGAATGGTGTTGGGAGAGAAGAGAGAAAAAATATACATGTTGCACTAGAAAATCAAACTAGGCGAAATGACAAAGAAATAGAGATAGATGAACTATGCAATATACAGGTGCAGATAGTGGAGCAACAAAGGATAATAGAAGATTTAAAACCTACCAAGGATGGGAAATATTATAATGAATACCTAAAGATAGTCTAGGTGAATATGAGGATCAAAGAGGCTTGGAAAGTTGCCACAATTGGGGATTATTGGCACGAGGAAGAAATTATACAAGTTATTGCTCTAGTACATAAGTATGAAGATTTGTTAGGGGGAGATCAAGAAATTAAGGGTTTACATGGATCCTTCTTTAGGGAAGATGTAGACTAAACTCAAGCATGCCGTGAAACTAATAAAAAACATTGATACTATCTAAACCCAAACTTGAACTTGAAGGTTATTAAATAAGAAATTGATAAGATGCTAGAAGTAGGGGGCATTTTTCTAGTCAAATGATTAAAATGGGTCAATCTAATACTTATAGTTTATAAATAAGGATAGGAACATACACATATTTGTGGACTACTACACACTAAATGAAGCATCTTCCATTGAACCCTTTCCCATACCATTCATAGAGGAAATATTAGAGGGAATTACAAGCCAAGAAGTGTATACTTTTACAAATAATTTTTCTAGATATCATTAGGTACATATTGCAAAATAGGATGAAGAAAAGACTACTTGTATGACATAATGATGCAATTTTACATTTAATGTTATGCCATTTGGGCTTAAGAATATGCATGTGGTAATCTTGTACATAGTGCATAGTGCTTTCAAATATTTTATGCATGACTTATTTGCATTGTTACCTAAATGATTAGATAATGTATGGTATGGTTACACACCATATAGATGCCCTAAACATATTGTTTGAAAGGTCTAGATAGTCAAGTATTGTGCTAAATTTGAATAAAAGCATTTTTATGACTCCTTTTAGTAAGTTATTGACCTCATATAATTTGTAAAGATGGTATGTTGATAGATCCAACAAAGATGGTAGTCATTTTGTAGTTAAAGGTGCCATAGACACCATGTAAGGTGTGTTCCTTTTTGGGTCATAGAAGATATTGCAAGAATTTTTTCAAGAAACACATGCATTTCAACGTAGTTGGAAGAATTTTTGTGCAAAGAGGAGCCCTTTAATTATTAGATTGAGGAGCATCATAAAGTATTTGATATACTAAAATAGAAATTGGCTACTATGCCAATTCTACAATTCCTAGATTGGAACACTTTGTTCCATGTACATGTCAACACATTAGGTGCTGCAATCAAGGTGGTGCTTTCACAACTAGGAGAAAGAAAAATAGATCACATAGTTTTTTTCTAGTTAGAAACTCATAGCTATGGAGTACACTTATACAATGGTTGAGAATGCATATTTGTTAATGGTGTATTCCCTTCAAAATTTGAGGCAATATCTTCTAGCCATACCATTTATCTTTATACTTATCATTAAGCATTGAAGTATCTAGTTAACAAGCTAGTACTCCATGGGCACATTTGCTAATGTGCACTATTATTTCAAGAGTTTGAATTCAATATTGTAGTGCACCTAGGTAAGTATCATGTGGGGTCTAATCATTTGTCCTACATTAGTTCTAGAGAGAAGGGGAGCACACACACCAAAGATGGTTACTGGATCAAAATTATTTAGAGTTGAAGTAGTGCCTAATGGAATGGAGGAAATGACTGCATATTTGACATTAGGAAGAATACCAAAGACATATATCTTAGTTCATAAGTAGTTGGTAGTGTGCACAATTCCTTATCAATTAATTTGGGGATGGTTACACAAGATGGGTATGGATGAGATTCTATGCAAATACATGCTAGAGTAGGAGCATCTATAAATTTTACATGAATGCCACAAGGGATAGGTAGGTGGCCACTACTAAGGGTGTACAACAACATAGAAGGTCTTACAAGCAAGATTATAGTGGCGCACTTTGAGGAAGGTTGCACAAGACTTTGCATGCAAATGTGAAATATGTCAAAAGATAGGTAAGCCAAATAGGCATGATCAAATGCCTCTTGTGCCTATACTAACAACTCCTTGAAAAGTGGGCTATAGATATCATTGGGCCAACATATCCACCGATGTGTAATAGTGGTGTTAGGTACATTATCACAGCCACTAATTATTTAACTAGGTGGATAGAGGCTACACTCACTTGGGATCATAGAATGGAGACAACTACAAGATTCACTTTTGAGAATATTATTACCACTTGTTTAGTTGTCCTTTAATACTAACCAATAATCAAGGCACTCATTTCATTTACAAAATGTGTAGGTTTTGCTACATGAATTTATGATATAATATCATAAAAGTATGCCTTGTCATTTTCAACCTTCAATAAGATATTGGGAAAAATTCTAGAGAAGATATGTGATATAGGAAGGACTTGGATAAATGCATATCAGTAGCTTTGTGGGTTTAAAGAATAAGAGATAAGTGTTTTTTAGGTTATACACCTTTTTATTCGGTATATAATAATTTTTTTGTACTAGTGAAGTTCATAGCACCAAGTTTGCACATTATGCAAGTGGTACATTTGAGGTAAGAAGAGTCTTTATGCACATGGATATCAAATTTGGGACACTTGGAAGAGAAATGGTTGTTATCACAATTGAGTTATCATGTAGAGAAAAAATGCCAAAAACTCTAGCATGACCGACATATTAAGGATAAATCATTTCAAGTTGGGAAGTCTATGTCTTATATGATTCACAAATTTAGAAGCATCCTGGAAAATTGAAAGTTAGATGGCTTGACCTTCTATAGTTAAAGAAGCCATGACACAAGGTGTTGTATGATCAGAGGCATTAGATGGTACCTCAATCCATAATTAGTTAATAGAAGTTGGTTGAAGCTATACTTCAAGTGTTTGTGTGTCGTATAATTTGTATTTGCTTTGATAAAATATAATAAGGTCCATGAGAGTAGATGCTTAAGTAATTAGGATTTAATTTCATTTTAACATTTTATTCAATATTTTTCAATAATATTTTTCAATTTTTATAAAGCTTTCAATTTTTGCATAATGTTGGTACAAAGTGTGTAAACAGAAATATAGGGAAAAGAAATTTACATAAATCAAGGGTCATGCAAAGAAAGTGCATAGGGAATTACATTTTGTAAAAAGGTTGCATGCAAGGTTAACAATTAGTTACATTTCATCAAATGAGAAAATACGAAGGTATGGGTACCATTGCACTAAAGAGCAAGGTCAAACTGTACAGGGGATTCAAGGAATTTTGTTTGGGTTCAAGACCAAGGTGTTTGTGGACAAATTCATGTGCACCACAAGAACAAATTGCAGCAATAAAGAAAATACAGTTCACAGGACTGCACAACAAATTGGATTGGTAGCAAAGTGGAAGATCATTTTGCACAGTACAGATAAGAATGTGGTAGCTTTTCTATGGTGAATACCATTTCTTTGACGATTTTCTTATTCATATTTGATGAATGCAAAAGCTATGCAAGACATGGAATGAATCATAGGAGTTTTCAGAACTAACAGGTGACATAGAGTGCAGGATAAAGATACAGAATATCAGGAAAACATCAAAGAGAGGAATGCTTGTCTGTAGGAGTAAGAGAGTATGTACGTACACAAGCAAGATAACGGTTCACACAATTTATGTGCAATGAAATGGAGAATAGTTATGGAATATCACACGTTGGCAACTATAGGATGACGTGAAGACACTCACTGAATTTATAGTCATTAAATTTCACTTGTGAAAGTTATTTAGGAATTGTCGAAGTTACTATGTAATTGAAAGTAATAAAAAGGAGAGGAGTGATGACTTTTCAAACATCAATTTTGGCTATTGAAAAGTGTAACTTTAATGGTGAAAAGACAGAGGAATAAATGTTGAGTTTTGAAATGAAAAGGATTGATGTCAAAGTCATATTGTTTAAGTGTTGGTGTTAGGATTTGTTCTATTTTGCTTTTGGCTGCATATGTGTTTTAAGGACAGAACATCTTATTGGTTCCTACCGTGGCAAGGACAAAACACCTTATTAGTTCCTCTCATGGCAAGGATACTTTAGTAATGGATTCAAACAAGAATTAAAGTCAACTAGTCAATTATATCATTGTATTTTTATTCTTCTAAAGTTTTGACAATATCTTATTACATTGTCTAAGTTACCAATCAAGGGATGGGTTGAGAAAAAAACCCTACAACCCCAACCATCATTCACTTTTATTCTTAAAAAATAGCAAAATGAGTTATTTCTCTCTTACTTCATTGGCCTATGTTGAATGAAAAGACTGTTTTATGTCTTCTTTTTGATCTATTTTTCATTTAATTTAAATTCATTATTTTGAAAGCCTAATCATATGACTTAATTTTTTTCTCAACTACAAAACTTATATAGTTGTTATCAATTTCATGTTGGCAAGAGACACTGTGTGGCTTCATGATTGTTGTCATTGATGGCAACAAAGTTTATCCCACACATCCGCAGCACATAATATGTCTATACCAGAAGTCAGATTGAAGAATGTTTTGGTTCGGTGAACAAGAATAGAGCATGCAACAAGGTCTGATAATCAGGGCCGGATCTCTCAAAGGATGTATCTCAGAAAAGTGTGGACTTGGGGAAGTCAAGAGGGACACCATGACTGCTACATTCCAGAGATTGAGCCTCTGGTGATGAAAGAGTGAAAAGAGATGAGCATCTAAGTGTTGGGTTCCTGATAGGCAGCATAGACTGAGGAAGAACCAATCGGCAGAGCTTCAGACCTTAATCCGGATGAGAAATTGATGGTGATAAAGCTTTGTGAGGGATCATTCTTGGTTGGCTGACACGATTGATGACGCATCACATAGTAAGCTTGGATTCAGCCGACAGATCAGTGTTTTGGGAAAATCTTGAGTATTCCGGATGCCGACTAGAAAGATGTTGAGATCCTTGATGCGGATATATATACCAGGTGGATTTTGGTATGAAGGTGTGTGTGTGTATTATGTGATGCGCGAAGAAAGGTAGAGAAAAAGGTGGAAGCAGTAATACAAGTCCGGTATGTGACATAACAGTAGCACTAAAGCAGAGGAAGAATGAAGTGCAGCAGATTAGTTTATTGAGCCTAACCGGAACTGAACCTCAACATATGTGGATGCCTCTGATCAGTTCAAACACTTGGTTACTTTCTATATACCTTGCAGACAGTGAGTCTCTTGTAGGCAGTGAACCTCTTGTGAGCAGTGTGCTCGGGCAGTGAGCCCTAATTGGCAAGTGCCATTTTGTACTTCTTATTCTTCTAACAGAGAATACAATCTTGGGTTAGTCACCCTGTGGTTTTTCCCTTAATAGGGTTTTCCACGTCAAAATCATTGTGTTATGTGTGTTGAATTTATTTCTGCTCTCATGGTTATGTATGCTTATAGTTTTTGATGTTGCACTAATTTATAAAGAAGAACAAAAAGTTAAAATATTTAAGATAACTGATTCACCCCCCTTCTCAGTTATCTACCTTGTTTCCAACAATTGGTATTAGAGCTAAGTTCCTCCTAACAGAGCCTAACAGCTTGAGGAAGATCTGGGAATCTCAATGGATATGTATGGTATGAGGGAACAACTTCAGTCTGCCCTAGATGATCTTGAGCAATCTCACTCTGAAGTCAATAACTTGAGGGAAAGACTTAAACAAGCTGATGATTTCATAAATGAACTAAAGGAGAAACTGAGTATCTCTGTGAAAAAGAGAAAGGAACTACTTCAACAATTAGCAAGTCAAAGTGAAGCCAATGATACTAATGAAGATCTGAATGAGAAGAACAAGTTATGTGAGAAGCTATCAAAAGAAGTCATTATGGTAAGACATGAAATGGAATCAGGGGTTATGAAATTCACCCAAGAAATTGAAGAGAAGATAAAAATTGAAGATAATCTAAAACAATCTCTCAAGGAGAAGTCAGAAGACTACCACAAAATCGATAGAATAATCAGGCATCTAGAATCTAATCTTGAAGAAGCTAGAGATAATGAAGAACAACTTGAAAATCAGATAGACACTCTTAAAAGGGATCTTCAAACAACAAATGAATACAAAGAAAAATTCAAGATAATCTCTGCTCAACTTGAAGTTCTTCTTGAACGCCAAAAGAGGGTAGATGACAAGCATGGCTTGGGATATGAGAAAGGTGAAAGCTTCGGATCAGGTCAGAAGAACTCTGGATCAGGAAACCCAAGGTACAGGCCTAGAAGACCTCCGATAAGACAACCAAATGCTCAAAGATATCCATCCTTCAATGGATACTGCCACAATTGCAATAACTTTGGTCATAAAGCAAATCGGTGCAGAAGAAGAATGAATCAGACTAATTCATCCTTCTTCGGACAGTGTTTTAACTGCAAAAGGTATGGTCACAAATCTCATGAATGTAGAAATATACAAATAAACAATTCATTCAATGGTAGATGCTTTGTATGCAATAGAATGGGACATATGGCTAATCAATGCAGATCAAAAGGATATCAGTCAAATATGCAAAGAAATATAGCTTGCTACAATTGTAATAGATCCGGTCATATTGCCAAATTCTGCAGAAGTAAGAATCAGGATAAAAGGGGTTCGGTGCATCATAATCAAAATCAAGACAAAGGAAAAGGAAAAGTAAATGCGGATGAAGTTCAAAGGGAGATGAACAAGATTTGGGTGAAGAGAAGTACATAAAATGTTGGGGATGGATCCACACTAGAATCTGGTGCTGATATTCCTTCCGAAAACTAAATAGATGAGCTCTAGCTCAAGGGGAGTCACAAAAGAAAACAATTTCCCCCAGCCAGTCAATTGGTGCCTAAATTGGCACATGGAGTATAGCGGATTGAAGAGTTCTCAAAGAGATCTAAATAACCCTTGGTAAAAATATAAAAGATCCGCAAGAAGGTTGAAGAGGCTAATCATCCAAAATTGATCCGGTTTGACAGTCATCCGGTAAAAGCAGGATCTTCACAGTTAGATCCGGTATGATTCAAAATTGAAATACCTTGATCTGCGGATAAATAGGATGATTCAAGGAAGGGAGATACATTGTAAGTTATCATTCTAAGTGCATCTCAGTGATCCGGAAGGATCTCTCTCAGAACAAAGAGAACAAGGCAACCAGAATGACTTAAGTTGTGCATTTATTGCAATATGGAATTAGGGTTTGCGCAGAAATAAAAAGGGTTCTTTTGTTCATCATTTGCACATTTGCATTCAAGAAGAAGAAAGAAAGAGCTCTGCAACAAGATTGCTTCAACCCTCTCAAGGATCAACCGCAGAATTCGATTCAATCAGCGATCTTTTCGGCTCTTATCGTGAACCCTAGAAGCATAAAAAGGTATTTCCGCTCTTGAATATCTCTCTTTGAATCTTTTGTAAGATGGCTACTCCAAATGTTGTTAAGATCACTGATAGGCCGCACCCTAAGTTCAAGAAACATCCTTACAAATCCCTAGAAGTTGATCCCCTAGGCGCATTCTCTAGCATTCCGCATGGGGTTCTACATGTAGAAGATGTTAGGGTATACATTCACGCCAACATTGAGGAATTTGGGGAATCCAAGCTGATGGATATCTATCACAAGGAATTAATAGATGAAACATTTGAAATTAAACCCTAATACAAGGCCATTCGGGATAAGCATTTTGGACATTGCATCCATTTCCCCTGTTTTGCAGAAGATGAATGGGTTTGGTATGTTCTGAGCAGAATGCATGACAACTTCATGTGGTTGATGAGGCCATTTAAGATCACAAAAGATGCCATTAGATCGGTAACCAGATTGCACTCATCCGGTGGATTGCCTGCTCTCAAATCAGTCAAAAACCAAACTGTAAGTGAGGCTACCGGATCAAAATTTGACAAGAGAGCAATGACAATAGAAGACATCATAGATTCGGATATCAAATTTGCCTCTATGATAATTGGTTACAAAATCTATCACTCCAACAGGGAGAATTCAGTATCTGAAACTGTTATATATACTGCATATGAAATGCTAAGGAAAAATGGTGACTATGATCTTTGTGAGCTTCTCCTAAACCAACTGTTAGAGAATTTACAAAAAATAAAGAAGGATAAGAAGAATTCATTTAAGTACGGTGGCTTGATACTATGTCTATTCTTCTACTATATGAATAAGCTACCGAGAACTAGTGGCTGGATATGGCAAAATGACAGACCTATTGCCATACAAATCAAAGATTATATGTATGGGCTTGGTGATGCCAAGGCTCAAAGTATAGCTCTCTAAGGATATTTCAAGAATTTCCAAGGTATGATGCAGGCCAGAGAAAGAATTACTTAGACATTAGTTGAAAAATATAAAGATATAGTGTGTTTTATGGTAGACACTGATCAATACCTAATGGAGGCAGTAGAGCCCAAAATAGTCTGGATTATGCCAATGGGCTATGAAGTAGATGAGAAAATCCTAAAGCTACATGTCCAACACTTGCTAAGCCAGCCCAAGGACCCCAAGGTAGAAAGGTTTGGAACCTTTCAAGAGTTGAGTGTAAAAATTCACGTTGAACTGAGATAGCCTGAGATCAAGAGAAAGGTGAGAAGGGAAGTAGAAGAAGTTGCCAAGAGATATGGGATATCAAAGGAGGCAGTTGATGCTAACAGAGAGAAAATAGAAAGAGTAGAGAAAGAGAGACAAGAAGCAGAAAAAGAAAGTGATCTGGTGGAAGCCCCCTCCCGGACTAGATCCTCAAAGAGCTCTGCACCTGCCACCTCTAAGAGCTCAAAAGCCTCAAAACTGGAAGCAAAGACATCCAGAAAAGGAGAGAAGAGAACAAAGACAAAGGCCACAAGGTCATATACAAGCCACAAGGATGATGAAGAGACAGAGACAGATGAGGAGGTTAAGATTATGAAGAAGAAAAAGAAAACTTCTGTGGAATCATCTGCCGGCAAAAACAAAGAAGAAGAAGCAGAAGAATTTGTTGAAAGGTCCACTCCTTCTGTTGATAATGTTATCAAGGCAGTCACAATGGATGGAAATCTGCAACCATTAACATAATTTTATGATGAGTTTAGTGATACTGAAAAGAAAATCCTAGAAGACGCTACAGTCAAGTATCTTAACATTTATAATAAAGCATTCATTGAAATCATCTCTCTAATTCCCAAAAGTTTAGAGAAGGAACTTGAAATGAGAAAGGAGAATGCTAAGGTAAAGGACCTAGAGATCCGGGAACAGATAGCTATTCAGCTCTATCCTTCCATCACTCCAAAACAAATGAACATGATCTTCAAGGATTGCAAGGATGAGTTCCGGAGCAAAGCCAGAATGAACAAGCTTATGCTCGGACAGACTGATCAGGTGGCAAAAGAGACTGAAGACATCCTCTGGAATGCATATAAAAGATTCAATCTTCCTATTATAGAGGACATAAGTGATGAACCTTCTGCCATGGATGTAGAAGGATTAAGTGCATCAAAGGAAGATTCTACTGAGAAAATTGCAGAAGAGTCAAAGGAGATAGGTGAGGAAAAGACTAAGGACTTGGATTCCTCTGTTTTGGAAGAGGAAGTCCATGAAGAAGTAAACATCTCTCTTCTGGATCCCCCAGCAGACTCCAAAACTGAAGGAGAAGTAAGAAAAGAGGAGAAAGCAAGTCAAGAAGAAGAGAAAAAGGGAAGAGAAGAAGATCAAATAGAGAAGACCCCAGGTGACAGTTCTGAGACTGCAGAAGGAAAGAAGACTCTGTCTTTGGCAAGAGACACTGTAGAAGCAGTTAAAGACTTCCTGACCAAAGAAATGATAGAATTAGATGAACCAGAGCTATTCCAAGGACCACTCAATTTTGACTCTCTCTCTTCGGTCCAGACAATGAAGGTAGCATCTTTTGCTCAAGCCAAAGCAAAAGAAAAGCTTCTGAAGTCTCACATGGAAGATTGTGAGCTGATAGAGATTGCATCCAGTGTGTTGAAGAAGATCATGCCATCCTTCTAGAAGGATCCTTCAGCCTCTTCATCCGGTAACTTGAAATCTCTTGTTAATTCTATTAGCACACATTTTGATTCTTTGGAGAAATTAGCAGAAGAGAACGTCCGGAGAGAATTTTTGGGAAAGAGATTCTCTGAAGTATAGGGACTTATAGCAAATGATAGGAGAAATCTGGATACTGGGATAAAGAGCCTAGAAAATGCTCTTAAAGATGGCAGAGATTTATATAAATTTTGTCTATCTTGGTCCACAGTGACAACAGATATTGCCAAGGTGGAAGAACAAGAGAGTAAACTGTCAAGTTTATCTCAAAATTTTGATCCTTTCATCTCATCCATAATAAATCAAGAGTGTCAGACTATTGCCACTATTAATGAAATAAAGAGGCTTGAAAAGGAGAAGAAGAATAGAATAAGCAGGCTAAGTGAATTAAAAGGGATAATTATCCCTAAGTTAGAGGCAATGCATGAGGCCCTAATTGATGCTCAGACCACAGCCCAGACCAGTGATTCAGCAGACTTAAAATGGGCAGAAGCTTATGCATTTTTGATAAGTGGTCACATCTCAATTTTGGACAGGATGAAGCAGAGTTGGGCAACAAAATTTGTCCAATTGAAGACCACCTTTGCAGATATACTTAGGTATATGTAAGTATAACTTGTATATATAATTATGCAGCTGTGTATAGGTTACTTTTTAAAAATTTTGGTATGCGGATTCCACCCTTTGCCATTGATGTCAAAGGGGGAGTGAGGAGAAGTGAAAAATGTGGGATCTAGCTAAGGGGAAGCTTCAGTAAAAGTGTACACAAGACAGAGCATCAGCCAAGGGGGAGTATGCTATGACACTTAGTCATTTTTCACTAAGTGTTGCCATCAATGCCAAAGGGGGAGATTGTTGGCAACAGACATTGTGTGGCTTCATGATTGTTGTCATTGATGGCAACAAAGTTTATCCCACACATCCACATCACATAATATGTCTATACCAGAAGTCAGATTGAAGAATGTTTTGGTCCAGTGAACAAGAACAGAGCATGCAGCAAGGTCTGACAATCAGGTCCAGATCTCTCAGAGGATGTATCTTAGAAAAATGCAGACTTGGGGAAGTTAAGAGGGACACCATGATTGCTACATTCTAGAGATTGAGCCTCTGGTGATGAAAGAGTGAAAAGAGATGAGCATCTAAGTGTTGGGTTCTTGATAGGCAGAGTAGACTGAGGAAGAACCAACCGGCAGAGCTTCAAACCTTAATCTGGATGAGAAATTGATGGTGATAAAGCTTTGTGAGGGATCATTCTTGGTTGGCTGACATGATTGATGACTTCTATATCTATGTCCTTGATACGCATCACATAGTAAGCTTGGATTCAACCAACAGATCAGTGTTTTGGGAAAATCTTGAGTATTCTAGATGCAGACTAGAAAGATGTTGAGATCCTTGATGCGGATATATATACCAGATGAATTTTAGTATGAAGGTGTGTGTGTATTATGTGATGTGTGAAGAAAGGCAGAGAAAAAGGTGGAAGTAGTAATACAAGTCCGATATGTGACAGAACAACAGCACTAAAGCAGAGGAAGAATGAAGTGCAGCAGATCAGTTTATTGAGCCTAACCGAAATTAAACCTCAGCATATGTGGATGCCTCTGATCAGTTCAAACACCTGGTTACTTTCTAAATACCTTGTAGACAATGAGTCTCTTGTAGGCAGTGAACCTCTTGTGAGCAGTGTGCTCGGGCAATGAGCCCTAATTGGCAAGTGCCATTTTGTACTTCTTATTCTTCTAACAAAGAATACAATCTTGGGTTGGTCACCCCATGGTTTTTCCCTTAACAGGGTTTTCCACGTCAAAATCATTGTGTTATGTGTGTTGAATTTATTTATGCTCTCATGGTTATGTATGCTTATAGTTTTTGATGTTGCACTAATTGTTAAAGAAGAACAAAAAGTTAAAATATTTAAGATAACTGATTCACCCCCCCTCTTAGTTATCTACCTTGTTTCCAACATTTTTGACATATCATATATGTTTGAAATGACATTGAAAACTATTATTTGTACACCCCATACCTACATAAGCCAAAGAAGTCAATTATTCATGTACCCAGATTAAACATGCGCTCCTTTCTAAAGATGAAAATACAATAAATGAAAGAAAGTGGATGACCTATCTAAAGATGCTCATTATTTTGTCATAATTTGTCAATACTAAAGTTTAGATGTGGTTTAGGATAAGGATTGGTGGAATATCATAGACAAGTCATGAGATGGCACTTTTAGTTTTATCCCTCTCTCCATCATCTCTAAGCATTGTCTCTCCTCCTTACTACAAATGTTTTATTGTCTTGTCTTCTATAATCTCTACCTATGCACCAAATTTATTTCAAACACTAGCATCCATAATTATTGTGCAGCTTGTTACACTAGCTAATGACATCTCCACTTATATTATCTTCTATCCTTCACATCACCCTCCTTTGTCACATATATTCTTACTATTTTCAAACACCTAATATATTTCCCATAAAATCTCAATGGATATGGAGAATCTAGTAGATAAGACTTCCCCAATTGTATAATTTAAAAGTGAGTTTTAAGGATGCAATATAGAAAATCAAATAAAAAGAAGATTTGGTCTTCAATTATATTCACAATTTTCAATAATTGTGATAATTTTGATGGAGAAAGAAAGTGGTGAGCTGAATGTTTAGAAAACCTTGGCACCATTTGATTACATAATGGATTTTAATTGCATGTAAAGCATGGTGTACTTGTTTTTTAAAAAGGAAATGAATACTGCCACTCTTAATGTATGTGTCATTTGCCTATTCTTCATTATGTCTACAGAAAATGTAATTAATTGTGTATCTCTTTTCTATTGCAAACTATAGATATAAGATTTCTCCATGTTTTTCCTATGAGCAACTAAAGCATTTTGAAGAGCTTATATTTGAATGAATTCTCTCATTTGAACAAGAGTTGGAGGGATTGATTCATTTCAGGGTGCAATTTTGGGGGTTTTAAGGGCATCCACATTATCTTCTATTCAAAGAGAGATCACAAGTATGTTTTTACTATTGGCAAGAGACACTGCTCTGATGAATGATTGAATGTTGTCATTTATGGCAACAAAGAAAGGATATTCCACCGGCATGGCAAAGAGACTTTACTCCGGAAGGATAAATGGCTAAGTACGAGAAGTATACATTACTTAGTATAAATGACAGTGTGTGTCAGTATTCCTCTGCAGTTGATGGTCAAGGTATACAGTGCAAGTATGTTATTCAAAATTGTTTGAAGGTGATATGTTCAAGATTGCAAGTCCCAATGACTTCTAGAAGTTAAGTTGTGATTGATCTAAGTCCAGGTGAACACAGTTAAGTTAGCAACAGTGCAGAGTGCATGGGTATTTTGGTCCGCATTTCTCCGCAAGTGATTGTATTGGTGTGTGGTTTTGAGGCAACATGAATAGGTGTCAGAAGCATCTAGTTGAGGATTTACAGAGTTTGAAGTGATCTGGAAGATCGCCTACAAAATTCCAAGTTTCGGTAGTTGGTTTGCTAGTATTTCACCAAGGCAGAGGAGATAGTTCCGAGTTCCACAATTCTCCACATAAGGGCATCATGATCTATGGTTGATAAGATATGATTTGTGAGGCATTAGGAATGGTTGATGTGATTCTTGGAGTCTCATATGAATTGTAGCAGAAGAGTTGGGCCAACAGAGTTAATGTAGGTTGATAAAGTGTTGTGTTTGACATGCCGACTCAGTTTTGAGATCAAATTCAAAGTTGTGGATATTTATATGTGTTAGATTTTGGTGTTGAAAGTGTGGAACAAGATGCGATGTGTATGAACTAAATGTGTGTGCGATCCAAAGTAGAGTTGTGACCAAAAGAAGACAGTAAGGGAAGAAGAGCAAAGTTTATGTAAAACAGAGAAGGAAAAGTAGAGCAGACATTAGAGTCTGTATACTGAGCTGATAATGGAACTGCAACTCAGCATTCTATAGATGCATTTGTAGCAGTCAACTCTTGGCAGTGAGCCAATCTTTTTTCTATCTTCTATCTTTCTTTCTTTGTGGACAGTGAGTCCACCTACAACGAGCATTCTTTTGGGTAGTGAGCCTCTATTTTTTAGTATTGGTATAACTTATATATTTTTGTGGGCTAACACCCACCATGGTTTTTCCCTTTTTGGGTTTTCCATGTAAAATCCTGGTGTCTATGTGTTATGAATTTGTGGCTGCTCTTTTCATGTTTACTTTACTTTCATGTTATTGAATTTCGTAAATGGATAAGTGAAAGTGTAAATGAAAAGGTTTTGAGAATACTGATTCACCCCCCTCTCAGTATTCTATGCACTCAACAATTGGTATCAGAGCAAGGTTCCTTAGAAGAACTCTAATAGCTTGAGGAAGATTTGGGAGAGTTCACTCATGGTAGCCAAAAGATTTGGAAATTTCTCATATGAAAACAATGTTGAACTGGAAGTAGCTCTTATTGATCTTGAAAAATTTGAAGCAGAAATCAGGGATCTGAAGGATAATATTCAAGAAGTTGATGAATGCATTTTAAAGCTAAAAGAACAAGTCAAGAAGTTCAAAGAAAAATACAAAGAGGTTGGTGAGCAATTGATATCAGCAAATGAAACCCTGAATGATTTGAAAGTAGAAGTTGTAGAAAGAGCTAAATCAAAAGATCTAAAAATGCTGGTAAAAAGCAAATTAGAAGAATGTGATAAACTTGAAAAAGAAGTTGTAAGCCTAAAATCAAATTTGGAGAAAGCCAAGAGCTATGAAGAAAAGTTTAAGATAAGATTTGCAAAGCTTGAGGAGTTGATTGCAAGTTAGAAGAATTCAGATGACAAGCAAGGCTTGGGATTTGAGAAAGGAGAAAGTTCAAAATCAGGTCAAGCAAACACTTTATTGAAGCAAAACAAAGGCAACTAGTTCAGGAATCAAAGAAGAAGACCTAGAAGACCTCCGGTCAGACAACCAAATGCTTAAAGGTACCCATCTTTCAATGGCCATTGTTTTAATTGCAATAAGTTTGGCCATAAGGCTACTCAGTGTAGGAGTAGAATAAATTAGAAAGTTCCATCATTCTCTGGTCAATGTTTTAATTGCAAGAAAATTGGTCATAGATCAAATTAATGCAGAAGTCTAGTGATGAATGGTTTTTACAATGCAAGGAATACTCAATCATTCAATGGAAAGTGTTTTGCATGCAATAGATTTGGACACATGGCTAATCAATGCAGATAAAGAACAAATCTAATCAATAGAAGGAATCAAGGAAAAAGGAATGTGGTATGCTACAATTGCAATAAGTTTGGACATGTTGCAAGATTCTGCAGAAGCAAGATTGTGAAGAGAGACCATCCTACAGAGAAAAGGAAAACAGAGCAGAGAGAAGATAAAGGCAAGAACAAGATTTATCCAGTGGAAATCAAGAAGGAAATGAGAAAGGTCTAGATTAAGAAATATGTTGATAATATCAGGGATGGATCCGCACCAGTTTCTAGTGCAGATACTTCCTCAAGGAAGTAGATGGTGAACTCTGGCTCAAGGGAGTTGCAATGAAAATCTTAATCCCCTAGCCAGACTGTCAGTGCTGAGATCCGGCATGAAGATATGTTGTAAAGATGCATATGATAGATTTTTTGAAAGAAATTTCAGTGAAAAAGGTTCAAGTGCAAAGCATTGCAGAGCAATCCAAATAGACTATATTCTACAAAGATGTGTTTGACAACTTTTTTAATAGGGGCATTTATGGTGATTAGATAAAGACAGATAAAGGATTAAAAGGGGCTCATTCAACAGAAAATTCATTCTGCATTCAAACTTTCAAGTGTCTAAGGCAAACTAAAGAAAAATTCCAAGTGACTCAGTGATTTCCAAAGCAAATCAAGACAAGACCAAAGAAAATCCTAATTCGGTGAAAAGAGGTATTTTTTAGATTCAAAACCCTACTCTGAATTTATTTGAATCTTTGTAAAAGATGGCAACTCCAAATGTGATTGATATAACCGAAAGAGCATGACCAAAATTTAAGAAGCATCCATTCAAATCAACAGAGGTCGATCCAAATGGTGCATTTTCAAAGATTCCATTCGGTGTGATGCATGCGAGGGACGTTAGGGCTTATATACATGTTCCCTTAGAAGAGCACGGAGGTAGTCAACTTAAAGATCTATATCTAAAACATCAGAGTGACAATAAACTTGATATGAAGGAAGAATTCAAAGTACTGGAAGAGAAGAAACTTATTCAGTATATAGATTTCCCAGTTTTTATGGAAGATGAATGGGTCCGATATGTCTTAAGCTAAATTCATGATGAGTTTATGTGGTTCAACTCTACATTCAAGATCATCAAAGATGCCATAAGGGCCATCACAAGACTAAACTCTATCAGTACAGTGCCCATATTGAAGGCTGCGAAGAATGATACAGTGATGAAAGCCACTAGAGCCAAATTTGACAAAAGACCATTGACAATTAATGACATTGAAGATCATGCAATTAGGTTTGCTTCCATGGTGATCGGTTATAAGGTCTACTTCACAAACCAGGAGAAATCTGTCTCCGACACTGCTATATATATTGCCTATCAAATGTTTAAGAAAAATATAGAGTATGACCTATGTGAACTACTCCATCAATAGTTAATGGAGAACTTGAAGAAGACAAAGGAAACCAAATATCCCTTCAAGTTTGGTACGTTGATTTTCTGCTTATTTTTCTACTTTATGCAAGAGTTACCTAGCATGAAGAATCTATTTTGGACTGGAGACAAACCTGTTGCAGTACAAATTAGAAACCAGTTGAGCAGTATAGGAAACATTGATACACAAACTACAACCCTATGGGGCTATTTCAAAAATTTCCAAAAGTTAATGCAATCTAGGGAAATGATCCCTAGATCGGTTGTTGATAAATATAAGGACATCATATGCTTTATTGTGACAAAAGACCAATGCTTGATGGAGGTTGTTAAGCCTAGAACAGTATGGGTTATGCCAATGGGCTATGAAGCAGATGGAGAAATACTAGAAAATTATGCCCAACATATGCTAAGAAAACCAAGAGATCCCAAAGAAGAAAGATTTGGGATTTATGATGAGTTATCAACAAAAATCCATGTTGAAGTAAGGAAATCAGAAATCTCAAAGAAGGCCCAGAAAATGGCAGAAGAATATGCACAAAGCAAAGGTTTTACCAAAGAACAAATATCAGCTACAAGAGCTAGATCTAAGGCAGTAAAAGCAACTAAGGAAAAGAAGGAGCAAGAAAAGGAAGCAAATAAAGCTCCAGAAGTTCAAAAGACACAACAAGAGGCACCTATTGCACCAAAAAGAAGAACAAGAAGTACCGGTTCCTCTGAAAGAACATCTAAATCCTCCAGTATTCCTTCCTCAACAAATGCAGAAGAGCAAACTGTTGAAATACATCAGACAACTAAGAGGGGGGTGAATCAATTATCACAAAAACTTAGCTTCATATGAACATCAAACTATCAAAAACTTAATTGCTTATAATTAGATTTAACCATGAGAGCATGAAACCATAAACTTAATTACAAACACACATCCAACATAGCAGACACCAAATTTTCACATGGAAAACCCTAAAAGGGAAAAACCACGATGGGTGTTAGCCCATAGAAATATATGAGTTATAACAATACCAAAAAATAGAGGCCCACTGCCTACAAGGCTCACTGCCCAAATTTCTCACTACAAAGAATGGCTCACTTCCAAAGGGTGGCTCACTGCCAAAGGTTGGCTCACTGATTAAGTAACATCTACTCCATGCTTGAGTTCAGTTCCTTTGAAGCACAATGATACTTCTTTACTCTGCCCTTTCACACCTTCACACTTATCTCTTCATTTTCACTCAACAACTACTTTTTTGCAACTCTATTACATGCTTTTATACAATTCATCAACCTTGGAATGTACATCAAGGTCAGCATTACATTCATCAACCATTGGAACAATCTCCAAGGTTGGCATTACAAACATACATAAAATAGGTTTGGACCTAATACAAATTTTGCTAAGGAAAAGATGTAAAGATGTATTTGGATCACACCACTCCTTAGTTGGGACTCAAATCCATCTTCCACGCGATGAACGCTTCTACAATCTTCAATGCATCTCCACAATTGATAAGATCAACCAAGTTGGCCAAGACTGGTGAGAACACTAGGTCTTCAAAGAACAAACTTCATCCATGATCCAAATTATTCTTTGCGGACCAATCCAAAGGTAGGAACATGATCAGGAGACATCCACAAGCACATTGTAATCATCAGGAAACATCCACACAATCTCTAACCACTCTGTCATGAGGATTCTTCAAACCGGAGCACATAACCAACACTGCCAGCCACTGTCAAAATGAAAAGATCACTTGCGGACTGCCAAATCATGAACCATTGGAGTTGAAGGCACATAACAGCATCTCAGACTTAACTCTAGAACTGCAGATCAAAATACTTCAATGTGGAGGAATGCGAAGCATAATATTTTCTCCCTGTCATCACCAAACATATAGGAAAAATAGTTTTTTACTCTGGTGAACATAACTCACTCCATTCTTCATACTAGAAGCTCAAACTCGAAACATAGCATCTTCAGATGGACTTCTAAGTAACTACCAATCCGTAGACAAAGATATTCATTCTACAGAAAATGCAGAGCATTCTTCTGGACTGTTCTTCTGTATGCAATACACTATTTCCACTGCAACACACTATTATCACCAAAGGAAGTAATTTTCTCAATATCCTCAACACCATGATCATGCTTACATAAGTAATTACAGAGCATCCCACTCCCTACAAGCAAGCAGCAAAATAAGAGCATAGTTGACACCGATGACAACACAGATATGTTGGCATCAATGACAACACCGATTAGGCACATACTTGCAACAATCTCCCCCTTTGTCATTGATGGCAACATATGATGTGAAAAATTGAAAGGACCATCAAGACAAGATTCTCCCCCTTTCTCTTTACACATCTGCATTCTTTCTCCTTTTGAGTTTTTCACATGATTTCTCTCCCCCTTTGACATCAATGGCAAAGGGCACATACTTGCATTCTGCTGCTCTAATCCAAGTGAACTGTTACCAACACATCTAGCTACTCCCCCTGAGGAGTAGCCTTTAAAACATTAATCCAGATCAAAAAGTGAAACTTTAAACACCACTGGATTGATGCATTCTCATGCATCTTAATTTGAGGCAAGAGGGGTAACGACCCCTAACTTTCCTTTGAGATACTCAAAAGTATCCTTAGGCAGAGGCTTGGTGAAGATATCTAAAATCTGGTCCTTTGTGGACACATATTTCAACTTTACTTCATTCTCTGTCACTTTCTCTCTCAAAAAGTGATACCTTATAGATATATAATTTATTCTTGAGTGCATCACTAGATTCTTGGAAATGTTTATAGCACTTGTATTGTCACACATGATTGCAATTGGATCTTCATAATAACTCTTATATCCTTCAAAGTCTGCTTCATCCATAACACTTGAGTACAACAACATGCTACTGCAATATATTCTGCTTTTGTAATTGACAAAGAGATTGAATCTTGTTTCTTGCTCAGCCATGAAACCAATCTATTACCCAAGAAGAAGGCACCTCCACTTGTACTCTTCCTATCATCAACATCTCTGGCCCAATTAGCATCTGTATATGCATTAAGTGTGAAATAATTATCCTTTGGATACCATAAGCCATGATCTGGAGTGCCTTTTAAATACCTCAGGATTCTCTTTATTTCCATCACATGTGATTCTCTTAGATCAACTTGAAATCTTGCAACAAGACAGACTGCATGCATAATATTAGGTCTGGTTTGAGTTAGATAAAGCAATCCTCCAATCATGGATATGTACTTTTTTTTATCAGTCTCAGGTGATTCATCAGTTTTGCTCAACTTGTAGCCAGTCACGGCCATGGGAGTACATACTGATTTAGAGTCTTCCATCCCAAACTTCTTCAACAATTGTTTAACATGCTCAGACTGAGATATGAAAATTCCTTTATCTGATTGATTGATTTGCAAACCTAAAAAGAAATTCATCTCACCAAACATAGACATCTCAAAATCCTTCTTCATTTCACCAAAAAATTCCATGCACATGCTTTCATTGCCTCCAAAGATGATATCATCAATAAAGACTTCAACAATCAAGATTTGATCACCATTAATCTTGAAATAGAGATTACTATTAGTAGTACCTTTATTGAATCCTAATTGTAACAAGTACTTATCCAACCTTGCATACCAATCTCGAAGAGCTTGCTTGAGTCCATACAATGCTTTCTTCAACCTGCATACCATATTATCTTGATCTGACAGTTGAAATCCTTCCAGCTGTTCAATGTAGACTTCCTCTTCCAATTCACCATTTAAAAATGCAGACTTCACATCCATCTGATACACCTTAAAATCCTTATAAGCTACAAATGCCATAAACATTTTGATTTCTTCAATCCCTGCTATTGGAGCAAAAGTCTTCAAAATCTATCCCTTCAATTTGAGAATATCCTTTGCACACAAGCCTTGCGTTATTCCTTAAAACTCCATTTTCATTCAGCTTATTCCTGAATATCCATTTGGTTCCTATAACATTTCTATCAGCAGGTCTAGGAACTAATTCCCAAGTCTCATTCTTCTCTATCTGCAAGTTAGTTCTTCTTCCATTGCCTTAACCCAATTTTCATCATTTCAGGCTTCATTCACTGTCTTTGGTTCAACTGTAGAGAGAAAATAGGAATTCACTTGTTCTTCTATAGCTCTTTTCCTTGTTAGTACTCCTTTGTCTTTGTCTCCAATAATTTAATCTTCAGAGCGATTGATTCTTACATACCTGGGGGTCTTAGCAGCAACATCTAGACCCTTTTCTTCTTCATCTTGATTGACTTCTTGTTCAACTTTTTCTTCATGAGTAGCACCAGGTTCATTTGATTCATAGCCATTCTGATATGATGTTCTTCCTTTGTGTTTATCCACCTTCACATTTGCACTCTCCACAATCTTTTTCAACCTCTTGTTGTAGCACCGGTAGGCCTTGCTCTTGGTAGAGTATCCAAGGAAGATTCCTTCATCACATCTTGTATCAAATTTCCCTAGATCTTCATCTCTTCTCATATAGCATTTGCTTCCAAAGGCTTTGAAATATCTTACTGTTGGAATTCTTCCATACCATAGTTCATAAGGAGTTTTAGTACCATTTCCTTTTACTTGAGCTTTGTTTTGAATGTAGACGACAGTAAGTATAGCTTCCTTCCAAAAGACTTTCGGTAGACCTTCTTCCTTCATCATTGACCTAGAAACTTCTTAAACTGTTTTGTTCTTTCCACAACTCCATTTTGCTGAGGAGTCCTAGGTGCAAACAATTGCCTCTTTATTCCTTGTTCTTCACAATAACTGTTGAATTTATTTGATGTGAACTCACCTCCTCTATCAGACCTCATGCATTTGACTTTTAGTTCTATTTCATTTTCAACCATTGCCTTGAAGGATTTGAACTTCTCTAGGGCTTTAGATTTGTCTCTCAGAAAAGTAACCCAGGTCATTCTAGAATAATCATCAATAAGCAACATGAAATACCTGTCACCTTGTAGACTTCTTATCCTTGTAGGACCACATAGATCTGTATGAACTAGATCTAGCAAACTAGCAAAAAATTGCTCTTTTCTTTTAAAACTTGTTCTTATCTGCTTCCCTAACTAACATTCTTTGCAAATGGTATTGGTAGGTTTCACAAGTTTTGGTAAATCTCTCACAGTCTGACCTGAACTTATTTTTACTAGATTATCAAAGTTTATATGACACATCCTTCTATGCCATAACCAACTCTCATCTACTTGAGCTAATAAATAATAATCATTAGTTCCTCTTAACTGATAGATGTTACCTCTGGTCTTCTTACCAGTAGCAATCATAGTTCTGGAGCTTACCATGATCTTGCACCCATTGTCTTTGAATCTTAGATCATACCCTTTGTCACACATCTAACCCACACTCAAAACATTATGCTTCAGACCCTTCACATATAAGACATTGTCAATATCATGCTTTCCATCAAATGAAATAGATCCTTTTCCACAAATCTTACCAACTGTATTGTCACCAAACCTAACCAGTCCTCCATCATACTTTTCCAAACTTACAAACTTACTTTTGTCACCAGTCATGTGATGTGAGCATCCATTATCAATAATCCATTCATCCTTATCTTTCTCAACCTGAACAGCTAAAGCACTTTCTTCCACTAGTTTTTCTTCCTTCACACAACTAGTAGAATTAGTAGACACAGGTTCTTCTTTAATAGCAATAAACAAGAATTCATTTGCACTAGTATTAGCATCATCAGTCACACCTTCATCATCAAAATCTCTAACATAGTAGCATTTATTTGGAACTCTAGGCTTGCTCTCAAATCTCTTTCTATTTCTTTCAATTCTTTCAGGACATCTGGAAGCATAATGACCTACTTTACCACATGAAAAACATTTGAAAGCTAGTTTTCCTTTGAAATTACCGGAACCTCTTTCCAACCTATCAACAAAATTGGCTTCAATTTTATCAAGCTCATCATCAGGTTCTACCTTGTACTTTTATGCTTTGGAGATCTTCTCTGAAGTACTGGCTTTGAAAGTTGTTTCAACTTTTGGCATAGCATCACCAAATTCTCTCATTTCAAAAGCAGTGATCTTACCGAGTAACTAATCCTTGTTTATCTTTTTCACAGTCATTAATTCTTCAATTGCAGCTACCTTGTGAGCATAGGATTTAGGTAATGACCTAAGAATTTTCATCACAACTTCAGTTTCATCTACAGTTCCTCCCACTCCTTTGATCCCAGTAACAAGCTCATCAACCTTTTGCATGATGTTATGTTCATCTTCCCCCATCTTAAGACCTTCATATTTAGCTTTCAGTCCCTGTAGCTTAGCACTCTTTACAGATTCATCTCCTTCATACAAATTACTTAGCTTATCCCATACTTCTTTGTATGACTCATAGTCCATAACCTTTATCAAATTAGAGTCATTCAATGCACTCAACAGAGCATCTCTGGCTTTTATATTTATCTCATATTCTTTGATTTCATCTTCTGTTGTAAGACCATTCTTCGACATGGTATAATTAGTCTGTGTCGCTAGCCATACTTTATAACCAATACACAGCAGATGGGTTTTCATGCGAATCTTCCAAGTTGTATAATTTGTCCCATCAAACTGTGGAGCCTCCTTCTTGTAAGACATCCTGGATCTACCTCAAGCTATTAAGCTTACCGCCGAGGAACCTTGCTCTGATACCAATTGTTGAAATACATTAGACAAATGAGAGGGGGGGTGAGTCAGTTGTCATAAAAACTTAGCTTCATATGAACATCAAACTATCAACAACTTAATTGCTTATAATCAGATTTAACCATGAGAGCATGAAACCATAAACTTAATCACAAACACACATCCAACATAGTAGACACCAGATTTTTATGTGGAAAACCATAAAAGGGAAAAATCACGGTGGGTGTTAGCCCACAGAAATATATGAGTTATAACAATACTGAAAAATAAAGGCTCACTGCCTACAGGGCTCACTACCCAAATTGCTCACTGCAAAGAATGACTCACTGCCAAAGGGTGGCTCACTGCCAAAGGTTGGCTCACTGCCAAAATGGTGAACTGATTAAGCAACATCTACTCCATGCTCGAGTTTAGTTCCTTTGAAGCACAATGATACTTCTCTGCTCTTCTCTTTCATACCTTCGCACTTATCTCTTCATTTTTGTTCAACAACTACTTTTTCGCAACTCTATTACATTCTTTTATACAATTCATCAACCTTGGAATGTACATCAAGGCCGGCATTACATTCATCAACCATTGGAACAATCTCCAAGGTCGGCATTACAAACATACATAAAATAGGTCTGGACCTAATACAAATTTGCTAAGGAAAAGATGTAAAGATATATGCGGATCACACCACTCCTTAGTTGGGACTCAAATCCATCTTCCACGCCACAACACGCTTCTACAATCTTCAATGCATCTCTGCAATTGATAAGACCAACCAAGTCGGCCAAGACTAGTGAGAACACCAGGTCTTCAAGGAATAGACTTCATCCATGATCCAAATTATTCTGTGCGGACCAATCCAAAGGTAGGAACACGATTAGGAGACATCCACAAGCACATTGTAATCATTAGGAAATATCCACACAATCTCTAACCACTCCGTCATGAGGATTCTTCAAACTAGAGCACATAACCAACACTGCCAGCTACTATCAAAATGAAAAGATCGCTTGTGGACCACCAAATCACAAACCATTGGATTTGAAGGCACATAACAACATCTCAGACTTAACTATAGAACCGTAGATCAAAATACTTCAATGCGGAGGAATGTGGAGCATAATACTTTCTCCTTGTCATCACCAAACATACAGGAAAAACAATTTTTACTCTGGTGAACATAACTCACTCCACTCTTCATACCGGAGGCTCAAAATCGAAACATAGCATCTTCAGATGGTCTTCTAAGTAACTATCAATCCACAGACAAAGATATTCATTCTATAGAAAATGTGGAGCATTCTTCTAGACTATTCTTCTGTATGCAATACACTGTTTCCACTGCAACACACTGTTACCACCGAAGGAGCTAATTTTCTCAATATACTCAACATCAAGATCACTTACATAAGTAATTACAAAGCATCTCACTCCCTACAAGCAAGCAACAAAATAAGAGCACAGTTGACACCAATGACAACACAAATATGTTGACATCAATGACAACACCGATTAGGAACATACTTGCAACACAAACATGCAAAAGGAAGAAGACCAAAGGTTAGAGAGTGTATGTCAGTGTTGATCCAATTGATGATGAGGAAACTAAGACTGATGAAGAAGTGAAGAAGATGAAGGCACAGAGTGTACCTCCCTTCAGTTCTCAACAAAGCAAACCCTTCAGTACAACAAAAGGGAAGACATCTGGCAAGAGTAAAGAAAGAAAGAAAGCTAAGACTATAGTACCTGCAGAAGACCAGGTTACAATGAGCCTAGAGGAAGTTTTAAGGGCTATTACAATTGATGGAAATCTAACACCCATTGCCAAATTCTATGATGATTGTAATGATGCAGACAAAAGGATTATTGAGAATGTTGTTGTAAAATATTTGGATATATATAACAAAGTCTCATTGAGATAATTACTAATCTCCCAAATAGCTTGGGAAGAATAATGTATGCAAGAAAGGAAGCTATTGTGTCTAAGGATGTTGAACTTAGAGAGCATACACTAATAAATTTATGTCCAGAGATCACCCCTAAAGACAAAACAAAAATCTCCAAAGCACTCAGCAAGGAGTTCAAAACAAAGAAGAGGATGAACACTCTCATGTCAGATGACATTGAGAAATTAATGAAGGAGACTGAGGAAATCACATTGAGAGTGTCAAAGGAATTTCATCTTCCAACAATATATGAGAATGGAGAAATAAGTGTTGAAGATGGCACATCTATTCCGGATGTGAACATGGACCAAGGATCAGACAAAGAGCATAAGGAGAAAGAAGGCCAAGTTTCTGCTACTAATACAACTGTCGAGGACAAAATTGAGATAAATCTTCCTTCGGAACAACAAACTGATGATCAAACACTCAAAGAGAATGAGGAATAGAACAAAGCAGATGAACAACAAGCTGCGATAAACCCTACTTCAGAGAAAAAAGATGATGAAAATAAAGGTATGGATTTAGATTCTCCATAAACAAACCAAGAAGAAGTCTCTGATATAGCAAGAGGCACTGCGGAGTCTGTCAAGGAATTCTTGGAGAGAGAAAAATAAATCTTGGATGAGCCTGAGTTTTTGCAGGGACCAATAAACTTGGACTCAATGTCTCCAATACAAAAATTTAAATTGGCATCAATTGTGCAAGCAAAGGCACATGAAGAAATCTTGAAGTCACACATACAGGACAGTGAACTGATTGGTGAGGCATCCAACATTTTGGAGAAGTTGATGCCATCATATCAAAAGGACACTTCAATGTCTTCAATAAATCAACTCAAAGGACTCATAAACTCTGTAAGTATTCATTTTGAATATTTTTAAAATTCTGTTGAAACAAAAGTGAAGAAAGAGTTTGATGAGAAAAGATTAGTTGAGTTGAAGTCCATATTAGCAAATAACAAAACTCTATTGGACATTGGAATAAGAAATATATAGAGTGCCATCAAAGAAGCTTGTGACCTATACAAATTTTGTGTATCATGGCCGGAAGTCATAGAGAAGTTAGGATAAAAGATCAAGGATCTGGAACTGCAATTGACAAATATCTCTAAGTCTTTTGACCGAGCAGTTGAGTCAATAAGTTGCAAAGAGATGCAAGTTATCAAAATTCACAATGAGTTAAGTGATTTAATGATTAAAAGGGACCAAATGAAAAATAGAATGTGTCAATTAAGAGGATTGATATGTCCCCAAATAGATTCAATGAATAATCTTGTAGAAGAAGCCTTGAAAGCAAAAACATTAATTGATACACCTTCAAACGTGCAAAAAGTAGAAAAAATAGTTTTTCTTGTAAATGGTCACAGTCAAATTTTGGAAAGAGCTAAGAAAGGATGAAGAGATTACACAATTAAATATTGTGTACAAGGATATTCTTTCACCTACAATTAGTTAAGTTGAAGATTGCATGTATACATATGCAATAGAGTATGACAGTTTTTTCAGTTTTGACATAATTTTGACTCTTGTACATACACCTTTGCCATTGATGTCAATGGGGGAGAAGAAGACTAGTGAAAAATGGGCAAACATTTGAGGGGGAGTGAAAGAATAGAGTGTATATAGAAAGGGAGAGCAGATACACATTTTTCACTAAATGTTGCCATCAATGCCAAAGGGGGAGATTGTTGGCAAGAGACACTACTCTGATGAATGATTGAATGTTGTCATTGATGACAACAAAGAAAGGAGATTCCACCAGCATGGCAAAGAGACTTTACTTCAGAAGGATAAATGGCTAAGTACAAGTAGTATACATTACTTAGTATAAATGACAGTGTTTGTGTCAGTATTCCTCCGCAGTTGATGGTCAAGGTATGCGGTTTAGGTATGTTATTCAGAATTGTTTGAAGGTGCTATGTTCAAGATTGCAAGTCCTAATGACTTCTGAAAGTTAAGTTGTGATTGGTCTAAGTTCAAGTGAACATAGTTAAGTTAGCAACCATGCAAAGTGCATGGGTATTTTGGTCCGCATTTCTCTGCAAGTGATTGTATTGGTGTGCAGTTTTGAGGCAATATGGATAGGTGTTAGAAGCATCCAGTTGAGGAGTTACAGAGTCTGAAGTGATCCAGAAGATTGCCTACAAAATTCTAAGTTCCAGCAGTTGGTTTGCCAGTATTTCACCAAGGCAGAGGAGATAGTTCTGAGTTCCACAATTCTCCACATAAGGGCATCATGATCTGCGGTTGATAAGATATGATCTGTGAGGCATTAGGAATGGTTGATGTGATTCTTGGAGTCTCATATGAATTGCATGTGGATGGTTAAACTATCTATTATTATTATTCATGTAGAATACAACACACATTTACTAGTTTTATTTTTAAAATATAATCATTCTACACCAACATAAACGAATTTAATTGTGATATGAAAATAGTGAACATACATTCTTTATGATATTTTTGTTATGCTTTGTATTTATTTTAGATAACAATGTATTATGATTTATTTGTTGCTAGTTTGGTAGTCATTAAGGTATTGTAGATGAAGTTTCTAGTTTGTGTGATTGTATAGAGTTCATAGTTACTTTTGGTTTCTCTTTGACACTGGTTTACATCCTATGTTTTTACGATTGCCCTATTAATGTTCCCAATTTCTTGTTCTTTGCCTAACTTATATTTGTAAAATTTGAACATGGAATTATATGGAATAGTTGAAGGAGACTTTAACAAATTATATATTGAAGTAATTCATAATTCTTTTTCATTTTATGTCAAGTTAACCTACATTTATTGACTATGTTCCAAACATAGTTTGTGAAGTAATTTGTTTTTCTAAGATCTATTTATTAAATGATCTTGTTGGGTAATGATTGTATCTTTTGAACTATAAATGCCCCTTCTATCTACCCTTTTTATTATTCTAAAATTTTAATTCTTACCATGATTACTGTCTATTTTGCATTTTGAGTCTTTACTGCTTTCATATCCATGTATCATGATTACGTATACATACAACATATATTGCTTGAAGTTTCAAATCTCATGCTTGAGTGACAGCCTAAGCTACTTCACCCTTGGGATATAAGATATTTTTACTTGTTATGGTAGTCCTCATTAGAAGTGGTAAATTGTCTCTGGGTATGGATAACTTTGCTTTACTTTCAAGGGCACTTTATTATCAATTTTAGTTCATTATTTTTGCTTTTCCACGGATAGCTATTGGACAATTTGTGGTGTGTTGTAGTGTAGGTGGTAAGCTATTAGGTGTCATAGAATATTGAATTTTGTTTTATGTGGATATATAAAGGAATATATTAATCTTTCCATTTTTAACAATAATAGGTCTACAAGGTATGAGAGTTACAAAATTAAAGCTAAAACAAAAAGAGGATGAAGGAGTTGTAGAGAAAAGGAAAGGAAGAAGAGGACCAAGCAGTGTTTTTTGTTTTGGATCTGCCATATGCTTATGTGCTTTAGCATCTATAAATAAGTTAGATAGGTTGGCATTTGTGAATCTTTGGTAGCTGGGATTTGTTCTAAGCTTTTGTACGAAGTTGGGTGATAGTGTTTCTAGTAGATTTGGAAGGCCTATAGTAAAACAATGCATGCTTATCCCTCTTCTCTATTATCTATATATGACTACACATACTTTTGTTCATGCATTTGTATTCAACAAATAGTAATATTAGAATATAGAATCTTTCAAATTTGCTAGTATGATTCATCACAAAATGAGCTTTGGGTACATCGATATATATTCTACCATTTCACACGATGAACATGCGAGTAACTATTTAGAAATTTAACCTCTCTTATGAATAGATGAATCATTTAGAAGAGCTTATATTTGAATGAGTGAACTCTCATCTTTAGAAAAAGATAGACATATTGATTCATTTAAGGGTACAATTTTTGGGGTTCAAGGGCACCCACATTATCTTCTATTCAAAGAGAGATCACAAGTATGTTTTTACTTATTCTACTTGTATATCATGAAGACAAGTTGCTTCCCATTTCAACAATGTTTATATTCTGTGATATTAGAATGCCTACATGTGGATGCTTAAACTATCTATAATTAATATTTTACAATATAACAAATATTTGTTGATTTTGTATTCATAATATAATCATTCTACACCAACATAAGCAGATTTAATTGTGATATGAAAGTAATGAATTGACATTCTTTACGATATTTCTATTATTCTTTGTATTTATTTTAGATAATAATGTATTATGATTTATGTGTTGATAGGATTGGTAGTCATTAGTGTATAGATGAAATTTCTAGTTTGTGTGATTTTATAGAGTTCATAATTACTTTTGGTTTCTATTTGACACTATCCTACATCATATGCTTTTACAATTGTTGTGTTAATGTTCTTAATTTCTTGTTCTTCACCTAACTTACATTTATAAAATTTGAACATGGAATGCATGAAGGAGAATTTAACAAATTATATTGAAGTAATTCATAATTCTTTTGTATTTTATTTCAAGTTAACCTATATTTATTGACTCTATTTTTCATGATGGGAAGCCTAGGTTTTAGGTTCTAAGCATAAGAAGACTAAAATAAAATGAGTCTCAATAATTCATATGATAGTTGTTTTAGATGACCTGTGTCTGAATTACTTATATGGTAAAATGCATACTATTCTTTGAAACAATAAGTTGTTTATCATCTTTAGTTTTAAAGCAATAGGGCAATCCTTTAGTTTAATTCTAGTTGTTTATAGCTATGAACTACATTTAAATTATTTTATTCAAGTTTAATTTCACATGCTACATATTACTTTCTTCAAACATGCAAGTCATTAGGTTCCAACCCAAAATTCCTGAGGCATAAGAAAGTGTTGAAATACCCCACCAATATCAATTGACGTAATCTCTCTTGTTGTCAATCAGAACCCATGTCAGCAATCTTGCTTCAAGAGAGAATTATCTATGAGATCAATATTCAATATGAAATGAAAAGAACATTAGGATCATCTTGGACCCCCTGACACTATATGGTATAAACTTAATTTCAATGGTGCTTCAAAGGGCAACCCAGGGCAGGCGGGTGGGGGTGGCTTAATAAGAGACAATAAGGGTCAAGTTATTGGAGCCTATGCAGATAATATAGGAATTCAAACTTGTAATTTTTCCAAAGCTAGTGCAGCTCTCCAAGGTATCTAAATGGCGGTCAACAAAGGAATAAAGGACTTGATCATTGAGGGGGATTCCAAGAACATTCTGGATATGCTATCCTCTAAAGCTACCCCAAGTTGGGCCTATAAAGACTTAATTGAAATCAATAAGAAAACTTTGGATAAATTTGAGAATATCATTATCCAACATATATTTAGGAAAGGTAATGAGTCAGTTGACACCCTTTCTAACCTAGGCACCACCTCTGAAAACCTCATCACTTGGAATGATAGCAAGTATCTTCTGAGTAATATAGCCTTGATCATAACAAATTCATTTAAATCAGCAGACTAAATCGTTCAATGCGAATGTCCTGAGTATTTTCACAAACATGAATTCAAGATTGCGAGCTTTAAGAGATATTGTTTCAATTACAAAGAAGAGCCAGAAGACACTCAGAAAATAGACGCAAAATTCTAGATTCATTTGTATTCAAAACACACAGTCATATATGGTTTACAATGTATGAATGACTCTTAGCTTCATTAATCAAATTCACAAAAACTTATAACGCTTTACAGATACAATAAGAAAGCTGGACATTCCACGCATTCCTTAGTGCAGACACAGGGGACCTCCTCTAAACTAAAATACTCCTTCTACTCAAAGTCTCTGAACAAATTACAATTGCTAACTAATTTCTAAAAATCCCTGTGTAAATAATAAACAGGTAGCAAAGTTCCTTATATAGATTTAGAACTTCTCACTACTACGGCTACCACTTCAATCTACGGTTGAGATCCTTTTATTATCAATCAATGGTGTACATTCATCTTTAACCGTTTTCCAAAATATCTAAATGGCATCTTTTCCTCTCAAAGGATGTTGTTGGAATCTTTCAAAAAATAAGATTCCTCTTCTTCATTGACTTTTCCTCGTTGATACTCTTTATTTAAATTCTTTTCAAAACCATTTCTCGCCCTTGTCTTCTCATTCTTTCAAATATATTTTGAAATTATTAATTACACCTTCTACAAAGGTACGGTCCCCTCCTGGACTCTTTTCCCATATGTATTCCTGCATCACAACTCCTCTCAACTTCTTCTCTCTATTCTCTGAGCCTTCTCTTCTTTTCTTATACTTTTTTCATTTTTGCACTTTCTTCCACTAATGTATCCATCATCTGTTTGCTGAGATTTGCATCAAGATTCTCTATGCATGGTGTAAATATGGCATTAAACTCTGTTAAGGCCATTTCCTCTCCATATGTTGGCACTTCCATACATTCATGCTCTAAAAGTTTCTCTACCATCTTCTTGTGCAATTTTATCATTTCATTTGCTTTCTCCCCTAGATCTTGTACAACTATTATACATTTTCTGATGTTATCTTCCTCAAATTTAAGCTTTAATCTGGTTTGTGGCACTTGATTTGCCAGTGAAGGGGTAATTACTCCTTCATTAATCAACTCTTCTATTCTTTCTTCTATCTCTGTCAACTGTGCCAGCTCAGACTTGCATTCTTCCCTTCTGATTTGACAATTATGTAAAAGTATATTGCATTTATTCTTTTCTTTTGCAACTGCCTCCTAGCTTTTCACAGCCTGCTTTATTATCTGTTCACCTTCCTGTATAAAATCCTTGAACCATTCATCAAGAATATTGGCCTTGAGCCTTTTATTTTCCATGTCCCTGATTTCTTCTTTGGATATCACTGCTATGTCATCAGGCCTCTCTGGGACTGTTGCATTGGGATCAAATATCCCTTTAATGAATTGCTGAAGCTGGACAATGTGTCCTTTTAAGTATTCTGTTTATCCTTGTCTTTTCTCAGCATCTATGCTATCACTTGGTGCATATCCTCCCATTCATTAATGTGTTGTTCTCTTGTAGAATGCCCAAGGTCCAAATTTAATATCTTATACTCCTCCAAGGCTATTTCACCTTTTGCCTTTTCCTTTTGTGGTATGGCTAGGTTTAGCATTCTAGATCCATCTGGACCTCTCTGCATAGCTAACATTGTCCTAGCTTTTCTTTTTTCTTTTCTTGGAGTGGTACCACCTAGCAAACTCTTAATATTAATTGGTCCTAACTGTACCTCTTTCTTCTTCTTTCTTATTTCACCTCCTAACCATGCAGGAATTTCTTTTATGCCTTCTGCAGTCTTATCTTCATCAATCACCTCCTCATGAGGTCTCTCTGTTTCCACTTATTCCTATTGTTGATGTTCCTAATATTGTTCTTGTTGTTGTTTTTGTTGTTGTTCTTGTTGTTGTTCTTGTCATTATTGTTGTTGTTGTTGTTCTAGAATTTGACGCTAAAGCAGAGGCTCCTGTTCCATGGGGTCATTTTGTTGTTCTTTTGATTCAACCTCATTTTCTTCCTCTTCTATTTTAGTGTCTCCTCCATCTTCAGTTTCTTCTTCAGGACCTTCTTCTTTTGATGGCTATTTTTCTTGATCCTCTTCTGCATGTACTTGTTCTACATCTAGCATGTTGATATCTTCTGTTTGTTCATCTTTTTTACTTTCATCCATCTTTTTTGTTTCCTCTGTATCCTTAGGCCTCTTGGTTCCATCTTCTATTTTGTCTGTATCTTCTGTCTGTACCTATTCTGTATGTACAGGTGAACTTGCCTTTGCATCATCTTTCTTTACTTCTTTTTCTTGATCCTACATATTTTCTGTATTTTTCTCTTCCTCGCTTTGCTCATCATACATATTCAACATATTTAAAGCATCCACACCTGAGGTGTCATCTTTTGTTTCTTCTTCTGCTGAAGCATGCCTTTCTGTGATTATCTCTTCAAGTATTCGTTCTTTCTCAGCTTCCTCAATCTTGTGTGCCTCCTCTTGCACATCTTGGATAATTTCAGGAGGAACTAAAGTACCAAATGGATCCACTAATCCTATTTCTTCTTGTACCTTTTCCTCTTCATGTTCTAGGCCCTATTCAATCTCCATTTCAGCCTGAATGCTTGGTTCCTCTCCTTCACTTAGGAAATCACTAGAATCTTCTTCTATTTCAATCTCCTTTCCCTTATACATTTCTCTCTCTTCACTGTCACTACTGTCAATGTGCATAGTCTCAATAGTTTGTTTGGCTTTGTTAGTTTCTGATTCTTACTGCATTTCTCCAGCCAACTCTATTTTTACTTTAATATATGTTTGTCTTGGTTCTGATGAAGTGGAGGCACTAAGTATACTACTCAATTTTGCACCTACTTCCTGTGCTCCAATTACACCACCTGGTTCAGAAGTTTCACCCTTTAACAAACTTATCGGTATTGCCTTTCTAATTTGTTGTCCTGCTGCTTCCTTAGCAGTCTGTGCCTCTTTTGCACTAATTTCATGATTTATTGACCTTGCATCTACAAAAGTACTTGATGCCACTGTTACTATTATCCCTAATGCATATGGATCTATTAAAGTAGCATTTTTATCCTTTTCAACAATCTTGGCCTCTACAATCTTCCTTTTCTTCTCATAAAAGCAATGCAGATCTTCACTAGGCTTTGCCTTTCTTTTTCTTCCTTTCTTTGGATAGGTGACCTCTTTTCCCTCAGCCTTAATTTCCTCAATTCTATCTTTTAGCCATGTCTTTGAAATAATATCATTGGCTTGGACAATACATCCAGAGATGTATTCCAGGGCCTTGACCAATCAGGCTCTGTAATAGGAGCCAACCTTGCCTCTGGATAACTCTGATGTAACAATTTATCATCCTCTTGAACCTCTAGGGGTACATATATGTCACCTATAGACTTCATTTGCTCAATGGTTAATCTTTTATCAGCTCTTTTCCTCACTTCCCTGTCATTTTTACAATCAGCCTAAAAATCCTCAATATGTATCTGGTGCTTATACTTTTTATCAACAAAGTTCTGGATCCTATGGAAAGGATCAAATCTTCTGGTTAAATCAAATTCTTGAAAACCATAATATCTCAGTTCTTGCTCTGAATATCCTGCAACTTCCTCACTATAGCAAGAGTATCTACCAATAGCCCAAGGCAATCTCACATTTCCTCTATTATTGAACTTCCTTTTATACATTCCAAAAACATTCAAATTCTGTCTTGAAAATTCCAAAACAATCAGCTTATCAGGAGGATACCTAGGCAGCATAAATGGATTTCCTTCAAATCCTTCAGTCCTTATGTAAGTAAAATGTTCAAACTGAATAAACCAAGAACTATGCAATCCAATTGCATCTTCTGCACTTTTAGATAATCTTTTGTCAGGTTCCTCTCTCAAAACCCTTTCCATGTAAGTATAAAAGACATCATTAACCAAAGAAACATTCTTTATGCATTTTCTTCTCGTAGGTCAAGGTAATGTTCATACACTAATTTTTGATCAAGACCATTTCCTAGGGCACCAACCCTTTCAATTCCATGTATATATGGTCTAATTTCTGCAGCACATGAATATAACACATAAGAAGACAAATAAAAGGGCATCATCTTTTGTTTTCTCATCATGGCCTGCTTCCAAATAGCTGTGCTTATTGCTTTGGCCCAGTGGATTTGCCCTTGTTCTTTTTCTCCTGCTCTTATGAACTCAATAACAGTGAACATCCATGGTTCACATTTGGTGCCATCTCTCAGTCCAACCAACCTACTCAGCATGGTGATCATCAAATAAATTTCTTCTTTGAAGTATATCCTCATCAAGTTCTCGGGTACCCTGGCTATAGCCTTGGGTTTGTTTTCTGGGTTATACCAATTGTGGAATATTTTATCCTTGCACTCCTTTTCATTTGTATGAAAGTCTTCATTATACTGATCAATATCAATAGCTCTCATTTTCTCATTGATTTCTAATCCAAATGTCCTAGCAATCCCTTCTGTAGTTAAATCAGCAATAAGCCTATCATACATCATAATCTTCCTGGTGGCTAGATCATATAAAGTCACACAGTGTAAACACAAATCTCTGGCCTCCATTGCTAGTGGGAAACCTGTAGCCTTGTATAGTCCACTCTCCCAGATACATTTCATATCCTATGAAGCATCTGCAGCAGTAATTTTCTTTAACACATCTTCTGCATCATAATTTCCAATGCTCGTATCTGTGCCTACTCCACTCATACTGATTAGAGATGGATAACCTCTTTGCAAGGGAAATTCTTCTTTTTCTACCTCCTTTCGTGGTTTCCTTTGTTTTTTCGCCTTGCCCTTTGTATCTTTCTTCTATTTCGGGGCCATCCTGTAGAAACATGCCTATTTTAACTTCCGTTTTACTTTCCTGTCTAGGGTTTTTACTATGACTTTATGCTTTTACCATTTTACCCTAACTCGTTTATCCTTTCTGTCTTTTGCCTTTTAAATTTGTTAAGCTCTACTCCGCTAATTAACAGTTAAAACAATAATTTGACAAATTCCTACATTTTGCAACGAAATTACTGAAATTAACAGTATTTTATCAACTGAAAATAAATGGCATTTTGGGATAAATACCTATTTTTTGTGACCGTTAAACCGTTGACTTACTTTTACCGTTTTACCCTCATCTAGCTGCTCTAATCCTTTTGCTCTTGTAAATTATGTTCAATCCACTATAACAGTTCTCTTTTCTGTAAATTTTAACTCTTAGCAGTATATCTGAAAGTGAAATAACATTAAAATTACCCTAACCCTTGTTAAATTTTACTTTGCTTGAGTGTTAAACCTACATTAATTACAGCAATTAATGTGCTATAACTTCGGCTTTCCATTGCAGTGTTTGTGTTTTTTAAACTTTCTTACCGTTAGCGTAATTCTGCATACATACCTTTTCTTTGTATATTTTATTGTATGTTTTCTTTGCATGTCTTCGTTTTATCTTTAAACATACAAGCATTTTATGCAAAGAACCAACTAACGCTCTTTCCTTTTTTTTTTGCTTTTACCGTACATCTTTGTATCTTTCATTTTGTATATCGCACTTGTATACTCCTTTGTATAAGCACACATACAAACACCTTATACAACCATCTTTTTACCTTTCATCTCTTCGCGATGCTTTTACTTTCGTTGTATATCGGGTATGTATATCATACACATACAAGCGTTTAATCATACAACGACTTTTCTGTATTTAATTTCTCTTTCGAATTCGGCTTGTATCTCTGCTTTGCATCTTTTAACATACATCAACTTGTACAATCTAAAATATACATTATTATTATACAAGCTAAGTGTGCAATCAGTGGGGTCCACCTTACCTTTTCCTTGTATCTCTGTGATGCATATGACATTTGTATCAAACCCTTAAATGCGAGTCCAAATACATACAAAACCTTTTGTATCACCTTTCGGACCTCTCATTTTAGAAACCACATTTTACTTACTGTCGGTTCCACAATGTATATAAATTGCAATGTATCCTCCAATATACATTAAGTCTCGATGCATACATTATATCGGATTTAAACTTTCCTTGAATTCCACATTGTATATAAATCACAGTGCATGTCTCCAACATTACATACAAAAGACAAAATATACAACCATTATATCTTATTTCATGATCTTTTCGGTTCCGCCTTGTATGTATCTTAAAATGTATGTAGCCGAAACATACATATACAAAGTGCGAAACATACAACGATTATATCAACTTTAATACTCTTTTCGGTTCCGCACTATGTATAACCTGTTGTATATTTACTTTGTATGTCTTCCATTTGCCAAATATACAAACAAAACATACATTCATCAGATTTAAACTTTTATTCATTTCAACTTTAAACTATGTCGGGTCCGACTTGTATATAAAGATAAAGTGTTAGCAAAAAATGTATACAAGTATAACAACATACCAAAACCCGATGACCTCCTTTTGCAACTAACACAAAGACACAACATACAAATGACCTTGTATACCACAACTTTGTATATACAAACAGTTTTGTATATGCAACATACAAACCTCCTGATTGTACATTTACCAAAAAACACTTATAACTTGCAAAATATAGGGAATTTTAAGATGGTTCAAAAAGCAACCCTTACTCATTTTTGACAAGGAATTCACCCATACTCTGCCCTGGTACTTATGTTATTTTTTCTTTATTTTCACCAAGGTTTGTAACTTTCACTTCCCTTTTCCCTTTTACCACCAAGCAGACCCACACACACAAGCAACAAAAGCCAGCCATAACAGGGGTCCTCATTTTGCTAAGAAGTAAAATGGGGCGTGTTGTGAGCATCACAACAACTAGCAACCAAATAAAACAATTAAATTAAAACCATTAAAGTAAATGAAATGAAATAAATTCATAATTTCCAACTATCTTTTCTGCAAATCATCATTTAACTTGAGACCTAATGTATTCAATAAGGTGCATGTTCATTTTCCTTTTCTGTTTAAGTGGGTGCACGTGATTAATTATCCTCATCTTGAAAATCAGTTGAACAAACCAGTGACTAATATTAGATTACCTAGTTGATCTCATTCCCTCATAGCCAACCGGATAGAGCCTTGCTGCCAACAGGCATCTATAGCCCCAACAAGGTTATCATTACAATTCTTCTAAGTAGAGACTCACTGCCAGCAAGCGTCTATAGTCCTGGTAGAGTTACTTAGATCACTTAACTTGGATTTCAATAAAATCCATTTTATTTATTTATTTATTTTATATTTTGTATTTGACAGAGATTTCATAAGATATTTCAGTTGTAACTTCATAATGCAAGGAATGGTCACTTGCTGAAATTAAGCTGAGAATTGTAATGGTAGCAAGGGTGTCCTCTGATTTTTCACCTAATATCTACACTGGTAGGTTCAACAAACCCAAGGATTTTAGGTATGTCATTGTGAGAAACTTCCCTTGAATACTCAACCCATAGTTATTGAATACAAAATTTCACAAGTCAACTAACTTTCTACATTCATGACGGTCACAACAAGTTATGCATAAATTTCAAATAATTAACTTGACTGTTTTGATTTTTCTATTATTTTCAGTGGTTGTTAGTCTGCTCTTGTATACTCTAAAACAAAACAAATATCCCTGCTAAAGCAACACAACACACAACAAAACAAAAATAAAACAAAACAAAAACAAAAACAAAAAACAAACAAAACAGAACCAAAAAAAAAAAACTGTACATTATTCACACTATGATACATAATAGACCAACAACCCTCACCTCAAGCCTGAAAGTAATGTTTCAAGTGTTGGCCATTAATTGGTAATGGTACATCTTCTCCAGTTAAGGTCTTGAGCCTGAAAGTGTTGTCTCCTATTATTTCTGAGACCTGTAATGGACCTAACCATAACTTATCGAATTTTCCATGATTTCCCTTTTTTTCATGTACCTTATCCCAGCACAGCACTAAGTCTAAAATTCTAAACATTTTGACTCTTGCTCTCTTGTCAAACCATCGTTTAACCACTGCTTGATGTTTAGCAAATTTCTCAATGGCTTGATCTCTTTTCTCATCTAATTGTAGCATTTGAATAATTCTGGCTTCCTTGTGATCATTAAAGCCTAAATATTCATTAGCGAACTTCCAAACTGGTATTCTTAAATTTACTAGAAGTATGGGATCAATCCCATAAACTAAATGATAAGGTGCATTGCCTGATTTAACCTTAGTCCTATCTACCCACAACGCATACTTTAGCAATGTGTTCCATTCTCTTGGGTTTTTTCAATTAGCTTTTTGATTATATCTAATAAAATCTTATTTGTAGACTCAGCTAACCCATTCTCTTGAGGATAATAGTTTTAAGAAAACTTTAAAACTATTCCATGTTTAAATGCCCATTTAGAAAATTTCAAAGAAGAAAATGCAGGGCCATTGTCACATACCAGCGAATATGGAGCTCCAAACCTGGTTATGATGTTCTCTTCAAGAAATTTGATGACTACCTCAGTAGTAGAGAATTTGCAACATGTGGCTTCAGTCCACCTTGTACAGTAATAAGTCACTGTCAGTATAAACTTGTGTCCTGTAGATGATGGAGGATTTATGACTCTAATGAAATCTAAGCCCCACTGTGCAAATGGCCTAGACTCAATGACTGGCTGTAATGGATTAGCTTGATTCCTTCCTTTATCTGTTGTAGTTTGACAGATGTGGCAACTTCTAATGTGACTCTCTGTATCTTTAAACATAGTAGGCCAATAATATCCTGCTCTCAATATCTTATGCGTTGTGGCTAACTGGGAACCATGAGCTGTTCCATACTTATCATGCAGCTCTAGCAATACCTTATCTGCTTCATCTCTATTTAAACATCTTAAATATATTCCTTCATGGTTCTTCTTGAATAAAAGACCTCCTTGTACCATGTACTTATGTGCTTTGATCTTTAAAGCTCTTCTTTGTGAGGATTTCATCTTGCTTAGATATTTCCCTGATATTAGAAAAGTGTTCAAATCATCATACCACCCTGATGCATCATTAGTGTTCAACACATACTATTGTTTTACCAAGTTTGGGTCTGTATTGGCTATGGTTTGCACTAAAGCTTGTCCTCTGACCAACTTCATTGGAATAATTTCCATATCAAACTCTTGCAAAGTTGTGATCCACTTAGCTCTTTTCTCTCCAGGTTCATTCTGCATCAGCAACATCTTCACGGCGGCATCTGGTACTATAGCCTTAACCTGACTGCGTAAGATATAATGTCTAAATTTTTTTACTGCTCTTACCAGTGCAAACGCCTGTCTTTCTGTATCAAGATATTTTAGCTGTGCATCCTTCAGAGGTGCACTCATAAAAGCTATGGGCTTCTCTTCATCATTTTCTCCCTTTTGTGTCAAAGCAGTTGCAATGGAATGTGAAGATGTAAAAGAATAAATATAGAATGGCTTTGTGTAATCTAGACTGGCCAATACAGGAGCATCAGAAATAGCTTCCTTGATATCTTCAAATGTAGCTTTTGCTACTAGTGTCCATTCTATCACTACATCTTTCTTTAACATGGCGTTTAGCGGTTGTACAATCTCTGCAAACCCTGTAATAAACTTCCTGACCAAATTAATCTTACCAAAAAATGATTTTAATTCTTTCTTAGTGTTTGGTAATTGCAATTTCTTAATTCCTTCTATTCTATTAGGATCAATAGATATCCCATTCTCAGAAATGACATGCCCTAATAGTTTTCTTTCTATTACGCCAAATAAACATTTCTTAGGGTTAAGAGAAATTCCATACCTCTCACATCTCTTGAGTACTCTTCTGAGATCCTCAGCATGAGTGGATGCATCTTTAGAATAAACAGTTAAATCATCCATATAAATTACAATGCACTTACCTGACAGTCCACGGAATGCAATATCCATGGTTCTCTAAAAAGTGGCCCCTGCATTGATTAGACCAAACAGCATTCTTCTGTATGCATAATTACCCCATTTACAAGTAAAAGTGGTTTTCAGCCTGTCTTCTTTATCAACTAAGACTTGGTTATATCCTAAAAATCCATCCAGAAAAGACATTATCTTGGCTCCATTCACTGCTTGCAGCACTTCATCCATGGGAGGCAGAGGATAATTATCTTTTTCAGATGCCTTATTCAAATTCTTAAAATCTACACATAACCTGATGTCTCCACTTTTCTTTCTAACAGGTACTAAATTAGCTACCCAGGTTGAATGTCTGATAGGGAAAATTATTCTAGCAGACAACAGTTTTTTCACTTCTTAAAATATCAAGGGTTCTAAAATGGCATTCACAGGCCTTTGTTTCTGCCTAAATGGTTTGATATCTGGTTTCAAAGGTATCACATGAGTTATGATGGACGTATCATATGTCTTTAAATCCTCATATGTCCATGCTATGACGTGTTTGTAATCTTTCAGAACATCTATAATTTATTTTCTCAACTTTTCAGAACAGGCCTTTCCAATCTGTACATTCTGAGGATTCTGCTCTATTCCTAAGTTATATGGATCACACTTACCTCCCTTAGTTTTGGGTAAGTGTTTCTATTTTACTACCCCATCAAAGTCAAAGATCTGTTCTAACTCAATCACTCCTTTAAGCAAGAAATTGCTTTTTAAGTTGATTATGTCTTCTTCATCCCAAGACACATCAGGCCTCTCTTGTTCATCAATAATTTGAGCCTCAAATACCTCATTACAAGTTAGAAAATCTACAATTTGTTGATCCCCTTCGAATACCTGAAAATGAGTTACATTATCTAGTACACTAGGCACATTCACTAATTCTATAGCAAATCTTTTTAACCCTGACAGTGTTAAAGGTTCTAAAATGCTAGCAGCAACTGCTAATGCATCTGGTCTATGGTTCAATTCTCTAGGGATATGCTCTATGTTGAAAGCATTAAATGAATCTATCAAATCCCATACCCTATGCCTGTAACAAACCATTTTTTTGTAGTTGCATGTATACAATTTCCTTACCTGTCTGACTACTAGCTCAGAATCTGAAAATACTCTGATCATTTTTACCTTTTTCTTTATAGCCATGACCAGTCCATAAATTAAAGCTTCATATTCTGCAACATTGTTAGTACAAGCAAATTGTAGCCTATATGCTACTAAATATGATTTGCCATGAGGGTCTATAAGTTCTACACCAGCACCTGCACCCTGTTTAGATTTGGAACCATCACATTTTAGTGTCCACATGCCATCCTTTTTCTTTTGACCTTTTACTTTGGCATGGTTTGCTTTCTCTATCACATGTGCAGTGCTATCTTGTTTATTCATAGGCAATTCATTTTGCCTTACTTGTACATTTATCTTTTCAGTTTGTAGATCAAAATGACAGACACTTTTTATCGTTTGTCTCTTTTTCTAAATCTGGAGTTGATCCATCTATGTTGTTCTGAAAGTATCTCTCTGGTTGATTAACCTTTCCTTCCCAGAGTTCCATCCCCTTTGTGCATTTTATGTACTGATACTCAATAATATCCCTGCACATTCCACAATTCTCTTCAAAATGTGGCTTATCATGGACTCTACACTTATTTTTGTATAACTTGCATTGAACTAGAATATTTTGTTCCATGCACTATTTCATTTCCTGTCTAATGACCTGACTAAAATTATTCAGTGCATTGTTTTCTTCATCAGAAGAATTTCCATCAGACTCAATGAATAGTACTATTTCCTTATTGACAGGCTTTTCTCTAAAATTCAGCATTAAGATTTCTTCAAGTTGTACCCCTTTGTTAGTGACCCTGTAAACACCAAGTTCAACAGAAGCATACAATATTTCATTAGTCCTATTGTATTCTGTGATCATGTGTTTCATCCTAGGTTCAGCATCTATTCTGATTTGATTTGGCACACCTCTCCAAGGTAACCACATATGTGAAAAATCAGTGGCCATATATCCATTCAAAGTCTTAGACCAGTCTCTACTCAACAGCATCCCATAATTTACATGTATATCTACTACTTGGATGTCAATGGACTGACTTACCCTGGGGTCTAAAGCTAACTGCATTTGAATATGCATTAGTTCTCCAATCACATTAACTTCAGTTTTATCTAACTGTGTAACAACTTTAGCAAATTTGGTAGGGGTCAGCCCTAAATTTTTACATATCCCTAAAGACATTACATTAGCTGATGCACCAGAATCTACCATACAATTGTGTATGTTCTTTCCAAACAGTCTAATAGTTAACAAGAAAGGAGGAGCTTCTTTCTTATCCGCATACATTACCACATTGGTGTTGGATGGCTGCTCAATTTTCTTACTTTTTTCTTTGGACTGTGCATCCCTACTAGGAACATTTACCTCAGCAGAAACCTCACCTCTCATAGATGCATCCAAGGATTTTATAAAAGCATTTCTAACCCCTGGAGTTTTCAACAATTCACACAAAGGTATACTAACCTTAATTTTCTTTATCTCCTTTGACAGATAACTCATCAATCTCATTGTTTCTACAGTCTTTGTTTTACCTATTTGGACCCTTTGTGCTACTGTTCCTTTATTTGTATGATGATTGGCTTTTAGTATAGTAGGATTATTGCTATCATTCTGGTCTGGGGGAGTATTGAAATTGTTAGGAGGAGTGGAAGTGGTGAAAGGACCTCCTGGCCTAGTGTTATTTCTCAGGTTGTAAGTATGATTCTTATTTGACTGTTGGAAGGCTTGTACCTCTTCTGTCTCATACAACACCTCATTTTTAGTTTCAAATGGAAACTAAAATGTATTTAGTACTAAGGTTGTTTCAGGATATAGGTTTTCACAAAAATAGGGTTCATCCTCTAACAATTGGTCTTCTTCCTCTTCTCTGGTTGCAAAGGTAAAAGTCTTTAAGACTAAGGCAGTATCATATCCTGAGGGTACTATTTCATTACCTTTGGGAATTAAGAACTCAGAAGTAGGAGCCTATACATCCACATTAAAAATACTTGCAGCCAGATGAAACTGAGGATAGTCTAATTTAGCATGGGCATTAGTATTATGGATTCTACACCAATTCTTCAATGCTACATTGGTCATTTGAATCCTAGCTATTTGCTTTGTATCCTGGTTATCTAGATTCTCAAATGGAGAAGCTAGAGTGCCATTATTTGGCCCTGTGTTCCATGTTTTAGGTGGCCTTGGCTGATTCTGATTCCTATTATTATTACTCCAGGCTCTATTATCTATAGCAAGCCCTCTATTTTGCATCTGTTGTCCTTGATTATGATTTTGATTTTGACTGTGATTTTGACCCTGATTGGAACCCTGACCTTGGTTATAATTCTGATTCTAATTTTGGTTATGGTTGGGGTTGTAATTCTGGTTTTGACCTTGGTTATAGTTCTGATTATATCCCTGGTTGTTTCTACCATAGAAATTCTTATTTCTCAATTGTGTCATTTCAGTGGTCAATCTTCTTAAATGTGCAGTAATTTCTTTGATTTCTTCCCTTTCCTCTTGTGCTTTTGCAACAAATGTATCCTGAGGAGGTTGGAAGAAGGACTAACCATTATTCTGATGATTATTGGTAGCATTACCAGTATAAGGTACTATAGCCTGAATTGGGGCAGGATTATACACAAGTGTGTATGTATTGACTGGATTTAGCAATGGAGTATTATGTGAAGGAACTCCATTCCAAGGTTGTGCTTGATTTTGTATCCCAGGATTTCCTCCATTGAGAAATGGATTATAAGTTGTTTGCCTCATCTCCTGGTTTACAGAGGCTGCCTCTTTATAGGCTTTAGATATTGAATCTATGTCAGGCTTTCTTTTGACAAACATAGCAGTTAATGGATCTAATGCAACATAATACATGGCTAACAATGTATCTGCATTTACTGTGTATGGAGATACCAACCTAGAATAGACCTTTTGAAATCTGTCATTAAAATTGTCAATCAGCTCTCCCTCACCTCTTTTAATTGTAGCCAATTTATGATATAAGATGGAAGGATCTATTGGTCCCCTAAATCTAGACAAAAATGCTTCCTCCATAAGTGTCCAAGAAGAAACGTAACCATTAGGTAAATTCACATACCAATTAGAAGCTTGTTCATTGAAGGTGTAAGGAAATAACCTACACACAACATCTTCATATTCTAGCCTGGCTCTAAAGCATGCCTCCTTAAATATCCTAATATGATCCTCTGGATCCTGATGCAACTAGTATTTAGGACATATTTTCTCAGCGTTCTTTGGCATCTCATGATAATCAGTGAACTGTATGGGAGAGTTGACATTGAAATAATCCATTGTAGGTACTTGTGCTTGGTCTGGACCTGTAGGAATACCTAAATTTCTAGGTGGACTTGGATTTCTGGGAGGACTGGAACCTCTAGGGGGACTAGGACCTCTGGGAGGACCTGAACCAAGATTAAAAATTTGAATGAAGAACTGTTAGGACTCACAATATTGTGGATGTTAAAAGGTGATCTAGGAGGCATTCCAAATGAACTTCCTGTATTTGATATTTTAGGATTCCAAACTAAAGGACCTTTACTCTGTCTCCTATCAGGTAATTGCACAAATATGTCCTCTGAACTGGATCTAGACCTAGTCAATCTACTGTTGTTATGAGCCAGCTTTACTCAAATTCAACCTTAACTCCAATCAGGCCCTCCTTCTAGCACCAAAAACTGTTGATGATTGTTTTTACAGACTCATAACAAAAGATAAAAATCACAAAATGAACCTAACTATCTTGAAAGATATGAAGAAATCAATGAAGATTACTTAATCCCAAGTTTTTGTATGGTCAGGTCTTGACCTACTAGATAATTCAGTAGGTAAATGTGAAGCTGTAATATGCAAGGGGCCTTACGTGATTCAAGGTGATTGATGACTTACTGGACTCGAATTAGGCAAACTGTTGCAAATATCAACAAATTATCTATCTCTTTGCATAAAATTGCTACTGTATCATGAAGCTTTGTATGATTTATATTAAAACATGCTTTTCTTTTCAAATATTTATGAAGATTGCCAAATATCAACTCAATTGTTCCTATTTCTTTCAAATGCCAGACAATCTCCTTTGAATTTTTGCGTTTAAGCTAAATATTTCAAATTGTTTGGGAAAAGTTAGAGAAATCTAAATTGAACTTCATTCTACTATAGGATCTAAATGCTCTGTTGTGCACGTGGTAAGAAATACAGCAAATTCAATTAAATCAGCAGACTAAATTGTTAAATGCGAATGTCCTGAGTATTTTCACAAACATGCATTCAAGATTGCGAGCTTTAGGAGATACTATTTCAAATACAAAGAAGAGCCAGAAGACACTCAGAAAATAGACGCAGAATTCCAGATTCATTTGTATTCAAAACACACAGTCATATATGGTTTACAATGTATGAATGACTCTTAGCTTCATTAATCAAATTCACAAAAACTTACAATGCTTTATAGATACAATAAGAAAGCTGGACATTCCACGTGTTCCTTAGTGCAGACACAGGCGACCTCCTCTAAACTAAAATACTCCTACTCAAAGTTTCTGAACAAATTACAATTGCTAACTAATTTCTAAAAAATCCTTGTGTAAATAATATACAGGTAGCAAAGTTCCTTATATAGATTTAGAACTTCTCATTGCTATGGCTACCACTTCAATCTACGGTTGAGATCCTTTTATTATCAATCAACAGTGTACATTCATCTTTAACCGTTTTCCAAAATATCTAAATGGCATCTTTTCCTCTCAAAGGATGCTGTTGGAATCTTTCAAAAAATAAGATTCCTCTTCTTCATTGACTTTTCCTCGCTGATACTCTTTATTTACCTTCTTTTCAAAACCATTGCTCGCCCTTGTCTTCTCATTCTTTTAAATATATTTTGAAATTATTAATTACACCTTCTACAAAGGTGCGGTCCCCTCTTGGACTCTTTGCCCATATGTATTCCTGCATCTAAAATCCTCTCAACTTCTTCTCTCTGTTCTCTGAGCCTTCTCTTCTTTTCTTATACTTTTTCATTTTAGCACTTTCTTCCACTAATGTATCCATCATTTGTTTGCTGAGATTTGCATCAAGATTCTCTATGCATGGTGTAAATATGGTATTAAGCTCTGTTAAGGGCCTTTCCTCTCCATATGCTAGCACTTCCATACATTCATGCTCTAAAAGTTTCTCTACCATCTTCTTGTGTAGTTTTATCATTTCATCTGCTTTCTCCCCTAGATCTTGTATAAATGTTATACATTTTCTGAGGTTATCTTCCTCAAATTTAAGCTCTAATCTGGTCTATGGCACTTGATTTGCCAGTGAAGGGGTAATTACTCCTTCATTAATCAACTCTTTTGTTCTTTCTTCTATCTCTGTCAATTGTGCCAGCTCGGACCTGCATTCTTCCCTTCTAATTTGACAATTATGTACAATTATATTGCATTTATTCTTTTCTTTTGCAACTGCCTCCCAGCTTTTCACAGCCTACTTTATTATCTGTTCACCTTCCTGTATAAAATCCTTGAACCATTCATCAAGAATATTGGCCTTGAGCCTTTTATTTTCCATATCCCTAATTTCTTCTTTAGATATCACTATTATGTCATTAGGCAGCTCTGGGACTGTTGCATTGGGATCAAATATCTCTTTAATGAATTGTTAAAGCTGGACAATGTGTCCTTTTAAGTATTACTGTTTATCCTTGTCTTTTCTCAGCATCTCTAATGTCACTTGGTGCATATCCTCCCATTCATTAATGTGTTGTTTTCTTGTAGAATGCCCAAGGTCCAAATTTAATATCTTATACTCCTCTAAGGCTATTTCACCTTTTGCCTTTTCCTTCTATGGTATGGCTAGGTTTAGAATTCTAGATCCATCTGGACCTCTCTGCATAGCTGACATTGTCCTAGCTTTTCTTTTTTCTTTTCTTGGAATGGTACCACCTAGCAAACTCTTCATATCAATTGGTACTAACTGTACCTCTTTCTCCTTCTTTCTTATTTCACCTCCTAACCATGCAGGAATTTTGTTTATGCCTTCTGCAGTCTTATCTTCATCAGTCACCTCCTCATGAGGTCTCTCTGTTTCCACTTCTTCCTGTTGTTGTTGTTCCTACTGTTGTTCTTGTTGTTGTTCTTGTTGTTCTTCTTGTTGTTGTTGTTCTGGAATTTACTGTTGAAGTGGAGGCTCCTGTTCCATGGGGTCATTTTGTTGTTCTTTTGATTCAACCTCATTTTCTTCCTCTTCTATTTTAGTGTCTCCTCCATCTTCAGTTTCTTCTTCAGGATCTTCTTCTTTTGATGGCTCTTTTTCTTGATCCTCTTCTGCATGTACTTGTTCTACATCTAGCATGTTGATATCTTCTGTTTGTTCATCTTTTTTAGTTTCGTCCATCTTTTCCATTTCCTCTGTATCCTCAGGCCTCTTGGTTCGATCTTCTATTTTGTCTGTATCTTCTATTTGTACCTGTTCTATATGTACAGGTGAACTTGCCTTTGCATCATCTTTCTTTACTTCTTTTTCTTGATCCTGCATATTTTCTGTATTTTTCTCTTCCTCTCTTTGCTCATCATATATATTCAACATATTTAAAGCATCCACACCTGAGGTGTCATCTTTTGTTTCTTCTTCTACTGAAGCATGCCTTTCTGTGATTATCTGTTCAGGTATCCCTTCTTTCTCAACTTCCTCAATCTTATGTGCCTCCTCTTGCACATCTTGGATAATTTTAGGAGGAACTAAAGTACCAAATGGATCCACTAATCCTGTTTCTTCTTGTACCTTTTCCTCTTCATGTTCTAGGCCCTGTTCAATCTCCATTTCAGCCTGAATGCTTGGTTCCTCTCCTTCACTTAGGAAATCACTAGAATCTTCTTCTATTTCAATCTCCTTTCCCTTATACATTTCTCTCTTTTCATTGTCACTACTGTCAATGTGCACAGTCTCAATAGTTTGTTTGGCTTTGTTAGTTTCTGATTCTTGTTGCATTTCTCCAGCCAACTCTGTTTTTACTTTAATATATGTTTTTCTTGGTTCTGATGAAGTGGAGGCACTAAGTATACTACTCAATTTTGCACCTAGTTCCTATGCTCCAATTACACTACCTGGTTCAGAAGTTTCACCCTTTGACAAACTTATCGGTATTGCCTTTCTAATTTGTTGTCCTGCTGCTTCCTTAGCAGTCTGTGCCTCTTATGCACTAATTTCATGACTTATTGACCTTGCATCTACAAAAGTACTTGATGCCACTACTACTGTTATCCCTAATGCATATGGATCCATTAAAGTAGCATTTTTATCCTTTTCAACAATCTTGGCCTCTACAATCTTCCTTTTCTTCTCATAAAACCATTGCAAATATTTACTAGGCTCTACCTTTCTTTTTCTTCCTTTCTTTGGATAGGTGACCTCTTTTCCCTCAGCCTTAAGTTCCTCAATTCTATCTTTTAGCCATGTCTTTGAAAATAATATCACTGGCTTGGACAATACATCCAGAGATGTATTCCAGGGCCTTGACCAATCAGGCTCTGTAATAGGAGCCAACCTTGCCTCTGGATAACTCTGATGTAACAATTTATCATCCTCTTGAACCTCTAGGGGTACATATATGTCACCTATAGACTTCCCTATCATTTTTACAATCAGCCCAAAAATCCTCAATATGTATCTGGTGTTTATACTTTTTATCAACAAAGTTCTGGATCCTATGGAAATGATCAAATCTCCTGGTTAAATCAAATTCTTGAAAACCATAATATCTCAGTTCTTGCTCTGAATATCTTGCAACTTCCTCACTATAGCAAGAGTATCTACCAACAGCCCAAGGCAATCTCACATTTCCTCTATTATTGAACTTCCTTTTATACATTCTAAAAACATTCAAATTCTGTCTTGAAAATTCCAAAACAATCAGCTTATCAGGAGGATACCTAGGCAGCATAAATGGTTTTCCTTCAAATCCTTCAGTCCTTATGTAAGTAAAATGTTCAAACTGAATAAACCAAGAACTATGCAATCCAATTGCATCTTCTGTACTTTTAGATAATCTTTTGTCAGGTTCCTCTCTCAAAACTCTTTCCATGTAAGTATAAAAGACATCATTAACCAAAGCAAAATTCTTTAATGCATTTTCTTCTCGTAGGTCAGGGTAATGTTCATACACTAATTTCTGATCAAGACCATTTCCTAGGGCACCAACCCTTTCAATTCCATGTATATATGGTCTAATTTCTGCAGCACATGAATATAACACATAGGAAGACAAATAAAAGGGCATCATCTTTTGTTTTCTCATCATGGCCTGCTTCCAAATAGCCGTGCTTATTGCTTTGGCCCAATGGATCTGCCCTTGTTCTTTTTCTCCTGCTCTTATGAACTCAATAACAGTGAACATCCATGGTTCACATTTGGTGCCATCTCTCAGTCCAACCAACCTACTCAGCATGGTGATCATCAAATAAATTTCTTCTTTGAAGTATATCCTCATCAAGTTCTTGGGTACCCTAGCTACAACCTTGGGTTTGTTTTCTGGGTTATACCAATTGTGGAATATTTTACCCTTGCACTCCTTTTCATTTGTATGAAAGTCTTCATTATACTGATCAATATCAATATCTCTCATTTTTTCATTGATTTCTAATCCAAATGTCCTAGCAATCCCTTATGTAGTTAAATTAGCAATAAGCTTGTCATACATCATAATCTTCCTGGTGGCTAGATCATATAAAGTCACACAGTCTAAACACAAATCTCTAGCCTCCATTGCCAGTGGGAAACCTGCAACCCTGTATAGTCCACTCTCCTAGATACATTTCATATCATGTGAAGCATCTGCAGTAGTAATTTTCTTTAACACATCTTCTACATCATAATTTCCAATGCTCGTATCTGTGCCTACTCCACTCGTACTGATTAGAGATGGATAACCTCTGTGCAAGGGAAATTCTTCTTTTTCTACCTCCTTTCGTGGTTTCCTTTCTTTTTTTGCCTCGCCCTCTGTATCTTTCTTCTGTTTCGGGGCCATCCTGTAGAAACATGCCTATTTTAACTTTCGTTTTGCTTTCTTGTCTAGGGTTTTTACTATGACTTTCTGCTTTTACCATTTTACCCTAACTCGTTTATCCTTTCTGTCTTTTGACTTTTAGACTTGTTAAGCTCTACTTCGCTAATTAACAGTTAAAACAATAATTTGACAAATTCCTACATTTTGCAACGAAATTACTAAAATTAACAGTATTTTATCAACTGAAAATAAATGGCATTTTGGGATAAATACCTATTTTTTGTGACCGTCTAACCGTTGACTTACTTTTACCATTTTACCCTCGTCTAGCTGCTGTAATCCTTTTGCTCTGGTAAATTCTGTTCAATCCACTGTAACAGTTCTCTTTTCTACAAATTTTAACCCTTAGCAGTATATCTGAAAGTGAAATAACATTAAAATTACCCTAACCCTCATTAAATTTTACTTTGTTTGAGTGTTAAACTTGCATTAATTACAGCAATTAATGTGCTATAACTTCGGCTTTCCATTGCAGTGTTTGTGTTTTTTAAACTTTCTTACCGTTAGCATAATTCTACATACATACCTTTTCTTTGTATATTTCATTGTATGTTTTCTTTGTTGATAACTGAGAGGGGGGGTGAATTAGTTATCCTAATTATTTCTGCTTTCTGAACTTTCTTAATAATCAATGCAGCATTAATTCAAATAAGCAAACATAACTATGAAATGGAAATACACATGACACAATATTTTTGACGTGGAAACCCTGTTAAGGGAAAAAAACTACGGGGTAATTAACCCAAGATTGTATTCTCTGTTAGAAGAATGGAAATACAAAATGGCATTTGCCAATTAGGGCTCACTGCCCGAGCACACTGCTCACAAGAGGCACACTGCCTACAAGAGACACACTGTCTACAATTTATAAAGAATGTAATACAATACTTGAACTGATAAGAAGCATCAACATATGCTGGAGTTCAGTTTTGGTTAGGCTCTGTACACTGATCTACTGCACTTCATCTTTCCTCTTCTTTTGTGCTACTCTCCTTTCACATACTGGACCTTCCTTTCTGCTTTTATTCAGCTTTACTGCTTTTCTTTGCACATCACCAAATAACCACACACCTCTTACAACTAAATACATCTTGTATATATATGCGCACAAGTGATTTCATCACCTTTCTAGTCGGCACCCGGAATAGTCAATATTTTCCACAAACTCTGATCTGTCGGCTGAATCCTTGCTTACCGTGATGCAGATCAAGGATATACTTGTTGAAGTAATCAATCATGTCGGCCAATCATAACTTATGCCTTAATAACCTTTACCATCATCAGTAACACATCCAGAATAATGTCTGATGTTCTGCCAGTCAGTTCTTCTTCTGTCCACACTGCCAATCAGGAACCCAATACTCAAGTATTCATATCTTTTTCTTCATCTATCACCGGAGGCTGAATCCTTGGAATCTATCACTCAAGGTAGTCCTCTTGACTTTCCCAAATCCACACTTCACCAAGATACTTCCTCTGAGAGATCCGGACCTGTCTGTCGGACCTTACTGATTGCTTTTGTTCTTGCTTACCAGACCTCAACACTTCTTCAATCTGACTTTCAGTGAGGACCTGTCATGTCTTGCGGATGTGTGGGATAACCTTTGTTGCCATCAATGACAACAATCATGAATCAATATAGTGTCTTTTGCCAACAATCTCCCCCTTTGGCATTGATGGCAACACTTAGTGAAAAATGACTAAGTGTTTACACTATGCTCCCCCTTGGCTGATGCTCTATTTTTATATACATTTTTTGGAGCTCCCCCCTTAGTTGGATTCCTCATTTTTCACTGCTCGTCACTCCCCCTTTGACATCAATGGCAAAGGGTTGGGTCCGTACACCAAAATTTTTAAAATTGCAACTATACTTGGCCACATAAGTATATACATATGGCATACTTACATATACTGAAGAATGTCTGCAAAAGTTGTCTTCAATTGGACAAATTATGTTGCCCAACTTTGCTTCATTCTGTCCAAAATTGATATATGACCGCTTAACAGGAATGCAAACGCATCTGCCCTTTTTAGATCTGTCAAATCACTGGTCTGGGCTTCTTTTATGGCCTCATGCATGGCCTCTAACTTAGGGATAATTATCCCTCTAAGCTCACTCAACCTACTGATTCTATTTTTCTTCTCTTTTTCAAGCTTCTTAATTTCATTCAAAACTACAATCATTTGATATTCTTGATTTATTATGGATGTAGTAAGTGGATCAAAATTTTGAGAAAGTTTTATCAGTTTATCCTCCTATTCTTTCATTTTCTTCTCAATCTCCACTGTTGTTTTAGACCAGGATATACAAAATTTGTATACATCACCTCCATCCTTAAGGGTATTTTCCAAACTTTTTATCCCAATACTCATAACTCTTCTGTCATTTGATATTAACCCTTGCAGCTCTGAGAATCTCTTATCCAAAAATTCTTTCCTGACCATCTCCTCAGTTGATTTCTCTAGAGAATTGAAATGTGTAGTAATACTATTGATCAGAGATTTGAGATTACCGGATGAGGAGGCTGTGGAATCCTTCTGAAACGATGGCATAATCTTTTCTAGCACTCCGGAAGCAGCTTCTATCAACTCATAGTCTTCCATGTGAGACTTCAGGAGTTTTTCTTTAACCTTTGTATTAGCAAATGAAGCGATCTTCATTGTCTGTACTGGAGAAAGAGAATCAAAATTAAATGGTCCTGGTAGAAGCTCCGGTTCATCAATCTCCATTGTTTCTTTGTTCAATAATTCTTGGACAGTTTTTGCAGTGTCTCTTGCCAGAGACAGATTTTTCTTTTCTTCTGCATTCTTGGAGCTGTCTCTTGGAGCTTTCTCTCCTTCTACATTCTTACGACTAGTAGTTGTGGTCTTCTCTATTGAAGTCTTCTCTCCTTCTGCAACCTTGGTACTGTCATCTTCTTTTTCCTTCACCTCTACTTCTTTCTCCTGTATTCTTTCTTCTCCTTTAGATCCGGAGACTGTAGGGGAAACCGGAGGAGAGATATTTGTTTGTTCATGAGCCACCTCTTCCGAAGTAGAAGATTCCAAGTCCTTATCCTTTTTTGCACCGGTGTCCATGACTTGCTCAGTGGATTCTTTTTCAACACTTGTGGTTGAGGGGTCAGTACCCAAGTCCTCTATAATTGGAATGTGGAATTTTTTAAAAGCATTTTGAAGGATCTTTTCAGTCTCTCTTGCCACTTTGTCGGTTTCACCAAGCATGAGCTAATTCATCTTGGCTTTGCTCCGGAACTCATCCTTGCAATCTTTGAAGATCATGTTCATTTGATGCGAAGTGATTGAAGGGTAGAGCTGAATTGCTATCTGTTCCCAGATTTCTAGATCTTTTGCTCGAGCATTGTTCTTCCTCATTTCAAGCCTTTTCTCTAAGCTTTTGGGAATTAGAGAGATAATTTCAATAAAATCTTTATTGTAAGTGTTCAAAAACTTAACCGTGGCTTCCTCCAGAATCTTTTTATCTGCTTCATTATATTCATCATAGAATTCTGTTAAGGTTTGTAGGTTCCCATCCACAGTGACTACTTTCACTACAACATCTAAGGATAGAGTGGGTTTTTCAACAAATTCCTCTTCCTTCTCTTCTTCTCCTTGGCCGGTAGAGTGTTCACCGGATGATTTTTTCTTCTTCTTCAGTTTCTTTATCTCCTCATTTGATTCAGTTTCCTCATCATCCTTTAGGCTAACATAGGACCTTGTTGCCTTTTTCTTTGTTCTCTTTTCTCCTTTTTCGGATGCCTGGACTTCCAGTTTTGAACTTGTAGCAGTGACAGGTGCTGATCTCTTTGATGATTTGGTCCGGGTGGAAGATTTTTCCATAACACTTTCCTCACTTTTCTTTTCTGCCTTTTTCTTCTCTTCCTCAGCCCTTTCCATCTTTTCCCTATTGGCATCAAGTGCCTCCTTTGATATGCAAAAGCCTTTTGCAACATCTTTAACTTCTTTTCTTACCTTCCTCTTGATCTCTGGTTGTCTGAGTTCCACATGAATCTTTACACTCAGCTCCTCAAAGGTTCCAAACCTTTCTGCCTTTGGATCCTTTGGCTGACTTAGCATGTGTTGAACATGCAGCTCCACAATTTGTTCATCAACTTCATACCCCATAGGCATGATCCACACAGTTCTTGGTTCTACTACCTCCATTAGGCACTGATCGGTCTCTACCATAAAGCATACTGTGTCTTTGTATTTCTCAACAAGAGACTGGGGAATTCTCTCTCTTTCTTGCATCATGTTCTGAAAATTCTTGAAATATCCCTACAGGGTTGTATTTATTGCTTTGGCATCCCCAAGCCCATGCAAACAGTCTCTGATTTGGATGGCAACTAGTCTGTCATTTTGCCATACCCATCCATTGGATTCGGGAAGCTCATTCATGTAATAAAAGAATAGGCAAAGTATCAAGCCACCATACTTGAAGGAGTTCTTCTTATCCTTCTTAATCTTTTGCGGATTTTCCAAAAGTTGGCTTAGAAGAAGTTCACACAAATCATAGTCAACATTTTCTTTTAGCATTTGATAGGCTGTGTAAACTGCAATTCCCGGTACTGAATCTTCCCTACTGGAGTGATAAATCTTGTAACCAATTATCATGGATGCAAATTTGACATCCGGTTCAATGATGTCTTCAATTGTCATAGCTCTCTTGTCAAATTTTGATCCAGTTGCATCACTTACTATTTGATTCTTGACAGATTTGAGAATGGGAATTCCATCGGATGAGTGTAGACCGGTTACTGCCCTAATTGCATCTTTGGTGATTTCAAATGGTTTATTCAACCATAAGAAATTGTCATGCACTCTACTCAACACATACCGAACCCATTCATCTTCTTCAAAATAGGGGAAATGAATGCACTGTGCAAAATGCTTATCCCGGATGGCTTTATACTGAGGTTTAATCTCAAAAGAATCATCTATCAATTGTTTGTGATAGATATCCACTAACTTTGATTCCCCAAATTCTTCAATATTTGCATGTATGTAAACCCTAATGTCTTTTGTATGTAACACACCATGCGGAACACTGGAAAATGCTCCTAGGGGATCTACTTCCAAAGAATTGTATGGATGTTTCTTGAATTTGGGGCGAGGCCTATCAGAGATTTTTACAATATTTGGAGTACCAATCATTCAAGGATTTAGAGAGATATTTGATAAAGGAGAATACCTTTTGCGCCTTTTGGTTTCACGGAGTTAGCCGGATCAATTTTTGGATGAATTGTCTTCTACAAATGATCTTTGATGAGCTTGAGGAATTTTGTTGCAGAGCTTCACTTTTCATTTCTTCTTGAATGTAGAATGAACAAATGCTTAATGAGAAAACCCTTATATTGCTCCGCAAACCCTAATGTTAGGTTGCAATAAATGCTCGACCTAAGTTATTTCGGTTGCCTCATTCGGATGTCTTAAAGAACCGGATCAATCCTGATCTTTAAACATCTTACGGATCTTCCAAATCTTAACCATAGTTTATTTGGATGTTTCCCTTATGAACCCTTTAATCTGCAACTCTTCTTGTGCCAGTTCTGGCACCAATTGACTGGCTGGGGGAACAAGGTTTTCTTTGTGTCTCCCCCTGAGCCAGAGCTCACTTTTTAATTTCTGGAAGGAATATCAGCACCAGAGTCTGGTGCGGATCCATCCTCTACATTCTCTGTACTTTTGTTCACCCAAATCTTGTTCATCTCACTTTGAACTTCATCCGCATTCACTTTTTGTTTTCCCTTATCTTGATTCTGATTATGATATACCGGACCTCTTTTGTCCTGATTCTTGCTTCTATAGAATTTTGCAATATGACCGGATCTATTACAAATTTGGCAAACAACATTTCTTTGCATATTTGATTGATATCCTCTTGATCTGCATTGATTAGCCATATGACCTATTCTATTGCATGCAAAGCATCTACCATTGAATGATTTGTTCATTTGCATATTTCTGCATTCATGAGATTTGTGACCATACCTTTTGCAGTTAAAACACTATCCAGAGAAGGATGAATTAGACTGATTCATTCTCTTTCTGCACTGATTAGCTTTATGACCAAAGTTATTGCAATTGTGGCAATATCCATTGAAGGATGGATATCTTTGAGCATTAGGCTGTCTTACCGGAGCTCTTCTAGGCCTGTTCCTTGGATTTTCTGATCCAAAATTCTTCTGACTGGATCTAGAGCTTTCTCCTTTCTCATATCCCAAACCACACTTGTCATCTACCCTCTTTTGACTTCCAAGAAGAACTTCAAGTTGAGCATAACTTATCTTGAATTTTTCTTTATATTCATTTGCTGTTTGAAGATCCCTTTTGAGAGAGACAATTTGATCCTCAAGTTTTTCTTCATTATCTTTAGCATCTTCAAGATCAGATTCAAGATGTCTGATAATTCTATCCATCTTGTGGCAATCTTCTGATTTCTCTTTGAGAGATTGTCTTAGATTATCTTCAATTTTTCTTTTCTCTTCAACTTCTTGGGTAAACTTCATAACTCCTGATTCCATTTCATGTCTTACCATAATGATTTCTTTTGATAACTTTTCACATAACTTGGTTTTCTCCTTCAGCTCTTCATTTGCTTCACCTTGACTTGCCAATTGTTGAAGCAGCTCCTTTCTCTTTTTCTTAGAGAGAATTAATTTGTCTTTTAGTTCTCTCATGAAATCATCAGCCTGTTTGAGTCTTTCCTTTAATTCATTAACTTCAGAGTTTGACTACTCAAAATCATCAAGGGCAGTCTTGAGTTGCTCCCTTAAACCATATGCATCCATTTGGATTCCCAGATCTTCCTCAAGCTGTTAGACTCTGTTAGGAGGAACTTGGCTCTGATACCAATTGTTGATAATTAAGAGGGGGGGTGAATCAGTTATCCTAATTATTTCTACTTTCTAAACTTTCTTAATAATCAATGCAGCATTAATTCAAATAAGCAAACATAACTATGAAATAGAAATACACATGACACAATATTTTTGACGTGGAAACCTTGTTAAGGAAAAAAAACCACGGGGTGATTAACCCAAGATTGTATTCTCTGTTAGAAGAATGGAAATACAAAATGGCATTTGCCAATTAGGGCTCACTACCCGAGCACACTGCTCACAAGAGGCACACTGCCTACAAGAGACACACTGTCTACAATTTATAAAGAATGTAATACAATACTTGAACTGATAAGAAGCATCAACATATGCTAGAGTTCAGTTCTGGTTAGGCTATGTACACTGATCTGTTGCACTTCATCTTTCCTCTTCTTTTGTGTTGCTCTCCTTTCACATACTGGACCTTCCTTTCTGCTTTTATTCGGCTTTACTGCTTTTCTTCACACATCACCAAATAACCACACACCTCTTACAACTAAATACATCTTGTATATATATGCCCACAAGTGATTTCATCACCTTTCTAGTCGGCACCCGGAATAGTCAATATTTTCCACAAACTCTGATCTGTCGGCTGAATCCTTGCTTACCGTGATGCGGATCAAGGATATACTTGTAGAAGTAATCAATCATGTCAGCCAATCATAACTTATGCCTTAATAACCTTTACCATCATCAGTAACACATCCGGAATAATGTCTGATGTTCTGCCAATCAGTTCTTCTTCTGTCCACACTGCCAATCAGGAACCCGATACTCAAGTATTCATATCTTTTTCTTCATCTGTCACCGGAGGCTAAATCCTTGGAATCTATCACTCAAGGTAGTCCTCTTGACTTTCCCAAATCCACACTTCATCAAGATACTTCCTCTGAGAGATCCGGACCTGTTTGTCAGAACTTACTGACTGCTCTGTTCTTGCTTATCGGACCTCAACACTTCTTCAATCTGACTTCCGGTGAGGACATGTCATGTCTTGCGGATGTGTGGGATAACCTTTGTTGCCATCAATGACAACAATCATGAATCCATATAGTGTCTCTTGCCAACATTCTTTGCATGTCTTCGTTGTATCTTTAAACATACAATCATTTTATGCAAAGAACCAACTAACGCTCTTTCCCTTTTTTTTTGCTTTTACCATACATCTTTGTTTCTTTCATTTTGTATATCGCGGTTGTATATTTCTTTGCATAAGCACACATACAAACACCTTATACAACCATCTCTTTACCTTTCATCTCTTCGCGATGCTTTTACTTTCGTTGTATATCGGGTATGTATATCATACACATACAAGCGTTTAATCATACAATGACTTTTCTATATTTAATTTCTCTTTCGAATCTGGCTTGTATCTCCGCTTTGCATCTTTTAACATATCTCCGCTTTGCATCTTTTAACATATCTCCGCTTTGCATCTTTTAACATACATCTACTTGTACAATCTAAAATATACATTGTTATTTTACAAGCTAAATATACAATCAGTGTGGTCCACCTTACCTTTTCCTTGCATCTCTGCGATGCATATGACATTTGTACCAAACCCTTAAATGCGAGTCTGAATACATACAACACCTTTTGTATCACCTTTCAGACCTCTCATTTTATAAACCACATTTTATTTACTGTTGGTTCCGCAATGTATATAAATTGCAATGCATCCTCCAATATACATTAAGTCTCGATGCATACATTATATCAGATTTAAATTTTCCTTGAATTCCATGTTGTATATAAATCACAATGCATGTCTCCAACATTACATACAAAACACAAAATATACAACCATTATATCTTATTTCATGATCTTTTCGGTTCCGCCTTGTATGTATCTTAAAATGTATGTAGCCGAAACATTCATATACAAAGTGCGAAACATACAACGATTATATCAACTTTAATACTCTTTTCAGTTCCGCATTATGTATAACCTATTGTTTATTTACTTTGTATGTCTTCCATTTGCCAAATATACAAACAAAACATACATTCATCAGATTTAAACTTTTATTCATTTCAACTTTAAACTGTGTCGGGTCTGACTTGTAAATGAAGATAAAGTGTTAACAAAAAATGTATACAAGTATAACAACATACCAAAACCCAATGACCTCCTTTTGCAACTAACACAAAGACACAACATACAAACGACCTTGTATACCATGACTTTGTATATACAAACAGTTTTGTATATGCAACATACAAACCTCTTGACTGTACATTTACCAAAAAATACTTATAACTTGCAAAATATAGGGAATTTTAAGATGGTTCAAAAAGCAACCCTTTCTCATTTTTGACAAGGAATTCACCCGTACTCTGCCCTGGTACTTAATGTTATTTTTCTTTATTTTCACCAAGGTTTGTAACTTTCACTTCCCTTTTCTCTTTTACCACCAAGCAGACCCACACACACAAGCAACAAAAGCCAGCCACAACAGGGGTCCTCATTTTGCTAAGAAGTAAAATGGGGCGTGTTGTGAGCATCACAACACGCCCCATTTTACTTCTTAGCAAAATGAGGCGTGTTTTAAGCATCACAACAGCTCCAATATGGGTACAGTAGAGATGACCTCTCGAGTGTTTGGAAGTGCATTTTTAAGGTTCTTATGAGGTATGTCACCCTTGAAGAGCGTTATAAAAAATTTCATGCCTATCTCTTTCCTTTGTTAAATCACTTTTGCTTGCATGCTACGTTGAATTTTCCTTATTGGTTATTCACTTCCTTAGAAGATTCTATCCAAAAAGTGTTGATTGGAGAGAAAACCATGCCTCTTCATCAGAGGATTATCTACACCCTTTAAAAGTTTGAATTGGCTTTAACTCCGGCCCTAGCATTTAGACTTCGTATCTGTAATCTGTCATTGGTGGAACACCCTTCTAAGAAATCTAAATTGGCTAAACCCTCCACCTCTGTCGACCCTAACCCTAGTGAGGACTCGACTGTGATTCCCACCCCCCTCTCAACTAGAAAGAAGCAGCCTAAAGTTACCTTCTATGAACCTCTGGTGGACCTCCTTGATGAACATGAGCCGAAGGACTTGGAGCTTACACCTGTTCATCCCAAAAACAAAGGAAAGAGAAAGATATAGAGGAACGTGTCGAAGACCCCTTCTCAACCTAGGTCCCCTCCTACTATGCAGTTTATTGCTTCCACCAGTCCTGGTGTCACAACCCCTCCACCTATTCATCCCAAAAACAAAGGCAAGAGCAAGATGTAGGGGAACCTTTCAGAGAACCCCTCCTAGCCCAATTCCCCTCCTACTGTGCAGTTCTTCCCCTCCACTAGTTCTTGTGTTAAACAATCTTCTACCCCTCTTAGTAGTCCCCTTATTGGAGACCATAGTAGCAGTCAGGAGGAGAGAAGATGCAACTCCTGTACCCAGCTGGAAGAGAAGGTTAAAACCTCGTACAAGGCTAGGGACTTGCAAAACCAAGTGTTAAAATGGCAACTGACACAAATGCACCACACCAAGAAGAAAATTCAGCACCTTGAAATTGTTACCCAACTGGAGACCTTTGATTGGGCCAAAGATAATGTTATGGAAGACCTTTGGTAGGAGGTGGAGAAATTCACTACCACTTTTGAAAAATGGGAAAGTTTAGAATAGGGAATGGGAAATGTTAAGCATAATCAGGAAGTCATCAAAATGAATATGGAGGAGATTATCACCTTCAGCAAAGAGACTGTCGAAAACTCTACTACTACTCTTTATGTTTTCCAGGCCGAGTTGGAGAAAAGAAAAGCAGATAAGGAGATTTCTAGCTCTCTTGCTACAGGAAGCATCAACTAGCAAACCACTCCCAGTGGCCCAACAAATAGAACCAGAGCTAGGAGAAAACAAATTAAAGGTAAAGAGGAGGACATGGGTGTTCTAGTCATCAGTGTGAAGGAGACTACCTTCAAAGATAAACTAGAGTTCCTCAACCGAGAGTGGCAGGCCATCAACAGCCTGAAGAATCTTTCTGAACAATAGTTTTTTCTCTTGCTGGTTCTGTGTTGAGCACTTAGTTTTTTCTGGCCCTCTTATTGTAGTTCATTGTTTTCTACTTTGTTGGTTTAGTGTTTAATTTTATTGCTTGTAAACTCTTTTTATTCACCTTGGTAGATTTTTGTAAGGGTTTGGGCCCTTCCCGATTATCTTAATCAAAACATTAGGATCATCTTTATTTTCTAGTTTTTGTTTCTCTTCTCATTTATGATACCCACTTTAGAGTTAAGGATGTCCATGACTATATTTTATCTTCCTTTGATTCCAATAAACCTTTCACATGAAACTTGGATTTCTATATGCTCTAACTCATTATCAAAAGTTCTTAATTTTTGGTATGATTCTTTGTAAGTTGTTCAGGATTTGACTTATCATGAGTGCATATGCAAAATACATTTGTTTTAGCTAATAAGCTCAATCCAAAGATCATTAATTACTACAGTGCTTTACAATTACTCTTTTATGATAAGACAATTGTGTTGAGCATGTGTGCTTAAATGGTTCATTTTTTATAGCATATCTTTTGGAGATCAAAACAACATTTGAGAAAATTATGTAGCACAAGGTGGATGGAATGTTGATAACTTACAATTAGAGAGATGCAATTGATCAGTGTGAATCAATTGAATTTTATTGAAATGATAACTAGTCACAAAACTATTTCTTTATTCTGGCCTAAAATTAAATCACCAATATCAAGTCCATCCCACATTCATTATAATTTCTATAATAATCAATATTAGAAATACAATGGCTCTCCCTACTTATGATGACATGATGCTATTGGGGTTAGCTATTGTAATAGTTGAAATATTTGTACTCCTTGTATTCCTCATCTTAGTTGAAAACACTTCCCATTTTTATATTGGCCATATGTAGTGTCTTAGTCATATGCTACTTGTTTGGCATTCATTGACTCCACCCCAATCCAAGAGTCATAGTCATGCAAGAAGTAATATGAAGTTGCCACCTTGAGGCAAGTATAGATATTAAATAAATTTGTTGAGATTGCATGATACTATAGTGTATTTTGGTTTTGGGCTCTTCCATAGGATTTTGTTTTTTCTCTTTAGGTTGATTAACCCTTTTATTTGTTTGTGCATTTGGAGGAACAATGTCTTCTTGTTTAACTTTACCCAAAATTTTCTTGATATTTGGCTAATTGACCATGCTCCATAAATAACTTTTAACATGAGGAAACTCTTTAGTGAAATCCTTGGTCATACAACTACTGAAACCCAGGTACAAGTTGCAAGCTATAACAATGTTTTTTAGGGTTTTGAAATGCCCATCAAGGTAGGTGTTTTTACCAAGGTGAGTTCTGAGTGCAACTAAACCTCTCTTCAACCTGACAATTGTAGCTTCCTGTAAGCAGGAATTTAGAACTCAAAACAAAAAAAAATTAAACAAAATGCTTCCTAATCTAAACTCATGCAAACCTCAGATAGAGAAAATGATAGAGTGCAAATAACAAAATTCAAGTGTGAACAAAGTTACCTAATGTAGACTCTATGATGAGTGGATTTGCTCTATTGATTTCAAATGTGAATGCTCAACGATTCATGCAAGATTTTTGTGTGTGCCTGTGAATATGATAAAAGACAAATATAATAGATATTCAAAAAGTTTAGAAGTTTAGGCATCTAGGCTGAAGTTTGAATAGATGAAAGGGATTTATAACTTTGCTTGCTTGAGGATGTGAACGGTCAAGATTTGATAGTGAATGAACAGTGGAGATTGAATGAGAAATAATGGAGAATATTTCCTGGCTAAGAATAGTCAAAAAGAATGATGAGGGTTATGACACCATTTTAGTGGGCTTCATAACCCATTTTAGTGGGCTCTAAAATAGGTGAGGGAAATTAGTTGTTTTTATTTTTAATTTTGACTAATTGATTGTGCATGGGTTAAAAATAGGGAGGAATCTTGGGGGGAGTTATGACAGAATGTGAGTGGATAATTAGAATTATTAATTTGGAGAAAAAAGAAAATAGATTTATTTATCTATCTTAGATTAAATGAAATTAGTATTAGCCTAATTAACTAAATAATATGAATTATTTAATTAATTAGTGATGGTGATGACAAAGGGGAAATTAGTAAGATAATGAAGAAATGTAGACATGGTATGAAACGTTAGGTGCTATGTGATGGGAATTACCTTAATTAAATAAATTTAATTTATATAATTAATTTGGTGATGAGAGAAATGCTAAATGATAATTAGCGTTTAAACAAATGTGGTTAAGAAAGTGCTTAGGAAAGTGTCGAAAGTGGTATTAAATGTGATGTCAAAGTTGTCGATTAGGATTTGTTGATTTCAAGTGTCTGCATTTTGCCCCTCTTTGAAATGGTGTTGTGACTAGAAGAAGCGATGTTGTTTCAAAGAAAGCATATATAAGCACTTGGGAGGGCATTAGTGATAACATGCCCTAAGCATTGAGATTTTGATTTTAGGCTTGATTAATGGATTAAGATTGATTTGATTTTTAAGTTGATTGAATGATGACTGATTTTGATACTTCTATGCTTGGAGGGATTTTGGATTTAGAATGTCAACCATGATTTTGGACAATTTAGCTTAGTGATGCCCCCTCGAGAGGACATACGGGTTGGATGAACATGTTAGAAATAACCAATATCAACTAGTAAAATTGAGAATACTTCCACAGTCAAGATTGCACATTTAAGCCAAAAATGATATTTATAAAAGATAAGTAAAAAAGTACATAGTGCCTCATTATATAGGCATGAATGAGGCAATCCACCTTGCAAACATGTGAATTGACAAGTACCCCATGATGTGGCACATGCATGTAGACAAGTGTCCTATAGGTGTCAACCTTTGGATCACTTGGAATGTGCAAACCAACAACCTTTGGTGACAACTGTTGGATGACTACAAAGTGCCTTTTGAGGTGAGATGAAAAGTCTTCCAACCTCAAAAGGTATGCACATGAGGTTTACCAAACAACTAGGTAACCTCTAAAGGCCTAAAAGGTTACAAATTCAATTAGAGAAGATGTTGTCTAACCTCATCAACCTAAGTACACTTAATCTATAGTGAATAATAAATTATTCACTCTAACACCCCCCCTTAAGTGTTACTTGGGGAGATTACAAAAGTGCAATAGATACATAAATATGGGTCTCGACTACTAGGCCATGTTAGGTACCCATGTACAAAGAAATCTCTCATAAAGTAGAGAAAGAAAGAAAACCTAGTGGGAAAAACTTTCCTCTAAAAAAGAGATATATTCAAGAAGCAGTTAGAAGGAGGACTCAACATGACCCTCTAAGGACTAATTCTAAAAATATACATGAATTTTTTCCCCCAAAAGAGAGAAATAGAAATACTATAAAGCCCCCCATAAGATGACTAATCCTATAGTGTTGACTGAAGCTCGAAGACGAATGCTGAAAGTGATGCCTAAAAGTTGAACAGCATGCCATCCCTAAGGAAGAATAAGAACTGTAGATAGGTGCATGAGATCTTCCCAAGTGAGAAGAACAAAGTGGGTCTCTGAATGTTGCACATAATTCAAATACTGTAATGAAATATCTTGAAGTTGTATCGAAACCATTGGTGGAATCAGAAGAGGATCAAGGGAGTGAGTGACAATATCATGCTACAAATATGAAGAAGCCTCCTAAGAAGCAACATGTGAAGGTGGAGGTGGTAACTCAGTTGTCTGAAGAATTGTGAGGTTCAATTGACCAAGTTGATTATCCGATGATGTATCCATATTGAATGCTAGAGTGTGAACTGGAGAGTCTTCATCATCAAGTGCAATGTGTGAAAATGTATAGACACGGGAAAATTTGTCAATTTTCCCAACTGCAACAAGTGAACTCTAGTGTGCAAGTCTCTTATCATAACTGATTCTGAATAGAATTCAACTATTTTTCCTGATCCACTATTGGTGATTTGGTAGATGGGAAGAAGATTCTGTGATAATTCTAGAATAAAGAGAACATCTTTAATACAACCTAATCCTATTTTAGCATTGCCTTTCCCACAAAATGCCATGTAAGAATTGTTTGCAACCAATATCTTTGTTGTGGTTGTGCGGAGTAGTGATGAAAACAAAAGCAACCAAGATGCCATATGATGTGATACACCAGAGTCAAGAACCCATTGCTAAGATTCAGAGACTGTAGAGGCACATAGTGCTCTGCCTTTTGATGGTTCTGATGTTGATGGAGAAGGAGAAAGACAAGCCTTGAGTTGTGAATTTTCAAGTTCTTTTTGTTTAATGATTCTCTTATACTCATCTTTTTTTTTTAAATATGTAGGTTCTTCATGCCCATTTCTCTTACAATAAGAGAAAAGAGGCCTTTCTTTACCTTTTCTTTTTTTATGAAGATTCAGATGGAGGGTGTGATTTTGTTCCTTTGCCTTTATCTTGATCTCTAGTTTGTATCTTTGGTGTTTGATTTGAAGATGAAGATGCAACAAGTGCATGTGTTGATGAAGACTTCAAAACACCCTTTTGAATTAACTTATCTTGTTCTCTTGTTACATTAACTACAAAATCAACAAGAGAAGGCATAGTGAAGTTTGTACCAAGACCAATTTTGGTAGTATAAAATGCTGAAACAAACACTTAAGTATTGATGACTAAGCTTAGACAAGATACTGAGGATCAATTTTTCATTTGTTTTGGTGATGCCACATTGTTGGAGTTGAAATATGATTGAATTTAACTTAGTGAAAAAATCTTGTATAGTAGTGAAGTCTTGTGGATTAAGACTAATTAGCTCATTCTCAAGCTAATGTCCACGCATAACATCCTATTTCCCAGAAAAACTCTCTAATTGTGTCCATACATCATTAGGTGTTGTTGCAAAATTAAGATGAAATAGAAGATCCTGAGATATTGCCATACATAGTGCTCCATAAGCTTTGTCCATGCGATTATACCACTTTCATTTTTCTATTGCAGATGTAGGTTCAGTTTCCAAACCTAATGCGACTCTATATAATCCTAACTGTTTGAGTTTTATCTCCATTTTCTACTTCAATTCATGGAAGTTGAATGGCATTAGAATTATATCCATGTTGCAAATTTGAACATTTGACAACCCCCTGAAATTATACTGATTTGCAAGAAGCCCCCCAAAAAAAATGCAAGAGAAAAATTATAATTTGTGCAAGTCTGGAAGCTAAATCATTTATTTATAACACGGAGATTTTTACAATTTTTTTGAAAAAATGGCTATCCAAATATGAATTTTACCTGTACTAATGAATTCCTTGTGAAATTCTAAGCAATTTGAAAAAACAATTAGCGAAATTTTTATGTCTTGGGAAAAAGTTATGCCTTGTTGAAATTTTTTGCTTACAATAGCTTTGGGGGTTAAAAAATTTTAAAAAAAAGGCAAATATTTTTTAGTTTGACTTCGCTGAAGCGAAGTGGACGAAAATACCTTTCTGTCAACTATTCACACTCGAAAAAATACCTCCCCATTTGCAAGTTATAGCAAAATGGAAAAATCCCCCCCTTTACAAGCTCTTGTAGGTCACCCTGGCAGTTAGTTTGACAACTAGCAGAGCAATTTATGCTTAGGGTACAGGTGATGTGGGTAGTTATATTTATTGCTACATAAAGTGTTAGCAATACAATGATACACACTGTTAACAATATATGTTTACAAAAAAAATTAACAATGTGTGTAACATAAAATGTTACTATCAAAACCCACTGCCACAAATAACAAATGAGCAACTTCAACCAGAGACTAGTGCTAGTGGTGAAGGTCAGCTTGGGCCGGAATGGGCGCTTAGTGGGCCGAACAAACCGCTGAGACTCGGTCAGAGAGCCGAATTGAGGGCATTGAGGGTCGTTGAAGAAGATGATGGTAGCAGGGAATTAAAACCCTCGAGCAAAGCGGCTTGTTGGATTGAAGACCAGCGGCTGGTGAAATGTGAAACTGGCTTAGAATCGGAACCTGCAACATGATATAACACCAGATCTAGAGGCCGTGAGGCCAAAAAGACACCCAACCAATCTGCAACCACAAAACTCTGGTGATTGGTTCAAACCATGGCAGTTGTGACATTCAAATCGCCAATGCAAAACAACAAAGGAAAAAATGAAACCCTTGAGTAGAGTCTTCAACCCTGTGAAATATGACAGCCAGTCAAAACTGAACAAAAACCTCGTATGATTGTGTGAAAGCCTTTAACAATTTGTAAATGGATGCAAAATAAAATGCTCAATCTAAACCAGATAACGACATAGGAGGAAAAAAACAACCACAAATGCCAAAAATCACCCAAAATGAGTCGTGAAGACCAAGATTACTAGCTGAGGAGTGCACACGAGGGGGCAAGCTGCTGGAAAAGCCAGTTTGGTACAAAACATCAGGGGCAGAGAATGCCCGAACTAGGCCGAAGAGGCTTGAATCTTACAATAAACCTGCACCCAAATGAAATGGACCAAAATTGACAAAAACTTGCAGGGGCTTGAGTGCCTCTACAAAAAAAAAAATCAATTTTTTTACAAAAAATTATGTACAAGTACGGATTTGGTCGTACGATCGTACAACCTTGGACGATGGGTAAATTTTTTTTTCAAAAAAATTAATTTACCAAAAATTGTTGTTTGAAGGATCACCTTAGCTGTCTTGGGCCTTCTAAACCCAATGACAATGACAGCATCTGTTTAGCCCCAGGACAAACTCTTGCAGGGGCTAAATGTAGAAACAACTCAAATGGAGAAACGTTTTATCAGTATCGCTCTAATAACATCTTAGAAATAACCAAGATCAACCAGTAAAACTAAGAATGCTTCCACAAAGCAAGATTGCACATATAAGCCAAAAATGATATTGACAAAAGCTAAGTAAAAAAGTGCATAGTGCTTTATTATATAGGCATGAAAGAGGCAATCCACCTTACATGTGGATTGACAAGTGTCACATGATGTGGCACATGCATGTAGACAAATGTCCTATACGTGGCAACCTTTGGATCACTTGAAATGTGCAAACCAACAACCTTTGGTGACAAGTTTTTGATGACTACAAAGTGCCTTTTGAGGTGAGATGCAAAGTCTTCCAACCTCAAAAGGTATGCACATGAGGTTTACCAAACAACTAGGTAACCTCTAAAGGCCTAAAAGGTTGCACATTCAGTTAGACAAGATGTTGTCTAACCTCATCAACCTAAGTATACTTAAGCTATAGTGAATAGATAAACTATTCACTCTAACAAAACATGGGTGTGCTCTTAAAATGGATGAAACAGAGATAAGAAGATTGGGGATGGCTATAAAAGAGAAAAGTTGGTTAAAGGATGGATGTTAAGAATGAAAAAATTAGTGGTGAAATGGAAAGGAGAGATGAAAGTTAACTTGAGTGATGAATATTAAAAATGGAAAAAAAGAAGATGATGGATGATGAAAAGGTTTACTTTAAACTTAACTAGGAAAGAAATGATAGTGAAAGGCTAGTGGAATGGATATGACGAGGTGTGAAAGAAGAAGTACATGCTTATGAGTCTTGCATGAAGTAAAAACTATTATTAGCAACCTTATGTTTATTATAGCATAGGCATTGTGCATCATGATTTAATGTATCATGATGATGATGTGCCAAATGCGTAAAGGACTAACTAACAAACATAGCAATCAAGGATGCCCCAATACAACACAAGGCTTTTGGTGACCTTGGTAGGAACCTGATGGGACAACCAACAGACACAATACACAAACAAAAGACACTTCTCCCAGTGCATACCACTCAAGACACACCATAATATGATGATCATGGCGACCTTGATAAGGTAAGAGATAGGACAAAAGATAAAGCAAAAATCCAAAATTAACGATCAATCAGAATACAAAGGTTTACCTCTTTTCAAGGCATTGAAGATGGATAAAAAAGATGAGACCTGATGAGGGGAATGATATATCCCGTGAAGGTAAATGATAAGATACAAAAAGATCAATGGCAATTGGTTTACAATTGCAAGTCTATGAGAGGTAAAGTGGGATTTTGACTTAGGATGTACGAAGGTCAATACAAGTTTTAGATGTTGAATTGCAAGTGCAAGTGTAATGTGCCAAGTTTTGTCTTTTTGCAAGTATATGAAGCTTTAAAACATAGTAAGGGACTCATCAAAGAAGCTAAATGTTTATTAGGATAAATACCAAAATCCTAGAGGAAAGCACAACCCAATCGGCAACCCCCAATTCAAAGAAAGGTCATAGGTAAGAATATGGGTGAAATAGCAAACTAGGAAGTGAAATGAAGTTGGAATGATAGATGAGGACCTAAAGGATAATGGGATTTGGTTATACACATGGTGCAGGCAAGCATGTTTTCACCATAGGACTTATCCAAGGTGCCACAGAGTGGTTTCACCATAGGAGGAATTTTTTTCTCTTTACTTTTTCCAATATTTTGATTTTTTTGTATTTTTCTCAATTTATTTATTTTCATTTTTCATTTTTTTGTATTTTTTTATATTTTTGACAACTGGGGCACTACTAAAGATTAAGCATGAAAGCCCTTGAGGTGCACTATATTCAAGGTCTCATCCAATGTTTGACCATTTGGAGTAGCTAGCTGATAAGCACTTGATCCATATCTAGCAATAATGATGTAGGGACCCAACTAGTTACGCTTAGACTTTCCTTTCTTGTCCCTATCCAGAGCTAGTGTTTTTCTAATTTTCTCTAAGCACAAGATCACTGATCTCAAAATCTTTAGCTTTAATCTTCTTGTTATAGCTCCTACGAAGATGATTTTGGTAAGCCTGGAGATCATTCAAAGCATTATGGTGCCTCTCATCTAATAATTCAAGCTCATGCAAGTGTGTGACCTGATACTCCTCATCATCAATGAGGTCACACAAAGAGATGTGCAATGATGGGAGTTCGATCTCAATTGGAAAAATCACTTTAGTACCAAAAACAAGGGAATATGGTGTAGCACTTGTAGGGGTATGAATGCTAGTACGATATGCCTAGAGGGTAGGGTGGAGCTGGAGGTGCCAATCATGGCCAACATCATTGATGATATTTTTGAGGATTTAATGATGGTTTTGTTAGATGCCTCAGCTTGACCATTACCTTGAGGGTAATAAGGGTAGACCAATGGTGCTTTATATGGAATTTCTTGTTGAAATGCACAAGACAACTAAGAGGGAGGTGAATCAATTGTAACCAAAACTTTAAAACCATCAACACATCAACCTCTTAATCACTGTTAGTGTAATTTAACTACGAAAGCATGAAATCGGAACTTAAACACATTCACACATTCAACACATGAGACACCAGATTTTTACGTGGAAAACCCAATAAGGGAAAAACTAGATTTTTACAACAAGGCTCACTGCCAATGGGGCTCACTACCCAGAATGCTCATTGCAAAAGAAGGGGTTCACTACCAATGGGTTGGCTCACTGCCGTTGGGTGGCTCACTACCAAAGTTGGTGAACTGAGATAGTAGCATCTACACTATGCCAAGGTTCAGTTCCATTGAAGCGCAATAAATTTCACTTCACACTTATCTTCGTATCCTCATCATTCATGACTTTATTACATGTATTTATACAATTCATCAACCTTGGAATGAACATCAAGGTCGGCATTACAATCATCAACCATTGGAACAATATCCAAGGTAGGTATACATACATATTTAGCCAATATTCAAATTAGGTCTAGACCTAAACGAATTAGAGGAGAAGATAAATGAATGCAGACCACGCCAAGCCTTAGCTGGGACTCAAATACAATTTTCCACGTGACAACACACTTTACAAACTTTGAAGCATAACCACAAGTAGTGAAAACAACCAAGTCGGCCAGAACTAGTGTTAACACTAAGACCTTTAGGAACACACTTCATGCACGATCCAAATTACACTTTGCGGACCAATCAAAAGGTAGGAACACGATCTAGAGACATCTACAAGCATGTTGCAATCACCAAGATCATCCGCACAACATCTAAACACTTTATCCATGAGATTCTTCAAACTGGAGCACTTCAATATTGTTGTCGGCCACTGTCATAAAGGAAAGATCACTTGTGGAGAACCAAATCATGAACTATTTGAACTAAAGGCACATAACATCATTACAAGCTTAATTCTAGAACCGTAGACTATAAAACTTAAATGCGAAGAAATACAAAATAGAATGCATTCTCCCTATCACCATTAAATACACAAAAAAATAGTTTTTACTCTGGTGAACAGAACTCGCTCAAATCTTCACATCAGAGGCTCAAAATTGAAACATAGCAACTAAAGATATCCCTTAACATAACTTCCAAACTGTAGACAAAAATATTCAATCTACAGGATATGCAAAGCAAAACACTACACTGTTCTTCTCAAACATTTGCTCAGACTCATTCAAATAATTTCCTTAGATGCTGATCTTAAGTGTTGACATCAATGACAACACTTACTGCTTACATTTGCAACAATCTCCCCCTTTGTCATTGATGGAAACACATGATGTGAAAAATCATCAAGACATACAATCTTTCTTAGCTTCTTTGCTCCCCCTTACTTGATGCTTTCTCTAATTGCAACTTTCTTCTTAGGTTTTTCACATGAACTTCTCTCCCCCTTTGACATCAATGGCAAAGGGTGCCAGACCTTTTCTTTCTCTTTACTGCACAACTCCCCCTATCATCCACACATCAACACTTATTGCTCTTAATGAGAAACTCATATCAGCAACATCTACCAGCTCCCCTTGAGAGGTAGCCTACAAAACATCAATCCAAATCAAAGAATGAGACTTTGAGCACCACTGGACTAATGCATTTCCTATGCATCTTAGTTTAGAGCAGGAGGGCTAATAACACCTAACTTCTCCCTAAGATACTCAAAAGTATCCTTAGGCAGAGGCTTAGTGAAAATATCTGCAATCTGATCCTTTGTAAACACATACTCCATCTTTACTTCATTCTCTGTTACCTTTTCTCTCAGAAAATGATACCTTATTGATATATGCTTTGTCCTTGAGTGCATCACTAGATTCTTTGAAATGTTTATAGCACTTGTATTGTCACAAAAGATTGAAATTGGTTCTTCATACAAAACTCTTATGTCCTTCAATGTTTGCTTCATCCAAAGCACTTGAGTGCAACAACATGCTGCAGCAATATATTATGCTTCTACAGTAGACAAAGAAACTAATTCTTGCTTCTTGCTCAACCATGAAACCAATCTGTTACCCAAGAGGAAAGCACCTCCACTAGTACTTTTTTTGTCATCAGCATCTCCAGCCCAATCTGCATCTGTATAAGCACTAAGAGTGAAATCAACATCTTTGGGATACCACAATCCATAGTTTGAAGTACCTTTTAAATACCTCACGATTCTTGGCTGCCATCACATGTGACTCTTTGGGATCTTCTTGAAATCTTACCACAAGACAGACTGCATGCATTATGTCTGGTCTGGTATGGGTTAGATAAAGTAGTCCTCCAATCATAGACATATACTTTTTCTGATCAGTCTTAGGTGATTCATCATTCTTGCTCAGTTTGCAACTAGTTACCATAGGAGTACATACTGGCATAGAATCATCCATTCCAAACTTATTCAACAATTCTTTCACATACTTGGACTGAGAAATGAAAATTCCTTTTTCTAATTGAGTAATCTGCAGTCCTAGAAAGAAATTCATTTCACCAAACATAGACATATCAAACTCCTTTTGCATTTCCTCTACAAATTTCTTACACATACCTTCATTACCTCTAAAGATAATATCATCAACAAAGACTACAACAATTAGAATTCAATCATTATTAATTTTGAAATAGAGATTACTATCTGTAGTACCTTTACTGAACCCCAATTGCATCAAATGCTTGTTCAACCTTGTATACCAAGCTCTAGGAGCTTGCTTGAGTCCATACAGGGCTTTCTTCAATCTGCATACCATGTTACCTTGGTCTGATGATTGAAATCCTTCTGGTTGTTCAATGTAAACCTCTTCTTCCAATTCTCCATTCAAGAATGCAGACTTTACATCCATCTGATACACCTTGAAATCTTTGTGTGTTGCAAATGCCAAAAACATTCTTATTGCTTCAATCCTTGCCACAAGAGCATAAGTCTCCTCAAATTCTATGCCTTCAACCTGAGAATATCCTTTGCATACCAGTCTTGCTTTGTTTCTTACAACTTCTCCATTTTCATTCATCTTGTTTCGAAAAACCCATTTGTTTCCAATCACATTTTTATCAGCAGATCTAGGGACCAATTCCCAAGTTTGATTCTTTTATGTCTGCATCAGTTCTTCTTCCATAGCTTTTACCCAACTTTCATCTTTATAGGCTTCACTTACAGTCTTAGGTTTAATCTATGAAAGTAAACAGTAGTTCACTTGTTCCTTTGTAGCTCTTTTCCTTGTCAATACCCCTTTGCTTTTGTCACCAATAATCTAATCTTCAAAATGATTAATCCTTACATACCTAGGAGTCTTAACAGCACTTTCTAGAGCCTTTTCTTCTTCAACTTGACTGTCCTTTTGTTCCACCTTTTCTTCATTGACTGTAACAGCATGTTCATCTAATTCATAGCCACTCAAATCTGATGTTCTTTCTTTGTCTTCATCAACCTTCACATTAGTACTCTCAATGATTTTTCTCAATCTCTTATTGTAGCACTGGTAGGCCTTACTCTTGGTAGAGTATCCAAGGAAAATTCCTTCATCACACCTAGCATCGAACTTGCCTAACTCTTCATCTCTTCTGATATAACATTTGCTTCCAAAAACTTTGAAATATTTCACTGTAGGAACTCTTCCATACCACAATTCATAAGGAGTTTTAGTACCATTACCTTTGACTTGAACTCTGTTTTGAATGTAGACAAGAGTATGTATAGCTTCTCTCCAATACACTTCCAATAGGTTAGCCTCCATCATCATTGACCTAGAAGCCTCTTGAACTGTCCTGTTCTTTCTTTCAACAACTCCATTTTGCTCAGGAGTCCTAGGAGCAGACAACTCTCTCTTTATCCCATACTCTTCACAGAAAATGTTGAATTCATTTGATGTAAACTCACCTCCTCTATCAGACCTTAAGCATTTGATCCTCAATTCTAACTCATTTTCAACCATTGCCTTGAAAGCTTTGAATTTGTCTAGGGCTTCTGATTTTTCTTTCAAAAAGGTGACCCAAGTCATTCTAGAATAATCATCAATAAGCAACATAAATTACTTGTCTCCTTGCAGACTTCTTGTTCGTATAGGACCACACAAATTTGTATGCACCAACTCAAGCAATCCAGTAAAAAATTGTTCTTTACTCTTGAAACTTGTCCTTGTCTGTTTCCCCAATTGACATGCCTTGCAAATAGTATTAGCAGGCTTCACAAGCTTAGGAAGATCTCTCACAATTTGTACTGAGATTATCTTCACCAAGTTGTCAAAATTGATATGACACATCCTTGTATGCCACAACCAACTCTCATCTGTCTGAGCCAACAAACAACAATCATTAGTTCCTCTCAAATTATAAACATTACCATTAGTATTCTTACTAGTGGCAATCACTGTTCCGGAGCTTTCCATGATCTTACATCCATTATCCTTGAATCCCAGATCATATCCTTTGTCACACATCTGACCAACACTTAAAAGATTATGTTTTAAACTATTCACATATAGAACATCATCTGTGTTATGCTTACCATCAAAATAATAGATCCTCTTCCACAAATCTTACCAGCTGCATTATCCCCAAACCTAACCAGTCCTCCATCATACTTTTCTAGACTTACAAACTTACTTTTATCACTGGTCATGTAATGTGAACATCCACTATCAATAATCCACTCATCCTTATCTTTCTCATATTGGCAGACAGATAGGGCACTCTCTTCCACTAGTTTTTCTTCCTTCACACAACTGGCAGGATTAGTAGACACAGGTTCTTCCTTAATAGAAATAAATAAGCATTCATTTGAACTAGTATCATCAGACTCATCATCTATCACACCCTCATCATCAAAATCTCTAACATAATAGCATTTCTTTATAGTTCTAGGTCTATTTTCAAATTTCTTCTTACCTCTCTCAATTCTTTCCAGACACCTTGAGGCATAGTGACCAATCTTACCACAAGAGAAGCATTTGAATGGTAATTTGCCTTTGAACTTACCAGTACCTCTTTGCATTCTGTCCACAAAGTTGGCTTTAATCTCATCAAGGTCATCATCAGATTCTACAGCATACTTCTAAGATCTTGACGTCTTTTCTGAAGTGTTGGCTTTGAAAGCAGTCTCAATCTTCAGTAGTGCATCTCAAAAGTTGTAAACTTCCCAAGCAACTGATCTTTTGTAACCTTGTTCACACTCATAACTTCTTCAATTGTTGGCACCTTGTGGCTATAGGATTTAGGCAATGACCTAAAAATTTTCAACACAACCTCATCCTCATTAATAGTTCCTCAAAGACCTTTGATTCCATTGACAATTTCATCAACCTTTTGCATGTAGATTGTTATGTTCTAATCATCACTCATCTTCAAGGCTTCATACTTTGCCTTTAGATTTTGTAATTTTGTACTTTTTACACAATCATCTCCTTCATACAAAATTTTTAACTTATCCCAGATCTCATGAGCAATTTCCAGATCCATAACTTTCACTAACTCAGTATTAGATAGGGCATTTAATAGAGCATCTCTAGCTTTTTCGTTTAGCTCATACTGTTTGACTTCATCTTCATCTGATGGACCATTTTTAGGAATAGTATACTTTTTCTCTGCCATCTTCCAAACACTATAACCAAGAGAAATAAGATGACTTTTCATTCGTACCTCCCAGAGAGCATAATCTGTTCCATCAAACTGTGAAGACTCCTTTTTGTGCGCCATCCTGGATCTACCTCGACTTGTTAGGCTCTTTTTCGAGGAACCCTCGCTCTGATGCCAATTGTTGAAATGCACAAGATAACTGAGAGGGGGGGTGAATCATTTGAACAAAAACTTTAAAACCATCAACACATCAACCACTTAATCATTGTTATTGTAATTTAACCATGAAAGCATGAAATCAGAACTTCAACACATGAGACACTAGATTTTTACGTGGAAAACTCAATAAGGGAAAAACCACGGTGAGTGTTAGCTAACAATATAAAAGATATATCAAAATTTACAACAAGGCTCACTACCAGAGGCTCACTGCCAATGGGGCTCACTGCCCAGAATGCTCACTGCAAAAGAAGGGGCTCACTGTTGTTGGGTGGCTCACTACTAGAGTTGGTGAACTGAGATAGTAGCATCTACACTATGCCAACATTCAGTTCCATTGAAGCGCAATAAATTTCCTCTTCTCTGCTCTACTTTTTCACTTCGCACTTATCTTCGCATCCTCATCATTCACAACTTTATTACATTTATTTATACAATTCATCAACCTTGGAATGAACATCAAGGTCAGTATTACAATCATAAACCATTGGAACAATCTCCAAGGTTGGCATACATACATATTTAGCCAATATTCAAATTAGGTCTCAACCTAAATGGATTAAGGGAGAAGAGAAATGAATGCAGACCACGCCAAGCCTTAGGTGGGACTCAAATGCAATTTTTGATGCACCAACACGCTTTACAAACTTCGAAGCATAACCACAAGTAGTGAAAACAACCAGGTCGGCCAGAACCAGTGTTAACACTAAGACCTTTAGGAACACGCTTCATGCATGATCTAAATTACACTTTGCAGACCAATCAAAAGGTAGGAACATGATCTAGAGATATCCACAAGCACGTTGCAATCACCAAGAACATCCGCACAACCTCTAAACACTTTATCCATGAGATTCTTCAAACTGGAGCACTTAAACATTACTGTCGACCACTGTCATAAAGGAAAGATCACTTGCGAAGCACCAAATCATGAACTATTTGAATTGAAGGCACATAACATCATTACAAGCTTAATTCCAGAACCACAGACTGTAAAACTTAAATACAGACAAATGTGGAATAGAATACATTCTCCCTGTCACCATTAAATACACAGAAAAATAGTTTTTACTCTGGTGAGCAGAACTCGCTCAAATATTCACACTAGAGGCTCAAAATTGAAACATAGCAACTAAAGATATCCCTTAACATAACTTCCAAACCGCAAACAAAGATATTCAATCTACAGGATATGTGGAGCAAAACACTGCACTGTTCTTCTCAAACACTTGCTCACACTCATTCAAATAATTTTCTTAGATGTTGATCTTAGGTGTTGACATCAATGACAACACTTACTGCTCATATTTGCAACATTTCTCACACGAGGTATGAAAATCTTGATTTTTGAAGGACTTCTTGATTTTTAAAGGACTTACCATTGTCTATGATAATAGCAGAGGAGATGCCACAACGACAAATGATATGGTGGAAAATGAACTTGGATATTTGGGCTCCTGTAGTATAGGTAAGTGGTATAGCTTCTACCCACTTGGTGAAATACTCGGCACTGGAGGATGGGGGATGAATTTTTCCAATGAAATCAAGGCCCCACATGGAAAAGGGTCAAGGAGTAGTGATGGTTTGCAATGCTTGTAACAAAGCATGAATTAAGTCTCCATGTTCATATTGGTAGGCATCATGTTCCATCGTAGGCCAATAATAACCTATTCTCAAAAGTTTCTTTGCTAGGACCATGCCACTAGTATGGACACTATAGATACCATCATGAACTTCCTTAAGTGCAAAGTTGGCCTCTTTCAAGTTTAAACACCGCAGTAAAGCGCCATCAAAGTATCTTTTGTACAAGGTGTCACCTAGGAGGGTAAAACAAGATGTCTTTTGGATAAAGTTTTAGCGTTGATTAGATTTAAGGCTAGGTGGAAGGGTGTGATTGTGGAGGTATGTATAAATGTCATGATACCAAGGGTTATTGGGACCAATAATATCACATATCATCTCATCTTTAGGAGTACCATATGTAGGGATCAAGAGTTGCTAAACCAAGAATTCATACTATTTCCTGAACAAATTGGATGTGTGTAAAGTATTACCAAAAATTGTCAACCATTCATTTGTAGCCAATTAACTTATCATCCTTTGTTTAGTATTCATCATTAACTTGGAAAATGACAAGTTGAGAATCCCCATAGACAAGGATTTCTTTGATATTCCACTATATTGCTAGTTTGAGACCGGTAAGGCTTCATATGATGACATGTTGTTGGTGCAAGGGAAAGCAAGTTTGAAAGATTTGGGGATAAGAACTCCTTGAGGTATGACAAAAAGGATGCCTGTGCCTGATCCATGACTAGTGAAAGATTCATTAAAGTAGAGTTTGCATGTAGAAGCAGGAGTGTCAAGGGTCATGTTTGATTCGTCTAAAAAATCAACAACCAATGGATGTGTTAACCAAAGACTCATCTACTAATTGATCTGCAAGTACCTGTCCTTTGATTGCTTTTCAGTCTACATACTTAATATTAAATTCACTTGATATCATAAACCACTTATCCATGCAACCAATAAGGAAAGCGCATGAGATAATATATTTCAATGGATCAATTTTGGATATAAGTTTAGTTTGATTATTGAGAATATAGTGTCTCAACTTTTGTGTACAGAAGATAACTGCCAAACATGCCCTTTCTATAATTACGTAATTTAACTCATAGCCTACCAAGGTGCAGTTGATGTAGTATATTTCTCATTCTCTACCTTGTTCATCATGTTGTGCCAATAATGCCCCCAATGTGACTATTGTAGCTAAAATATAAAGTAATACGGGCTTGCCCTTAATCGGTGCCATGAGCATAGGAGGGGAAGAAAGGTACTCTTTGATAATATCAAAAGCTTTTTGACATGATTCATCCCAATGAAATGTTGTACCCTTTCTTAAGAGGTGAAAGAAAGGTTGGCATTTATCAACAAGTTGTGCTATGAATCTTTTGATGGCTTGTAATTTTCCTTGGAGACTACGAAGTTTTTTGAGATTACAAGGAGGTGGCATGTCTATTATAGCTGAAACCCTTAACTGGATCCACCTCTATACCTTTGCGTGAAACAATGAAGCCTAGGAATTTACCCAATGTAACCCCAAAAATACACTTTTTTGGATTTAACCGAACTTTATATTCCCTTAGCCTATCAAAAATATTTTGAAGTACTTGCAGATGATCTGCTCTTGTTTTGGACTTCCCAAGGAGGTCATCAACATAGTCTTCCATAATATTATGTAACATGTCATGGAAAATTATGGTCCTAGCTCTCTACTGTGTAGCTCTAGCATGTTTGAGTCCAAAAGGCATAACTTGATAATAGAAAGTACCCTAACGAACTATGAAGGTTATTTTGTGTTGATCTTATGGATCTATCTATATTTGATTGTATCCTAAAAAACCATCCATGAGAGAAAAAATTTCATGTCCTACTGTTAAATCCACTATGATGTCAATGTTTGGTAATGGAAATCATCTTTTGGGCAAGCTTTGTTAAGATCTCTAAAGTCTATAGAAATTTTGATACCTTTGGGTTTCTTACTAATTGTTACAATATTAGATACTCACTTAGGATAGTCGATTGGGAGAATGAAGCCCACTTATAGGAGTCTTTGTAGTTCTTCTTTGACCAAGAGGGCAATTTGTGGATGCATCTTTTTGAGTTTTTGTTTAACCAGTTTGGCATCAGTGCGAACCAAAAGACAATGCACCACCAAAGAGGGATCTAATCTTGGCATGTCAGCATATGACCATGCAAAGATATCTGAAAATTTCTTCAAAATAGTGGAAAGTGTTTGATTCATGTCTAGTTCTAAGGAGGTAGCAAGAAATGTGAGTTTCTGATTATCTTTTATTCCTAGATTTATTTCATGTACTTTATCTACCAAACACTAGATGATCATTTCACTGAGGTAGGGGATGAAGGTTGAGTTCCTCGTCTATCAATGCCTCATAGAGGTTTTCACCAATATACATGTCCTTTATTTTTTCTTTTTCTATGTTTGATAGTTCCTGGGAGAGGTTTTCACTAGGGGACTTTTTTTTTCTATTTCTTTTTTTTTTTTGGATGGACTAAGGAACCCTTCCTATTCTCCAAAGTATGCAGAGTAGTCGAGGTTGACCTCAAATCCTTTTTTATGGTCATCCAATGAAATGTCATCACGAACCCACAGGAATTCAATAATTGCTTCATCATTTTGAAATTCATCAAGCGATATTAGATCTTGTTGGTCCCAGTTTATGAGCTTAGGGTATATTAATGGAATGTCTATGGTGCATGTGGAAGTTTTGTGGAAAGGGTTATATTTGTATAAGTCTTCAAAAGAGGAAATGATGACATTTTCTATATTGTGTTCAACATAGAGAGAAGTTTCCTCTACACTCACGGAAGTATCATGTGGGTCATTAGTTTTCAAACCAAGCGGCATGTATCATAATCCATAATGATCAACATAGAATTGTACCTGTATTGACTCTATGATTCCTTTCTCATGAAGGCCAAGGCCCTTACCCTAGTATTTCATGTTTTCACAAATATTTAGTGGTATAGAGTAATTTTGTTTTAGATAACAAAGTGTTGATTCTTCATCATCTGATCCTTCTCGATATAACCAAGAGTCTATGAAGTCCTTGATATACTCTATAGCCAAGGTGCTTGTAGATGCAAAGGTAGTGAGTCCCAATTGTTGAATTCTTGGTGTTCATGGATGAGTTTTCAATTGAGGACGACCATAGGATCAGGGAGATAGAGGTAATTGGTATTATGTAGCTCATATTCTCCACATCTAGTGTTGATGATCTTGACTTTAGCAGATTTGGGAGTAGCGGGATTGGAAGTGGTGCTGAATGTGTTAGGATCAACATAGGATGAAGAGGATGCTTGTTTTTGGGAGACAATCTCAGTGTTGGGACAATGATAGGATTTATAATAGACACTTTCTATCAACTTGCAATAATGGAAAGGATTATGATCAGTGGGAATGGTGATTTCCCTACCATTATAGGGGAGCTTTAGACATTGATGGTATTTGGATGGAACAACTTGCATGGCATGGATCCATGGGCAGCCAAGAAGGATGTTATATGGTAAGTCAAGATCAACAAGATGGAATATGGTTCTTTGTAGTGCAGGACTATCTTGTAGAGGCAAATAAATAGTACATTATAATTCTCTTTTTGCATTATCATGTGCCTATATTATAATTATGTGTGGCTCAAGGTCATCTCTAGAGTACTCCAATTGTTTTACTAATCTTTATGTACATAGATTCAATCCAAACCCGTTATCCAAGAGGACTCATTTTTTCTTATGTTTGGATATGAAAACCTTAATATGAAGGGGACGATTATGCTCAGGGTTGATGGGAATCATGTTGGCTTGATTAAATTCAAGATGATAATTAGAGGATAATTGACCCACAAGGGCTTGAAAGTGATCAAGATCAATATCATTGGGAACTCTCTATTCTTGTAAGGCACGGTCGAATATAGCTCAATGAACATTGGAGGAGTTGAGTAGTTCCATGATAGAAATTTGAGCTAGAGTTTTCTCAAGCTGCTCAACAAGGTTATATCGAGTGGTTAGAATAGAAGAAGAGGCCCCTTGGATTGTGACCCTACCATGCCATGTAGTAACAACACAATTGGGAGATTTTATTGTGATGGTATTAACTTGATTAAAAGTGTGATCAATATGAACCACATAGAATCATATGATGTAGATGACTTAGCAACATGGATGTTATTACCACAATTATTTTGATCATGACCTTGATTGGATGTGGAAGGATTAGAATGGTCATTCTTAGGGATAGAATTTTGGAATATTCCAAGATTATCATTAGGCGAGGTGGATGAGTCACCGTCAACTGTATTTTTTCCTTGATCAAGTAAGTCTTGGATATAAGTTTTTAGCTTCATACATTTGCTAGTTGTGTGACCATTGACCTGATGGTATTCACAATATTCATTTTATCTATACCAATTGGGTTTGGGTTTTGAATCATCAAATGATCTAGTGAATGGTAATGTGACCATGTTTACTTTGACAAGTTTTTGAAAGACAACCTCAATAGGTTCTCCCAAGAAGGTATACTTGCATCTTGGTTGATTAGAAGGTTTATTTTATCCAGATGGGATTGAAACATTATTGGGTTGCTGCACATTCTGGACATTAGATGACTCTTATGATGATGTGGTGGATTGAACATTTTTATTGTCATTAGTTCCATCATTGACTATGTTTCTATTCTTGGTCCAAAATTTTGATTTCTCATTTAAGTTATTGTTGTCTTTGTCTTTATTGTAGAGTTTGATCAAACCTTTGGCTACAAGATCTTTTTCAATAGTGACACATTTTTCAATGATTTCATCAAATGTGGAGACATAATGCACTTGTAGATGGAATGACATTTCATTGTTAAGATTGGTGACAAAGATATTAACAAGTTGTTTCTCAGTGATTGGCCAAGGAAAGTGACAGCTATATATCTCCAACATTATAAGAATGAGGCAAAACCTTCTCCATTATGTTGTTTTGCATTACAAAGATCTAACATTGTTAGCTCATGTTCGAAATTGTAAGAGAAGTGTGCAACAAAGTTATTTGCCAATTCCACATTGGAATGAGATGAATGAGCCAACCTAGGGCTTGACCTCCCATACTTTAGGGAAAAATTCTTAACAAATATGTGTTTCTATAAGAGACATCTTGGAAATCCATGAAAAATTCTTTAATATGATCTTGAGGGTCACCTTTTCCTTTGTATTTGTCAAATTTTGGGATTAGAAAGTGTGAGGAAAAGGGACCATAGTGATAGAATGATCGAAAGGGTAAGGGCATAAGTCTTCAAATTTGTATTGTTTTCTCGTATTGGTAGCCCCACTTTGTAATCCTTTTAAATAATTCTTTGTTTCTTTCCATTCTTGATCAAATGATGTTCCATGTGGAGGATTAGATGGATAAGATGGAATTGATCCATATAGTGGAGCTAGTTGAGAATGAGAAGATGGTATATTTAGTGTATAAATGGATTAATGAGGAATGGAAGATGTAGAAGTGGGCTAATAAGATGTTACAGGAAGATTGGTGACAATGGATGGAATTAAAGTGGGTTGATAAGTCTTACTAGAGGATTGGTGATAATGGATGGAATTGAAATGGGTTGATAAAATGTTATAGGAGGATTGGTGATAATGGATGGAATTGAAGTGGGTTGATATAGAATGTAAGGAGGAATCGTAGATGAAGGTTGATTTATTTGTTGAGGGATAGTTAAATGTGGAAGAAAATGAATAATATTAGTCATGGATGGAAAAGATAATTGTGGAATTGAAGAAGAAATGGGTTGACTAAAAGAGGGATTATGATTATGAGTATGATGAAGGATGGAAGGATAAGTAGATCCTTGAGGGTTGAAATTAGATGAAGTAGGTGGTAACGGATGAGGGGAAGATACAATGTTGAAGATGAAAGGGGTGGTGGTATACTACCATCCTCTTGTCAAGTGACATGGAGTGTATAATCATAAAGAGGATTAGAAGATAGGTGATCCCATGAATTAGCAAAGGTGGGAGCTGAGTCTTGATGAAAGATGTTTTACACTATAGACATATCAAAATCACAAGGGAGTTTATCCCCCTCTTTGATAAGTTGTGCAAGAAAAAAGTCCTTATATTTGTCTGTGTTGAGCATTGAAAAAGTGTAGGTGTCTTGGAGAATATTCAGGTTGACTAACTAGACTTTCAGTTTCACTTGTATTGTTAGGAAAATGTGGAGAGGATGAAGACTCACCTTGTGTGGTATGGATAGGTTTGATTTTAGAAGAGTTTTCATTGTGGGAATCCATAATCATTTTAGCTTGTGACCTTGTGATGGGCGGCATACAATGAGGGTTTTTTTTGTTGTTATTTTTCTAGGATTTTTTGAATGTTTTTGGTTTTTTTTTAAGTGTTTTGGATTTTTTTGTTTTTTGAATGTTTTGAGACATAAAGGATCTTAGTCAAGTTGTTCTAAGGGTAGACGGTGTCTTGTGGGATGAATGATGAGGTTATGTTGTCTTCATGCAATGGATGGAATCAAATGAATGGTTTGATTTAGTTCTAAAACTAAAAAAGCAAGACCTTGAAGGTTTTGATGGCTAAATGGATTTTCTACGCTTAAGATAGGTAAAGTTCTTAAGTGATAAAATGATGATTACTTACTTGAGATAGGCTAAGTTCTTAAGCAAGTGAAGATAGGATGACTGGATTGGATAAAAGGTCTTGGTTTAAAGTTTAAGATTTCGATCAAGGATAAACGGATGACATGGACTGAACTTGATTGAATTTAGGATAAATGATTGGTCAAATGGTTGATTTTGAGGATATGGATGTATCTACCTTAGCAAGAGGATTATGTCCTAAAACTCTCCTTGAAATGTAATAAAAAGTTGAAACAAACACAAACAAATATTTATTTTTTGCTTTTTTTTAGGGATTTTGAGTTTTTTAGTTTTTTGCAATAGTTGAAGGGGAAATTTATTGGTTTTGACAAAAAAACACACCAAACACATGAATAAACCTATTTTTATTCAAGTGGGAGTGTCAATCTCTATGGGCCCATGATTATGCTATCTACCAAGTTGTAGATAGTTAGGGAATGCAAGGTCATGTACCACCTATTCACCCCTTACCATGGATTCCAAGGCCTTGCCCAAAATATGATCTATCTAGAAAAAATTGGAAGCACAGTGTGAGTAACTTCCTATGCCTAACTAGTATCCGATGCACCACCAAAAAGATGGTCGAAAGGTCTTAATCTAGGCCCATATAGGCAACTAGGGGATATCCTCATTATACACAAGGTAGATGAGGCCAAAGTCCATGAACTAGTGTGTTTTCTAAGGCATGTGATTTGCTCACTTTACCGAGTCCTACAGGCTCAATGTGGGCCCAAGATGACAAGTCCACTTTTGAGGTATAGATTTCACTTTCTTGCCTTTTTATACCCCGGTGGAACATGTGGTTTAGGTCATCCCCTAAGGTGATGAAATACTTAGGTAGTCCCACTAAAGGGATAGAAACTTAGGTGCTTTTGATCCCTGAGATCACCTTGTGGCGCGAAGGGAGAGCATATGCACACTAAATCTTTTGGGTTTGAATATAAATAGATTGACCAAACTTAAGATTTTGATCTCCAAGATCACTCGAAAGTGTGAGGAGAGAGCATATGCTTAAATTTGATCAAAATAATAGAATACAAGAGTAATTTCCTTTAGAAAATAAGTGTGCAACTAATCTAGTGATAAAATATGATCGTTGACAAGTGGTGTTGCACACATTGTGTTAGTAGTTTGATAGATTGGTCTTTGACAAGAGAGGATAGTTGTAATCAAAGCATTTGCACAAAATCTAAAGCCATGAAAAATCAAAAAATAATGTCATCAAACAAAAACTAGATTGCACCAACAAATTCCTTGCAATTTTCTGATCAATTTTTAAAAAAATTTGCTAATTTTTGAGTTCGTATGCAAAAGTTATGTCAATTTCAAGATCAATACAAAAAGTGTGATTCAAACAATTATCCCTGACATTTTTTGAAAAATCTAATTGAAAAAATATCTAATCCATAGTGAAGAGGGCGGAACCAGATTTCCAATGCCTATAAAAATGCAAAAATCCAACCTCCCAGGCAAAAGTAATGTCAGTTTGAAAAAAAAATGCCTATTTCAATAGTAAAAGGCAAAAGGGGAGTCTAGTGGTGCACTGGCAGAGTAGGGGTGGCGCAAAGGTGGGCAAGAAGTGTAGGGGCAAAGTAGGGGTGCAAAGGGTGGCAAATTTAAAGCTGTTATGTTTTTTGTTCAAATTTTCTAGATTTTAAAGTTTTTAAATGTTTTAATAACAATAAAAAAAGTGACTGCATTTTTTCAAAGGTCTACTACCTTTAGCTGTCGGTGGGGGCTTTAAAGCTCGATGACAAGGGGGCATCGGCCATCGACCCTACCACCTGCAAGGGTGGCAAGTAGGGGGTACCTATGTACCCCTATACGCTATTTAAAGCCGAAAGGGGTTAAAAGAAAATTAAATTCGCTTTTTTTTAGTTTTATTTTATTTTTATATTTTGATATTATATATATATATATTTATTTAAAATGAAACTTTTCAAAAATAAAAATAAAAATAATTTTTTATACCTTCAAGTATGCTTGTGCAGAGGTCATACGACCTCTCTAAGCGAAAAAAAAATTGCCTTTTTTGCAACTTTGTTCGATTTTGAAGATTGTATACTCGATTTATAAGTTTTGATGCCTCCCGAACACAATGGAAGGATCTATTTCACGTGAAAATTATTTTAAATCCTTGTGACCTAGAAAATTTGTACCCAAAAACTACAAGCAAAATATGTGAAATCAAGCAATAAAAGTCCTACAAAAATAAGATTACACAAGGGACAAGGCCCCATCGAGCCTGCCGGAATGTAAGTAGGAATTTAGAACTCAAAATAGAAAACAAATTTAAATGAAATGCTTCCTATTCTAAACTCATGAAAACCTCAAATAGAGTGGATGATAGAGTGCAAATAACAAAATTCAAATGTGAACAAAGTTACCCAATGCAGACTTTATGATGAGTGGATCTGCTCTATTGATTTTGAATGTGGATGCTCAACAATTCATGCAAGATTTTTGTAGCATATACCTGTGGATACAATAAAAGACAAATATAATAGATATTCAAAAAGTTTAGAAGTTCAAGTATCTAGGCTAAAGTTCAAACAAATGAAAGACATTTATATATGTCTGGTTAAGGATGTGATCAATCAAGATTTGATAGTGGATGAACAGTGGAGATTGAATGAGAAAGAGTGGAGAATCTTTCCTGGCTAAGAATAGTCAGAAGGAGTGATGAGGGTTATGATGCCATTTTAGTGGGCTCTAAAATAGGTGAGGGAATTTAGTTGTTTTTAAATTTTAACTTTGACTAATTGATTGTGCATGGATTAAAAATAGAGAGGAATCTTGGGGGGAGTTATGATAGAATGTGAGTGGATAATTGGAATTATTAATTTGGAGAAAATGGAAAATAGATTTATTTATCTATTTTAGATTAAACGAAATTAGTATTAGCCTAATTAACTAAATAATATGAATTATTTAATTAATTAGTGATGGTGACGACAAAGGGGAAATTAGTAAGATACTAAAGAAATGTTGACATGGTACGAAACCCTAGGTGCTATGTGATGGGAATTATCTTAAATAAATTTAATTTATTTAATTAATTTAGTGATGAGAGAAGTGTTAAAGGATAATTAACATTTAAATGAATGCGGTTAAAAAGTGCTTAGGAAAGTGTCGAAAGTGGTGTTAAATGTAATTTCAAAGGTGTTGGTTAGGATGTGTTGATTTTAAGTGTCTACACTTCCTCTACCTACAATAGAAAGTAGTAAATAATTAATAGAAACTACAACTATCTATACTAATAGATTTGGTACATAAATAAAGACAAAAGAACTTATTAGGAAAAGATAAACTCTAGATCTAATTTGAGGAAAATCTATGTTGATAGTGTTGATGACTAGCATCTAAGTATGGATGATGAATATCGGCATTCCTATATTGTAGTTGAATTAGGAGAGGAATTCATAATTCATTTTTTTGGTAACTTGAAGATGGATTTTAGACATTTTGGCTTTTGAAGGTACTCACATTTCATGAATTCATGTCCCAAGCACATTCAATTCCAACACAATTTATATAACAATGACCTCCAAATTGTTTTTTAGGTAGTCATTGCCCATTGCAAGTAATCTAAAGGAGTTTCTAGTAAGAACTTGAAAACTAACTTGTCGTTGCATCTTTGATGTAATAGAGATTGAGTGTAACCATGCCATCAAACATTACATTGTGTCAATTTCAATCTTCAAGTCCAATTAATTTTGACATGTAAATTTATTCTATTGATAGTCATTCTTGTAGATACCAACATTTCTAAGGACTCTAAATGTCAATCAAAATTCTTTACATCTAACCCGATCAATAGTACATGGCCAATTAAGTTGCCTATGATTTTTATTTCCCATAGGTGAAACAAACATGTAATAATCATATCCTTATAATGTGTAATTGAAAGCTTATGTAATTTGCTTCAATATCTACTTGAAGTTCAAGGGAGAAAAGGTCCTTTATCTTGATAACTTTGCTATGGGTATTCAATTTTGAACTTGTTTTGATAACAATATTAAAAATCATATTTGCTAGTAGTCTTGAAAATGAACTATTTTTTAATGAGTTGGTTTTTCTTACAACATACTAATTGTCTAAAACCACATGTTGTTTCATTGTAGTAAATTTTAGTTTTGTGATGACATATCATAATTTATTCTAGTAGCTTGCAAACACTTCCAAATACTTGAAACTTTTTGGTTATAACTAGGCCACAATCAAATTTGATTTTTTGTGAAATGTGAATTAGCAATTTGTAATGAAAAATATAGGAAAATTTAAACTTTACTATCTTAGGGGAAAAAATGTCCTTATAAAGTTACGATTTTAGACTAGAAAAGTGAAAGAGCTAATGAGAAATTGCTAAAGCAATCAAAGTCTCAAGAGTCTAGGGAAAAGAATGGAGGAATTCAACACCTAAGCCTAAGCCCTAAGAAGTTCAAACATTCTACAAAGGTAAAGAAATATAGAGGTGTTAGGAAGCACTCATGGCATCATTATACTTTAGAAATTAGGGACCTCAAGTCCAAGCAATGTTAATAAATTGGAACCTTCGATGCAGTAGAAGAAGTTGCTTATGCTTATGATATGGCTGCTAGATCCATGAGAGACAACAAGGCAATGACATATTTCCTCTACATCAATTCAAAACCATACGACTTCTTCTCCAAGAAGCCTATTGTTCCCTTGTTTAGTTTGGTGTCTAGCTCCAAAAAAGACAAATATCCAATGGATAAATTGCTCAAGCAATTGAACTATTAAAGTTTAGGAAAGAGAATGGAGGAAGTCAAGACCTGCACTTGAGTTCTAAGAAGTTCAAACACTCTACAAAGGCAAAGACATATATAAGTGTTAGGAGATGTTGATGGGGTCAATATGTTGTAGAAATTAGGGACCCCAAGTCCACTCCACATTGATGGTGTTGGAGCAACCAAGATCACTTGCAGGAAACCAAGAACTTCCACAAAACTGAATTGCACAAAATGAAGAGCCCAATATCATTCAATGAATCAAAATGTGGAGCATAAAAATTACAATAGAAACCTTGCATATAAAGGCAAGGATGAGGAGATGAGAAGTTAGGACTGAAAGTCTAACTACCCCTCCAAAGATGTGACACGTGTGGGATCACTTGAGACAAGTGTGAGGATAAATTTTGTGTGCACATGAGGTGAGATAAAAGTCTAAATAGCCTCTGAGTGAGATTAAGTGTATTATGAATAGGTTAACTAGGTAAAAGTAAACTAGTTAGCTAAATCACCTTTTCACACTAACACCCCCTCTTAAGTGATACTTAGGGAGAAAAATAAACACTAAAAAATGTAAAGATGCATGGATGGGTCCTAGAAACAAGGCCTAATGAGGTAATCATGTACAAAAGATCTCTCACAAATGGAGAAAAGGAGAAAACCTAGTGGGAAATAAAACTCCTCTCCAAAAGAGAGAATGAGAAGGAAATAAGCCTCCTCAAAGATGTCCCTAAAAGATAGGAACATGACAAACTCCTGAAGCATGTAGAAGTTGTAAACTCTACCGAAGAAGCATCAGTGCTTGTTGGAATCAATGAACCCTCCAAAGGTGTAGATCAGAATAAGTTAGGCACAAAACTCTGCATGAATTCCCTTAATAACACTACTCAACCATATACGCATAGATGGCACAAAGGCAACACAATTTGTGAAGTCAAAGATGCAAATAGTACTATGATCAAAAAGGAAAAAAAGACACTACATGAGTGATCCTAAAATGACACTACTCAAATATGCAAGTAGTGCTCTACAAAGTACTAGACTAAAGTCTCACAAATACTGATCAACTAAAAAAGTAGAAGGTCCCCTCCATAAATTGAGATGTAAGAGTGTCTATATGGTATGTGTTCCATCTCACCAAAATGTATGGGTAACCAACCACTTCATTCTCCTAGTATGTAGAACAAAAATTGGATACATAGATAACTCCAAAGAGAAACCAAGAAGCATTAATCATGTGATGATACCTCCCATAATGATGACAAGGGAGAGATATCAATAAATCAATTTAAATGGGCAAAAATTTGTGTAAAGGGATGTAGATGTAGCATCACGACCAAATATGATGTACAAGCAACTGAAAAAGAGTGTGCAAAACAAGGCACACATGCATGAGGTTAGATCGTTGTCGTGGAGGAACACTCACTAGACAAAGTTATGGCAAACATGGCACATTCACAAACCCCCATGGCACTTTATAAAATAATGCAAGTATAAAGAAAGGCACACTATGATGTGTCAGAATCCCCCCAAAAGGAACACAAAATCAATTTGGCACTTTATCTTAGTGCATTTACAAACAGATGTGTTGTTGGAGTTCTTACAAGTGTCCAAAAAAAGACAATATTAGTTTATGTCAAGAGGGGACCACAAGAAGACATATGCCTTATAACCCTCAAAAATGACAAAAACTTGACAATTGATGCCCCCTCAAAAAAAATTATAAGTGTGAGTAGAATTTTTCAATCTAGAATCCTAAGTCGACCATTTATAACACACGGTGATTTTACAAATTTCTAAGAAAATAGGCATTCCAAAGAAAAAAACTACATGTACAAATGGATTCCTTGTACTTTTCTGATAAGTATAAAAAAAAAATTGCTCTATTTCGACATCATGGGAACCCACCAACTATAATTGTTAGGCCCCCTCTTTTCTATTATTAGCCTTGCTGAAAAAATGTCAAAAAAAAGAGACCAAAAGTAGAGTTCAGAGGCAAATCTTAGAAAAAACAAAAATTTGGGGAAAAATAAATTGCACCATGAGAAACTAGACAGAACCATCTTTCTATCGACTATAAGAAGTTGAAAATCCAACACTCGGGAGCAAGTTATGGTGAAAAGAAAAAATAGCCCCCTTGTAGACGCTAGAAAGAGTCTAGGAGGGCCCTAGGTGGTTAACCTTAACATTATATGCTGGTGATTTGTTTTGAAAACTACTAGAGGTTACAATAAATGCTACATTAAATGTTACAACTAACAACAAATGTTACAGCTAACAACAAATGTTAGCAGTTACAAAAGAAGTAACATAAAATGTTGTAGTTAGCAACAAAAGCTAAAAGTTAACAATATATGATGATGGTTATGCTGGTGGCACTTGGGTGGGCATAGGGTGGAGGATTAGCAAAGTGCTAGTGGCATGGCACCCAGAGCAATGGAGCCCAAAGCATAACCAGTGGTAAAAAAATTGTTAACCATGTTTATAAACATTTTCCAATATGTAAATGTTACAAATATTTGTTTAAAAAAATGTTTATAAACATTTGAATATTGTTTTACAAATAATTACAAACAAAAATCAAATGCCCAAAAAATGTTTGATCTATAGGACATTTGGTGGTGATGATCTCTAGTTTGAATGAATGTCGTTGACACAAAGGAAAAGACCATTTGGTGGTAGAGGCTTGGATGCTAACAGATTGGCAGCGGTGATTGCAAAGCTCTACCCAATGGTGGATTTCTAATAGGGGTGTGTGTTGATGGCTAAATTTGTGCATATGATTACTCTTGGATATATACTTAGAGAAAAGAGGAGAGAAAATTTAAATTATGAAACTATCCTAAGGTAATTAACTGAATGATAATACTTGTATTGATGCAACACATGCACAACATTTTCCAGTTGAACTCACAATATTAAATCATGGAATTAAAGAGCACAAAAGGCATGATTTTGGACCATTTACTAATACCATTCATTGAAACAAAAACATAGGCACAACATCAATATATAACACTAAGAGAGGACTTCAATAGACAAAAGAATTGGCACAAAATATCACTTCTCTTCATTAATGAATTGAGAACAAGTTACAAAAGGCAAAATGCATAGTCATAAAACATTCAATCGCTTCTGAGAAGCATCCACAAAGGCTAAGATGACTATCGATTCTCTCTAGGATCCCAAATTGGCTCGACGACCAACCCTTAATACATCTTCTCCACATGTGTATATATATATATATATATATATATATATATATATATATCAATCCAAATTTCAAAAGTTGCTAAGGGTGGGAAACAACTACCCCATCTACCTCTAAGTCCTTGGCATTGAATCGCTCCCACTTTGCCACTTATTTGTACTTCATCTTCCATTAGTATAACGACACCTCGAGAGCAGGCCTGTGTGATTCGAGATTCATCAATGAATCTCAACAACCTCAAAGTGTAATGCTGAGCTACTGAGCTGCCACACATCCCAAGAGATGCCTTTGTGCCTACTTTAGAAGATTGAAGACTTACCAATGCACCCACCTTGCCTACTGGCTCAGAGACAATCCTAGTGATGCGCGAACCATTAGATGTCTCATCGCTTCTTATCAATGGTTCAGAGCTTCCCGAGCCTTCACTGAGAGAAAGGGACCCACCACTTGTGACGTAGAAATAAACAACCAATGGCACAATGAGGAAGTGTGTCAGTTCTACCTTTTCTAGAGACTGCACAGTGTTGACATGTGGCACAGAGAAACTGCCAGGAGAATCTATTTACCCTTCAAAAGAGGGGGCCCACTTGAATCCTAAGTCATATGTCCCAGCCAATAGCGTAACTCTAAGAGAGTGTCAAGGTAGGTGCCGCAAGATTGCGCATGGTATTTTCGTGTGGCACTGGGGGAAGCCTTTTCTATCACTAGTAGAAAAACAACAATAAATGACTAAAAAAACTGCTAAAAATTGCATATAAATGACTAAGCTTGGTCACGTGACCATTAGTAGTTTATTACCGGTCATTTATAATGCGACCAAATTTATGACTAAACCATTTTTAGTCATTTATTGGTTGTTTTGATTGATCAATTTGGTAGTATATTTAGTCATTAATTTAGTCATTGATTGTTGTTAACTAGTCATTTATTTAGTCATGGTAGTCATTTATTTAGTCATTGTAATCATTAATTGTCGTCAATTGGTAGTATATTTAGTCATTTTTATTCATTAATTTCCGTCCATTGGTAGTATATTTAGTCATTTGTATTAATTGATTTCCGTCCATTGGTAGTATATTGTCATTTTAATCATTATTTTTCCGTCAACTGGTCATATATTTAGTCATATGTATTCACTGATTTCTGTCAATTGGTAGTATATTTAGTCAATTTAATTATTAATTGACGTCAATTAGTAGTATATTTAGTCATTTTAATTGACTAGTTTCCATTAATTGGTAGTAAATTTAGTCATTTTAATTTTTAATTGTCGTCATTTGGTAGTTTATTTAATTGTTTTTGTTCACTGATTTCTGTCAACTGGTAGTATATTGATATATTGTTTATTAATTGCATAATCATTATATTTACTAGTAGTTTAGTAGTAAATTTTCATTTATATGATATGAATAATTTATTAAATACAATAAATTGTATAATGTAGAAATAAACATATTATTAAACTTGAATTAAAACATAAAAGCAAATAAAAATATTACATATACGAACAAGCTACAGCATGCTAGAAGTTAAAAGATTGATTCAACATCATGAGAAAAAAAAAGGTAATCTGCAATAAAAAAAAAATATAATGCAATTTTGATGAACTGTAAGATGTTCATATATATATCAAAAATGTCAAAGTCTAAGAGTTTCCAACTCTTGCAAATACACCATGATAAAGATCCCTGAACAACACATTCAAACTACTGCATAAAGCAGTGGGACAAGTTGTCTAACAGCTAGTACATGATAAACATCAACTATGTCATTTTTTGCAAATATTTTAGTTTCCACCATGTGAAGGTTCCTTCTTTCTCTTTCAGACGGATAGCTCCATCTATTTTGTCTTCATAAGCAAGGGGTATATTACTTGTGACCTTTAAAGTATTTACATTTGCATCTCTTGTTCCTTTCAATTTGATACCATGTACAATAGATAGTGAGTGAATCCGCCCAATGCCCACAGCTGCACCATCAAACGGATCCAACACCCCAACTTTATCCCCTTCTTGGAGTTTATCAATACATTTCTGCAAAACACAAAAAAAATACACATTATATTGAGATATAAAACATTCGATAACACACAGATAAACATTCGATAAATATTTATAAGAAACTAGAAAATGACGATAGGAAACCTGAAACCATGCACCTGACATATTAAACAAAAATTAACTTCCTGCTATTTGATACATAATGGATGTTAGATACAGAAGGTGTTAATATGTTAGCAGTCATGTGCCATGAAGATGTGGATGCTACAAGGACAACAAGTAATCACTTGATTGAGGTTATTGAAGTTCTTGGAATAAATGCTCTGAGAAAAGCTCTTTTGGATGAGCTTCGAGTTGTGATATCTTTTGATGGATCATATGTGAACTATAGGCATTTAGCTATTCTATGTGACACAATAACATATCGAGGTCATTTGATGGCTATTACTCAACATGGTATCAATCGTAATGATACAAGGCCAATGATGAGATGTTCATTTGAGGAGACTATGGATATCCTTTTTGATGTTGTTTTTGTAGAAGGAGAGCCTCTCAGGGGTGTTACAAAAAACATCATGCTTGGTTAGTTATATCAATCTAACAATAGGATTGCAAGGAAATTCCATTCCTAAAAATGCCAAAAACACCAACATATGAGTTTGTGCCTCAATAGGTAAGGATTCAACTTCTTTACAAAAAAAACTGAATTTGTTTTTCACAAACAAAGCTAAGCAAATTCCTACGTAAAAAACCTTAACTTATCTAAGCTAATAGGGGATGTTTTCTCATCAGAAGTAGACTTACAACTTGTTTGATCTTTGTATTAGCTATATTTGTCCCATCATTTTAAATCTATATACACAAGGTCTAAATTTTGGTTATGGTAATTACTTCCACCTATGATTTGCTTTTGACTAGAGTCCTTTACTCAAAAATACATTTTCTAATACATTTTTAATTTGTGCTGGAACAACCAAAGTGGTTGGAGATACAATCTCTTGATGAACTAAAAACGGAGCTGGGTCATGTGATAGTAATGGTACTTGATTAAAAATGGTATGGACTTGTTATGCTTCTTAGGGTCAATATTATTGTCATCTGGTTGTCTTTCCTTCTCTCAAAGTGTTGTCTCCTGGAAAAAAAATCAATTTTTGACATCGGTGGAAAAGTGTTGTCTTTTGTTTTTGACAGCTATATGTAATGTCTTATGTCTTGGAACAAATTAGTTTTTGTATGTGCTTTTTTTTATTCTGTTGAATAACATAACTTTTTACTCTAAAAAAAAAACCAACCCATTGCGAGGTACAAACAAATGGAGGGCAAGACTACAATAGTGCTAGAATGTATGAGTACTCCAGAAAGAGACATGGATTGGAAATGAAGTCCCCCCAACTGAGGACCATGACATCCCCGAACACAGTGCACTAATGCATTGTCAAAATCTATGTATGCACTCTATTATAACTAAGCTCTAAGCTTCCATATGTAAGTTATATGTTCTCCCTTATTTCCATAATCTATGTATACTAGCTAATTACACTTCACTACTATTCTAACCAGCTTCTATCACATAGGTAATGAGTACCCTTATTTACATAATAAAACAACCATTACTTACTTGAATAGTACTTACTTGCATGTGGTTTCATAGCACTCACCTTGAGTTCAGCACCATTACTACTATGAATATCATGCACATGCTCGTCGAGTTCAGCATAATCACTATCAACATTGACATGAAGTTGTGCAGCTTTGCAGAGAGCTCTATTGACAGGGCCTTTTTCTTTTCATTCTGTTTTCATATAATTGCTCTGCATGTGGTTTAATCATCATGCAAAAATTAATATAAGTCAAGTAAAGAATGAAAAAGCTATAAATTTTTGTCCAAAAGAATATTTTAAGCATGAAGAATGACAAAACATTGGGATAGATTAACTTACAACTAAAGAATGCAAAAGCTATAAATTTTTGTCCAAAAGAAGAATGACAAAACATTGGGATAGATTACTTACAACTTAAAGAATGCAAAAGCTATAAATTTTTGTCCAAAAGAACATTTTAAGCATGAAGAATGACAAAACATTGGCATAAATAACTGACAACAACTATTATATTACCTCAACTTCAGCACAACTATGACTGTGTTGCACATTCTTGTCCAGTTCATCATGATCACTATCAATATCGGTAGCTCTGTTGACATCAAGGAATTTTTGTTTTCATGCTGCTTTGATAAAATTGCTCTGCATGTGGTTTAACCATCATGCAAAAAAATATACAAAGCATTCAATGCAAGCTATAAATTTGTCCAAAAGAATATTTTCAGGATCACTCCAACAATAAAGAAACTGGGTTGGATTCTCCTACGCTCAGATTTCAATCTACATATTAAGAGGCATTTGTATACAGAATTGCCAAACAATAAGAAATGAGATCAATAGAGCCTCTTATGTCATCTGAATCTATGGAATTATGCTCATTCCATGCAGAAACTATAGGCTTAATGGAGGCAACCAACTGTGAAACTTTCTCAATGAGACCGTATATGCAACTCATTACATGTTGGTACCCTTCATTTGAGTTGACATGATCTAGAGAGGCTCTTACTAGGCGTCTAACAGATGTCTATGAAATCTCTGTTGACGAACTAGATTTCCACTTCATCCTACTCTTAGATTTACTAGGATCTAGTGCTGCCATATAATTGACAATATCTTTTGCACCTGCTTCTCTATGACTATTTTCCACCTAAAATACAATGTCAATTTCAACATATAGTCAGTTCAATAAAAAATTGAAATAAATAACACAACGTAAATTGAACCAAAAAGCCATACACTTACTCCAAATTTGTCCATTTTGGCTTGCAACCTGCCTCGGCCAAATGTATATCCAGCCCTCACATTATCTCTTGCTCTCTTTCCTCTGTTACTCTTTGTCAATATTCTTTGAAACACATATTGTCTTTCAATGCCTCCCACTGTTTGGGAGATAGAGTAGATTCTAACCTCTCTTTTCCCTCCATGATTATTTTTCTACAATTGTATCTAAAATTGTTCATCAAAAGTCTCATCTTTTGCTTGTAATATTTTCTAGAGATTTGTCCACTAGTAGTCTCAAAAGCATTTTCTATTTTTTGTATAACATTTTCCACACTTCATGGATCTTGCTCTACAAAATTTGATTTGCAAATATCTAAATGGGCCCTACATCTTACACCCAACTCAAAGGCCCACCTTGCAGGATTTGGCCCAATGGGTTCACCATCTCTCAATACCTCAACCAAGAATGGCTTCTTGCCTTCTATTTTTATTTCTTTTGCATTCCTCTCTGTAGATCTATACAAATATTGACTCAATCTTTGTCTTTTGACAAAAGCAGACACATCTTCTATTAAACCACTACCAATATTTCTGGTTGATCCACTAGTTCCATCAAAAGTTGTAGATGCAACAAGTGCACTCTGAGGCACACCAAATGCAAGCAGTCTCTCTTCATGACTTTCATTAACCAGAACTTCATGCTCCTTGGCCACATTAGGTGTGGCATGAGTAGGTAGATCAGTACCGGTCTTCGTAGATTTCACTTCAAACACATCCTTTAATCTTGAATAAATCATTTGCAGACTTATTGTTCCTTTGCTCTCATGTTTTTCAATAATCTTTCTTAGACTTTGTGCTAAGAGATCATCACGACATTGCACATCACCATGTGCTATATCAAGCTGCACATCACTATGTGCTATATCAGGTTGCACATGCACATCATCACAACTATTCTTTTCACCAACTGCACTTATTGAATCACAAATGTGTTGGCTTCTACGAGTTGGCAACACTGTATCTTTTCTTTCCTTTTGTTTTTTCTTCGCATTTTCTTTGCACTTTTTTTCTTGCCTATAAAACAAAAAAAAAATCATATTATGTCTTATATACATAAAGCTCTTGCCTATAAAATTTCATTAAACACTATTAAACAAATAATATACTACTTAGTGGATTTACAACTTGCATGTTTGTCAAACCAAGATGCGATAAATATTCATTATTCTTGGCCACATGTTCTCTACGAAAGCGCTCATAATCTATCACTGAAATTTCAGCATTATGATCGCTATCATCTAATTTGTGCCTTAAAGTATTTTTCCTCATTTCCTGAAGTCCAAATAAATAATAATGTATAAATCAGCAACATGAATCAATAGAACAGCAGTGGAATATGAGTTTGAATCTTAGATTTTGGACATCGAATAGGCTTTTGCTTTTAGAACAAACTCAGTAAAAGTGACCATTTCTGAGGGATTAGAAACATCTGCGTTCAACATTCAAGAAATTGTTGCATTCCTTAATCATATAAAAAGAATCCCAAGGCTGGTTTTAATGGTTCTAAAAATTTTGTTTTGGGCAGGTAGACATTAGGTGTTTAAGTCTAAGTTTTGGATAGGTTTGTAAATGAAAGAGGTTTTTGTATGAACAATTATTATCAGTTTATATTGTTTAATGAAAATTGTCACAATATTGTCTCCAAAATGTACAATTGAGAGCATATGAATTCAATATAAGAAGCTTATTTGGATTTGTCGTTGCAAATTTCTTGCAATTGTGGTGATTGTTCTAAAGCTTTCTTCAACGAAGAATCTAATGATGTCAGACGCAATCTCCAAGAATAAAGGACAAAAGACATATGAAATGATCAACCAAACATCACGTGTTCTCAATTAGATATCAACTGACAAAATTTAGTTGGACTCTAACAAGGAGTTCCAGTATGATTCAAACTGAAAAAGAAACAAGTCAACCCTATGCTATAGTTAACTCATGCTCATACTTCTTCAGAATCTGGAGTCAAGGGTATTATCCCTAGTTGTAACAAACCTGTGATCTAAAAAGTAGTCAATTTATATTACCAAATTTGGTAATTTAGGAGTTGCATTTTCAATCCAAAGAAGAAGACAATTAGTGGACATATTAGTAATCACAGTTTCTATCATAGAATGCATAGAAACAAAGAATCAAAATTGATATTGATCATAGTGGAAAGGGTCAAAAGAATTTTGAACTTATAAACCTTGAAGTATGACTAAGCCAAAGAAAATAGCAAACAGGGGGAGTAGCACTACAAGTTGATGAGGAGATTTTAGTTAGGGGGTTAAATGACTAGCACCTTTGCTATTGATTACAAAGGGGGAGAAGTAAAGCAGTAAAACATAGCATGATCTAGAACAACATGATAGTACTAAAGTTAAGGGGAGCATAACAGTAAGGGGGAGCATGTGTTAGGACTGTTTAAAATCCATGCGGTCCAATCTTGTTTCATTCCCACAAATTTATCCTAGAGGGTCTAAGTCCTTATCCTACTCATGCAAAAAGTCCTTTGATCATTTTCCATAGGTCCTTCCTATCATGTGCATAAGTTAAGTCTTTGTATTTTGCTCCAAAAATGTGTTTTTCCATATTACCGCAATACCGCAGCATACCCTAATAGCCCTTTGTGGGTGTGCGGGAGAAAAGGGTGATAAACATTTTATTACCACTATACCGCAGCAGGAGATACATACATTTGCGGGATAGAGGTGATTAATAAGTCCAATAGAAGTGTTTACTAAAAAACTGTAGTGAGCAAATAATAAATTTGCGAGACGGCGGTGAAAGCAAGAACAAGTTCAAGTATACCACAACCCTGCAATAGTTTCAAAATTAGCTAGCAAGCTCACAATAAGTAGTCTCAGGTAGCATATAATGTATACCGCAGCCCTGCATGGACTTCAAAGTTAGTTTGCAGGATTGCTGTGAGGTTAAGACCCAACAAGTAATAACAACTGCAGCAACGCAATAGTGAACTTATGAACTGGCAATAGTGCGGTAAGTGTTAAAAAGGGTTTAAATTGATCATGCAGTCCCATGGCAGCAACCTTACAAGGTTTGTGAGATAGCGGTAAGCATAAAATTTAACTTTCAACTAATCCCACGATCTTGCGATGAGATCCAACATAGCCTATGGTAGCACGGTAAGGGAATGAAAAGGTAGGGTTTTATTGACCCGCTACCCCGCAGAGTTTCTTAACCATCTGAACGGGATTGTGATATGATGCAAAGCATTGTGGCTATTAGATCACTCTTCATCAATGGTGGATATTCAAAATCAGATCACAGTGACCGAAGCCTATCACTTAGCATGAAACAAAATTAATGGCGGAGTAGTCTGGTATGGGAAGCCCGATAAAATTTGATTTGTCATGTCATTTTAATCATTCACAGCAATTCAAAGTAGTTTAGAGAACGATTTGGAGCATCTAGAAAGTGATAAAGTTATAGTATTGGTGAGCATTGTGTGGCAAATTGACAGGTGAGTTATTCAGTTCTCTCTCTGCAAAATTAAGTGAATTCTCATTGCTCTTAGATAGTTCTGTGAAGTATACAAGTAGTTTTCAAAACCCTATGTCAGTCTTAAATTCATAATTAATGGCACCAAAAAAAGTTGAATCTAGCAAGAAAGTTGAATCTTCTATCCCAAAAGAGAAGAAAAGACCATTACAACAATCAATTTTAGATGTATTGCCATAGTCAATAGATAAGGGGTACAAGAAGGTTTTCAAAGATGAGTTCCAGGGTTGTAGGGATGCAATCATTCATGCTTCAGGATGGAGTTTATTCTAGTATTTTTATAACAAAAAGGATGCCCAAGCTCCTATATGAAATCCTTGGATTCTATAAATGGCCAAATTAGTAGTACCAAATGTTTTTGTGGATGCTGAGTTCATTTGGAATTTGGCACAATGTTACCATGGTGCTACTAAGACAGTAAGGCTACCTGATGGCTCACCACTAGTGACAGTTACGAGGGATGCAATAATAAATTGTTTCATTTTGAACAAACAAGCTCTAACAAAAGTGGATATTCAAAAAAGTGGAGAGGACTATAATAGGTTGAGAAAAACTTACAGGAATGATGAACTCCCAATGTATATGAAGAAGGGGGCTAATAACAGGAGAATGCCTATTCCTACCACTTCTGTAGAACCATTCCCTGTTGACAGTTTTACTATATACTTCAAGAAAACCTACTTTGCTTTGTGTCAGATTCTTGGGGAAGATGCACAGGAAAAGATACCAATAGGAATAATGATGATGGTAATGAGAATTCAGAATCCTGAGCTCAATATTCAATATTATTTTGCTTCATTCTTGGAGCAAAAATTGCATGAAGAATTTCTTCAAGTGTTGGAGAACAAAGCACCAATAAAATTCAAACATTATTCCTCGTTGTGTTATCTCATTTTGTTTCAAAATAGGAGAAAATGGAGTTCAAGAATGGATTTGAGTATGACTGATAAGAAAGGTTATAGGTTGCCTGTACAGTGCTGGTGCTACATTTGGGATAGAAATTGTAACAAAAATGATTATGTTGCTTTTCATGATGACTGGATTGTTAGGATAATGGCCACTCTTGGTAATATTGTACCAAGATTATCTTCAGAGGTAAGACAATTCCTGAGACCATAACAGGGCCATATGCACAATTTCGGTGATTTATTCTTTCTACCAAATTACACAATCATAAGAGTTTATGGATGTACTCAGGTACCACACATTTTGCCAAAGTTTTGTCCCTCAAGGTTGGCATTCTTAGAATTCATGTGGCAAATGCTTTGGATGGAAAGAGATGTCATGAAGAAGAAGAAAAAGGGTACATTCCTACCAGACTTAACTGGATTTGAGGGATTGTCTATTAGTGCTAATACTCTAGAAGAATTGCAAGAGTATTTGAAAAATATGTATTCTTTGAAATGTTCAATAGAAAGAGTTTTCGACCCAGAGGCTCACATGAATTTTTCCAGGAAGGTGATCCTTACAAAATATGGGATCACTCACAAGGTTGATTATGAAGAGGATGTTATCAGGAATTGTCTCACACTAGAGCAAGTGTATGATATGAAAAGAAAATGGGATATATTGATAAAATTTGAAAAAAGAAGAAGGAGAAGGATCCAGAATTTTTAGGGTTTTTTGTAGAGGAAATTGATCCTTTGAAGAGGATAAATTTGATGATTGCTAATTTTGAGAAATTGTATGGTAAATCCCAACAACAATCTAAAAAGGTTGCAAAGCAGCTTGTCAAAAGGGCAAAATGGATTGTAATTTCTGAGTCTCTTGCTAATACCATGTCTGTATTTGAATCCTCACCTAAGCAACCACCCTCTAAAAGGCAAAAGATTGATGATGTTACCCCATTAGTACTGTATGAAATAATTGAGGGGATGGGAGATACAGAGGAAGTTGCCAGTGTACTGCAACACATGGGTGAGTATGTAGAAGTTGATCAACCTCCCAAACAAGAAGCAAAAGCTCACATGCCTGAAGGAAGTATAGAGAGCCAGGAACAGGGAGAAATAGAAATGCATGAGGATGAAAGAGTAGTTGATTTTTTAAGATTCATGGATGATGATGAGTTTATTCATACTCCTGAATTCAAACATTTTTGGTTAAAAATAAAAATGAAAGAGTTTGAGTAAAAGGTTGAAATAAATAAGATGGGAAAGGATGAATCATAGCATAAGCAAATAATTGCTCAAACATTTAGAGAAATGAAAATTGATGAAATAAATCTTAGCCCTGAAGAGGCTAGAAAAATGGTGTTAAAGAGTAATATGTTGATTATTCCTAGGGTGGATCTGAAAACAATGTTCTTACTTGATCAAGTAAGAAACCAAGATGATCATATGATGGTATCTGAATTTGATTTTGAGAATGGAATGAGTGGTGTGGGATACAATCCCAAAATTGAAACTTTGGCTATATGGAGCATACAAAAGAGTACACAGAAGCCAAGATTGCTTGATGTTGTCCAGGAAATGAGAGGGACAATGATGGTTAAAACACTAAAGGATACATCAGTCTTGGAGGCGGCTACCCTCACCATGCATTCAACCATGTTTACCAGAGATGCTGTGAGAAATATGGAGAAAAGATTGGTTGAGTATAAAAAACTCAAATTGAAATGAATGAGGAAGTCAATAGATTATATCTGGAGAATGTCAAATTGAAGAAGCAACTCAAAGGAGTCGATGTGTCTCAAAGTAAAGAAATTGTACCATATCATCCTCCACTAGCCCAAGAAGCTGGTGACACAGTGCCTGTTGATCAGATGAATACTTTGAAGTTGAGGTTTGAAAAGGAACTTGAGGACTTGAAAAAGCAAAATGAGATAACAAAAGGAGAAGCAAAATTGAAAATTTTTTATGTATTTGAAAAAATTTTGGAGTATAGAGTAAAATTGGTTGTTGACAAATTAGAAGATGTGTATGAGTGTTACAATGCTTTGTCTCAAGCATTAGAACAAATGAAAGTTCATTTTTCTATTTTCGATCCATTATTCAAGAAATGGCAGACATCACATCATACATTGATTACTCTGTGCAAAGTTCTGCAAAGAAATCCAGATGCTCCTGTTGCACTTAAACCAATAGAAAAAATGGTCAAGATGATTTTGGATGAGTTTCAATATGTGACTGGAGGGAGCCAAAAGATGCAAGAAAAGTTAGCCTCTTTTTCCACTTTCAAACATCAATTCATACCTTCAATTTTGACAGAAGATAATCAAATCAAATGCCTTGAAGAGTGGAAAAATGAGTTTGATCAAACAGTTCCTCGAGTGATTGATTACTTGAAAAAAGATCAAGACATAAACATTCACAGTTTCAATCTGATTCTCGATAGAGTGATTGCACTAGATGTAGGGTATGCAAAATTTGTCATTAAAGTCAAGGCATTGTTGGATAAAAGGTGGAAGGATCATCAGACAAATATACCTTTAATTCAAGAATACAAATGGCCTAAGGGCTTCATTGTGTACCAATTGGAAATAGAGTATTTGACTCTTGCAAAGGATTGACAAAATATGGTGGAATGTTCAAGTTTTGTTGATAGAGAATGTCATCAAGTGTTTGTGGACTTTTTCATGCTTTCTTTCATGTTTTTCTTATTTCAAAATATATTTTGTAATCTAATTGGTCTAATTAAGACAAGCGTATATTAATATAATACAAAATTTGTTATGTAAAAAGGGGGGAAACTGAATAGGCATTTTTTGAATGTGAACGGTCTAAAGCTTGTCGCTTCCTTTGATGCATATAAAAAGGAAACCAAGACCAGTTAGGAGGTGGAATTGAATTTTGAGAAGGATACATTGTAAAAACTTTTTCTGAACAAGTAATGGAAAGAAAGCTTTAAAATGGTGGCCAAATTTCTAGTTTCAATTGTTTGTTGATTTCATTGGTAATGATATATGGTTGTCTCCAAATTGATTTTTCCTTACTCTCTAAATCACCTCATCAAGCATATGAATCTAATTTATAAAAACACATTTGTTATTTTCATGTGAATTGTTTACTGGGTTTCTTCAAGTAAGAATTAAATTCCTTTAAGCAAATCACAGTAGTTTGGAAGAATTCATTTGGATAAATAAGTAGAGCCTGATAAATAACTTTCTTGCACGTTTGTGCAAGTCATAAACAATATAAGTGCCAAATGGTTAGAATTATAACCAAAAAGAGGTTATATATCTTTTAGGGTTGAGACACTGTTGCCCTGTGAAGAAAAAGGCACCAATCATTCACTCTTAAAACAATTCCTTGTACAAATATCGTTTCTCAAATATTGATTTGGTTTTCTGTTGTAGGAGTAGGAGTAGTAGTTAGAGTAGTTGAATAAATCCATGTTCAAATTTCATGCCAATTTGAATTGGGTTGAAAAGGATGATTTAATTGACAAAATTGCATGAAATTCATAATCTGCTTAATCATCACCAATCAATTTTGAGGAGTTCATATTTAATGGTGATAAGAAGATACACCCACCTAGGCAAAGCAGAGCCTGAAGTGCAAGGAATTCCAACCACCTTGGTTGATTCCATTAGTTGGCCAAATCAGTTGTAAAACCTGATCATAAAGCCTGGCATACTTTTAGGGTTTTGCAATCTATAGATTTGAGAACCAACATCATGACAGGGAATTCTACTTGCCTTTTCACACAAATTGTTTAATAGTATAGGTTAAATATTTTGTTCACCTAATGTTAAGATATATATATATGTATTATTAAATCATAGATGTTCATTATTGTTTCCTTCACACAAGCATATTCAATACATGTGGAGGCTAGAAGTTGTAGTACAAACTAAAGCTATCCAAATATCAGAGAAATGACTACAATTTATTGCCAAGATTTTAAAGAGTTGTTTACTTTCACAGGTATCTTGTTGCATTATTTGATACCTTTAGACCTTGCTTGCTTCTTTTCATATCTAGCAGTTCTAGAGAAGTTAGAAAAGTCTAACATCTAGAAAACATATAGGACATACAAAAAATTATATTCTAAATAAAAAAAATTAATTTCAACCAAAATAAGAAAACTAAGAAGAATGATTGAACCTAAGTTTAAATGCACTTCGAATCAACAGTGAACATCTCAGGTTTTGTATACAATGTACCAGTAGAATAATGATGATTACATTTATAAATGTATCAGTAAAACAATAGTGAATAAGCACACCTATACTCAGATCTTTATTACATTTAATAATAAATTACACCATACATATAACCAAAGTTTAGGTGACAAGCTAACAAGTTAAGGTGACAAGCTAATTAAGGTGACAAAACATCATCATAATCATCTGCATTGCCAGCAAGATTAGAATCCTGATCACTCATGTCTGCATCTGCTTGATTTTCTTCCTCATCCTCATCTGTGACATACAATACATTCTCTCTCCTAATCTCTTCATTGGTAATCAAAATCTCTTCTTCAAACACTCCATCATCATCTTCATCCACTTCTTCGAATGTTTCTTGTAAATTAACATATTGCCCATAGGGCATTATATCGACAACTTCCATGAATTTTTGTTTCGAACGAGACTGTGTTTGAATGACATACGACCATCCAGGGCTTCTTACATCATCAATTAGAAATGATTGGTTAATTTGAAGAGGGGAACATATGGCTCATCTGTCTCTGATAAAAATTGCCGTGTATTTGCATGTACAAACCCATACTCATCAAATTGTATTGCAGATGGTCAAATCCACTTACATTTTAATAATATAGGACTATTTTCACCAAAATCCACTTGAATAATTTCTTGGATGAATCCAACATAAAAAAATTCTTAGTTTCATGAATAAATTCAGCACTACCAACACGATCACAATTTGTCTTTCCTTTGTCTTTTTCTTCCACTCTTAAATGACTACCATAGGCCCACACTCCACTAAAATGCATAGCCCATAAATGTGGAGATTATGAAAGCTCACTTTCCTCCGTTGTTATATCTTGACCTTCTTCTTTTGCATCACTGACTCCATTAGCAATCCATTCTTCAAATTTTGGAGAAGAATCACCTCCAATCAAATCATGACGTCTGTGCTTTTGAAGTCGATGTTGCATCCAAGTTTGATTCTCTTCTTCATATTTTCTATATAGAATATGAACATACAAATAGTAAGATTAATAATATAAATGTGTAAATGCAATTGAGTAAATAAATTATTGTGTATATTTTTTAACCTACACCACTTATCGAACGAAGATGTGTTTTGAAGAATATAGGCATGTATCTCACTTCTTTCTTGATGTGATAGCTTGAAGCGACATCCATTTCCTTCTAATACTTCACCTACAACTCTCTCATCTTTGTTATCATCCCATACACGTTGATTGACATTTTTAAAATCCTTCATATATTATGTGCAAAATCCCATGGCCTCTTGCATTGAATATCCCTCAGACATGTTGCCTTCCAGTTTTGCCCTCATACGAACATTTTTTTTCAAAACCTTCATATATCATTCTATAGGATACATCCATCTCGTTCGTATTGGGCCACAATGCTCTAGTTCATATTCTAGATGTATCAAAAGATGAATAGAAATGTTAAATATTGTTGGTGGAAATTCCCGTTCCAATAGACAAAGGACTTCAACAACCTCCTCCCTCAAACTATCAAAGTTTGAAGGATCTAATACATGTAAACTCATTCTCTTTAATATTAGGCCCAACCTTATAATTGCCAATCTTGACCCCTTTGCTAAACTTGATATATTTACCACAATAGGTAAAATATTCTCGATTATGACATGATAGTCATGGGTCTTGAGGCCTCTTAAGCTATTAATGTCAGTTTGGCTTCTAATAGTACTACTTACATATCCAATAGGAAAGCGAGTCCGAGACATCAAATGTAAGAATTGTGCACATTGTTCCTTTGTCCAGACATAAGTAGCACTAGGTTTTCTATATTTTTCATCATCATATTTTTCAACCCAAAGATTTTGACGAATCTTTAGTTGTCGAAGGTCTTCACGCGATGAAATAGTATCAAAAGCACCAAAAAGAGTTTCTATAATAGCATAGGCTATATTTTCTTAGTATGCATAAAGTCAACAGTATGCCTAATGGCTATATCCTTAAAGTATGGCAACTTATAGAATATGCACAACTGTTTAACACCGCTTTCATTACATGGATCATATCTATTACCAGTAATCCCATCATTTTCAATTATAAATGACATTCTTTTTGTTTAGCAATGGTGCTTCATGATTCTCTTCTTGACCATTGAAACGTGTTTTTTGTCAACGATATAGATGATCCATTTTAAGGTAAGCACGATATCCACAATAAATACACTTATGCAAACTTCTTGAGTGCCTCACAAAATCCTTAAAGTTGCAAGTAGGACATCCATGGTATCCATGAACAGTGAGACCAAACAATGTGCCATATGTAGGAAGATCATGAATTGTAAACAATAAGGAAGCTCTTAAAGTGAATTTGATTCAATGACCATCCCTTAAAGATTGAATTACTTCAATTCCTTTCCATAATTCCATTAGCTCATCATATAATGGCTCTAGATAAGCATCGATTGTATCTGAAGTCACACTTTTCTTTCCTAGTATAATCAATGATAGCATTAAAAAAAATGGTTTAGTTGCTAACCATGGAGGCAAGTTATAATTTATTAAAAACACTGGCCAAGTTGACCATTTAGTACTTTGATCTGAGAATGGGTTCACCTCATCTAGAGCCAAACCCAATCTTATATTATGAGTATCTTGAGAAAAATCAGGCCATTTGTTATCAAATTCCATCCACGTCTTAGAATCAGGCACTTGTCATTTTCCATCGGTGCTCTTATTTTGGGCATGCCATTGCATAAGTTCAGCAATGTCTCTGCACCTATACATTTGGAGTAATCGTGGGATTATCAAAAAGTGGTGAAGAACCTTTCTAGGAACCACAGTTGATTTCAACCCTTGTCCATACCTCACTTCATGACATTTCAAACGTTCACACTTACTTGCAAGATTATTGCGAAATAATACACAACCATTCACATATGTGTGGATGTTTTCATACCTTAAGCCTAGCTTAGTGATTTGCTTTTTACATTGACTTTGTTTTGTTGGCAATGTGGATTCAGGTGGTAACAACAAACTTAATAATGCCAATAACTGATCTACACTCTCATTTGTCCAACCAAGCACCACTTGCAAGTTAAGAATTTGAAGGATTATTGTCAAACGACTTAACTTGCAATTAGCATACACGGGCTTTAAAGCATCCTCCATTGACTTGGACCAATCATCGTTTAGACCCTCATTCAACATTCTATCAACATTAAACCCTTTGTCTAACATTGTTGCCTCTCCATCTATGTTTGGTGCCACTTCATCTATGTTGGTTGCCTCTTCATCTCTCACACTCTACAATTCTATCATATCTTCATAATAATTGTAATCCCAAGGGCTTATACCACTATGCCCATATCTTATCATATGTCGATAAATCACATTTCTTTTTTTCACCTTTCCACCAAGACAGTCATTACATGGACATGGATATTTGTCCGTGTCCCTCTCATCAGCTACTCTCTCATCATATGCATGGTATTGATCCATCTGTAATCAACCTTCAACATCGATCCATCTGTAATGTTCTGCATTCCAGTATTAACTTAGTTTCCTATTTCAAGAAAAAAATAGAAATCTGAAAAACTCAACTTACTCAGGATCTAATACATGTAAACTCATTCTCTTCAGCACTCTTCAACACTTACCCAGAATTCATAGCACTTCATAGAATTAGGATATAGAGCACTCTACAGAATTAGAATTAGAGTACTCTGCAGGATACAGAGCACTCTGCAACAATTCAAATTCAAGAAATACAGCTGGGTATCACTCTACAGAATTAGATGTTCTACCTCTACATAAATCTCTGTGGTCAGTTTTGTGCATTTTTTACTTGTAGGATTCTCATCTATCAATGGCTAATTTTGATGCCCATGTGCAAGAGGCAAAGATTAAAAGTATATGTTGTAAACTATCTATTACTGGCACCTCCCCATTTATATTTCTAATATAAAAAATATCTGTTGCAGTTAAAAAAAAACAATAATGGTCAAAATGTAATACACAAAGATAAGGAAACTTTGGGGTCTTTGTATACTATTTGTTTGCATTTATAGGAGCATGTTTTAATTATGAAAATCTTGTTGATCATGTAGACTTATGTTCAGTTTACATGTCATCTACCATGTTTTATTTAGGGCCTTCCTTATCTAGATAATAATTAAAGAAATGCTTTAGCAATGGAACATGGAATTTATGTTTGTTCTATTGATGAACCACAAGCATTTAAACATATGGCAATCTTGTCAATGTTAATGAATACACAAACACTAACAAACAGGCTAATGAATTCTTTGTTGTAACTTTGAGCATTACTTACAAGCATAAATTATTAACATGTTGAGATAAGATGACTTGTTCTAACAATTGATATACTCCCATGTGTGGACATATAGTATCAATTAAAATAGCTTGGTGACCACATTGATTTGATGAACTAGCATAACTTTCAACTATGTCATATGAGACCATCTTCTAGGATTCCATGCAATTAATAGATTAGGCTTGCACACAATGTTACCCAAGCATTGAGGTCACAATGTTACCCAAGCATTGAGGTCTAGGCTAGGGACATGAGCCCGTGGTTTAATGGCAATTGGACACATGTTACAAGTTCAATTCCCATATGCTCCAAAAAGCATAGAGGAAACTAATGAAAAAATAGTCTGCTAAAATTAGAATTGCTTGTATGGTTCTGGTACTCAGTTGCTTATGTAACTACTATAAGTTACACCAACCAATAACAAACTAATTATGATGTACATGCACTACCCATGCCATGAAGACTTAGTGAAAAGGAGCCTCAAGGATTAGGTTGGTGAATTGGTTACAAAATTAGAAATTAATACCATACCCATGCATGATAACATGGAACACAGAAAGACAACTTCAAGATATGGTCACTACATTGTATTGATTATACAATGAATAAAAGCATCCAATTCTTTCACAATCTCAAGAACTCCAAATTGTTACATGGTAGTCAATGTCTTATGACAAGATACCCTCCTATTTATCTAACTCATCTCTTATAATACACTGATTGTGTTCTACTAGCTAGATACAAATGCCAATCAGAAAGCTATACATTTTGTGTTTAATGTAATGAGGGTTTCAAATTACCTCTAAATTCACTGCAGAGGACATTCCCAAATTTGACTTCGCTACAGAGGGCCTCGCCGACTTCAAATTCGTTGCAGTAAACTCTGAATTCATTGCTTGCCTTTTCAGAAGTCTCCAGGTCCTCTCCAAACAAGCTTTATTGCCCATCCAAGTAGCTGCTATACTTATATGCTAAAACCCAAAATGCCTTATGCCATCAAATTGGAACACAAACCCTCTCTGGTTGGCTCTGACTCTATTAATAATTAACAAACCCTCCTTCTGTTTGTAGAGGTGCATTGCACAAATAATGCCAATTGTACTCCTCACTCCCCCATCTAATTACCTCTGTCAAATTCTGTACTCTACTGTACTCCCCACTCCCGCCAACAATTTCCTAATTCACTATTAACCCTGCACGCAATACAACCCACTCCCGCCAATAATTTCCCAATTTGAAATATTTTTTAATTACCCACTTTAATATCATATTGTCTAATTTTTATTTGTGTGACTAATTATTTAGTTGTGTTTTTTACCCGACAATCAAATTAGTCATTTATAGCTGTGTTGCAAAAAATTAGTAGAATTTAGTCATTTTTAGTTGTCATGACTAAAAGTTTTACTCACGTAGTCATTTCTTTTCCAAATTCTACTAGTGTGTGCATGCTTTCCTACACTCTATCAGACCCACCAGTCGATGACTTAGCGCTTCTAACCAATAGTGCACCATTTAGAATTTGTCAGGGATGACAATTTCTAAATGTGTGTTGCGACGACAAATGGCAACATCTCCTTAGATTCATCGATGACCCCATGGCTATACTTTACTCTGTCAAATCTTGTTAATCGCACGACCCTACCAACTGATGACTCGAACAAATTGTCCAATGTTGCAACACCTAGGGTGGTCAGAACTGACAACCCCCAAGTGATGTAAAAATCCTCCATGTGGCATCCCTGAACATAAAAATGGTCACCTATCATGGACCCAAAACAAGACTCTACCCCAACCAAAATAAGCTACCACCAACTCCTGATCTGAAACAAAAACTAGAGGTGGGGCTCTACAGTTCCTGGCAACTCACAAGGGAAGTGCCCCCATGCACGTTGAACACCAAACACCAAAAAGGGACACAAAAATAAAACTCAAAATTTGCAAGGAACACCACTAGCATTTAGAGCTTCTCTAGAGCGATATGCGGAGATGCCCATTCATCTTCAGAAGGCTGACCCTTATTCTTTAAATCCTTAAAATCTCTTTCCAACTTGATTATCTCCCTGTGAGAGATACTTTGTAACTTCTCTAAATTGTGCCAATGGTTGAAGGTCTACTTCCACTTCCATGATGGTCGATGTTTGTACCTAGCCCTGAAAAGATGTTTGGTATACTTTTTTGCTTGCGAGCATCACCTCGTATTTTGTTTCATCTAACACAACATCATTATTCTAGAAAGGAGAGGGTAATCCTAGTTAGACTGCCTCATAACCTGCTCTAAAGTGACTAACCGAGACTTACACTTTAGAGCGGCTTTAGTTATGCTCTTTACTTTGTTCACCTTGACAGCTGTAGTGTATTGGTTATCCACCCTAGCTGATAGAAGATCCCCATTAAGTTGGTTGTATAGCTTTCCCAACATGTTCTGGGCCTAAGACATCTTGGGAATGAGAATTTGGAGAGTCTGGTCCACGTCATACTTTACCTACATGACATGACTCTGGGCTATTGAGATGAACTTAAGTGCTTCCTTAAGCTCTGTTGTATTACTAGTGATTCTAGTCGAGTGGGATGCATATAGGTCCATTATCAATTGAATCACCTACATCGAGTGACCTACTACTTGCATCTCTACCTTTTGTTGTTGAAGCTACAACTCTTTTGCAGTAAGTTGAATCTCAAGTGATGCATTGTGGAGCTATGTCAGTTCTTCTATTCTCTTTTTCTCATGTTCCTCGTCCCTCTCAACCCTCTACCTATAGCTCTCCAATGTTAGCTTTGTCTTGTCAACCTCAGATTGTAGCACCACCTATTGGGACCATAAGGCTTGATGGCGTTCTTGTGTGAATCGCGCTTACATTTCCTGGATTAGTTTGGTCACCTCCTATCTTGAGCCTTTATTTCTGTCCATAATTAATTTACCATATCTTTTACTCGGGATAGCTCTGACTCTCTTTTCTCAAGCTTTTGACTGACCTTAATAAAATCTGTTGTAACAAATTTTTGAGTTTCTTCTATTAATTCCACTCAGTCTTGTGGGTGAGCCTGAGTGAGATTCATTCCAACCACATGAATTGAGTAATCTTCAAGGTGCATTTGCTCCTACAATTTGTCAACAATGGGATTCATATGAGCGATCATCATTGATTGTTAGATCGGGTCATATAATAACCTCATGCGAGGTTTGGCTAGGGTTTTTCCCTCCTTTTGTCTATTAGCCACAATCCTTGACTCTTGTGCTTGACACACAATTTGCATATGTTGTTGGAAAGTGGTGGGAGATTGTATGACTCTGCCAACAAAAGGGGCTCCTTGTGGAAGCTTGTATGGGATGGTGATTTGCTGCTAAGTGGGAGTCAATAATACCTCGGGAGGTAGTGAAGATGGTACGGTGAGAGTGGATGGAGAGAATGAAGGTAAGCTTAGGATATGTGGGGTGGATGGTGTAGTGTTGAACAAGGGTGGAAAAGGGATCTAGGGCATGCCAAAAGGTTACATGAAAGGCAATGAAATAGGGGGAATTAGAGGAGTAGATATAGGGATTGGGTAGTAAATGGAGGAACAAATTGAGTGACAGAAGAGGGGAGAGATATACTTACCTACATGGCCGCAAGGGCTATAGTCTCTGTTTGTATTCTGATCGGCAACAAGAAAATTGTCTTTTCTTCTTTTGGGTCCTCCTGAATCTTCAACCTCCTTCTCTTCTACTCAGGTTGCTTCACCGAAGATGGACTAACCTTCATAGTTGTTGGGACCTATTTCTTTGCACTACTTGCCAAGAGTGTCTCTGAATTTGTGGAAGGGGTTGCCTCCATTACAGATTTAGGTGGCATCTACTCTAATGTTGCCTTTCCTTTCTGAATCACTTGTTGGTATGTCAATTACATAGCTTTATGGGACTTCATGAGTTTCACTCTGAGGTTCCCAGGTACTAAAGATGTTTGGACCAAGTGAGTAGGAATTTGTGTGCTCTATCCCTCCACCTGATGTAGTGGAGGGGGCCATTGTCCATGGCTTATTCCAAGTTGAGAGACTTCTTCCACGGAGTCAGTGCCTTCCTCTGACTCGTATGTTGTTCTGGCTTCTTCCTCTTCTTCCTGTGCCTCGAGGGGCCCTTCAAGATATATATTGCTTGTATTATAAGGGGAGGCCAGTGAGTCATGGTCTCTATCCCATAGTGTCTCCCAAGTCTCATCAGACTCAACATCTCCAAATAATTTTTTAGGCTCAATAATCTCCACCTATATTTCTAGTAGGCCTTGATCTTTTCCTTATTCCAATCATCCATTTTGAGGGTATTCTTGAGGTCATAATTCATGATGTTGGAGGGATCATAGGCACATACCTGCTTGTAAAAAGTCTCCTACGGAGGGAGTGGCTTGGAGGGGAGATCGTGTAGTTCTACGTATACATCTAGAGAGTCAACTTGGGGAGATCTCTTGGCCTCGATTGTTGGATGGATCTAGTGAACAAAAATCCCCTTGGTCTTTAGTCTTGTGACCCAAGCTGCCATGAATCCTATGGGTTAGAAAGATTAGAAATCCTCTATGAGTCCAAGCCCCAAATCCACTAGCTTCATCGATAGGAGGTGCTTTGTTCCTCTTTTATTTACTGTTATCCCACCTTTGGAGCAAGGGATATCATAAATCACCCTCTTCTTCCTCCTAGCTCCATACTCTAAATCAATGGTATCTAGCTGATGAACAAATTAAAGAGTTAGGATCTAGTCTATGAGAACCTGCGGGAGTCTAAAAATCTCCTCCTTGAAACCATACAACCAGATCATTATATAGTGAGCACTAAAAAAATAGTCACAAGGAATCTGACTGTTGGTCATAAGACCTTTCTACCTCTCGCTTAGCCTGAAGGTGATATCCTCCAGGCTAGATCAATGAGGACCGAGGTGAGGAAACATTCAGTGAACTCATAAGACTCAAAAGTATTAGAAAGGAGGTGAGTCCATGCCGAGATGGGAATAACCTCTTGGGCATTCACTAAGGTATCAAACATAGCTAGGTGCATGTATGGTTGGAAGAAGCGTGAATCTTGAAAAAGAATGAGGTGCAACAAAAAGGAAGAATATCTAAAAATTTGTTGGTTGTTGAAGTTAATCAATTGGTAGCCAAGTCCATTAACTATTGTATGCATGTGAAAATGAACTCAAAGAAACAAGCTAAACTAAGTTAACCTATTTCATTCACCTTCAAATACACCTTCGATTGAGCAAATAAAGGAATGCAAAAGAGAAAGGAAACTAATCTAAACTTTTTACCATGAAAACCTTTGTTGAGTGGATGTGCTCCTTTGATTATTTGATGTAGGTGGATCTTAAAAATGGTAGCATTACTTTGCATCTCATGGAGTCTTGAAAATGGCTTAGAATGGGCTAGATTTTTAGGATTTTGGGATGAGGATTAGATGGTCAAGATTGATTCAAGAGATCAATGGATGAGGATGATTAAGAGCTTGCCAAGTGGCTTGATTTGGTTAGTGGATGAGGGATGTCCTTGGTGTTGGAAAGAGACACTACTACGCATGACAGGTGTTGTCATTGATGGTAACTAAGTCTACCTTACACATCTGCATTGCATAATTTGTTCATATCGGAAGTCAGAGTGAAGATTTGGCTAAGTCCAGGTAGTCAAAAATAGAGCATGTGACAGGGTCTAGTATCTTGGTCCGGATCTCTTCGGTGGTGATTCACAGTGTGCTACAAATCTAAGGGAGTGATAAGAATTGTCAGGACTATCTGAATCTAGAGATTTAGCCTCTGATGATAAAGGATTCAAAAGTTATAAGGATTTGAGTATCGGGTTCCAGTTAGTCAACACAGTCAGAAGAAGAACAAGGCGACCTAGTATTTGATCTTGGTCCGGATGTAGAAAAGTTGTTGGATAAGAAATTAATGATCATCAGTGATATTGGCAGACATGACTGATGATTTGGGAACACAAGTTTTTGGTCCACGTTGATATTTGTGCATAGATTCAACCGACAGAGCAAAGTTTTTAATAAATGTTCTAAGTTCTTTTGAAGCCGACTACAGTTGATTGAATTTCTTGATGCAGATATATATAGATGATGGATTCAAGTGTTTAATGAGTATGTATCATGTGGTGATGGAATAAGTGTGAAAAAGGTAGAAAGAAGTGTGAAGGTGAAGATCTAAGCTCGGATCATGGTAGAACAGTAAACAGGGCAGAGTAAGGATGAAGTGTGTAATTTCAGTATTTTGTACTTAACCGGAACTGAATTCTTGCATTAGCAGATGCTATTCATCAATTCAAACATTTTATAATCTTCTTATAATCATTTCTATAGGCAGTGAGCCTCTTTGAACAGTGAGCTCGAAGGAATGCGCCTTCCCCATTTGTAATACTTTTAACAGGGTATTAATTTTTGTGGACAAACCTCCACCGTGGTTTTCCCATAACTGGGTTTCCACGTTAAAAATCTTGGTGTCAAGTGTGTTATTTGTGTTTCTTCTCATGTGTTATTGATTCATACTTTCATGGTTATAATAATGATCTATAAATAAGTGGTAGAGAAGAATTAATTGCAGCAAGTGTTAAAGTTTTGAGACAACTGATTCACCCCCCTCTCAGTTATTTACTCTAATTCTAATAATTGGTATCAGAGCGAGGTTCCTTAAAAGAAGCTTAACAGCTTGAGGAAGATCTGGGAAGGAGTTTCAATGGGTTCTCTCAGGGAACAACTCAATTGGCCTTAGAAGATCTTGATCGGTCCTGTTAGCACTCATTTTGACCTGGGGTTGATTTTTCATGATCAGGGGGTTTCTTCATTTGAACCCTTTATCTTCTTGCCCATTTTTTCTAAGTGTTGGACCTCCTCAGCATTTTTCAGCTGCATCATCATTTTTTCTTTGAAGAGGAGGTCATCATCATCATATTTCCTTTGATGGTGGTCGGCATCATCATGTTCTCCGTCGACCGGTTTCTCATCGTCATCATCATATTTCAATATCGGGTGATGTCTGGATATCATCCTGATCCTGTTGATGAGCTACAGTGCGCCCTGATTTGCTTGCGGGGGTGATTTTTCAAGTATCTGGTGATCTCCCATTTATCACCTTGCGCAAACATGATGATGATGTTGCCCCAATATTCTGAGGGGGTTATTCTTTGAGTTGTTCGACCTGACTTGTTCTTTCTTAAGGGTCGTCATCATCATCATATTTCCAGTTATCACTGTGTTGCTCGCGAGGGTCATCATATTTTCTGCCTTCATGATATTTCGCCGGGGTGATATCTTTATCACCGGGTGATCTTGGTTATGATCATCCTGATGATGTTGTTGAAGAGTTCTAAGTGCGACCCGATATTCACTGGGGTCATCATATTTTGAACATCAGGATGATTTTAGTCAATATCATCCTGATGATGTTGTATCACTTCATTGTTCGTTGTTTTGTCATCCTGATGATGCTGACGTCATCCTTATAACAGGGTGATATCTTTTTCTCTGCCTATCTGCATCATGATATTTCCGAAGGAGGGGATGATATTTTCATATCACCTGGATGTATGTTTGTTCCAGCGTCATGATGATGCTGATATCGAGGAGATATCCGCCTGCCGGCTTCGTGCATTATCTAGTGGGGGTGATCTTTTCAAGCATCATCATATTCATCTATCGCCCCGATCTTATAGTGGAGCTACAGTGCAACCTGATATTTGCGCATCAGGATGATATTTCCAAATATCCGGTTGTCTTCCGAATATCATCCTGATGTTAATATGATGATGACGTCATCAAGGTCCCGGGGGGGTCATATTTCTAACACTGATCATCTTGAGGAGATCTCCCGATATTTGCAAACATGATGATGACGTCATCCAGATATGAGGAGGTGCGCAGTAGGCAGATATGATGATGACGTCAGCAGGATATGATGATGATGTCATCAGGATGTTTATCGGCCAGACTTTTGGTATAGGCTCAGCAGGAGGATGTTCCTCCGATGGATCAGGTTGTGCCGATGAAGGCGATTATCATGCAGGTTGTATTGCAATATGATGCTGACGTCAGGGTGATTTTTCAAGCAACAGGATATCATGCTGCTGGAGGATGATGATGATGAAGTCTTATACTAGTGTCGTCAGGAGCAAAAGCACCAACATCATATATGCTCATGACCTAGTATATAAAGTGTTAAGGAGGTTGCTGCGGGGTGCATGTGGGATAATTGGTATCCTGCATTTCGAAATATCATGATGATGAATCTCGGCGGGAAATGGTTGCGATTGACTGTTAGATGTTCTTCCCAAGGCCGCGGGTTGGTGCGCCTTTAATGGCGATTGTTGCAGAGGTATGGGCGATGGCGTGGGCGGATCTGGTACCCGATTGAAGGTGTACATCAGCGGACAGTGGCGCAGGGCTCGAGAAATCTTCCTGTCTCCTCCCCTACCTGCTGCATTCAAGTTTGGGCGCCAATCTGGTAATGTTTGAGCGCCATCTTTCTGATACTGTGTATCTGGCGGGATTTTTGGTCAACCATGTAATTAATTGCTGAGCACCTACCTGGCTGTTATAAGCAGGTTGTGTTGCTCATTTGTTGGTTGTTGAAAGTTGAAGATTTTTGGCTCTGTAATGCATAACAAGCTGATCTGGTTGCTCTGTACAGCTTACCTGTGAGTTTATGTATCTCTTGTTGTATGTTTTTGGCATGAACCCACTGATTTCATGATTGATCTTATATGAGAAATGCTATCTTAGCATGTGTTGTGTTAATTCTGTCTCCAGTATTGCATGTATTCTTCTTCTGAATCTGGATGTTTGGGTAATGTTTAGATTCTAGAGCATAGAATTCCTATGTTGAATGTCTGATCTTTTAACTTCTGCTCAAGGGGTAGATTAAACTGTTTTCAGGTTGAACATTGGGAAGGGTATACTGCAGTAGGGATGCCATAAGTAGAGATAACTTAACACTCTGTATTGGGAGATATCTGTAAGGCAGGTATCACATATATCCCCTCGAAATCCAGTTTTAGATGTTCATGCTGATCATTCACAGGTGTATGTCTACTGACTCCAGGCCCTGGATAGGCACCAATCATGCTTTGTTTTTGTGTTATAACCATGTCCAGCTTTGCATCCAAACTTAAAATCCAAATCAAAATCTAAAACAAACATTAGGACATTAGAATTAGTTTAGGATCCTCAGTCCTCTGTCTACAACTGCTAATAGGCCCAGAGCTAGCCCCTTTGCTCTTATCTTTCAGTTTTGGTCTACTTACAAGAGGACTATCTGCTTTCTGTCAGCATCCCAGCCTTGTATGCATATCCTCATGGATGTTGAGTAGGGAATACCCCCCTAGGTCTTGCAGAGCCTGAAGAAGAAGAGGAGATAAAATATAGAGTCTATCTCCTACACTGTTGGCCCCCTGGCCCAGAGATCCTATTGATCATTGATGGCTACCTTGTAGGGAAATCTGGGAATAAACATCCAGTCTGGGAAAAAGTCAACAGAAATTGGCGACCCTGCTGGGGAACCTTGTGAAAGAACCCTGGTTTTCAGAAGAAAACAGTTCCTAGTAATAGGTGGCGACTCCGAAGTAATCTCCCAACCGGTCAAAGTAAAATTTATATGCAGGGGAGAAGATCCCAACAAAATCCTTTATTTGAAGAGTTACCATTAACAAAAAGAATGATGTACAGAAGAAAGGGAACTGTCTCAGTTAGTCATGAGAGCTCCCCCAGAAAAGGTGATGATGTACAAGATAACCCTAGGCCATCAGGACAGCATGCGCCTTATTTTTCAAATGCAGAAGCTGATATTCAAGGTGCATATGAGAGGCAACAGGGTGGTAGCATGAGAATGAGGTCAGAGGTGTTCCAAGAACGCCCTTTTCTAGACCCAAGTGAAAGGTTTGAGGAGGCAGAGTCTCTGAGGGATGATGAAGATGATGACCAAAATGGTATGAGACCATCTACCTCCAGACCTAAGGATGAACAATTGGCTGAAGAAATCAGAAGTCTAAGAGCAGAACTAGAATACTTACAAGCCATGAAAATCAGAGATGATATGAAGCAGAAAGTGCAAGCCTTAAGAACTGCCCAAAATGATTCAGTTCCTACCCTAGAGAATGCAAATGTGCAAAGACATCAGCAAAGATATGAAATGCAACATCAGCATCATGATGAGAGACAAAATGTGAATGATGCTAGGATACCACTGAACCATGCAGGAAACCAGAATGCAAACAGAAATGTTAATGTTAATCAGCCAAACAGACAGCCCATGCAGCTAGACAGATTCAGGCAGCTGGTGTTTGATGGTATTCCTGGGTATCCTAACCCCATTGATAAGCATCTGAGGCTGCAAGTGCCTAAATGTTTAGGAAATAACACAGTGTCAGGAGAGGATCATCTAAAGGCCTTTCAAAATGTCATGGATAATTTTGAGGTTGAGCATGAGGATGTTTTCATGAAGTCATTCATGCAATCCTTAATAGATGAGGCAAGAGAATGGTACAGGGATCTGCCTGACCGGAGTATTTCATCATGGGATGATTTTAAAAGGATATTCAAGGAGCAATATGTTGATAAAACTGACCCTAGCTTTTTTGTAAATGAGTTCACCAGTATCACCAAAGGGTCAAATGAGCAGGTTGCTGACTTTAATGCAAGATTTACTAAAGTGTTGAACAAATTGCCACATCACATGAGGCCAAATGAACCAATGTGCATAATTTTGTATATCAATGCCTTTGATGCAAAGACTGCATATGGACTAAGAGATAAAGGTCCTGCTACTCTCAGGGATGCTTTCAGAATTGCAGTAAATATTGAAAACAATAGGAAAGCATCGGGCAAAACAAATAGAAGGGATGATATAAAAATTCTGCAGAATCCAAACAAGCCTCAGAACACTCAAGGTAGTACATCTGCTCCTAAAGATAAGATAGACAAACTGGCAAATGTTGTTAAGGACCTAAGCTATATATTAGCTAGAAGTGAAAAAGGGATGGGTCCTGATAGGCAAGTCTATCAAAGGCAGGAAAAGAGGCCATCATTACATGATATGCCTTATAACACCAATTGGCATGATGGTAAGCCTGTATTGCCACGTAACAACACAAATCAGAGGGCTCAACATGTCAAAGAAACTCCTGATCCTCTAAAGAAAGCCATAAATATTGCTGATGATGCTCCGTGGTGTATAATTTGTCAGATGCCGCATTCACAGTCACAGTGTATGATTGCTCAATCCTTGTATGATAATGCTACATCTTGTAACGAATGCAATGAGCCACATCATGTACAGGATGATGATGTTAATATGATGTCCATAGGCAATGGATACACTCTTTATGATGCTGATGAGAGTGCAGATCATCAAATTCAGGCCTGCCAACAGTCCCCATATGATGAAGATAATGAAGATAACTATGTGTATGCTCAGAACTCACACAATTTTCTGAGTAACTTACAACGACCTTCTGATGAGGAAATTAGAGCCTTCACAGCTGCAGCAGTTGCTCAAGTCAAAAGCAACTACAATCTCAGAGGTAAAAATCAAGTAGGCAGCCCACATCAGCCAGAAGATATTTCTGCAGGTCAGCTGGTGCATGGTCATAAAGGAACTGAACCACAAAAAAGGCAGTGGGTAAATAATAAACAGAACTTTAAACATAGAACAGGTCATGAATCTCAAGGACCAGAAAACAAAATCCCTCAGGCTGAAGATCAAAGTAGAGGTTCCCAAGACAAGAATGATGATCAGGGAACTATGAAAATGAAACCTAAATCAGCTCAGGATAAAAACAAGATTGTGGAGCAAGCTACAACTGTTGTACAAAACTGTGCTCCATTTGATATAGCTCAGGTCCTCTTTCAGGTAAAAGTCTCTGTTCCACTTATGGAACTCATGAAAGTGGAAGAGATCAAGAATAGGACAATATCCCTAATCTCAGGGGTACCTTTTCAAGCTAAACAAAATGATCAGACCCAGGGTGAGAAACATGTCATGTGTAATGAAGAAGATGAGACTCCTGAAGTTTATTTAGGAATGACTATGACAAAGTGTCCTTCACAGGTGGAACCATTTTATGTTTCCCTGGTTATAAATGGAAAAATAATTAGAAATTGTATGCTTGACTCTGGAGCATCTACAAATGTCATGCCTTTGGCTATCATGCAACAAACTGGATTAAAAATTGACAAGGCATGTGGAAAATGTTATGCTATGGATGCCAGAGAGGTACCAGTTATTGGAATCATGAAGGATGTAGATTTCAAACTGGCAGCATTTCCTGAAAAAAGATATAAAATGAATATAACAGTGGTTGACATCAAGCCACAATATGGTATGTTGTTGTCAAGGAGATGGGCAGCACTAATCGGTGGAAGTATGCAGCTGGACCTGTCATATGCCATGATTCCAATGAATGGCAGGGATGTCAAGTTAATCAGAGAGCAAAGATCATCAGAGACAGTGGAAGACCAAGAAGCAGAGGAACAAGTATGCTTTGTGGACACTGACTGTGATAACTTCAAGGTTGTCTCAGATGATACAGAAGATAAAAAGAAAAATGTCTGCATTGAAGAGCTGGATCAGCAAGGCTTATGGACCATTTTTTTTATGGAGCTTGTGCAAAAGAAGGCTCTGGAGCTGGAGTTGTTTTCCTGTCTCCAACTGGTAAGCTCCTCAAATTCTCTTTCTTGCTGAGGTTTGATTGCACAAACAATATTGCAGAATATGAGGCTTTACTCTTAGGCCTAAATATTGCTCTCAAACATGGAATTAAGATGTTAAGAGTATTTGGGGATTCTGAGCTGATTGTATCCCAAATTAGAAATAAGTATGCTGCAAAAAATAGAAGATTGAAACAATACAAGCATGCTGTTTGGGATACCATTGAATTATTTGATGCATTTTCAATTGGCTGGGTAGAAAGGTCAAAAAATGTTATGGCTGATTTCTTAGCCAATGTTGCAATAAGGCCAGATGACATCACTCTGTCAGGTGTTACAAATGTAGAAATTAAAACTAGGCCTGCAGTACCAGAAAATATATGCAGTTGGCAAGTGTTTAATGATGATAGGGATTTGCTGAAATTTTTGCACTGCATAGATGAATATGAGAATCAACAAATTGATTTCCAAGCTTTTGTAGAGACTGTAGATGGAAAAGAAACTCTTGTGGGAAAAGAGATAATTCAGTTGAAGACTAACAAGATCCCTAGAGGGTTAATAGCTTTGGAAAGAGCCTTTGACAGTAGAGACAAAATGGTCACAAGGACATCCCCCACAAATAAGGAGGATTTAGAAGAAATAAATTTAGGGACATCTCAGGCCCCTCAGAAGGTATATATTGGTAAACAGCTCAAACCACACATTAGAAGTATGCTGATTGCATTACTAAAAAAGTATAAACATGTTTTTGCTTGGTCATATGAGGACCTAAAAGCCTATAGGGAAGACTTATTCCAGCATGAGATCCCATTGAAGCCTGAAGCTAAGCCATTTAGACAAAGGCAAAGACCTATTAATCCTACCTTAGCTCCCAAGATGCAAGAAGAACTCAAAAGGCTCAGGGAAGCTGGAATAATTGTGCCAATCAGACATTCAACTTGGGTGTCTAACCTTGTCCCAGTCAGAAAAAAGAATGGTGATATTAGGCTTTGTGTTGATTTCAGGAACTTGAATGTATCCTCTTTGAAGGATAACTATCCACTGCCTAATATGGAAGCTATGTTGCAGAGAGTGACTGGTTGTGAACTCCTATCCATGATGGATGGATTTTCAGGATATAATCAGGTAAAGGTAAAGGAATCAGAACAGTATAAAACTGCCTTTACCACTCCATGGGGAACGTATGTGTATGTTAGAATGCCATTTGGACTAACAAATGCAGGTGCTACATTTCAAAGAGCAATGGATGTTGCTTTTGCAAGGTTGATTGATTCAATCTTGGCTGTATATCAGGATGACCTGACTGCTTACTCAAAGAAAGAAGAGCAGCATTGTTTGCATCTAGAGCAGATTTTCATAAGAGCACTAGAATATGGTATTTCTTTAAACCCAAAGAAGTGTGCCTTTGGGGTAGTTGAAGGAAAGCTTCTGGGACATATTGTTTCCAAGGATGGAGTCAGGATAGATCTAGAGAGAGTGGCTGCTATTGACAGGACTCAAATGCCAAAAATTGTGAAAGGAGTTCAGTCCTTCTTTGGACAGATAAATTTTGTTAGGAGATTTGTTCCCAACTTTGCAGAAACCACAAGGAACATTTCCAAGATGATGAAGAAGGATGCAACTGTCAACTGGGAAAGGGAAGCAACAGAATCATTTCAGAATATCAAAGAGGCAATTAAGATGGCCCCTGTTCTTAAATCTCCTGATTTTTCTAGGCCATTCCAAGTATTTTCATTTGCTTCCTTTCATACTGTTGCTGCATGTTTGTTACAGAAAAATGAAGATGGTTTTGAACAGCCCATCGCTTTCTTCAGTATGTCCTTGCAGGCCTCTGAGTTGAAGTATGATATTATGGAAAAAAAGGCATATGCACTAGTTAGAGCCATCAAAAGTTTCAGACCTTACTTGGTAGGATCATACATAATTGCATATGTACCTCATATAGCAGTCAAAGACATATTCACTCAGCAGGAGGTGACTGGAAGAAGGTGCAGATGGATAAACAAACTGCAAGAGTTCAACATAGACATACAAGTTACTAAGTTGATAAGAGGACAAGGATTAGCCAAGATGATGGCACAGTCAAACTTGGAAGCATGCCAAGTTAATGCAGTCCAAGATGAGAGTGTAAATGTATCAGGATCTGAATGGTACAAGGATATTATCTATTACTTGCAAAATCTGAATTGTCCTTCCCACTTCAGTGACAATCAAAAGAGGACTTTAAAGTTACATGCAATCAGGTATGTTATTGTTCAAGGTGAGCTATACTGGAAAAACCCTGATGGTGTGCTGCTGAGATGTGTGGATGAGGATATGGCTAACAATGTTTTGATTGATATGCATAAAGGATTGTGTGGTGGACATTATACTGCCCAAACAACAGCTCATAAAATTCTCAGGGCAGGATATTGGTGGCCTACTCTCTTTTCAGATGCACAAAGGTTAGTGAGAAAGTGTGACCCTTGCCAAAGATTTTTAGGAAAGCTGAAATATGATGGTGCTTTACCCCTCAGAACTGTACCTGTGGATGCTCCATTCCAGCAATGGGGAATTGACTTCATAGGGGAAATTGCAGACAAATCAAGTGGGGGACACAGTTGGATTTTGGTGGCAACTGATTACTTTACCAAATGGATTGAGGCCATTCCAACTAAGAGAGCTACAAGTAAGGTGGTGACAGATTTCATACTAGAAAACATCATCATCAGGTTTGGAGTACCATTTAAGATAATCACTGATAATGCTATGTGCTTCAGATCAGGTGAATTTGTTGATTTTTGCAACAGGTATGGGATAAATCTATCATATACATCACCATATCACCCACAAGGAAATGGTCAAGCAGAATCAAGCAATAAAAGCATCATGAAAATTATCAAGAGGATACTGGACAAGAACAAGAGAGCTTGGGACTCAAAGTTGAACTTAGCAGTATGGGCTGACAGAGTGACAGTGAAAAGGGCTATTGGGAAGTCACCTTTTGAGCTAGTATATGGTGCATCAGCTAGACTGCCCATAAACAATCTCCTACCAGTTTACAGATTCATTCAGGAAAATGATGAGGAGATTGAAGATTCTATGACAGAAAGAGTGAATCAGCTGGTTGCATTGGATGAAGACAGAAGGAAAGCCCACCAGATCAATCTCAAAAGACAACAAGATGTGAAATATCAGTTTGACAGGAGAACTACAAAAAGGAAGTTTCAAGTCAATGATCTGGTGCTCATTTAGAATGCTAAAGGTCAGGAAAAGGGTAAACATGGTAAATTTCAACCCTTATGGATGGGCCCATATCAGGTTTGCAATACTCATGGGGAGGATTCTTATTTCCTCCAGGCCCTAGATGGTGAAGTTCTGGAATTGCCTGTGCATGGCCAATTCCTTAAGTTCTATTTTGCATGAATAACTGGTTGCTGTGCACATTTGTAAAAATATGTATGTAGTGTAAATGCCTTGTACAACTCGCATTTTTTGGCTTTTTGTCTGGTCTGCCCGGAGATCTGGTTCTCGCTGCAGGTTATCACCTGCACGTCCCCATTCGGAGCCACTGTTAGCACTCATTTTGACCTGGGGTTGATTTTTCATGATCAGGGGGTTTCTTCATTTGAACCCTTTATCTTCTTGCCCATTTTTTCTAAGTGTTGGACCTCCTCAGCATTTTTCAGCTGCATCATCATTTTTTCTTTGAAGAGGAGGTCATCATCATCATATTTCCTTTGATGGTGGTCGGCATCATCATGTTCTCCGTCGACCGGTTTCTCATCGTCATCATCATATTTCAATATCGGGTGATGTCTGGATATCATCCTGATCCTGCTGATGAGCTACAGTGCGCCCTGATTTGCTTGCGGGGGTGATTTTTCAAGTATCCGGTGATCTCCCATTTATCACCTTGCGCAAACATGATGATGATGTTGCCCCGATATTCTGAGGGGGTTATTCTTTGAGTTGTTCAACCTGACTTGTTCTTTCTTAAGGGTCGTAATCATCATCATATTTCCAGTTATCACTGTGTTGCTCGCGAGGGTCATCATATTTTCTGCCTTCATGATATTTCGCCGGGGTGATATCTTTATCATCGGGTGATCTTGGTTATGATCATCCTGATGATGTTGTTGAAGAGTTCTAAGTGCGACCCGATATTCACTGGGGTCATCATATTTTGAACATCAGGATGATTTTAGTCAATATCATCCTGATGATGTTGTATCACTTCATTGTTCGTTGTTTTGTCATCCTGATGATGCTGACGTCATCCTTATAACAGGGTGATATCTTTTTCTCTGCCTATCTGCATCATGATATTTCTGAAGGAGGGGATGATATTTTCATATCACCCAGATGTATGTTTGTTCCAGCGTCATGATGATGCTGATATCGAGGAGATATCCGCCTGCCGGCTTCGTGCATTATCTAGTGGGGGTGATCTTTTCAAGCATCATCATATTCATCTATCGCCCCGATCTTATAGTGGAGCTACAGTGCAACCTGATATTTGCGCATCAGGATGATATTTCCAAATATCCGGTTGTCTTCCGAATATCATCCTGATGTTAATATGATGATGACGTCATCAAGGTCCCGGGGGGGTCATATTTCTAACACTGATCATCTTGAGGAGATCTCCCGATATTTGCAAACATGATGATGACGTCATCAGGATATGAGGAGGTGCGCAGTAGGCAGATATGATGATGACGTCAGCAGGATATGATGATGATGTCATCAGGATGTTTATCGGCCAGACTTTTGGTATAGGCTCAGCAGGAGGATGTTCCTCCGATGGATCAGGTTGTGCCGATGAAGGCGATTATCATGCAGGTTGTATTGCAATATGATGCTGACGTCAGGGTGATTTTTCAAGCAACAGGATATCATGCTGCTGGAGGATGATGATGATGAAGTCTTATACTAGTGTCGTCAGGAGCAAAAGCACCAACATCATATATGCTCATGACCTAGTATATAAAGTGTTAAGGAGGTTGCTGCGGGGTGCATGTGGGATAATTGGTATCCTGCATTTCGAAATATCATGATGATGAATCTCGACGGGAAATGGTTGCGATTGACTGTTAGATGTTCTTCCCAAGGCCGCGGGTTGGTGCGCCTTTAATGGCGATTGTTGCAGAGGTATGGGCGATGGCGTGGGCGGATCTGGTACCCGATTGAAGGTGTACATCAGCGGACAGTGGCGCAGGGCTCGAGAAATCTTCCTGTCTCCTCCCCTACCTGCTGCATTCAAGTTTGGGTGCTAATCTGGTAATGTTTGAGCGCCATATTTTTGATACTGTGTATCTGGCGGGATTTTTGGTCAACCATGTAATTAATTGCTGAGCACCTACCTGGCTGTTATAAGCAGGTTGTGTTGCTCATTTGTTGGTTGTTGAAAGTTGAAGATTTTTGGCTCTGTAATGCATAACAAGCTGATCTGGTTGCTCTGTACAGCTTACCTATGAGTTTATGTATCTCTTGTTGTATGTTTTTGGCATGAACCCACTGATTTCATGATTGATCTTATATGAGAAATGCTATCTTAGCATGTGTTGTGTTAATTCTGTCTCCAGTATTGCATGTATTCTTCTTCTGAATCTGGATGTTTGGGTAATGTTTAGATTCTAGAGCATAGAATTCCTATGTTGAATGTCTGATCTTTTAACTTCTGCTCAAGGGGTAGATTAAACTGTTTTCAGGTTGAACATTGGGAAGGGTATACTGCAGTAGGGATGCCATAAGTAGAGATAACTTAACACTCTGTATTGGGAGATATCTGTAAGGCAGGTATCACATATATCCCCTCGAAATCCAGTTTTAGATGTTCATGCTGATCATTCACAGGTGTATGTCTACTGACTCCAGGCCCTGGATAGGCACCAATCATGCTTTGTTTTTGTGTTATAACCATGTCCAGCTTTGCATCCAAACTTAAAATCAAAATCAAAATCTAAAACAAACATTAGGACATTAGAATTAGTTTAGGATCCTCAGTCCTCTGTCTACAACTGCTAATAGGCCCAGAGCTAGCCCCTTTGCTCTTATCTTTTAGTTTTGGTCTACTTACAAGAGGACTATCTGCTTTCTGTCAGCATCCCAGCCTTGTATGCATATCCTCATAGATGTTGAGTAGGGAATACCCCCCTAGGTCTTGCAGAGCCTGAAGAAGAAGAGGAGATAAAATATAGAGTCTATCTCCTACACTGTTGGCCCCCTGGCCCAGAGATCCTGTTGATCATTGATGGCTACCTTGTAGGGAAATCTGGGAATAAACATCCAATCTGGGAAAAAGTCAATAGGTCCAAAGCAGAAATAGATGACCTGAAAGAGAACATTAAGGATGTTGATGATTGCATTGATTTGCTAAAAGAAAAACTAAAGAAATCAATGGAAAAGAGGAAGGAACTACTTCATCAGCTAGCTAATCTTACTAAAGAAAATGGCATGAATGAGGCTTGAAGAAAAGACAAAGGAATGTGAGAAGCTGACAAAAGAAGTTTCTGTTCTAAAACCTGAAATGGAATCTGGGGTGATGAGGCAAACCAAAGAAATTGAGGAAAGGAAGAAGACCTGAATCAAACTCTAAAGGAAAGAATAGAAGAATGCTGCAAAATGGACAGAATAATTGGCCACCTAAAATCTGACCTACAAGAATACAGATATAATGAGGAGGAACGTGAAAGGCAAATTGTCACTCTCAAACATGACCTAGCAATTACAAATGAATACAAGGAGAAGTTCAAGATAAGCTCAGCCAAACTTGAAGTGTTGCTTGAGAGTCAAAAGAAGGATGATGATAAGCATGGTCTTGGGTATGAGAAGGGTGAAAGCTCCGGATCTAGACAAAGAAATTCTCAATCAAGGAATGGGAGAAACAAACCTAGAAGACCTCCGGTAAGACAGCCTAATGCTCCAAGATATCCATCTTTCAATGGAAATTGTTTCAATTGCAATAAATTTGGTCATAGAGCTACTCAGTGCAGAAACAGAGTAAATCAAAGTGGTCCATCCTTCTCCAGTCAATGCTTCAAATGTAAGAGGTATGGTCATAAATCCAATGAATGCAGAAATATGATAATGAATAGCTCTAACAATAGAGGAAATGACAATTCTTCAATGGCAAATGCTTTGCGTGCAATAGATTTGGACATATGGCTAATCAGTGCAGATCAAGAGGAAATAAATCAAATGGGCAAAGAAATGTTGTATGCTTCAATTGAAACTAATCCAGTCATATTGCAAGATTTTGCAGAAGCAGAAATAATGAAAGAAGAGGTCCAGTAAACAGTAAACCGGATGAGCAGAGACAAGACAAAGGCAAGAGCAAAGTTGATGTAAATAAGGTCCAGAATGAAATGAACAAGACATGGGTGAAGAAATGTGCAATGAACAATGATGATGGGTCCGCACCAGAAGCTGGTGCTAATAATTCCTCCAAAAATTGAATTAGGAGCTCTAATTTAGGGGGAGCTGCATAGAAAAACAAATTCCCCCAGCCAATAAGTGGGTGCCTAAATCTAGCATGATGATTGAAGTTAGAAAAGCCTATTGCAGACATGTTAATGTTAGAAATGAAAGCAACACTACTTTAATGGAAATCTGATTCGAGATAAATTTCAGCAATCTTTAACTGTGCTATTAACAATGGAGATTGTAACAAAACATAAACCCACAATACAGAAATATACCAGAAGTAGAATGAAGCACATAACACAAGTGTTTAACATGGAGAAAACCTTTTCAGGTAAAAAACTCCACCAAGAAAAAAGGTCAAGTTTTATTATCTTCACAAAAGGAGATTAAAAATACATTCACTTCCTCTGTCCTTCAACCTTCACTCTGGCATAAACTGGGTACCTCTAAACTGTTATATGCTTCTCATCTACTATGCTATGGTTTATATAGAATTTACACAACCTCAAGACATTAAATGACTTCTTACAAGCTCATAATACTTGTCAAGAGTCAACAATACAACCTTGGGCGTCCATGGCCAAGAATAGGCTCTTACAGGGTCATAAATGATGTCATACATGCATCCTACAATTAGAAAAATGTGCCCATGCAAGCTTGAATGCCTTGGGGCCAAAAATAGCCACTTACAGCATCTTATGACGCGTCATATGCTATTATAAGTGTCATAGATTCTTATGACAACTTACAGTTGTCATAGAATCTCTTACACCTTACAGCATCTATGATGTGCGTCATAACACTAAAAATAGATTATTCCTCCACATGTGCACCCCACTTTGACCAATTACCATTTACCATAGTAAATGACATCCCGTAACTACTGCTGGTAACTCTTGGACTTATCGTGGACAGTAAATAATTTTTACTTCTACCGGTGAAACTTGTATATCCCTTATAGGTAATTACAAATAATAAATGGAATAATACAATAATAGGATTTACAAGGCTAATGGCACCTTATCTCAACAGCTAAAACTAATTCTAGAAGAAAAGAAGCCAATGTGATTGTAACCGGATGTATTAGGGCAATGCATTTATTACAATGGAAAATTAGGTTTTGCGGAGCATAAAAGGTAATCCTTTCATCATTTGGATCACTTTGCAGTCAAAGAGAGCAAGCAGAAGAACACTTGAGCTAAGATTTCAAGGATTTGAAGTGTCACCGGTGAATTCATCAGCCAACCCTAATTTCATGAAAAAGGTATTTCTTTGTGAAGCTTTAAACTTGTAATCTTCTGCAATGGCTACACCTTTGATTGTTGACATCACTGAAAGGCCCCAACACAAATTCAAGAAGCATCCACACAAATCAATAGAAGTCAACCCGTTAGGTGCATTTTCAAGTGTTCTGTATGGTGTATTGCATGTTGAAGATATTAGGGTCTATATTCATGCAAGCATAGATGAATTTGGGGACTCAAGGTTTGTAGATTTGTTTGAGAATCATCTAAGGGATGAAATTCATAGTCTTAAACCTGAGTATAAGGCACTACACAATAAACATTTCATTCAGGTTTTGGGGTTTCCAACCTTCGATGAAGATGAATGGGTCTGGTATGTTTTAAGCCGAATGCATGATGAGTTTATATGGCTAATGAAACCTTTCAAGATCACCAAGGATGCCATCAAGGTCGTGACATGGTTAAACTCATCTAGTGGACTGCCAATGTTGAAGGCTGTAAAGAATCAAACTGTGACTAATGCAACCGGTGCCAAATTCGACAAAAGGGCAATGACTATCAATGATATTAGTGATCCAGATGTTAAGTTTGCTTCAATGGTAATTGGTTACAAAATTTATCACTCCAGTAGGGAGAACTCTATTTCCAGAATGGCTATATATGATGCATATCAAATGTTAAAATAAAATGCAAATTATGACCTGTGTGAGTTATTGCAGAACCAACTGATTGAGAACTTGAACAAAATCAAGAAAGACAAGAAAAACACCTTTAAATATGGTACATTGGTTCTATGTCTATTTTCTACTTCATGAATGAGGTACCTGCAGTAAAGGATGTGCACTGGACTAATGATGAGCTAGTTGCTAGTCAAATAAAAGATCATCTAAAAAACATTGGTGACTATAAAGCACAGAAAACTACAATCTAGGGATACTTCAAGAATTTTTAGAATATGATGCATTCTAGGGAAAGAATCCCTAAATTGGTTGTTGAGAAGTACAAGAATGAAATTTGTTTCATGGTGGACACTGATCAGTGCTTAATGGAAGCAGTAGAACCCAGAACTGTTTGGATCATGCCCATGGGGTATGAGGTAGATGAGAAAATTTTGAATATGTATGCTCAACACATTTTGAGCAAGCCAAAGGACACAATAGTGGAAAGATTTGGGACATATGAGGAGCTAAGTATGAAACTGCATGTTGAGTTTAGAAAACCTGAAACTAATAGGAAAGTAAGGAAAGAAGTTGAGCAGTTGGCCAAGAATCTAGGCCTCACCAATGAAGCTGTGAGGTAATTTAGGGAAAGAACTGAAAAGGCTGAGAGGGAAAAGTAGGATAAGAAACAAGAAAGTGCTCCAGTAGAATCCTCCTCCACATCAAGGACCACTAGGAGCTCTGCTGCTGCCCCTGTTCCTCCAAAACCTGCCAAATCTGAGAAACTGGAGGACATATCATTCGATAAGGAAAAGAAAAGAACTAAAGTAAAGGCAAAGAGGTCATATGACAGTTTGGAAAAGGATAATGAAGAAAAGATAGATTCTGATGAAGAGCTTAAAGAGTTGAAGGCCACAGGCACTAAAGTTGTTAAAGTGTCAAAAGAGAAGCCTTCGGAAGTAAAAAGATAGACAAGAGGCAGAAGTCAGAGGCTGATGTTGAGAAGCCAATTCCCTCTGTGAAAACCATTGTTAAAACAATCACTATTGATGGGAATTTAAAGCCATTGATTAAATTCTATGATCTTTACAATGATACTGACAAAAGACTTTTAGAAGAAACCACTATCAAGTACTTGAATGTACTCAATCGAGCACTGCTAGAAATTTTGTTAGAAGTTCCAAAAGGTTTGAGAGATATTCTAGAAATTAGGAAAGAAGCGGCCAAGACAAAAGATATGGAGTTAAGGGAACATGTGTTAACCACTCTATGTCCAGTGATCTCTAGCAGAGAAGCAGATAATTTTTTTAAAGAGGTCAAAAATGAATTCAGGAGTAAGACAAGGATGAAAAAATTAATGATTGGAGACATAGACGAAGTTGTCCAAGAAACTGAACAAATTTTGAGGAAAACATTGGACAAGAACAAATTCTTTGTGGTTTTAGATGAACCTGCTGATAACACATTAGTTCCAGATGATGAAGAGCAGCAGGAGAATGAGCAACAAATTGGAATAGATGACTCCTCTGTTCTGGAAAAAGAAGCAATAAACAAAGTAGATGAGGAGATGACAGATAAAACTGATGATGTAGGAGGTATTCAAACTCCTCTGGATCAATTTGGAAAAGTAAATATAGAGATGAATGTTCAAATAGATGATCAAATTGAAGATGATTCATTGAAGATCGAAGAGCATGAAACAGAGAAGGCTAAGGACCAAGAAGCAGAAGAAGTCAAGGAGAAAAATGATAAAGAAGAAGAGATTGTAAAGGATGATGAAAAGCCCAAGTAGGACAATCCGGTTGACAGTGCTGATAAGAATCAGATAGACACATCATCATCTTGGGCAAGAGACATTGCGGAGGCAGTAAAGGAAATTTTGGAAAGAGACAAACAAAATGAAGAAGATCAAGACATAATCCAAGGTCCAATAATTTTTGACACATTATCTCTGGTACAAAAGATAAAGTTGGATTCCATTGCTCAAGCTAAAGCCAGAGAAGACATTTTGAAGTCTCACATAGAAGACAGTGAGCTACTTGGTCTAGCATCAGGGATTTTAGAGAAAATCATGCCAACATACCAGAAGGATTCTTCAGCATCCCCCTCCAGATAGTTAAATAACTTGATAAACTCGGTAAGCTCTCATTTTGAATCTTTAGAGAATTTTGCAGAGGTCAAGGTCCAAAAGGAATTCAACGATAAAAGATTTGATGCTCTTAAAGGTTGATTGGATTTGATAAAATGGTGTTGGATGCCAGCGTAAAGAGTATTCAAAATGCTCTTACAGAAGGAGGAAATGTATATAAATTTTGCTTATCATGTCCTAAAGTCCTAGAAGATCTTGAAGATAAAATAAAAGTGTCTAAGCAAAAATTATCTAGTGTATCAAATTCTTTTGATCCTGTGACAACATCAATGGCAAGCAAGGAAGATTAGGTGATCAGCTTGATTGAAGATATAAAGAAATTGACAAAAGAAAAGGAGAGCATAGAGGCCAGGATGAGTGAACTCCGAGGACTAATTTCCCCCAAAATGGAAGCAATGTTCAATGCCTTAACTAAAGCTCAAACTACAGCTCAATCAAGTGATCCCATTGATCTACGAATGAAAGAATCACAAGCTTTCCTTTTCAGTGGCCATATCTCAATTTTGAACACTATGAAGAAGCGCTGGGATAGCGATCTGGCAAAATTGAAGAACATTTTTGGAGATGTACTCAAGTATATGTAAATAGGACTTGAGGATTGTTTGTACATATGTGGCCTGGTCTATAGAATTTTTGTGTAAATTTTGGTTTGCGGATCCCACCCTTTGCCATTGATGTCAAAGGGGGAGTAAAGAGTAGTGAAAAATGAGGAATCCAGCAAAGGGGGAGGATTGGATAACAGTGAAAAGCATAAGTGTACTTAGTAAGGGGGAGTTATTCTGACACTTAGTCATTTTTCACTAAGTGTTGCCATCAATGCCAAAGGGGGAGATTGTTAGCAAGAGACACTGCTACGCATGACAGGTGTTGTCATTGATGGCAACTAAATCTACCTTACACATCCGCATTGCATAATTTGTTCATACTAGAAGTCAGAGTGAAGATCTGGCTAAGTCCGGGTACTCAGAAATAGAGCATGTGACAGGGTCTAGTATCTTGGTCCGGATCTCTCTGGTGGTAATTCACAATGTGCTACGGATCTGAGGGAGTGATAAGGATTGTTAGGACTATCTAAATCTAGAGATTTAGCCTCCAGTGATAAAGGATTCAAAAGTTATAAGGATTTGAGTATCGGGTTCTAGTTAGTCAACACAGTCAGAAGAAGAACAGGGTGACCTAGTATTTGATCTTGGGCCGGATGCAGAAAAGTTGTTGGATAAGGAATTAATGATCATCAGTGATATCGGCTGACATGACTAATGATCTAGGAACACAATTTTTTGGTTCGCGTTGATATTTGTGCATAGATTTAGCCGACAGAGCAAAGTTTTTAATAAATGTTCTAAGTTCTTTTGAAGCCGACTACAGTTGATTAAATTTCTTGATGCAGATATATATATAGATGATGGATTCAAGTGTTTAATGAGTATGTATCATGTGGTGATGGAATAAGTGCGAAAAAGGTAGAAAGAAGTGCGAAGGTGAAGATCTAAGCTCGAATCATGGCAGAACATTAAACAGGGCAGAGTAAGGATGAAGTGTGTAATTTCAGTATTTTGTACTTAACCGGAACTAAATTCTTGCATTAGAAGATGCTATTCATCAATTCAAACATTCTATAATCTTCTTAGAATCATTTATGTAGGCAGTGAGCCTCTTTGAGCAGTGAGCTCTGGGTAGTGAGCCCAAAGGCATGTGCCTTCCCCATTTGTAATACTTTTAATAGGGTATTATTTTTTGTGGACTAACCTCCACCGTGGTTTTCCCTTAACCGAATTTCCACATTAAAAATCTTGGTGTCAAGTGTGTTATTTGTGTTTTTGCTCATGTGTTATTGATTCATGATTTCATGGTTATAATAATGATCTGTAAATAAGTGGTAGAGAAGAATTAATTGTAGCAAGTGTTAAAGTTTTGAGACAACTAATTCACCCCCTCCCCCCTCTCAGTTGTCTACCCTAATTCCAACACTTGGATCAAGACCAAATCAAAGGTAGAAATGTGGTCTTGGAAGAAGGGGATGGTGAGGATCAAGTGAGGACCAAAAGGACCTTTTATACAAAGGACTTGCCCATCACTTTGTAAGAAGGCCATGCGGTCTTTTACAAAGGCCATACCTTTGTACACATGGGAGATTATGGAGGTTTGACTAGGATTAGATTAAGGATAGTGGAATGTGCAAGTGAAGGGTTAGGTAATTAATTAGGTTTAGGCAACCTAATCAAAAGTGTAAAAAATAGGGAATTAAATAAATAGATATATTTATTTAATTCATGGGATGGGAAAAGGTGACATTAGATAAATAAAATTTATCTAATGTTTGGACTATAGGAAATGATTGATAAATGATTAATTAACCATTTATGATAGGGATAGGTAGGGATGCAGGTACAGATGAATAGTGAAAAGGACATGAATAGTGATTTTGACAATTGTTTTGGAGTGAAAAGAGGGGGCTAATAAATGGAGTTTTGATGGTTTTAGATCCTCCTTTCACAACAAATATTCAAGGACATATCAACCGAGTTGAATCTCTACTAAATGAGAGCATTCACCTAACAGGTTGGGCTGTCACTTGGAATGATGTGGAAACTTAGAAATTGCTAACTAATGCCTTAATGTAAACCACAAACATGTAAGCAACCCTAATTATGTAAAACAATGAATAAATTGATAAATTCAGACGAATGCTTGTAGATCAAGGAACATGACATAGATTAATAACTGACCATTTTTTGAAGTTTAGAATTTGGAATATTTGAGGACAATGCCCCGGGTGCCCAAGTGCAAGGCATTGTTTTCTTCGCGGCATGCAAAACTCTTTCCAGCACTAATAATCATTGTTCTATCTATTTCGTCACTAGAAATACGGAGGACACTGCCCTAGGCACCCTAGTCCAAGGCAGGCTGATTCTTGGGATCTAGAAGCCCCTTCAGATGTAGAATGTCATTGTAACTCTGATTCCTATCCTTGTAGCTTCAGAGCACATTGCCCTAGGCACCCATGTCCCGAAAATGCTCTATTTCACTTCTTTCTTTTAGATCCTGAATCCTTGTCGTCTGCAACCTTCCTTTGCAACTCCACTCTGTGAAACTTGGTACCTGTAACCTACAATCACAAAGGAGTGTGGTTGGGGGTTATGGTGTTTATAGGCTTGCCTCAGTCAAGCCCCAGAGAGACATTCAAGTCTTCCGAACACCATTGTCAGATGAGAGTGCGTATCCCTACAGGATAGAGGCAAAATCCAAATGATAAATGATTAAAAACACAAGTAAATGTCACCTTAAAGAAATAGATCTCATGGAAGGAAGAAGTTCTTTCATGCCATGAGGAGAAGGATTCAAATCTATAACAAACAAGCACAATAACAACACAAATACTGCTCTACAACACAATGAAAGCTTTGAATCACTTTAGCATGAGATCACAACTTCACGATGTCCATCTCTAGTTTACAAATGAAGACCTAAACATGCTTATATATGCAACTACAAACATTCCCGCTAAGAATTTCGTAATTCAAACTTTTGGTGTTCACATAGGACCTAACAATGATCATATAACCGACACTTCAAATTAGGGCCTAACCCAAAATAGGGCAAGACCAGGGCGCGAGCGCCTAAATCCACCCTCCCAATTTTGGTCAAGAGTCATCAGAATAGCACCCCTAGGTCCTATTTGCCACAAGACTTCAGGGTTTTCTCATTGGGATTCAAAATTAACATGCAATATGATTTAAATGCATTCTAAAGACCCATGAGCTAAACTTTAAGAGGGAAAAATCCCCAAGGGGACATTTTCTGACATAACATTTAGCCCCCACTTTAATGTATGCATGAATGCAAGGCCCATACATGCATTAAAGTATGGTCAACAAACACAGCAAACACGCCAAGCACAGTGAAGACATGCCAAACACATTGAAGACAGCAACAGGCACACAAAACACGGAGAAGACAGTTATAGTCACACAAAACACAATGAATGTAGTGATTATTTCTTTTTCATTTTCTCATATATATGAAATGTAAATGCAAGTACATGGAAAGTAAACACACAACCCAAAATGCAGGAGGAGTTCATCACCCCCAGTCTTGAAACTGCATAAGAGGCAACAGACATGCAATACAAATCTCAGAGTGTAGGAGGAGCTCATCGCCACCAGTCTTGAAACTAAACTTGAGAACAAACATGCCATACAAATTCCAAAGCATAAGAGGAACTCATCGCCACCAGTCTTGAAACTATGCTTGGGAACAAACATGCCACACACACACAAGGAAGACAGAGAAAACACGACAAACAAGTGATGGAAGAAACCTATTGCTAGGTTTGCTACCATCGTAGGCACATTACAAGCACACACCGATGATTGGGCTTTGCCACATCAATCACCAAAGACACGCTTAAGGGAGGATGCACCAACCCTGCCTACTCAAAGGAATTTTAGAAAATGACAGGATGTGCAATCCCCTCGAGAAATACACCACCCAGCTTCCGTAGAGGGCTTAACATAAAAAGGATATGCACGATATCCTACCTCCGTAGAGGGCTTAAATGATTGCAATATAAAATAAAGATGTGCACTCGCTCGAAGATACAACATCCTGCCTTCGCAGAGGGCTTACAAACACACTTCGTTAGTACCAAAATCATCAGACAACTTACCTTATATATGCCCCCACCTTAAGGTGGTTGATATTGTGTACCGATATCAAGCATGTTAAGGTAGAAAGAAAACACACAAGAGAACATGAGCTCTTGCAAAGCCCATGCCCCCCAGAGGTGACATGCAGTTTACAATCGCCAAATGTTCTCAAAAATACACAATTTCCTGCAAGAAAAGGTGTTAACAACCATATAATCATGAAAAACAACAATACATGTAATCATTCACACAAAGAGCCAAGCAAGGCGAGATCCAAGACAAACAAAGTGCACGGAGCAGCAGTATTGTTATGTTTTGTAAGTGCAATAAGACAACATCAAAATATCACATGGAATGATTTTACTAGCCAAGCGTCAGATAATATATATCAACTCCATCGTCATGTATGGATTAGGTCCATTTTTTGATTTCTCATTGAAGGGACACTAGGCCCATATCAGTATTATATGTTTTTTGTCATCCGCCAACTAGATAGAACCACTAGAGAAAGGTAAACAATAAATCAAGAGAGGAGAAACAAGTGCCTTAGGGCAAATCACGTAGGAGGGTGCCCCCAAGTCACCAACCGCGACGCTATGTTCTTAAGACACAACACATGACAATGAAAATAGAGGAGAAGATCAATAGAAGAATGATGATACAAATAGAAGGGTCATAACAGAGGTGGTCTCCCGGTATCCTTTACCTTAGAAGAGTATCAAGGGTCATCCTAGGAGGCCTAAACAACACATAACACATCACGGGGGAAACACAACACAGAGGTAAAGAGTTAGAAATACTTACCTGTAAGGACAACCAAACTAAAGGTTGTCAACGATCAAATCATCATCTTCCCACTCCCGAATGTTAGAGGAAAGAGGGACATAAGGGACAAGTGCCTAACTCTAATCATTATCATTAAGTTCATCTCCATTAAGCTCTTCATTGTTTGTTTCAATGTTAGGTTGAATGTTTCCCTGTTGAGTGGCATTTCGTTGGGCAAAAGCTTGTCTTCTCTTCCTCCTTTCTCTTGCTTATCTATTCCTTCTTGTCTTACTGTTTATCTCTTCAAAGGCATTGTTATGTTTTTCCATAGGATTTTGCACATTAGATGAGGAAGAACCATGTTCAAATTTCATTGGTCTCAACGAAATGTTTTGTTGTCGATGAATGCATCCCGATCCTTGTAAGGATGACAGGGGAGGAACCCCAGCATAAATACCATCTCTCTATGGACGAGGTGAGTTATGAAACTTTTCCTTATCCACTTCTATCATGCCAATTATTTCATCATAGTCATAAAAATCTTGTTTTATTCTTATTTCATTTTGTCATTTTCCTTTTGCTCTAAGTGGATCTTCGAATGCATGTTGTTCTTCCCTTATTGTTTGGAAAGGAGGCCTGGCCACTCTAGCTAGTTGTTTTGCTTTGTATCATCTATATTCTAGGAAAGATTGGTCTCTTCATGGCTCAGGGTCTCTATCAGGTCATGGCCAAAAGTAATCAAGAGTGAATTTCTTGTCCTTAGTTAGAGGTTTATATGAATTACGGTGAATAGTACACTTTTCTCCATGCAAAGGGAATTTTATGCATTTGTGAATAGTTGAGGGGACGACATTCATAGCCTTAAGCCATGGATGTCCTAGTTTTACATGAAAGAGGTTGGATAAGGGGATAACATCAAATAACTAATCCACAATTTTATCATATACCGAGACCAATAAGGTTATCTTCCTAAATGTATCCATCAAAGCTCCATTATGTGTTTTAATTCTCAAATCTGACGGTTCGTAAAAATCTTGTGCCAAATCATGTTTAAGAAGGAACTCTTCTATAACCACATTAGTCATGAAATTAGGGTCTATAAGTGTTCCATCCACATGTTTTTCCATTATCTTCACTGTAATGTAAAGAGGCCCTTCAGTATCTACCATTGCTTTGTCATGAGGTGTAAATGTTATTTCAAGTTTAGGGGCTCTTCTTTTCAAATAAGGCCTAGGAGCAAACCTAGCATTATTGTTATATTGAGAAGCCATGTATATGTTTTCAAATGAATGTCAAATCATATTTTAAAGATTTTCAACACTTATGCAAGAAACAAATGCAAAAGTATGTATGAATATGACCTAAAATGCTTGATTTTTCAACTTTTTTCAATACAAATGGGTGAAAGAAGAGGCGTTGTAAGGAAATTGATGAAGGGCAGAAAATAATATGCCTAATAACAGTCCAATGATGCAACAATATCCTTCACAACATGCATTTGATGCAATTCTATATGCAAAATAAGCCAAAATCTAGTGAAAAATGCAAGATTTTTAACCCTAGACATGAAATTTTGCAATAAAGACACTATGATGAAACACTATAGTTATAAATCAGACCTAAATGAGTGTTTAAAATAGTAGTAAAATCTGAAACAAGATTTTAACTACAAACCCTAGCTAATGCAAAAACTAGGTTATATGAAAAATGCACAATTTCAAGCATTTTTTAATAAATTAAGCATGAAAATGCAATGCAAGTGAATACTAAATGATGAATTTCTTTAATTTAAATCAGATATAATGAAAATAACAGAAATCAAATGAAATTAAATTCAAATTAATTCAAATTATGCCAAAATGTAAGCCTGAGATGCCAATTTTTTTAAAATTTTTCAAAATTTTCATTTTTTTTTGTAATTTTTCAAATGCAATAAGATGAATGAATGCAAATCTATCACACAACACTTAGCAAGGTGCAAAATTTTAAAAACATGGGTTCACCAAAATGTTTAGGAGTGAAAAGAGGGGGTTGATAAATGGGGTTTTGATGGTTTTAGATCCTCCTTTCACAAAAAACATTCAAGGACATATCAACCGAGTTGAATCTCTACTAAGCGAGAGCATTCACCTAACATGTTGGGTTGTCACTTAGAATGATGTGGAAACTCAGAAATTGCTAACTAATGCCTTAATGTAAACCTCAAATATGTAAGAAACCCTAATTATGTAAAACAGTGAATAAATTGATAAATTCAAACAAATGCTTGCAGATCAAGGAAAAGGATAGAGATTAATAACTGATCATTTTTTGAAGTTTGGAATTTGGAATATTTGAGGACAATGCCCCAGGCGCCCAAGTCCAAGGCATTGTTTTCTTCGCGGAATGTAGAACTCCTTCCAGCATTGATAATCATTGTTCCATCTATTTTCGTCACTAGAAATACAAAGGACATTGCCCTAGGCACCCTAGTCCAAGGCAAGCTGATTCTCAGGATGTAGAAGCCCCTTCAGATATAGAATGTCACTGTAACTCTGATTCTTATCCCTGTAGCTTTGGAGCATATTACCCTAGGCACCAATGTCCTAGAAATGCTCTATTTCACATCTTACTTTCAGATCCTGAATCCTTGTCGTCTGCAACCTTCCTCTGCAACTCCACTCTATGAAACTTGATACCTGCAACTTGCAATCACAAAGGAGTGTGGTTGGGGGTTGTGTTTAGAGGCTTGCCTCAGTCAAGCCCCGGAGAGACATTCAAGTCTCTCAAACACTATTGTCAAATGAGAGTGCGTATCCCTGCAGAATAGAGGCAAAATCTAAATGATAAATGATTGAAAACACAAGTAAATGCCACCTTGAAGATATAGATCTCATGGAAGGAAGAATCTCTTTCATGCCATGAGGAGATGGAGTCAAATCTGCAACAAACAAGCACAATAACAACACAAATACCACTCTGCAACACAATGAAAGCTTTGAATCACTTTAGCATAAGATCACAAGTTCACAATGTCCATCTCTAGTTTACAAATGAAGACCTAAACATGCTTATACATGCAACTACAAACATTCCTGCTAAGAACTTCATAATTCAAACTTTTGGTGTCGGCATAGGACCTAACAACGGTCATATAACCGACACTTCAAATTAGGGCCTGACCCAAAATAGAGCAGGACTAGGGTTTTCTCATCGGGATTCAAAATTAACATGCAATACGATGTAAATGCATTCTAAGGACCCAGGAGCTAAACCTTAAGAGGGAAAAGCCCCCAAGGGGACATTTTCTAACATAACAACAATAAAATATTGTTTAATCATGGTTTGAAGGGGAATTGATCAATTAACTATCTAAACATGTGTTTATTTAGTTAATTGTGGAGAAAATGCATTTTAGGGATGTTTAGGGATGGTATAGGGATGTTTTGATTGTAGATGAATAGTGACAAGACAATGAGTGGACAAATTTAGGTGTCTACAACTATCACCTCTAAAAAATCAAGCCTAAAAGCTTACCTTCGGGCAGGGCTTAAATTTTTTTTGAAGTTTGGAATTTGGAATATTTGAGGACAATGCCCCAGGCGCCCAAGTCCAAGGCATTGTTTTCTTCGCGGAATGTAGAACTCCTTCCAGCATTGATAATCATTGTTCCGTCTATTTTCATCACTAGAAATACGAAGGACATTGCCCTAGGCACCCTAGTCCAAGGCAGGCTGATTCTCAGGATGTAGAAGCCCCTTCAGATATAGAATGTCACTGTAACTCTGATTCTTATCCCTGTAGCTTTGGAGCATATTACCCTAGGCACCAATGTCCTAGAAATGCTCTATTTCACATCTTACTTTCAGATCCTGAATCCTTGTCGTCTGCAACCTTCCTCTGCAACTCCACTCTATGAAACTTGATACCTGCAACTTGCAATCACAAAGGAGTGTGGTTGGGGGTTGTGTTTAGAGGCTTGCCTCAGTCAAGCCCCAGAGAGACATTTAAGTCTTTCAAACACTGTTGTCAAATGAGAGTGCGTATCCCTGCAGGATAGAGGCAAAATCTAAATGATAAATGATCGAAAACACAAGTAAATGCCACCTTGAAGATATAGATCTCATGGAAGGAAGAATCTCTTTCATGCCATGAGGAGATGGAGTCAAATCTGCAACAAACAAGCACAATAACAACACAAATACTACTCTGCAACACAATGAAAGCTTTGAATCACTTTAGCATAAGATCACAAGTTCACAATGTCCATCTCTAGTTTACAAATGAAGACCTAAACATGCTTATACATGCAACTACAAACATTCCTACTAAGAATTTCATAATTCAAACTTTTGGTGTCGGCATAGGACCTAACAACGGTCATATAACCGACACTTCAAATTAGGGCCTAACCCAAAATAGGGCAGGACTAGGGTTTTCTCATCGGGATTCAAAATTAACATGCAATACGATGTAAATGCATTCTAAGGACCCAGGAGCTAAACCTTAAGAGGGAAAAGCCCCCAAGGGGACATTTTCTAACATAACAACAATAAAATATTGTTTAATCATGGTTTGAAGGGGAATTGATCAATTAACTATCTAAACATGTGTTTATTTAGTTAATTGTGGAGAAAATGCATTTTAGGGATGTTTAGGGATGGTATAGGGATGTTTTGATTGTAGATGAATAGTGACAAGACAATGAGTGGACAAATTTAGGTGTCTACAACTATCACCTCTAAAAAATGAAGCCTAAAAGCTTACCTTCGGGCAGGGCTTAAATTTGACAATTGTATAGCTGTATTTAAGCATTTTAGCTGTAAAATACAACTGAAATTTTGAAAAGACTATATCATATGAAAGGAGAGATTTTGGACAAACTGTCAAAATTTATATAGGATTATGATGATATATATTTTGTTTATATATAATTTACTTATACTAATGTATGTCATAGTATTTTAAAGGCACTATTGAATAGATAACTGTTATAAAAAAATTGCTTGACAGGCAAGGTTGACTGTCAAATTTAAGCCCTGCCTCCGGGTAACGGTTTTGAGCCTAAAGATGGCTCCCAATTGGTAATCATAGACATTGCAGTCATTGTCTAGACTGAAAATGAAGGCCATCATTGAACAAGTGGCTTGCACATCCTATGTGAATTATGGTAATGCAAGGGTAAGGGGAGGCAACTCTGCTCTGTTTTCTCTAATCTACTTTGTTCTACTATACTCTGCTATGCTCTACTCTCCTCTGCACTTTTTTATTGTTGCTCATTTTTCCAATCAAGATTATCCATATTTGGTGCTCCATCTATCCATATGAATCCATGCACATGCGGTGAACCTCTATGTTGCCAATTATATCTAGACCAATAATCTTTGACATTCATTCCTTTTTCTAGAATTTGTTTTCTAAAAATTGTATGTTGCAGGTGTATGTAGTGTGCCACTATATGAGGATAATCAATAACATTTTGTCTTCTCCATTTTTGGGCTTCTTGTGCATTTATTAGTGGTGTTCTAGGTATCAGTGCATGCAAATAAGGCTAGTACATATCTAATGCACTCAAAGAGAAGAATATTGTGGGTGAACCAGTCTAATAAAGCGTGTCAATTAACTCTACATGACATTTTGCCCAATATGACCTTATACCCCTTAAGGTTGTTCCAAACCTCATCAAACGATCAGCTATATGGGAGTGGGGCACATTTTCCACATGTTCACATAGCTCATTGATGGTGATTAGCACATCTTGAAGATTTCTTTTGACAAACACTGCAGATGAATTTTTTGCATGTAGTCTCATGATCCTATTCATCACATAATGTCTAAATCGTGGGTGTCAACCAAAATAATTATCCCTATACCGAAAAAGATGTTTGACAAATTCATGCAGATGTACTCATCTCATGTGTGGTTCTAGCCAATCACAGCTACCATTAGGAAAAAAATGTTGGAAATGCCATATCAAATAAGCCTAATGTCACATACTCATTGATAGGAGATGAACCAATCGTTGGCCAATTGATCAATGACCCTGGATCTGCATCAGGGTTATTCACCCATGCATGGATCAATTCCATCTATCTTCTGACATTATGCTGTTTGGAAGCCATTGATGTTGTGTGATCAATGATATTTCCTTCATCCATCTCCATCAAAGGGCCCACAAAGACAACTTCATTTGCATCTGGATAAAACTCCATATGCACTATATTTAGTTGGTCAAAGATATTTTCATCTGAATTTGATGAAAGAGCAGTGAGAGCATTTTCATCAATTTGAACATCAGAGTAGAACTTATCATGCTCAATTTTGTATTTGAGTGCCTTATATACTCTCTCTCTCTCTCTATTTACTATAAAGTTGTAATTTGTGCCACATTGATCCCTCCTCCGTACAGTAATGATTGGCAAATATTTTATTCCATGTAGCAAAACCTTTGAAATTTCTTTTACATCCTGTGGAAAGCTTATTGTGTGTCCCTTGTATTTATATTGACCACCAGTTGCATGTGTCACTTGTAGGATTAGATTGACACATGCTATCGACATTTCTTCTATCTGTGTCAAGTTTGCAAGCTCTTGTGGTTGTGGGCCAGGATCCATATTATTTGATGTTGAAGATCGATTATTTCCTCTTTCTTGTCGACACCTATTGCATATAGGACCTTGAGGTGTCTGAAAAACCCTTATTCCAAGGTAACATTCTTGACAAATATAGCACATGTTTGGTGAAACAAAACTATCTATTCCATTTCAAAAATGCATTTGGAAAGTATTGAAATAAGTGTGAAGCATTCCATTAGGATTTGGTACATTTTCTACATCACTTTGAACAAATTGATTCATGTCATTTCAAGGTGCATTTTCTGGTGTTTCAAGTACAAAATCTATCGATCTTGAATTTTCATCTTCAACATTAAAATAAATATTAGCATTTGATCGATTAGGTTCTTGTCTTTCTTCTCTTTCAGGGACACTGATTTGTTGAGATGTTTCTGCATGACTTATTCTCATCATATTTGGTTGTTGCCAACTTTGTAATTCTAATTCTTCAACTATTCTTTCAGCTCTACATTTATGATATCTTTCTCTGGCAACCTCATTTTGTTGTATCTGGCATTGTCGTCTTTGATATTCCCTCTGACATAATCTTTGATATTCCCTTTGGTATTGTATTCGTTGTTCATCAGATTCAACATTCAACCTAGGTAGAGCCATAACTACATAATAGTTGAAAATAAATATTTATGTCTAAAATTTTATTTTTGACATTAATTTGGAGAAATTCCATGCCATTGGTGTTTAATGTTGACATTATTACAAAGATTACACACTTTCAAGTTAAGATCCTGTAGACACCTAAAAATGTCCTAAACCTACGAACACCATTTTTACACCTAGTTCATCCCAATTCCACATTCTACTATTACTTAAATAATTTGTAATTATTTAATTAATTCATTTTCTCCTCTCATGCTTCTAATTAAATAAATTTTATTTATTTAATTATTTATCTATTTTCTTCTGAATTTCCTCTATAATTAGATAATTAATTTTTAATTATTTATTTAATTATTCACTCTCCCCTTTATCCAATTAATTTAAATAAATAAATATTTATTTAAATTATAGGCTTTGTCTTAATTAAATAAGTCCCACATATTTAATTAAATCCTCTCACATTATTCCCCTTCTCAAATAAATTAAATAAATGGACCCAATTTATTTAATTTAAAAACATTCTACACCTCGTCATTTCTTCAAATTAAAAATAATCCCTTGTCCTTTAGTGAAAGGGAAACCCTAATCAATCTACACCCTCCATTCTATCAAAAGTCAAACATGCAATCATAGCCCTTCATTCAAACCTATTCCTCTATAAAATCACTCTCTCAGCCTTATTTTCTCACTTCCCACTAGCATAACTTGAGCACTATCTCTCTAATTTTGCTACTCGTTCACTCTTGAGCTTCTCATCACATTTGCGGGTTTGCAAATCTGAGAGCAAAGTACAACAATTTAGTCTTGGAGGAACAATGGAGGGAGGACACTTGTAGTCTAGGGTTTCATTTCTTTTGTTTGCATTTGCTTGTTCTTAGAATATTTGTACTCCATTAGGGAGTTAGGGCATGCATAGGACTATTTTCAGGTGTTTGAATGTTTTTCCCTAATGACAAATCCAATTATAATGCTAAGAGATAAAATAATTTTCAACACATTATGGCTTTTGTTGTCAAGTTTTCATGGATTGGTTCCTTATCACTCCAAAAGGTTGCCTTTACTATATATTTCTAGACCAATATACCAAACCTCTCTCTATGCTCGTTCTTCCATTATACCTGTCAGTAAGTGGAAGAAGCCCATCCTTTCTTTATACCCATCGGTACGTGAAAGAAACATTAAAGCACATGAGAGGAGATTGGTACGTGGCACATAGGAAATACGTGAAAAGGATTTGTCCTATCAACAACACTTGCTTAGAAAGAAATCAAATTTCTTTTCAGTCATGATTTATGCCTTACGATAGCAATGAATGGGTAATGGAAGGAAGTGAAAATGAGAATGTCCTGATTTCTCCTCATTGATTTATAGGGACGATACCACATATGTTGTTGTTGCAACTATTTTAGGTAGTGGGTACAGTAGTTCAATTGTGATGGCTTGACCCGTAAATGTGAACAAGAGGTACCATGAAAACTGAACGTTGTAAATATTTTAGTTTTGGAAGAACAAATGTTTAGACTTTTGTTTGCAAAAAAAAATAAAGGACAACTTTTAGTTCAAATATCTTCTTTTGAAAACAAATTAATTCTAAAATAATTGTTAATTTAATATAATTCTATTGGGTGGTAGGGTGGGCAACTTTCCACCCTTTTAGTGGTGGAAAGTCCAGGTCATAAGCCAAAGATAGGGTAAGGGCTTTACATTGGTTTCATGCTCTATTTAAACATTTCGACCTCATAATCCGGTGATCATAAGATCATCATAGCTAGATTTGGCTCCTCATTTTGTAGGCTGCTCACGGTGTAATCTAAATCATTACCCGAGCTGTTCAAGGAGGCTGAAGGGTGAGTTGGCATCCACACGAGTGAGCATTTTGAAGGGAAATCTCCAATTAGCTGCACTCATCACACGAAGTATTTGAGTTAAGGTTCTGTCATAGTGAAGGGACAATGTCATTATGGTGTGTAGTGTATTCAACACTTCTAGCTTTATTCGGAGGCTTATTTAGAGAGCGTGACACATGCTTGTCATGCAATCCCTCAATCATGTCTGAGAGAGCCAAGATAGTTCTTCACTTTCCTGCAGATAGCATAAGGTGTGGCGGCATGGACACCCCGATCAAACTAGTTAGTGCAAAGCGGCAAATGGCATTCTTAGGTAAGATTACCAATCTGCGTTTGAGGAGAGTGTTGTGACATAATGAACTAGTTTTAGAGGCTATGAAAATGGTGATGGGGAAGAGTTTCATAGATGAAGGGGAACGTTACAGAGTGGACACGAACCTCAGCTCTAGGTTTGTGGCCTCTCTCCTAGATCTAAATATAGCCAAAACTTGGGTGAAGTACAATCACACGTAGAATGTTTATTCCAGATGTGCTTGGCAGACTGGAGGAAACCCTAGCTGTTGCTACCTTCGATGCAGGGATACCACATCCAAAGGATATTCATCTTCTATAGACTCGGGGTGGCGTTGTTAAGTATTATCCATTTATTCTGGATCTCAAGGGCGTAGAATTAAGTTAGCACAGGAAAAATGCTCATACTGGGGCAAATTTTTTGTTGAAAAAGTTTCAATTGATTGAGGTGCAGGGGTTTGAATGGGTCAAGGAGTTTAACCAGAAGCTCCACAACTATGAAACAGAAGCAGCTTGAGGTCGTCATTGGTGGTTAGATAAGTAATTACTTATGTTTTCAATATATGTTCATAGTGTATGGGTCAATGCTCTATTTATAGGTTATGAGTCTATCTATAATTTTTGATATGGCTTGGATTTGGGGTCCTACGTGACCACCTTGTGTCTGCACTGTTTCAGTCTGGCCCTGCGTGGCCATTTTGTAAGGAGATGGTAGTGGCAGTAGTAGTCAGTGAAGTAGTCATGGCATACATGTAAACTCTCTGCAAGCCAATATGGCATAGATGTAACTTTTTGAAATTCATACATATAATATATCTTTATTACGGATCAAAAAAAAAAATTTCTATGGTAAAAAAATTAAACTCTTAATTGAAAATAAGTCTATAATGAAATTAATTAACACTAAAAAAATGATAAACATACATGTATATTTAAGGAGTACATATGCATTCTATTTTCACTAAATTATCTAGAAAACCAAATGTTGGAAATAGTAATCATTCTCTACTAAAATTGGCTTTATAAGTGATTAAAAAATGGTAGACAATATTATATTTTAAAATCATATATTAATATTATATATTTTAATCAAAATACTAATATTGTATTTTAATATAGTATATTAATATTGTATATTAAATATATTGTATTTTAATCAAAATATACAATAAAGAGAAAAACTATTAATATGTGGTATTTTAAATTTGAAGGTGGACCTTCCCTGTGAAGCAATTTTTTTTATGACGGATATCTATTCAATGGTGCCCTTAAAATATTATGACATACCTTACTATAAATCAAATTATATATAAGCCAAATATATATCTAGTTATATAAACCAAATATATATCTAGTTATGTACCTACCTTCAATTATTAGGAGTATTACATATTATTAGTTGTTCTAATTATTAACATGCATTCCCTTCAATATATTTATACATGTCCTTACTCACCTACCTATGCATTTCTTTCTCTTCTTCCTAAATTAATGGAAAACAAATTTCCCAAAATTGAACAAAGAACTAAAACAAATACAAAAGTACAATAGAGAAAAATCTCTAGTGTATTAAAATATAAATGCATTTAAGATACCTAAAGATTGGTTGTTAGATCTCAATGCTATTTATTTAAGCACTAAAAAAGGGCAATGAAACAACTGGCAGATAATTTAACAAATTATATCATCCTAAAAATTAGCGAGGAAATTGTGAATATTAAGATCTCATACCAAGATATGAAGAAAGGGATATATATTGGCAGATCTAGTGTTTAATAATGGGGTGGACGGCTCAGCAACAAGAATTATACTCTTTAATATATTTTTTCCATGGCATTAAAGCTCAGAAGACTGTGCAACAAGGGGAAAGGGATTCTTCTTCATTAAAAATTATAAAAATTGGTTTCTCAAGTGTAACAGAGAAAAGAGTAAATACACTTGCAATGGCATTCATTAAGGCAAAAGATGTGTCTTTTTACATTCTTGTCAAATTTAAAGCACCGTTTTGAATATGATGTGAAGAAGAATTATTAAAAAAATTATAGAGAGCCACCTTTTAGTCAATAAAACACTACAGTAAAATTTCTAAGAAAAGTCGTGATAGTAAATTTTACCTGTGGTTGTCCAACCTGCAAAAAAAAAAAGAAGTCATAAATGAAATTGTTTTGTAAGAATTTAAAGAATTATTCGCTTAAAAATTTGTAAGAAATTTTAATGGTACTTTTGGTAATCTATACTTTCACCTTCTCTTCTAGCAAAAACACACTACTTTCTTTCCTTTCCAAGTGACTTCTTTTGCCTCAACTTATATTTTTCCTTCCACCTGTAATTCAAAAGCATCATTTTCAGCTCCATTTGAGCATACCATGAAGGAGCTCAATAAGTTCTACAACAAATCCATTTTGTCCATAAAACTATAAAATAACCGTAAAATCAAAACTACAGAGGATGAAAATCAAGCAAAAGCAAATCCATTTCCTAACTATTCCAAAAAAATGTAGATGCATTAAAATGCATAAAAAGAAACACACGATTAGACAAAAAAATAGAGGGAAAGCTCAAATGTGCCTAGCACATCAAATTCATATTATTTAAAATATATAATTATAGCTAAATTTTAATTAATTAATAATAATTGCGGTCAAATGTGCATGTAGAATCCTGACAGACATTGCATGCAGAATTCTTATTTTCCCCTTTCATTTTGAAAAGGATCATTTACCTATTTTACTTTTCAAAATTAAAGACAATCAAAATGCCAAGAATAAGTTAAATTAAATGAAATCATCGTTCTCATGTACCACTATGTTGAGAAAAAAAATCTTATACTTAAATTAAATAAATATTCTAATTCAAAGTAATCATTTACTTACTTTTCAAAATTAAATACAATTAAAACCCCAAATGTACCACCGTGTTGAGAAAATAAATAGAATAAATTCTATACTAAAAACAAATAAACATTTCATTTTAGGGAGGGATAAATAAACATTCAATTTTAGGGAGGGAAACATGCTAGCAGATTATCTTGCTAATCTTCCAAGCAAATCATGGATTTCAATAATGATTTCACACAATACCTGGATCAACTAAAGGAAATCGTAAATAAGGATCAAGAAAGTATTCAAAGGCCGCCATCCATATGAAAAGATTTTATTATGCTAATCTTTGTTTGTGTGTGCAGGTAAATATTTAATTGTTCGATTGCCTTGTGTTGGAAAATCCTGCTTTAATATGCACTCATGTGTTTTCTAATTAATTATGTTGGCATTTTGCTAATTAATCACAATATTTTTTTAATTGGATTAATCACTATTTTTAGAAAAGAAAACTAAAACTATGGCAAGATTAATGGTTGTACTTGCAGAGAATTCCATTATCACAGAAGGTCCTTTCCAACTTCAAAATTTGCAATGCCCATTAGTGTGGGTTTGTGTTGCTTTGATTTGGAATTGAATCTAAATCAGGAAACCCAATGAAAAATAAATGAACAAAGTGTTATCTTTTATATAATTTTGTAAGGTAATTGTTAAATCCATTACAAACCTCAAAGGAAGTTGCATTCGATCTCTTTCTAGTACAGCTTGTCCACCGCTAGAGACACATTCGTACATGACAGATGACTCACTTTGTGGAAGATTCTTAGTTGTCGCCATGAATGACAGATAAAGGAAAATACCAAGTTCTTTTTAATTTAGCAATCATCATTAAACTATGAATGTTAAATGCAGGGACTATTGTGAGAAAATGGTTAATTTTGTTTCCATCTATCTTGTTGTCGTTGAGCCATAGAAACAAATTGTTGAAAGATAAAATCATGGGGCAATATGGTTAAAGGAGGAAAGTGCTTGTGTGGCTTGGGATTTTAAGGCACTTACAACTTTATTGTAACTATTACATGTGTGAAATAATTGTGATTGAATGTCGGGAACCGACTGCAAGACTTAATCCCTTGCCGACCACCGAACGAGGAAGCTGCATCAATATACTGCCCACAATTCAAAGCAACAATTTGATCCTCCCAAACAAACACACACCTAAATCCCAGTTACACACAAGACATTCACTTCCAGTTGAGGCTTTGAATCAAGGAATAAGGAATGTTATATAAACACGATGGGAAAAGAAAAGTTGTTGCAGAGTGAAACGCTTCCAAGGTATAGAATGTAACTGCTGCATCTTCTTTCCCATGCACAAAGAAATGTAACAGTTTTTTTTTTTTTGGTTTTTTAATTTGTGGAGTGACTATTTGTATTATTCAATTTTTTTAATAAAGATTCTAGATTGGAATCTTATAAGTTTACAGAGAAATTCTGAAATCTTTCAGCTCTTGTTCTCCATCCATGCTGTGAATGTAGGAACGCCTCTCGGCATAATAAGGAATAATATATTTATATATAAAATGAGTGCACTTTATTTATGTGTGTAAAATTTTAAGGAATTATATATATAATGAGTGTATATATATAATATTGATGTGTGAATTTTTTTTAGAGATATATATAGAGAGGGTTATGTTTAGATATCTCCTAAATTGAAAGTAGCAATTTGTAGATTTACTATGGGTAAGCAACTTTAATCGTCACAATTATGTGTTGAACATCACTTAATACTTGTGGGAAAAATGTATATTTTGGATATGGTTTTGACCCCCCTTCTTATGTGGTAATTTGTAGCTCGATGTAAGGTTTCATGTCTATTATCATAACTAAATCAGGATAGTGTATTATGGCAATGTAATTCATACCCTAGTTAGTGCTCCAATAAGCACCTCCTTGTCATCATATAAAATCTTAGATAGGTGTAGGTGAGTAGATGTAGAGTTAATAATAGATTTAGCAAAGTGTGTAATAAATTGATAGCAATGCCAACTCTACAATGTGGTATGTAGCTATTGGTAGCAATAACGCTTTTGTATTGCAACCATCATCGACTTTTGTATTGCAACCATCATCGACCCAAAATAAGTGTTATATTATTTTAATTATAGATGAGTATCACTTTATTCGTGAGTTATAACCAAGTTTTAAGTGAATGTTATCGCTTTGTGCACACTAGATCAAAGGTTAAGCATCCTGACCCAACAAGCTTTTGCCATTAATGTTCTTAAACATATAAAATACTCTCTCTCTCTCTCTCTCTCTCTCTCTCTCTCTCTCTCTCTCTCTCTCTCTCTCTCTCTCTCTCTCTCTCTCTCTCTCTCTCTCTCTCTCTCTCACACACACACACACACACACACACAGCATGGTATGAATTTTATGTAACAAGAAAATAATTGTCACTTTGTGCCCTCCAAAGTAAACTATTAGGCTAACACTCTTCAGGAACCTACTTGGAGGATTAGTTATATATTTAAATATTTTATAGTCATGATCCTCTACCTCTCATTAAGTCAAGGCAATAGAGTACGTTAAGGATATTTTGTAAACATAGTTATTAGGAAGGTTACCTTTGGTGCATCTAAGCAATTTGCATAGGGACAGGATAATCCACATTGCCTCTATTTGATTTAATAAAGTTAGGTAGGAGGATGAGATCTTTCATAGGTAGCTACCCATTAATGTGTGTAGCATGCAAGTTGGTTGACATCTAATTATTATCTAAATTGGGTAGGTTAATGCCTTGGATGACATACTCCCATTGGTGGCTTATATCCATTTTAGAAAATTATAATATTTTAGAAACACCATCTCCCTCAGACTCCATTTGTATTGGTTTCACCCTTGTGATTGGGTTGCATCATATGGGGCATGTTGCCCATGGTCCCCTTTTGTGTTACCCTTGTACCTCCCCTCTCTATGCTCATTGTTGACCTATTATCCTTTTGCACAAGGATTGTTGATGCATGTGTGTATGTTGCACATTAACATCATAGCTTGCACATGCAAGTGAGAAAAATAAGTAAATTAAATAATAATAAATAAAAAAATCATTTTCTTTTATGCTCTTCTTGTGGGTAATTTTGGGGCATGACACTAGGTCTATAGATATTCCCTCCTTTGAGACTATATACCCTAGAAGCTTGCCCTACGGCACCCCAAACATAATTTCTTCTGGTTTAACAAAATCCCAAATTCTTGACATCTCTGGAAAACTTTCTCGAGATGATCAAAATGATCATCTTTCGATTTTCCAAACATGGTAAGATCATCCAAGTAAACTAGGATGATTTTGTTTATCAACTCACTGAATGCAATATCCATAGCATGTCGAAAGGTTGCCTTAGCTTTTGAAAGACTGAAAAGCATCTTTGTGTAAGCCAACATGCCCCATTTCATGGTAATCGCGGTCTTATATCGATCTTCTTCCTTGAGCCAAATTTGATTATACCCTGAGAACCCATCAAGCAGTGAAAACCTTTCTGATCCGGTGACTATTTGAAGTATATGTTCCATTGAAGCGAGCGGATAGTGGTGATGAGGGTTGCTGCAGTCCTCATCATTTAATTATAAATGTCAAACTAGGGCAGTGTCCATGGCAATATGCAAGAGGGAGAAGAAATCATTTGCATGACATTTTTTTTCTACAAACAGAATCGAAAAGAAATGCATGAAATAAATTATTGCAATCAAATCTAATCTAAGAGCTTGTAAATGAAATTGCTGAAATCAAATCTATCCTAAGAAACTTGTGAATGGAAATACTAGAAATGTAAATAACAAGGAATAGAAAGATAGCTGGAAAAATAAACTAAGGAATGAAAACTACAAACTAACTAACTTCTGCTGCTAAAATAGTGAACTATATTATTTCATAAAACTCTTCCCATTTGATTCTTTGATTACAATGCATTTATATAATGCTTATTCTTAATCAATCCGCCAAGAATGTGGATCTAAGATCCTATTCTTGAGGAGAAAAACCACAACTTCTTCCTCTGATTTCGCTGCCTTCTTTCACACCACTTTTATTTCAGTCAAATTCAGTCACAAATAACTCCTTTATTTTTATGAATATCTTCAAACAGTTTATAGGTTTTGTTTTCCTTGTTCCTAGATTTCCAAATCATTTTGAAATTCTGAATTTCATTGAGAAATGAGGGAGATATCACCATTTTACTGAGACTGTATTTTTAACTTCCTCTTTTCGTGCTTCTTTTTAGGAAGTTTTCTAGCGTTCCAACTTGACAGAATTTATTCTTTAGTCTACTAATTGTTGATTACAAGGTAAAACATGTAATAGAATTAATACATACAATGGCATTAATTGTGCAAAAGACATGCTTTTATTTAGCTAATAGATGAGACATTTTTTTGTCTCATCAAGTGGTCTCTAAGAGATGGTCTGTTAAGGTCCCTAAAGTCAACACAGAGCCTTATTTCACTATTCTTTTTTCTAAACGGAACTAGATTCAACACCCATGTTGAATGTTTAATTGGAAAAATGATTTTGGAGTCAATCAACTTACTGAATTCTTGCTTCATAAGTGGCTCAATTTTTGGATTAACTGGTCTCTACCTCTATCGAACTAGCTTTGATTCAGGCTTTAGTTTAATGGTGTGCTTAACAATTTCCCTGTCATAGCCTTTGATATCTTCATAGTTCTAGGTTATTACCTTGTCATATTTATGACATAAAGAGGTTAATCTATCCCTTTTGGCCTGAGTAGTGACATTACCCACTTTTACCTTCCTTCCAGGACTGATTTATATCTTTGTATAGTCTCCCTTATTAGCAAAAAGCTTTCTTTTATATTTTTTCGCATCATTTGAGTCGAATAGACTCTCTAGAATTATGAGGCTTTTCAGAAGCTTGTTTAACTTTAACTACATTATTTGTTCTTTATAAGCTTCCTCTATCTTTGGCTGCAGTTGATCCGTGAATTCTCTAGACTGTTGTATGAACAAGGCTATTTGAGTATCAATTTCAAAAACTTTCCAATGATTCCTATTATCAAGAATAGCTGGCTCAATAATCAACTTAACCATATTCTCATTCTTAAGAAGGTGTCTTGTCAGATCCAACTAAGATCCTATTTCATCCATTATGTCAGATTCTGTGTTTTGAGTCCTCAAAATCACTTCAATATTTAACACTTCAAAGCCTTCAAACAAATCCCATACCTTGTGATGGTAGGATCTCATCTTGAAATTCTTAGCTATAGCAATTCCTCTTTCCTGCTTGATGACCAGTTTTGAATCACCAAACACCTTTAGCTACTTAATTTTCAATTTATTCACTAACATGAGGTCATGTACCAAAGCCTCATATTCAGCCTCATTGTTGGTACAACTAAATTGGAAATAGAAATCCTTAAGAATCCTCTTCCCCTAGGGATATAGGAGACACATGCCTACCCTAGAACCATTTGTACATCTTGTACCATCAAAATATAGCTTCCACAATTGCGTGGATTTATCAGAGTCAGGAGCTAAGTCTCCAAGTGAGCTAGTTACTTTAGGAATCAATTGTTCTTCATCATAAATCACGTATGTCCCCAAACCTGTGGAGTTAAAATTTCCATAAGGGTTGGTCTGCATGGACTCGAATAGAAGTGCTTCTTCTTGGTTAGTTCAACCACTTTCCCCAGTTTCGTGATCTAAGAGGTCTGTATCATACCTCTCTTCCTTTGAAAACATAGTGTGGGCAAGTTTGAAATTTATCATTACTTCATGAGTGATACGTTCCTTTTGGAGAGGCTCTGAAAAGATCATCATTTTAGAGGCATACTTAGTTCTAGGGATTAGGTGAGACTAATTGAGACAAATATATCAACTAATTTTGGTAGTGAAATCTCTAAAAAGACATAGCCCGAAAACTGGCGGAATATCAATTATTACTACTTCTTGAAGCATTGTGATATTTGGGCAGGCATATAGTGTAAGAGGCAATTCCTTGACGACTCCCACCATTTGTACTTTCTTTCCATCTAATTGCATGACTCCCTTTTCCATGGTTTCATATTCTATTTGAAGGTAATTTGCTATCCTTTTAGGCATAACAGTGGTACTGGCACCAAAGTCTATCACGGAATTATGCAACAATTTCTTACCCACTATTACTGTTAAGTAAAAGGGCATAGGATTAACTTTACTCATCTCTGGTTTTGTGTTCATGAGAGCGGTGGGCTGCTGAGTTTGTACCATCTTCTAAGGCTCTATCACTTTTCCCCAATTTCTTATTGTTTCCTACTTCATTGACACCAAGATTTGTTACTTCTTGAGAGCCTCTTGAAGTAATGTCTTTTGTTCAGAGATAGACAAGAGATCTCACAAGGAAATATTAACCTATGCCTTCTTGAGCTATTCTACCACATTGAGCAGTCCTCAACATACATACATATACATGGAAGAGGAAGCTTGATTTGCATTAGATGTGAGGGGCTCAACCTTAGGTAACTCCTCTTGTAATTATAGCTCAGGAAACACTGGCATGGGAGGTCTAGGAGGTAATCTTCCAACATCTATTAAACTATTCTTAGCTCATTGGGAGTGTTTGTCCTCCTAAGGAATCTATCATAACAACTATATTCGAATTGAAATATTTGAGATAAAATACAATAGCCATACCCAAAGGTGGTCATGTCGTAGTTGGAATCCATTGCTAGGTTTTCTGGAACTAAGTGTTGAAATTAGTAATCGCTTCTTGTGGTGCCCTTTTGATGGTTATCAGTTGTTGCAATAGTGAGGATTTGTCTCCTTTCTCACTAAATATTTCAAAGAAAGTATCTCCAACTAGTCCTACGTGCCTATTGAATTTGATGGAAGAGACTGATACTAGTCGAGTCCTTTGCCTTTAAAGGATGCTGCAAGCAATCTTAAGGTAATATTTTATTAGTGGACTATACATATATCCGCTACATTTTAAAGGTGCTTAGTGGGAGTTTTTGAATCTTTGCTCGTATATTTGGGCAGAATCTTGAGAGAATTAGGTGGGATATGGTCCCATGTAGCTAGCGGTAGTGAAGGGATCAATGGACTATCACTATTCTAGTTCACAAAGTTTCTTGGAGCTCCTTGTGCAACCATTTGAGCAAGTGGTGGATTGTCTTGTACTAATCTTCTTCTGGGAACAATCACTAATGGAGGTACTAAAAGACCTGGGTTTGATGCTGAATAGGATCTCATAACTAGTCTTGCACTCATATAATTAGGATCCTAATTAGGTGGTGAATATTAATAAGTCCCATTAGGTGTGCCAAAAAATTGTTGATTGTTAAATTTGTGCCTATGATTACTCTTGGACATAGATCAATCACCATAGATGGGAAATCTTGCAAATGTGGGACTTGACTTGCAGGATGACCTCTGAGATTTTAGAAGATGGCTCTTCTTATGATTCTCATTAAGTTTTCTATCTATACTTAGAGAAAAGAGGAGCGAAAATTTAAATTATGAACTATCCTAAGGCAATACATCGAATGATAATACTTGTATTTATGCAACACAGGTACAAATATTTCTAATTTAACTCACAATATTAACTCATGGCTTTAAAAAGCACAAAAGGCATAATTTCAAACTATTTACTAATACCATTCATTGAAACAAAAACATAGGCACAACATCGATATATAAGACTAAGAGAGGACTTCGATAGACAAAAGAAATAGCATAAAATGTCACTTCTCTTCATTAATAAATTGAGAACAAGTTACAAAAGGTAAAATGCATAGTCATAAAACATTAAATCACTTCTAAGAAGCATCCATAAAGGCTGAGATGTTTATTTATTCTCTCTGAGATCCCAAATTGGCTCGACAACCAACCCTTAATACATCTTGTCCACATGTATATATAGCAATCTAGATTTCAAAAGTTTCCTGGGGAAGGAAACAACTACCCCATCTACCTCTGAGTCCTTGACATTGAATCACTCCCACTTTGCCACTTATTTGTACTTTATATTTCATTAGTATTATCGACACCTCAGGGGGGAGACCTGTGTGATTCGAGATTCACCAATGAATCTCAACAACCATAAAGTGTACTACTGAGCTACCGAGATGCCATGCATCCCAAGAGATGCCTTTGTGTCCACTTCACAAGATCAGAGACTTACCGATGCACCTACCTTGCCTAGTGGCTCAGAGACAAGCCTAGCGATGCATGAACCATTGGATGTCTCATCACTTCTTATCAACGGTTCAGAGCTTCTCAAGGCTTCACTGAGAAAAAGGAACCCACTGGTTCTAACTTGGCAACAAATGACTAATGACACAATGAGGAAGTGTGTCAGTTCTACCTTTTGTTGAGACTGCGCAGTGTTGATACGTGGCATAGAGAAACTGTTGGGAGAATATGTTTCCCCTTCGAAAGAGGGGGCCCACTTCAATCATGAGTCATGTGTCCTAGCTAATAGTGTAACACTAAGAGAGTGTCAGGGCAAGAGCCGCAAGATTGCACACAAAGTTGTCGTGTGGCAGTGGGGGAAGCCTCTTCTTTGCATGCTTTCCTACGCTCTATTAGAACCACCAGTCGATGACTCAGCGCTTCTAACCAATAGCGCACCATTTAGAAGTTGTCAAGGCCGACAACATCTAAATGTGTGTTATGATGATGAATGGCAGTGGCTCCTTAAATTCATTGATGGCCTGAGGACTATCACTTACTCTACTAAAACTTGTTAATCACACAGCCCTGCCAACTAATGACTCAAACAAATTGTCCAATGGCGCAACGCCTAGGGTGGTCAGAACTGACAACCCCAAGCAGTGCAAAAATCCACCATGTGGCATCCTTGAACATAAAAATGACCACCCGTCATAGACCCAAAATAAGACTCCACCCAACCAAAATAAGTTGCTGCTGACTCTTGATTTGAAATAAAATGTAGAGGTGAAGCTATACAGCTTGATAAAAATATTGTTTATAAATAATTAACTGTGGTACAATCACACAAAAAAGTTGAGCCTAAGACTAGCAAACCCTCAGTCGGGGCAATATGAAGGCAGGTGCAACCAGGCAAAAAATACTATGGAAAAGAGAACCACCCGAGAAATAAACAACCCCTTGGTCCAGTTCACAAATCTTTTTTCCATAACCATGAACACACATACCACCAATTGAAAAAAAAAGGTTGTCAATGTAATTGCAACCCTCAACAACTTCATCCATAAAAAACATGATCAGAGATTTTCAAATACCCAAACATGAAAAACTACTAGAGAACCAAATCGTAAACAAGCCAAGGCCAAGTGGGTAAATCCAAGCAGAACCCAAAAATCCTGGAGCTTGATTTTGAGCCATGTGACCATTAAAAAAAAGTCACTGTGATTCCAAAAATGCCCAAATGAACCATGATACCAGAATCTAAATAAAATGAATTGAATAATTTTACAGAGGGCGACTAAGATGAGGGCCCCCTTTGCAAAAATAAATTCCTTTTTTAAAAAAAATTCCATACAAGTATGGTCATATGGAATCCATATGGTACCATACAATGCAAGTATAGGGCCCAAAAAACCCAAAAAATCCTATGTCCAAAATTAATTTTTAGATAGTCAATATTTATAGATTTGGGACTTCTGAACTCAATGGTGAGGTCTATTTGGCTCTGCAATGCACCGTTGATAGGGCTATGTGTTAGATTCAACAAAAAATGGGGACTTGCAAGATTGCTCTGATACAATGTTGGAGCAGTCAATATCACTTGCAAGAAGCAAAGAACTTCCACAAAGTTGAATTGCACAAAATGAAGAGCCCAATATCATATAATGAATCAAAATGTGGAGAATACAAATTACAATAGAAGCCTTGCATATAAAGACAAGGATGAGGAGGTGAGAAGGTAGGATTGAAAGCCTAACTACCCCTGCAAAGGTGTGACACATGTGGGCTCACTTGAGACAAGTGTGAGGACACATTTTGTGTGCACATGAGGTGAGACAAAAGTCTAAATAACCTCTAAGTGAGCTTAAGTGCAGTATGAATAGGTCAACTAGGTAACAGTAAACTAGTTAGCTAAAGCTCCTTTTCACACTAATAGATGCCTGGGAACTTTTGATACAATAGAAGAAGCTAATTATGCTTATGATATGGTTGTCATATCCATTAAAAGCAACAATGTAGTGACAAATTTCCTCTATATTAATTAAAATACATGCAACTTCTCTAAGAAGCATGTTCTTCCTTTATCTGCTTTAGGGCCTAGCTCCAAATTAGACCAAGTTTTGGTTTATCCCACCAAGTTGTTGCAAGATGCTTCATATAATCATAGATGGAGGGATTCAAGCATTAAAATTTCTGGGTCAAATGCTACAAGTTACAACCACTTTGGTGACATGGTTGTGAGCAATTACATGTAGCCTTCAAAAAATACAATGGAGAAGAATGATCACTTGCTTGGAGGTGGTTCCAACAATTTACAAGTACCTATCTTTCTTCCTAGAGATCTTAGTAGTAGTAGAAATAATATTGGCACTACAAGGCATTGGCAGAACTATACCCTAGCTAGTCCTAGTCCTAGTCCCAATCCTAGTCCTAGTCCCAGTCCTAGTCCTAATATCACTCCATCTACACCTAAATTGTCCAATCTTGAAGTCTTTTCTCAAAATTCCACTACTAGAAACTTCATCATTCCATGCTTATCTCCATGGGGCTATCCCTCCTTTATCCATATTGGTCAATCTTCTTCTTCCACCACCACCATCACCAATACAATTCCCATGACTAAATCTACTATATCCACTTTGCCAAACCAAGTTGAAAACCATTGTCTTATTTGATTCTTGGAAGAGTATGCTTCTATGCCCTCATCTAAGATTTGCAACCCACTGAGCTCTAACATTAAAAATTCTAATGCAAAAATATCTTATATAGATTCAGGTTTGTTAGATTAGATTATCAACATGTACCTTCCCCCATCCAACCTCAACAATGACAACAACAAAATCAAGGGAAGCAATATCAACAATGATATTAGACTTCCATATATGGATACTACTCCTACATGCAGTACTAATATTATTACATCTAATTTACCCATTGATGATGTATACAAATTGAAAGAGATAAATCATCAGTAAATGTACTTGAATTAGCAGCACTAGGTGCAATTAGAGAGATATAGCATGAATGACAAGAATTTATAACTTACTATCAATAGTCCAATTTTCCTATCAACATCCAAGACATCCTTCTTCAGGAGCTTTTACAACAAACCACTTTAGAGATAGTTGATATGGCCACTTGAAGAGCCTCAATTTCTTTGAACAATATTGCCTCTTTTGTTTACAAAGAAAGGCAAATTGGAACTCACAAAGCAAATATCACTTTAGAGACTTGCATTCTTTTGTTTCAATTTTGTCTCTCAATACTTGCATTCTTTTGAAAATTATATACACTACTTCTTATCACATTGAAATTTATGTTTTGTATTTATATTTTTAGATCTACGATATATGATATATATGTTATAGGATATAGATATGAATCAATGTCCACTTGGTTGTCTACATATCATTTCCACCTTCCTTATAGTGTTCTCCTCCATATAGAAGAGTTGAGTCTTCCCTATTGACACAAGGAGAACATGGTTAATCAAATACAGACACACATCCCAAGGATTACTAGGAGACATTTTAAAAACTATGCAAAGTGGTTTAACTTCAAATATGAATTGAAGGTGTGGATAATCTTAGAATTAAATTTTGCAATCTTGAAATAGATATCAGAGATTTCAATGCATGGTCATATGCGTTGTACCATGAACTACATGACCTTTATATTATAAATTGCATTTGGAAGGTGATTTTTGGCTCTCAAAACTACAAGCCCTCTCCTTTAGAACCATTACTAAAATTAAGACAAGGGGAATAGGATATCTCAAGCATAGAGATGGACTCAGCAATAACGAGAGGACAATTTTGGGTGAATGCATAGGATTAGGGTAAATCTTCTTCTTTAGGCTTGACAAAACCTAGGAGGGTGGTCTCAAGGCCTTATGAACATGAAAATGTAAAGATGACAAATAGGATATGACTACCATGTCCTAATGGTAGTAAAAAACAAATCTACTAGATCTTAGCAATAGCAAATGCAACAATCATGCAAGTGTACCTAGAGATGAAACAAGTTTTACACACCACAAATGAATCCCCTTAAGTTTCATACACACTTACACCTTGTGAACTCACCATTATAGCCCTCGAGGTATTCATCTAACACAAGATCACTAAAGATGCATATTTCTAAATCAATGGGCTATAAGGTATGCACAAGTCTTCACTCATAAACCTCTCAAGATGTCATTCAAATATGACTCCCTTAAGATGTAATCAAAGTTGTAATTTTGATTAGTTGCATGTAGGTAGAGCAAGAAATTAGACATCAATATAAATAAAAAGATGTTTTTTGATGAGAATACTAAATCATAAACCAATATGAATAGTGTCAAATCCATTGGGAAAAGAATCACAACATGCAAGAAAGAAAGATAGCCATATGGGACTGTAATAAATTCATAAAATAGGGAAATGTTTCACTCCACACATACTTAGTAATCCATCTCAAATCAAAAATACCCCATGTGCAACAAAGAGATACCATTACAAAATAGTTTGTAATGAATTATAATTCTATGAGATTAATCACTTCCTCATTACACCAAGCTAGTAAATGTGGCAAGACAAAACCAACAACTAGGTTTGATGATTCCCTAAAAGATTACAACTTGTCACAAAGACATGTGGTCATACAACCTCCCTAGCCTAACTATACTTTTCTATAGCCCATACAAGCAATATCAATTGATTACAATGTTACACATACATTGATATATCCCCTAGAGTATACTCTTAGTAGCTAGGGTAGAAAATTGGCTTAGAGACCAATCTGTTATCATCATCAAAGGTGCATATATAGAGCTTTCAACTATCAAGTCTCGTGAAGGGAAATTCAAGTACACCTCCAATCACCATCAAGTCACCCACATGTTCTACATACAATACTATTTTATAAGATCAATGCCATTAAGAGGTAAAATCTACCTAGGATCTCACATAATCAATATAAAAAAGGTAGAAAAAAGAGATCTCCATCAAACAAGGGACCAAATAAAATTGTCTCTTCTTCAACAAACTTCTTGCCTCACAATTAATGCAAGGGAATCACCAAGGAACAGAAGACATGACCATGCACCAACCACTAGATCACAACATAGGTACCAACACATCCCACCACATAATCAACAACCACCAAATGAGAAAATTGAGGGTTACCTCATTACGCCACCTTGTATAATAAAGACACAACCACCCACATTCAATCTTATCTATAAAACATTCCCACTTCAGGTTTTACCATTTGAAAACATTTGGGCTTATGAAAATGAACACACCATCAATAATTATGTAAACTAGTCTAAAGGACTAATAGAAAACTTGGAGCACCACCACATGCTACAACCATAAAATTTGAACTAGAGATATTACTAAGGATACATACATACACAATGAGATAGATGGAAAGGGACCACCTCAAGTACAAGTATTGCCATGACACAACCAAAACATAGCACAAACCCCTAAACATTCATGAGAAATGAATGTAGATCAAGGGACAACCACCATAAAATTGGGAGAAATCCCCACAAGAACACACATGGCCATAGAAAAATATATGTAGTCACCACAAAAGGAACTAAGCATAATGCATAGCACAGAACTACCATAGGCATGAAGAATGAAATCCTAGCTGATAGGCATACAAGTGTAAAAAGGTACAAGAGTAAATCACAACAATAGGGACAATGCTAATGAAGAGTGGATATGTGATAGAAATAACATGCAGAGAAGATATTGCAAGAAGTGAGAAGTCCACTATTGGCAACCAAACACCATTGCAGTCATGAAAAATTAGCTGTGAAAAATTAGAAACTTATTGGAGGGATGAAGAAATCTACCACAAGAACAAATTGGAACCACTGCCACAAAGCATGCTTGCAAGGTGATAATTCTACTACACAAAGAACAAACTCATAACAAATCCAACAAAAAAGTCACTTGGTGTCACATAATCATACCATGGGGTAAGTTCATAATGATACAACACACTAAAATTCTTAGGAACACAACCACAACAACACCATAGAAAACATCAACCAATTCAACACCATCACCACTACAAAAGATCATGAAGACTAGAAGGGAATTTTCCACAATACAATATCATACTTGTAAGAACATATGTAACAAACAAGCCTAGAAAACCCCCTGCAAGAGGACCAAATCTACCACAAGGAAGAGAGTAAAGACAAATAGAGTAATTTTTCCTTAGCATTGAAAACAATGTATCAATTGCACATGTGGTGCTAGCAACAAATGGGGCCACGTGACATGATGGTAGTATAAGATAATACGAGGTACCACAACACCAAGGATAGAGGAAAAGATAACAAAATAGTTCACTGGGCAATACCACAAATGAAAGATAATGCATTTATAAAATTTGCTATAAGCAAGGCACAAAATTTAACCTATGGAATGCACTTAAGAAAATAAGAATACACCATGAAAGAAAACACAAAATTCAATCATAAGATTGGGTGTAGGCCAACAATGACAATCAAGCCAATTGTGCACATGTATACATGTACTTTAAGTGGCCAACTCAATATGTGGACCATGCAGTTACTTAAGGGAGAAGGGCAACATGGTGATCACTTGGTCTCTATAAAGGAACATGACTTTTAAACACTTCCCAATATAGATTCTCCATGAGGTTTAAGGTAGGCTTCATGTGATGTCATCCTTTAGCATTCTAAATTAAAACTATGGAATCCCAAGTTTGTATGCCATCAAGTTAAATATGTCAATCAAAAGATAAATTATCCTTTATGATAGTGATTATGGAGAGCAATCACTACTATGGTGATTATGATAGTGATTTTTGAAAGGAAGCTAGCTGTGCGGAAAACACTTCCTACACTAATCTATTGAGGAGAGGGCTATGCAAATTCAACTTTATCCTAACTATTACAACAATGTTAAACCATTAACATGAGATATTGAAGCAAAACACAAGAACCAGAAAGTAGATAGAAGAAGAGAGACAAAGATTTACGGTGGGGAAAACCCTTATCGGGTGAAAAACCCCACACTCATAAACCTACACAATGTATTAACAAATCTGGAAGAATGTTTACAATACACTTGCAATGCAAGCTTCAATGGTCTTCGACACTCATGTCTGGAGTCAATCTGGTAGCATAACAGTACCTGTAAACCTGTGATACAAACTCCATCTCCAAGCACCTGTATATAAAGGAAATACAAGGCAATATTAGACCTATCTTGGAATGGGCGTCCAACATGGCATCTTGGAACAAAACCCACACCTAGGGACACTTGGTCAACATTGTAGAATGTGTCTGACACTTGTCCACAGCTCCCATCCCAAAGGGGTCACCTAATGCCAAAATGGGCTATGACAGATGCTCTTACGACACTTACAACCATCATAGAATCTGTCATAGCAGTTACAACTTACAGCTGTAAGAGAATCTATCATACACATGCTATAAATAGCATATTCTCTTACAACATGTCATATCCCACCTTGGGGTGCCCAAATGTGCCTTATTCAAAGATGCTTCATGACACATGTCGTCACCTATCTTATAACCTTCTATTTACGACTCTTACATGTCATAGATTCGTCATAGGAATCCGTCATAACCGTTTCGGTCAAACATTCCTTACACAACATAGAAGATGCCGACACATGGCAGAATATTCCTACCACTAAGTGGGACGCCTATCTCCTCATGTGAGGACAAAAATGCAAGTTGTCATAATCCATGTAGGATTGACACATCACCGTGCCACATCCCACAATATGACAATATGGATTTTCCAATTATTTACAACATAGGCAATTAAATAATAAATACAAACATTACAAATGTAGAGAATTACCAAGGTTGATACACCTTAATTCCCAATATTCTCCCACTTGTCGAACACCTTGTAAGAGCCAATAGAAAAATAGGATTTAACTGCTATAGGCCGAGAGGCCCATAGACTCCGAACACCATCTGAACTTCTCTGTGCCCACTAGTTTCGTCAATGCATTTGCAACATTCTTCAAAGTATCTACCTTCTCCAAATTTACCTTTCCATCCTCAACCATGTCTCTCACGAAGTGAAACTAAACATCAATGTGCTTTGTTCTAGCATGGAAATTTGGATTGTTTGCAAGGCAAATTGCACTTTGACTGTCACAACTGATCATGATCTGACCTGCATCAACACCAATATCAGAACACAATCTCTTAATCCAAATGGCTTCCTTACAAGCATGAGTTGCTGTCATGTACTCAGCTTCTATCATGGACAAAGCAACAACAGGTTGTCACTTACTCATCCAACTAATAGCACCACCAAAAAGTGTAAAAACATAAGCACTGGTGGATCTCATGCTGTCAATGTCACCTGCCCAATCTGAATCCACAAATCCATGAATATCAATAGAATGCGGAGGTCCTGAAACATTACCATGATAGCAAATGGAATACTCAGAAGTACCCCTCAAATATCTGAACACTTGCTTAACTGCATCCCAATGAACCTGTCCAGGATTAGCCATAAATTGACTAAGGACTCCCACTGCTTGGGCAATGTCAGGTCTTGTGCAGACCATAGCATACATCAAACTGCCAATAGCAGTAGCATAAGGTATTTTGCTCATGTCCTCTACCTCACTAGGAGATTTTGGACAATCCTCAATAGACAACTTTGTCCCCAAAGAAATGGGAACACACAATGGTCTACAATCTGCCATGCTAAATTTGTCCAACACGGTCTTCACATACTTACTCTGGCTTAACCAAAGTTTTTTGTTGGTTCAGTCTCTTCTGATTTCCATTCCTAGAATGTACCTGGCTGCCCCTAAATCTTTCATTTCAAACTGTGCTAACAACTGAGATTTAAAATCAGAAATCATATTCTTACCCTTCCCAATGAGCAACATATCATCAACATATAGTGCAACAATGAGAATACGATCACCATCAAATTTATAATACACACAGTGATCTGATTTCGATCTCACAAATCCAATTGACAACACAAAGGCATCAAACTTCAAATACCATCTCCTAGGGGATTGCTTCAAACCATACAAAGACTTTTTAAGTTTGCAAACCAAATTTTCTTTACCTTTCACTATGTAATGCTCTGGCTGTGACATGTAGATTTCTTCCTCCAAGTCACCATGAAGGAAAGTTGTCTTCACATCCATCTGTTCTACCTCCAAGTCATAAGCTACTGCGAGTGACAACAGGAATTGAATGGATGTTAGCTTTGCAATGGGAGAGAAGATCTCACCATAATCTATACCCTCCACTTGTGAATACCCCTTTGCAACCAATCTGGCCTTATACTTCTTAACACTGCCATCTGCACTAATTTTCTTCTTGAACACCCATTTGCATCCAACGGGTTTCCGTCCATGAGGCAAAGGCACCAAGTCCCAAGTTTGATTCTTATCCAAAGAAGCCATTTCTTCCTCCATGGCCTCCTTCCAGGAACCTGCATCCTTCATATCCAAAGCCTCTGATACAGTTCTAGGTTCATCATTGTTAGTAAGCAAAGCATAAGCACAACTAGAATCAAGCAATGTAAAACCAAACCTTTCAGGTTGCTTTCTTATCCGTGTAGACCTCCTCAAGAGCTAAGGTTGAGGTTCAACTTCTTCATCTGAGCTTTCAGAGTTGCTAGAGCTCTCCTCATCATCAAGTCCAACATTGTCTTTCTGTTCAGTCTTCTTAGGGGTGAGAGGAAATTGAACAACATCCTATTTCTTTTCTTTTTCTTCTGGCTACAAAATAGTGGAAGAAGATGTAAGCTCTCTAAAGATGACACTTCTGCTATACAACACTTTTTCAGCCATGAGGTCCCAAAGCTTGTATCCTTTCACACCAACACCATAGCCAATGAAGATACACTTAACATCTTTGTTCTCCAACTTTGACCACTTCTCCCTAGGCACATGTGCATATGCCTCACAACCAAAAACATGAAGATGCCTTATTGAAAGCTTTCTACCAGACCATACCTCCGTGGGTGTCTTTCCAACAAGAGCTGATGTAGGAGATCTGTTTACTAGATAGAAAACAGTGGCAACAGCTTCAACCCAAAACTTTTGTTCTAGACCAGCTCCACTAAGCATACTCCTAGCCTTCTCTATCAGTGTCCTGTTCATCCTCTCTGCAACTCCATTTTGCTACGGGGTGTATGGAGTTGTCTTGTGCCTTTCAATCTCAAGTTCCTTGCAATACTTATCGAATTCTGTAGAACATAACTCACCACCGTTGTCAGTTCTCAAACATTTAATCTTTTTGCCAGTCTGATTTTTAGCAAAGGCTTTAAACTCCTTAAAGTTGCTATAGACTTCAGATTTGCTTCTAAGAAAATAAATCCATGTCCTTCTACTGTAATCATCTATAAAAGATACAAAGTATATAGATTTTGATAATGAAGGAACATTAACAGGACCAAACACATTAGAATGAATAAGGTCCAACACACCAGAAGACTTATGAGAACTCGAGTAAAACTGAACACGATTTTGTTTTCCATAAATGCAATGTTCGCAAAAGTCAAACTCAAGATTACAATCATCTAACCCCTCAACGAGGTTCTTATTTTTCAGGGTATGCAGACCCTTCTCACCAATGTGGCCAAATCTCTTATGCCATAACATTGTCTTTTCTGCAAGAAGTTTAACTTCCAATGCATGATTACAACCTTCAAGACTAGAAACAACAGATTTCTTCACTACTCATTCAGATGGTGGGGATGAAGTGACAGTTGCCCTCTTCCTTGAGTTAGAAGAACTATTGCATTGTGCAATGCATGCTTCCAGCTGAAACAGAGTACCTCTCCGAGTACCCTTAGCAAGCACGATAGATCCTCTAGTCATCTTGCATCCTTCTTTCGAAAAGACAACCTGCACACATGCATCATTCAAACTACTTACAGAAAGCAGGTTCCGTGCTAAGCCTGGGATGTGCATAACCCCAGAGATCCCCTTCACTTGACCATCAGGGAATCGGATAGAGACTCTTCCACAACCAACGATCTTCAGATGAGAGTAGTCACCCAGATACACCTTTCCAGCATCGAACTCTTCATACTTAGTGAACCAGTCTCGATGCAAGGTCATGTGGAATGATGCACCAGAGTTGATTAGCCACACATCATCAGATGCATGGGTTGCCAAGGCTGCGATGAAAGCATCACCATCATCTTGTGATTTGTCAGAATCTGAATCAGGAGCTTTCTTCTTTTTCTTCTTCTCCTCTTTGTATTTCTTTCAGAAATGCCCGGTCTTGCCACAGTTCCAACAAAGAGCCTTGGACTTTCCAGGAGATTTGGATCTCCCATGGGATTTGGATCTACCCTTCTCAGCTTTCTTGTCCTTCTTCTTCCCTTTCTCCTTGGGTCTTCCATGCACTGCAAGGGCCTCTTTGGCTTCCTCAGAAGACATTCTCCACATCTCTTCAGACAACAGCGAAGAAACCACTTCTTCCATTTTGAATGTGGATGTGGTGCTTCTGATTGCCATGACAAGATGATCCCATGAGTCCGGTAGAGAACAATGCAGGGTCATACACCGATCCTCCTCCTCCATCTTTACACCAATAGATGTTAATTGTGCAACCAACATGTTAAAATCATTCATATGCTCAGCAACGGATCCTCCGTCTTCCATTCGAAGGGAATACAACTTTTTTCTCAGGAAAACTTTATTGACTAGGGATTTGGCTTGATACACATCCCCCAACTTCTTCCAAAGGAGTTTTGTAGTAGTTTCCTCATGGACATTTAACAACACAGAATCGGCAAGACTAAGTCTTATGAGACCCTTAGCCTTCCGATCCTTGAGATCCCAATCAACTTGTGACATTGCAGCTGGTTTAGTTCCATTCACACCATCCCAAAGTTCTCGGTCAACTAACATGTCTTCCATCTTGAGCTTCCACAGCTCAAAATTACTACTGTTGAACTTCTCTACTTCAAACCTTCCTGATGTGCCTGCCATCTCCTTACTGCAATAAGATACATAATGCTTTGTACAGACTCCCACTCAACCTAAGATTAGCTCAAAAAACCCCTACCCTACAACTAGGACCAAAGGTGATCAAGCTCTGATACCAACTGAAAGGAAGCTAGGTGTGCGGAAAACGCTTCCTACACTAATCTATTAAGGAGAGGACTATGCAAATTCAACTTTATCCTAACTATTACAACAATGTTAAACCATTAACATGAGATATTGCAGCAAAACACAAGAACCAAAAAGTAGATAGAAGAAGAGAGACAAAGATTTATGGTGGGGAAAACCCTTATCGGGTGAAAAACCCCACACTTAGAAACCTGCACAATGTATTAACAAATCTGGAAGAATGTTTACAATACACTTGCAATGCAAGCTTCAATGTTCTTTGACACTCATGTCTGGAGTCAATCCGACAGCATAATAGTACCTGTAAACCTGTGATACAAACTCCATCTCCAAGCACCTGTATATAAAGGAAATACAAGGCAATATTGGACCTATCTTGGAATGTGTGTCCAACATGGCATCTTGGACCAAAACCCATGCCTAGGGACACTTGGTCAACATTATAGAATGTGTCTGACACTTGTCCACAGCTCCCATTCCAAAGAGGTCACCTATTTCCAACATGGGCTATGACAGATGCTCTTACGACACTTACGACCGTCATAGAATCTGTCATAGCGGTTACAACTTACAGCTGTAAGAGAATCTGTCATACACATGCTATAAATAACATATTCTCTTACAACATGTCATATTCCACCTTGGGGCACCCAAATATGCCTTATTCAAAGATGCTTCATGACACATGTCATCACCTATCTTATAACCTTCTATTTACGACTCTTACATGTCATAGATTCGTCATAGGAATCCATCATAACCATTTTGGTCAGACATTCCTTACACAACATAGAAGATGCCGACACATGGCAGAATATTCCTACCACTAAGTGGGATGCCTATCTCCTCATGTGAGGACAAAAATGCAAGTTGTCATAATCCATGTAGTATTGACACATCATCGTGCCACATCCCACAATATGACAATATGGATTTTCCAATTATTTACAACATAGGCAATTAAATAATAAATACAAACATTACAAATGCAGAGAATTACCAAGGATGAGACACCTTAATTCCCAACAATTTTGTTATGAATATTGTATTTGAAAATAGTTCATATGGCAAAATTGCTCTACTAGGCTTTCTTGATTTCCCTTGTGTATTACTACAACTTTCTACAAGATTTTCTTTGCCCTCACTTGCATTTATTGCAACGCATTGTAGTGTCCTTAGCTTGAGGGTATTTTTTTCCCCCTTTATATGGCCTCAACCTTTCATTCATCCGCAATAGTTGTTGTTGGAGCTAAAGGTTTGATGACGGACATGAATGGCTCCCCCTCCCAAATAGCCTCAGAAATTCATCCCCAAGGTATTCCATGAGGTAAGTCTCATAACCCACCTCCAGATGTTGTTCTTCCTATTCCAGAGTTTGATAATGCATACAAATGGTTGGAGAATTTCACTCTCATTGGGTATTTTATGGGTAGAGTCCCCCCTTAAAGCATGCTTCGTGACTAGATTGGCAGGGCCTCGACCCTGCATGGGATTCGCCTTGATGCGGTGTAAAACCTTACTAAGGGTTTTTTCCTTTTTTGTTTCGCTGAGATCAACCACGATGAGGTTGTTCTCAGCTAGGGCCCCTGGCTTGTCCATTCTTCTCTCCTTGTGTTCAAACCGTGGACCCGTGACTTTTTTTGTCATTGACGAAAAGTCCATTTGAATCCCCGTTTGGGTTGAATTCCCTAGTCTTCCTTTGAAGTATTGGAATTTTCTCAGCCAGATAGCTTCTTCTCTCAGTTATTTTGTTTGCTTGAAACCTGAGAAGTTCTATGCGGCTCGCCCCCAATGCAGGGTTTGTGTCGAGGTTGAACTTTCCAAAGACCTCAAGGAATTTGTAGACATTCAAGTTGGCCAAACTTGTTATTCTCAATGCTTACAATATATTAATTTGCCTAACACCTGCTATTGGTGTTAGTTCGCTGACCATAAAATCTGGGATTGCTTGTTGGTTTCTCAATGATCGAAACCTATAGCTCAACCGCCACCACAAACAAAGGACAAGGGAGGATGGTCTACAATGGTCTCTCGCAAGACCAAAAAATTTGGCAATACTAAACCCTCCTCTCAGCCTTTAGGCCAAGGGGGTTCTACACAGAATGTTTAAAAACTAGCCATCGCAAGTGTGCCAAGCATAGAGACAACATCCAAAGCTCCTACAGCTGCTCCCTCACAACCATTGGTCTCTAGCACCTAACATTCTTCTCCTCCTCTCATTTGGAAGAGAAGATCTTGAAGCTTGTCTGGGCATTTGGAGTATGGTGAGTTTGTACCTTGTCACAAAAAGCATGTGGAGCTTAACTTCCAAATTGGAAGTTATGGAGCACCCGACTCTTTGTTTTAGAATAGTTATTCAACTCTCAAGGGGCTGGATAACAAGGAAATGCCCCTCAATGATGTTTAAATGAATTATATTTCCTAGAGTGTGAGGGGTCTCATAGACCTCCCCTAGAAATACTCTGTTTGTGATGCTCATTCTCAGTTTTTGAGTCTGGACATTCTCTATCTTCAAGAGGTTAAAATGTTAGGTTTTTTGCTTTCTGTTGCATACAAAGTTATTTGGCCTTTGATTTTTTTTCTACAGTAACCATGAAGCTAGTCATGGAGGTGTCGTCACCTTTCTTTCACCTATGTGGCATCATCTTTTGGTTGACCATGGATGTGACCCTACGAATTGTTTCATGTGGGCTCTTTTCAATGTTAATAATCATTCATTTGGTATTATTAATGTTTATGCTCCCAATGGTGTTGTTGAGAGATCCTCTCTTTGGCAATAGATTACAAATTCAATGCATGTGCCATCACTTGGATTTTGTGTAGGGACTTTAATATGATTGAGATGGACTATGATAAATGTGGAGCTTTGCCAATGCACTAGATAGATGGCAAAAGGGAGGCTTGGGTTTTTATGCACGATAAATTAGGTCTTTTTTACCCTAATACTGGTCATCATCATGATAATACAACATGGTATGCTTGCAGTAATCTTTGGGCTGACACTGACAGGGTCTTAAAGAAGCTGGATCAAGCTATGATTTTTGCTCAATCTTTTTTCACAATTTCTAGTTGTTATTCTCTACCAGTTGAACTGTTATCTGACATAGTCTTGTCAAATCATTTCTTGATATGGTTCTGTGTTGAGTGGTAGATTTCTAAGCCCAAAGTCATAAAAGCTATTTTTTCCTCAACACATCTCTTCTCAATCACAAGGCCATATCAGCACAAATCCAACATGTCTGGAATTTGGAACCACGTCCTTTGCATGGTGTGAGGTGGATCACCTGGTGAAATGATGCCATCACTCATACTTCACGATTTCTCCACATCTATGGAAGACAACTTGCCATTTTCTATCATCGCTCGTATGAGGCCAATACTCACGAGCTCTACCTTGCCACCACTACTTTGGAAGATCGATCATTTTATTCCACTGCTCAACTTTGACTAACCTAGCTTCACCAACAGAAGTAAATAGCAGATGCTCACTCTGCTCGAGGAGCTTAGATCAAGGCCTGACTTCACTAGCTTAAGATTGGGGACAAAGTTTCCAAATAATTCTTTCAAGCCCTTTGGGCTCGTCATACTTCCCAATCAGTGAAATAAATTAGAGAAGGAGACCAACTACTTCATAAGCTTCCTGACATTCTGCAAGCATTTGTTTGGCTCTATGAGTGGTTTTTTCAACCCAAGAATCTACCCCTACTAGGCAAATTTCCCTTCAACAATGTCTTGGCGGTTCCTTGTTGATTATCTAATTCCCACAAAGTTCTTTGTGACTAGATTCTCTCTCAAGATGATCTTAAGGAAGCAGCTTTCTCTATGGCTAATGACAAAGCCCTTGGTTTGGATGGCTTCCGTTGTGAATTTTATAAAGCTTTTTGGGATACTATGGGCAGGGATCTTCATAAGGTTTATCTTGAATCCATGCACATGGGTTCTTTAGGAAATATTATAAACAAGAATATTAAATTCATACCTAAAGTTGATGACCCTGAGGATATCAACAACTCGCAACCCATCACTTTGTTGAATGTTTCCTACAAAATCATTGCTAAAGCACTTGCTCTTAGAATCCGATCCTTGTTGTCTCTCATTGTTCGATTGAAGCAAACTGGTTTATTAAATCTTGATTTATCTTGGATAAAATCATTACTGTTTGGGAAGGTATGGAATGGGCATGTCCCTCTCAATAGGCTACTGTGTTCATTAAAATTGATTTTGCCAAAGCCTATGAACGCATTAAGTGGCCTTTTATTTTAGCCATGCTATAGGCCCTGGGCTTTGACCCTCGATTTTTGCAGACAATCCAAATGTTTTTTGCTAATTCCTCTACTTGCATTACCATTTCTAATCATCAATCCACCTCCTTTGGGATTTTTCGTTCCATTCATCAAGGCTGCCTACTAGCCCCAACTCTCTATGTGCTAGTTGTTGATGGCTTTGGTTACCTTTTAGCTCAAGTAATTTCTCAATCCCATGTTAAGGGGATTTTGCTCCCTAACTCTTCCCAATAGCTAGTCAATTCTTATTTGGTATTACATTAGCACAAGCACTCCTCATGGGCAACCAGCTTGGAAAGGCTTAGATTTAAGAACCCTTCTTACCATGAGAGAACCTATTTCCATTCAAGGCACCTTCATCACTAAGAGAATTTGAAAAGCTTGGGAATTCATTAAACCATGGATTTTTTGGGTAGGGAATGGATTTTGCAATGGTTTATGCATCAACCAATACTCCATCCGGTGGCCCCCCCTTTTTAGTATTCAAGACCAGCCTCTAGCTCATGCACCTTGGCTTCATGCTCTGAAATTTTTCAGGCATGGTATTCATTTTTTACCAAATCTTATTCACCTAAACTATCTAAAATCTTCTTCCTCAAGTCCTATGATAGCAAAGTTGCAACAAGAGCATCCAAATTTGAGTCTGTGAGGTTAGCAGTGATAGCTAAAATGACATTCTCTCAAGGCTTAGGTAAAGAACAAAGAAGCATAATGCACTTATCTTCTTCCTCAACAACATCTACAAAAGATAGTTGGCTCAAAATTAAATAAAAATGAATTTAAATGCTTGGTAATAGAATCACCTTCCTTCATTTTCAAAGAAAATAACTTCCGCTTCAAGTAGATTTTATTTACCCAACTTTTGGATTGATAAATCTCACCCAGACACTTCCATAAATCATATGCAGACTTCTCACTCATGACATTTAGTAGAACAGAGTCTGCAAGACACAACTGAATTGTACCCCATGCCTTTTTATCCAGTCTATCCCACTCATCTTGAGCAACATCGTTAGGTTTCTTTGCCTTAGTTACATCAAGCCATTGATTTCTTTCTTCAAGAAAATCCTCCATTTTTAGCTTGTACAACTCATAGCATGTATCATTGAACTTCTCTATGTCCAAACGAGATGCAGTTGCAACCATGATTTTCTACACAAAATCTGCAAAACACAAAACAACCAAATCTCTCACTGTAGCTAAACAATCTTCACATTACCACCCAATAACACAACTGGCCAGGCTCTGATACCAAATGTTAGAAATGAAGACAACAACTACACAAGTGGAAATCTAATTTAACTAAGATTTATGATCTTTAACAATGTAGAAACTATGGAGATAACGCATAGAATCAAAACCCACAACATAGAAATTAACACCATAGAAGAAATGAACACATAACACAATATGTAACATGGAGAAAACCCTTTTGGGTAAACAAATTCATCAAGAAAAGAGGCTTCAAGTTGTATTATCTTCAAATTTAAAATGTAATACATGCACTTCCTCTGTCTCTTCAATATTCAATTTGACGGAACCTGTGTACAAAACTTATGAGATGCATAACACATACAAGACACTAATTTTATAGAGGTTTTACACTCCTCAAACTAGACGTCTACTTTCTCTCTCCTTGGAAACTCCAACATGCAACATTAAATGACCTCTTATATTTCCATGCCACTTGTCAATAGTCAACCATGCAATCTTGGATGCCCAAGGCCAAGAATGGTAACTTACAACTCATAAATACTTGTCATAGGCTCTCATATTGTCATAGAATCTTATGACAACTTACAATTGTCATAGATTCTCTTACAACATCTTACCAACCTTATGATGGTTTTCATACAAGCCAAAAATAGTAGATTCCTCCAATGTGGCACCTACCCTCATTTACTTTATCTTTTCACGGTAACCATTAGTAAATGTTATCCCGTAACTACCGTCGATAACTTTGGAACTTACTGGTACATTAACTCCATAATTAATGTTACGTCAGAAGTTGTCCTCCTATATGGAATGGTACAATTTCTCATGGTTTATCTCCCCTCCTTTGGTGTCCTTTTAACCTATGCATTTTTGACCTTCCTAAAACTTGATTGACCTATGTCTAACTGAAGAAATGTCGTATTTCAAGGTAGTTGTTGACTAAACCTGAAAAGGAAGTTTGGTTCTCAGACATCCTGGGCCCCCTGGAAGCAGACCTAATTAAAAAATTAGGGCTTGGGCTTGGGTGCCTGCGCCCTAGCCCTGCCCTATTTTTTGAGGTTTTGAATCTTAGCGGGGTGTTGCTCCCGCCATGCCTCTCGGGATTCCATTTTGAAATTTCATTTTTCGCGCGATATCAACATCTTATTTTGAAATTTGAAATTCCTAAGGTTAGATATTTAAAGACATTTGAAAATCATTTTATTACACACAATCTATATGCAAGCTTTCTATGCCAAAACACTGCCAAAATTGCCATTGAGGAATAATACTTTGTTGAAGCTCTTGGATTTATTTGAAGTTGCTATCATGGAGACACTTTATGGAGATTAGGAATCAAGATCTTGAGACTATCTTGCTCTTCCTAGGGTTTGTACAACCTTTTGTATGATCAGAATAAGGGTTGAAGCCTCCAACATCAAGCTTGGAAATCCTCCACGGATACGACTGCCTCACCTTCTTGTTCTACAAGTCTTCATTGCTCTCATCTCCTTGAGGTGATGTTATTGTTGTTTCATTAAGTGAAGCAAGGTGTTGCTCTTTCCTTGATGCTTGAGCCATCTAGGGTTTTACATTTTCTACATACACATTTGTTAGATGAGCACACACATCTGCAAATCTTTGTCATTAGCTATTGTTGAGATCTAGGAATATCAAAAACGGGGCTTGACTGAGGCAAGCTCCTATATAGCCACAACCATCTTTTTCCTCCTTTTGCATGTGTAGGTTAAATTCGGTGAGATCTGATGGAAAGGAGTGATAGGAAGACAGATATTATAGATACAGTCATCACAAAATTTCAAATTTCTAGACTGTGATATTTACGAGGCTTCGGGACGGGCGCCCAGGCCCTCCTGGGCATATTCTTCAATATCTGGGAACCTTCAAGGACTGCTTGATACCTGGTACAAAACAATTTTATAGACGGAAAGTTATAGGGCTTTGGGGTGGGTACCCAAGCCTAGCTGATCCTTATTTTCTAGGTGCACACTCTCTATACCTTATTCTCTGCATTTCTATGATATGATTGTCTGTATCTATCTCTGAATTCAATATGCTATAGTCACATTGTGTAATTAGGGCTTCATGGTTAGTAAGTAGAACGAACTTGTGAAAGCCTAATCAAACACTTACTCAAACCTGGCTAGCATAAAAGAAAGCATAGGAAACATGTAGCTTGATCCCAAGCTTGGTTCTTATCTTCCTAATGTTTAGCATGTGAAAGAGTAGGGCTTGACTTGGTTTTGACTAACTATCATAATCCTACTTTTTCCACTAAACAATTACCATGGGCAATTAATATATTTTACTAATGTCGATGAAACCATTTCATCCCTTATGGGTAATTACCAACAATAATAATGGGAATAAATAATACAAGGATTTACAAGGTTAATGGCACCTTAATCCCAACACAAAATACATCATAAAGTTGAACTAATACTTGTTATTTCAAGTCCAAATGTGGGACAACAACAAAGGTAAAAGCCAAGCATGAGAACGGTACCTACCTTTCATGTAGATTACCATCCCCAAGGGGAAAATATGTAAGTATGAAAAAGGTGCATAGGCCTACATGGCAGTCAGATGATGATCTGGAGTCCTAATCATGTACATGTAAGCATGCATTATATATTCCTCTTAGTAGCTTCTTTCTTGGTGACACATTTTTGAATGTTTTTTTCTTTGTTTGTGCCTCCCTAACCTTCAAGCTAACCTTCTAGGGTCTTGCACACTTTCTTATTGTCCACCTAACCCATTTTTGACAAACTACCCCTGCCACTTGCCAACCCTAATGACATGGAAAATCCACCTCCCAAGAGGAGAAATTCACTTCCCCCAAGGGGTTATTTCATCATTCACTCTTCCATAACCATCCAATTGACTTTCCAAGGTCCTGTGTACCTTCTAACCACTTGTTTAGACCATTTTGGTTGGATTGCCCCTATGACCCATAGGATCTCTCAGAGAGATCTTGTAACTGAAGTGGGATCTCCTGGGGAGATCTACCCTACTAAAGGGGTGACCCACTTTTCATGCGTGCTCTTCCTCATTTGAAGCCTCCAAAACCACATTCGCACCTTCAAACCACCTATCCAAGCCATTTGCCCTGGGTCACCCCTTTTTCCCTCAAGATCTTTGAGTGTGACCCTATAACTTAAGTAGGATCTCTAGGGGCAATTTTCCCTACTAAAAGGGGCAACCCACTTCCCAAAAGGGGTGACCCTGTTATTTTTTCCATGCATGATTACTTCTAGTTTTAGCCCAGTGTGACTCCATTTTTGGCTTTTGATTGTGAGTTCCTTCATGCATAACTAATTGTTCACTTACCCTAACTATTTCTAGACTCCCAATCAATCTATTCTTATCTCCCAATCACTCTATTGTTATCTTTCAATCAATCTTCTATGATCTCTTCAACCTTTGTTCACTTCCAATCAGAGCTAGATCACTCTTCAATCAATCCCTATTAATTCCCCAATCACCACCACCTTTGTTATGGATTTCAAACCTATAAATACCCCCTCCTCTATATATTCAAGGAGGCAAATTCATTATTGAATTCTTGTTTTACTCGAGTTTTTGCAAATAGTTGCCCCCATGGCATTTTTATGCTCATTGCAGGACCTTGTATACCTTTTATTTTTAGCCATAGCTTCAAAGATCAATCCATTTGTTTTCCCATAAGCATATACATGCTCGATTCAATTACTTTTTAATTTCCATAGCTTCAAAGCTCATAGCCATTTACTTTTCATATCTCCATTTTTGTCCTTGTTACTAAGAGGAGGACCCCCCTATTGCAGAGGAAGAGACATTTTCCAAAAAGGACCTCTGAGGACTCATGTCAAGCACTTCCACTTGATTCATATAGGGTTTTCAAGATTTAGTAATAATGAAATTAAATCTTTCTCTTGAGAAAGTAAAACATTGTTTGCTTGTCTCTTGATAGGTAGTTTTAATTTGCTTTCTTAGAGTAGTTTTGCATTTAAATTGCTTAGATTAGTTTGAATTGCTTTCTTAGATAAATTTCATTTCCATTTCATCTAGATTAACTGCAATTTTCAATTCATTAGATTAAGAACTAAAATTGATCCATGAAAACATACAAAAACATAGTTTAGATTGCATACAAAAATTATATAGTTTGCATACATTTTCCCTTTCTTAGTAATTAAATCATTTGAAATTTAGAAAAAGGAATCAAAAGTTGTTTTGCATTCATATAGGATTGCAATCATAGAAAATATCAAAAACATTAGAAAACACAAAAAGAAAAACAAGCGATCAAATCAAACCCTCTATTTCATCACAAGGTCAACAAATCAAAGTAAACATACTCAATCAAAATAAATCAATGTAAACAAGCTTTCCCCCTCTTGTCTAGCATTTGATGTGTCTAGAAATTAGGGAAGATTGGGTGAAATCCATCTTAGATGAGATTATGGAGAACGCCCCTTGACTAATTCTCATTCAACAAAACATAGAAAAAGAAGAGAAGCCAAAGAACATAAAAAAAGAATCACTTATCAACAAAGACTCATACAACAATGCATTCAAAATGAACAAAGGAGGCTAGATCACCTCCACATAATAAACAAGCAAGATAGTCTTCGAGATAGGCTTAGAAAAAGTGACCCTTTGGGTCATATTACAATCACAACCATAATAATCATTAAACATTTTCATCAACATCAAAACATTCATTACAATTTCTGCCAAACACAGACCAACACACATCACACGTTCAACCAAACCATGATCTGCTATGTTCTACTTCTTGGTGAATAGAATAACCCCCTGGTTATACCTCCACTCGACTGTCTCTTGCCATGAGAGCAAGAGTGACTAGGAGGTTGCCCATAGCAAGGATATGGTTCATGTGTTGCATTGGAGTCTAACTCACTCATGTTGTGTCTAAGTCACATTCTAAACAACACAGGTATTGCATTCATGAAAACAACATCATATTAGTTTCATTTCATAAAAAATCAATCTAAATCCCAAAATAAATAAAAAATCCAAGTCCTTAAGGGACACTTGCACCCTTCAAACCTTAGTGCCCCGTTTGGACACTAGCACATCTGAAGGATGTTGGCGAGTACAAAAGACAAAGGTGCATATAATGGACATTAGTGCACTAGTAGGACCCTAGCGCACATCATGGGTCCCATTGAGCATAAAAATTGAGAAAACTTGCTATAAAAAATAATAATTTCCACTAACCTCTCGCATGATGAGACCTTGCTCGACATGCTGTCTTGGTCTAATCTGGGAGGTCAGAAGTTTCATCTGCACGACATTCTAGCTCCTTGAGTGCTCTCAGTGCACAAAATTTTCTAAATTGGGTAAATTCAAATGAATATTAAATTTCCAAAATTTCAAAATTTCTAAAGCAACTCCTACACGGAAACCTCAATAACTTCAGCCCATGAGCTTTGATTTTCAAGTCATTTTCTCTATTGGAATCCTAGATCCACCCTCTTTCTTGTGCTCTACCTTTTTCCATGGTTTTATTCCACAAAATACCCCTATAGAAGACATTTCTAATGACTTTTCTCTTGAATTTTAGAAGTGGTGAATTCTCTTTCCTATTTTTGCCTCTTAGTTGTTAGACAAAAACATGAGGGGGCATACGTTAACTCTTATTTATTTTTTATTCATTTTCTCCTCATATCATTCTTCTTGTTGTTGTAGAATTTATTGCTTTGATTTTGAATTAACACACCTTGATTTTACAAGATTATTTGATTTCTAACATCATGATTTTGTAGGATTGCGGTACCTAATGCTATGGTTTTGTAGGTTCTCGGTCTGGGCAACATCCTTTTTCTTGGATAATTTTTGCGTCCTCTAAAGTATCCTTTTGGGTATGCTTTGCATTCATTATCTACTTTCAACATTTCATTTCTATACTTTAGCATAGCTTGTCATTCAGTGTCATCAATCCACTAAAGTGGGGGCAAAATATAACGTAGAAAATTACATACCCTCACAATTTCACATTGTGTTTTGGTCCACTTTGGTGCCTTCTCCCTAGCATGTTTCTAGGGCCACTTGAGCCTAAACTTGGTGTGTTTTCCCATTCAACAAGGTTTTATCACATTCATTTTTCTCTTGCTATTTTGGGAACATGTGTTAAAATTTAGAGAATATCCTTAGGACATGAGTGTGATGCATAATGTTTGCATGATGTGCTAGCATCTCAAAAGTTTTCAAAATTTGAATCATTGCTTGATTCCTTTGGTAGTAATGCTCATTCGGTAGAGAAACAACTCTTGTAAGCTTACTTGCCCCTTTGATTCTATCCTTCTCCAATTTAAAATCTAATTTTGAAACCCTTGTGGCTTCTTCTCACTTTTGGCCAACACAAATTTCTTGAATCTCCATTGCTAGTTTTTGATGCTCTCCCTTAGTTGAAGCATCTCTCTCTTTTAGCTTCTATCAATCTCACTATTGTAGATTGGCTATTGTTGAGGCTCTCACGAAGGGCTTTTCACCGATTGCACATTTATTGAATCCTCCAAGAGTTTGTAGCCTCTCTTCTACATTATAAATCTGGTAACATTATTTTTATTTCTTGAATAGTGTTGTTGCAATCTTCATTGCATCTTCCATTATCTCTATTTGGCAAATCTTTGGTGTAGACCACCACCTTGTTTTTCCTTTATGCACACTAGGGTATTCTTCCCCATAGATGAGGGTTGATACTCATAGTTTTTAAATATTGTCATTGATGTTATTTTCCCATGCACTTAGAAAATAAGAGCACACACTTGTTTTTTTCAATTATTATCGAACATTGGTTGTTCATGGAGGTCAAAAGACCAACATAGGGGTTTGACCTGAAGGAAATCTCCCAAACAACCCCAACAATTTTTCCTTTGTGTTGTAGATGTAGGTATTGTGGAGTCAAATCAGTCGCATGAAGGTTTAATGGTTTTTCTCCTTTTGTTATTCTTCTTTACTTCTTGTTTTCATTATTCAAGTATAGTCAATTTCAATGTGATTTTCCATAGTTATTGTCACCTAGAGTGTTGTTGGGTATTCTCTATGGTTTCTTATGTAGACTAAGTGACTTATTAGATCAGACTAGGGGAGAGTTCTAGATTTTTTTTATATTTTCTGCCATACAGATGATAGTATGACGCATGACATCCTAGGCCATGACCTCTAGTCTTTGGTGTCAAGTTTCTCTTTCATCCCCTTTTCAACTCTGCAACTTTTTCTATGATTCTATATTTAGTTTTCTAGAAAATAATTGCTTTATCATTTTCTTTTATGCTTTAACTTGGCCAAAATTGTTATTTTGTAAGTTTAGAGGAAGAATAAGATTTTGGTGGAGCTATTTTGCTCTCCTTGTTTGGATAGTAGTAGAATACACTTCCTTGAAGCTAGTTAAATCCTAGTGTAATACGATTGAAACCTTTTTTTGTTAGAAAATAGAAAGGCACTTTAGCTAGGATCATATTTTCTATATTACAGTCAGTTGGAGTCTTATTGAAGGAGTTATTACAAAACTAAGGTTTTCACTAAATTTTCTTTCAAGGATACAAAACAACAAATTTTTGGGAGATTTTTTCACATACGTGAGACATATACTCAAGTAACTTGTATTAACAATTTTAGCTTATTTATTTGGTTTTAGGAAGTTATTGTGAAAATCATTTTTACAACATCATAGTTGGGGCTTCAACAAGAGGTAAGGGAAGGAATCTAGTCACACCTAAGAAGTCTCCTGAGATGAATGATCCAATTATGGAAGAGATGGATTCCAAGTATATTCAATCTTCTATAGATAAAACAACCATTAGGGTTAACAAAGAAATATTGGTGGTAGTGGCTCATAAAGAAGATATCGATGCAATATGCTCACAATTAGCTTCTTTCATGAAATCTATAGATTCTTAGTGGGTGAATTAAAATCACATGACATGGGAAGAAGATGAGTTTGCTAAGGGTCATGATCCTTTTGGGTTTGACTTAGATCAAAAGCTAGACACTCGTAAAAATAAGGCTATGGCTAACAATAATTTTGGATCTCAAAACCTACTTCCAAGAGTGGATATGCATAAGTTTGATGGTAAGGATCCACTTACATGGATAAATCAAATGGATATTTTTTTTGATGTACATTAGATCCCAAGTGGGCAGAAGGTGATAATGGCTTCCTTATATCTGGAACTAGAGTAGTTCATTTGGTATCAATGGCTTTGTGTGCAAAACAAGAAAAAAGGTAAAGTAGTGTCAATCAGTCAATTTTTTACTGATGAATTATAATTGCACTATTGTGATAGCATGGTAGATAACCACTTTAGTCAATTAGAAAAATTACACCAAATAGGATTTGTCAAGGATTATATTCAGTAGTTCCAGAATCTATCATTATGAGTCAAAACAATCATAGATAAAAATTTGAATGACTTGTTACTTGGTGGGATCAAGGATCACATCCAAATGAGGTGTGCATGTTTAATCTAAGTTCTATATTTGAGTCTTTTATCAAGACATACAACATGGAGGAAAAGTTTTTAGCTCCTAGAAGAGAATAATCCACTAGCAAGAAAGATGGGAAAACTCTTCTAATGTCATACTTTCAACCCACAAGATTGACAGTTCAACAAATTGAAGAAAAAAGGGCTAAAGGGTTATGTTTTAATTATGATAGAAAATATAGTAGAGGGCATAAATGTGTTGAGAAGAAGTTGTTCTACATTGAGGGCACTAATAATGAAAGAAAGGAGGAAGATTGGGTAGTGGTGGTTGTGGAAGACTGAGAACATGTCCAAGCATCTCTTGCCATGCACTATTAATAATTAGCACCCTGCAAACCCTTAAGGTATCAGATTTCCTTAAACAATAGAAGGTGACAATATTGATTGACTTAGGGAGTATTCATAACTTCACCAATAGTTGGCAACACAATTAAATTGTTTCATCTATCCAACCCTAGAATTTTAGGTTATGATTGTAGTAAGGTACTGTTAGTTGCTCAAGGAAATTCCACAATGTTAAACTCACCATGGGAGACTAAATTCTTGATTGCTCTATGCTTTCTATACCCATGGCTAGAGTAGACATTATTTTAGGAGTCCAATGGTTCACTAACTTAGGAACAATTGAGATGAACTTCAAGGAGTAGTTCATGCATTTTCAATTAGAGCGTAGGACATTTGAACTAAGGGGGTTGCATGCAAAGTCTCCATAGATGGTAAGCTCACACCAAATGCAAAAAATACTTAACAAGGGGGTAGATGGGGGCGTGGCTCAATTATTGTCATTGGAAGTGCATCAATCTAAGATTCCCACATCACCAAATTCATAAGCAATTTGGGGGACATGCTAAAAGATTAGCTCCCAAAAGAGATTATCATCAAGCCATTCAATTAGTACCATGGAACTTGCCACCATCCATCACCTCTTCTTGGAAGGTACACCAAATGGTTAAAGTAGTGGAAGAATACATTCAACACCAACTAGAGATAGTCACCAGTCTTAAGAAGACAAGACAATATCATAGAGCAAAATGAAGCAACAAGCTAATCAACACCACATTTTAACACAGACAAAGTTACCAAAGCTTGATGAGGAAAGCAAAGTTATTTTGGAACCAATGGGAATCCTTCAAACATACACTAAGAGGTTGTGGTCAAGGGTGATTATAGAGTATTTGATCAAGTAGAAGAATTCTCCCATTGAAGATGCTACATGGGAAAATGAAGACTTCATGCAAAAGCATCCACAATTGATTCACATTTAGGACATCGCTTCTCTAAAGAGGGGGCATGCTATGCCCTTAACCCATTGATTATATTGGGATATGTGTAACCAACTTGTGGCTAGCATAACCCTTAATTAAGTTATATGATCATTTATATAGTCTTATATAGGTAGTTAAGTCGACATTGGTGGCATCCAAAGCATAAGTATGGTATATATAAGTGTTAGTGGTTAATTTATTATCATCATATTGTGTATTTAGTTCTTATTAAAGACTATTAGAGGTAGCCCCCTTGAAGTTTCTTATTATTATTAGTTATTTACAACATATTTCCTATTATATTCTTCTCTTGTGCAAGTTATTTCATTACAAACATAACTAAAATTATAAGACTTGATCTATCAAGTATCCCAAACTCTACAAATTGACTATGATCTGTTTTGGTTTAGATCCACACTTGCAAAATTAATCTTTGTGACTGTAGAACTGAACCTGTACATGTTGGAATGCATTGGCAGCATTTTGATACTTGAAATTTGCTTGCCTTGATCTTCTAATGTTTGAATTTGTGTAAGGATTGACAGTGTACACAAAACACCTTTGGAGAATTTGCTGAATTGGGAGGGTCACATTCTCCTTAATAAAGATCCCTAGTGGACTAGCTTCATGTCTCTCAGAGAAAGATCAAAGACAACAAGCAAGCATATAATGATGCCTAAGATGATGCCACAAGTAGACAATGTATAATAGATTCTTCTTTTAAGCTCTTTGACCTATATGTTCTTTTCACATTCTAACATTCCTAGATGATTTCAAAATGATTTAATGAAAGTCTTTAAATACAACATAGCACACAAATCAACATAAATGTATGCTAGCTTAACTTACAATAGCTAGTAGGAGAAAGTCAATGAAATCTATTTTGACTTTAAATTTTAAAAGTTCAAATTTTAGATACGTGACTCAAAACGACCTAGGTTAAGTCCACAACTACACCTCTAGTCTACAATTTGATGAATGGAGGATCTAGTGATCATGACCAATCTCTAGAGATGAGTGAAAAAAATCTATATATAATGATGTCATTAGCCAAATTCACACAAACATATACCACTTATAAATTACAAAATTAAATGTTGAAAATTGTATTCGAGTCACTAATTGAACATTGGTCTAATAACTTGATTTGCTCTTCTTGTCTGGTTACACCGATAGGCGTTCCCTTAGTGAGGAGCACTACATGAAATGCATAGATCAGTGGTCCAGATTAAAAGGACTACCATGAAAGAGATCTTAGCCATTGATTTTTTAAAACAAATAATAAATGATAGAAAACAAAAAACAAAATTCATTACTCCAAAACAAATGAAATCAACCCACTTGTTTCCAAACCAAAAAATCAACAAGTAATGAATCATAGAAAACAAAAAAAACAAAATTCATTACTCCAAAACTAATGAAACCAACCTACTTGATTTCCAAACCAATTGACAATAAATAAACCCTTCAAATTCATTTGGATTTTTCCATCATATGTGGTGGACAGAAATTATAGAGATATCAAAATAAAACGACATTAAAACATTACCTTTTTTAAAATCCCACGAGAGAATTTTTAGGGGAACCACCACAAGTGAGTTTAAAGAGTGGACAAGTAAAGATAAAAACATTTGGCTACTAATAATAAGGGTCACATAATAATATATTTAAATATTATATTGTATTTATATTTAATAATATATATTATATAGAATAATAATAAATATAATTATAATATTTTTTTATATATAATATAAAATTTTAATTTAATAAAAAATACATATAAATATTAAATATACAACATATTTAATATAAATATATGATTTTATAATATAATATTATATTTAAGATATATTTTATAATTTAAATTATATAAAGTATAGTATATAATAATAAATATAATTATATTTTTTATTATATATAAAGTAAATATAATTGAAAAATAAATATATTATACTATAATATAATACTAAAATTTATAACTATAATATATTTTATATTATGTATAATTTTATTTTGTAATATTATATTATGTTAGAAATATATTTAAAATTAAGAATATAGTGTGTGGTTCGGTGGTCAAGTCACAAGGTTGTTGTGGTGGTCAGCAAGGTTCAAACCTCTGTTAGGATGTTGTGCTCGCAAGCTATGGGCCTTCGTTGGGCCAATGAGCTTGCGGGTTTGAACTTGACGATAATGCCTTGGGGACTGAGACCCCCCAGTAGTGGTCTCGACAATAAAGCTAATTATTCACTTAAATTCTTTAGTCATTTAAGTCAAATTTCAACTGGCAGATTTTTGAAATGAAACTCAATGTAGAGAGCATGTGCCATTAAAACTAACTTTAAAAACACTTAAATATCATGCCCTCTTTATTATTTTCGACCGCCTTTTAGAATTGAACAATGCATCAAACTTACCTATAAGAGTAGTTTTTGTCTGTTAAGATTTAGAAAACATTATTTTGTGATTGCTCTTTCATTTCTGTAGAATTTGCAGTGTCTGGAGCTTGTACAACAATCATAACTGAGCTAAAAAAAATTATTTTGTGAAGGTTGCAAGACATTATATTAAATGAATCATGCACATCCCATACAGTTCCAAATTTTGCATTACCACATACGGAGGTTAGATTTTGTAATTTGACTAGCTTTTTAATCTTTGAAGCATACAACTCTCATTTGATTTTACTCATTGACAACACAAAATTAGTTTTTTGAAATGTATTGAGGATATACTCTTCCTTTTGTAGTAGCTTTGCTTCTCCATAGTTTTAATAACTATTCTATCAAAGTGTTTTTTTGTAAAGGTAAAAAATCCAAACATGGCATGAGTGATTTGCAAAACTCAAATCAAATAAAACCATATAAAATTCTCAAAGGAGGTATGATCTTGAGAAATAGAACATTGATTTAAAATCAAAACATCTAGTTTTCAAATAGGGCCACTTTTATCTCCAAATTAAAACTTGTTTCCAAATAGGCCTTATGTGATAGATGGAGGTGAACCACGGTCAAAATTTAAGAGTAATAATAATGAAAAACTTATGCAAGACAAACAATACTAACATAATTTTTAAATGTAATAGAAAGAAAATAATGACACTCACAATATAACAGGGTTATTTTCATATATAACAAATGGGGATTGCCAACCCTTATTCTTGTTTTAGAAACATTCACACACAATTTGGTAGCATAAAGTTGGTTCTCCTTACAACCTCCACCAATCTAAGGTTCCTCATTGCCTCCACTATAAAATTCTATAGTCATCTCCCCCCCCCTAAAGAAACCTCAAAAACTCTTGTGAGCATTTAAATTTAATGCCTCTTTTATTTGCTCAAACATAACATTCTATTATAAATTTCCTTGGAATCCACAATCCAAACCCCACTTATAATCTGCAACCCAAATCACAATTCTATTAAAAAGAACCTAATCTAGAACCCTAAATATGGTAGTTGCTATTGTCTACAAAAATGAATGCAGTCCATTGAATCTACCTCTATTTGTTGCCGTTAAATTTCAATGTTACATTGGACTTGCATGGAACATAAATGAAAAAATGGTTCCAATTGCTCAAATCACAATTCTATTAAAAAGAACTTAATCGAGAACCCTAAATATGGTAGTTGCTATTCAGTAGCTGCTATTGTCTACAAAAATGAAAGTAGTCCATTGAATCTACCTCTATTTGTTGTCGTTAAATTTCAATGTTACATTGGACTTGCATGGAACATAAATGAAAAAAATGGTTCCAATTGCTCTAATAACACAAGATTCCCTCTGACAAATTCCATTGAAAATGGCTTGGGCACTTACAATCCACAAAGCACAAGGTCTAACTATAAATAGAGAAACAATAGACATTGGAAACAATGAACACCAAGGACTCATCTTCACAGTAATGTTAAGAGCAAGAAGTTTGTAATTGGATGCTTTTAGATTAAACTGTGTGATAATATTTTTGCTCAACGTTTTGGATCACACTACATGATCCATCATCAGGAGTAAAGAAAGCAGGAGAGGAGAAATAGAATAGATAATTTGCAGACCAAGTAGGTTAAATAGAAAGGGGTAAGAGAAGTGGTGCGGAGATCAAGATACCAAGTTTAATCTAGAAGCATCCAATTACAATATTATGGATTGTGGAAATTTGACGTCTATTATAGTAAGAAGTTTGTCAACTCTATGAATATTCTCAGTTTTTTCATTTCAAAGATATAAACACATGGAAAAGAATGTGTGTAATCCTACGTAAGCATGAGGAAGACCGCCTCAAAAAAGTGTTAATAGAAAATCCCTACAAATCAAACTACTAAATATATATTTACAACATATTAGTGTTTGTGCTCTATGGAATGGTATGATAATCTCTATAATTATTCATTTACAATAAATGCATAATAAATGAAATAAAGCAAATGGATTGAATATGGTTTTTTAAGTAAATGGTTTATTAGTTCCTGCCGTAGGCAGAAATACTAATGCATTCATGCAATTCTATTAGTTTTTATTCAATTATCTAATGGGATTGCAGAATTAAATTAGTTTGACTAACTTTTCTAAAGTTTTTTGGTTTTTAATTTCAATTTTAATATAATAAAATGATTTTGTTGATATTCTATTGGCTAATAGTGTCCAATAGTCTTATTATGATGACATCAGCAATTGCACTCATAATTGTTTGAACTATATTGTACAAATCACTTCTACAGTCACATGACAAACAAATCAATATCAAATGAACAAAGTTATTGCATATGTGTTTGTTTACTATTATTTGATGGTGCATAGTGGGCTTTGTGGGGCCTCCACTTTTGACTACTTTTTGACTAAAGGTTCATGATAAAACTATTCTTTCTATTTGTATTCAATATTTGGCATTTATAATTTCTCCCTCTTTATTTGCTTTAAAATTCTATGTTGAATTTTTCTACTAATTCAATTGCTACCAATATTAGTTTTAACATCAACTAACAAATCAAATATCTAAAGGCAGGGCCCTAACGCAATGCGTCCCTTGTTTAAAGTCTTTTCATCCAAACACATTTAAGACATACACATCAAATGATCATGAACTCACCCAACAAAATATCTATGAAATGAAATATTATGAAAATTACGTAAATAAGACATTCATTCAAATGGTTTTATCTCATTATAAAACTATCGGCGTGCCCATTGAACCTATGGGTCCAATTGTTAGTTTTATAAACTTTTAAAAAAAAAAGAAGAGAGAAAAAACTCACTAAACTATGAGCTTTGACCTACAATTTATTTATTAAGTTAGCCAAACGACAAACAGAAAAAACACTTCGAATCTCCAATGAAATCACCCAAATCCTGAAACCAATAAAAGTTGGATAGTCTCACATTTACAAAGATCTGGCTATATTTGCCATATGTTGAACAAATAGAAAAAAGATTCCTCCAAAAAAAGTAATTATCCTTTCCAAACGAAACATGTTCTTCACCATTACTTTCAACTTTCAAGTGGGCATACTTTTTGCACGAGATTAAGTTGTCAATCCCGCTCAGAATCCTTAAATTCCACGCCGGTAGCCTGCTCTGTAATCATCACCGGCAACTGATTTCTCAGAACCCTCGGTTTCCTGAAAACCGCTTTCAAAAGAATTCCAGGCATCAAATGTCCCCGTTCAGATCTGTCGTTGATAAGGGCTCGAGCTAAAGCGGATTTGTGGAACCGCTGGGAAATCCCTCGCTCGATCTGCTAAATTAAGAGAAATCTCTGCTCAAAAGGTAAGCTTGGCTTTGTCTTCTCTTTATGCCGCTGGTTTTTTATGCTTTGCTTAAAATAACAAGAATTTTACATCGCATTAGGGTTTGTATAGTTAGATAAAGTTTCGCTTATATTTGTTAACGCATTTTTGGCTAATGTGGAGTTCGTTTGAAAAATTCAACGGCGATGTGATAAATCTGGATAAAGAATGGCTGGCGTTTTCTTTTTCGTTGTTTTTGTTGGTCAGAGTTGGAGAATTTTCATTTTCGAGAATTTTAGGTGTCTTTTCAAACATTTTTTGAGAAAATGCTGAGAATTGAAAGGTTAGAATTCCCTATATTTTTTACGTTTTTGTCTTAAAAAATGGAGGAGAACGCAGGATTTGGACTTAGTATATGATATTTAGTGGCGCTTGATGAATTTGGAGTTAAAATGACTCGGTTTTGGAAATTTTAGCTGAGTTTGTTTGCTGGGTTCTGAAATTTGACGTTTGTGATTTTTTCTCGTAAATACTGACGAAATTGACGTTACATTAATCCAAATAAATTTAATTTCTATTTTTTAAGCTAGAATTCGCAGAACCGTGCTTTGTATAGGCGTTTGCATGATTAGCTTTTTTATGTTTTAATTCTAAGACGAACGCCGGATTTGGAGTTAATTTGATTATTTTAGCAGCGATGTGATGAACATGGAGCAAAATTGGCCGGCGCTTTACATTTTCATCAATTTTTTTTCGCTTGGTATCGAAGAATTTTTCATTGTTGAGAAAATAGGGTTTTGTTATAAATTCTGAGCAATTCTATGTTACATACAGCTAAAATCTAATTACTCTCTGGTAGCTAAATTTGTTGGAACTGTAGTTAGTTTCAGGGTTTTTGTAGTTAGCTACTTCCTCTTTGATTAAATTTGACCAATTTAGTGGTGATGTGAGGAATTTGGAGCTAAAATGGCCAGAGATTTAAATTTCCATCAGTTCTGTCGTTCAGTGTTTGAGAACTTATATTATTTGAGAACATGGCGTTTTTCTTTTTGAATATTAAGAAAGTGGCTGTTATATGAGGCCAAATAAATATCTGTTTTTCAGCTAAAACTATCAGAATTGTATGCTAAGGTTTATAGAGTTAGATCCTAATCTGGATGAGGGCACTGGAGTTGTGCACGAATCGGTAATTTTGTTGGTCGGTGTTTGAATATCTTCATTTTTGGAAATTTGAGGAATTTTTTCTTTCGTTGTAGTAGATGCTGAAAAAAGTGACATTAGATACAACCAATGATTTTATTTCTTTTATTGCCTTTTTTAAGATAATTAATTTTTACCATCTGATTTGTTTGGAGATGCGCTTTAGTAATTCTGTAGGAATTGATGTGGTTCTGTAGACTGTGACAATACACCTGCTTTGATAAACACTGGAAACTCACAACCTCTAATGTTCTTGTTTTTAAGCCTAGGATGCATAGTCATGGTCTCTTTACATTAGAATCTTAGATGAGTGGAGCAAATTTAATGGATTGTTTTTAAATCTGACTTGCTGAGAAATGTCAAGAAAACTTCAAACCATAGAAGCAAAACCTGGGAAAAACCTGTGGTTAACTGTGTATATCTGGCACCCACCAACTTTACCGTGCTGGTCAGAACTAGAATGCCCAGTTTAATCAATAAACTGATCAACACCAGCCAAAACGGGTAAAACCAGCAAAAAACTGGGCAGATGTGAAAAGCATGCAGGTTACAACATTTTACTGAAAAATCTACTGGGTTTTTCAAAATGGTGGTAGGTTATTCCTTATAAACCCCTCAAAATTCATTTTTTTATGGGTTTTTTCTTATTAAAATTTGCTGTGTTTTTCCCATTTTAAACCTGTGTAATTGAATCCCACTGACACTTTCAGTTTGTCATGCAGCTGTTGCCATGTAAGTATAATGCTACCATGCTTCAAACAATTGTTGTACATGATTTACAGATTCTTTGTGGGATTGGAAATTGATGGTAAAAGCGTATCTATTTTCCATGCTGTCATTTTCTTTCTTGAAGGGTTTAGAGTCAAATTTGCAGAAAGAAATGGGTTCATAATACATACATATGTATGTATATATACACATATATGCACACACACATGCATGCACATGCGTGTGTACACACATTATATCATATATTTATTCAACTGTTGATAGACATTGACACTAGGATGAAAGCTGTGAATGCACAAATGGTATTATATACCCCAGTAGTCTTAGCCGTAAATGATGGTTAGTAAGAGACGAAGCTTAGGAGAGTAACTAGGGTTAAATATATCATATATTTATATAAATATTGACAGACATTGACACTAGGATGCAAGTTGTAAATGCAAATGGTATTAAATACCCCAATAATCTTAGCCGTAAATGATGGTCAGTAAGAGATGAAGCTTAGGAGAGTAACTGGGATTAAATATCCTAGTAGTCCTAGCTGTAAATAATGGATACTGTACTATGTTTATTGATCCATATAGTTTGGTAACTAACATGTTACACCGCCCGGATGGATGTGTGTGTATTGATGAGATGAAGAGGCAATATTTCTTCATTAGGGACAAGAAGATTTGTGTGTGTGATAGCTATAAGTATCTTGGTATTGAGATTGATATTGAGCCGTTGATTGAAAGGGTCATCTAGGAGAGAACTTCAATTGGGAAGCGGACCCTTCATGGGTTGTGTCACATCTTGATCTATAGAAGAGTTTTGACTTGGACCAAAGTTCTCACTTTCAAGGCCATGGTCTTCCTATGCTAATGGATAGTGTAGTAGTGGTGAGGATGTTTGATGTTAGCATGCAAAGTGTCTTGTAGAAGGTAGTGATCGAGGGTGTGAAATGGATCTTTGGGAGGTCTTCTACTTTTGACATGATTGGGGAGGTTATTATGCTTAGAGAGATTAATATTTGCCTAATCCCAATTGTTCATGCAACTTAGATGGATCGTGTTATGAAAAAGAATGGGGGACTCAAGACTATATTGCAAGTCTAATGAACAACCCCCTGTACATGGTGGGCAAATCCTCGAGCTCGATCCATAGAACAAATTTGAAATAAGTGGTTCAAGTGTCATGTTTTGCAAGGCTAAAGAACACAATGATTAAGTTAGAGCAAAATCCCAGGACAACAAGTTCAAGCCCTTGGGAATCCTTGGGGTTCTATAAAGAGTTCAAGTTGCAAGCGACTAGGCACTTCATTAAGTGAGCTTAGAGGTGTGAATCTATTTCGATAGAAGCTGTGCGCTAGTTGCTTAATGGTAGAGTAGGGGGTGTCCTTATTGGTTGTGCCCCAAGGGCTAGGTTGGTGTTTCCCTCCCTTGTGTTGTGGTGATAGAAGGGATTCTCTCCTTATGCTTATCTTCAAATGCCTACATCCTTGCTTTGTGGATCTTCAAACACATTTTGGTTATCAAAGAATCATGTAGGAATTGAGGTACATTATTTATACAAATTCAAACGATAAGGGTATTCTTGCATTACTCCTTGGCATGGAGTTTAGTGAACATGTTCGATTGAATTAGTATGGTGATTGCTTGATTGAAGGGAACAACAAATTTTGTGCTTGTAAAAATCCTTACAGCTGTAAGATTACTTTGCATTGTGAAGCCCTTTGGGGTTGGACAATGGGAGGGGAAGTGACGTGGCCTACCTTGAGTGGACCAGGGCCCTCCAATCACCTAATCACTTTTGAGCCAATGCTAAGTCTTAGGGTATACTCTCTTGCTTGGTGTGCATAAGTGGTAGAATTGTGCTTTTGTTGTTTGTAGGCGAGCGAGGTGCAACAAATCATTTCGTAGAGAATTGCCCTTTCTTGTCTGTGGTTGAAGAATTCCTTAAGTGGGAGAGACTACATTCATTCTTGGGGCGACTATTGCAGTAGCAAACATTAGGGTGGTGAGTTGTGGCGTGAGATTATTGAGCTTCCTTAGTGATTGATGTTTGAACTTAGGTGACGTTAAGAAACATGTGCAAGTGTTTGATCCCTAAGCATCATTGGCTCAAAATCAAAATAAAAAAAAATTACTAAAAAATATTCATGGTTATCCATTCCTCCCTATAAGAGTTGATTGATGTGCTCTGATACCATGTAAGAGTTGGCTATGAAGGTAGCCACCCAAGATCTAGGACTTCATGAAAGCACATGAGAGATCAAATGAGAGAATAATTCTATTCTATCAATGAATGCAAAAAAATTGTTACAATGTACATGATATGCCTTGCTTATAAAGACAAGGATGAGATGTAGGATGAAGTAGTCATATGACAAGTGTCATAATCCTACGACATGAGACAACTAGAGGATAAGATGCCAACTAGTTGATAAGATCACATGTGTAGGAATAAGATCACAGGACAACCTAGAATTATTGGTGCAGGGGCACCCCTTCTAAATACAGATTAGGTCTAAATATATTATGTTTCATGCATTATGATGTAATAAGGTCCATTGGACCAATTCTTATGTTTGTAGGTCAATTTAGGGTTATGTGCAGTCTATTATAGTTATTATGTTAGCTGTCTTCTCCCAGCCGCTTGGAAGTCTCCCAGCCGCTTGGAAGTCTCCCAGCCGCTGGGAATCGAGTTGGTAGTACTCGCGAAGAGTTACTATTTATGCCCTAGATCAGTTGGTTTTAGACACAGTAGACACAGCTGATAGTTCAGAGTTCATAAAGGTATAATGTTTTTGGAGATTTGACAGAGCACTGTGATACAGTGTGACTGGAATATTTGTATGCATTTTCTGATATTGAAATAAAGGAGATCCCATTGGTGCTATCTGTCTGATTTTGATTTATCTGTGTAATCAATTTTCCTACTTGCAGGCATGATGGACTATTTTATCCATTCCACCGGCTGATTCGTAGAATTGGTGGAATGGATCTGTACATTAGATTAGGTTTCCTTTTTGTTCATTCTGTTTCTGTATTTCGTGTTTCGGGATCGAAGTGTTGCATGCAGTAATCGTTCCTAGCATCCTCATGTGCTAGGGTTCGAAGGATAAGTTTCGTGTTGAAATTGCTAAGGAAGCAGATTGGTTGATATCAGGGTTTTTGTGCAAGCTTGTGAAGACTTCGGCGAGAGAATGCCCATCGGAGTAAGATTCGTAGTGTCTTCCGATGGGTTAAGTCCCACCGATGATAGCAAATACCGAAGGCATCGGTGCGAGGAAGAGGATCGGCGGAAGGATTTCAAGTTAGGCCGACAGTGGATGTCTGGCCGACACCAGAATTAGGGTTGAGTGCTTTGGTGTGACACCCAACATCGGGGAACGGCTAAGGAGTCAAGCCGATAGCATATGTTTGGACGACGGTGACGTTGGCGCTAAGGCTTCGGCGTGACAACCGACATCGGCGAACGGGTGGAAAGCTAGGCCGATGATTCATATGTTGCCGATAGGCAATCGTGGTCTAAAGAAGTCCAAGTTTCATCGGTAGGAGAGATACCATCGGGTGGAGAGGTTTAGGCTATACTGATAGGCGAAGCCTTGCCGATAGGCACAAAAACGAAACACCCATTGGCGTGAGGGGAATTTTGGCATGACAATTTCCTTGGGTGCCGATAGTTATTTTCAGACCGATAAGTGTATATCAGGGAAACATGATGTTGGGTCTTGCCGATGGAATGAGGATAGTTAAATCCCGCCAAGTTTGAATGTTTTTGCTGGATGCTCTACATCATAGTGGTATTAGAGCGAAGGAAAAATCTTTTGGGAAGAAAAAGAAATACAGGATGTCAGATGAAGAAGGAACATCAGAGTTCCCGACAAGAATGACCAACGCTGAGTTGGCAGTTTTGGTAAAGAAGCAGATTGTCGAGAGCAAGGCTGTGAAGGCTTAGAATCAAGAATTGAAGGATGAATTGGAAAAGTTGAGGGATAGAGTAGGTTCTGGTAAAGAAGAAGATAGGGAAGAAGAAGAGATCCCTAGGTGGAACGAGGAGGTCGTTCCTGCAGACTAGAGACCATTGTTGAACGCCCTCAAAGCCATGGAGAGGAGGGCCATGGATGTGAAACTGGATTTGCCAGTGTTTACAGGAAAGATGGAACCTGATTCAGTGATGGAGTGGATAGACTCCCTAAACAATTTTTTCGAGACAGAGGAGATACCAGAACAACAGAGAGTGAAGATAGCCCAAGCAAAGATGAAAGAAGCTGCATTGACATGGTGGAATTTTGTCCAAGATGACAGAGTACAAGAAGGAAAGCGTAGAGTTGCTACATGGAAGAAGATGATGGCTTTAGTGAATGAAGCGTATGTTCCATTGGATTACAGTATCCAATTACACAAGAGGAAGCAAAACCTGAAGCAGAAGGAGCTAGATGTCAGCTCATATACAGAGGAATTCATGAAACTTTGTGTGAAGACAAAGGTAAAAGAGAGTGAGGAAGAAAAGGTAGCCAGATACCTTAATGGATTGAGGTTCAACATTCAGGAAGATTTGAATCGACACAACCCAGATACAGTTCAGAAATGTTTTCAGTTGGCATTAAAAGTGGAAGAGAAGTTAAAGAGAAGACAAGAACAGAACAATAGAGGAAGAGGAAAACAACAAAGAGGTGGAAGAGGTCCTTTCAGAGGCAGAGGACATGGACATGGATATCAGGGAGAATCCAGTCATGACAACAGCAAGGGAGACAACAGTCAAAACCAGAGAGAAAGTTACAATCAGCAAGGAAACTTCCGAGGCAGAAGACCTTTCAGAGGAAGATCCCAGGGCAGAGGATCTATCAGATGTTATAACTGTAACAAAGAAGGCCATATAGCCAGCGGATGTCCAGAAAAGGCAACAAGTTCAATAGGAGAAAGGAGAACGAATCTGATCTAAGAACCTGATAGTCAAAGTGCTACAAGCTCAAACACTTTTCAAAGTGTGAATGCTCCTGACAATTATGGATATCCAGAGAGTGGAGAATCTCTGATGATGAGAAGAACAATGATTACCATGAAGGTACCTGACAAAGAACCCCCACAAAGAAAGTCTCTTTTCAGAACCATTTGCAAAGCAGGAGGTAAGGCATGTAAAGTTTTAATTGATTCTGGTTCTATTGAAAATTTTGTATCTGATGAAATGGTAACAAAGCTTAAGCTTAGAAGATTACCCCACCCATCCCCATATAAGGTCTCATGGCTTACCCAAGGTCAGCAGACGGTTGTAGAAGAACAGGCTTGGGTAGAATTTCAGATTGGAGCATATAAAGACAGGTTGTTGTTTGACATTACCAAGATGGATGCTTGCAATCTTTATTTGGTAGACCATGGCAGTATGACTTGAAGGCACGCCATGATGGTGTAAGAAACACCTATACAATCACCAAGGATGGTAAGGTGACAAGAGTTAATACCATTGACAGAGAAAGAGGAGAAATCAAAAGGAAAAGAGGTGAAGGTAATGCTGATGGAAGGCAAACAATTCATAAAAGAAGTAGCAGCAGAAGGTGCAGTTGCATATGCACTCATTCCATGTCTCACAGTGAACAAAGAACAGTAGCAAGAAGTCAAGAAAGAGAAGAAGCAGAGGTTCATAGACCCAGCTGTCCAAGAACTATTGGATAAGTATAAAGGCATCATCTCTGATGGAATGCCAAGATCCCTACCACCTGTAAGGGATATCAGCCATTGCATAGATCTAATCCCAGGATCTACACTTCCAAACAAAGCAGCATATAAACTTACTCCAGAACAGAATGCAGAAGTAGCAAGGCAAATTGAGGAATTGTTAGACACAGGTCTGATTGGTAAAAGTTTAAGCCCATGTGCAGTACCAACTGTACTAGCACCAAAGAAAGAAGGCACTTGGAGGCTTTGCACAGATTCCAGGGCTATTAATAAGATCACAATCAGGTATAGGTTTCCAATACCTAGGATAGAGGATTTACTTGACTGTTTGGGAGGTGCTAAGTATTTTACAAAAATAGATTTGAAGAGTGGTTATCATCAGATCAGAATTAGGCCAGGAGATGAATGGAAAACAACATTCAAGACAAATGAAGGATTATTCGAGTGGAAAGTAATGCCTTTTGGTTATCTAATGCACCTAGTACTTTTATGAGATTGATGAATGAGGTTTTGAGAGAATTCATGGGAAAGTTTGTCATAGTCTATCTAGATGACATTTTGATTTTCAGCAATACAAAGGAAGAACATCTCAGACATATAGATTTGGTTCTCAAGAGGTTACATGAAGAGCAGCTGATGATAAATTTGGACAAGTGTTTGTTCATGCAGGAGGAGATCACATATTTGGGTTTTGTCATTTCCCAAGGCAAGCTGCAAATGGATAAGGAGAAGGTAAGTGCCATATTATCTTGGCCAACTCCAAGGACTATGAATGATGTCAGAAGTTTTCATGGGTTAGCAACCTTCTACAGAAAGTTTATAAGAGGGTTTAGTCATATTTGTGCACCCATGCTTGATACCATAAAAGGAGGACAGAAGTGCAGATTTGCTTGGACTAAGGGAGCAGATGATTCTTTTGAAACATTGAAGAAACAAGTGGCACAGCAGCCAGTCCTTGCACTTCCAGATTTTAACAAAATCTTTCAGGTAGAATGTGATGCAAGTCACATGGCAATTGGAGCAGTATTTAGCCAAGAAGGTAGGCCAATTGCATTTTTCAGTGAGAAGCTCAATGATGCTAAAAAGAGGTATTCCTCATATGATTTGGAAATGTATGCTTTAGTCTAGTCACTCAAGAAATGGAGGCATTACTTGATGCCAAAGGAATTCATAGTATTCACAGATAATCAGGCTTTAAGCTTTATCAACAACCAGGAAAAGCTGAACCACAGACACATGAAATGGGTAGAAACTTTGCAAGCTTTTACTTTCACATTGAAGCATAAGAAAGGAGTCAAGAATAAGGTAGCAGATGCCTTGAGCAGGAGAGCTCTAACAGTCAACCAGATTCAGTTGGAAAGTGTTGGCATTGATTCATTGAAGACCATGTATGATGATGATGAAGATTTTGGAGAGATATATCAGGTATGTACTTCTTTTGGAGATAAATATCATGCTGAGTTCTCTGAATTTTTGATCCAGGATGGATTGCTGTTCAAAGGTGGACAATTGTGTATTCCAAGGTGTTCTATGAGGTTGAACATCATTAAAGAGAAACATAGTGGAGCTATGGCAGGACATTTTGGTTTGGATAAGACTCTTGATCTTGTTAGAAGACATTATTATTGGCCTAAGTTACAATCAGATGTCAGAAAGTTTGTAGAGACGTATGATATGTCAGAAAGCCAAAGGGAGATCAACTAATGCAGGTTTATATCAGCCTTTACCCATTCCTTCCAGACCATGGGAAAGCATAAGTATGGATTTTGTCTTGGGTTTACCAAGGACAAGGAAAGGATTTGACAGTGTTTTTGTTGTAGTGGACAGATTCAGCAAAATGGCACATTTCTTGCCATGTAAAACACTGTTGATGCTTCATATGTTGCAGATTTGTTTTTCAAGGAAATATTCAGAATACATGGATTGCCATTGAGCATAGTGTCAGATAGGGATGTGAAGTTTATTGGTCATTTCTGGAGAACTCTGTGGAAGAAACTTGGAACAAATTTGTCTTTCTCATCCGCATATCATCCTCAAACGGATGGACAGACTGAACTAGTAAATCGTTCCTTAGGGAATTTGCTCAGATGTTTGACAAGACAGCATGGAGAAAAGTGGGATACTATCCTATCTCAGGCAGAATTTTCCTATAATGATACTGTCAATAGGAGTACAAGGAAATCACCTATTCACATAGTGTATGGTATGCATCCAAGAGGAATTTTGGAGTTAAGAAACTTGCCTACAGGAGATTCTGTTAGTGCAGATGGAGAAGCTTTTGTAGAAGCCATAAAAGAGGTACATGAACAGGTCAAGAACCAACTCCAACAAACTACTTTGAAGTATAAGGAGTATGCTGATAGAAAGAAGAAAGATGTACAGTTTGATGTTGGAGATTTGGTATGGGTTCATTTGAAGAAGGAAAGACTTCCTAAAGGTAAATATACCAAACTCATGCAGAGGAAGATTGGACCATGTCAGATTTTGAGAAAGCATGGCCAGAATGCTTATGAGATCCAACTCCCTCCAGATCTTGGTTTATCACCTATATTCAATGTATGTGATTTAACTCCATACAAACATAATCCAGATGAAGAACAGGAACTCCTACAAGATACAGCAGCTGATGACATTCCAAAGCATGATTCACCACAGTTGCAGAAGGTTTTGGACACAAGAATGATCAAGAAGACCTGGAACAAACAATATTTGGAATATTTAGTGGCTTGGCAGGGAAAACTTGATTCCGAAGCAGTGTGGATGACTGAAGAGCAGATCTAGACACATGGTTCAGACCTACATACTCTCATCTCAAGTGGACTTGAGATTTCTTCTTTTGGGGAGTATGGTGCAAGGGCACCCCTTCTAAATACAGATTAGGTCTAAATATAGTATGTTTCATGCATTATGATGTAATAAGGTCCATTGGACCAATTCTTATGTTTGTAGGTCAATCTAGGGTTATGTGCAGTTTGTTATAGTTATTATGTTAGCTGTCTTCTCCCAGCCGCTTGGAAGTCTCCTAGCCGCTGGGAATCGAGTTGGTAGTACTCGCGAAGAGTTACTATTTATGCCCTAGATCAGTTGGTTTTAGACACAGTAGACACAGCTGATAGTTCAGAGTTCATAAAGGTATAGTGTTTTTGGAGATTTGACAGAGCACTGTGATACAATGTGACTGGAATATTTGTATGCATTTTCTGATATTGAAATAAAGGAGATCCCATTGGTGCTATCTGTCTGATTTCGATTTATCTGTGTAATCAATTTTCCTACTTGCAGGCATGATGGACTATTTTATCCATTCCACCGGCTGATTCGTAGAATCGGTGGAATGGATCTGTACATTAGATTAGGTTTCCTTTTTGTTCGTTCTGTTTTTGTATTTCGTGTTTCCGGATTGAAGTGTTGCATGCAGTAATCGTTCTTAGCATCCTCATGTGCTAGGGTTCAAAGGATAAGTTCCGTGTTGAAATTGCTAAGGAAGCAGATCGGTCGATATCAGGGTTTTCGTGCAAGCTTGTGAAGACTTCGGCGAGAGAATGCCCATCGGAGTAAGATTCGTAGTGTCTTCCGATGGGTTAAGTCCCACCGATGATAGCAAATACCGAAGGCATCGGTGCGAGGAAGAGGATCGGCAGAAGGATTTCAAGTTAGGCCGACAGTGGATGTCTGGCGGACACTAGAATTAGGGTTGAGTGCTTCGGTGTGACACTCAACATCGGGGAACGGCTAAGGAGTCAAGCCGATAGCATATGTTTGGCCGACGGTGATGTTGGCGCTAAGGCTTCGGCATGACAACCGACATCGGCGAACGGGTGGAAAGCTAGGTCGATGATTCATATGTTGCCGATAGGCAACCGTGGTCTTAAGGAGTCCAAGTTTCATCGGTAGGAGAGATACCATTGGGTGGAGAGGTTTAGGCTATACTGATAGGCGAAGCCTTGCCGATAGGCACAAAAACGAAACACCCATCGGCGTGAGGGGAATTTCAGCATGACAATTTCCTTGGGTGCCGATAGTTATTTTCAGACCGACAAGTGTATATCGGGGAAACATGATGTTGGGTCTTGCCGATGGAATGAGGATAGTTAAATCCCGCCAAGTTTGAACGTTTTTGCTGGTTGGGTCTTGCCGATGGAATGAGGATAGTTAAATCTTGCCAAGTTTGAACGTTTTTGCTGGATGCTCTGCATCAATTATCTAGACTTATCCTAAGTAAACTTAACATGTGAACATGTGTGAATAGGTCTAACTAATGACTAGTTAGATAATGTGCCTAGTTCACACTACAGGGGGTAAACTGGTTAGATAATAACCCTGTTCACATCAACACCCCCCCTTAAGTGCAACTTAGGGAGAAGTAGAAAAATGCAAAGATGTAAAGATGGATGAAGATGGGTCTTGGCTACTAGGCCATGTTAGGTACCCATGTACAAATAATCTCTCACAAATGGAGTAAAGGAGAAAAACCCATAGGAAAAACCTCTCTCCAAAAGAGAGAAAACACATGAAAGTGAAAGAAGTGATGGAAGGAGGACTCAACATGACCCCCCAAGGACTACTTCTATCACATAAATACAATCAAATACCCCCCATAGGAGAGCAAGAGTGAGACTATAGGCCCCCCCACATGTAAAGTACGAAATTTTCACTTACTAAAAATACCAAAGTAAAGCAAGTCTCAAACTATAAATGGAAGATGAATCTTTCTATTAACAGAGATAATCATAAAAGTATAATCTTTTACAAATTTTCAAGTGCAATCAAATTAGCACAAGGAGAAGTACATTTACATCTTTTGGCTAAGCAAGCCATACAAAGTTATAATACAATGGTATATCAATTTTATGAATTACATAATGAGGATCAACTATACAAATCCATCTTCAGCCGCCATAACCCATTGGTCTTCCTCAAGTTGAAGGTCAAGAGCATGGTTAAGGTGCTTTTTCCACTCAACCACGAAGCACTACACTTCCTCAGAATTCTTCCTATCTCGAAGAATACCCGACCCTACACGAGGTGCCTAGCAACTCGGAACAAATGGGCAGGAGGGAAACACTCGATGCAAGCCTGATGCCTATATGCATTTTAAACTAGAATGAGATATTTCTTGCAAACAGGATGTGGCAGAGAACAATATCAATCACTAGGCATTAATTATCCATCTATTTTAATGGTACAACATAGCTTTGGCCAAAGCATAAAATACAAATTGGTAAATCTTGAAAAAGAAGACTGCCTTCTTTGTTACCCCACATTCAGCATCTTGTCTCGGAAGGTAAGCTCAGATATCACAAGGTGAAAATTATACTACTTCTAGTGCAAATCAAGCAAAACAACATATTCGTATGCAAGACCTAGGATAATTTCATTTGCAACATAATACTAATAATTTGAACCTCTTCAACAAAATTTGTTTGTTATAGTATAACTAATGAAAAGACTTATATTTGATTTCAGGGAGTTACATAACATTTGAAAGAAAAGAAATAATCATAACTATTTCATCATAAGGCAATCCTTGCATTTCTATTTTCTTTTACGATCAAGCTCATATCTTTGTGATCTAAAATAGTTTGGTCTAAGATTCCCCAAGTTCTTGTCTAATCCTTTCCACTTAAGAACTATAGTCTCAAGGAGAGCATAAATTTGTGAATTTAAATCTGGTTATTCCCATTACTCTAAGTAATTTAGTTATAACATTTGCGCGAGAAGTTAAAAATTAAGGATTAATATACATATACATTTTCTGGAATGTTTTTGTCTTGGTTGAAAAGCGTTAAAGTCCTCATCACACTTTCAAGGTTCAACCTTACTTAGCATGGTACAATCTAATTGATTAATACAACCAAATAGGTATAATCAATACATTCAATTAATCTAACCATGGAACTTAATTAACTAATACTCGTCACAATAGAATAAAATTAAGGAAGGAGTGGAATGGACTATAATCCTTCAAGTATGGCATCCTTACGTAACTCCATGCTGCCTCTACTCCCTAACAAGATTAAGTAACTAAGTTATTTCTTACACTCTAATGCTTATAATCAAGCAAGTGCCACCACAAAACAATATTGGTTACTTAGGACATTAGACTTATATCTTCATAATAATGCAAATTAAAATAGAGTAACAATAATATCTAAATCCTCAACTATAAATTTGAAGTATATATATGATGGTAAAACAACTATATATATATATACTTTACTTTCTGATCAACTCAAATAAAACTATAATCTTATCCTCTTTTTTATAAACAAATTAAATTTATATTTATCCTTTTAATATAACTTCTTATTTAAAGAAGTAATTCTAGAAAGCTACGTAATAAGACATAAGGAAAAAGTAAAAAGGTAACATAAAGACAAATTTCCATATAGGAAAGATTCCTAAAAGATATCAAGGTTACTAATTATAAAGATTTAGGAGGATCGATCTCTTTTAGAATATATGAGTAACCATAATGAAATCAATGAACATGCAAAACGTGCAAGCAAAGGCAAGGATCGTGATTCGTTTGACAGAGTGCCTCAGAGAGATGTCATCTCATGGAATCCAATGACCGCTGGATGAGCACAAAACTTACTGGTTTGAAGTTAAGTCCGAATGTCTCAATGAGACGTCATCTGCAGGAATGTAATGATGCAAGATATGCACAAAATGAATAGCATCACAATGACCAGGGATCTAAAAGTTGGCGCACAAGGCCCAAGTTAAAAACAAAACGCCTTTAGTTTAGTTGCTGGTTTAAAGTTGAGACAATTCTTGACACAAAAGAGTGAAAGGAAGCTAGGTGTGCGGAAATCGCTTCCTACACTAATCTAATGAGGAGAGAAGAGTGCAAATTCCTTTTAATCCTTACAGTTACAGAATGTTAACCACAACAATGGAGATATTGCAGCAATACACATACACACAGAAATGAGACAGAAGAGAGAGACACAAGATATACATGGGGAAAACCCTTATCGGGTGAAAAACCCCACACTCCAAAACTTGCACAATGTATTATCAAAACTGAAATGGTTTACAATACACTTGCAATGCAAGCTCTCAGGAGTGTTCGACACTCGTATCTGGAGACAAACCGGCAACATAACAGTACCTATCAATCACATAACACATCTCTCCAAAGCACCTGCTTAAATAGAAGTTTACAAGGCAAAGATGAGCTTTCCTTGAGATGGGCGTCCAACATGGCCTCATGGCCCAAAACCCATGCCTAAGGACACTTGTCCAACACTGCAGCATGGTCATGACACTTGTCATAACACCACATCCCAAAATGGTTGCCTATTCCCAAGTTGGGTTATGACAGATACTTTTACGACTCTTACGATTGTCATAGAATCCGTCATAGTTGTCATATCTTACAGTTGTAAGAGAATTTGTCATACACAGGCTAAAAATAGCATATTCTCTTACAACATGTCTTAACCCTCCTTGGGGCGCCCAAAGATGCCTTCTTCCAAGATGCCTTGTGACACATGTCTTCACCTGTCATAGAATCTTCCATTTACGACTCTTACGCGTCATAGATTTGTCATAGGAATCTGTCATGACCGTTTTAGTCAATATTCCCTTACACACTATCCAAGATGCCGACACATGGCAAAATATTCCTACCACTAAGTGGGACGCCTATCTCCTCATGTGAGGACAAATCTACATGTCACTTTCCACATAGGATGACACATCACCGTGCCAACTCCCACAAGATGACAAAACAGGATTTGCATCCTAATTACATAATAGGCAATAAATAAATAAATACAATGAAATGATACAAGGAATTACCGAGGTTGAGACACCTTAATTCCCAACATTCTTCCACTTGTCGAACACCTTGTAAGAGCCAATGGAAATAACAGGATTTAACTGCTATAGGCCGAGAGGCCCATAGACTTCGAACACCATCTGAACTTCTCTGTGCCCACTGGTTTTGTCAATGCATCCGCAACATTTTTCAAAGTGTCTACCTTCTCCAAATTCACCTTCCCATCCTCTACCATGTCTCGCACGAAGTGAAATTGTACATCAATATGCTTTGTTCTGGCATGGAAAGTTGGATTCTTTGCTAGGCAAATCGCACTCTGACTGTCACAACAAATCGTAATCTGTCCTGCATCAACACCAATATCTGAACACAATCTCTTAGGCCAAATGGCTTCCTTACAAGCATCAGTTGCTGCCATATACTTAGCTTCTGTCGTGGACAAAGCAACCACAGGTTGTCGCTTACTCATCCAACTAATTGCACTACCAAACATAGTGAACACATAAGCATTGGTGGATCACCTGTTGTCAATGTCACCCGCCCAATTAGAATCCACGAATCCACGAATACAAACTGAATGCGGAGGTCCTGTAGGATTACCATGATAACATATGGAATACCCAGAAGTACCCCTCAAATATCTGAACACTTGCTTAACTGCATCCCAATGTACCCGTCCAGGATTAGCCATAAATCGACTAAGGACTCCCACTGCTTGGGCAATGTCTTGTCTTGTGCAGACCATAGCATACATCAAACTGCCAACAGCACTAGCATAAGGTACTCTGCTCATGTCCACCTCACTAGGAGATTTTGGACAATCATTAACAGACAACTTTGTCCCCAAAGAAACAGGAACACACAATGGTCTACAATCTGCCATGCTGAACCTATCCAACACGATCTTCACATACTTACTCTGGCTTAACCAAAGTTTTCTGTTAGCTTTGTCTCTTCTGATTTCCATTCCCAGAATGTACCTGGCTGCCCCTAGATTTTTCATCTCAAATTGTGCTAACAACTGAGGTTTCAAATCAGAAATCATATTCTTACCATTCCCAATTAACAACATATCGTCAACATACAATGCAATAATGAGAATGCGATCATTGTCAAACTTGTAATAAACACAATGATCTGATTTTGATCTCAGAAATCCAATGGACAACACAAGGGCATCAAATTTCATATACCACATCCTAGGCGATTGTTTCAAACCATACAAAGACTTCTTCAACTTGCAAACCAAATTTTCTTTACTTTTCTCTATGTAATGCTCTGGCTGTGACATGTAAATCTCTTCCTCCAAATCACCATGAAGGAAAGCTGTCTTTACATACATCTGCTCCACCTCTAAGTCATAAGCAGCTACAAGAGATAACAAGAACCGAATGTATGTCAGCTTTGCAATGGGAGAGAAAATTTCACCATAATCAATTCCCTCCACTTGTGAGTACCCCTTCGCAACCAATCTAGCCTTGTACTTTTCAACATTGCCATCTGCACCGAATTTCTTCTTGAACACCCATTTGCATCCCACGGGTTTCCATCCTTCAGGCAAAGGCACCAAGTCCCATGTTTTATTCTTCTCCAAAGAAGCCATCTCATCTTCCATGGCCTCCTTCCAGGAACCTGCATCTTTCATGCCCATAGTCTCTGTCACAGTTCTAGGCTCATCAGTGTTAGTAAGGCGAAAGCACAACTATAATCAAGTAATGAATAACCAAACCTATTAGGTTGCTTTCTTGTTCGTGTAGACCTCTTCAATGGCTGAGGTTGAGGTTCTGCTGCTTCTTCTAAGCTTTCAGAGCTGCTAGAGCTCTTCTCATCATCAGGGCTCATAGAGTTTGTCGGTTTAGTCTTCTTAGGGGTAGAAGGAAACTGAACCACATCCTCTTTCTTTTCTGTCTGTTTTGGCTGCAGAACAACGGAAGAAGGTGTTAGCTCTCTAAAGATAACACTTCTGCTATACAACACTTTTCAGCCATAGGATCCCAAAGCTTGTATCCTTTCACACCGACACCATAGCTAATGAAAATACACTTAACAGCCTTGTTCTCCAATTTTGACCGTTTCTCCCTAGGCACATGTGCATATGCCTCACAACCAAAAACACGAAGATGTCTAATTGAAGGCTTCTTACCAGACCACACCTCTATAGGTGTCTTACCAACAAGAGCTGATGTAGGAGACTTGTTTACCAGGTAGCAAGTAGTGGCTACAGCTTTAGCCCAAAACTTTTGTTTGAGGCTTGCTCCACTAAGCATACTCCTAGCCTTCTCCATCAATGTCCTGTTCATCCTCTTTGCAATTCCATTGTGCTGCGGGGTGTATGGAGTTGTCTTATGTCTTTCAATCCCTTGCTCTTTATAGAACTTATCGAACTCTACCGAACAAATCTTACCACCATTGTCAATTCTCAAACACTTAATCTTTTTACTAGTCTGATTTTCAGCAAAAGCTTTAAACTCTATAAACCGACTAAAGACTAAAGATTTGCTTCTAAGAAAATAAATCCATGTCCTACTGTAGTCATCTATGAAAGATACAAAATATACAGATTTGGAAATCAAAGGCACACTAACAGGACCAAACACATCAGAATGAATGAGGTCCAACACACCAGAATTGTGAGAACTAGAGTAAAACTGAACACGGTTTTGCTTTCCATATATACAATATTCGCAAAAATCGAACTCGAGATTACAATCATTTAACCCCTCAACGAGGTTTTTATTTTTCAGGGTTCTAAGACCCTTCTCACCAATGTGGCCAAATCTCTTATGCCATAATATTGTCTTTTCAACAGGAAGTTTAACTTCCAAAGCATGAGCACTACCATCAGAATTTGTTACAACAGATTTCTTCACTGCTCGTTCAGATGGTGGGGATGAATTGACTGCAGCTCTTTTCTTCGAGTCAGAAGAACTATTGTACTGTGAAGTGCATGCTTCCAGTTGAAACAGAGTACCTCTCCGAGTACCCTTCGCAAGCACCATAGATCCTCTAGTCATCTTGCATCCATCCTTCGAAAAGACAACTTGCACACTTGCATCATTCAACATACTTACAGAAAACAGGTTCTATGTGAAGCCAAGCCTGGGATGTGCATAACCCTAGTGATCCCCTTCACTTGTCCATCAGGGAATCGGATTGAGACTCTTTTTCGACCAACAATCTTTAGATGAGAATTGTTACCCAGGTACATTCTTCCACCATCGAACTCTTCATACTTCGTGAACCAGCTTTGATGCGAGGTCATGTGGAATGATGCACCAGAATCTATCAACCACACATCATCAGATGCATGGGTGGCCAGGGCTGCGATGAAGGCATCACCATTATCTTGTGACTTGTCAGAATCTGAATCTGGGGCATTCTTCTTTTTCTTTTCCTTTTTGCATTCCTTTCGGAAATGCCCAGTTTTGCCACAGTTCCAACATAGAGCCTTGGACTTTCCAGGAGATTTGGATCTACCATTTTCACCTTTCTTGTCCTTCTTCCCTTTCTCTTTGGGTCTTCCACAAACCGCAAGAGCTTCTTTGGTCGACTCAGTTGTCTTTCTCCGCATTCCTTCAGATAACAGCGAATACACCACATCTTCCATCTTGAAGGTGGTTGTAGTGCTTCCAATGGCCATGACAAGATGATCCCACGAATCCGACAAAGAACAAAGCAGGGTCATACATCGATCCTCCCCCATTTTCACACCCACGGATGTCAACTGTGCAACAATCATGTTGAAAGCATTCATATGGTCCGCAACAGATCCTTCATCTTCCATCTTTAGAGCAAACAACTTCTTTTTCAGAAAAAGCTTGTTCACCAAGGACTTGGCCTGATAAACATCTCCCAACTTCTTCCAAAGATCTTTCGCGGTCTTCTACTCATGGACATTTAATAGGACAAAGTCAGCTAGATAGAGTCTTATGAGACCCTTAGCCTTCCGCTCTTTGAGGTCCCAGTCAGCTTGTGACATTGTCGTAGGTTTTGTTCCATCAACGGTTTCCCATAGGTCACGATCAACAAGTAGATCTTCCATCTTGAGTTTCCACAACTCGAAATTTGTGCCATTGAACTTCTCCACCTCTACTCTTCCAGATGTGCTTGCCATCTCCTTCCTACAACAAGATACATAATACTCTGCACAGACTCCCACTCAACCTAAAATTAGCTCAAAAAACCCCTACCCAGCAGCTAGAACCAAATCTGGCCAGGCTCTGATACCAACTGAAAGGAAGCTAGGTGTGCGGAAATTGCTTCCTACACTAATCTAATGAGGAGAGAAGAGTGCAAATTCCTTTTAATCCTTACAATTATAGAATGTTAACCACAACAATGGAGATATTGCAGCAATACACATACACACAGAAATGAGACAGAAGAGAAAGACACAAGATATACGTGGGGAAAACCCTTATCGGGTGAAAAACCCCACACTCCAAAACCTGCACAATGTATTATCAAAACTGAAATGGTTTACAATACACTTGCAATGCAAGCTCTCAGGAGTGTTCGACACTCGTATTTGGAGACAAATTGGCAGCATAACAGTACCTGTCAATCACACAATACATCTCCTCTCCAAAGCACCTGCTTAAATAGAAGTTTACAAGGCAAAGATGAGCTTTCCTTGAGATGGGCGTCCAACATGGCCTCATGGCCCAAAACCCATGCCTAAGGACACTTGTCCAACACTGCAGCATGGTCATGACACTTGTCATAACACCCCATCCCAAAATGGTCGCCTATTCCCAAGTTGGGTTATGACAGATACTCTTACGACTCTTACGATTGCCATAGAATCCGTCATAGCTGTCATATCTTACAGTTGTAAGAGAATTTGTCATACACAGGCTAAAAATAGCATATTCTCTTACAACATGTCATAACCCTCCTTGGGGCGCCCAAAGATGCCTTCTTCCAAGATGCCTTGTGACATGTTTTCACCTGTCATAGAATCTTCCATTTACGACTTTTACGCGTCATAGATTTGTCATAGGAATCTGTCATGACCGTTTCGGTCAATATTCCCTCACACACTATCCAAGATGCCGACACATGGCAAAATATTCCTACCACTAAGTGGGACGCCTATCTCCTCATGTGAGGACAAATTTACGTGTTGTCACTTTCCACGTAGGATGACACATCACCGTGCCAACTCCCACAAGATGACAAAACAAGATTTGCATCCTAATTACATAATAGGCAATAAATAAATAAATACAATGAAATGATACAAGGAATTACCAAGGTTGAGACACCTTAATTCCCAACAAAGAGTGCACAAAAACAACTAGACCTTCGTTTATGTGAAGGCGTTGTCATTTTCCAAGGGTTATCGGAAAGGAAATACTCAAAGTAAATTTGAAATTCTTTAAACTTGGCTGCTAGATTTGCAAAATAGCCAACGTTTCAATAATTGGGGAGTAATGAGTAGATACATGCAACTATCTTGTGAACATGGAGGTAAATATTGTTGATAAAAGATATGCTACGGGGAGTAAAGAGAAATGGTAGACGTTAGCGGCTGGGCGAAGGTTGTGGCTGTAATACAAAGGTCGGTCTCAGACACAGATGACCGACCCATTCTAATAAAACAAGATTAGACTTTAAACCAAACGCTGCTAAGGGGGAATACTATAGGCCGATAGTGAGAGGAGAATAACATTGTTATAATCAAGTTCGACCACCTCTAACCTAGCCGATTAGCAATCTATGCCTGGAGATAAAACAACTATTAAATATGCAAGTAAAACAAATTGATAGGTATAATCAAGGTTTTAAAGAGCGTTCACAATGTGAAGGAGAGTCTTTTCCTATTTGAAGTAGGCGTGGAAGTAGTACGGGAGACATTTCGGAATTATAATGGTGATTTCCCATGAGCCAGGCAGGCACCATGTAGGTAATGGAGATTGCTACAGGAAAGAGAAAAAAACTAAATGTTTTAATAAGACGGGGTGGTAGCAAATTTTACATTCAAGATTGTCACCAAAGAATATTATAGGCTAAGTCGATGAGAGGAGGCCGAGGCTCATTGGTTAAAGCTTGGCGGCACTTGAAAATACTAGGCGTCTTAAGCAAATTAGATTATTGTTGAGGATAAATACCTGGTTTCCAGTTATCCTTTTGTTTCTTCTGGCTCTCGCTAGGCTCTCCCTCTTCCTCGCAACCTGTATCACCTTCAAAACCGTCTTCCTGCATCTTTTCCCTTTTGTTTATGCCCTTTTAAAAGGCGTAATCCTCCTTAAGGATTTCTTCTTGCTTTGATTTTTGCTTGTTTCTATTTTTTTTTTGTTTTTCTCTAATTTGAGCAAGTTATTCTCTTTCTATTCTTTTTATCTTTTTTGATTTTTGTCTTCTATTTTTGCATGAACACCTTTTTTTTTCTTTTTCCATTATAAAACTCTTCATCCTAATTTTCCTTTTATCCGCAAGAACATCTTTACATATATAAATAATAAATATATATATAAAATATCCAATAACCATGATTTAAAATACATCAATTTAATATTAAATATAAATCAATTAACGTTAATTCATTTAATTATAAATTGTACTTCAACAGAAAACGTAATATCTTACGATTTGAAAAGAACGTTCTGACAAAACACAATAACATAACTATTAATCCTTTCTCCACAATCACACAACCATTTCACGTTAAAGCTTAGATAAGATTACTCTATTGAAATGAAATGCAACACGTCAAAATGCAAAATGCAGTATTAACTAAGTGTTTGTGTGTGCAAGCATTGAGATTTTCTCCATCCCATTTCTCGCCGGGCGGCTAGGTTGCCTCTGCCTTAACCAAACTCTTGCCTTCGACACATACTTGCGCTCATTCAACTTAACTTTCCGATTAATAGGTTAGTAACCAAAAATCCATAGCCGAAGCATCACATAATATCTATATTCATCATTTCCTAATTGTATACTTGGAAAGGAAAGATAACATTCACTTTTTATTCATAGACAATTATCTATTTATAACATAATCAGAAATAAACTTCTAACAATTCTAAATATAACTGAGTTCAGGAAGTCTAAAAAGTTTGAGACGTGACACCACAAAGAAGTAGTTCCTGTGCCGATGGTGAATGCCTGAAGACGAACGTTGGAAAGTGTCCTATACCTGCAAACAACATTCCTCCCCTTAGGAAGAAACCAATCCAAAGGCTGATGTAGAAGAAACTCCATCTCCAAGAAGAGATATGAGAGAAGTCTCATGATGGGTGCCCCTGAAAAGTGCTCAAATGTCCACATGTCAGAATCAAAGGATGGCACCATGCGATGAGGTGTTACCAATCCAAAAATCTGGGTAGACTCATAAAGAACAATCTCCAAAGACGAAGTAGATGGGATAACAGTTGTGTTGTAACTGTCATCAAAGAGGAGAGATAACCTCTCAAATGTGTCCTCCAAATCTGCAATATGAGACTCACAAAACAAGTCTGATATACATGTCAAGAAAGTATCTCGCAAAGCTGTATTTGAAAGACTAGAATGATCTTGCTCAACTGAAGTGGATGAAGCCATGTCAATGCCGATCTCAGAAGGAGCAGGAGGTTGAGATGGAAGCTCAACACTAGTCTCAAGAGCCGAAGTGGATGAAAGAACACCAAGGTTCAAGTGACCAAACTTCTTAAAAACATGATTCACACTTGATGCATGAGTGTGAATATCAATCAATGGATCTACAATATCCGTAGGAGCAAAATGGGAGAATGTATACAAGCAAGATGCATGATTAGCCATCCCAACAACAATGATATCTCGACTCTCCAAGTCTTGTATGATCACTGAATCAGGAGTGAACTCAATTGTCTTCCTTGCACCACAATGAGTAATCTGATAGACGGAAAGGAGATTGGATGACAAGGTACACACAATACATTATTGAAAGTACCCTCACCAATATTAATAGTCCCTTTATTAGTTGCATGCATATATTGTATTGTTACCCATCAAAATAGGTGGTAAAGTGCAAGACTCAAATGAAGAGAACATCCCTTGCAAAGAAGCCATATGATGAGAAGCTCTAGAATCAAGAAGCCATCTCTCTGATTGAAGACTTGTAGAAGCAAAGAGTGCCTGTCCTTCTGCCTTGTTTGTCCCATTAGCATAATCTGTTGTCCCTGACTGTGTAGATGATGATGGTGTCGAAGAAGAGGATGGACTAGATGACATGGATGATGGCAATTTGATATTGTTCTTTTGAAGAATGTGAGTACACTCATCAATTTTCTTCTCATAACACTTATGCTCATCATGTCCTAGTTTCTTGCAATATGCACACTTTGGTCTCTCCTTAGATGATTCTTTTTCAGGAGAGGATGAGGACTTAGGTGAATTATTTGACTCCTTTGCTTGCTCATTCTTCTTGAAATCCTTATTTATCTGTTTCTTGCCTTTGCTAGTTAAAGCCTTTTGATCCTTTGTACCTTGATTAGCAAGAAGAGCTTGAGGTTTAGGAGACTTCATTGTGCCAATGTGTACTACCTTAGCTTGCTCCCTTGTGAGTGATGTGGCAAAATCATCAAGTGAAGGCATTCTGAAAGCTTTCCCAAGAGCATCCATAATAGCATAAAAGGTAGAAACAAAGACTGAATAGTTAGGACCAAGGTTGGCAAGGATTGAAAGAATCAATTGAGTGTCCTCTTTCTCAAATTCACATTGTTTGAGCTGCAATCTTAAGTGATTTTAGCTTTGTGAAGAAGTCTTGGATGCTTGCAAAGTCGGTTGGATTCAGACCAATTTATGCATTCTCCAATTTAAAACCTCTCATAGTATCTTGCTTACCAAAGAGATTCTCTAAGGTAGTCCATACTTCATTAGGTGTATTACAAGATTCAATGTGAAAAAGGAGATCAGGAGAAATAAACAAGCATAGTGTTCCATAGGCTTGATCACATCTATTGTACCACTCAGGAGAAATAGACAAGCATAGTGTTCCATAGGCTTGATCACATCTATTGTACCACTTATTTTTTCTGCAGCTGAAGTTGGTTCAGTTTCAGTTTCTGTACCCATTGTTACTCTATGTATTTTCAAACTTTTTAAATGAATCTCCATTTTTGTTTTCCACTAATGATGGTGTGAGTAGAGGAAGTTTGGTTTGATCCATGATCTACAAGAGTACAAAAAAGAACAACACAAGTACAACCCCTCTTTTACTCAATCAAAGAGATCACCCCCATCAAAGAATCATTGTGGGACTTTATAATCAGTCCAATTACAATTGCCACAAGTCAAAACAACAAAGTGGTCTTTGGTTTTGGTACAATGCAAAAGCCAAGAATGGGCTAAAACTGAAAGTACAATTTCTGAGCAAAACTAGATAAAACTGATTGCAAATTTGGAAAGTACTCGAAAATTATGCACTTTCAAAAAAAAAAAATCACCAAAAAAGGTTACCGTATGAGCTTGAACGAAGCCTTTGAAGTTCTAAAAATGGGAACTACTTAGGTACAGTGATGAAAAACTGCAATTTTTGGAAAAACCAGGCACCAAAATCAAAATCTGATTCCACCACTACGACGCCTGTGAAATTCTAGTTCAAATAAAGAAAATTACTCCAAAAAAAGAGCAAATATGAGCTTTCAAAGTTGGATTGCAAAAATCAAAACTGCATTGGAGGGGGGGGGGGAATTGGGCTAAGGTTTGCTGACGTAGTGCTCACGTCAACAAAATTCGGCGACAGAATCTTCGAAGATTTCTTGAAATATTCCCTCAGATTCCTCGAAAAGATGATGTTAGCAGAGGGTCCGCTTGGATGACATTAGTCGTTGGAATATTCTTTGACTGGACGGAATATTCAGTACGGATGTTGAAAAAGCGACGTCACCGGCCGAAAAGTGACGTCAGGTGACATTAGCACGGGCAAAAACGATTATGCCGGTATATCTGAGATGTCGTCAGAATATTCCTATACTGCTGTTCGTTTTTGCAGAAACCATTCGGAAATTTAGAAACAATTGTTTTAATGTTTGAAAACCGCCTTTGCCATGCGGGAGTGGCGTATGGGGTTGTTTTAGGGGTATATTCCTCGAAGATTTGTCATTGGGCGATATTAAGGGTTATCGCCGGTTTCCAAGCCTCTTCAAGCGGTCAGATCTACCATGTTGGGCGGTTTTGAGTGTCACCAGACGGTATTTGCAATGCCTGGGCGGGATATGGGGGCCGCACCACAAAAAGGGTGCAGATCACGCCACGTGGTGCACTACGGATGTCGGGTGGTATAACGTACATGCAACCTGTAGGTATGACCTGCAACCCTATACTCGCGGTCAAATAAATCCATAGAATAACCAACGAACAATGAATTAAACCGACAAATTAAAAAATCTTTTACCTTGTGGATAATAGCGTGCGCCAAAGATTCACTGATGCAGGCGCTTGTGCAGGGTGATGACGCTTGCAGAATATTCTGCAAAATATTCTCTGCAAGATTCCGTACGACCGATTTGCAAAAAAAAATTGCCTTATGCTGCAACTGCTCTAATTTGGTCGATTTGACAGTTGATCTATAGGTTTTTGGGCATTTTGGATGCGATGGTAGGGGCTGATTTGACCCAAAGTGCTCCAAAATTGCAGCTAGCTCCCGGATCAAGCAACCACTCCCCAAATTGAAAACCTTGCAGATCTGGCCTCCAATGTTCGATTTGGACTAATCAAAAGGCCAAACTAATTAAGATGAACCCCTTGAACACAATGGTGTGCTCAGATTTGCAGCAACATGCTCCAAAAACCAACCTGCAATACAAGGCCACAAGAGGAAGTCCTCACAAATCTGGTATTTCCATCAAGTTTTTCTGATTCTCCAAGTTATCATTAGATGCAAGAGAAGAGCATACTCAACCATTCCAGATTCACCATGATTTGCATTCAAGATCTCTCAAAAAATTGACTAACAAGAAGTGATTCCTCCTATCTTTGATACCATGTAAGAGCTGATTGATGTGTTCTAATACCATGTAAGAGTTGGCTATGAAGGTAGCCACCCAAGATCTAGGACTTCATGAAAGCACAAGAGAGATCAAATGAGAGAATAATCCTATTCTATCAATGAATGCAAAAAAATTGTTACAATGTACATGATATGCCTTGCTTATAAAGACAAGGATGAGATGTAGGATGAAGTAGTCATATGACAAGTGTTTTAATTCTATGACATGAGACAACTAGAGGGTAAGATGCCAACTAATTGATAAGATCACATGACAACCTAGAATTATCTAGACTTATCCTAAGTAAACTTAACATGTGAACATGTGTGAATAGGTCTAACTAATGACGAGTTAGATAATGTGCCTAGTTCACACTACAAGGGGTAAACTGGTTAGGTAATAACCCTATTCACACCAACACTCTCAAACATATTAAGTATACCTTGTATAAACTATAACAAGATTTATGTTCTTGTAACTAATAATTCTAGTACTTTGTTGGAATCTCTATAGGTGGAGATTAAGAACAAGCAAGTTGAGATTCTAGCTTAGTTTGAGAGGTTAAAAATTAGATAGTTGCTACATCCAAAAGTAGATTGATGAACATAAGTCATGGATGTTATTTGTCAAGGGAAGAAGTCCACCTTTCCTTTTATGATTGAGAATGGAAGAAGGGGATGGAATTTACTTTGCACTCACCTTAAAAGAAAATGTTGCAATTATCAAATCTCTCTCTTTAATGATAGCAATTTACAAAGTAAATTGGGAGGAAGAAGGGCATTGGATTTCCATTTTTCTCATATTTGTGGTGATGGGCAAAGCTCCAACTCAAGCAAGAATGCATCTATGCAGCAAGGAGGCATGAATTCTCTCATGGATTCAACAAGCATTGATATAACTAATCCATTCACATTTAATGGAGAAACAAAGGGTAAATGCTGCTATCATCACCATGTTTGCAAATCTGAAACTATACCAAGCAAGCCATTTTTTGTGTGAACTGAAGCACTTTCTAAGCACACACTTCAAGCAACAAGGGAAGGGAAGCAAGATGGACATATAAAGTAGATTCTCTCTTTATCCATTTATGGAATCACCAAGACAGATAAAATCTACTTACCTCCTCAAAGATGCTTAAAGAAGTGTTTTGAAGTGTTGTTTGCCTCCTCAAGGCCCTCATGAACTCCCTCCAAGTAGAGCTATGGCTTCTACTATTAGTGTCCACAAGTTTCCCAAACTCAGCCATGGCCTCCAAAAGTAAGATCTTGCAAAACCTACTTGATACACCAAGTTATACCACAAGGGAATGAGATATGAGAGAATGATTGTTTAAATCATAGTTTGCAAACTTGGACTCGACCGACCAAAAATTTCCGACTTGGCAAAAACTCGACAAAACTTGGCAACTTTAAAAAGTACTTAAATTTCTTTAAAAACATAATCTTTTTGCAAAATTCAGCTACAAAATGTCTCAAATGAGTCTATAAAACCATGGGGAAATGTTTTCTATTAGATTCGAATACAAATAGAGTACAGAATCACATCATCATGTGGATACAATAGCTAACCGATAACTATTATGAATTTATGATGATTGTCTTTGAAAATCATCATAAATTGCATATCTAGGCAAGTTACAAATTACAAGATTTTACAATTTCCTCTTCCCTGTTCTAGTGAAGAATTGAGGAGGGGGGGGGGGGAGGGTCTAGTACTTGCACTCGGTTTTGGTTCCTTGCTTGGTCTAGAAGGTTGTGCTTGTGGCTCCACCTTGCTACGAGATGGTAATGACTCCTTTGCCACATCAATGTCATCCAATGACAATCCAATCTCTCTTGCTTTTGTTGCAGCCACATCCTCCATAGCCTGCCTCTCGAAATCAACAATCTCATCCTTTGTAAACAAGAAAGGCTCCTCATCTTGTGCGGTCCAATCACTATAGGGATCAATCTCATCTAAATCAATAAGATGCTCTGATTTATCCCCCACCTTTTTTGTATGAAATCTAAGGTTGTATTGCACAAGAACTAGGTCATTGAGGCACCTTTGAGTCAACTTATTACGCTTCTTTGTGTGAATGGCGTCAAACAAACTCTAGTTGTGCTCACAACTAGAAGCACTACAAGGTTGAGACAAAATTTAGAGGGCTAGCTTTTGGAGATTTGGGCTATTTCTACCCCAATCTTTCCACCAAGAACTTGCAAATAAGATATTCAAGAGTTTGTAAGCAAGCAATATTTTATTAATAATTGTAATTTGTAACTTGTAAGATATAAGACTTCTATTTTTCTTGCTTGGTGTTTGGGTGGATCTTCCTTAGATAGGTAGTAGTGAAGAAAAGAGCTTCCCCCTAGCTTGCTTATAATTTTGCAACTTTGAAATGATGAGGTCTCTCACCTCAACTTCAGGTGTCATCCTCTCAATGCATGTTGAGAGGCCCTCCATAACCTTCCCATTAGCATTCGTGAAGCTATCAGAGAACAAAAACTTGGGGTTGAGGTAGCACCCTGTTGCATGAATGGGTTGGTGGAGTTGATTGTTCCACCTTCGATCAATGATCTCCCAAATGGGGGCAAATCTACTTACATCCCCACTGTAAGAGTTTTGGATGGCCTCTTTGGCCTTATCCATGGCCTCATAATGTATCCCATTGGGTTTTGCTCCCCAACCACCAACCACTAAACCCTCACCAATGGCTCCGATACCTACAAAGTACAAACAAATTAAAGTTACAAACTTTCAAGTTACAATGAAACTAAATACTTTTAAAGTTTAAAAATAAAGGATTCAATTTGAAATTTAAATTGAAGTTGAAAGTTACCTTGACAATCACTATAGCTCTCTTGGCAAAGACATCATCAAAAATTGTCTTTGCAGTCCTCCCTCCATCAACATTCTTTGAATATGTTGAGTCTAGCCATGCTTGACTCACAAACATCTACTTCAAGGATTTCAATGAACTAGAAATGCTTTGCAATGTTAGAAAATTAGTTGCAAACCTTGTGACACCTGGTCACACAAGCTTTTTCTACTTGGTGTGATCTCTCATCAAGTTGAGAACCCAAGGGTGATTATAAATATATTTGGTTATGTTCCTTGCATTTTCTACAACTAGTCTCACCCAATCAATTTTGCCTATGTCCTCCAAAAGAAGGTCAAGGCAATGGGATGCACAAGGGGTCCAAAAGAGTGTTAGATGCCTCTTTTGAAACAATCTTCTAGTTGCCATGTATGCCATTGCATTATCAATGACAACTTACACAACATTTTGTATACCCACCTCTAAAACAACCTCCTCCAACATCAAGCTCAAAGTTTTTGCATTCTTTATTTTGTTGGAGGCATCAACTAATTTCATGAAAATTAACTCACCATTTGAAGCCACTAGAAATTGATGAGGGTGTGGTTCCTTCCATCCGCCCACCCATCTAAAAGAATTGTGCATTCAAACTTTTGCCATTGCTTCTTTTGATCTTTCACAATTGTTTTTGCATCTGCAATAGCATCTTCAAGCAACCTCCCACTTAACTCTCTTAGAGAGGGTGCCTTGTACCTTTTCCTTGCAACTGTCAATGCTGTCACTAAATACACCCAATATGGCCTCTTTGCCACATTGAAGGGAAGGTTGTTGTAATACCAAAAAATTCGCATGCCTTATCTGCTTCTTTGTGTGCCTCCTTGTTCCACCTTGTACCTTGCAATGGAGGTTGTGCTCTAGGTATGTTTCTAGGCACAAAAAACCCGTGTTTGAGCTCTACTTGAGTTGGATGTGCTGCAGATGCATGGATTGTGACTAGAGCCCACAATGCCTATCGTATCTACCTCGGTTTTTGTTGACAAATAATGAGCAATGGCTGCTTGTGCCCTCGCCCTCTCCAATTTCTTGTCATCCAATAATGCAAGAAGTGATATTATCTCTCGTTTCACCTCTTTTGGGGCACGTGGACACACCTTGGCCTCACAATTAGGAATGCTTGCAAGATGGTATTTGAGGCGATTGATGCCTCATTAAGCTTCTTCATGCACTAGGTACAAATCATAGTCCTTGCTACTAGTCCTATTACGACACGCTCCCAAGCGGGGTCACGACTTCCAAAGGGTTTAGTTCCAATGGGACAACTTTCACTTGCTAAGTCTGAACTTGATGTAGAGCTTGATGCCATAATATACTAACCTACAACATTAATAAAAACAAAAAAATGGCATTCAAAAAATACAACAATTTGAACATGAATTTAAAAAAAAATCATGTAAAATATAAATGCATTTGGAAAATTGAAACTTAATATGATAATATGGTAATTGAATAGTAATTGAATTAATGAATTTAACAAAAAAACATGTTGTTACCCTAAAATGTGAACCCTATATTTAGAGAAAAAAATTGATTCACATAAATTTGTGTAAATTAGCAAAAAAATAGTATTACTCAAAGTGCACTAAATACATGGCTACCACTATTAGAATGATTTATCAAATAATAATATATGTGACAAGAATGCCAGATTCACTAAAATGAAGGCTGGCTACAATTTATCTATTCAAGATATCTCATACATGTCTACAAGGCATTCTCCTCTCAAAGTCTGTTATGACCTTCTACCTTCGGTTGCATATAATATTCTGGTTCTTCTTCTAACTCTAGATATATCCTATCAATAGAAGCAGGAGAATTTAGAAAGCTTTCTTCCTTTATGTATAATTTGGCAAAGCCATACACCAAAATTAAAAGCATTTTTTAGCTGAATTTAGGCAATTCTCAAATACCTCATTCCTCCCAAATCGGTGATCACTGATTGTCTTGGATAGATAAAGGTAAACCCTTCGATTATTGGTCTTACCGTCTTATGCTCTTCAGCAGATGGTTGGGTCCAATGATCTTTAAGCTTAGTTTGTCATCCGTGATGTTGTCAATGTTGAGCTAACTCATGTTCTATGAGCCATCTTAGTTGGAGTAAGAGGTTTTCATCACTCTTCCTGAGGTTACCACTGAGGATTTAAAACTCAGTGATAACCTACCCAATGTTTGGACTTGCACCAATTGAAAGAATAAAACCACTACAATCTTGTCGAGCTACAAGTTTCTCTTTTGGCACATGGTAAGTGATTTTCCATTGCTTTTGGAGAGAAGCTTACTCATCTAAAGTAGAAAGTTGGAGACAACTTATTCTCAGCAGGGATGAAATTCAAATAATGGGAATCACTATTTTTAAATTTTGTGACTAGCTTTCAGTTTTTGCTCTCTTTTCTATGTTCCACTGTGTTTCTGGGGCGGGGATGGCGGGAAACACAGGAATGTGTTTCCAAGACAGCAGGAGATGGGAGGTCTTTTTTGGGGACAGCAGGGGACAAGAATTGAAAAAATAGGGAAAATTAAAAAAAATATAGGAAAGTTAAATTAGTCATATTATAAGGCATTTATCATATTCATTATAGAATCACATTACATAACATTAGAGTTGAATTGAGAATTCACATGAGAGTGGCACTCAAATCAACAAAACTTAAACAAAAATTTTCAACAGCTGATAAGAAGAGAATTTGTGCTACTGCTAATAAAGGAAATGAGGCCAGCAATTGCTGTTATGTTTTAAAAATGACTGGCAAATTGCCTAGAGTTTTTCAGATTCTGTATGACATACTTATGGACTTGTTGTTTGGATGCTGTATTTCTGAACCTTCATTGGAATGCAGCAATCTACAGGCACAGATTTGTCTATGCTCAGGCAAAAACAGAATACGACACTTCACAGAACTGCATTATAGACAAAATCAGATCCTCTTCTATTGTTCTATACCCACATTTCCCTGCTTGTGCCTTGTTTGAGAGTTTGATCTTTTCCAAGAAGCAAACCAGTCAAACAGATTGTGATCTCTGATGTTCAGGCAGTGACAATATTATAAAGCTTTACAGGTGTTTAGAAAAAAATTCACGCTACCATACAGATTTTCAAATAAAATAGAAAAGAGGACAAATAAAATCAGAAATTTTCTATTTTCTGAGAGTAAAACAGATTGTTTTTAATTTTTTTCAATGACCTTGTGGGCCCCCACCCCTTGTATTCTTCATTATTTTTGTTTTTTTTTGGATTAAAACCCTGCCTGGAGGTGGTTTTGAATGGTAAGCTTTACAGGTGTTCAAAAAAAAATTCACACTACCATACAGATTTTCAAGTAAAATAGAAAAGAGGACAAATCAAATCAGAAATTTTCTATTTTCTGAGAACAAAACAGATTGTTTCAATGACCTTGTGGGCCCCCACCCCTTGTATTCTTCATTATTTTTGTTTTGGTTTTTGGGTTAAACTTAAAACCCTGCCTGGAGGGGGTTTAGAATGGTGGGGACATCAATAGATGTCCCCTACCACCCCCCTGCATCTCCCAGCCATTTCCGGAACGTTTTTGGTCCAGCTAGGAGCCCAGGGATGACTCGGGATGTTTCCATGGCATCCATACATCCCTGAAATGTGATGGTGACGGGGACACCCAGAAAAGACCCAGGATGTGTCCCCATGTATCTTTATGCTTGTTCTTCACCTTATCCAGCCGGCACACATCCTTGTGTTCGTATATCTATTTAACCCATAGTAATGAGGAGTTTAAAGCAGTCAGTTTGGAGAGCTGTTTTTTTTTTAATCCTCTTGGTTGTTTGTGTAGTCTTTATTTTGATATTCTGCTGCAAGTTTTCTAAGGCTCACACATACTTGCCTTCCAAAATAAGCTAAATTTACAACAAAAAGATCATGAATTTAAAACTAATGTTAAAGGCACCACAATCAAGATTTGTCTAGATCAAAATTAGCTGATGACTCCTTATACACGGATAACATGAATTTTAAAAGGTTTGAACAGACAACCATCTTTGATGCATGCTAGTGTCTTGAGATGAACTGTAATGAGTGTTAGTATTCAGACCATGGTAAGCAGTTTTTGCACTCAGAAAATTTAGTTGTAAAACTAGGTGGCTTAAAACACAAAAACTTCAATTAAAACAATAATCTCTGACTATGTTAATCTACAAACACATAGTGGTGAAAATGTGAACAGCAAATACACAGTATTGAACTCTTAAAACCTGCTTGTATCTTCTCATTAAATCTGAAAAGAAATACACTGTACCGGAATGAAATTTTAGAAAAGAGACTCAATATGCATCATAATTAAAATTAGAAATATGTGCCCTTTCAATAGACAAATGCACTAAGAATCGAACTAAGAGAAACTAGAAGAGGTGTCAAGTAAAGCTCCAAGTTAAGCTTACAACTTACTAGAGTGACACTCAGATTGACTGATAAATCAATTTGTCCGACTAATCAATCAGTCTAGTTGAACAACTAATAACTCAGTCAAAGTACTTGAGACTAAGTTACATCCTCAAATCACCCAAGTCTCAAATAGTTAACTAGATGCTGATTTCAAAGAAGACACCCCACATAGCTGGGCCTTATTCTCCTATATAATTACATCCTTTCCATGGCTCACACGTATTGGCCTCTGAAAATAAGCTGAATTTACAACAAAAAGATCATGACGTTAAAACTAACGTTAAAGGCATTGCAGTCAAGGTTTGTTTAGATCAAAATTAGATGATGACTTCTTATACATGGATAACATGAGTTTTAAAAGATTCGAACAAACAATTGTCTTTCATGCATGTAAGTGTTCTTGGTAACGAACTGTAATGAGTGTTAATTTTCAGACCATGGTAAGCAGATTCTGCACTCAGAAAATTTAGTCCTAAAACTAGGTAGCTTAAAACACAAAAACTTCACTAAAAACAATAATCTCTGACTATGTTAATCTACAAACACATAGTGGTGAAAAGTGAAGAACGAATCCACAGTATTGAACTCTTAAACCTGCTTCTATCTTATCTTTAAATCTGAAAAGAAATAAATACACTGCACTGGAATGAAGTTTTAGAAAAGAGACTCAATATGAATCATAATTAAAATTAGAAATATGTGCCCTTTTAATAGACAAGTACACTAAGAATTGAACTAAGAGAAGCTAAAAGAGGTGTCAAGTTAAGCTTACAACTTACTGGAGTGACGCTCAGATTGATTGATAAATCAACTTGTCTGACTAATCAATCAATCTAGTTGAACAACTAATAACTCCCAATCAAAGTAGTTGAGACTAAGTTACATCCACAAATCACTCAAGTCTCAAGTAGTTAACTAGATGCTAATCTCAAAGAAGACTCCCTACATAGCTGGATCTTATTCTTCTATATAACTACATCCTTTCCATGCTGATCTCTCTGCTGCGCACAATTTTAGATCTGTTGTTGTCATTGAACCCTAGCAGAGCAACTCAAGTTAAAAACTCTTAACACTCCCTCTTTGTGATGAAAGTGTTCTCCACCAATCCAAGTCCTTCTCTCAGCACCTCAAACTTCCAGCAATTGAAGCAAAAACCTCAACAAAATTAACCTTCTCTTTTTTAGAGAATCCTCTAGCAACTGGAGTAAGAGTCTCATCAAGGTCAACTCCCTCTTTTTGAGAGAATCCTTCAGCAATAAATTTGTCCTAGTACTCTTCAATACTCCTGTCAATTGCATGCATGGAATCAATCAATGATTCCACAATAGGTTTAGAAATTGTCCCCATAAAGCTAGAAGGACAGTCCTCCACATGGCATCTTGCCATACTTGCTTGACTGGATCAGCAAGTAGCTTGTAAAGGCCACCATCTTAAACTTCTTTGGCCAAAACTTGACCAAGTTCAAGGCTGCTTTTTCTAATGATCATTTGCTGACCATCAAACTCAGCAATACATCGTAGATCTATCATGCAAGAAACTTAAAGAAGACTCTCATTAAACCAAGAACATACAAGACATCATCTAGCTCAACAATATCAATTGAAGGCATGCGGAAGGAGACAGAGCTCGATCTAGTAATTGGACAAGTGGCATCAATGCCCAACTCCACTTGTATGCTATTCTCTTGTTCTTGAAGTTTGTTGAATGTTTCCTTATTGGCCATGTGTTTGGATGCTCCACTGTCTACATACCACCCTACACCAAAAATGGTGTTAGTGGATAGGCACGACACCATAGAGAAAGTTGTGTCAACTCTGGATGATAAGTTTTAACTCATCCACTTCGGCTCAAGTTTTTGCACTCCTTGCAAACTCGCACTGTTGATACTTGGCTTTCTTTCTCTTAGGATGCTAAAATGCATAGTGACCCATCATGTGGCACTTGAAACACTTCATGTGACTCAACTCTTTCTTCCCCTAATTTGAAGAATTTGATTCTTCCTCCTTGCCCTTATTTTCTCAGATCATCCTTCCTTACCATCTTTCCTCATCTTCTCAATCAGGGCTAGGTTTTGACTCTCTTCCACTTTGTTTAAAGTCTTTAGTTAGGTCTCCTTGGATAAAATCCTCTCAAAGCTTCTCAAAAGTGGGCAGCTTCTCATGAGTGTAGGCACCACGAACAAATGGATCCCAAGATGAAGAGAACCCCTTTATAGCTATAGACGCCAACTCATCATCCTTCTATATGACTAAGGTCTAGAACACAATATCCAGCCATTACTGGAAAGCATTTCTGCATATTTGCTGACCATCAAACTCAGCAATACATCGTAGATCTATCATGCAAGAAACTTAAAGAAGACTCTTCGTTAAACCAAGAACATACAAGACATCATCTAGCTCAACAATATCAATTGAAGGCATGCGGAAGGAGACAGAGCTCGATCTAGTAATTGGACAAGTGGCATCAATGCCCAACTCCACTTGTATGCTATTCTCTTGTTCTTGAAGTTTGTTGAATGTTTCCTTATTGGCCATGTGTTTGGATGCTCCACTGTCTACATACCACCCTACACCAAAAATGGTGTTAGTGGATAGGCACGACACCATAGAGAAAGTTGTGTCAACTCTGGATGATAAGTTTTAACTCATCCACTTCGGCTCAAGTTTTTGCACTCCTTGCAAACTCGCACTGTTGATACTTGGCTTTCTTTCTCTTAGGATGCTAAAATGCATAGTGACCCATCATGTGGCACTTGAAACACTTCATGTGACTCAACTCTTTCTTCCCCTAATTTGAAGAATTTGATTCTTCCTCCTTGCCCTTATTTTCTCAGATCATCCTTCCTTACCATCTTTCCTCATCTTCTCAATCAGGGCTAGGTTTTGACTCTCTTCCACTTTGTTTAAAGTCTTTAGTTAGGTCTCCTTGGATAAAATCCTCTCAAAGCTTCTCAAAAGTGGGCAGCTTCTCATGAGTGTAGGCACCACGAACAAATGGATCCCAAGATGAAGAGAACCCCTTTATAGCTATAGACGCCAACTCATCATCCTTCTATATGACTAAGGTCTAGAACACATAATATCCAGCCATTACTGGGAAGCATTTCTGCATATGAGGCCATCCCACACAGCTGGCTTTGCTTGGACTAGGGGCCACACATGTACCAAACACCAGATTGAAACCTGTGCCTTGCTCCTTCAAGCACAAGTTCTTCACTGTCAGACCCATTTATATAGCTTATTGACTAAGTGATTCTGATTGGCTTATGCCAATAACAGAATTCTGGAACAGAGCACAAACTAAATGGTAATTATCGAGTCCTAGTAGAGGCAACCAAAGGTTCTTTAGAACTGTAATATTAGCCAAATTCTGAATAAATATACAAATCATAACCAGCAAAAATATTGCAAGGGCAATGACCGAAGCCTCCAATTGCACTATATTTTTAATCAAAGAATTGGTAACAAGTTTTAATAACTAAAGAAGGGAGGCAAATGAATTATCTCACTTATATGGATGATTTTCTGAGTGTAAGGACTTGGGTCAAGAACGAATGGAAAAGGTTCTGCAGTGGCATAGTGATAACCTGCATTTAAATTCTTACCATGCTATGTATAAGACAGTTGTTTTCAATAATATCAATATTGCAATTTATTTACAATTTGAAATTGAATTTAACATTGACATGGTGGTGTTTCCTCATGGGTCTGTTGGAACTTGGTATAAGCTACTAACAAGCATTTTTTTGCTTCAGATTTCTTGGGAAGGTCAATTTATTCTAGCAAAACTAAATTGTATGCCTTAACGAAGGCCTTCCATTTGACCATTCTCTGTGCAAGAACACGTTATCAAATCCATGGGAGTCCCTCATATGACTACATCTAGCTTACAGATTGAACAGCACAGACTTGATGACAGTGTACAGACAAATATAGACACAGAATATATGGTGTGGGCTGCTAATTTTTGTGGGCCTTTTTCAGGTTTACTGGCAACTGTCAAAATTGCACAATGATTTTTTGCGGCAGACACAGGTAGGATGTCCTCTATCAGTCCTGCATTGGTAACAACATATTGATCAATCAGTAAAAGGAAACATGACATCAATGATGCCAGCTAAGCGGTTGCGTTGCATACACTCACGTTCATGCATTTGCACTAGTGGCCATCTCAATGAGACAACAGTTTATCTGGTATTTAGGTCTCTAAACTGGAACCCTAAACTTCTATGTTCTATAGCTTGTGTTTGCAAATGGTTTGAAGATCTTGCCAAGAGAGTACTTTGGAAAGAGTTTTGTTTGTCACGAGCACCAAAAATGGTTACTGATCTTGCTGGGGTTGGTCATAGTACCATTGATGGGAATTGGAATGCTCTTGGGAAGCTCATGTTTTACTGTGCTGGATGCCACAGTACTAACTATGGGTTTCTCTCTAGATCTATACCAGGTCACTTTGTAGATAGGACAAGGTTTTCACAGACTGCTGGCAAGAGTTTTCTTGTTCCACAATGCAGAACAGATACATTGTATGTGACGGATCCATGCGAGCATCTTGACCAAGCAGAGGATGGTGATGTGGGATTGTTTCGAGGTGTATTTAAAGCATTTTCAAAATCTACAACAAGGAGGATGCTTATTGAGAAACGAGCCCAACTACATCCAAAAGAAACTTGCCCTTATTGCCGGACAAAGGTATGGAGCTTGCACCAAGAAAAAATGATTCCCAAGAGTGCATTCAGAAGGTTGGATGCCTACCGGGATCAATTAGAGTGTTTCCTATGCCTGAATGGGCACTTGATTGGAGTCTGCACTTTTCTTCCCCTTTCAGATTTTGACAGTGCGTCGGAAGGAGATGAATGAAGGATAACCTAGCATAGGAAAATGTTCTGTAATAATTCTTGTCTGAGCTCTATTTTACATTTCCTTGTATACTCAAATCATTATGATAATTGAGATATTTGATTGATGGTTTTCCTCTAGTGTTTGGTTTTCCCATTGTCTAAATAATATGTTTACATTTGTAAATTATTGTGTCTTATGGATTAAGTTCCAACTTTATAATCCTGATAATATTTTTTTTAGTTAATAACAAATAATTAAATGCTTATTTTGTGCCTCTTCTGTACTTTAAAGAAAACAATACATTTATTAAAGAAAAGCTAGTGGTGGTACCTGCTATGTTGCTATTCAATTAAGTATTTCACAATCTTTAATACAAATGGTTTCTATTGTTGTATAATATATTATGCTGTATAATATATTATGCTATATAATGCACACAAGGATTTAAAGGCTTACTGAAATTGGATGATCGATTTTGCTTTGTTTTCTAGCTATAAAGGCTTTAGCATCCTGATTTCACCTATTTGCTTTAATATGTATATTGGCTGTCTTTGGAATTCTGAAAAATTCATTTTGAACCATCTTTGGTTCATGCAATGTTACATAGACATACTCCAAATGCTTGCAAAATTTTATCGAAGATTTAACATTTTCAGGGATTTGAGGGATATTTTAGTTTTACTATGCTGCAGTTTTCTCTCTATGTTCTAAATTACAAGAAGATAATCGTGTCAAAAAGGCACTTGTCCTGGTTTATATTGGGGAAACATTTTTGAATAACTTTACTTATCATGTTGGATCACTTTTATAAAAATGATGTTTGAAGCCAGCTAGCTCTGCAATGCAATCTCTACCATGTGACAATGTCTTCTGTTTGCAGGGCTAAGGTAAATTGAAATCCAAACATTTCTCAAGTAGAAGTTCTCCGATAACTGATTATACATTACAACTTCACAACCATACAAAATTGCTCTCCAAGAAGTCCAAACAAATGCATGTAAGGTTAAGTGAATCAGTTTTGGGCCAAGTAAGAACATAATTTATTTTTTAAAAATAATTATAACATGTTTTCTACAACCGAACATTAATTGGCGTGCATCCTGAAATGAATTTGGTTAAGCAATTGTGTGAAAATCCACACAAAAGTAATCATTATTTACTATTTCTTTTTGTGGTGCTTTATACATCAAAAACAAGAAATGTGTCTATGGTGGGGGTTGATTGGCCATGTAGGATCACACATTTAGGGGATGCATCTCCCATGGTTTTGTACTTAGCCATACTCTGCTCCAACTACCCCTGATTGGTATGCTCTCTATAAGGTGGGGCTCATTTCTATTGAATGATGATGACTAATTTTTAACATCCTCTAGCATTATTGCAGTTGCTATTAATGTTGTTATGGCAATCCTTCACATCTGCTTTTTAACTATTCATATATGGTCTATGAAGTATCATCCTTGAAATTGTCTTTCTTCATGAAATGCTATACCATATATGGTCTATGAAGTATCATCCTTGAAATTGTCTTTCTTCATGAAATGCTATACGAAATAAAAGAGAAATAGGCTAGCCTCTCACATGCCGGAGTTATTGGCTACTGAAAGGAAAAGTCTCGACATTTAAGGTAGTACATATATCAAAGAAAAGCTAGTGTTGGGAGGGCTATAAATTTGATAATAATATGGAATGAAACTTTCTGGGGGCATATAATGCTTTATAAGTTGGTTTTTTTATTACAATTATTTTTTAATCCCCTCACTCTTTTCATTAATATTATAATATCAAAATTTATGAAGTTTTCACCCTTTGAATAGGGGGTTTTGAAAGCACAAAAGAAGGCTGTTTCACAGGGCCATGGCAGATAGATAACAAGCTGATTAACCAAACAAAACACGTAATAATGTATTTACAACATTATATTTTTAGTAATACATTTGGCAACTATATGATATCCATATCTTCAGGCTTAGGCTTGAACAAGCATTGCTTGTAGGTGCTGTCCAAACCCTTGACCAGCCCAACCCTATGTATAAGGAATTTGATTGCCTTTTTAGCCCTTGCCATGTTGAATTGCCCTTGTTTCACATCATGTTGGAAAGGTGCCAGAAGACCCAAAATGCCCATCTCTGATTTGTAGAATCTCTCCTCAATCTCCTTGACAATCCCCATCAATGCAAGGCCTCAAAATTCCCTCTCAATTATAGGCAGGGAAATAGTAAGTGCCCAATTTGCATTATCAGCTGCTGCTTCCAAATTCTTCATGTTTTTTCCATATATAGTGCTTGCTGAGTGCCTTTGCCATCTCCTTATCTCTAGTGATCAATAGGATGCTTGAGACAAACACAGAGGAAGTCTCAATATTCATATGGTATTGCACAAACTCCTCCACAAAATCTTTCGCTAGAATCCCTTTAATAGCATTAGCTATATCACCCTCTTGAAAGAAAAAGATTTGTTTCCTTCTTAGGGCGGAGTTGTTACTAGTGAAAGCCATCTAGATGGCCAGAGGGTGACCATTGTGTTTGAAGCGGTGAGCGAGGATGGAGGCTTGAGCTGAATGACTTGAGATGGAGGTGATGTCACATAGATATATTGCCCAGCCTTGTGTTGCATTAGACGTAATAAATTTGTTGACACTCATTGTATGTGCTGGAGTGGATGATCAAAGATCATGCCACTAATCCCACACACTTCAAAGTCCTGGCCAGTCCTCGAAATGATTGCTAATTATTAAGTTTTCATCTCTATTGATTGCTTGGTTAGAAAGAAAATCGGCCACCTTGTTGCCTTCATGATAGCAATGATTTGTTTTGAAATTATAGATTGAGTCTAGTATGATCCAAGTTTCAGATAAAATATTGTTTATTCTTCAATTTTTTGATTTTCTATTTTGGATATTGAGTATGATGACCATAGAATCTCCCTTGATCTCAATTGTGTCAAGATTGCATGATTTGACTAGTTGTAGGCCGAGTTGATGTGCGAAGGCTTCAGCCTCATTGTTGGTGCCTGGGAGGAGTTTTATAGAAGCTGCCTTGATTAGAATTCCTTCACTATCTCTTATTACGCATTTTGCACATGATGGGCCAGGGTTCCTGCTTTAGGCTCTATCGAAATTTATGTTTATGTTTCCTCTATTTACAAAGGCTGGTTCAACCCAGAGAGCTCATCAACAAGATCTTTTCTTACAATTTTATTAAATAATCTAAATACAATGCAATTACAATTTTATCATATAATCTTAAGTACAATACAATCATGTATCACAATTCTAACAAATGTGTAATTTAAAATTTTATAAGAATTGATCTGTGTTTTTTAAATAATCTCACAATGACCTCCAAGAAGAGTATTTAAACTTTTCCTATTTATGTTGGTAATAATTAAAGGGATTATACACAAGCACCTCTACAATTTATTTATATCTGTATGTTAAAAAAATGTATTGGTTATTGTTAGATAGGGACTTCCCAATGCAAATACATTTCAACTGGGTCTATAGCATTCTAGAAAAAGCCCAAATATTTCCTCCAGTGCTTTAGACATTGTTGCTGTATCCTGCAAAATAATGATAAAAGCTTAGTGATTTTCATAACAGAATGACAAATCCCCACCGAAAAACCTTTACAATTCAATTCAAAACAACCACCGAATCATACTAACCTTTGCACCAGTTATATTAACTTTCCCAGAGTCAAAAATAGACAGAGTTATCTTATATTTCTTCCACTTGTAATATAAGCCAGGAAAGGATTCTGGGTTAAACTGTAAATGGCCAACCAAAATGTTGAAATCAATAAATGCAAGTGAACATATAAATGTTGTAGTATTGCAAACATTTTATATAGAAGGTTTGTTGCCTAACAAGAAAACAAAAGAACAAGTAGCAAGGATTCTGGGTTAAACTGTAAATGGCCATCCAAAATGTTGAAATCAATAAATGCAAGTGAACATATAAATGTTGTAGTATTGCAAACATTTTATATAGAAGGTTTGTTGCCTAACAAGAAAACAAAAGAACAAGTAGCAAGGATTCTGGGTTAAACTGTAAATGGCCAACCAAAATGTTGAAATCAATAAATGCAATAACATACAAATGTTGAAGTATTGCAAACATTTTATATAGAAGACTTGTAGTCTAACAAAAAAAGAAAAGAACAAGTAGCATAAAAAGGAAAACAGTAAAGCTTCAAATTTTTTTAAATGTAACTTACAGTAATCTGAACTTCTGGATCCCTTTTACCATAATCTTCTATCTTTGTTAAATAGAGTCTGAAGCCAGCATTCCAACTTGCCACAATATTTTCGATATTAAAACTCTGTAATTTAGCATTTTAGTAATATTGGATATTATGGCCAATAATAGAAAAAAAAATATAGAAGGGTTGTGCTCAAATGGCAAGGCCGTAGGGCTCTCATTATGGAGATCCAGGACTGAATCTTCCGAAGTGACATCTCAGCACTGGAGCACATTAGGTCGAGCATGTGTTCCAGTGGTATTCCCACGGTGACATCTCAATGAGAGCATGTGTTAGTTGTCAGGTCCATAGTGGACAAGTGATCCATAATAGATGATTGTACAGGGTGTGGCCCCAAAACCAAACCCTCACTAATTAATCTAAAAACAACTATAAATTTATGGCTAAAGGGAGCTTAAATGTAGACAATACTACCTCAAATTGCACTGCTTCTGGAATATATCTTTGATAAATACGAGCATGCTGCATCAAAGAGAAATGGGCTTTGAGCGTTAACTAATGTTAACAGTATAACTTATTTATAAAATCGGGCTATGCATTCCGTAAAAATTTATATGTTACATTTGGGTTTTTTTTAAATGTGGCATTAAGGTAGTAATTCCTATTCCTAGGTCATCAGGATTGGATGGTCAATGCCGTTTCTATCTTATTGGTTCATTATTTTTTACCTAGCCATTAAAAATACTTAACCGCATAATCATGACAGCACTTTGTATTTTGTTTACTCCATACCTTTCTGGCAGCAATTAATGATTGTTTCTTAGTCTTGGCCCCTGTGCAAATCTGCAAACATAATCTACTCTATTTCACTAAACATAGGTTATAATTTCAAAGGGCTATGTGATAATTTACTGCAACTATTTCAATGAAAATAGGTAATAACTTCAAAGGGCTATGTGATAATCTACTGCAAGACTCTGCACGAATACCATTTTCCCACTTCTGAATAACAATGATGTGGTTTTAGGATTTCTGATTCTCATGATCAGTGCAGTAAAGGCCTGTTACCAAATTCCAAAAACAGTTAATTTGAGTTCAGTAACAATTTTGACAGACCAATTTACAAAGGACAGGATTAAGTGTCATACCATGGGATTATACTCGGAGTTCCTGGCACGTGCACCTATTTTGTTGAGATCCATGGGGCAGCAGAAATTTGCACAAGATATAACATTCCTATTTTTTCCATGAAATAACCAAGAAAACAAAATAAATCATATGTCACACTGATTTATCTTTACACTACCATACAATGTTTGTGTTCAACAGCTCTAACTTACTCAATGGTAGGAACGAACATGTTATCATTATCATCAGGCCTTTTATGCATTTTTACCTGGAGCATGAAGATCTAACATAAAATATTAGAGTCCAATGAGATAACAGTAACTCCTTGTCTTTCTTGATAAAAACAAATAAAGATTATATAGGTAGAAACTTCTTCATGTGAAAGGAGACGCCTTTTCATTTTTCTTTTATTTCAGTTCAACCATCTCACCATACCCTTTAGAAGACTATGAAAAATCATTTTATACCGAGTACAATGTAAGTAGTGAAAAATTTTATTCAGGGAATTTTAATAGAGGTTTTGCCGCGGGGCTCAAAAATTTCCCTATCAATTTAGAAGTTTTTTTTATTACGTGAGGTTCTTAAAAAATATTTGCAATTTTTTTTAGTTAGTTGCTCTTTAAAAAAAATTATAGGACCACTAGCTTGTTAAAAATTCTGAACTTAAATTTTAACATTGTATGCTACTGTAAAATTCATGGAACCACTTATTATCACAGGCTTCTAAAAATCGTGAGTAGTACCCTAGAAATTTTAGGTAATACCCTTCCATAGGATCACAACCTTAAAAGATGTTTATTAGTATGTGGGTGCCCATTGTCCATAAAGGTTTTCTGGAATTTTTAAGAGCAAATAAAAAAATTCTATTTATAGAAAGTAGTCTAATAGACATCATTCATGTGAATAAAATGAATTTGAAAGTAGTATGTTGTTGCTTAATTATTTTGAGTGGGAGTTAACCTTAATATTATATAATATTAATATATTTAAATAAATGTATTTATAATTAATTATAGATTATTAATATATTTATATTATATTTTTAAAATTTTATATAATAAGTTTTTTTAGATAATTTAGTGGGGTATTAATGGCCCCCCACCCTTGAAATTCAATTACAATTATTCATATATAACCACCTTGCAATTACTAAGAAAAACCCATGTAGACAAAATTGTAACGGCTAACAGTACATACCATAAACTAACAAAACACTATGAATGTGTAAGAACCTTGATGGTTATCAAGAATTTAAAAAAAAATTCTAAAATGTAAGTATTTCCACCCACACATAATATTACTAATCCCACATGGCTGAACTAGTTAACAAAATGATCATGGTTAGATTGTATACTCCACTGACATCATAACTAAACAATTTCCTTCATTTAGCAAGATCAAACAATATGCAATAGTTCTTAATACACAACACATAATAAATATTTATGACAGTCGCTGTTTTCTTTCTAAAGTCTTCTCACAATGATCCATTCTAAGATCTTACTAAGTCTAGGTTTGCAGCCCTACTTATGCATCTCAATAAGGTAATCTAATGGTGGAATTCATGTACCTCTTACCCATAAGGTGTAGTGCCCCTTCAGTTTCACCTTGGATGTACAGGTGGTCGGACTAAGGAGCGTGAAGATGAATGTAAATAATCGGAATACTTAGGTTAGTATATTTTATCAATGAACTTTGTTACAATACTGATAATTCACATGCTCTGACATTGCCTTGCATTCAGGTGATTATGATGTTGATTTTACTATGATTGTCATATGTTAGAATTGAGTTTTGTGCGATTGATTCTGTATCATAACAGGTTATGATGTTTTGTGTGGATCAATTGTATTATGAGTATCATGCGACTATCTGATGATGGTTCTTACTTAGGCGTTCAGTAACTGATTGCTATGTGTGTTGTGATTACATGTTTGATGTGTGGGTGAAAGAAATAGTGTCACATTACTCATGCATGAGTACCCTGCTACACTGCGACTTCCTTTCATTGTGTGTATGACTACATGATTGCATATATATATATATATATACATGTTTGACCGTGTTGTTTACTGTAGGCTGCAGGTACCAAGCATCGACTCCACCTAAATTAATAAGTCTGAGCATGTCTTAACCAATGGAACTATTGAATGGAGATAACATATGGTCCCCTAGCTTAGCCATCATCCTTGAAGAGGATGAGTATCCGGTTGTGCACCCTGTTAGTGTTGTCGGTTTGATCATGATAGTCAGTCATTGTTGGGGTGGTCTTGCTTTCAGATCTTGCATAGTAGTTAGGTATGGTTTGGCAATTAGGTTATTTTGTTGGTATTGTTTTGGTTATTGTTGCCTTAAAATAAAATAATTAGTTATGAAGCATTTTTGTTAAATAAATATATAAATGTCCTTATGTAAATTTAGTTTATGAAAAATATATTATTCTAAAAGTTAAGTTAATAAATAATAATAATAATAGTAATAAATGTAATTGCAACTAGAGATAAATAAATAAATTAATATAATTTAATGTTGCATTAATGGCAATAAAATAGATAATATTTACAAGTTGTCATATATATAGAGAAAATAATAAAGTAGATAAAATCAGAAATGAACCTTCTCTAGTTGTAAATGAAATAAATAGCAAATTCTAAAATAAATAAAATCAGAGAGAAATTATTGTTTGGTTAAAAATAGCAAATTGTAAGAAAGTAATAAAGGAGAATCTTCTGGAAGAAATTATGGGGGTGGTTATGCATGCTCAACTTTATTTTGATATCTCAAGACATAATTTGGGGAGGAGCGTGCATTTCAAATAGAGAATATATTTTATGTTTTTGGGAGGAAGTTTCCATTTTTCTTTTGCCACCATAAACCATAGTTTCCAGAAGAAAAGACTTGGGTGGAAATGGATGCGAGCTGAGAATTTTGTGAAGATGTGATATAAGTAATATTCCAGGTATGGACTGAGATATGAATCTGATTTATTGTTGCATTAGATTTAGTAAAATATTTCGTGAATTCTCTTCTACATTTTCTGAACCCAGTCTGTTGTGTTAGACATAACTTTATTTTTACGAACTAGGTTTGTCTATTTTTTTTATAATGGTGCACGTCCTAGATATCTAAATCATATCTAAAAATCAGCCATACCCAGTTTGTCATTTTTGAGATATGAATATTTTGTGATTGTCTACCTCTCAACCATTTCGTTTCTATTTTAGCGGTATGTTGCGTTAGCCATAACTTTATTTTTATGAATCGGGTTTCTCTAATTTTTTTATATATGGTGCATGGCCTGGATATCTAAATTATCTGAAAATCAACCATACCCAGTTTGTCACTTTTGAGATATGAATATTTTGTGACTGTCTACCTCTCACCCATTTCGTCTCTGTTTTAGCAGTCTGTTGTGTTAGCCATAATTTTAATTTTACGAGCTGGGTTTCTCTAATTTTTTTATATATGGTGCACGTCCTGGATATCTAAATCATATCTAAAAATCAGCCATACCCAGTTTGCAATTTTTGAGATATGAATATTTTGTGACTGTCTACCTCTCACCGTTTTGTCTATGTTAAAACAGTTAATTGCGTCACCAATAACTCTATATTTTCGAACTGGGTTTCTCTGAGTTTTTTTTCAACAAATTCATTTCGTGCATATCCTATGATCATTGCTTTCCATCATATGACTCTCTTTGAGGCATTCTACCAATCAGGCTACGTGCCCTATCTATGCTTTTACAATTTGCATTGTTGGTAGCTTCTAAAGTCTTCTCAACAAATTTATTTTGTGCTGATCCTATCATATGCATGTGGTTAAAAGTGTGGTAGATTTGATGAAGATGTTAGATCTACAGGAATGTTTTGTTGTTCTGTATTCGTTTCCTCTCAAGCTAACCTTAGAACAAGGTTCTTTCATTGTAGCTTCAGGTTTTGTATCTTGTGATTCTAACTAGTGTAAGATATTTATAGCATTCAAATATTATAGGCGTTTAGCCTTGCTTATACAATTATATTTGATAGTATTTACAAAATTGTCTAGTTTATTAATGAAATCTACATCAGTGTAAATAGTGTAAATAATTGATGTGTTTAATTTGTATGCCTTAAGGTTATTTGCATGTTGTTCGCAATCATTTTAATTAAATGAAATTAAAATAAGCCTTGAGAATTATTAGTTAAAATATTATTACTCGTGGACACTTATATCTTATGATCATATTGTAACTGCTACTGGTGAATAAAAAGTTATAGTTCTGTATTATTGAAATAGATTCACTTTATAATTGTTAGATTATTGATCATGCTTGGATTAATGTTACATTCCTTAAAAATATTGTTGAAGGGTATTAGTTTATGATGTGCTTTGAGAGTGAATGTGATGTGAAACCATTGTGTTTTTAATGGTGTCAAGTGTTGTGTCATTTGGGGAAGTTGTTTCTAGAGGTCTAGGTGGGTGTGATTGTGTGGGGGTTGGCTATGTGTGCATCATGTGAGTTGAATGAAATGCATTCTTAAAATATTGTCTCCTATTCATGTTAGTATGATACATGTGCAAGATGGATAATGCCTTGCTCAGTGTACCTATTTATGTGGTTATGATGACTATGCAAGATGGATAATGCCTTGCTCAGTGTACTTATTCATGCGGTTACGATGACTATGCAAGATGAATAATTCCTTGCTCAGTGCACCTATTCATGTGGTTATGATGAATATACAAGATAGATAATGCCTTGCTCTGTGTGATGTGAAATGATGTGTATTTTGTGTTGTAAATGCATCATGATGAGAATGTGATAGTTCATGCTTGGTTTATGTTTTGGGACAATAATTGGTCCATGTGATTATGTTTTGTATGCAAGAAGGTAAATGCCTTGCATTGTATATGTTACTTGTCATTGTGATGGTAATTGTCTTGCTTCATGGGTAGGGTCTTCTAGATGCAGGTAGGGGAGTGGCTTTCAATGTGGGGCCGGTGCCCAAAGTGACTGCCAGGATAACTCATTGGAAGTTTTTAATCTAGTGATAATTTAATAATAAATTTAGAGGGTTGGGTAGTTTCCACACTAAATAAGATAATTGGATGCCTCACCCATGCCTGTAGTGCAGGCTAAGGATGGGATGAGAAAGTCGTGGTTGGCAAGATCAACTTCCTTGTCCTCATGAAAGGAATGTTGGTTCCGCATGTGTCACCCTATGGAGCCGGCGTCTAGTGAGAGACTTCTAGGATAACCATAGATGGGGGTCGGCATCTGGACTGCTAGGATAACCCATGGATGGGGGCTGATGTTCGGTGAGAGACTGCCAGGATAACCCATGTTAGGACCATGCAATGACACTCTTCCCTACTGTAGCCTAGCACTCCCTAATGTGTGTTTTACCCTTTCATTGTGTGATTGCCTCTGGAAGTGTTATTTGTGTTACTTGTGATGTTCTTATTGACTCGTGTTGTATTGAAGTCTTGTGTAGTCCTTGCACCTATTAGTCTACGATCTTTCTTGATTATTTTCTTAGTGGGACCTTATTGTTATCTCCTAGCATGGGGGGTGGACCTTAGGGTTCCACATGGTTGGGTGGTTGTGCTTTTATCTCCATTGGTTTCCCTTGCTGTTGTTCGTGTGCGAGAAAGATGTACCTTGTATGGTAGATTTTAGATCTTGCTCTAGCTTGAGGAGACAGATACTTATGATCATGTTTCAGTCTTGTATATCAGTTGAATCATGTAATGTTATCTTGATATATGTACTCCAATGTAATCTGGATAGTGATATTGTAAACAATGTAATGTTGTACTGTCTTGTAAAGGAATTTGTCTATATACTCGTGATCCTATGTGCAGGATCCTGATGTTACTTATCTGATGATATAATATGGAATTGTATGTGTTTATTTATCTGATGCAATTAGACTTAGAATGAACTGTGTTTGTTAGTTAATTCATAATGTTGGTTAGAGCTTGTTTTAGTTTGTTAGTAATGCAGCCGTGGAACCCTAGAGGATAAAGCTTAATTTAAATGTTATCAATAAATATATGATTGTTGTTATTTCTTTCGCTTAAAAAAAATAATATTTGACCTTTTTGTAAGCTTAGTTGTGTTATCCTCTGGGTTCCTTGGTGGGGCGTTACATAAGGAATCATTCCCAACTCTGTTACAGCATAGGTTAGTTATATTCTTCATAAAAGATCAACATAGCATCACACTCCCTATGAGTCGTCTCTGCTAGAGCTACTACTATTATGTGTTTCAAACCAACATTGCAGACTTACCTCAAACAACATAATTTCTAATCATAGTTTGTTGTTATCATTGATCATGGCTTTAGAGATTAGCTCCCTATTACACATCAAGTAGATATCATAGGCTCAATCATAATAAATGAAACATTAACAAGTAAACAAGGAGTACTTGGTTATATATAAGAAGCTAGAGATTATTGTCTTTTACATTAGTGTTGTTTGGTTTCCAGTATCCAATACTTCTCGAAGTAGAGGTGCAAAATATCCCAACCATGTGAATAAGATGCCCTATCCACCCCAACCAAGGGAGCTCTTTATGTTCCATCCAAGAGAGTATTTCGATGCCAAGGGTCCATGGTGCCTAGGCATATTAAGTTAATGTAGTTGCCATTAATCACCCCTTAAAGGGCTACACACAAAGACTGACTCATCTTACAATACTTTTAACTAGGGATATCCTCTTATACATGTAGAGAGAGTGATGTTTTAATGTGGTCACACCAATTAGTCAAATCTCCCATTAATCAATAGAATGAAATCCTTTTCTTTAGCATATCTCATCCTAATACCAAGCTTGCACATGCTTACCCATCCCTTAAATATCTCCCAATAGAAAAATGGTTATTACTAGCTAGAATGGCTAGTAAGCATCCCATAATACTTGTCACCATCACTAATTGGGTAAGTGAACAACCAAAACACCATTGGCATGAAATAAGAACTCCACAGTTCACTGAACCTTTCAAGTCGATGGATCCAAACATCTTTCACCTCCATGTCACTACTGAAGTCTAACCATCCTGGTATGGGTTAGTACCTGGCACTATCACCTGCATTTAAATAGTGAAGGCTAGCTAGATCTTATCATATTGAGGGTAGCTCTTGGCACCCATCACCTCCATGCTACTAGTGACAACCAACTACTCCTAAAGATATGACAGTTAGCTCCTAACATCCATCACCTACATGGTATTGGTGATAGCTGACTAACCCACTTTTGTATCATACTATGGATAGCTCCTGGCATCCTTCACCTTCGTGCTACTAGTGAAATCCAACCAATCCTTAATGTACGGCGATTAGCTCCTGGCATCCCTCACCTACATGGTACTGGTGATAGCTAGCTAACCGTGCTTGTACTAGACCGGTTCTAACATATATAATTGCTCGATGCGTATATGAGATCATAAAACATGGCCATAATATTATTCCTTTGGTGTTTGGATGATAAAAGCATGACATCATTTATACCTAAATTGAAGAACACATTTAGGCTTTCTAGGATGTTGCAGTAAGGATAAAAATTTAACTTGAGGATGTAGTTTGTAGATTATTTCCTTATACACTTGGACTAAAGACATATAATTGATACCTTCAGTTCCTAACTAATTCTATCATAGGTTGGCAACAACTGAAAGTTATTTTCATTAGATGTTTCTCAATCCTGATTAACCTAGCTATATTGTACCATCAATTTGCTATTGTGAGAAGGGGAGATAATGAACCTATGACTACATTTAATATTCATTTGTATCAATCTCAAGGCTTCTTATTGCCAAGATGAAGAAGTTTCTATTCAAATATATATCTTAGGGCTTTGGATACATTGACCTTAGTATTTGTGAGAACAAAACCTAAGGCCCTAGCTTCTTTGGCTCTAATTTATGCTAAATCTATTAAAGTAAAGCAAGAGTTATTCCCACTAGGTTTGGGGGCAACTAGATCCTTGCCTTCATTTGGATAGTTTGGGATGTGTAATTAGATTGGTCAGATTTAGTATGCTTTAAATCATAACACTTATGAAATGATATTCCAAATGCTTTTCCTCAAGTAAAAAATTAGATCTATAATTAGGTAATGTTAAATCAAGTGATACCACCACTTATGCTCACCTGGTCAAATCAACAGAGTGTTAATACTCATAATACTATTGTTCCCTCCATGAACCAACAAATTGGTCCTTCATTCTTCAATCCATAGGGAGTTGGAAGTTCAATGCCTAATCATCGGATAATATCCAATAATTATATGGTAATACCTTAATCTAATACATCCATAGGTGGACAAATGTCTTAGAATCATCCTACTAACTCAAATTCAAAATTGGAGCATTATAAGAATATGGTGAATACATTTTATAATAATTTCATGCAGTTACAAAGGCAAGTCCAATAAAACCAAAGTCTAGGAGCTCCTCTAAATAGGGGATACAATCTTCAGAGGCTAAATAGATAATGGAACACAAGGCCAAATAACAACATCCCAACTCCATTAAAAAATACAAATCAAAACACAAAGGGGGTAGGGCCAACAATTAATCTAGCTGATCTAGCATGACTTCTTGGTGTAGAATCCATAAAATAGTTACACATTTAGAGGTAGATTATCTTGAGTTTAAGTCAATGTCCAATTTTTTTCAAGAAGAGATCAATAACCTAGAGATTGTGCCTATAAATGATAAAAATGGCACAAACATCTTTGGGATAGTGATGGTGCTAGAGACATATGAGTTTCCTTTTGAAGAGGATAATGAATTAGAAGTGAACTTGGATGAAATCCAAATGTACTAGTAATATTAATGGGGTAACAACTACATGTTGAGGAACAAGGTCAAGAACCCACTCATGAAGTTTGCACTCCTCCTAACAACTTGCATACCCCACTCAATTCAAATGCAAGCAACAATCTATTTCCACCAAAAGGATCAAGTTCATCTTCATAACCTAAGCTTAATGTAACCACTTCATCAACATATAAGGCAACAAAATCATTCAAACTCAACTATGACATAGCAAAGGACCTCAATAAATAGAAATCTAATTTTAGTATTTGGGAACTATTGCAAATGTCTAGAAAAAAAGAAAGCTTGTGGAAATCTTTAAGGATTTCAAAAGATGCTTCTTCCAACACAAAAGAAAAAAATGACAACTTCAACTAATCCAAAATGAAAAGAGAAAGAACAAGTCAAGATTTTTGATGGCCATGTGGCCATTTAAAAATAAAAGGTAGTCACCACCAATCCTCTTGATAGTTCATATTTTTGGTAAGAACCTTCACAACTGTTTGGTAGATTTGGGTGCTTTAGGTAATTTGATTGTTAGAACATAATGTTATTAAGGGTCATACCCTTATAACATTAATATAATGTTCTAATATAAGGTTATAAAACCTTATGTTATAAAGCATATACCATTTAATAATTAATAATCTAATAACTATTAGATTATTAATTATTTACAAATGGTTTCTTTGAATGGGTGTGACTAATACCCCTTTAGGTATTATACCACCCCTTCTTTATTTGAGGAGGTTCTCTCTCATTTGAGAGAGTGTGAATTTGGAGTTTGATAATGAATATATCACTATGCACAAATAGTATTATTGGCCATGTGGAAGTATGTAGATGAGTATATCCCCAGGTTCAGTCTAATTATTAACAGACTATATTTGTAAGTGTTTTAATAAAATGATGCTTTATGGGGTTGTTTACCCGCAAGGGTTTTCCCCATGTATATCTTGTGTAATGTGTTAAATCTATGCTTGTATGATTCTCTTTTATATTTATTTTATATTTTGTATGCAATGATTAGTATCCTAAGATCCTAATTTCTAACATGGTATCAGAGTAGGTTAGGCTATACTAATCATTTTTACAGGTTATACTAGAAGATACGTAGAACTTGATGAGAAACCTCTTTATGCTCAATCAACACATATACAAGGCTATTTGTGCAATACATCTAGTGTGCCTTTTCTATTGTTTTAAAATCAAGTTTTTGTATTTCCCTCTTTAAATATACTATTACAATAGTTGTTAAATCCTTAATAACTCCAAGTACTTATAAAAGTTGAAAGTCTCCTTGTTTCAACCAATTAAAGGAAACTTAATAAATACCCTTCAAGGAAACCTCAATTCAAAAATAAGATGCATTTACTTATGGGAATCCATTAGAGCTATTAATATGATAAAGGCTACACAATTCATAAAATGAGTCACTATTTACAAAGAAAGCCACATCCTTTAAAGAAAAATCACATTCTCAAAAAAAGATGGCATCCTAATTTGTAACTACATTATACTTCATATAAGGTTGCACCATATTATATAATGAAGTCGTAGCTTTTAATTACTAGAGGGAGTCATTATCTTTTTTAGATATGACTAATATAAATGATAAAAGATTATTTATTTATTTATTATTATTTTCATCATTTATTTTCTAGAGTTAGTGGCGAGAATTGAATGCATAAATCAATTCATAATGACTAGTGTTAATTGGTCTAACGTATCTCATGTTATATCATTATCATTACTATATGTCTACTTGTAGTTGAAGCATTAGTCTATAGTGATATCTTATTAGTCATGTTAAAACTAGTCACTTCTTCATGCACAATAAAACTTAATTGATTAACGACCTAAGCTGGCTAGTCAATATGGTTTTATAACATAAAGTACATGCCAAAAGCTAAAGAGCTAATTCTATCCCTATCATGATGCTTAATGACCTGTTCAATCCTTCTCAAAAAACAAAAATCACTGTTGGTAGGGTATTTGTATAACATTTTACCACAATTCTTTATTTTAATGAGTATAAATAAGAGCCAACTTTCCTAGGTCATTTAGATTTGGTAGGAGTTTGAATTTCTCAACATCAAAGCAACATTCCTAGACCTTGGAGTGCAATACACCATCCAATATAAATATTGCTAACATTATAGGATGTTGTTACCAATTGTGTGTCTTTGGCTTTAGATAATATCCTCATTTAAACCTTCTCTCTTGTCTTTGTTTCATGCTCTACTTGAAATTTCAATATAAGTAAGATATTATAATCATAGTTGATGGATTTTATTGATAATTCTTACTAACCAAACTATGGACCTATTTAATAAAACTACTAATAGTTTTAAGTATTTTATCATCCTTAATATAAGAATACCAACCATAACTACCTCAAGTCAACATCACAACATTCATTGTAAGTTTTGTTGGTAAAGAACACATTCAGACCTAATTGATCTTGATAGTTAGTGTGTAATGTAACCTATTTGGTTAGAAAAGGGAAAATATATAGTAATTTAACTAACTTGTTTTAAAGAGGAAACACATACACAAATGATCACTTCAATCCTTGGGCTAAGTATTAAGGTACATCCATCACTAAATATATGATGGAAATATTTGGAATGCTCCATTTATTAGCATTCCACCTATTTGGAATATGGGCTCACTAATTTATCACTTTTTACTTTGTCATATCCATCATTGTGATAACCTATCATCTTAAATGGTAGGAAATCTTTTGATATTATTTTCAATTGTGGAGCACTACATGACAACCTTGCCCATTGGTAGATAATTATTGTGGGTTGGAAACCATGTTTGATAAGAATAGGAAAACTTCAATAATCTAGTAGTTATTAATTAATATAATTTTTTTTTGATATACTACCTTGGAGCAAATTGGACCCTAAATCACAACTTCTATAATATTTCTTTTGTAACCTTAGATAATGCTTTTTGTCTTGGATATTAATAAAATCATCACCTCTAAAGTAAGAGATAACATATAATTTGCATTCAAAAACCTTATCACATGTCTAGATAACTACCTTGTATCTGAAATAAGTTGATGAGAATCTTGAATGAGTTTTACATGGCTGTTGATAACTTATATTACAACTAACATAATCAAGAAGCACAAATATTGCAAGTTAAAAAGGTATGTCCAAATGGATAAAGAGATCCAAGGGGATGACATATTGATAAAACACATAGGTGATTTCACAACCATCTAAGGAGGTTAGTATTACTGTCCAAGACTTCTCATTCTCATTATATTGAAATCAACAAATAGTCCACATTTAATTCCTTCTTGAAAAGGTATGGATGTATAGATAAGAGTTCATAAATGGTATTTTACTTTGTACACTATATTATTATCGCCTCTTTTCTATTACATTTATTTGGAATAATGAATTTGATATTATTAAGGCCTAGACAAATGGACATTGTAATATCATTTGGTAATGCCAAAATTATTAGTTGCTACATTTGTTTAGTGTAAAATTATTTACATATTCTTCATATCCAGCAATAAGGGTTATTTTTGCATGCATCTAACATTATTAGTAACTTCACATCGTTTAAGCTTATTGGTTATAAAAGCACCTACTTGTAATGGGTGGTTGTCACCCTTATACATTGTTTGAGGAGAAAGCTTGGAAATGATAGCTCACCTATTGCTTTAATTTTTTACAGATAATTACTATATGTTTATTGATTATTTCTTTTCCTTGTAGAAACATGGCAAATTATACATACTTATACTTGTAATCAATAAAATTAGGATAAATGCAAGATAAAACAATACAATGTAAATTACCTTTTACCCAAAACTTTATCGAATACCTCGAATGATGTATGTGTAGTTGTTTGATCGATGGATGTAGATGCTCAGATGTTGATTGCCCACAATCGCAACATAACTTAGATGAGAGATGATAGAAAGATATTGTGAAAACGGTTCGATAGAGTAAGGATGCTCAAAACTCAAATGATGATCATGCCCTCAAATGGCTTGTGAGAGGCCATATTTATAGACAAAGGGTTGATTTTTGATGTGGAGGGAAGAAGTTAAGATAAGGATTGGATTTGATTTGATTTTTTTCTTTATTAGACAAAAGAGGAAAGAAAACAAGATAAGATAGGATTTAGAAAGATAGAAAGCGATTTGATTTTCTGCTTTAAAGGAAATAAATCCTAAAAAGATAGAGGAATAAATCAATAAATTATCTAATTAAATAAATTAATTAGATATGCATGAGTTGCATTTTTAGAAAGAAAGCAAAATGATTTTATTAATTAAATAAATATTTAATTTATTTAATTAATTTGGATTTGTGATGGGGGATGATGTGGAAAGATAATTAAATAAATAAAATTTATTTAATTATAGGAGAAATAGATAAGTGACTAATTAAATAATTAAAAATAATTATTTAACTAGAGAGCATTAATGGTTATGAATAATTAAATAAATAAAATTTATTTAATTATAGAAGATAGGATAAATGGATAGAAAAGGGAAAAAATAAAAATTAGTTAAATAAATAAGATTTATTTAACTAATTAGGTGAATGATATAGGTACCTAGGGCAAAACATACTAATGACAAGGTGCTGGACATTTTTAGGTGTCTACATTTTGCCCCTCTTTGAGATGATGTTCGAGATGATGAAATTTGTGTCGAGTAACATCATTTCAAAGAAGCTAAGGTATGGATAGAAGAAAAGATGGTAAGATAGATGATAGGATGAGGATGCCCCCTCGAGAGGATAGGCGGGTTAGAAGAACACGGGTAGGCTCTCGACATGAAAGGGATTGGTCAAGGAAGAAATGAATAGAAGAAAGGAATGAGGTGTTATGCTGCAATGAAAGTGAGCAATCATGATGTTTGATATAGCACTAGATGTTATGCACCAGGGTATGAGGACCAAGATGACGATGTGTCTCGTGCCCCAGCATAATACAACCTTGTCTAGACATGAGGAAGAAAACTTAGAGCATTAAAATCCTAACACACAAAAGGTATGATGTGACCTTAGATGCAAAGGATAATGTAAAAAGTGATTCCAACATACACAAGATATGAATATTAGCTAGAATGATACAGGTGTGATACAAATGCAAGATAAAAAGATAACACACACAAGCAAGCAAGCAAGCACAAAAGATTCAAAAAACAAACAAGGTATTGCCCCTGTCAAGTTGTAAGCCAATGATTAATTGTTGATTGATTGATTGATGATGAAGAGTGTTGTCATTGCGGGGAACGATATATCCCTAGATCAACACAAAGATGTGGGAATGATATATCCCTAGATCAACACAAGGATGTGGGAACGATATATCCCATTGATGATGATGATTGATTGATTGATTTGGTTTACGACAAGATAAGGATCAAGACCATTGATTGTGATTGGATAAGTTGGCAAGATTGATTGACTTGATTGGTATGGATAGATGATGACTTACAATTAGATCTATTGATTTGGATTGAGATTGATTGGAAGAAGTGATGGATTGATGAAGATAGATGATAGAAGGAGAAGATGGAAGGGGAATGGAAGAATGAATTGCTGGTACTTGTGTACTAGATACTTCCTTCGTATTCTAGATTGCCTACATACCCATATCCATGAGATCAAAGCACCACACGATGATGATGAGACATGATGAATATGTAGTTCTAGGTGTTTATTGATGATGTGGGAGATTGATAAATAGAAGAAGGTGAGATGGATGATGAGGATAAGGATGAGATGAATGATGAGGATAATGAGGGGGGAGATTGTCTTGTGCCTAAATTTGGGCACCTTCTTCGTACTCCAGACTGCCTACATACTTGTATCCACGAGATCAAGGCACTTAACGATAGAGATGAGATGTAGTTCTGATTTTATTTGATGATGATGGTGGATAGATTGATTGAGTTATGGATTGATTGAGATTGATTTGCTTTGATTTGATAAGTTTGATTGGATTTGTTTTGTGATTTGGTTTGATGATGATGGTGGATAGATTGATCGAGTTATGGATTGATTGAGATTGATTTGCTTTGATTTGATAAGTTTGATTGGATTTGTTTTGTGATTTGGTTTGATGATGATTGATTTTATGGCTTGGATTTTTGTTGGGTATTTGATTTTTTTTTGTATTTTGGGGAATATTTTTATTTTTTTGTATTTTTTTCAAGACATTTTATGATTTTTTTGGATTTTTTTAGGATGTTTTATGATGTTTTTGGATTGATCGATGTTGATTGCTTAGTTTTGCAGCATAACGATTGGATGAAGATTGATTGAGGAAGAAGATTAGGGGATAGATATAAGATTAGAAGATTGGAAGAATATTTCGGCAGAGTAAGGATATTTAAACTCAATGCATGCCCTCAAATGGCTTGTGAGAGGCCATATTTATAGACAAAGGGTTGATTTTGATGTGGAGGGAAGAAGAGAAGATAAGGATTGGATTTGATTTGATTTTTTTCTTTATTAGACAAAAGAGGAAAGAAAACAAGATAAGATAGGATTTAGAAAGATAGAAAGCAATTTGATTTTCTGCTTTAAAGGAAATAAATCCTAAAAAGATAGAGGAATAAATTAGTAAAATATCTAATTAAATAAATTAATTAGATATGCATGAGTTGTATTTTTAGAAAGAAAGCAATATGATTTTATTAATTAAATAAATATTTAATTTATTTAATTAATTTGGATTTGTGATGGGGGATGATGTGGAAAGATAATTAAATAAATAAAATTTATTTAATTATAGGAGAAATATATAAGTGACTAATTCAATAATTAAAAATAATTATTTAACCAGAGAGGATTAATGGTCATGAATAATTAAATAAATAAAATTTATTTAATTATAGAAGATAAGATAAATGGATAAAAAAGGGAAAAAATAAAAATTAGTTAAATAAATGAGATTTATTTAACTAATTAGGTGAATGATATAGTTACCTAGGGCAAAACATACTAATGACAAGGTGTTGGACATTTTTAGGTGTCTACAATACTTATGAAAATTCCATATGAACTCCTTAATAAGATCGTTAGATCATTTTTAAGTATTGTCATAGCATATTATATGTTGACTTATTTAATTATGGATTTTTATTATTTTTGTACCAAAAATAAATTTTATTGATTATTATTATCTAACTATGTTGGTAACCTTATTGATAGGACATATATCTTATCTATGTCTTCAAAATATGGTGCAGTTTCTATCACATGGATGGAGTAATATTTTTAAACAACCATCTTCTATAGCTCCTTAATCAAAAGTTGACTACAAAAGTCACTAAAAAAGAATCAATGTGCTTAGGAGATTACTGGAAATATTTTTTCATCTGGATGCTATTACAGGTCCCACTTTATTATATAATAAAGCTATTTTCTATTACTCAAGACTCCTATTTCCAAAAATAAAGCACATTTGAAGTTCATGGGCACTGCCTTCAAAGGAAAGTCCTTTCTGTTAGACTTAGGGCATTCAACTGAGAGGGCGGGGTGAATCAGTTGTGCGAAACTTTCCCTTTTTAAACACTTGAATCTTCTTTAGTGATTAGCATAATATTAATCATAAACCATAATGCATTTAAATCAGAAGCATAAACATATCAACACATATGACACCAAGATTTTAACGTGGAAAACCTGGTTAAGGGAAAAACCACGGGGTGATTAACCCAAGAATGTATTCTCTGTTAGAAGAATAGAAAGAACTAATGGCACATGCCAATTAGGACTCACTGCCTGAGCACACTACTCACAAGAGGCTCACTGCCTACAAGAGACACATTGTCTACAAAGAAATAAGTATCACCTTTATGAACTGGAGAATAGCATCTTCAACATGCTTGAATCAGTTCCATTTAAGCCCAATACTTCTGCTCTGCCTTTCACACTTCTCTTCGCTACCACACACTCATCACCACAATGCACACTTCAAAATGAATTCACAAACCTTTATTTATACAAGGCATCGACTTAGGAACAATCACCTAAGTCGGCAAACATCTACAAGAACATCCGCAAGATGTGTAATACATCCGGTCGGCCAGTCTCAAGAAGAACACCAATATCCGTGGTTATTCTTCAAATGCAAACTCTAACTTCAATGCTGTAATACCCCGCTAAGATAACGTTAGAAAACAACACATTTGTGCTATGCAAGATAGAAATATTTTTTTTTGTATAAAATAATAGGGTAAAGTTGAACAAATCTATGCACATCATTAACTAACAACTTGTCTTCCAAGGTCTCATGGTTGTATTACTTGACAATTTAATCAACATATTTCACATGCATTACTAACTAACATCGATAGAACATTCTGAAACTATTACACTAATGATTATACATATACATCTCCATTTCATGACATCAGTTAGATAATCAACTTGATCAAGATTACATGTACATATTTAGGTCCATACATAAGAGTACATCAATACATTGATACATTATCACTTTCTGAATACATCTGAATACATACATTATAAATCAACTAATACATAGGCTAGTACATGAGCATAATGCCTATTTTCATAACCAGGTACAAGATTTAATGTCTGATACACAAGGTATATCCTCCTCGCTCTCGAACAACGGCAAGAAAGAGAAAAAACCAATGGATAAAGCTCTTCCACCCGACCATGTGGAACCCTGAGGTCCACCCCCTGAGCTTAGGAGTTAACATAAGGTTCCCACTACAACATACAGACAAGTGGATAGTGGCTATAAGACAACACATGACTCCAACATCACAAGTCAATATCACAACAACACAACAGTACTTCCAGAGGCAAACACATAACGAATGGGGAGATTACAACTAGGGAATGCTAGGCTGTAGTAGGGAGAGTGTCATCACATGGTCCTAGCATGGGTTACCTAGGCTATCTCTCACTAGAAACCGGCCCCCATCTATGGTTACCCTGGCAGCCTCTCTCTAGGCACCGGCCCCATAGGGTGACACATGCAGAATCAACCTTCCTTTCGTGAGGATAAGGAAGTTGATTTTTCCAACCACAGCCTTCTCATCTCATCCTTAGCCTGAACGAGCACTATAGGCATGAGTGAGGCATCCAATTATCTTGATTAGTGTGAAAACTACCCAACCCCTAGATTTATTATTAGGTTATCACTTGATTACCAACTGCCAATGGGTTACCCTGGCAGCCAATTTGGGCACCGACCCCACATTGGAAGCCACTCCCCTACCTACAACTAGTAGACCCTACTCAACAAGCATAGCAAACGACATCATGACAATGAGGATACATGAACCATGCAAGGCATTAACCATCTTGCATAACAATTATCCTTATATCAACATGTATATATATAACAATGCAAGGTGATGACCCTTCAAACATAATCATAAGGGTAGAACTCCTAAACCATTGCCCATAACAACACACATTCATTACATCTCTATGATTTCCATGTCTCCCCATTCCATAACTCACCACAAAACTGGATATATGACAAATACAACTGAATGGACAACATTATATACACAGAGCAATACATTTATCATTCACAACTTAGATTATGCATCACTCACAAGATCTTATACCTCAACACAACTAGAGACAACATGTTTCTTATAATGTCATAAATCCAAAACAGATAACAACTCTACACTTGAAATTAAACCATTTTATCCTATGCCTCTGGAGCGACTACCCAAACCAGTAGATGCAAAATTGAAAGGCTATATGAACTAGTTCATGACCCACATATTGAATTTCCTAAGCCTATTACTAGCAATTTCCATTTTCCCAAAATCAACACACTGATAATTAAATTAGGCCTACTTTACAGCTAGTTAATCCACTATAGCTGATCACAATTGACTAAGTTATTACTAGTATATTAACATTAAAACATAGCCTATCATTTGATTATATTCTTATTAAGGAATAAATCTGCAACTACAATAAAAGTTAACTACATGTAAATATTTATAAAAACAATTATTTAATTAATTTTAAGAGACATAAATTTATTTATATATACTATTAACATAACTAAAGTAAGCCACTATTAATTATTAGCATAAAGCAAGTTAATTAAATAATTACAATATAATTTAAATTCAGCTCTTGAGGATAAATTTGAGGGTTCCTATTTATTTTATAAACATATTTAACTTAAAAGTAAAAAAAGAAACAACTTTAATTACTCTACATAAACATCATTTCTTCTGTGGTAAAACAACCAATAACAATTTACATCTTATTTACAGCAAAAGTGTTAATATTTACTCTTAAAAAAAACATATTTTTCCATCTTAACCTAAGGCATGTAATTCATCATTCCTGACACTTCATTTACCCTCAAGTAATAATATTAACATTCTTTTAATACAGCTAATCAACACGAGAGGCATCTTACTATAAGTCACAAAATTCTTAATTAAAACAATAGCAAGTAAATGATGCCAATAATGGTTGCTAAATTAAATTTAAATCCTAGAAATATCAATTATATATATTTCTTTATTTACCAGCAATTCTACTCAAGTAAGAAAGGTAATTTTTATATTACAATATGGATTATGTTTCTTAATGTACATATTTAGTTGGTTGAGGATTAATAATAAAAATAATAATAATAATAATAATAATAATAATAATAATAACCTTGAATCATTCAAAAGCAATATTTTCATCCCACGAGAAGTAATTATATTAATCCCTTGCCTCCATTTAATTTATTTTATATAACAATTATCTATTCAATAGTGCATTCAAAACACTTTGACCTACTTTAATATAAGTAATTCACATAAAAACCTAATATGCATATCATTATAACTATGTAAATTTGACAAGTTGTTTAAATCTCTCCGTTCATATAATACACTCATTTATTTTAACCTTCAGTTGTGATTTATAGCTAAAATGACTAATTACAACTATAAGGTATACACTGAAATTTAATTAGCTGACAAATCTAATTTTTGAGCATTTATATGAGACTATACAATTTTATTTTAATTGACTAATTTTTAGATTTTAATGTCCACTAAGCACAACAAATAAATAAATATATATTTTTTAAGGTATTAATGTGCTTTAACTTCCTGAAATAAAACACAGAAAATAGAATACAATCCTCATTACAACCACTAGAAATCTTGGGAATAAAATTTATGACAGACGTCTGTATGATTATGGATTAGTTTAAAAGCTGTACATACCATAGAATATGTCATTGTTGTCAATGATAGCAAATTATACCGAAGGCGGTTTAATATGTTCACAAATAAAATTATTAAAACAGCTTATAATTTTCAACCATAAGCATTTCTCCTACAACTATAACCATCAACGCCTAAAATATGAGATGGCTGGAAACAAAACAAAAATCAGATAAAAAAAATCACAGAGAAGAGAGCAACAACATTTACAACAGGTTGAGTAATTGATTGAGCAGCACAAATTTAATATGATCTCAGTGGTAGTGGTGGTAGCTGCATACGTGTTGCCACATTTTAAAAGAAATAGATGTTCGTTTCTCTTTGACATTCAGTTCTATATAAGCAAGTATAACATACAAGAAAATACAGATTAAATGTGAAATAATGGCAAATATACATAAAATAAAATCCAGATTTTAACGCCGGAAATGGCAAGTATAAAATGAAGGAAAAATGCAGATTTTAATGTCAATAGAGGCAAGTATAATCACAAAATAAAATTTAGATTTTAACGCCAATAATGTGAAGTATATCATTAAAGAAAACTACATATTTTAATGTGAAATAATAGCAAATATAACATAAAATAAAATTCAGATTTTAACGCCAAAAATGGCAGGTATAAAATGAAAGAAAAATACAAATTTTAATGCCAATATGTTGAAGGCTCAAACAAGGGGAAAAAACACACAGCACAGAAGAAGCAACATTTATCTATCTAAAACCATTTACATATACAAGTAGAAAGAGAGGGATTGAAGGACAATGGAACCTGGACTGCTGATGGATTACTGTTTCTTTCAAACCCCAGCTTGCAACTTCAGCCTCCTCCAAAACTCCTTAGCCCCTTCCCAGTTCTTGCCACTAATTTTTCTCTGTTCTTCCTGCTCTCCCAACAGGACTCAACTCCCTCCCATAAAAGCAAGAGACATCCTCACTTCCCGACACCCACTTTCTCAGAATACGGGTTGGACTCCTCGAGTGAATGCAGAGACATTCCTCTCTTTTTCCACAACCCACCATCTTGAAATGTTCAAAAGTTTACCCTATCAAAAAATTCTGAACCTCCAATTTGTAATTGCCAGCACACGGCATTAAGTTTGCTCATCCCAAAATAATGAATATGTGGTGTTAAGCGACAACCCTAGATAAAATTTTTAACCTTGAGATAATATCATTGTTATTATAAATTTACTTTATCAACAATGTAGTTATTTATTCACTTTTACATATGCATTTTTGTTTTCTATTTAATTTAATCCGCTTACAATTTGCAATTTAATATTTCATTTAATTATTTATCTAATTTAATTTATTTATTTACTAATTCCGGTTAATTTTACCAATTACCACACAATTAAATCATTTTTACATAATCACAACACATAATTCCCATAGCACCTATTTATTTCACGTTAGCTTAATTATAACCTTATTTTAATGAAATACTAACCATGCATAAATTGACACTTAAATTGGATATACCCTAACTTACAAGATGATACCTGACCCCAAGTGAAGCCACAGGACATGATGACAAAATGATGACATCAGTCCCACTGACAGTGACGACAGGGTACAACACTGGAAACTCATCCTCCTTGAGGATGTTGGCTAAATAGGGAACCTCATGTCAACTCCAATCCACAATTCCATTGGATAGGGCACGCTCAGACCTGGTAATTCAGGTGGAGTCGATGCCCGGTACCTGCATCCTGCAACAAACAACAAGGTTGTGCATATATCCATATATAGTCATGTAATCACTGACACATTGAACGGAAGTCGCAGCGTGGCAGGGTACTCGAACACGAGTAATGCAACACTGTTCCGTTCATGTAAACACATCATTAGATAACTACATTCATTACCAGTTATACATCATAATCATGATCGAATAACATATTAAACCTAAAATAACATTAATCTATAATCATGTCCATCAAACTGTGAAAGCACAAAGTACAAGTAATCAAGTATCATCCTAACATAGATCCATAATCAGTTCGCATAATAACAAAGTGTCCATCAAGATCAAGGAGAGCATAAACCATAACATAGAAGTCAAAATATCTTGAAACTATAAACATGCACTATAAGACTATCCTCTCTACCAGAACTGTCATAGGAAACATGAAAATAACATCTATCACAAGCAAAAGCGAGGGGCATTACAAATGCGGACCACCAACATTAACTAGACATGATCCAATGATCATCATAACCTTCCCTGAATCACCAAGAACATCCGCACTTCATCATCCTATTGGAATTCTTCTCTCCTTCATCCAGAGCTATAAGAACACAATCTGTCATCACTGTCACAAATGAATAGGCTCTTCCAGACCTTCAACCCACGAACTAATCTAGTTGATATTTCACATGGACATCCTCAACATTCCCTCAGATCCACAGAACGGGATAATGAAATACTGGATCTCACCGGACCTATCTGTGGCCCTCTGTCACCTCTGAACACCTGTCGGAACCGGTTCTACTTGAGAGACCATAACTTCTTCAGATCTTCATGCAGACCTCTAAACTCTTGAATGGAGCATCTCAAGACTTATATCTACAAACCCTTTAAACCGCATCCTCTGATCCTCAACCTATCTTTGACTTTTACCTTGTTGTAATCACTGTTCTTCACTGTTCCTGATTGAGACTAGTTTTCTCAATATCCTCAGCACACAACTCATCTAATCCTTCTCATTAATGCAACATGAGTATGTTGACATCAATGACAACACTAGTTAAACCCATACTTGCAACAATCTCCCCCTTTGTTATTGATGGCAACATATGATGTGAAAAACCATTAAGACAAGGACTTCTCCTTACTGTCACAACTCCCCCTATCAACATCAACCATTCACATGTCTTCTCTCCCTTTACTGCTCCCCCTTTGATCAACAACCACTTGTTTTTCACATGTCTTCTCTCCCCCTTTGACATCAATGGCAAAGGGCTCATACTTGCAATTTCACCACCTCAGAATCATACCTGCTGCTCCCCTGAGTAGCAGCTCCCCAACATCAATCTAGATCACAAGATGTGACTGTGATACTCACCGGACCGATGCACATCAGTGCACCTTAGTTCATCACCGAAGGGGTAATAACCCCTAACTTCTCCCTAAGATACTCAAAAGAGTCCTTAGGTAGAGGTTTAGTAAAGATATCTACAATCTGATCCTTGGAGGGCACATACTCCAATCGAACTTCATCCTTGTTCACTTGCTCTCTCAGAAAGTGAAACTTGATAGATATATGCTTAGTCTTAGAATGCAACACTGGATTCTTAGAAATACTTATTGCACTTGAATTATCACAGAAAATTGTGATAGGCTCCTCATATTCTACTTGAATATCTCTTAGCATCTGCTTCATCCATAGAATTTGAGTGCAACTACCTGCTATTGCAATGTATTCTGCTTCAGTTGTAGACAGGGATATTGCCTCTTGTTTCTTGCTTAGCTAAGAAACCAACCTTTTTCCCAAAAAGAATGCTCCTCCACTTGTACTCTTCCTATCGTCCACATCTCCTGCCCAATCTGCATCTATATATGTATGGAGAGAAAAATTATGATCTCTAGGATACCATAGACCATACTCAATTGTTCCTTTTAAGTACCTAAAAATTCTTTTGATTGCCATGACATGAGATTCTCTGGGATCAGCCTAGAATCTCGCCACAAGACCAACAACCTGCATTATATCTGGTCTAGTTTGAGTGAGATACAATAATCCTCCAATCATTGATCTGTACTTTGTTTGATCTGTCTTAGGAGAGTCATCATCTTTGCTCAACTTACATCCGGTTGCCATGGGAGTGTTCATTGGCTTTGAATCTTCCATTCTAAATTTCCTCAACAATTCTTTCACATACTTGGTCTGAGAAATAAAGATTCCTTTCTTTGTCTGAGTAATTTGTAGACCCAAGAAGAAGTTCATTTCACCGAGCATTGACATTTCAAACTCACTTTTCATTTGATTTGCAAAGGTTTTACACATACTGTCTCTTCCTCCAAAGATGATATCATCAACAAATACTTCAACAATCAAAATGTTTTCATGATCAATTTTGAAATATAGGTTACTATCAGCAGTACCTTTGTTGAAACCAATCTTCAAAAGATGTTTGTCCAGTCTTTCATACCATGCTCTTGGTGCTTGCTTTAGACCATACAGTGCCTTCTTTAATTTGCAGACCATATCACCATGCTCAGATAACTGAAATCCATCCGGTTGTTCAATGTACACTTCTTCTTCTAAGTCACCATTTAGGAAAGCAGATTTGACATCCATCTGATACACCTTGAAATCCTTGAAGGTAGCAAATAGTCTAACTGCTTCAATTCTTGCCACCAGAGCAAAGGTTTCTTCAAAATCAATTCCTTCTATTTGAGAGTAGCCTTTGCAGACCAATCTGGCTTTATTTCTGATTACTTCACCAGCTTCATTTAGTTTGTTCTGGAAGACCCATTTGGTTCCAATCACATTCTTGTTTCTAGGTCTGGGAACAAGATCCCAAGTGTGATTTTTCTCAATTTGCATAAACTCTTCCTCCATTGCTTTGGTCCAATTTTCATCATTGCAGGCTTCATTTATTGTCTTAGGTTCAATCTTTGAAATCAGACAATATTCATCTGAATTTTGAGCAATTTTCCTTCTAGTTTGCACACCTTTGCTTTTGTCACCTATGATCTAATCTTCAGAGTGATTCAGTCTTACATACCTTAAAACTTTGGGAGTTTCTTGCACTTCTGCTTCTTGATCAGGCTCATTCAGACCTATCTCTTCTTCCTAATTTATCGGATCAGTCTGAATCTGACTTTCAGGAGAGGATTGAGTTCCTTGAACCAGAACACCATTCTGATCATCTTCATCATACTCATAAAACCTTGAGGGTTTCTCTATTCCCTCATCAACCTTCACATTTGTACTTTCTATCATCTTTCTTAGTCTCTTGTTATAACACCGGTATGCTTTGCTTTGAGTAGAGTAACCCAAGAATATTCCTTCATCACTTCTAGCATCAAACTTGCCTAAATCTTCATCTCTTTTAATGTATCACTTGCTACCAAAGACTTTGAAATATCTTACAGTAGGAGTAATGCCAAACCAGAGTTCATAAGGGGTCTTATCGGTATTGCTTCTGATTTGCACTCGATTAAGAGTATAGACTGTAGTTCTGATAGCTTCTCTCCAATAGATCTAAGGAACATTTGCTTCCATCATCATAGTCCTTGATGCTTCCTGGATGGTTCAGTTCTTTCTCTCCACTACTCCATTCTGCTGTGGAGTCCTAGGAGCAGACAACTGTCTCTTGATTCCATATTTCTCACAGAACTCTATGAACTCACCGGATGTGAATTCTCCACCTCTATCAAACCTCAGACACTTCAACTTTAATCCTGTTTCATTTTCTACCATAGCCTTGAATATTTTGAATTTCTCAAGAGCTTCTAATTTCTCCTTTAGAAAGGTTACCCACATCATCCAGGAATAGTCATCAATTAACAACATGAAGTATCTATCACCTTGAATACTCCTGGTTCTTGCCGGACCACAAAGATTAGTGTGAACTAAGTCCAATAATCTGGTAGAAGACAGTTCCTTGCTTTTGAATGTGACTCTGTTCATCTTACCCAACTGACATTCCTTGCACAAGTTGTTAGTAGGTTTCACCAATTTTGGAAGATCTCTTACAGCCTGAGTATTGCTTATTTTGATGATATTATCAAAATTCACATGACACATCCTTTTATGCCATAACCAACTCTGATCAACTTGAACAAACAAGTAACTTTTACCAGTACCAACCAAGTGGAAGATATTACCTTTAGTTTGAGTACCGGATGCAATCTCTGTTCCGGACCTTTCAAAGATTTTGCATTTTCCATCCTTGAATCAGAGATCATAGCCTTTGTCCACCAACTGTCCAACACTGAGAAGATTGTGCTTCAAACCTTCAACATACAGTACATTACCAGTTTTGTTTCTTCCATCAAAAGAAATAGTTCCTCTTCCTCTAATTCTACCAGCAGAATTATCACCAAACTTCACCACTCCTCCTTCATACCTTTCCAAGTCTATGAACTTATTTTTGTCACCTGTCATGTGGTGAGAGCAACCACTGTCAATGACCCAATCATTCTTTTCTTCAACTTGGGCAGCCAAAGCTCTTTCTACAACTTTATGATTGGTAGATACAGAGGATATTGGTTCTTCTTCCTTGATCACAATAAACACCCATTCACTTCCAGATTTGTTTCCTATCTCTGATTCATCATCTGTTACTCCTTCATTATCATCTTCTTCATGACCATAGTAACAATTCTTTTGGAACCTTGATCTGTTAGGATTTGGTTTTGAAAATCTTTTTAGAAATCTTGAGGCAAAATGACCAATCTTATTGCAGTTAAAACACTTAAAAGGTAATTTTCCTTCATACTTACCGGATCCTCTTGGCATTCTCTTTGCAATGAGGGCTTCAAGTTGAGCAGTTTCTACTTCTTCTTCCAGGTCTTTTCTTGCTTTTCCATACCATGACAAATTCCTTGATGAGTTCTCTCCCAGATCAAATCCTTGTTTACCTTTCACAAAGGCATTGACTTTGAATGTAGATTTAGTTTTGGGGGGATCATCTCCAAATTTGGTCATTTCAAAAGTAGCTAGTTTGCCAGCCAATTGGTCTCTTGTGACAGTTGCATGGGATCTGAATTCATCAATGGTAGCAACCTTGATTTTGTAAGAGGTAGGAAGGGATCTGAGAATCTTACCAACAATCTCATTTTCATCCAAGACTCCACCAAAATTTCTAATTCCACAAACCAGCTCATTCACTCTTAGCATAAAAGTGGTAATATTTTCATCATCTCTCATCTTTAGTTTTTCAAATTTCCCTTTTAGACTCTGTAACCTTGCACATTTAACATACTCATCTCCTTCATGCAGAAGTTCCAGTTTAATCTAGATCTCATAGGCAGTTGGTAGGTCAATAACATTTGAGAGCTCTGAGTCAGTTAATGCGCTTAGAAGAGCCTCTTTGGTCCGCAGATTGTTTTTAGCATCTGTGATTTCATTTACGGTTGTTAGACCACTCTGTAGATGTACATACGCTTTTGAGACCATAGACCAGTACGCCTTTCCCATACACTGCAAGTGACATTTCATGCGACCTTTCCAAAGAGAAAAGTTGGTTCCATCAAACTTCGGACTATCCTTCTTGTATGACGACATCCTGGATCTCCTCAAGTGGTTAAGCTCCTTTTAGAGGAACTTGGCTCTGATACCAATTGTTAGACTTAGGGCATACAACTGAGAGGGGGGGTGAATCAGTTGTGCGAAACTTTCCCTTTTTAAACACTTGAATCTTCTTTAGTGATTAGCATAATATTAATCATAAACCGTAATACATTTAAATCAGAAGCAGAAACATATCAACACATATGACACCAAGATTTTGATGTGGAAAACTCAGTTAAGGGAAAAACCACAGGGTGATTAACCCAAGAATGTATTCTCTGTTAGAAGAATAGAAAGAACTAATGGCACATGCCAATTAGGGCTCACTGCCCGAGCACACTGCTCACAAGAGGCTCACTGCCTACAAGAGACACACTGTCTATAAAGAAATAAGTATCACCTTTATGAACTAGAGAATAGCATCTTCAACATGCTTGAATCAGTTCCATTTAAGCCCAATACTTCTGCTTTGCCTTTCGCACTTCTCTTCACTACCACACACTCATCACCACAATGCACACTTCAAAATGAATTCACAAACCTTTATTTATACAAGGCATTGACTTAGGAACAATCATCTAAGTCAGCAAACATCTACAAGAACATCCGCAAGACGTGTAATACATCCGGTTGGCCAGTCTCAAGAAGAACACCAATATCCGTGGTTATTCTTCAAATGTAAACTCTAACTTCAATGCAGACCACCAACATTAACTGGACATGATCCAACGATCATCATAACCTTCCTTGAATCACCAAGAACATCCGCACTTCATCATCCTACTAGAATTCTTCTCTCCTTCATCTGGAGCTATAAGAACACAGTTTGTCATCACTATCACAAATGAATAGGCTCTTCGGGACCTTCAACCCACAAACTAATCTAGTTGATACTTCACAAGGACATCCTCAAAACTTCCTCAGATTTGCAGAATAGGATAATGAAATACCGGATCTCACCGGACCTATCTGTGGCCCTCTGTCACCTCTGAACACCTGCTGGAACCGGTTCTACTTGAGTGACCATAACTTCTTCAGATCTTCATGCGGACCTATGAAATCTTGACTGGAGCATCTCAAGACTTATATCTACAAACCCTTTAAACCACATACTCTAATCCTCAACCTATCTTTGACTTTTACCTTGTTGTCATCACTGTTCTTCACTGTTCCTGATTGAGACTAGTTTTCTCAATATCCTCAGCACACAGCTCATCTAATCCTTCTCATTAATGCAACATGAGTATGTTGACATCAATGACAACACCAGTTAAACCCATACTTGCAACACTTCCATCCTAAAATTATTCTTTAGTTCTATAAGAATGATTATCAAATGGAAGATATACTATGTCAAGAAGATTTAGGCTAGGCTCCCAGTAAACATAAAAAAATATATATGCATTATAGCATCAAACCTCTGCGCAGTACCAAATTCTCCAAATTCAAATCAATGCTTGGCCATAGAGGGGGAGTGTGCATGCCAATAACACCTCTAGATGCAAGACCTAAGGCATAAAATAAGATCTTAGGCATTTTAACATCTTGGGATGTAAGGAGTTTCCATTGAGGGGGAAAGAGTATGTCTAACAATGGCAGCTCTATGTAAGACCTAAAAGGAAAAAAGTAAGACCTATAGGAATTATATATGGTTAAATCCTTACATTATATGTAAGCCCTATGGTCATATTAAAAAATTCTTCTCTTTATAAATATTCCACTTGTAAAAGCATTGTATTATGTAAGACCTACAGACACTATGTAATGAACCTGGAGGGGGGCTAGTTTGAGGAGTTCTGGGCTCCAACAAAAACATTGTAAGACCTCACATCATTTTTTAAAACACGAGATTATAAATTATGACAAGATGACTTTCATGTAGTCTGGAATATATGCTCTTCATTTTGGTATATATTTGTATCCCTGTTTATCACTGTCAAAGAAGACCTACGTTACTTGGGTGCTTCATTTTTTCTTTTATAGAAATTGACAATGATGCCCCCTATTAACATTAAGGGGGAGTGTTAGAACATAATGTTATTAGGGGTCATACCCTTATAACATTTATATAATGTTCTAATATAAGGTTATAAAACCTTATGTTATAAAGCATATACCATTTAATAATTAATAATCTAAAACTATTAGATTATTAATTATTTACAAACAATTGCTTTGAATGGGTGTGACTAATACCCCTTTAGGTATTATGCCACCCCTTCTCCTTTATTTAAGGAGGTTCTCTCTCATTTGAGAGTGTGTGAATTTGGAGTTTGATAGTGAATATATCACTATGCACAAACGGTATTATTGGCTATGTGGAAGTATGTAAAGGAGTATATCCCCAGGTTCAGTCTATTTATTAATAGACTATATTTGTAAGTGTTTTAATAAAATGATGCTTTATGGGGTTTTTTACTTGCAAGGGGTTTCCCCATGTATATATTGTGTAATGTGTTAAATCTATGCTTGTATAATTCTCTTTTATATTTATTTTATATTTTGTAAATAATGATTACTATCCTAAGATCCTAATTTCTAACAGTGATGTATTTTTTAGTTTGTTAGAGGTTGGGATTAATCTCGACCAAGTCAAATCAAAAGGTTACTCAATTGGATAAAACAAATGTTAATGTAGTAGGAGAGTTAAATAATGTTCACATGTACTTGGCTTCTAATCCACACATTCAACAATACATTGATATATAGGTTGCATATATTCCCAAAGCATATGGTATGTTTCTTAGTAGGGATTGGTCTTTGAATGACTACTTTGCAACCATTTTTTTGTATATGTGGCTTCCCTGGAGAGGTCACTAAAATTAGATCAAAATTGACAGGTAGCCACATATGAAACATTTAATCACCGAATACAACAAGCCAAATGAATTATTGTACACAGAAACTAAGTTGGGCATATATGCCTTAGAAAAGTATGAAAAGGAAGACGAAATCATGCTAATAGGTATGGTTCAATCAACAAATAATGACACATTCATGCTTGAAGATCTTAAAGATAATAATTTGATGCCAAATGTGAGATTGATTGCGGTAAAAAGTGAAGCTCTTCAAGTATGTCCAAAAGAAAATTTGCCTTATCCATTGGGGAGTGAAAATGAATACACTAATCATTTAGATCAATCACAAATTAGCCATGACAAGACTAAAAGTGGTCACACATAAGTTGTGGTTACATTTTGATATTTTTTAGGAATTTGCTTAAGAAATTGAGTGAAGATAAGTAAATGTTAGGTACTAAATTTCATGTATTTGATCTCTTACTTCCTAATTGGTGCAAGGTCCTCAGTGAATTTCATTCCAAATTCTCTTATATTTCATGCTTATCAATTTTAGAAGAGCTATGTGTTGTAATGTCAGGTCAAAACCTTTATTTCATAGAGGATATTTCTGAAACAATCACTTTGGATAACAACAAAGTTTCAAATCCATGACACTTTCAAGGTTAAGATTTTGGTGATCAAGCTACAGGTACAAAACTACAACATACACTGGTTTCTTGTGTCTTAGAGCCAACAAATAATGAACGTACCCACATGAATATATTGGTGGTCGAGGAAGTTAATCTTGAAAGTGAACTACCAATGGCACACAAGATGGAAGAAGATGCACCAACATCACCTATATTAGACAAATCCAGAACAACTGAATATCAATTGTGGGTGATGAAGTTCAATGGTTCTAAGTCAAAGCATGGTTGTAGTATAGGTGTAGAACTCATTAACTCCAAAATTAGTCTTTCTTAGTAGCTTATAGACTTCAGTTCACATGGATGAATAATGTTGCTAAATATGAAGCACTTATTTGAAGGATATTATTTTCCCATAAAAAGAAAGTCAAACAATACAAGTTTTTAGAAGTTTAGAGTTGGCTATCAAACAAACAAGGAAACAATATGCATGTAATGACAAGAAGTTGGATACATATCATAATAAAGTATGAAATTTGATTGAAGAATTTGATGCATTTGATATATGACCTATTTCATGAAGAAAGAAGTACATGTGCAACTAATGCATTAGTAGTAGTTGCAAGTTCACTTGAACCAATTACAAGTTCAAGGTTTAAAAGGTTTTCAGTTGAGCTTGTGCCTATTCTGGCCATCCTAAATGATATTTGAAATTTTTAGATATTTGAAGATGACAAACATATCATTAATTTTATCAAAAAATTAGGTCTCTTCAAAGAACAAATCATTGACAAAGTTGATAAAGAAGATTTCAAATTGGATGGAGGAGTCATTAATGTGAAAACTAATTGTATACCTAAGGGGATGGTGTTGCTCAAAATATTGTTTGACCTTGATCATATTGGCAAAGAAAAGAGAACTCAAGATTCAGGAGATGGTGAATATGAATCCTATAACTTAGGCAATCAGAAAGATGTAAAGAATGTGTTTTTGGGTAAAGCTCACACATATGAAGACATGCAAGGTATTATACAGGAACTTAAAGATTATTTAGAGTTATTGCATGGAGTTATGAAGATATGAAAGTTTTTGATGCAACATTTATGACTCATACTATTCCAATGCATCCTAATACAAAATCATATAGACAAAAGCAGAGGCCAGTAAATCTATTTGTTGAGCCTTTGATTTTTAAAGAGGTAGAAAAATATTGACAACTTGTATTGTCTTTCTAGTGAGACATTCTATTTGGGTAGCAAATGTTGTTTCAATTTGTAAAAGGAATTGTGGGATTAGGATGCGTGTAGATTTCAAAATTTTGAATAAGGCTTTAGAAAAAGGCAATCATCCTTTACCTCCGTCGGATGAGGTGCTACAAATTGTGAATGGTTCATAAATGATGTATTTTTTTGGATATTCTAGATACAATCAAGTTATAGTAAAATACGAAGACTGAATCAAAACAACATTCACCACCAAATGTGGTACATTTGTATATTGAAGAATGCCTTTTGGTTTGATCAATGCGGGAGATACATTTTAGCAAGCCATAGGTATAACATTTAAAGATTTGATTGGTAGATGCATAATTATATAAATGGATGATATGATTGTGTTTTCAAAATAGAGGATCATATATCAAATTTAAGGAAAGTACTACAGTTATGTAAAGAATATGGAATTTCATTAAATCTAGAGAAATGCATCTTTGGAGTCACCAAAGACAAGTTGCTTGGCCATGTTATCTCAAAAAGAGGTATACCTATCTACCCTGATCGAGTGGATGCTATTCTTAAAATCTCACTACTAGGAAGTAAGAAAAAGTTAAAATCGTTCTTCAACAAGATTAATTTTGTGCAGAAGTTTATCATAGAATTTGTAGAAATCATTAGACCATTGAATGCCATGTTGAACAAAGACGCTAAAATTAAATGGAGTTCTAAAGCTCAAGAGGCATTTACTAAAATAAAGAATTCAATTGCAAATGCTCTAGTATTGATCAACCCTGATTATTGACAACCCTTTTACATTTACTCTTTTGCCTTAGAACACTCATGCACTACTGTGTTGACACAAAAGGGAGAGTTAGGTGATGAAAGACCAATTATATTCATGAGTTCTCCTTTTAAAGATGTCGAGTTGAGATATTTGTACAATGAGAAGCATACCTAAGAAATAGTTAGAGCTATAAAGAAGTTAAAACATTACATTCTATGGAATAAAGTATCTGCTATAGTTCTTGATCAAGCACTCAAGACAATGCTGATGTAAAGTGAGATGGGAGAATGTAGAGAAAAGTGGATGATTATGTTACAAGAGTTGGATCTAGAAATTCAACCAATGAAATTAGTGAGATGACAACGTTTATGTAAATCCACAATTGAGGTGGATGCACAAATTGTTTGTCAGCAATACATAGTGAGCTCGATTACAAATGATGAATGGTCTATAGATTTTTATTTTTATTTGCTAAATAAAAAGTGTCTTGATCACTTAAATACCGCCCAAAGAAGAGATTCATGCCTCAAGAGTAGTTAGTTCATGATAAAATTAGGAATTTTGTATAGGAGAAACTATGAAAGAATTTATTTGAGATTCCTAAATAAAGAATAAGCAATTCAAGTTTTGAAAGATTTTCATGGGAAATTTGGTACAGGACATGGCTTAGAGATTGCTATAGTACATAAGATATTAAGAACTAGTTACTATTGGCCACATGTTTTCAAGGATGTACATGCACATGTTTGAAACTATTATATATGTTAGGTTTCAACCCACAAAGAAAGGAATCTATCCATGCCCTTGCAGCCTGTTATTGAGGTTCATCCTTTTGCCTAATGGGGCCTTGATTGTATTAGTATCATTAACCCACATTCTTCTATAGGTCAAAAGTTCATACTTCTAGCCATGCATTATTGTACATGATGGATTGAAGCTCAGATTTACAAGAATTACACCACTAACACTGTCATCAAATTTTTGGAGGAATACATCATAACTAGGTTTGGGATGCCTTTTTCTCTAGTATGTGACAATGGCCCTACATTCTCTTCTTTTCAACTTACTAAATGGGATTACAATAATGAGGTACTTCTCAAATACTCTTCTAATTACTATCCTCAAGGTAATGGAGTAGATGAATCAACTAATAAGAATCTAATTGATGTCATTAAAAAGCTTTTGGATAAGAATCCTAGAGCTTGACATACATAGTTGAAATTTGCTTCATATGAAGATAGGACTAGGATTAAATCCTATTTGGGTACTTCTCCTTACCGTTTAATGTATGGATTGGATCCTATTTTTTATATAAATATGAGGATTCCAACCCTTCGATTCATGTAAGAGTATTTGGAAATTGATGATAAATTAGAAGCCAAACTATTGAACTTGTTGCAACTAGAAGAGAAAAGAGATGCTATATTAGAAAACTTCACTAAACATCAGGGTTCCATCAAGAGATGGTTTGACAAGAGAGCTAGAGTCAAAGCCTTTTAGATTTCTGATTTAGTTCTGATGTGGGATAAAATACATGAAAGAAAAAGGATAACGTGCTAAATTTGACAAGTTGTAGCTTGGTCCTTTTCAGATCTTAGATATTCTTGGAGATAATACTTTTAGGTTATGCACTTTAACTAGAGAGGTCATTCTTTTGCTTGTCAATGAAAAGTTTCAGAGATTAATTTCAATCCTGAAAGATAAGGAGACCTACCTTGTACATAGTTAGTTAGTCTTAGTGGTCTTTTAGGTTTTTGTTGTCTTTTGTCTTGTTTTGCTTTAGGTTTGAGTCCAACTAGATGTTTAAGTTGGTTAGTTTTTGAATCTAGAATTTAGTTTTTGTTTTGATGCTTATACTTAAGTTTTAGTTTGTTTGGTTTTAGTTTACAGTTAGTTTGTCAGCCTATTGCTATTTTGTCTTGTTGTCCTTGGTTTGGGAGTCTTGTTTTGCTCACTGGGCACCTTTAATGATGGAAAGAGGATTTCTTTGTAAGTGCTAATAGTGGTGATGCTAATGGTGATTTGTTTTCTGATCCATTTTTGATGAAAGACTTATTATTAGCTTAGTGATTTGAGTTCATATCAATCATTTTAGAATGAATGCATGCTGACTAATTGAAGTAAAGTGATTTTTAGTGCTATTAAGAATGTTTGGAAACCTTACATACTACACACATATTAATGTTTCTTGGGTATGTTGGATTCAGTTGTTACAATTGAGTATCAAGTAAAAAACACTTGATCTCTACCTATGTGATTTACACCATGATCCCCAACCTAGGAACAAGCTTCATTGCTAGTGAGTTGAGATAGTTTCACAAAAGAAACTTTAAATTAAAAAGAGAGAGAAACAAGAGAAGAGAACAATCAAAAGAAAAGAAAGAAAATAAAAGTATATTGGAAGAAATCAACTAGCTAGGTGATTGAGGTAACCTCTATTAGGGCTATGTATGCCTGGTTGGTAACAAAGCAATATCTAGGTGATCAATGATTATGTCTACTTAAATACATATGTATTCTAATAGACCCTTGATCATTTGGAGGTGAGATTAACTACTAGCTTGATGCTTGGTTCGTGATGACACATTCTAGTAGATTTAAGAAAGGTAACGAACAACATTTTTTTAGTGGTGAATCTTTACCAATTGGTGAATAGTTTTGATCCGCCAATTCAAATTTGGTGAATATATTGCAACTAGCGAAGGGCTAAATTCCCTGCTTTTTTAATGAAAATTTAATTTATTCTTGGTTAAATCACCTAAGCATTATTTTTCAAACGAATAAATTAAATTGTTTTTCCAAGTAAATGATGCGTCATTAGAGCCAATTTTTCAGTAGTTTATAATATAATTATAAATCTTTATTGTATTTGCCATTAATATTAGATTCATGTCATTACTTTTGGGGTAATATCGCCATTATTAATAACTTCTTCTATACTTTTAGGGATAATTTCACTTTGAACATGACTTTTATTTATTACCATTGATTATCATGATAATCATATGGTTGTGGTTGAATTCTGTGGCACTTTAAGTATGTGCCTTTTAAAAGGCTTGCAGAGCCCCGAAATTTATTTTGGGCCGCACGATTAGATTATGATCATGTGGTCCAAAACAAATTTCAAGGCTCAACAAGCCTTTTAAAAGGCACATGCTAATAGTGCCACATAATTCAACTACAACCATTCAATTAAAATGATAATCAATGGCAACAATTTAGTTTTATTTTAGTCTTGTTTTTAAAGTTAAATATTTAAAAAATATTTAATTTGTGTGTGCTCCAATGCATTTTGAATAGTGGATTTGTGCTCGGTGGCGAGGGGCTCCACCCCTCAACCCTTCTTGTATTGTGACAGGAGCGCACTGGGGCCGCTATCCTTGGACCTAGCAAAGGGGGCATTGCCTCTCGACCCTTGCAAGTGGGCGTTGCCCCCTTGACCCCCACAAGGGGCACTACCCCTTGACCTCGCTGGTGGCTACCACCCCCGGGCCCCCACTTCAACATTAAAAAACAAAAGAATATATGGGGGAATTGCACTGACCATATATGCAAATTTTTAAAGGAAGGATTCACCATTATAATTAATTTCTTTAGTGATTATTTGTTAAGATTCGCCATTGTTTTTAACTTTTTTAGTGAGTATTCACTAGGATTCACCACGATTTTATAAATTTTTTAATAATGTCCATAGATTCGCTAGGAAAATTAATATTTTTCAAAAAAATGAAAGTTTTGTCAGGAAAATTAAAGCACTTAGCTAGGACTCGCCAGGATTTTATAACTTTTTTAAGGGGTATTTTCTTAAAGTTATCACTGGTATTGAACTCACATGTACACACTTGGGTTTCATAAGCATTGGATAATATACTACAATCATTTTGCCCTTCATTAGTATTGTTCATCTTTAAATTCTTAGGAACATTTACTAGTTGAGTCACCATTTGTTGTGCCTCACACAACACACCCATTTTGCCTAGTGTTCTTTGCATTTTAATTTCTAGCTAGGGTTCATCCATTTACATTTTGGTTGTGATTTATTAGTAATTATGAATGAATTGTTTGCTTAAGAAGAGGAAATTGCATGTTTTATTGTTTGAAATTATTTTATGTTTCTATTTCTGTCTAACAAACCCTAGCTTTGTCTTGTTTTCTTATACTTAGGGTTTACTTGAATAGGTCTTTAGTTTGATTCCATGCCCTAGCTAGGGTTCATTGGTTTTGTATTGTCAATCTTAATTGAGTATGTATGGAAACCCTATCAAGACTTGGCTTAGCACAATTAAACTCTTTTAAATTTATTGAAAACACTTAGTTCAAAAACTAGTCATGTTTTTGGGGTTCGAGGATTTTAATTCCCTTTATTGTTTGAACTTGTCATGCAAAGTCCTCAAACCTTGTGTTACATCGGACCTAGAGTCTAGGGGTTTTCATAAGAAAATGCTACAAACACTTAAGAAAGAAAGCTCCAACTCCTGTTAAGACTTTGGAGTTTTTAGATTCAAAACCTCATGGATTTAGTTGATCAAGTGTCTTATAAGCAATAATCCCAAGCTTTGATTCCCATTAGCCTTTTGCATTAAACATTTTTAGGTCTAAAACTTTGTAGATGTTACTAATTTGGTATCAAATAGTAATTCTGAACTCTAATTCTCAAACGCCATTAGTCTTCAGGATTTTCAAGTTTGGGACTTCAGGTATTCAACTAAAGGAGTATCACACACAAGTGTTAATCCCAAAGTCTATTCCCTGACATTTGTTTTCTTGTAAAAGTTTTCATAATCTTGAATGTTCTATCATGCTTATCTTTCATTAAATTACATTAATACTAGGTACTGGGTATTTTGAAGTCTCGAACCCCGTCTACCTTTGTGGAACTTGGTATGATGTTTTTAGACTTTATCATTTCTCACTCCCAATTTGCATAAGGTATCTTGGAGTCTCAAAACCTAATATCTTGGTGCATTCCCTAGGTTTCTTTGTTCCTTAAGTAAAGAGGTAGATATCTCCCTGAAGTCCTAACCCATCCCAACATAAGCTTTGGGTGGACTTTCAAACTTTTCTTTACTAGGTAGAGGTGTCAGCAATATCCTAACACCTTAGTCCCCGCTAGTTTCAATGTCTCATTCTTTTGGGTTTTTAATTGTTGCTTAGTCCTTTGATAGTTTCTTAAACAAATTTCAAGTGTTATTGTTAGAGATTAATGATTTTTAGACTTGCATAGAGGATTTTTACATGTTTAATGATGTGTTTAATAGGTTTTTATTAATTATTGCATTATTTATGTCAGAAAGTCCACCTCCTAAAGAGATGAAATACAAATACAAGGGGTATCATCCCCCTTCCAAAATTATCTCTCCTTGGGTAGAGATTGGAGACATTGACCTAGGGCATGTGAATGTGAAGGATCTTATTGAGAGAGTTATTAAAGTTGAAGATAGAACAATATGTGTTAGATGTGTAGTAGATAGTGGTTTGGTGCAAGTAGTTGCATTCCTAATTTCCCTACAATCTCTAGAATTGGTACTGACACGTGCCAAAAATTATGATGCTAATCAAAAGGTCTTTGGACCTGCATACCAAATAGTACTTGACATGTCTCCTAAGGCCATAGAGGAGACATTTGGTCTTCCCATTTATGCAAATTATGATAAAGTGGATATGAAAGAAGCTCTTAACTATTATGAGAAGAACACATAAATTGTTAAATGCATAAATGACAATTGGATGATAGAACAAAGAAAGTTTGTTGATCAAGATATGACCAAAGTCCTTCTAGGAGTGAATTTAAGGAGGAAATCCATGACTTGATCACCTTGCTGAATATGATTGAAGGAAATCCCAATGCAAAAAACTTCTATCCCTGGATGTGTTTCTTCATCTTATCCATTCTATATGGGAAGAAAATAGTTTGGGACACAATAATGAGTGGAAATTTGTATATCTAGCTAATAGAGGTACATGAAACAAACAAATTCTACATGACCTCCTACTTGGTGTATCTTCTATCTAGGAGGGCAAGTTTCCTTGAATTGACAAAAGTAGGAAGGATGGCTCTAGGAGAAATAAAAGTTTATGATCATTACCTATAGTTAGAATTGAAGGAGAATCGCAAGCATTACAATAAGGTAAATCATGATTTTGTATATTATATTATCCAATGTTTGAAGAATGACTGCAACAAAATATTATCAATATAAGATACAAAGGCCATAGAAGAATGGGGAAGCTAGTTCATCTAGTTTCAAACTTTGACATATATCAGATTTGGAGGCTTCCAAATGGCTCCATACAAATTTCCCAAGAACCCTAGTGTCAAACTAATATTGTTAGAACTATTTAGACAACTGGTGGGGGTGCAAAATATGCTCGCTAGGAAGCATAAGGCCAAAATTCAATTTCCTATTTCATTTGGGCCATATGAATGCTCTTCTTATAATCATGTCAAGACAACAAAGACATCAATGACATTGATTACTATGGAATTGTATGAGGTTAGAGGTAGATTTGGTCCAATATGGAAGATGGGACCCATGATCGATTCCTTATAAAAACATGACTTGGACCTTGAGGATTATTGGGCCAACTACATAGATGAAAATGTAATAAGGATCAAAGACTACTCCAGGATGACCATACCCCAGGTCAAGGCATTCAACATTGATAAAGTCCTAAAGGGAATAATAGAGGGTGGAAAGGTGCTTGACCCTTCTTATGATTAGAATAAATATTAAATTAGTAGATATACAAGGTTGATTGGTCAATTACTAAAGATACCTAAATCCAAGAAAGAACACAAAGGGTAGTGGATAGAACAAAGCAATGGATCAAAAATGCCTTTCTTATGCTCAAAATCACACCCCCTCAAGAAAGGGGAACCTTCTAAGCCTAAGTCCTCCAAGAAAAAAATCATCCAAGGCAGAATCCTCTAGAAAGAGAGAAAATTCAAATAAGGAACCGAAGAAGAAAAAAGATAAGCAGGAGGAGCCCTAGAAAGTGTATGTAAGAATCCCTCCAAGAAAAGAAAGGAGAATCCTTCTCAGCAAGAGGCCACTCATTTTGTTCACGAAGATGATGAGAAATCATAGGTTGAGGAAGAAGAATCTCTATTGAGGAAAAGGATTAAAATCAAGCCATCTAAGGACTTGGAATAACAAAGCACTACTTCCATTGTTGTTGCAACAACAGTTCCATCTACTAGGCAAACCCCTATTCCTCCTCTATCTGCAACTATACCAGTAACATCATCTAATGCTCTTGATGTTCCCACTGTAGACACCCAAGTAGAATAATTAGTACTTAAAAAATAACAAGGAGAGAAGAAAGATGATATTAAAGTTGCCACCAAAAAAGAAAAGGTAGAGGGCAGGGTGGAAGGAAAAGAAAATAAAATAGAAGAAGAAGAATAAATGAAGGAGGAAGAGAAGATTGAGGAAATCATAGTTGAATAAATTTCTTCTCATGGGGAAGAACTTAACTCCATGGAGAAAACTTAGACGAAGAATCCTTCTCTGTAGAGATATCCTCCCTCCCAAGGCTTAGTACATTCATAGAGACCTTCTCCTCCACCTAATTCATTACCTCCCATTCCAATTCCTCCACCATAGACACCTCCTCCATCTCATGATTAGGAAGATACAATTCCCATAGATCCAAGTTTGCTAGTGCGGTTGGAGACCACTCTTGAAAAGATGAAAGGAGAATATGTCCTATAATAGTTGATGAATTTATAGTTATGGTTGACATGTTCAAAGTACTGTCAAAGATAAATAGAGACAACAAACTATCAACCATTATTGTGAAATCTCAAGGAGTGAGGATTGCAAAAGATAACAACCCCATTATATGACAAAGAAGAGAGATATATGCAACTTGGGAAATATCAAATTTAGAGGGTAAATCTTGGGAACTAGATGAGGGAAGAGGAGAAGAAATCATTATAGACAGAAGTTTCCACCATCTTGGGAAGAATGAATAAGGATGAACAAAGTAAAGAAGATCTCAAGGCCCAAGTTAGTGAGTTGTCAACCTATGTTTAATACATTGTAGGCCCTATTGATTCAAAAGCACCTACTCCTACACTCTTGGTAGCATTAGACAAAGGCCTATAGATGAGAGGAGAGATAGGAGGAGTGGTCAAAGCCACTGGATCATTGAGAGGAACCTTGATGGCATAGGGAAAGAAGTTAATTAAGACGTAAATTAGGTGTTACCATGAAACCAATGATGAATTAGTGCTATGACATAATTTGAAAAAAATATAGATGATGGGTTGATCACTCTGGATGAAAATATGTCCCTACTTAAGAGAATGATCTAGATCCTATTCTCAACCTTGGTGTCAAAAGAAATAATTCCTAATGGCAATCTTTAGTTACCAGCTAAATGGTTGAAGGCCACCAAATGGAGAATGGAAATATTGCAAGAATGCAAGAAAAAAATTGAATAGGAAGAAAATGGGAGAAATTGCAATGGCAAAAATTCAAGCATCCATTGAAGCAATTCCCATAAAAATTTAGGAAAACTTTGATAAAGTTAGTCTAGCAAACACAATTGCTAAAGAATTTATTGATTTATTGAAGAAGAACCCTATCATTGGAGGTAATTGATGATTTAGTGAGAGTAAAGGTATCTTTTAACCTATTTGATGCGTGACTAACAAAGCTAAAGAAAATCCCAAAGCAAATTGCAAAAACCCTCTTGTCCAAAAAAAGCACTTTCAATACTCTCATGCTTCAATTTTCAATGTCACAAAGGAGGCCCTCAATAATTTACAAGTATGTTTATAGGCAAGGAAAGCAAAGCAACAACATGGAGAAATAGATACAAGCAAAGATATAGCAACACAAGTCTTTTTGATGAGCATATGCCATTTAATTTTTTATTAAAAGTAATGTTTTAATATTTAATTATTGGGCCATTGTAATAAGAAGTTTCTCCAAAAGTGAGTGCTCATGTTCATTTTAGAAATATTATTTAATTGTGGGCCCAAAAATAAATGTCTTTGGACAAGTAATTCAAATATTTGAAAAACAAATCTTTGAATCCATTTGTTGATGAATGCCAAATCAAAATATCTAATATTTGTGCAACTAATTGCTTATATAGCAAACAAATCTATTAAGAATAGATTGTATTCCAAGATTTCTATACCACAAGCCTATTAAAAGGGATCAACTACATAGATCACTAAGGCTTCTTGCACTTCCACGACCTAGTAACATAGACTTTGGGGTGAATAAATCTTCTTTCAAGAGGTTAATTCCCTTTCAAGAGAGGTGAAGTGATCTTGTGACTTTACTTGAGTTGTGGAGCATGTCAAAATGCCCATCAATAGTAGTGTTAGAGAAGGAAAGACATAATAAGTTGTTGTAGAGGAGGTCAAGAGAGCGATTTGCATGATGCTTTCTTAAAGGAAGTAGAAGAAGAGGTCACATGCAAGGAAGCTAAGGCACAAAAAAGGTGGATGCATTGAAGGCTAGGGTTGATGCTCTTAAGCTGCAAGTTGATAAAGAACAAACCATAATGGATGCACATTGTATGGCTTATTCACAAGATTTAAGAGTTCTGTGCCGGGTTTTTGGTGGTTCAATTATGTGGTTAGACTAGGTTGAGGCACGTGTTTCTCCATTGCGTGTAGGACTACTTTATTTACAACGAGAGCTCATTGATGAGGAATTGTCTAATCACGACATTAGGTGTATTAATGCACAAGTTTAAGCTCTTTTAATGTGTATTGAAAGTTAGTCCCCCATAGATACTGAGACACTACAATGTCTCAATAAGAATTTGCACCTTCAAGTATTGTATATGGTGGTGAGATAATAGGGTTTGAAAAATACTTGGATGGACTTTAGGGGCAAATGATAGGCCTTCAACCCAAAACCATTAATATGATAGAGCTTCTTTTGGATATAGTAACATCTTTGTTATCACACATCTCAACCAATTATGCAAAGTGAGGAATTTTTGTCTCTATAAACTCTAATTACACTTTAGAGTTAACTACATTTTTGCTCTAGGGACCAAAATTAAATGTCTTTGGACAAGTAATTCAAATATTTGAAAATCAGATCTTTAGATCCATTTGTTGATGAATGTCAAATCAAAATATCTATCATTTGTGCAACTAACTTCTTATCTAGCAAACAAATGTATCAAAAATTTATTGTATTCCAAGATTTCTATACCATGGGCCTATTAAAAGGGAACAACTACATAGATCACTAAGTCATTTTGCACTGCCATGACCTGGCCTTGGGGTGAACTAATCTTCTTTCAAGAGGTTAATTTCCTTTTAGGAGAGGTGAAGTGATCTTGTGACTTTACCTAAGTTGTTGAGATTGTCAAAATGCTCTTCAACAATAGCATTGGAGAAGGAAAGGCATAAACAAGTTGTAGAGGAGGCCAAGAGAGTGAAGCATGATGCTTTCTTGAAGGAAGTAGAAGAGGTCACACACAAGGAAGTTGAGGCACAAAAAAGTGGATGCACTGAAGGCTAGGGTTGATACTTTTAGGTTGCAAGTTGACAAAGGACAAACCATAGTGAATGCACATTGTATGGCTTATTCACAAGATTTGAGAGTTTTGTGTAGGGTTTTTGGTGGTTCAGTTATGTGGTTATACTAGGTTGAGGCATGTGTTGATCCATTGCATGTAGGACTACTTTATTTACAAGGAGAGCTTATTAATGATGAATTATCTAATCACGACATCAGGTGTATTAATGCACAAGTTCAAGCTCTTGTAATGTGCATTGCAAGTTAGTACCCCGCATTGCAAGTTAGTACCCCACATATATTGAAATATTACAAGGTCTTAATAAGAATTTGCACCTTCAAGTATTGCATATGGTGGTTGAGATAACTTATAGTTTCAAAAAGATTTGGATTGACTTTAGGGGAAAATGATAGGCCTTCAACCCAAAACCATTAATATGATAGAGCTTCGTTTACATATAGTAAAAGATTTATTAACACATCTCTCATCCAATCATGCAAAGTGAGGAATTGTTGTCTGTATAAACGCTAATCATACTCAAGTTAACCACATTTTTTCTAGGCACCTCTTGAAGCTTGTTTTTGTTTGGGTTTTTGGTTGTTTTGTTCATGTGTTCTGAGGACATAACACATAATTTACACTAGGATGATGTTGGTACTACAAGTATTTTGTATTTTGCATAATTGTAATTATACATCAAAAATAGAATATAATAGACATGCCCTATAATTGGAAAAACATATAGATAAGGATAGAACATATATTGAAGCACAACGTGTATTTAAGGACTGCTAATAAAAATAGATGCTAGCTTTTAGGTGACGCATGTACTTTTGATAGATATATAAACAATCCTATTATTGATTTAGTTAATGCTAGGTATAAGCACCCATATAACCCTCATGCTATAACTTTTGTTAATAGAGAATGAATAAATAGTAAAGATCAGACATTTTTCACTTAATTATGTCTTGCACGTATGCTTTTTAATATATTTTGTAACTATGTGTAACTTAGTGTTTGTGAGTTAATTAGAGGGTAAAAAACTCAAACATACTTTAAGAGAACTCTAAAATAGTATAATAAAACATAATAATTAATATAAAATAACTAACAATGTTATGATGTGTTATGATGTTCTTCATGATAAAATAATCCTTTTAATAACCACACGAGCCAAATCATCTAACCTTTTCCTTGATTAGGCTTGGATGATAATTTGTGCCTCATTCACTCTTATCAATATTTGGTGGGTTAAATGAAGGTTTTCTAGATGCGGAAGATCAGTCATATTCAAAGTTATGGAGTAGACTATCCTTTGGTGAGTATTGACACCTCGAACATGCTTCCTATTACCACAAATATGTTTGCAAAGTCCTATTTTGTAAGCACACATGTTAGTGCCTGCGTTGGTTTAATGATCTATTCATACTTCCATCTCATTTAAATGTCTTGTAATGTAAAAATACATTGCATTTTGCTATAAAAACACATTATAACATTCATCTTTTAAAAAAAATTATACTTTTCAGTTTAATGATTCTGTGCAATTTTCCCTATAAAGTATTAAGATTTTATACTTTCCAATTTAATGATTCTTTGCAATTTTCCCTATAAAGTATTAAGATTTGAATTAAAAGCAAATTCAAAACCAAATTAGATGACATATGCAACTATATTAAAGAGCCTTCTATCTGTTGTGACTTAGAGTATGTGCCATGTGGATATGGGCAGAGAGTAATAGTCAGGTTTACCAGAACTTGCATTTATCAAAGTCCACTAACTATCTACCAAACAGTTGATTTAACTATGTAAGAAACTATCTACCAAACAGTTGATTTAACTATGTAAGAAACTATCTACCAAACAGTTGATTTAACTATTTATTTCTTACATGTACAAAATGATCTATATGTAAAAAGATTCAAAATAATATATATTTTTTGAGAAACAAGATAATTGTTACATGCAATTTCAAATATATAAATATATTGAAGTATGTAATAGATGAATATTTACATGCAAACACAAATCTTTAGTTAATATGATTCCAACCTGCTAAACAATCTATATTTTAAATTACAACTTTAAAATTCCTTTTTTAGTGGCAAATTCTGTGCTCTCTTCAAGAGCCTGCTCCAAACTATACTTGTAAGAGAAGCCCATATCCAACAATTTCTTTGAAGTAATTGGCACATATCTGTTAACGGGATCTTCTTCATCCAACCTGAAAGAAAAAAGAACAAAGAAAAAATTCTTACAACTAAAGATCTACACTAGACCAAGATAACCTTAAGAATAAATTGAAAATTATTTACTTACTTAAGTGAGAGATTTAATTGTTTAGCGAGATATTCTCTTAGAGAATTGAGGCTTCTAGAATCAACAGAGCAAATATAGCGGCCTTGTGCATCAGGATGTTCCATCAAAAATATATGAGCATTGCATATGTCATCGATATGAACTATTGCTATGGATCCCATTGTGAATTGAACAAACTTTAGTGCTTCATAATACCAATCATTTCCTGCCAAATCATGCCACACGAGAACCATACAGAATCATGAATATATTGTATACATATATGAACATACAATCATTTTATACCTGAAATTAAGCTAATAATGGTTGGAAAATGTATCAATAAACATATAAAAACTTTATATCTTAAACTAATATTGTTCATTTATGTCCAGCATTAAAAATTATGTTGATTTTATATTAGTATATGCAATATGTTGTTATTCAGGATCATATGTTATTACTAAATATGAAGTCCAGCAGTTTAGAAATCTTGCAGTCAAAAACTACAGTTGACTGTATATCAATCCACAAAATAACAGTTATTATCCATAAACAATTGGTATACTCTGAAAAATTAAAAAAAAAATTATACTACAGGTCTTAAAAGAACAGATAACAATGTAATATGCATCAATAAAGGTAACAATGTAATATGCATCAATAAACATAGACATTTTTTTGCCTGCAATTAGAGCTAATATTGTTTTGAAAGATGTATAAATAAACATATAGACATTTCATACCTGCAATTAGGGATAGTATTGTTTGGAAGGATGTAAAAGCAGGAGTATTTGTAAACCAAGGCCCAACCACAGTAGGTGGTAGGACGGTCACCACCTCAAGCTTGTTATCAGCACCATATTTAAGGGCCTCTTGTTCTGCTAAAGTCTTGGCAACCATATACCAGGCCAATTTATTTGTTTGAGACTTAAGGAAATTTAGAGGGCTCCAACATGATTCATCAAGGCATGGAGAGGCTAATTCCCCATTGTCATTCAGTGGACAGGCTGCTGAAAGAGATGAAGTGAAAATCACTCGCCTAACAGATTTAGCTCTTGTGCAGGCTCTCATAACATTCAGTACTCCGTTTACAGCAGTCACAACAAAATCTTCCTGCAGCCCACCAGTTTATATCTCTAGCAAATAAATAGTCTGTAAAATAATGATTTGAAATCAATTAATTAGTAATTACCAGAGATTTTGAAATCAATTAATTAGTAATTACCAGAGATTTTTCTTTAGCACCCATAGGACCAGCTACATGAAAAACTCCTTGACAGCCCTCCACTGCAGAATCAAAGCTGCCCTCTTCCAGGAGGTCTGCTTGGAAGAGCTTAAGCCTCTCTTGTGCCCCTGCCAGATCCAACAAAGGCCCACATTTTGTGTTGTCTCCTGCAGTTTTAAAGTCCAACCAATACATTTAACTAAGTCAAGACTTACTCTATAACTAAAGATGGTATAGATGTGTAAGAAGAAAGAAGAAAAAGTACCTGGATCTCTGAGAGTGGCATGCACTGTGTAACCTTCTTGAAGAAGATTCTTGACAAGCCATGATGCAATGTATCCTCCTGCTCCAGTCACACAAACTATCCTTGCACCAATCTTACCCTCATTGGCCATGGTGGGAATGGTCGTCCTTGGCTATTTAGGAAACCCTTCCATAACTCTATTTATAAGGTTTTTAGAGGGTTTGTTCAAAATGTTGTGGCCGTTCTGTTCTGGTGTGAAGAGGGCCCTCTTTTTATTGAAAACAAGCAAGTAGATGACATTTGCAAAGAAGAAAATTGTTGCCCATTTTGGACTTTTCTTTTCGCTTGTCGTGTACCGTGGAATAAAGATTCCAGCTCTCTGTTTTTTCCAACTCGCATCCAATCGCTTCACATCAACTTTCATCACTGTGGCAAATTATTTATTAAAAAATCTTCAAAGAAGATTCTTAAAATTGAGCTTCTGTACATTTATACCGCTGAGCAGATCCTTGTTTTTTAAAATGAATAAAGAACAAGTCTTTAGGATGAAATACAAATCAATGTTGACGTGGGTGTGGGAGTACAATTTTTCACTATAAACAAATTGTTCGAGATTGTTTGATTACAGTGACAGGTTAAACCCGTCTTATCAAGTGCGTTGCAGGTTTGACATAAACTTCAGAATAGAAAGAACAAAGATTATATTAAACATTAGCAAGGTAGAAAATTTTGTCATTGTTATTATTATTATTATTATTTTGTATATTTTTTTAATAGACAGGTTTGTTTGACAGTACGTAATTCACAAAGCTTCCAACCAAGCATTCCAATTTCTTTTTCAATTGACAAACCATTGTTTGACCCAACCAAAAAAAAAGAGAGTTTTGTGTAAGTCTAGGGGAGAGGATTAATAGATAATTGTGCTCCAATAATCTTTATGGTGTAGCACACATAGTCCCCAAATTAAATATATTAAACGAACTATTAGTTGAAAATATAAATCATAGTAAAATTTTACTAAATTGTGCTCCAATAATCTTTATGGTGTAGCACACATAGTCCCCAAGTTAAATATATTAAACCAATTATTAGTTGAAAATATAAATCATAGCAAAATTTTACTAAAGCACTAATACATGTTCAAATGTACACATGTACCTACACTATTCAAGGTGAACAAAATAGAGAACAATAGACAACTTACTCAAATGGGAGACTCTTTCAAAGTAAAATACATACTCTTTAAATTAATTACATGTCCAAATGTTTGTAATAACCACTCTTTTTTTAGAAGGAGTAAAGGTCAAATAAGTTAAAATGAGACATCTCCATGATCACTTTATGGGCCCTATGATACCATAAATACAAGTCCATGTCCTCTATATGGGCTTTCAACTACACATCTTCCCATACTTGCTCTCACTTCCACTTTGACATCTTTGAATTAATAAAAGTATCTCAACATATCAACTTGAGAATTCACAAGAAATCATCTTAGATTACATACACAATTTTAACACTTGGCAAATTCCTTCAACTATTTTTAACATAGATTTATATTTAAGTGATATTAAATTTATACTCTTCATATTTCTATACTAGGTACAACATAATAAAATTTCTTTAGTTTCCCAATTATTTTTATTTTGTAATGTTGAAAACTACAAATTCTAAGATTTACACTTTAACTATTTCCAATGTAAACAATGTATATGTTTACAGATTGTATATTTGCTTTCCTTAAATTTTCCATATTATATATGTCCACATAGATTTGGCCAACTCTATAAATGTATACAGGGCTATATATAACAAAAAAAATCTTCTACGTCCATGGGTACCCACCAAGTTGTGCCTTTCATATGGCAACCTAGTGGTCCTATTGAAGGGTGTTCCTCAATTTCAAGGTGGGTCTTGCTCATAAATTTGAGAGAATTCCAATCAAAAGCCCCATTAGAGATAATGCTTTTAGCCTCACCATAGTTTTAATAGACTTTTATATAAAATTTGTTACTTAATATTTTTCAAAAAATTTAAAACAAAATTACACCAAATAGATCCTACAATTTGGCAAAAATGTTTCTTGGAATATTTGAAGGGGGCACAACAAAATTCTAGCTACATCTCTCAAAGTACAATTGGAAAATATAGCTACTCCAAATTTTGAGGGGAATATTTTAAATTTAGCAAGTTTATTATTAAACTAGTTTTCATGGTGCCACTCAAGGTAGCATATGAATGGTTTATGTAATGGATTATACATATGGAAAAATAGCCAATTAAAAGAATGCAATAAATAGAGAAAAAACATAAGGTAAATAATATATTTAAAATATACTAACTTATAATAATTTTAAATTTAAAAAAAAAAATAATATAATTTTGTAGAATTTCCAAAGAACATGCATGCCCATATAAAATTTTTAATCATTTATTTACAATAATTTAATACAATAAATTTTATTTTTTAATATCTATTTACAACTTTTATAAACAGGTTGGACAACCACTTCTATGTAACATTAATCTATACTATCTAGGATCTCGATAAACCTCATTCTTCTGTAAGATAATGAGTAAGTGCACAAAGATGGGGGACCAAGATGGGGGATCAAAAGGGGGTCTTAAGATGCCACTTTTTTTTTTTGAAATTAGGAAAGACTGGTGTTAGATGAGAAATTGAAGATAGTTACACTCAAAATTTGAAGATGCAACAAAAACAAGAGTCATAGTGCTTCGAATCTAATTTCTAAACTACTATTTTTTTTAAATGGTTGAGATTAAGGGGTTCAAAAAGGGGGACCACACAAATTGGTCTTGTTTTAAGAAACATAACATAGCGTTTGGCATGCCCCACTAAAATGTTAACTTTTTTTTAGTATTTCAAAAATTGTTTCAGTGAGAAATTAGCTAACACCATGTAGTTTATCCCTATTTTTCTGATAATTTTTTCATGAATAATTAATTTTTTACTAATTTTCAAAGTGGACACATCCTGAAAAATAGAAAATTGAGTGTGCTCTCCCCTAATTTTTTTGAAAACTAATTGAAATCAAATTTTTTTTGAATACATGTAGAATGGAGTCTAATTTCTAAAATGTAATTTATTTGAAATTTCGATGAACGGTTAAAAAAAGTCAAAAATACCACACACTGGTTTTTGACAAAAAATAGACATTAACAAAAGAAATTAAAGATGAAAACCTTAACATACTCAAAACATGAAAAAAATTATATGGTTAGAAAGCTAAGAGAGCTTAACATTATCATGTTATTTTTTTGACTTGTCATTGAAACAAGTGCAAATCTGATGGGGAGCACACTCAAGATTATGTAATTTTTTTTACAATCTACAAAAATATGTCTTTGGATGTTCAAAACACAGTCCAAGCCTTTGGGTTGGAAGCCCAAGGCAAATCCAAGCCAAAGGCTTAGAAATTACCAAAGCAAGCAATAACATGAGCACATTATAATGCACTCACGTTATTTGTATACATTCACACAACATGAGCGTGTTATAACGCACTCACATTATTGTGAAATAAAATCATCTATGACAATCTATGATAACAAGCTATATCACCAATTTCCCTTTAGATCCCACCAATTTTTCCCTATTTTACTATTTTCCACCTCTCCTCATCATTCTTCCCATCCAATTAACTTTTGTTTTATCTTGTTTCCATTTCATCCTCCCAATTTATATCCTCATCCCTCTTTGCATTTCCTAGTTTTCTTGTTTCCATTTGCTTTGTCGATAAGGGAGAGGGAGAGGGAGGAAGAGGGAGAGAGGAGGGAGATGGAGGGGAGAGAGGGGAGAGATAGGGAGATAGGGAGAGAGATAGAAAGAGAGTTTGAGTTTTCTTGTTTCCATTTCCTTCATCGATAAGGGAGAGGGAGAGGGAGAGGGAGAGGGAGAGGGAGAGGGAGGGAGAGAGGGGGAGATAGAGGGGAGAGATAGGGAGATAGAGGAATGATAGGGGAGAGAGAGGCAAGAGATAGGAAGATAGGGAGAGATAGATAAGTAGAGAGAGAGGAGACATATACAGAGAGATAGAGGAGACATATAGGGAGAGATAGAGGAGACAGAGGGGAGAGATAGGGAGATAGGGAGTGAGCAAGATGTCCAAAGACATAGGGAGAGAGATTAAGAGGTAGAGGGATGATAGAGATAGGGAGATAGAGGTTTAGGGTTTCTTGGGTTTATGGTTTAGGGGTTGAGAGAGAGAGAGAGAGAGAGAGAGAGAGAGAGAGAGAGAGAGAGAGAGAGAGAGAGAGAGAGAGAGAGAGAGAGAGAGATTGCTTAGGTTTAGGGGTTAGGGGTCAAGGTTTAGGGGCATGTTGGGTGAATATTTTGTCATTAACTCACTAACGGCAAAATGGTTATATCGGCCACATCTATGATGAGACAAAGTCTCTCCTCTCAGCAAGGGGAGGTTCCCTCTAGTTGCTTAACTATTACAAACAAATAGCTTATGAAACTTATGCACACTAAACAATATATTTGTGGTGGTTCTATTTCATCCTATTCTCTTTTTTCAGAATAGATGCTTCTACTTCAAGATGATGATTTCAATGAAACTGATATTAAAGAAATTATAAACTATCATAAAACCACATAAACACAAAGTCTTCTGTCACCTCACTTACTAATTGCAAATAAAATTATTTGAAGTTGAATGCAACCCAAAGTCTTCACTCTTCTCCAAGATGATATAAGTAGATCGAATACAACAACTTGCAACACAAAGTCTTCAACCTATTTTACTCTCACAAACATAAACACAATCCTCACAAATGATTTGATAACATAAAGTCTATCACAATCAAATAAGAACGCTCTTTAATCACTTGAAACAATCTCCACACTTTAATTATTACCAAAGAAGATTATGATAGTAAGACGTAAGAACAATGCTATCATAACAAAAATAACCCCAAGACAAAGATTGGAATTGAACTTGCTTTCTTGTATTGATAAGTATTTGATAATTGATTCTCACAAAGAAGCACAAAGTCTTGATTTGCTTTTCAATTCACCAGAGTTTTCTTACAATAGACAAAAGATCAAAATTACAATAGAGGCCCTCTTTATTTATTGTGAGAGGCCTTGAGCTAATCTAGGAAAAAGTCTAACTACTTTGACTTATTCAACAAAAGAGTCCTTTTTGACTTAGGACATATGTAATTACATTTTAGAAAAATACATATGGATATGTCCAAAATTGATTACACATTACATATACAAAATTAGGAAAAATAAACTAAGGCAATGATCACAAGTATCATTTTCCATCAGTGTCTTTCTTGGTGGATCCTTCATACATTGTGATGATCATCTGCATCTCTAAGTTGTCTGGGGCAGCAGTGTTCTTTGATATTACCTGGGCTTTGGTGACATCATCTTTGATGGTGGGGGTGGTCTTTTCATGCTCTTTCAGTTTATCCTTCAAGTTTTCCAAAGTCCATTGATAATCCAACAAACTATCCATTGAAGCAACTGAGAAAGCTTTATCACCAAACTCCATTTGAATCATTTTGTTGAATTCTTGTATCATTTCTTCAACAGGAAGAAACTGATGATCATCATTGACCAGTTTACATGGAAGCTCCTCTAATTTATGTAGAAGATCCAAATCACTATCATCACACAATTCTCGAGCATTCCCCAGATCTTTGATCAACTCCTTCAACACATTGCTTCGATGAATTAATCCCTCTCTTGTAGCAACATATGATTCTCAGCTTTCAACAATGCCAAGGGAAACAAGTGTCTTTATCTTCATACCATCCTATTTTACTAGACTTGAATCTAGGTACTCAATGTCTAAAGAAATAGCATCAGTTAAGTCATCCACCTCTGCCCTGACTTTACCCATTTTATTTTTTCTATTTGTAGCTGCTTTCAACAGAGCTGTTCCCTGTGTTGTCATCTTCTCCAAGTATTCTTCCACAACCTTTCCCTTTGCATGGGTCTTTTCTGCTTTCTGAATCAAAGGGTTTTCGGTGGTGACTGTCATAGGCTCTACAATTTTCGAAGACATTGTGATCTTTTGAAGAACTACAACTAACTATTCAACTTTGGCTTTATAGTGCTCTTTCTCCCTTTTCTCTTCATCATATTTATTGAGTAAAGAAGTAGCTATGACTTGAAAATCTAATTTGATGCTTTCATGAGTAAGTTTACCCAATTCAACTCTAGAAATCATGTAATCATTCACATCAAAAGAATCTGTTGTAGCCTCAAGAGGAGGCCTGGCAATCTCTGTATATTTTATTCCTTTGTCATCAGTAATCCTAGAGATAATCTTGGGCTTCTTCTTTTGTGCCTTTGGTTTAGCAGGCAACAACTTCTCCAAATCAATGTCATCAGGCGAAATAGCATGCTTCTTCCTTTTTAGAGTATAAGCTGATAACCATGGAGGCAACGTGGAAACATTTACACTTGGGGGTGGATCAACCGCCTGCTCAATAGGATTCATATTGACACCTATGATGGTAACAATTGGAGACGTGGTAGTAAAAATTATACTTGTAAAATTAACATTCTTCTCAGGAATACTAAGAAATTGATCTAACATAGTTTGTTCTCCAATATCATATGAGGGTGAAGATAAACTAGGAAGTGAACTAGTAGAATCAAATATAGTTCCAAAAGTAATCTTTACAAGAGTGGGGGTAGAATTATAAGACACAAAAATAGGAGAAGTGGGAACATTAGAAACAATTGGAACATTATCAGAGATAAGAATATTTGGTAAAACAAAGGAATCTTGTGGTCCTTGGGGAGCACTTTTATGAGGAGACTTATGTGAATCATCAAGCTGTTCTTGATCTACATCTGTTTCTGTTTCATGCTCCTCATCCTTTTCATCATCTAATTTCTCCTCCATCTCCACATCTTCAGTCTGAGGTTCTTTGACATTTTATTATTCTGCTTCTGCATCTTCTACTTCCGCATTATCAACATTCATCTTGTCTGAACCTGGGTCCTCAGTATTAGAACTTTCTATGACCTCTTTTACTTTTCCCCCTTTGGAAACAAACTTAATTCATGTCTTTGTTACCCTGGAAGAAGAAGGAGTGTCACTTTTGTTCTTAGTTCTATTTTCCACCTTCTTTCCTGTTTGTTCCTGAATCTTAGTCTTAGACCCAGTAAGGAACTCTTTCAAATTGATCCCCTTGCTTTCCAACCATACATTAGTATTAGCTAAGATAGGTTGAAACCTTTTTGGAAGAGTAGTCTCTTCTTTCACTGACCATTTGATCTCTAGTAGGGGTGATGCCTCAATATTCTCAGTATTATATTTGGGATCTAGAACATCCCCCTCATCCTTCATGCCCTCTGGAATCTCTACCAATCCCAACTCTTCTATCTGATTTAGAGACAACCTACACTAATCCAGCTTGCAGATCTCATTTTGGGTCCTTATGTCAACCCAAACATCCTCAACCATGAGAACATGAAATACTAATTTCCTTTTGATCTTATCTTGTACTCTACATAAATCAAAGTTATCTCTCCTCTTGAATTGTTTCATAGCAACAAGCTACATCTCTATTTCAATTGCTTTTTCCTTAGTGGCAGATTGAACTGAGTACCTTCCAATTTCAACAGGAAACTTGATCCCAGACTTTTTCAACTCCATCTGTTTATTATGGACAACAATTAACTGTCTGCATAGCTCCATCAAAACCATCTTATCACTTGGATACCTAGGTAACATGAATGGGTAGCCTTGGTAGTATCCAACCCTTAGATATGTGAATGTAGAAAATTGTAAAAATAAACAACTAAAGGAATTTACCACTTGCTAGGCTTCATCAGATAATCTTTTTTGCTCGAATTCCTTGTCCCATAAACACATGAAGACTGCAAAGAAAGCATCATTTACCCTCCTAAAATGGTGAATAGACCATTTGAGGGTTATTTGAGGATAATATTTGAAAACTGGTACAACTCTCCTGTCTCCCTCTTGAGTCAAGCCTGGAAAGATTCTCATTGATGCTGCTGCATATACTAGGTAAGAGGTCATATAAAATTTGAAGGTGGTATGGACTTTGAGTAGTTGTTCATGCAATGCATTACTAATTTGCTCCTCCCAGAATATCTTTTTTTGTTCTTTGAGGATGACTTTGATGTATGGGTACATCCACTCACGGAATTGAGAGGAAGAAGACAGACCTTTGATTCTTCTCAATAGAGTGATCAAGTCACTGACCTCCTCTACAAAGCCACTTCTGGGAAGGACTTTGGGCCATCTTGATAGATTACTCCCAGGAGTTTTCAACCATTTGCTATTAATGTGCCTCTTCACAGATTCAACATCTTTATCAAACTCTTTCTGACCTTGGGTAAAGTCAATTTCCCCAATATTCTCTATGGGTGGACACATGAAAATCTTATCAAAGAATTCAGCATCAAGTCTCATGATAACATCCCCCTTAGAATCAGTTACAATTCTAGTATGTTTATCATAGTGACTTGCCACTTGAAGGACGAATTCAAGATTGTGAGCTGCCACTGGGAATGAGGCCACCAAGTGTATATTACTGTCAATGATTTTCTTCATGTATCGGTGAGGATTTGGCTGCTTAGTTCTATCTACAAATTCTTCCATGTTGGCATGTCCTATCTCAGTATCCCCGATATCCTCCACATTTGACTGTACTGTAGTGACAGAGAAAACCCCTTGATACTTATACTTCATTGTCTTAGCTTTGGATGGAGATGGCTCGGACATCAGCTTTTGAAGGAATCACTGAAACTAGTGTTGAGAACATCTGTTGCTCAGAGAAACTACAAAAAAGTCATGATCTCATAGTTAGGGGAAAAATTGGCATTTTGGGAAAACTACGTAATGTTGACCATGTTCACAGGGATGAGCTTGAAAGGGCTAGAGTGCGCGCAAGTTGAAAAATTAGGTGAAAGCGGCCAAAGGCATCATTTTCAAGAACTTCCTAGTGTTTGGAAAATTTCAGGAGTCTTGCACGGGTGGTCAAAATGACCACTCCTGCATGTGGGTATTTTCCATTTTGGTACAAGGGTGGCCAAAATAGCCGCCTCTGCATGTAGGTGGGGTTTGTTTGCAGAAGGGATGAAATGTGGTCAAAATAACTGCTTTTGCATATTGATAGGACTTTGGGAATTTTTTTATGTATGAGTGGTCATTTTGACTGCCCTTACATGTGAGTAGATATGCAGGTGTTTAAGTGCATAAGTAGTCAAAATGATCGCTCCTACATGAGGGTCTTATTTATTTTGACATGCATAGTCAAGTTTTTTTACCAACCATGCATGAGAGTAGATAGAGAAAGTCAAAAGCATTTGAGTGGGCATTTTTACCACTCTTAAATGTAATATAAACTTTGACTTTGTATGTAGGGGCGGCTATTTTCACCGCCCTTACATATTGTGGGAAATTTTAGCCAAGTGTCACGCGCAGGCTGCAGGAAAAACTGACCCTGCCAGTGATGGGTTCTCACATGAGGAAAAATGAAAACACTGAGGTTTTCAAATTGAACGACAAAAATTGCCAGGGTATCATAAAAAACACAAAGATAACAACAAACTATTACTGAAGAAAAAATGAAAAAAAGACTCAAAAATAGAAAGCCCTAGATTTCAAAGCACATTAATTTAATGCAAAGCAAACAATTCTAACATCCTTTGAAATCAAAAGATAAACCAAGAATAAAAACGTTTCAAACCCTAACCTTCGTAACAAAAGGAAGATAAAGAAATACACACAAATAAAAACTTACCTAGAGAAAGATGACGATGGCGATGCAAACCCTAGGCGAGATTCAATCTTTTGTGCAAACGAAATCACTCTTTGTGGGTATTTTCCATTTTGGTACAAGGGTGGCCAAAATAGCCGCCTCTGCATGTAGGTGGGGTTTGTTTGCAGAAGGGATGAAATGGCAGTCAAAATAACCGCTTTTGCATATTGATAGGACTTTGGAAATTTTTTTATGTATGAGTGGTCATTTTGACTGCCCTTACATGTGAGTAGATATGTAGGTGTTTAAGTGCATGAGCAGTCAAAATGACCGCTCCTACATGAGGGTCTTATTTATTTTGTCATGCATAGTCAAGTTTTTTTACCGACCATGCATGAGAGTAGATAGAGAAAGTCAAAAGCATTTGAGTGGGCATTTTTACCACTCTTAAATGTAATATAAACTTTGACTTTGTATGTAGGGGCGGCTATTTTCACCGTCCTTACATATTGCGGGAAATTTTAGCCAAGTGTCACGTGCAGGCGGCAGGAAAAACTGACCCTGCCAGTGACGGGTTCTCACATGAGGAAAAATGAAAACATTGAGGTTTTCAAATTGAACGACAAAAATTGCCAGGGTATCATAAAAAACACAAAGATAACAACAAACTATTACTGAAGAAAAAATGAAAAAAAGACTCAAAAATAGAAAGCCCTAGATTTCAAAGCACATTAATTTAATGCAAAGCAAACAATTCTAACATCCTTTGAAATCAAAAGATAAACCAAGAATAAAAATGTTTCAAACCCTAACCTTCGTAACAAAAGGAAGATAAAGAAATACACACAAATAAAAACTCTTACCTAGAGAAAGATGACGATGGCGATGCAAACCCTAGGCGAGATTCGATCTTTTGTGTAAATGAAATCACTCTTTGAGGGAAAATTCGTAAGTAAATGAGGGCTCGGGAGAGAAACAAAATGACTAGAAATGTTTACAAATGAAATTCCTAAAAGGAATTAACACAAAAAAAAGGTTTAAAAGTCAAACTCGTCGTGCATTAATTGCACATGAGTTAGACTTGAATACTCAGCAAAGTACAAAGGCAAGATTTTTAGCTTCTTTTCACATAACCGATGATTAACGTGTATGGGCAGTGATTTTTGCCACCCTTACATATTGTAAGGGATAAACATAAGTGGTCAGAATTACCGCATTTACATGCTAAATGAAAATGAACATGTCTGAACAACGAAAATCACCGCTTAAGCATGTAAGAAAACAAGTCATATGCATTGTCGGGAGTTTTGGCTGACTTTGCATGTGACTTACTAGAAACTAACACCCCAAAAGCTTAAAAAATGATATTTTGACAAGCTTAAAACTAGTCAAATTTCACAAATTTCAAAGAACCAACTTGGGGAAGTGTTCTGAGAGATTCTTAGGTGTCAGAGGACTATGCATGAGGGCAAGAAGATTTGCCTCAATTTGCCTACTTAGAGTGTAGGCTACAAAACAAACAAGTTTCGTAGGGGTCGTCCTACAAAATGAGTGCAACTAATTTTGAGGACAACAACTGGCTCTAACTGGGGAGCTTCCTTCAATTGTTCTTTGAAATGATCAAAGGGAGAAGAATCCAGTCTCTAAGTGTCTTCATCCATGCCATTGGGCCATAGAGTGAAGCGAACAAAACAAAAGGCACAAAAAGACTAAAAATGAAAAAGAAAAACACAAACTATACAAATATACAAGTGAACTTATCTGGCAATTCCTGGATTGAGAAGCTTCAGATGTTGTCCGCTATGCGGCAACAAAAATGGTGTCCCATCTTGATATTCCATCAAGAAACTATTTTCACTACAGAACTGGTGAATGACAAATGGGCCTCTCCATAGGGAATCAGATTTCCCATGCATTCCCTTTGGCTCTCTCCTCTTGTCCCACAACAAGACTTGATCCCCAATCTAAAAATCTTTGGCCTTCGCTTTCTTATCAAATAGCTTCTTGACTTGACTTTGGTGTTCATCTATATGGTCCACCACCATAACTCATTTCTCTTCAAGTTCAAAAAGATACATTATGCGTTTATCAATAGAACTTTCAAAAGTTCCATTCTCAACCGCCTTTGCCAACTTTAAAGCTGGCAATTCCAAGGTGATTGGTATCTCTGCATTCAAACCATATAATAGCTGAAATGGTGACATACCAATAGCCCTCTTTACAATAATTCTATCTACCCACAAAGCATCAAACAATGCCTTATGCCATGTTCTCTGATTATCATCTACCAGCTTCCTGATAATAGTAACTAGATTCTTATTACTTGATTCTGCTTGACCATTCCCTTGTGGATAATAATCAGATGAATGTGAAAGAATAATCCCATATTCAAAGCAAAAACTAGTAATCTCATTAGAGGAAAAAACATGTAGCATTATCTGCCACAATCTTGTTTGGAACACCAAACTGGGATATGATATTTTCTTTGAGGAACTTACACACCACTTTAGAAGTAGCATGCTTAACTAGTATAACTTCCACCCACTTGGTGAAATAATCAATTGTAGTAAGAACATAACTGTGTCCAGCACTTGATGGTGGATTCACAGCGCCAATGAAGTCGATACCCCACTGTTGAAATGGTTCCTCAATTACAACTGATTTCAATGGTAATGCAACTAACTTTGGTCTACCCATAAACTGTTGACAAAGTCCACACTTACGCACCTAGTCATATGTGTCCTGAAAAAGTGTGGGCCAATAATACCTGGCTCTCAAAATCTTGTGAGCCATTACTAGTGCTGAGAAGTGTCCTCCACATGCCAAATTATGGAAAGAATCCAGTAACTTACTTTGTTGTGCTTTATGAACACAACGGAGGAAAACTCCATTAAGACATCTCTTGTACAAACCATTATCCCATAAGACAAAGTTCGCAACCTTAAGCTTGATAGTCCATTTTTCCTTGTAGGACAAATGAGAAGGGCACTCACCATATGTGAGAAAGTAAGCGATATTAGAATACCACTCATCAGTTGTAGTAACAAAAAGGACAGTTGGAACATCTTCAATCTCTGTCTCTTCATCACCTATTTCCTTTGGGACATTATCAGCAATAAGTTGACACAAACCTCTCCCACGCACAAGCTTGGTGGGTTTAATATCAAGATCAAATTCTTGAATCTTGGCAATCCAATTGCCTCTCTTATTCCCAAACTCCTATTGAGTCAAGATTGATTTTACTGTTGTATTTGGCACCAAAGCAACAATATGTGAGTTCAAATGTAAAATCTGAAATGTTTCACAACCTTTACTACAACATAAGCATGTTTCTCCATGTTAGAATACTTGAGTTCATGAGATTTCAATAGACAACTCATGAATAAAATTGGAGATTCTACACCTTCCTCGTTTTGCTGAACCAGAATCGCTGATAATGTATGCTTTGAAGCATAACTATACATAATGAAATTTTTGTTATAATCAGGACACACCAAGATTGGAGCATGGGCTATGTATCTTTCTATGTCCTCAAAAGATGCTTTACCTTTCGCGTTCCAATGGAAAGTGGTCTTACATTTCATCATACTAACATTATGATGAGTCTTCTCTAAGAACTCTGGAATGAACCTTCGCAGGAAATTTACTTTCCCGAAGAAAGAATGAACAACTGTCTTACTTGTAGGCAAAGTAAGACCTTGGATGGATTTGACCCTTTCTAAGTCAATCTTAGTTCCTTCTTTGGACACAATGTGACCAAGAAGTTTACCTTCTGTAACGCCAAAAATTGACTTCTTTGGGTTAAGAGAAATATACCATTATGACGGCATCGTTCCAAAACTTGCCGCAAGTGGTAAGCATGATCTTGACGTTTCTTGGAGAAAATAGTCAGATCATCAAGGTATACCAAAATGAACTTACCCATTTCATCTTTGAATGCCAAGTCCACTGCTCTCTAGAAAGTAGCGCCAACGTTGATCAACCCAAATAGCATCCTGCGATATGCAAAAGTGCCCCATGGAGTTGTGAAAGCGGTTTTGTACTGATCCACTTCACTGACCTATACCTAATTGTAGCCTGAAAAACCATCCAACATAGATAGCATCTCTAAATCAGTTACTGTTTGTAACACTTGATCCATTATGGGCAAAGGGTAGTTATCTTTCAAGGAAGATTGATTTAGATTCCTGAAATCTACACAGAGACAGATCTCTCCGTTCTTCTTCCTTACAAGAACAATGTTTGCAATCCAAGTTGAATGATGAATAGGGAAAATTATCCTAGCATTCAACATCTTTTGAATTTCAGCAAGGATGGTACTTGATATTTTAGGATTGTACTGCTTCTGCTTCTGTCTATGAGGCAATGATCCCACCTTGAGTGGAATCTCATGTTGAATCTCTTGTGGTCTGATGGACTTCAAGTCATCATATGAATATGCAAGCACATTGATATAATGGCTTAGAAGTGTTCTGAACTTGAACTTTTCATCATCAGTGCAACATTTCCCAATATTGACCATCTTAGGATCTACCTCTATATTTAGGTTCACTTGTTCAAATTCCATTGATGAACTTGAATCAAGTTGTTGGTTTTTCTTGATATAACGATCATGTTTATCAAATAGCTTTTCAAGGGAAACTAAAACTTTTGGAATTTTATTTCCTTTCAATTGAAGAAAATCTTCACCAGTCTCTAAGTTTACTTTGGAAACATATTCTCGAGGTGGAGAATCACTCCCCTCAAAGTAAAGTTCATCAAAGCTATTTGTCTTCTCTAGGAAAGCTATAATATGATTATCACCATTAAAAACTTGCCAATGGTCAGCATTATCAGGTACACTTGGCTGGAAGACCAACTCATTAGTATACTTATCACCCTTAAAATCCTTATGTGACACCATAAGGGTAGCTAATATGGCCAATGAGTCAGCTCTGTCATTATACTCTCTAGGAACAACAAAAATATCAAATGCATCAAATTTATCAATGCAATCCCATACCTAATTTCGGTAATGCTTTAACCTTTCATTTTTTGTTTGATATAGATTTCTTACCTGACAAACAATCAGCTCCGCATCTCCTTGGGCATGAAGATTTTTGATTCCCTTTGTACAAGCAACCTCCATTCTGAGTAACAAAGACTCGTACTCAGCAATATTGTTGGTATTGTCAAACTGTAGCTTATATGAAAAAGGAAAAATATCACCTTGAGGAGATATCAGGACTACTCTAGCCCCTGATCCTGTGGAAGAATAGCTACTGTCAAATTCCAAAGTCCAAATATCATTTGAACTTTCTAGTTTGATATCTCTGTGATCAACAAACTCTTCACCTGAAGAAGAAGAATAATCTTCCATCACCATACTTTCATTGGAACAATCATCTGATGAACTATAATTTGATGAACTAGAAGGATATTCTGTAGTTAGGAAATAGTTACCTAAACCTGAAGATTCAAATAAAATTTGAGCTTTCAGGTCTTCAAATTGAGTGATAATATATTTTGCTGACACCCTTGACAGGTATTCTTTCCTCAAATAAATCCATATTAATTTCTCCTCCTACATCTTTACAGAAGTTCCATCCCAATAAAATACCATATGAAGCCAAAACATCAGCAACTAGGACGGTCATCATTATTCTTTTCTCTAGAAAAGCAGCGAATGCAAACTGCACATCCTTAATCTGGCCTAACAAAGGCACCTATTTATTTTCCATTGAAAAACACCTTCCAAAGGTTTTTGTTAGAGTCAATCCTAGAGCATCTGCTACCTTGGCAGACATAACATTGTCAGAAGCTCCCGAATCTATGACACAATTACCAAGTTTATGACCATTGATTAACAAAGAAACATAGAAAGGTTCAATTTTCCTTGAAGCAATAAGACTGGTAACTAGGTTATTCTGAGAAGACTTAGTCTTTGAGGGTTTAGGAATAGTCTTAGAAGTATCTTTCCCTATAGAGGTAGTCTTATTTTTAACAAGTTGAACTAACCTTTCAAATTGATCAGGGTTAGCTTGCAAATATTCCACCTCAGACATTTGAATTTTAGTTTTCCTGGCATGGTCAATTATATCAAAAAGTTGAAATGAATTAGATGCAGAAGCATGGAAACTTTCATTCTGAGGTTTCATTGTGGAAGTGCTGGTCTGAGGAATGGTAGTAGAAGAAGTATGAGTATTAGAGGAACTTACTTGTTTTTGACCAGCCGGATCCTTTGATTGAAAAGGTAAAGGACTTCCTCGCTTAGCAATAGAAATCACCGGTTGAGAATCTTCTTTCGATTTACCTTTATCAACCACTTGAGGGTTTGACTAATTTTGAGATCTGGTGAAAATGACATATGCTCCACTATGTGCATCTTCTCCTCTTTCTACCTTGTCCTGATAATTCAGGAACCCAGTGTTCAAGTTGCTAGCCAATTCTTCTTCTCCTTCCATAAAGAGATTGGCACTATTTTCCTGATCCAAGTCAGGTTGTGGAACATTTTCTTGCTCAACTTCATAATAGCCAATTGCTGAGTTGACTGGCGGTGCTTCTATGGCAAGCCTCCCTTGTGTTGGTGGAAGCCTATTCTGTCCTTGGTTCCTAGAAGCATTGCCCTGATATTGAGCATTAGGAAATGTCCTCCTTGGTATATCCCTATAGGAAGGAATGGATACACCTTGAGACATATGTTTCTTCAAAGCTAACAATTTGTTAGCTAACTTTTGCATCATGGGATCCATGGTGCTGGTAGAAGATACTTCATTAGAGGGCTACCCTCTATTTCTGTTAGTGTCTTTCCTTATTTTCCTAGCAAGAAAGAGATCATCTTCAATTTCCATTGCAAGATTCTGAGCCGCTATCAAATCTACTAGATTTGCCCATTGCAAAAGAAAACTCACCTCTGGCAGTTGAGTATTTATAAAGAAACACTTTTTATTCTCAGCCATGGGCTAAGCATTGGTAGGAATCCTTTTAGTCAACTTGTTGAACTTAGCAATGAATTCTTGCATGGGTTCTTGTGGTTCTTTTCTCATCTAATTTAACTGAGATAACAAAGCATGAGCATCTTTGGCAGGTTTGAACCTTGCCTCAAACTTAGTTTTAAGAGTATCCCACCTAGTAATAGTTCAGGCTGGAAGATGGTAGAACCAATCTATAGCGATGCCTTGAAGTGCCTCCACAAAAAAGTATCACAAATACATCCTCATACTCCACCCCTAGCACACCACACACTATGCAAAAAGTTGCAATATGTTCATCAGGATGGACTTTCCCATCACCATAGAATTTTGGAAAATTCTTTCTTAAACTACGGGGTAGTTCATGCAACGGTGGTGTCAAATTCAAGGGTCCAAAAGAATTACCCCAAGGGCCTTGAACTGCCATTGTATGCTAGTTGAAAGGTGGGATAACAAACCTTCGAGGAACCTTAGTAGAAAATAATCTATTAGTATTTGCACTAGAAGCTTCACTTGGTATAGGAGACCTGGTGTTGGTAGGAGGGAAACTCCTTGTACGTTGAAGTCGTGATATCAGAGACAAAAGACCAGAATTATTTTACTGCATTAACTCAAACATAGGATCAATAATTCCTTGAGCTCTCTTACTTCTTGTATACCTTGAATCTACCATAATGTAATATACTTAACAAAGATAAAAACTTGAACAAACTTATTTCCAGCAATGAGGCCCCAGAATGCTTCAACTCAAAGCATGAGGCTCTAAGTTGCGTGTTGGTCCCCAGTAGAGTTGCCAAAAAACTGTTGGGTGAATATTTTGTTGTTAACTCACTAACGACAAAATGGTTATATCAACCACAGCTATGATGAGACAAAGTCTCTCCTCTCAGCAAGGGGAGGTTCCCTCTAGTTGCTTAATTATTACAAACAAATAACTTAATGAAGCTTACGCACACTAAACACTATATTTGTGGTGGTTCCATTTCATCCTATTCTCTTTTTTCAGAATAGATTCTTCTACTTCAAGATGAAGGTTTCAATGAAACTGATATTAAAGAACTTATAAACTATCATAAAACCACATAAACATAAAGTCTTCTGTCGCCTCACTTACTAACTGCAAATAAAATTATTTGAAGTTGAATGCAGCCCAAAGTCTTCACTCTTCTCCAAGATGATATAAGTAGATTCAATGAAACAACTTGCAGTAAAAAGTCTTCAAGCTATTTTACTCTCACAAACATAAACACAATCCTCACAAATGATTTGATAACACAAAGTCTATCACAATCAAATTAAGAATGCTCTTTAATCACTTGAAACAATCTCTACACTTCAATTATTACCAAAGAAGATTATGATAGTAAGACGTAAGAACAATGCCATCATAACACAAATAACCCCAAGACAAAGATTGGAATTGAACTTGCTTTCTTATACTGATAAGTATTTGATAATTGATTCTCACAAAGAAGCACAAATTCTTGATTTATTTTTCAATTCGCCAGAGTTTTCTTGCAATAGACAAAAGATCAAAATTACAATAGAGGCCCTCTTTATTTATAGTGAGAGGCCTTGAGCTAATCTAGGAAAAAGTCTAACTACTTTGACTTATTCAACAAAAGAGTCCTTTTTGACTTAGGACATATGTAATTACATTTTAGGAAAATACATATGGATATGTCCAAAATTGATTACACATTACATATACAAAATTAGGAAAAATAAACTAAGGCAATGATCACATGTATCATTTTCCATCAGCATCTTTCTTGGTGGATCCTTCATACATTGTGATGATCATCTGCATCTCTAAGCTGTCTGGGGCAACAATGTTCTTTGATATTACCCAGGCTCTAGTGACAACATCTTTGATGGTGGGGGTGGTATTTTCATGCTCTTTCAGTTTATCCTTCAAGTTATCCAGAGTCCATTGATAATCCAACAAATTATCCATTGAAGCAACTGAGAAAGATTTATCCTCAAACTTTGTTTGAATCATTTTGTTGAATTCTTGTATCATTTCTTCAACAGGAAGAAACTGATGATCATCATCAACCAGTTTACATGGAAGCTCCTCTAATTTATGTAGAAGATCCAAATCACTATCATCACACAATTCTCGAGCATTCCCTAGATCTTTGATCAACACCTTCAACACATTGCTCTGATGAATTAATCCCTCTCTTGTAGCAACATATGATTCTCGGCTTTCAACAATGCCAAGGGAAACAAGTGTCTTTATCTTCATACCATCCCATTTTACTAGACTTGAATCTAGGTACTCAATGTCTAAAGAAATAACATCAGTTAAGTCATCCAGCTTTGCCCTAACTTTACCCATTTTATTTTTTCTAGCTACAACTGCTTTCAACAGAGTCATTCCCTGTGTTGTCATCTTCTCCAAGTATTCTTCCACAACCTTTCCCTTTGCATGGGTCTTTTCTACTTTCTGAATCAAAGGGTTTTCAGTGGTGACTGCAATAGGCTCTACAGTTTCTGAAGAACTGAAGCTAACTATTCAGCTTTGGCTTTATAGTGCTCTTTCTCCCTTTTCTCTTCATCATATTTATTGAGTAAAGAAGTAGCTGTGACTTGAAAATCTGATTTGATGCCTACATGAGTAAGTTTACCCAATTCAACTCTAGAAATCATGTAATCATTCACATCAAAAGAATCTGTTGTAGCCTCAGGAGGAGGCCTAGCAATCTCTGCATATCTGATTCCTTTGTCATCAATAAGCCTAGAGACAGTCTTGGGCTTCTTCTTTTGTGCCTTTGGTTTAATAGCAACAACCTCTCCAAATCAATGTCATCAGGTGAAATAGCCTGCTTCTTCCTTTTAGGAGTATACGATGATAACCATGGAGGCAATGTGGAAACATTTACACTTGGGGGTGGATCAACCGTCTGCTCAATAGGATTCATACTGACACCTGTGATGGTAACAATTGGAGACGTGGTAGTAAAAACTATACCTGTAAAATCAACATTCTTCTTAGGAATATTAAGAAATTGATCTAACATAGTTTGTTCTCCAATATCATATGAGGGTGAAGATAAACTAGGAAGTGAACCGGCAAAATCAAATACAATTCCAAAAGCAATCTTTACATAAGTTGGGGTAGAATCAGAAGACACAACAATAGGAGAAGTGGGAACATTAGAAACAATTGGAACATTATCAGAGACAAGAATATTTGGTAAAACAACGGAATCTTGTGGTCTTTGGGGAACACTTTTATGAGGAGACTTGTGTGAATCATCAAGCTATTCTTGATCTACATATGTTTCTGTTTCATGCTCCTCATCCTTTTCACCATCTGATTTCTCCTCCATCTCCATATCTTCAATCTGAGGTTCTTCAACATTTTGTTGTTCTGCCTTTGCATCTCATGCTTCCACATTATCAACATTCATCTTGTCTGAACCTGGGTCCTTAGTATTAGATCTTTCTATGACCTTTGGAAACAAACTTAATTCATGTCTTTGTTACCCTGGAAGGAGTGTCACTTTTGTTCTTAGTTATGTTTTCCACCTTCTTTCTCGTTTGTTCCTGAATCTTAGTCTTAGACCTAGTAAGGAACTCTGTCAAACTGATCCCCTTGCTTTCCAACTATACATTAGTATTAGCTAAGATAAGTTGAAACCATTTTCAAAGATAAGTCTCTTCTTTCACTGACCATTTGATCTCTGGTAGGGGTGATGCCTCAATATTCTCAGTATTATATTTGGGATCTTGAACATCCCCTCATCCTTCATGCCCTCTGGAATCTCTGCCAATCCCATCTCTTCTATCTGATTTAGACGCAGCCTGCAGTAATCCAGCTTGCGGATCTCATTTTGGGTCCTTATGTCAACCCAAACATCCTCAACCATGGGAACATGAAATACTAATTTCCTTTTGATCTTATCTTGCACTCTACAGAATCAAAGTTATCTCTCCTCTTGAATTGTTTAATAGTAACAAGATACATCTCTGTTTCAATTGCTTTTGCCTTAGTGGCAAATTGAACTCAGTACCTTCCAATTTCAACAGGAAACTTGATCCCAGACTTTTCAGCTCCATCTGTTTATTATGGACAACAATCAACTGTCTGCATAGCTCCATCAAAACCATCTAATCACTTGGATACCTAGGCAACATGAATGGGTAGCCTTGGTAGTATCCAACTCTCAGATATGTGAATGTAGAAAATTGCAAGAATAAACAATCAAAGGAATTTACCACTTGCCAGGCTTCATCAGATACTCTTTTTTGCTCCAATTCCTTGTCGTATAAACACATGAATACTACGAAGAAAGCATCATTTACCCTCCTAAAATGGTGAATAGACCCTTTGAGGGTTATTTGAGGATAATATTTGAAAACCAGTACAACTCTCTTGTCTCCCTCTTGATTCAAGCCTGGAAAGATTCTCATTGATGCTGTTGCATATACTAGGTAAGAGGTCATATAAAATTTGAAGGTGGTATGGACCTTGAGTAGTTGTTCATGCAATGCATTACTAATTTTCTCCCCCCAGAATATCTTTTGTTGTCTGTTGAGGATGACTTTGATGTATGGGTACATCCACTCATGGAATTGAGAGGAAGAAGAAAGACCTCTGATTCTACTCAATAAAGTGATCAAGTCACTGACCTCCTCTACAAAGTCACTTTTGGGAAGGTCTTTGGGCCATCTCGATAGATTGCTCCTAAGAGTTTTCAACCATTTTCTATTAATGTGCCTCTTCGCAGATTCAACATCTTTATCAAACTCTTTCTAACCTTGGGCAAAGTCAATTTCCCCAATATTCTCTATGGGTGGATACATGAAAATCTTATCAAAGAAATCAGCATCAAGTCTCATGATAACATCCCCCTTAGAATCAATTACAATTCTAGTATCTTTATCATAGTGACTTGCCACTTAAAGGATGAATTTAGGATTGTGAGCTACCACTAGGAAAGAGGCCACCAAGTGTATATTACTGTCAATGATTTTCTTGCAAATGTATCAGGGAGGATTTGGCTGCTTAGTTCTATCTACAAATTCTTCCATGTCAACATGACCTATCTCCGTATCCTTGATATCCTCCACATTTGACTATACTGCAGTGATAAGGAAAACCCCTTGATACTTATACTTCATTGTCTTAGCTTTGAACAAAGATGGCTCAGACATCAACTTTTGAAGGAATCACTGAAACTGGTGTTGACAATAGCTGTTGCTTGTAGAAACTGCGAAAAAGTCATGATCTCACAGTTAGGGGAAAAATTGGCATTTTGGGAAAACTGCGTAATGTTGACCATGTTCACAAGGACGAGCTTGAAAGGGCTAGAGCATGTGCAAGTTGAGAAATTAGGTGAAAGTGGGCCAAAGGCATCATTTTCAAGAATTTCCCAGTGTTAGAAAAATTTTAGGAAGTGATGCATGGGTGATCAAAATGACTGCTCCTGCATGTGGGTATTTTCCATTTTGGTGTAAAGGCAGCCAAAATAGCTGCCTTTACATGTAGGTGGGGTTTGTTTGCAGAAGGGATGAAATGGTGGTCAAAATAACCGCTTTTGCATATTGATAGGACTTTAGGAATTTTTTTTATGTATGAGTAGTCATTTTGACCACCCTTACATGCGGGTAGATATGCAGGTGCTTAAGTGCACGAGCGGTCAAAATGACCGCTCTTGCATGAGGGTCTTATTTATTTTGTCATGCATAGTTAGGTTTTTTACCGACCATGCATGAGAGTAGATAGTGAAAGTTAAAAGTGTTTGAGAGGGCATTTTTACCGCTCTTACATGTAATATAAACTTCAACTTTGTATGTAGGGGCAGGCAACGATTTTCACCGCCCTTACATATTGCAAGAAATTTTAGCCAAGTGTCACGCGCAGGGGGCAGGAAAAACTGACCCTGCCAGTGACAGGTTCTCACATGAGGAAAAATGAAAACATTGATGTTTTCATATCGAATGACAAAAATTGCCAGAGTATCATCAGAAACACAAAGATAACAACAAACTATTACTGAAGAAAAAATGAAAAAATGACTCAAAAATAGAAAGCCCTAGATTTCAAAGCACATTAATTTAATGCAAAGCAAATGAATCTAAGATCCTTTGAAATCAAAAGATAAACCGAGAATAAAAATGTTTCAAACCCTAACCTTCATAACAAAAGGAAGATAAAGATATACACACAAATAAAAACCCTTATTTGGAGAAAGATGACGATGGCGATGCAAACCCTAGGTGAGATTCAATCTTTTGTGCAAATGAAATCACTCTTTAAGGGAAAATCCACAAGTAAATGAGGGCTTGGAAGAGAAACAAAATGACTAGAAATGTTTACAAATGAAATTCCTAAAAGGAATTAACACAAAAAAAGGTTTAAAAGTTGAACTCATCATGTATTAATTGCACACGAGTTAGACTTGAATACCCAACAAAGTGGAAAGGCAAGATTTTTAGCCGCTTTTCACATAACCGATTATTAACGTGTATGGACGACGATTTTCACCGCCCTTACATATTGTAAGGGATAAACATGCATAAGCAGTCAGAATTACCACCTTTACATGCTAAATGAAAATGAACATGTCTGAGCACCAAAAATCACCGCTTAAGCATGTAAGAAAACAAGTCATATGCATTGTTGGCCCGTGTTTTGGCCGACTTTGCATGTGACTTACTAGAAACTTTCTAACACCCAAAAAGTTTAAAAATTGATATTTTGACAAGCTTTAAACTAGTCAAGTTTCACAAATTTCAAAGAACCAACCTAGGGAAGTGTTCTGAGAGATTCTTAGGCTTTAGAGGATTACGCACGAGGGTGAGAAGATTTGCCTCGATTTGCGTGCTTAGAGTGTAGGCTACGAAATAGACAAGTTCCGTAGGGGTCATCCTACAAAATGAGCATAGCTGATTTTGAGGACAATAGGGCATTATTTAGAGTTTATGAGTTTAGGGTTGCACAGGTTTAGTGTTTAGGGTTTAGGGGTTGGGGTTAGGGTTTAGGGGAATTATTTAGGGTTTAGAGGTTTAGGGTTGCTTGGGTTTAGGGTTTAGTCATTAGGGGTTTAGGGTTTAGAGAGGACCTATAGGGAGAGATAAAGGAGACATAGGGGAGAGATAGGGAGATAGAGAGTGAGGGACATGTTTAGAGACATAGGGAGAGAGATTGAGAGGTAGAGGGATGATAGAGATAGGGAGATAGAGGTTTATGCTCATTTGGGTTTATGGTTTATGGTTTAGGGGTTAGGGTTTAGGTGCATTATTTAGGTTTCTCGTGTTTAGGGTTTAGAGAGAGATGACCTATAGAGAGAGATACAGGAGACAGAGGGGAGAGATGGGGAGATAGAGAGTGAGGGACATGTCCAGAGACATAGGGAGAGAGATTGAGAGGTAGAGGGATGATATAGATAGGGAGATAGGGGAGAGATATGGAGATAGAGGTTCAGGGTTGCTTGGGTTTATGGTTTATGGTTTATGGGTTAGGGTTTAGGGGTTAGGGGTTAGGGTTTATGGGCATTATTTAGGGTTTAGTGGTTTAGGGTTTCTTAGGTTTAGGATTTAGGGGTCAAGGTTTAGGGGTTTAGGGTTTAGAGAGAGATAGAGAGAGGGGATTGATAAGGAGAGATAGGGAGATAGAGAGTGAGGGACATGTCTAGAGACATAGGGAGAGAGATTGATAGGTAGAGGGATGGAAAAGATAGGGAGATAGGGGAGAGATAGGGATATAGGGGAGAGATACGTAGATAGAGGTTTAGGGTCTCTTGGGTTTATGGTTCAGGGTTTAGGGGTTAAGGTTTAGGTGCATTATTTAGGGTTTAGGGTTGCTTAGGTTTATGATTTAGGGTTGCTTAGGTTTATGATTTAGGGTTTAGGGTTTAGGGGTTTAAGGGTGCTTGGGTTTATGGTTTAGGGGTTAGGGGTTAGGGTTTAGGGGGGTTGCTCAGGTTTAGGGTTTAGGGGTTAGGGGTTAGGGTTTAGGGATTAGGGATTAGGGATTATGGTTTAGAGAGAGAGGACCTATAGGGAGAGATAAAGGAGATAGAGGGGAGAGATAGGGAGATAGAGACTGAGGGACATGTCTAGAGACATAGGGAGAGAGATTGAGAGGTAGAGGGATGATAGACATAGGAAGATAGGGGAGAGATAGGGAGATGGAGGTTTAGGGTTGCTTAGGTTTATGGTTCAGGGTTTAGGGTTAGGGGTTAGGGTTTAGGGTTTAGGGTTTAGGGTTTAGGGGCTAAGGTTTAGGGGTTTAAGGTTTAGGGTTTAGAGAGAGATAGAGAGAGGGGTCTGATAGGGAGAGATAGAGGAGACAGAGGGGGGAGATAGGGAGATAGAGAGTGAGGGACATGTCAAGAGACATAGGAAGAGAGATTGAGAGGTAGAGGGATGATAAAGATATGAAGATAAGGGATAGATAGGGAGATAGAGGTTTAGGGTTACTTAGGTTTAGGGTTTAGGGTTTAGGGGTTAGGGTTTAGGGGTTATGGTTTAGGGGTTAGGGTTTAAGGTTTAGAGGTTTAGGGTTTAGAGAGAGAGAGAGGACCAATAGGGAGATATAGAGGAGATTGAGGGGAGAGACAAGAAGATAGAGAGTGAGGGAGATAGCCAGAGACATAGGGAGATATATTGAGAGGTATATGGACAACAAAGATAGGAAGATATAGGTTTAGGGTTGCTTGGGTTTAGGGTTTAGTGTTTAGGGGTTAGGGGACAAGGTTTAGGGGTATTATTTAGGGATTAGAGGTTTAGGGTTGCTCAAGTCTAGGGTTTAGAGGCTTAGGGTTGCATGTCAAAACTAGTCTCTCTCTCTCTCTCTCTCTCCCCCTCCCCTCTTTACCTCCTATCCTATCTCTCTCTCTCTCTTGCAGTTGGAGTATTTAATGTTTCAATTAGCATTTCAAGATTTTTTTGTTTTCTTCAATTCACCCTAAATAGTTTTCTTGTGTGTCTCTTTGATGGTGAGGACATGAAGGTGGGGGGTTTTGAAGGTTCTCCTTAGTTTGAGGGGGGTTGTTTTGAGCCTCCTTTGCTGGATTAGGGTTTTGTAGTGGCTCATTGGTTGAAAATTCAACATAAAAATCCAACCAAAATATTGCAAAATCAAACAATTCTTTTCAAATTCACAAAAAAATAATCAAACCCTACCTTGTTCAGCTGCTACACCCTTTACACTTTATCCTTGACATCCTTGGGAGAGGGATTGGCGAGGTGGCACGGTGAAATTGTAAATTTCTCTTTGAAATTTTGCTGCTTCTATGTCTCCTATATCGCACTTGAGTTACCAGAAGTGAAACCTACAACCAATTTTTCCAAATGAGCCATAGGTTTCACTTTGTGGTCTTTTTATTTTGTTTCTTAAAAAAGAAAAATGTGAGCACATTATAACGCGCTCACATTTTAGGCTCAGTAATACCGAGCCATAACACAAGCGTGTTATAGATTTTATGTGACCAAAAAGTCCATGTGGTGACTTTTGGTCCCTCATATTTATGCATATACCCCAACCTAAAGGTAGATAAATACCAATGCAATCAAGAGCATATACATTTTATGGATTTGGAAATATATAAAACTACATATACATTACCCAATTGCTGAGAAATATTTAGTTTCATCATACATATATCTACATACATCATGCACAAAAGGCATGTAGTAAGAGTAAATATATAATAATTAATCAAATTGAGAGATGGATTATGTTGGCATTGTATGTTTAGAAAAGCTTATAGACCTACATGGTGGTTCAATGATGATATATATAGATGAAAATCATGACCCATGAAGGCATGAATTATACTCCTCTCAATAATCTCATACTTGATGACGTGTCCCCTAATGTTTTTTCTTCTTTGACCATCTTTTCCATCCTTCAAACTGAGTTCCAAGACCTCTGAATTGTCAAGCAACCATTTTTAGATCCTCAATAGGAGGGTCACCTGAGAGAACCTAGGTTTGCCCAAGCGACTTGACTTAGAAAAAGGGTTGACCCAGTTCTTGAAAGGGGTGACCTTGTCATGTTTTGGCATGCATTATTTCTTTCAGTTCTACCTAGTTTACTTCTAGTTTTAGATTTTGATTGAGAGTTCCTTCATGTACAACTAAGTCATTACTTCCATTGTCTACTTATGAACTCTCAATCACCCTTTTGTTCACTCCTAATAAATCCACAATAATCTTCCAACTAATCTTCTATTCTTTCCTCTTTATCTCTTGTGATCTCCCAATCAAACCTAGTTATCTCTCTAATCAATCCATGTTAACCCCCCAATCACCCCACCTATTATGTTCCTTTTCTACCTATAAATACCCCTCTCCTGTATTATTTTACAGGAGGTTGATAACTACTCATGCATTCTTATGTTTTTCTTTGAGCTAATTCTTCTAGATAGAATTCAAGCTTATGGATAGAAACCCCCATAGCATGATTATGCTTGTACAGGACTTTGTGAACCTTTTATTCCCATTTTATTGTTTCTTCTAAACCAAAATTTACTTCCTCATATGCTTGTCTTTGTCCCTATCATTAAGAGGAGGACCCCATTTCTACAGAGGAGGAGACAGTTCCCACAATATCTTTGAGGATAAAATCCTAGCACCGACACCTGATTATTCATAGGTTCCTTTATTTGTTTTCAATAGTAATTAACTCATCATCTTTTCCTTGAGTGTAATGTCCCAAATGAATTATTTTTCCAAATTAATTAAAATATCATTGAAAATAGAAAATTAGATGAAAATAATAATATTCAACCCTCATAAAATTACTTTCAAACATAAACTAAAATACTCACAAAAATCCACCAATTTCTTCATTGTTTAGGCATCCGATTTGATATAGTTTTACACAAAATTTTTGGGACTTTTCCTATTAATATAAAATGATGTAATTACATGAAATCTGCTGCTACAAAAACAAAATGTACACCAACACTAATGGCAACCACAACAGAAACAAGAAATTGAACTATCACTCAAACTCTGATCAACAACAACTAGTTTTCAACATACAAGCACCAAATTAATCTGGAAACGCCAATAGCTGATTTTATTTGAAATATAAATGATTACAATAGAAAATACATCTTTTACAAAAGCAAAAAGAAACAGAAAAATCCTGCAACAAATCCACAACACCAAACTGCAAACTACACTGAAACAGGATGAATGCACAATGTGTATTTCACCTGATTTACTGGAAACACAAAAACTCTTCAAAGATACATAAATGGAATATGGAACCTGGAATGCACTAAAAGTAGCAAACATATAAAAAAAACTAAAACACAATAGAAAATCTCCACAAAACTCCAAAATTCATCCAAACTGCATCTGGAACAACCTACAAATAATAAACTAAAAAACTGCCAAACTCCTCTGAATCTTTTAGCACAAATGCAATCCCTAAATTGAATTGCCCTCCATGAACAAAGGGTTTTCATCCTCTAGCCACTCGAGACTAATGGGATTTCAGCCACAAACCTTTGACCCCAATGGGTTTTCATCCACTGAAGCGAATCCAAGCACACATGCTCAAATCATAAATTATCAAATAGGTAATACCCACAAATGATAAACTTCTGGTATTTTATATGCAATGGGCCCAAATCGGGTGCCCAAATTCCCATGCCCCTTTTTGGAAGATTCTTCTAAATGGATACTAAAGATAGTGTATGACAATTGTCATATAGATTGTCATAACTATCGGTACAATTATCATCATAACTGTCAGCATCCTCTATAATTAAAAGGTTTTGCATTAACACCTATGATGCTTCCAAAACCCAAAGCCTTATCTATGCTGGCATCATTATAATATTAATAAATTTAATATTTATTTTCCTAAAGGATGTAAATATGATTAGGACAATATAAATATTAAATATATAATTTCTCCCAATGTCCCCTATGACCCATTTTGACTTACTATTTCGGGATAGTGGAAACTTACTATTTTTAGTAAGTTCCTTTTTTGGAAAAAGGGACATGTCAAGTCCTCCCTCCCTAAAATTGCTTGTCCTTAAGAATTTGCAATCATAATGCTCTAGGATCCTTATGCCAAAATGATGAAACATGTCAAACTGCATACCAAACCTTGATCCTATACTTGTGGGGTGTAGCATATTTTACCAAGGGACACTGTGCAAACTTGAAAACTTAGATTCCTATATGACAATGTCATGAAAGTGTTTAATAGAAAAGGGGGATCTAGCCTAAGAAGTTAAACTAGGTCAAACCCTATTCTACAAACATTGGGGCACTAACTGAGCTTGGCTTCTACCCATGAAGGAGAGCCAAACTATAGGGGTTCTACCCTTTTGTTGTATAGAGAAGAGTCAACCAAATTCAACCAAAACCAACCAAATAAACTAGGGCTCAAGATGAAACCCTAATTGACAAAGATTGATAGATATATGACAGTCAGAAATGAAAATAGAAAATTAGAAAGTACAACAGAGATCAAGAAACAGATCAAAACCTGGATCTAAGTTTGAGGGCACCAAAAGACCATGGTTCTGGGCACCCTAGACTCAATCTAGGGTTTTATAGAATCTTAGAGTTTGACCAGACATACTTGCAAACCCATCTTCATGGATCTTGTCTTTAGAAACCTGTATCTTCAACCTACACACAAGTGTTATGATTAATGTGCCATCAACCTTGTAAATCCTATGTAATTAATTACTCCTAATTGTTGTGCCTGGCACACATGCCCCATTTTGCCAAATGGAGACCCCCTCTTTTTCTTTAGCTTGGAGTCTCAACCTTTGTTACTTATGATGATGAGAAGGTGAATTTGTGCTTAGAGTGCATGATTGGGGTGATTTGATGTCATTTGGAGGTGTCTTGGGTGGTCTTGTGCTAAAAAAATAGCCATTTGTTACTTTTTGTACTAAAATTGGGTGTTACTGCATTTTGCTCCAAAATCTCATGTTACTGGATATTACCTTTGAAATTGCTACTGCAGGATGTGTCAAGTTGAAATTCCTAGTTTCTAGGTCTTAGAGTTGCAAAATTATGTCAAATTCCACTAGATTTCACAAGGGGTCCATATGCTTTCACCCTGATACATGTTCCTAGAGCCCTGATTTGGCTAAGTCTGAAACCCTAAAAATCCTGAAAAATGGCTAAGTCTAAAATCTGGTGGAACCTCAAAATTCTAGAATCTGCATATGAAATCCTATGGATCTGGAACCCATCTCAAACATCCTGAAAGTATATTTAAAAATATTTAAAGTATATACTTAAATATATTTTTAAATATGCTTTCACCCTAAGAAGTTCAAAATCTGGTGCTAAAAATGACCCCAACTGCACTTTGCGCCAAAAATAGCCCTTACTGACCTTAGTGCTAAAAAGTCACCTCACTGCCTTGCGCTAAAATCAGATCCTACTGACTAGCGCTAAAATACAGTCCAACCAACCTTATTCACAGTTCACCAAAGCTTGCACTAACCAAATCCTCACTGGCAACATCTATCAAAGCTAGCGCTAAAATCATGGTCAACTGACTTGCGCTAAAAATGACCTTCACTGCCTTTTGTCAGTCGGACCCAAAATCTACGCTAGGTCAGATGGAGTCAAAATCTATGCTAGGTTAGATGTAGTTAAAATCCATGCTAGTTCAGATGGAGTGAAAATCCATTCTAGCTCAGATGGAGTCAAAATCCGCACTAGGTCAGTTGGAAGCAAAATCAACGCTAAGTCAGTGACCCCCAAAATCAGTGCTTTTTGGTAGTTTGGCCTGAAAATTGAGTTTTTCAAGGAGTAAATTAGATTTTCTTGATGGATTTGAATTGTATATCTATTTTCCACATCATGATGAACATTTTACCAAGTTTGTGTAGATTTTTGGCACGTTTTATGACAATTAATGCTACTGTATATGAAAAGTCCATGACCCCCAAAAATCTTGCTTTTTGCAGAAAAGGCTAGAAAAACATGAAATAAAAGTCTGCAAATGGATTCTAATGACCACAAAAAATTCCTAGATCAATATATTGACCAAATGTGTACTTTAAAATGGTAAAAAACTCAAAAAATAATGTGAAAATCACTGGATTTGTGAAGAGGACTATAAGGAAGTAACATTAAGTTTGAGTTGTTTTTGACTAAGCCATGACTGCAAATGGACATGTTTTGATCCAAATTGATGAAAAATGACTTGTTAAGATGAAATTGATGATTTGCATTGTGAATTGTAGCTCTTGGAGGACACAGGAGCTTGTTGGAGCTGTCTTGGAAGGATGTACACACAGATATGTAGTGCTGACCCAGAAATGCAAAAACTTCATTTTATCAACCAAATTACTACTGCACCTGCAAGAGGAAGTTAGTATGATGTTTGAGATGATGGAAATAAGTCCCCAGAGCTTGAAGACACTGAAGATCATGCCTACATCACTATTGTTCCTGCAGATCTAGTTCAATGCATAAGACATGTTCACGCCTGTTCATAGCTATCCCAGTTATCCAATCATGCAATGTTGGTCTAGCAGGCATCCAGTTGGATACACTTTCACCAAAAATGTGTCACATACTCCCCTTGATCCACTCAGCACTTGGAATCCCGTGAATCCACATCAGCTCAAGTTTTCAAGTGTCATGTGACTCTATTTTGGCTTTATTAGGCCTTGAAAATTGACTTTTCGTCATATCTAACCAAATGGGTATCTATTTTGTCTAGATTTAATGTATTTGCAAGTTGTTTTTTGTCTTTTTCCTACAAGACAAAGGCAAATCTGAAAATGTAACAAACTGATATATCTCATTAAATGCCATGTAATTTGGACCGTTGGTGTTGGGTTAATCTCCACCATCCATTGAAAAACTCGGTATGGTACCTTGTCTATAAAAGGGCCATCATTCTCTCATTATAACAAGTAGGATTTGATAAAGAATTACTGAGACTCTACCAAAATACAGTCAATACAAAGCAAGTTTTGTAGGTTGCTGTGTATAGTTAGCTTGGGCCTTGTCATTGAATACAGTTTAGTTGCACTCCACTAGTTAAGCTGTGCCATTGTCTAGGTGTTTAATGAGTGAATGCAATTTGAAAATCATAAGGATCCTTTGAAGATTGCATCATTTCTTGCAATATTGTGGGTTTCCTATCCTAGTGAAACAGGGAATGGTTTATTGAAAGTATTTGTCTATCTACAACATTTTACCCAGTTGTGACTATCACTTAGGATCTCTTATCCCTTGTCTCTCTCCTTTTCCTTTTGCATTTTATTTATATCAAGTTTGGTAGATTTAGGTTTTGAGCAGCATTACATTGATCATTTGCTGAAATTTAAGACTTCACAGTCTGAACCACCTAGGGTTTCTACATGTACATTGCTGCCATCTTTCATAAACTCTGCATTTCATGTAAGACCCCTTGTTGGTACAACTGGTACATACCACTGAGTCATTCCATGCAAAGCTAAGACTTAGCTGTATTATCCTTGGGGCAATCCTATCTTGGATAGGATACCTTTTTCAAGAGGGGTGTGATCCCAACAATCACACCTACGTTATTGTGTGATGAAAACACCATCAACACTAATATTGTTTGTAAATCACCCATAAGGGATGAAAGGTTTCACCATCAATGGTCTTGTTTCAGCTACATGTTTATATTCGGTCCTCGATGCTCATTCATCCACGACGGGGGGTCGCAGGGGGTTTCCCCCCTGCGAGGGGTCTGAGGGGATCATTCCCCCAGTGGAGGGTCCAGGGGCCACGTGCCTCGGCGGGGGTTCGGGGGTAGCGCCCCTGAAACCACATTTTATTTATATTTTATTATTGTAAATCTAGACCATTCGTCATTAGGTCACAGATCTGACAATTGATATTTTGTCGGTTATCTTGCCCTAGAAGGAAACCCTCTTTTATGAGGATATTTGTACTACATTTTTATCAGATTGAAGAGTAACATGCACCGTTGGATTGAAGACTGAAGAAACAGAGGAAATGCATGTATTATAATCTCATATATTTGAAGATAATACAACTTGGAGCCTCTTTTCTTGGTGGAGTTTTTTACCTAAAAGGGTTTTCTCCATGTTACATATTATGTTATGTGTTCAGATCTTAGTGCATGCTATTTCTTTTTAATGGGTTTAAATTTCTGTTACAATCTCCATTGATTCTACATTGTTTAGAGGATAATAAGGTTTGAATCATATTTCCATTGTGTGGTTTGCACCTTCATTTCTAACATTTGGTATCAGAGATTGGCCAATTTTGATTCTTGGGTGGTAGTGTGAAGGTTTTTTAGCTGCAATGGGAGATTTGGTTGTTGTTTGTTTGTAGATCTTGTGTAGATATCATGGCTTCATCCACTATTGCTTCTATCTCTCGGTTGGACATAAAAAATTTCAATGACACAAGGTACGAATTGTGGAAGCTAAAAATGGAATATTTTCTAGAAGAAAGAAACCAATGGCTAGCTATTATGAAAGAGAAGAAACCCAATGATGTTGCTCTTGATGAGTGGGAAAGATTGGATAAAAAGGCACGAGGTACAATTTGGCCTTGTCTTGCAGATTCTGTTCTATTGAATGTTGTGAGTGAGAAGTCCGCACATAGCTTGTGGAAGCATCTGGGTGAGATCTACCAAGCCAAGAGTATGGTAAATAAACTTTATTTAAAGCGTAAGTTATTTTCCATGAAAATGAAAGAGGGTGAATCTATTGTAGAGCATTTAAATTGGTTTAATTTGTTATTGAGTCAACTAGCATATGTAGATGTGGAGGTGAATGAGGAAGATAAATGTATATTGCTTCTCTGTTCTTTGCCCGAGTCATGGGAGAATGTCATTTTGGCTATCACTACTAACCTCATAGATCTGAAGTTGGATGCTCTTATTTTAGTTCTGCTATCACATGAATTAAGGAAGAAAAGTTTAGATAGTTTAGGGGATGCTTTTAGGGTCAGGGGAAGGTCTATGGAAAGAGGATCAAAAGGAGATCAGAAAGGGGCTAAGGACAATCCAAGGGCTGATCTAAGACTCTTGGCAAGAAGAATAGAGTTAAGTGTTGGAGCTGCGGTACAAGGGGACATGTGAAGGAGTGCAGAAACCCAAAGAAACAATGGGAGAGTTCTTCAGATAAGTCCTCAAATGTAGGTGAAGATGTTTTGCTTTCTGTACGTAATGTTGTTTCTAATGATCACTGGTTGGTTGACTCAGGATGCTCATTTCATATGACCCTGCATAAGGAATGGTTTTCCACATACAAAGAGTATGATGGAGGTGATATATACCTTGGGGACAACTCTACATATCTGATAGTTGGGAAAGGCAAGGTATTGTTGTGTTTCCATGATGGGAGGATTAAAACCCTCCTTGGTGTTTTGCATGTTCTTGGATTAGCTAGAAATTTGACTTTAGTTTCAAAGTTGAATGATTTGGGAATGTATGTAACATTTGACAAGCATGGTTGTAGATTGGTGAGAGGGAACTTGGTAGTAGCTAAGGGGAAGAGATTGGGAAACTTGTTGAAGCTTGAAGCCACTACAGTTTGTAATGCCTCTTATGTATCTGAGGCTAGTATTGAAAATACATGTATGTTGTGCAACTGTAGATTGGGCCACTCTAGTAATAATGTTTTGAAAACTATCAAGAATACAAATTGGTTGGATGGTTTCTCCTATTCTGATTAACACTTTGATTTCTGTGAGCATTGTGTGTTTGGTAAACAAAATAAAAAATAATTTCCTTTAGGAAACAATAGAGCAAAAGAGAAGTTATAAATTATTCATACAGATGTATTTGGACATGTGGATAATGATTCTATAAAAAAATCTTGTTATTTTGTCACCTTCGTTGATGATGTATCCAAATTTACATGGATTTATTTTTATGAAACACAAATCTGAAGTTTTCATTAAGTTTAAGGATTTTAAAGTCTTAGTTGAAAACCAATCAGGATTGAAGATAAAAATATTAAGATTTGACAATGGAGGGGAATATTTCTCTAAGGATTTGATGAGTTTTGCAAGCATATAGGTATTATCAGACAAAAGACAACTCCATATACACCACAACGGAATGATGTTGTAGAAAGGATGAACCGAACAATCATGGAAAGAGCCAAAAGTATGTTGAGTGATGCACAGCTGTATAAATACTTTTGGGCAGACGCTGTGTGTACTGCTTGCTACTTGATTAATAGATCTCCTTGTAAGACTCTTGATTCAACACCTTATGAAGTGTGGACAGGTAGAAACCTTTTGTTTCACATTTAAAAGTTTTTGGCTATGAGGCTTTTGTTCATGTGCCTAAGGAAAAGTGATCTAAGTTGGATCCAAAAGTTGAAAAGTGTACATTCATTAGATATGGTGATAATGTCAAAGGTTATAAGCTTTGGAATCCACTAACCCATAAGATTATCTATTCTAGAGATATTATTTTCAGGGGACTTAGAGCTATTTCTGAACCTAACTAGCCAAAAGAAAAAGAAGAAAAGGTAAAGAGAGCGCACTTTGATTTAGAGCAACAAGATGCACCTCAGGACGAACACAATGATGGATTGGGAGGTGAAGAAGAAGAAGATTCAAGCAGTTCTGATGAAGATGAATCTGTTGTTATAGAAGAAGTTGGTGTAGATGATCATGCAAAAGAACAAGCTAAGAATCTTACTCCACCCTTGAGGAGATCTAGAAGACAATGAAATCTAGTTGATAGGTACAGTCCACCATATTTCTATTTTATATTTTCTTTATTGAGTACTAATGATGAGCCTAGATCCTACATGGAAGCTATTCTTGTAGATGATAGTGAGTCTTGACAATTAGCCATGCATGAGGAGATGATGGCTTTAGACTTTTGTAACACCTGGGATCTTGTTCATTTTCCTAAAGGAAGAAAGGCCATAGGTTGTAAGTGGGTCTTCAAGAAGAAGTTTGGAGCAGATGGTTCATTAGAGATGTACAAGGCTAGACTGGTAGCCAAGGGCTACTCCCAAAGAGGGAGTTGATTTTGGTGAAATTTTCTCTCCTATTGATAAATTGACTTCTATTAGATTTCTTTTATCAATTGCTACAACTTATGATTGGGAGATTGAGCAAATTGATGTAAAGACTACGTTCTTGCATGGAGATCTTGAGGAAGAAATTTATATGCAACAACCTACATGTTTTGAGGTAAAAGGAAAAGAACATTAGGTTTGTAGGTTGAAGAGGTCTCTCTATGGTTTGAAACAGTCCCCTAGAATGTGGTATCAAAAGTTTGATTCATTTGTATTGAAATTGAGTTTTGTTAGGAGTAAGGAGGATCATTGTGTGTACATTCACTGTATTGATGATTCTATATTGATCATTGCATTATATGTTGATGACATGTTATTTTTCAACAATACTAAGGGTATGATTAGTGAGCTTAAAGCCCAACTTTTAGGTGCATTTGGTATAAAGGATCTTGGAGCTAACAGGTATATTCTAGGTATGGAGATCAGGAGGGATAGAGGTAACAAAAAACTTTGGTTTTTGTAAAGTATGCAAATACCATTTTGCAGAGATTCAATATGCAGGATTGTAACCCAATTAGAGTTCCAAAGAATGAGGATGATTTTGAGGATATGTCTAATGTGCCATATGCTACTGCTGTAGGGAGTTTGATGTAAGCAATGCTTTGCACTAGGCCAGATATTCCCCAAGCAGTGGGAGTTTTGAGCAAATTTATGTCTAACCCTAGTAGACAACATTGGAATTATGCGAAGAGGTGCTTAAGTATCTTATAGGAACTCCTGATTATTATTTAGTTTATTCTAGTACCGATAGTACTGATAAATCATTGGATATATAGGGTTTTGTTGATGCAGATTGGGCAAGTGACTTGGATAGTCGAAGGTCCACTACTGGCTATGTGTTTACTCTATTTGGAGGAGCAGTGAGTTGGATGAGTAAGAGGTAGCCCACAGTTGCTTTGTCAACCATAGAAGTAGAGTATATAACTTCTACTCATGTATCTAAGGAGGCAGTTTGGTTGAAGAGACTATGTACAAGTATTGGATTTGATTGTAGGATCATTCAGATTGTTTGTGATAGCTAGAGTGCTATATGTTTGGCCAAGAATCCTATGTATCATGCTCAGAATAAGCATGTTGATGTACAGTATCAATTTGTTTGAGAAATGGTTGCAAATGGACAAATCAAGCTAAAGAAGGTAGAAACTTAGGAGAATGTTGTAGATGCTTTGACCAAGCCTATGAGCACAGAGAAATTTGTTTGGTACAGAGAGGCCATGGGCCTTACTTCTAGTCCTTGATTATTTTATGATTTTCCTATGGGTTTATACAATGTATGATGTCAAGTGGGAGGATGTTAGGATTAAGGTGCCATGAACCTTGTAAATCCTATGTAATTAATTACTCCTAGTATTGTTTATAAATCACCCATAAGGGATGAAAGGTTTCACCAGCAGTAATCTTATTTTAGCTACATGTTTATATCCAGTCCTCGATGCTCATTTGTTCATGACGGGGGGTCACAGGGGGGTTTCCACCTTGCAGGGGGTCCAGGGGATCATTCCCTTGGTGGGGGGATCTAGGGGCCATGCGCCTTGGTGGGGGTTGGGGGTGTTATGTCAGAAAAATGTACCCTTGGGGGCTTTTTCCTAAAGGTTTAGCTCCCAGGTCTTTAGATTTGCATTTAGAGCATTTTGCATGTTAAATCAGACTCATGATGAGAAAACCTATGGGTCTTGTGGCAAATAGGACCTAGGGGGCTGCACTTCATTGAATTTTGAGCAAAGACAGGGGGTGGATAAGGGCACTAGCGTCCTAGTCCAGCCCTATTTTGGGTCTGCCCTAATTTGAAATGTTAGTTTTCTGATCGTTATTTGGTCTCTAGGTTGACATCATAAGTTTTAAATGCAAAATTCTTGGTAGGAATCTTAGTAGTTGCATATATAAGCATGTTTAGGCTATCATTTGTAGACTAGAAGATGATTGTGAACTTCATGCATACTTGAGATTTTTATGATATCATTGTGTTGTAGAGCATAGAATTGTTATTATGTTTGTTTGTAGGTTGGATTATATCTTCTCCTCATGGCATTGAAGAGCTTCTTCCCTCCATGAGAGCTTCATAATCAAGGTATCATTTATTGTGCCTTATCAATTGTTATCATTTAGTTTTTGCCTCTGTCTCCCAAGGGCACACACTCTCTCTGACAATGGTGTTAAGAAGACTTGAATGTCTCTCTGGGGCTTGACTAAGGCAAGCCTCTAAACATCACAACACCCTCCCACACTCCTTGTGATTATAGGTTATAGGTGTCAGGTCTAGAGAAAGTGGAGTTGCAGAGCAGGAAGGCACACATTGAAGATTCTGGATCTAAAAAGAAGCAGACATTGTTCAAGATTTCAGGACAAGGGCGCCATCAACCTTGTCCTCAAATTTTTGGTCATGGGAAACAAAAGACATAGTAGAGATCAGTTCCAGAAGGAGATCAGGACTGTGCAGAAAAAGTGGCACACTGGACTAGGGCGCCATCACTGTTGTCCTGGATTTTTCCATTTTCTGTCTGTGAAAAACAATGAGTTAAGGTTCTCTGCCCTCTGTCTATTTCCTGTATCATTTATTGTAATTCACATATTTGATTACTGTTTTGCTTAAATTAGGGTTTTAAGGACATAAAGGCATTAATTGGCAAACTTGTGTGATAACATCTAAATTTCCCAGCAGAAAACCAAGTGGCAACTCAAATCTAATAGCTGACTCTCCTCTTGATAAGTGAGGCACTCGATTGAAAAGCCCTTGGAATGTTTTGTGGAAAGGAGGATTCAAACTAAACCAAACATTAACCCTCCACAAATTTTACCATAAAACATTTTGGTCATCCTCCTTTTCATACAAAACATTTTGCTGAACCCATGTTGTTGAACTTTTTGGCACCTTGCTGAGTGTTGTTTGACAAATTTGCATTCATTCATTCTATTTCATTTGAAAACTTAAAAGAAATTGATATATTTGGAAAAATTGAATTTTTTTTTTTTGCATTCTAGGGTTTGATTTTTGACATAGTTTGCATTCTTTCAATTGCATTTAATTAATTATCTGATTTTTACATCAAATCAGAAATTCATCATCATTCAATTCATTATTGTCAATATTGCATTTGAAAAATTACAAAAAAATTGAAAAAATTGGCATATTAAGCTTGCATTTTTATGAAATTTGAATTAATTGGCATCTAATTTAAATTAATTTATCATTTACAATTCATTTGCATGCTTGATTTATCAAAATTTGCTTGAAATTTTGCATTTTTCATGAAAACCTAGTTTTGCATGAGCTAGGGTTGTAGTCAAAATCTTGTCTCAGATTTTACTACCTTGTCAAAACACTCATTAGGTCTGATCTTTGATGGTAGTGTTGCACCATAGTGTCCTCCTTGTGAAATTTCATGCCTAGGGTTTGAAAAACTTGCATTTTTCACTAGATTTGAGCCTATCGTCTTGCTAGATTTGCACTCCAAGCATGTTGTAAGGGATTTTATTGCACTAATTGGCTGTTATTAGCCTTATAATTTTTTGCCCCTTCTCAATTTCCTTACAACACCCTTTATTTCGAGCCTTTTCATTCAAATTTTGGAGAAATCAACATATTTTTGCTATCTTTGCATTAGGGTTTGGTCTAGAGAGGCACTATAGGCGTGTTGTAATAGATTTTTTGGAATTATGTGGCTATTAGTACTGTTATAAGTTTCTTTCCATCTTCATTTTCCTTACAACACCCGCTGCCCTAGCCTTTTGCATTAAGATTTGGTGAAAAATTGCATATTTTGGCCTATTTTCACTAGGTTTTGGCTTATTGATTTTCTAGAGTTGCTTCAAAATTTTGTTGTGAAAGGTATTCTTGCACTAGTGGACTATTTTTAGGCATATAATTTGTTGCCTCTCTTGAAAATATTTACAACACCTCTTCTTTCACTTGTTTGCATTGAGAAAAGTCAAAAAATAAAGCATTTTAGAGCATATTTGACATCACTTTTGCATTTTGTTGTTGCATAAGTTTTGGAAGATCTTGAAAATTTGATTTGACACTCCTTTGTAAAATTACAAATGTCTTCTCAACATAATAATAATTCTAGGTTTGTTCCTAGGCCTCATTTGAAAAGAAGAGCCCCTGAGCTTGAAATAACATTACACCTCATGACAAAGAAATGGTAAATACCGAAGGGCCTTTTTATATAATAGTAAAGTTAATGGAACAACCTATGCATGGAATACTCATAGATCCTAATTTCATGACAAATGTGGTCACAAAAGATTTCCTCCTTAAACATGAAATGGCACAAGAATCTTATGAACTATCGGATTTGAGAATTAAAACACATAATGGAGCTTTCATGAAACTGATTGGCAAGATAACTCTAATGGTCTCGGTCTATGATAAAGATGTGGATCAGTCATTTGACATAATCCCCTTATTTGACCTCTTCCATGTAAAACTTATACATCCTTGGCTTTAAGCTATGAATGCTGTTCCTTCTACTATTCATAAATGCATTAAATTTCCTTTACGTGGAGAGATATGTACTATCCGTCGTAATGATTATCAACCTCTGGCTAAGGAAAAGAACTTTATTCTTGATTACTTTTGGCTGCAACCTAAGATAGATCTTGAGCCATGAAGAGATATAACTTTCATATAATATAGAAAATACAAAGCAAAACAACTAGCTCAAGTGGCAAGGTCTCCTTTGCATCCAATAAGAGAAGAACAAGAAACAAGAACAAAACAAGATTATTATGCCTTTGATGAGATTTTTGACAAGAGAAATGTGGATAAGGAAAGGTCTCATGACCTGCCTCATCCATGGAGAGATGGCATCTATGCTAAGGTTCCTCCCTCGTCATCTTTAAATGGATCGGGAGGCTTACATCGACAACAAAATATCCCACCTAGACCAATGAGATTTGAACATGGTGCTTCCTCCTCTACTGTGCAAACAATAGAACAACATGATAAGATAAGCAACAAGATGAGAAGGAATATAATAGTAAAAGAAAGGAGGAGGAGAAGACAAGCTTATGCCCAACGGATTGCAAATGAACAAGAAAACATTCAACCTAACATTGAGAATCAAGAAGAGCTTAAAGACAAACACGTTGGAAACAAGAACAACAATTGGGATTTGGTACCTTACACACCACTTTCATCTAGCATTCAGGATTGGGAGGATGATTATGACCTCCTTGATGATGACTTCTAGCCCAACAATTCCTACAGGTAAGTATCTCTAACCCTTTATCTCTTCATGATGTGCTTCCCCTGTGATGTGTTATGTGTTGTTAGGCCTCCTAGGATGACCCTTGATTCTCCCGTAAGGTCAACAATACTAGGAGACCGCCTCTATCGTGACCTTCTTCTATTTGTATCATCAATCTTCTATATCTCCTCTCCTCTGATTTCATTGTTGTGTGTTGTGTCTTACAGACATAGCATTGCGGTTGGTGAATTGGGGGCACCCTCCTACGTGATTGTCCCTAAGACACTTGTTCTCCTCTTTGATTTATTGTTTACCTTCCTCTAGTGTTTCCATCTAGCTGGAGGATGATGAAAAATATTTATACTGATGCAGACCTAGTGTCCCTTTCAAGAGCAATAAAAAAAATGGATTTAGTTCCTATATGACGATGGGGTTGTAACAAATTATCCGACGCTTGGCTAGTGGAATCACTCCATGATTTCTCTATCTTGATGTTTATGTCAATGTTATCTTATCTTACTAACAACAGTTTAACAATACTGCTGCTTTGGGCACTTTGTTTATCATGAATATTGCCTTGCTTGGATCTTTCATGTAGTTGATCATATGCATTGTTGTTTATCATGATTATTTGAGCACTAACACTTTTCTTGCAGGGATGTGTTTGTGGGAACATTTGGTGATCATAAAGTACATGTCACCTCTGGGGGGCATGGGCCTTGTGTTCCCTTGTGTTCCCTTGTGTGTTTCCTTCCTACCTTAACGTACTTGATATCGGTATGCAATATCAACCACCTTAAGGTGGGGGCATATATAAGGTAAGTTGTTTGCTTTAGATCATAGTAAAGCATGTTTGAATAATCTGAAATCAATCAATCAATCATGTAAGCCCTTTGTGGAGGCGGGATATCGAGCATATCCTTTTATCTTAGGCCCTCATTGTGAGGCGGGGATGGTGTATTTCTCAAAGCAGATTACATTGTCCTGTCATTTTCAAAGTCCTCATCGTGAGGCGGGGAGTGGTTCTGTGACTAACTCAACCCTTAAGTGTGTTTTCAGCGGTTGTTGTGGTGAAGCCCAATCATCGGTGTGTGCCTGTAATGTACCTGAGATGGTGATGAACCTAGGAAGAGGAACACTCCATTGCTTGTCTATCGTGTTTTTGCTATGTCTTCAGCATGTGTGTGTATGGCGTGCTTGTTCTCAAAGTGCAAGACTGGTGGTGATGAGCTCCTCTACACTTTTGGATTTGTTTGGCATGTTTGTTCTCAAAAAGTGCAAGATCGGTGGCAATGAGCTCCTCTACACTCTTTTGGGATTTGTTTGTTTACTTTCCTTGTACTTGCATTATGCATTTCATATGGGAAAATCAAAAAGAAAATAATCACTGCATTCATTGTATTCTCTGTGCTTTGTGTGTCTTCAATACTATATTCTCTGTGTTTTGCATGCTTGTAATTGTCTTCTTCGTGTTTTGTGTGCCTATCATTGTTTTCAATGTGTTTGGCATGTCTTCTCCATTCTTGGCGTGTTTGTTGACCTACTTTAATGCATGTATTGGCCTTATGTTTAATGCATACATTAAAGTGGGGGCTAAATGTTATGTTGGAAAAATACACCCTTGGGGGCTTTATCATAAAGGTTTAGCTCCCAGGTCTTTAGATTTGCATTTAGAGCATTTTGCATGTTAAATCAGACTCCTGATGAGAAAATCCATGGGTCTTGTAGAAAATAAGACCTAGGGGCTACACTTCATTGAATTTTGAGCAAAGATAGGGGGGTGGACAAGGGTGCTAGTGCCCTAGTCCAGCCCTTTTTTGGGTCTGCCCTAATTTGAAATGTCAGTTTTGTGGCCGTTATTTGGTCTCCAAGATGACATCATAAGTTTCAAATACGAAATTCTTGGCAGGAATCTTAGTAGTTGCATATATGAGCATGTTTAGGCTATCATTTGCAGACTAGAAGATGATTGTGAACTTTATGCATACTTGAGATTTTATGATATCATTGTGTTGCAGAGCATAGCATTGTTATTGTGTTTGTTTGTAGGATGGATTATATCTTCTCCTCATGGCCTTGAAGAGCTTCTTCCTTCCATGAGAGCTTCATCATCAAGGTATCATTTATTGTGCCTTATCAATCATTATCATTTGGTTTTTGCCTCTGCCTCCCAAGGGCATGCACTCTCTCTAACAATGGTGTTCGGAAGACTTGAATGTCTCTTTGGGGCTTGACTGAGGCAAACCTCTAAACACCACAACCCCATCCCACACTCCTTGTGATTGTATGTTACAAGTGTCAGGTCTGGAGAAAGTGGAGTTGCAGAGCTGGAAGACAGACATTGAAGATTTCAGATCTAAAAGAAGTGGACACTGTTCAACATTTTGGGACAAGGGCACCATCAAACTTGTCCTCAAATTTCTAGTCACAGGAAATAGAGGACATAGCAGAGATTAGTGCTAGAAGAAGATCAGGACTGTGCGGAAAAAGTGGCACACTAGACTAGGGCGCCATCACTATTGTCCCAGATTTTTCTATTGTCCGTTTCTAAAAAATAGTGAGTTAAGGTTCTCTGCCCTCTGTCTATTTCTTCTAGCATTTGTCATAATTCACAGATTTGATTACTATTTTGCTTAAATTAGGGTTTTAAGGACATAAAGGCATTAATTGGCAAACTTATGTGATCACATCTAAATTTCTTAGTAGAAAACCAAGTGGCAACTCAAATTTGATAGCTGACTCTCCTCTTGATAGGTGAGGCACTCGATTGAAAATCCCTTGGAATGTTTTGTGGAAAGGAGGATTAAAACTAAACCAAATATTAACCCTCCACAAATTTTACCATAAAACATTCTGGTCATCCCTCCTTTTCATATAAAACAGGGGGTAGCGCCCACAAAATGACATTTTATTTATATTTTATTATTGTAAATATGGATTGTTCATCATTAGGTCACAGATCTAACGGTTGATATTTTGTCGGTTATCTTGCCCTAGAAGGCAACCCCCTTTTATAAGTATATTTGTACTATGTTTTTATTAGATTGGAAAGTAATAGGCACTACTGGATTGAAGGCCAAAGAAACAAAGGAAGTGCATGTATTGTAATCTCATATATTTGAAGATAATACAACTTGGAGCCTCTTTTCTTGGCAGAGTTTTTTACCCGAAAGGGTTTTTGTTAGGATGTGCACGCAGAAGATATCAACTAAATGCAAATAAATATTAAACAAAGGAATGAAAAATACACAGAAATAATAATAGTGAGAAATAAATTTTAACGTGGTTCACCCAAACTCATGATACATCTACCAACAAAGAGTCCAATACTATTATCCAGCAAATCAAACCAATTACAACCAACAATCCTTACAACTCAATATCGCTGCAAATGCTACAATACAATATCAACAGAAACCCTAACCCTTAGTAGTTTTATCAAGACTTATGTCGGTTACAAAATAGGTTTTTTTTATGTCAGCCAATAGAAAAAATAACTCCTGACACCTTTATAAAATAATAGGCAATTTTTCCTTTGGGGGCGCTGCCCTCGAGCCTCTAAATAGGGATGTTGCCCCTAGCAACCCCCACTGGGCATGTTGACCCCAGACCCCCACCATGGGCTCCGCCCTTGGGCCCTTACCGAGGGGGTCATCCCCTCTGACCCCGCAAGAGGGGCTCCACCCCCCTTCTGATTCCCCTATTAAATGATTTGGGGGGAAATCACGTCGATAAAAGTGGAGAAAATTTAACCTCTGAGTCTGATTAGGCTCCATATAACAACAATCTCCCACTCGGAGACTGATCAGACTCCACACCATATCATCTTCCACTTAGAGACTGATCATAACACCACTGACCCTGTAGCTCCCACTGGAAATAAGCACCCTAGATCCTATTGCTCTAATTTTATTATTTTTAGTCTTGAAGACCAACTGAAGTTGAAGATGAGCTCAACTTCTCCCTTGTCACTGCCTTTGTAAACATATCTACTAGATTTTCATCTGTATGCATCTTTTCCAGCCTTAACTATCTATCATCCAACACCGACCAAATGAAGTGATACCTTCGTTGCATGTGTTTGGTCTTTGAATGTAAGGCACAATTCTTTGCAAGATGCATGGCACTCTGGCTGTCCATAAACAAATAACTGTTACCCTATTGTTTGCCTAATTCTTCCATGAAAGAATGGAACCATATTATCTCCTTGCTTGCCTTTGTTGCAGCTACATACTCTGCCTTTGTGGTGGATAAAGCAACCACCTTTTACAACTTGGAGATCCAACTCACTGCTGTCCCACCTATAGTAAAGACAACCTGTAGTACTTCACCTCATCAATATCCCCTACCAAATTTGAGTCCACATACCTTGCTAAATCAGTATTAAAGCCCCCAAAACATAAGTGTTTATTGGATGTACCTCTCAAATATCTGAGAATCTATTTGATTGCATTTCAATGCACCAATCCAGGATTACTCTATACCTACTTACGACTCCTACAACATGTGCGATATATAGTCTCATGCATACCACGACATACATTAAGCTTCCTACAGCTAAAGCATATGGTACCTTGGACATTTTGTCTTCCTCCTCTTGTGTCTTTGGACACATCTCCTTAGTTAATTTCAAATGACTGGCAAAGGTGTACTGACAACTTTTGCATTCCCCATATGGAATCGTTGCAACACCTTTTCAACATAATCAGCTTGAGATAGAGTCAATTTTCTATTCTTCCTATCTCTACAAATTTTCATACCAAGGATTTGTTTTGCTGCCCCCAAATCCTTCATAGTAAATGATTGTGCTAACTGCTGTTTTAACTCACTTATGTGATCCATGTTAGACCCTGCTACAAGCATGTCATCAACATATAAACATAAAATAATGTATCTGTCATTATCCAGCCTCTTAAAATAAACACAATGGTCAGAATTACACCAGCTGTAGCCTTGGTCAGCCATAAAACTATCAAATTTTAAGTACCATTGCCAAGGTGCTTGTTTCAAGCCATACAAACTCCTTTTCAATCTGCACACCAGTTTCTCCTTACCATTGACCTCAAATCCTTGGGGTTGTTCTATATATATCTCCTCCTCCAAATCACCATGGAGAAAGGTAGTTTTCACATCTAGCTGCTCCAAATGCAAATCTTCAGTAGCCACAATACTTAAAACAATACAAATAGAAGTCATCTTAACAATCAGAGAAAAATATCATCAAGATAAATGCCCTTTTTCTGTGCAAATCTTTTTACAACTAACCTTGCTTTAAATCTTTTCTTACCTCCATCTTCCTCTTTCAACTTATAAACCCATTTGTTTGGTAAAACCTTTTTACCTGCAGGCAACTTACATAATTCCCAAGTCTGATTTTTTAGCAAGAAGTCCATTTCTTCTTTCATTGCAAGCTCCCACTGAACCTTTGTATCCACTTGCATAGCTTCATCATACCCTTCTAGTTCACCAACATCTATTAAAAAAATAGAATACAAAGGGGGAGAAAACCTTTTAGGAGGTCTACTTAGCCTTGTTGACTGTCTAACATTCTCTGGATTTTGTGGTATTTCTTGTTGCTGTTGCAGAGCATGAGGAACCAATGGAACGTCACTATTTGGAGTATCATCCAACACCACATAATCCTTTTCTGTCTTCTCATGCTACTGTAACTGATCTTTGTACAACACCTTCTCATTGAATACAACATCACTGCTTCTCACAATTTTCAAAGTTTTAACATCCCAAAGCCTATAACCAAATTCATCAATGCCATATCCAACGAAGATACATTTTTTTGATTTTGCATCTATCTTGGTTCTATTTTTAGAATCTACATGTGCAAATGCTTCACATCTGAAGGTTTTGAGAAAATAATAACTCACCTTCTTACTTGTCCATGCTTCCTCTAGAATATCACAACCCAAAGGAACTAAAGGACCTCTATTAATTAAATATACAATGGTATTGACAACCTTTGCCAACATGTTTAAAGGTAACCCAACATACAATCTCATGCTCCTTGCACGCTCCATTATTGTCATATTCATGTGCTCAACCACTCCATTTTCTTGTGGAGTCCCTAGAACCATTTTCTGCCTACAAATTCTATTAAAGGAACAATAATCCTCAAATTCTTTGCTGCAATAATCACCGCCATTATCAGATCTAAGACATTTTAATCTTTTACCCATCTCATTCTCAACCAAGCTTTTCCATTTCTTAAATGTTTCAAATACATTAGATTTCTGCCTAAGAAAATAAATCCAAACCTTCCTAGTTGCATCATCTATGAATGTAACATAATACTGAGAACCACTAAGAGAAGATACCTGAGTTGGTCCCCATACATTTGTATGCACAAGTTCCAACTTTTCATCTTTCTTTTGCTTCCCATCCTTGAGAAAACTAAATCTCTTTTGTTTTCCATACACACAACTTTCACATAAATCCATATTAATACATTTTAGACCTGGTAAAACTTTCTTAGAGTGAAGTACCTTCATACCTTTTTCACTCATATGCCCAAGTCTGTTATGCCACAGTGTTGTCTCAGAATCTGCAACAACTATTTCAGTCTCTTCTTGTGAACCCGCAGCAACTGTTCCTGAACCTGTTTATTTTTTCTCTGCAACAACTAAAGTAGAAGGAACAGTATTACCTGTACAAAGATATAAGGTGCCTATTTTCACACCTTTTTCTACTATTAAGGCACCTCTTGAAACCTTCCAATTTTTATCATTAAAAGTAACTGTGCAAACTTCATCATCTAGCTGCCCTTCTGAAATTAAATTCCTACTTAGCCTTGGAACGTGCCTTACATCTTGTAGTAGCCAATGATTCCCATTCTGTAACTTAATCTTAATTCTTCCCTTTTCAACAATATGACAGGGTTCGTTATCTTCCAAATAAAACCATCCCAAAATCCCCTTGGACATAATCAAGAAAATAGCTTCTATGGGGCGTAGCATGAAATGAGGCCCCTGAATCTAAAACCCATGAATAATCAACATTATCTAGGGAAAGAATCAAAGCATCATCTTCAGATTTATTACTTACCACATTCGCCTCATTATTGCCTTCTTGTTTGTCTCCTTTAATCTTCTAAGACCAGCAATCTTTCTTCAGATGACTTGGTTGTCCATAGTACCAACAATCCTTCTTTCCTCTAGATTGGGACCTCTTGTCCTTTAATTTTTCTCGTGACTTCCCATGACCTCTAGAACCTTTTCCTCTCTCCTTTGATTTGCTCCTGCTTTCTGTATTCAAAACATTACATGATGTGGACCCTCTTGATCTTTTCCGTCGCATTTCCTCACTAAGGATAACACTAACAACATCATCAAATTTCAAAGTATTTGAACCAAAGACAAAGTTACTTATAGCCATTACCAAGCTATTCCAGCTTTCTGGCAAAGAACATACAACTAGGAGAGCCCTCACCTCTTCATCAAATTTCACTTTTACAGAAGTTAACTGACTAGTAATCATATTAAACTCATTTAAATGATCTATCACAGATCCACTTTTAATCATTTTTAGATTAAACAAACACTTAATGAGAAATACCTTATTTGAGGCTAAGGGGTTTTCATACAATTTAGGCAAAACTTTCAACAGTTCATCTGTTGTCTTCGCTTCTATTATATTGAATGCCACAGATGGTGCCAGGACAATTGAATGGTTCCCAGTACCTTTCTGTCCAGAAGATCCCAATCCTCATCAATCATTTCTACTGTTTTCTTAGCTTTTCCTTCCAATGACGTCCATAAATCCTTCTGATAGAGATAATCCTCCATCTGCATCTTCCATAATTGATAGTTCTGCCCATTGAATTTATCTACTTTCAATTTACCCTCATGTGCCATTGCTCCCACGTAACCGTGAGACTCCCACTCAACCTTGAGACCTTCTTGCAGATGATAATCAAACATAATCCGCTCCGATACCACTTGTTAGGAATTGCACGCAGAAGATATCAATTAAATGTAAATAAAGATTAAACAAAGGAATGAAAAATACACATCAATAATAACAACGAGAGACAATTTTTAACGTGGTTCACCCAAATTTGGGCTACATCCACCAATAGAGAGTCTAATATTATTATCCAGCAAATCAAATAGATTATAACGAGCAATCCTTGCAACTCAATACCACTGCAAATGCTACAATACAATAGCAATGGAAACCCTAAGCCTTATTTGTTTTATCAAGACTTATGTCAGTTACAAAATAGGGTTTTTTTAATGTCGGCCAATAGAAAAAATAACTCTCGATGCCTTTATAAAATAATAGGCAATTTTTTCTTCGGGGACACTACCCCCAGCAGCCCCCGTTGGGGGTGTTGCCCCCAGGACCCCACCGTGGGCTCTACCCCCAAGCCCCTGCTGAGGGTCATCCCCCCAGGCCCAGAAAGAGGGGCTTCGCCCCCCTTTTGATTCCCTCGTTAAATGCTTTGGGGGGGAATATGTTGTTATATGGAGCCTAATCAGACTTGGAGGTTAATTTTACCCCACTTTTATCAACACAGTTTCCCCCCAAATTCCTACGGGGTCAAGGGGCAGTGCCCCTTGCGGGGGTTTGGGGGTAGCGCCCCCAAGACAGGGTCAAGGGACTATGCCCCTTGCAGGATCTAGGGGCAGCGCCCCTGTCGCGCTCCCTGTTGCGATACAGGGTGGGGTCAAGGGGCCGGGAGTTATTTTTTTCACTGACCGACATAAAAAACCCTATTTTGTAACCGACATAAGGCTTGATAAAAGCGGCTAAGGGTTAGGGTTTTTTGATATTATATTGTAGCATTTGCAGTGGTATTGAGTTGCAGGGATTGCTGGTTGTAATTGATTTAATTTACTGGATAATAATATTGGACTCTCTATTGGTGGATGTAGCCCAAGTTTGGGTGAACCACGTTAAAAGTTTGTATGTAGCCCAAGTGGTATTAGAGCGAGTTGTGTTCAATTATCATCTGCAGGAAGGTCTCATGGTTAAGTGGGAGCAATGGCAGATGGGGGTAAATTGAAGGTTGATAAATTTAATGGTCAGAACTATCAGTTATGGAAGATGCAGATGGAGGATTACCTCTATCAAAAGGATTTATGGAGGCCATTGAAAGGAGTATCCAAGAAACTGGCAAGAATGATAGATGAGGATTGGGGACTTCTGGACAGAAAGGCACTGGGAACCATTCAGCCTGGTACCATCTGTGGCATTCAATATAACAGAAGTGAAGACAACAAGTGAACTGATGAAAGCTTTGGCTAAATTGTATGAAAAATCCTCATCCTCAAATAAGGTATTTCTCATGAAGCATTTGTTTAATCTAAAAATGGTTGAAGGTGGATTTGTGATAGATCATTTAAATGAGTTTAATATGATTGTCAGTCAGTTAACTTCTGTAAAAGTGAAATTTGATGAAGAGGTGAGGGCTCTCTTGGTTTTATGTTCTTTGCCAAAAAGCTGGAATAGCTTGGTAATGACTGTAAGTAACTCTGTCCCTGGTTTAAACACTTTGAAATTTGATGATGTTGTTGGTGTTATCCTTAGCGAGGAAATGCGACAAAAAAGCTCAGGAGGGTCCACATCAGGTAGTGTTTTGAATGCAGAAAGCAGGGGCAGATCAAAGGAGAGAGGAAAAGGTTTTGGAGGTCATGGGAAGTCACGAAGAAAATCAAAGGATAAGAGATCCCAATCCAAAGGATAGAAAGACTGCTGGTACTGTGGGAAGCCAGGTCAACTGAAGAAAGATTGCTGGTCTCAGAAGAATAAAGGAGACAAACAAGAAGGCAATAAGGAGGCAAATGTGGTAAGTAATAAATCTGAAGATGATGCTTTGATTCTTTCCCTAGAAAATACTGATGATTCATGGGTTTTAGATTCAGGGGCCTCATTTCATTCTACGCCCCATAGAAGTTATTTTCTTGATTATGTCCAAGGGGATTTTGGGCTGGTTTATTTGGGAGATAATGAACTCTATTAGATTGTTGGAAAGGGAAGAATTAAGATTAAGTTACAGAATGGGAATCATTGGCTACTACAAGAGGTAAGGCATGTTCCAAGGCTCTGTAGGAATTTAATTTCAACAGGGTAGCTAGCTGAAGAAGGTTGCATTGTTACATTTACTGATAAAAATTGGAAGGTTTCAAAAGGTGCCTTAATAGTAGCAAAAGGTGTGAAAGTAGGCACCTTATATCTTTGTACAGGTCATACTGTTCCTTCTACTTTAGCTATTGCAGAGAAAAAAAAACAAGTTTAGGAACAGTTGCTGCAGGTTCGCAGGAAGAGACTGAAACAGTTGCTGTAGGTTCTGAGACAACGCTGTGGCATAACAGACTTGGGCATATGAGTCAAAAAGGTATGAAGGTACTTCATTCTAAGAAAGTTTTACTAGGTCTGAAATATATTAATATGAATTTCTGTGAAAGTTGTGTGTATGGCAAACAAAAGAGAGTCAGTTTTCTCAAGGATGGGAAGCAAAAGAAAGATGAAAAGTTGGAGGTTGTGCATATAGATGTATGGGGACCAGCTCAGGTATCTTCTCTTGGTGGCTTTCGATATTATGTTACATTCATAGATGATACAACTAGGAAGGTATGGATCTATTTCCTTAGGTAGAAATCTGATGTATTTGAAACATTTAAGAAATGGAGAAGTTTGGTTGAGAATGAAATGGGTAAAAGATTAAAATGTCTCAGATATGATAATGGTGGTGAGTATTGCAGCAAAGAATTTGAGGATTATTGTTCCTTTAATGGAATTCATAGGTAGAAAACAGTTCTAGGGACTCCACAGGAAAATGAAGTGGCTGAACACATGAATAGGACAATAATGGAGCGTGCAAGGACCATGAGATTGCATGTTGGGTTGCCTTTAAACATGTGGGCAGAGGCTGTCAACATTGCTATATATTTAATTAATAGAGGTCCTTCAGTTCCTTTGGGCTTTGGTATTCCAGAGAAAGTATGGATAGGTAAGAATGTGAGTTATTATTTTCTCAAAACCTTTGGATGTGAAGTATTTACACATGTAGATTCTGAAAATAGATTCAAGATGGATGCAAAATAAAAAAGGTGTACCTTCATTGGATATGGCATTGATGAATTTGGTTATAGGCTTTGGGATTTTGAAAATCAAAAAATTGTGAGAAGCAGGGATGTTGTATTCAATGAGAAGGTGTTGTACAAAGATTAGTTATAGTAGTATGAGAAGAAAGAAAAGGATTATGTGGTGCTAGATGATACTCCAAATAGTGATGTTCCAGGGGTTCCTCATGCTCCGCAACAACAACTAGAAATACCACAAACTCCAGTGAATGTTAGACGATCAACAAGGCTAAGTAGACCTCCTAAAAGGTTCTCTCCCTCTTTGTATTCTATTTTGTTAACAGATGCTGGTGAACTAGAAGGGTATGATGAAGCTATGCAAGTGGATACACAGGTTTAGTGGGAGCTTGCAATGAAAGAAGAAATGGACTCCTTGCTGAAAAATCAGACTTGGGAATTATGTAAGTTACCTGCAGGTAAAAAAGCTTTACCAAACAAATGGGTTTATCAACTGAAAGAGGAAGATGGAGGTAAGAAAATATTTAAAGCCAGGTTAGTCGTAAAAGGATTTGCACATAAAAAGGGCATTGATTTTGATGAGATATTTTCTCTAGTTGTCAAGATGACTTCTATTCGCACTATTTTAAGTATTGTGGCTACTGAGGATTTGCATTTGGAATAGCTAGATGTGAAAACTGCCTTTCTCCATGGTGATTTGGAGGAGGAGATATACATGGAACAACCCCAAGGATTTGAGGTCAAAGGTAAGGAGAAATTGGTGTGTAGATTGAAGAAGAGTTTATATGGCTTGAAACAAGCACCTCGGCAATGGTATTTGAAATTTGATAGTTTTATGGATGAGCAAGGCTATAGTTGGTGTAATTCTGACCATTGTGTTTATTTTAAGAGGTTGGATAATGACAGCTACATTATTTTATGTTTATATGTTGATGACATGCTTGTAATGGGGTCTAACATGGATCAGATAAGAGAGTTAAAACAACAGTTAGCACAGTCATTTGCTATGAAGGATTTGGGGGCAGCAAAACAAATCCTTGGTATGAAAATTTGTAGAGATAGGAAGAACAAAAAATTGACTCTATCTTAGGTTGATTATGTTGAAAAGGTGTTTCAGAAATTTCATATGGAGAATGCAAAAGCTGTCAGCACACCTTTGCCTAGTCATTTGAAATTGACTAAGGAGATGTCTCCTAAGACACAAGAGGAGGAAGAAAAAATGTCCAAGGTACCATATGCTTTAGCTGTAGGAAGTTTAATGTATGCCATGGTATGCACAAGACTAGATATTGCACATGCTGTAGGAGTCGTCAGCATGTATATGAGTCATCCTGAATTGGAGCATTGGAATATGGTAAAATGGATTCTTAGATATTTGAGAGGTACATCCAATAAACACTTATATTTTAGGGGCTCTTATACAGATTTAACAGGTTATGTAGACTCAGATTTGGTAGGGGATATTGATACCAGGTGGAGTACTACCGGTTATGTCTTTACTGTAGGTGGGATAGTGGTGAGTTGGATTTCCAAGTTGCAAAAGGTGGTTGCTTTATCCACCACAGAGGTAGAATATGTAGCTATAACAGAGGCAAGGAGATGATATGGCTACAATCTTTCATGGAAGAATTGGGCAAACAACAGGTTAACAGTTATTTGTTTACAGACAGACAGAGTGCCATACATCTTGCAAAGAATTCTGCCTTGCATTCAAAGACCAAACACATACAATTGAGGTATCACTTTATTCGGTTGATGTTGGATGATGGACAGTTAAGGTTGGAAAAGATACATATAGATGAAAATCTAGTGGATATGTTTACAAAGGCAGTGACAAGGGAGAAGATGAGCACCTCTTCAACTTCAGTTGGTCTTCAAGATTAAAAACAAAATTAGAACAACAGAGTTCAGGGTGCTTATTTCCAGTGGGAGCTACAGGGTCAGCAATGTTATGATTAGTCTCCAAGTGGGAGATGATATGGTGTGGAGTCTGATCAGTCTCCAAGTGAGAGATTGTTGTTATATGGAGCCTAATCAAACTTGGAGGTTATATTTACCCCACTTTTATTAGTGCAGTTTCCCCCCAAATTCCTATGGGGTTAAGGGGCAGTGCCCCTTACGGGGGTTTGGGGACAGCACCCCCAAGATGGGGTCAAGGGGTAGCACCCCTTGCAGGGTCTAGGGGTAGCGCCCCTGGGCAACGCCCGCGAAACCTCACACAATTTTTTATTATTTTAGAAAGGCGTCATGAGTTATTTTTTTCATTGACCGACATAAAAAACCCTATTTTGTAACCGACATAAGGCTTGATAAAAGCAGCTAAGGGTTAGGGTTTTTTGATATTGTATTGTAGCATTTACAATGGTATTGAGTTACAGGGATTGCTGGTTGTAATCAGTTTGATTTACTGGATAATAATATTGGACTCTTTGTTGGTGGATGTAGCCCAAGTTTGGGTGAACCACGTTAAAACTTGTCTCTCACTGATTATTATTTTTGTGTATTTTTCATTCCTCTGTTTAATCTTTATTGCATTTAATTGATATCTTCTACTGGCTAACCCTAACAAAATCATGCCGATAAAAGTGGGGAAAATTAAACCTCTGAGTCTAATTAGGCTCCATATAACAACAATTTTCTCCTCATTACATACTATGTTATGTGTTCAGATCTTAGTGCATGTTATTTCTATTTAATGGGTTTTAATTTATGTTGCAATCTCCATTGATTCTACATTGTTTAGAGGATAATAAGGTTTGAATCAGATTTCCATTGTGTGGTTTGCACCTTCATTTCTAACAAGAAGCAAAGAGGGAAAAAGTTGTTTTGTGTTTAGGGGCTTGCCATATTCAAAACCTGTGTTGGTGTTTCCCCTCCACTACATTGATGATTAGTGATCCAAGAGTGAGTGGCCTAGGAGGGCACATGCAATATCAATAATATGTGATAAAAATATGAATGAAAATGATAATGATTACCACAAGATGTGAAACCCTAGTTGATGTAGATAACTCAAGATCATGCACCAGCAAGGAGATAGACAAAAATAGCTTCAACTTCCTTCAAAACTTGTGAATGAGAATCATAACATCCATAAGCATGTAGCCCATCCAAGCATGAAGAGCACTTGATCATAGGAGATCAAAACATGTGAGCAAACTCTAATATTGCAATATCCATCTAGGTGTAAAATGAATTGTAAAAATCCTTAATATATGCATTCCCTCTTACCAACAACAAATAAAACCAAATGAGGCCGACAAGTAAAAGTTAAGGAGGTGTTCCAAGCCAACACCACAAAAATAGGACCATGGTTAACATCCAAGACCAGGGCACTAAATTCTCTGGTCCTTTATCCCCACAAACTCCAAAGAGTGTTCATTTAAGTGGGCTTAGACCAATCCTAATGTTATCTTGTCAGATTTATTTATCAAGATTAAGATTTAATTGTTTAATGTTCAAAAAGGTGTTGATTAACAAGTGTACACATTTTACTCTATAAAAATTATCCCCCACTTTAGCATGGGTATGAACTTACGTTTGAACTCACACTAAAGGAAGGAGAAGACAAATTTCAAACATGAAAACATAGATGCCAAAGAATTCTGCCAAGTTGTGGACTATTAGTAGCCCCCAAGCTTAAGATTCTAAGGTTGCAAACACATAAGCAAATATATTTTCAAACATGTAAGACATTGTAACATAATTCAAATACACGGAGTACTAAAAGGCATACATAGGAATACACGCCAGAGACACACAATACACAAAGGAAATGCACACCATACACAATGCATACATGCTTGACATGAAGAATACACATAAAACATAAAGCATACATGGAAAACACATGGAAAACATGATGAAGACACATAAGAAACATGAAATCATTAAGAGAATACAAGTTAAAACAATACATCTAACAAACAAACATAGAAACAAACACACAAGGCATATGACTCTAACGCTAGCTTACTCTGTCACTAGGGGTCATGTGAAGAAAAATGCCTTCGTGGAACAAACACTAGTAATCACTGCCGAATTACTAGGTGGCCACAACAAGTCACATGAAGTACATGGGCTAGTCAACTTCGTTGCACTAGGTGGCTCATGGACCAAAAGGAAACATCACAAGCTAGTGAGGACCATCAAATCATTAGGCAAGTTCCATGCCAACTATAATAAACAAGTAAGTAATCAAAAAGAGCATAGTGTGATGTATTCCCCCACCTTAAAGTGATTGCTAAATCCTATCAGGAAGCAATTGCTTTAAGGTAGAATAAACCACAAGATAGGTGCAAGAGCTTTTTGGAAGCACATGCCCATAAGATATGTGTTCCTAAAAAACTACATCACGACAAGATGTTGCCCCCACAAAAGGCAAATTGAGGCGATGCTAAGAGCATGATACACAATGGCTTGTGTAGTCATGGTATGATGCCGAGAATAGCAACAAGGTGCCACATAAATCAAAACATAAAAAGAAACAACAAGTATAGTAAGTAATAACACAAAGGAATCTACCTAATTGGCGTTAGTATATTAATGGGTGTATAATAGGAGATATCTCGAGAATATATATATTTGGAACTGTCATCATCTGCCAGTTGGTAGAACTTTAGAGACAAAGGAAGAAGTATCACATGAAATAAAAATAAAATCCCTTGGGTCACCAAGGGAGAATGCCAAATCATCCTATTCCTTACGTCATCCCTAAAGGAAACAACAACAATGTGACTTATGACATATAGAAGAATGATGATACAATTAGAGAGAATGTCACAATGAATTTTGATCCCTTTGTATCCTTGTGTAGACACTTAAAAATGTCGTGGGCCTGCGGACATCATTTTTGCACATAATTCAACCCAATTTCATATTCTGTTGTTAATTAAATAATTTTAATTATTTAATTAATTCATTTCCTCTCTTATGCTTTTAATTAAATAAATTTTATTATTTAAGCTATTTTCTTCTAATTTCCTCTGTAATTAAATAATTTAATTATTCGTTATTCCAATGTTCACATTCCCTCTTTAATTTAAATAAATACCTTACCTTACCTTATTTAAATAAGTCCCCACTTATTTAATTAAAATCCCATTACATTACCCCTTCCTCAAATAAATTAAATAAATGCATACAATTTATTTAATTTTAAAATCATCTCCCACCTCACCATTTCCTCTAATAAAAATTACCTTTTATCTTCTAGTGGCTAGGAACCCTAATCAATTTGAGCCCTTGATTTTGGCTCCAAAGTCAACTCTTGATCACAACCATTCATTCAAATTCCCTCTTTTATAAAACCACTCTCCCACTCTCATTTCACATCTTACCACTTGCATAATTTGACTTTGCCATTGTCAACCCTTGAGCTCCTCATTGCATTTGTAGATTTGCAAATTTGAGAGCATTAGTGAAGTAAAGCTTGATAGAAATAATGGAGGATTTGCACTATTAGCCTAGGGTTTCATGTTTCATGCTTTGTTTGCTTGATTCTAGGTTATTTAGGGCTCGATTGAATAGTTAGGGTTTAGAAAATACTATTTGCAGGGTTTTTAGAGTGTTTTCCCCTGACTTTATCTGGTGAAACCGACGTGAACAACCGAACATTCCGTGAATTTTATGTTTTTGAATTTGTAGGAACAGTGCGACGCATAAGCTGGTTCATGTGATGCTTAAGCTGCTTTGTGTGATGCATGAGCCGTACAGTGTGACGCTTCCTCTGGAGTCTATAATGCACTGGAAGGACTCTATGACACATGTGACTGTGTTTAGGGTAGAATATTGTTAATTTTTTTATTAGACTAACCTAGTTGATTTTGCAAGAGTCTAACCTATTTTTGATGCTCTGTTTGCTTTGTTAACTCTCTAGTTCATGTTAGTTATCTCATTAGGGTTTTTCAAAGCATTAGGGTTTGATATTTCAAGGGTTTTTATCTAGGGTTTCTTACTAACTTGTTTGAACATTTGGGCATATCTAGTGAGTACTTGAAAGATTATCATCTTTCTGGCATCCAAGAAGTAACCTTACAGCCCTAGGGTTTGACATTTATCACTGAAGTAAGTTTTTCCACTCGATGTTAGGGTTTTTCTGTCAATTTTTGCTTGTAGAAACAATGCGACGCTTGTGCAGGTTCATGCGACGCCTCTGTTGCACTACCTACATGGCTCTATGCGACGCAGTCACCATTCTGTGTGACGCCTCTATGCCTTATTGCACCACATGCAACTGGTAAAAAATAAAAAAAATCTTTAAGTTGTTTTCATTCTACTTTTTTCTGTTTATACGGTAGGGTTAGGGTTTATTCTCTGTTACTAATCTCTAGTTTGTAGCTTGTGGCATTGGAGGAAAACTTTGGTTAAACTCTCTAATCTATTTTTGTAGGGTTTTATTTCATTTCATATGTGTGTGTGGTTAGTTTAGGAACATTTTAGATTGGGTTAAAAAGAACACAAATCTATTTGCTCTCACACTCATTTGGATTAAAACAAACCACACTCATTGGGCTAAAAAGAACTACAACATTGCATATTCACATTTGATTGGTTAAAAAGAACAACAATCCTACATATTTCACACATTCGGTTAAAAAGAACAACAAATCTGCATATCACACTCATTTGGTTTAAAAAGAACTTGCATTTTTCACTCATTTGGGTAAAAACAACAACAAATTGCATCATTGTTTGCTATGCTTGGTGTGATGCCCCGTCACATAACCCTAGAGAGTTAGACTAAACGACAACAAAAAATAGGCTAATTTTTTTAAAAAAGAAAATGCATTAATCTTATAATAAAATAACAACTTATTACATCAAGTAAAATCATTTTACTGACTAACATCTCTAGGGAACATAACTGTATCAAGTAATTACAACATAATACTTTATAACTGTCCATGTGTAAACTTAATACATCATGAGAAGAATACATTTTTCATTTACAAGGCAAGTATAAGTACAAATGAGGTCCAATAAAGAGTACATAATTACAAGGCTACATGACTGATTACAAGAAAAATCATGACTATGTAATTCTGGAGTCATAAAACAAATCTTCAAATGCAAATGCAGATCTAGAACTGATCACGAACCAAGATGCCAAAGAAAACCAATGGACTAAGCTCTTCCACCCTACCATGTGGAACCTTGAGGTCCACCCCCCAAGTTAGGAGATAACAGTGAGGTCCTTTGACACAAACAAAGACAGAAGGACTAATTGAAGACAAGAATACCTCAGGTTTCACATGCGGACAACACTAAACACAACAATCAACATCCAGAGGCAAGAGAACAGGGCAAGCTGGAGTGTAGTAGGATGAAGTGTCATCACATGGTTTTACATGGGTTACCCTTACTATCTCTCTCTAGACTCCGGCCCCCATCTATGGTTACCCTAACAACCTCTCTCTAGGCACCGACCGCATAGGTCACACATGCGGCTACCTTATCTTGATTAATGTGAAGTCTACCCTTTCCCTCTAGTCAATTATTAGGTTTCACTTGTTAAACACTTCCAATGGGTTACCCAGACATCCACTTTGGGTGCCGGCCCCACATCGGAAGCCACTCCCCTAGTTGCACTTAGTTGACCCAACCCATACAAGGAGAAAACATAAGGACACACATGTAATACCTCCAACTCTCATGACAAGCCAACACAAAAAAAACATGAGGTGTGCAAGGTCCAAGTCTTAATAAACATTAATCAATTTCCTCTCTCTAGAGAGTCAAAATCATCAACAAGTTCATAGTATTTTTGCCCATAACAAGAATCATAAGACATAGCCTTTGGATAGATAACACGACCCAATAGAATCCATGAAAGAGCAAGACCAAAATCTCTTATCCAAACTCTCCATAAAAAATTGACATTCATAACATACAAGTAAAGATAAATCAAATTTTCAAAGCAATCAACATGGACTAAGTAAAAGCATTGAACTAGAAGAGTCAACTTTCTCACCAACATAACATTAACTAACTAGGAGGTATTTGATGATCAATCGCTCTAATGTAATACTCAACACCTAATTTTATATTGAACGAATAAATTTATTAACAAGGTAACTAACTAGTAATATAAAAATATTCCATTCCTAACGACTTATTCCAAAAATATAATTCTTATAAGTGATTTTCTTCAAATCTAAACAATTTAAAAACAAGACACAATAGCGACATCATTAAACTTTTAACTAAGCAAAAGAGGTCATCTAGTTTACCTTACTAGCTGACTTAGAACGTTAAAACTTTTTCCTTAATTTTCAAGAAAATGAATACATTTAAAATCCTATTAAACAAAACCATAACCCACCTATTAGAAATAATATACTAATTTTATTTACTACTAATTTAATAACTACTACACTAAAGAGATAATAATAATCATATTATTAACAATAATACTACCCTGGCATACAATTAAACTTCTAATAAAAGATATATTATTTACCAACTAGGCTAAAGAGATTCTATTGTTCCTTTACCTATTCTCTATCCTATACACAAATACCAACCTTAAGAAGCATAATACATATCCTAACAAGCATAGATTGGTAAACCTTATTTTAGTAAACATATTGATTATCAAGGGAAAAATAAAATCATATTTTAAATGGAGACCATAGATCTTCTAACATACGGCTGCAGACAAATGTCACTTAAAGTTTATAATTATTAAGCATAAATAAATGTTAGAAACCTACTAACTAAATTTGCAAAAGAGTTATCCTAAACAAATCTTGAAGAACAATTTCTCTAATTTCCAAATCTTCATCCTAAGTCATTAAAACTACTAGTCTTGTAATAAGTGCCAAAACATGATCATAATGATTTAATCCATAACCTAATATAGTCTATTATAAAGTAGATCCATATAATTAAATAGATTTTCAAAGCCCAATTGGAAGTGTTAAACATCAGGAAGAAATGTTTTAAATCTCAGGATAATTATTTACTAAAAAGAAGGTTTGGAACTAATTTTGCATTAAATAAAAAAAAAAACATATTGTCTTAAAGCCTCAACTCAATGGATCTTTGAAACTAAAATAATAGCAACATACTAAATATATCTTTTTACCTATCCAAGGCTGATGGAGACTTAGTTAATATACATTTCTAAAGTTTCACTAACCAACATTCTATTCCTATCAATAAACTTAATTAGTAACTGTATAAACTTGCCAAAAATTTGATAAGAGAAAGAGAACGGCCTTCTAAAACTGAAATTAGTCCAAATTAAAAACTATTAAAACTCAAATGATTGCAGTCTTTTATTGATAGACGCTCAGACTGAAGAAGGCATCTCCATGAGGCCATATGACAGCTACCTTCAAGTTGCAGAAGATAATAAAATTTGAAAGCAAGGTTCTGGACAAGGCTTGGTGATAAGATGCTAACAGAGGGTTTGCTCAGGTAAGAAATTTTGCAGAAAAAAAAGATCAAAGATATGCATGAAAAGACCAGATTGTGGCTCTAGAGGATTCTAGTTTAGGAGTTTAACGTAGCAATACAATAATGGTTAAAGATTTAAGTCAAAACAACCAGGTTAGAGTTGTGCGGTGGCGTATGTGGAAAAGTATGCGAGAGATTCATAAATTAAAATTTGTTGATAACCATAGAATGCAAAGAATCGACCCAACAAATTTGACTACATGGTGTTTGAAGATTTGAAAATAAATTTCTAAGGGAGAATCATTTTAATTCGCTCCCTTAGCAGACGTCTCCAGGTAAGAGTTTTGTAGGTTAATAATTTTGTTGAAAAGGCTTAGCGTGTGAGATTGCATTCATATCTGGTATTGAAACCATCTAAGGTATAAATTAGGTTAAATTCTAATCACTTGTTACAAATAAAGATTTAAGGTGGGGGTCAATATTCTCATGAGGATCGATGCGCAACCATGAGACAACCATCGTTAGCTTCCAGTATATTCAAAACTAGAAGCAGATCGACAAACCCCCCCAAATCATCTCCAACATTTACAGAGTGGAATCACTCGCTGGGGATAATCATCCTATGCTATTTATGCAATAAATCAGGTGAACAAATACTCCAGGCATGACTTTCAACTCGCATGGCGGTGAAAAAATTACTTTACAAGATTTGGGAAGATCATTAAGGGAACAATTTTTAGTAAAAGTCCTAGGTAAGCATTTCAACTACAAGAACAAAACACAATAGTAGTCCATGGAGATCTATGCAATGTTGTAGAATTTGGCTGGGACGGTGAAGGCAACAGGGTTGTTTCCAGATTCAAGATATTTGCTAAAAGTTGAGGAACTATAGAAAAGAAAACATACCCGAGATTTGCTCTACAACTTTAGAATCCTTCCCTTTCAATTTTTTTTTCCTTCTTCCTCTTTTCTTCAGCTTCCCGTAATAATTTTCCCCAAATTTCTGTCCCCCTTTCTCAAAATGACTCTCCCCACAAATAACTCCCCATAAATTGAAAATAGGCAAAATCCAATAATTCCCATTACTCCCAAAATTCGTTACAGAATCCCACTATCCTCTAAAAACTAAAAGCAATACATTTTCTTTGAGAGAGATTTTCTAGGTCAGGAATCTTCATCTGACAACTCACATGAAATAAAATATTAACTAATATTATCTTTCAAATTACCATATACTATTTTAATAATAAATGATATTAAATCCTTATGACTCAAATCTTAAAAAAAATCATTACAATAATTAATTTAATCTTTATTAAAAATTACTTAAATAATATTCCCAGTTTTCATTAATAAATTATGACTAAGACAATACTTTTATATTTAACTTATCAATAACATTATTATTATAATAATTATTCATTTCCAACCATTTCATAACGACAGAAACCATCAAATTCAAGCAAAGACAAGAATATACCAGTGACAACCAAAAACCTGAGGCAAGAACCATAGAGTGACATCCAGACTCACGACCACAAACTAACGACAGAAACTGACCTAGGGAAACCCCATGTTATCTCCCATCCATATTTCCATTGGTGTAAGGGCATGCTTAGACCTGCTTAGCCAGGTGGAGTCAATGCCCGGTACCTACAACCTACGTCAAAATGATAGGTTGTATACGAACATATGCATATATATATCAAACACATGGAGTCAGGGAATCACAGCGTCGTAGGGTGCTCGAAGCGAGTAATACTACACCATCCCTACTCCAAAGCATGACAATAACATAAACCTCTCTATTTAACAATCAGATAACATTCAACCACATAAAGCATAGTAACATTATTTTGCATAATCACTTAACTATCAACTTAATCATGTCAAAACATAACATAAACTGTAATATCAATAATGTCATCATAAAACTCATAACACATGTCAAAACCACATAAGTCAAACATAGTCCATCATGATCATAATAAGCGTAAACCATAAGCCTATTAACCAAATGTCTCAAGACTATCTAAGTGCAATAGAAAAACTATCAACTGTCACAAGCCAAAAATGAGGGGCATTACACTTGGTGATTTCTGTTTGTGTAGTGGAGAAGTGTATGCTCTTCCCTCACACCCTTGGTCATCTTAGGAATCAAAAGCACTTCACCACACTTGCATAAATCACACCACACCTAAAAAAACTAAGGGTTAAATGAACATTGTCTAGTGTGGTCAAACACGTGTATGCTCTCTCCTTGCATCTTCGTATGACTGTGGAGATCAAAAACATGTGTTTGTATCACTTTTGTGTAACCCTTTAGAGAGGCTTGCCTTGGTGGGAAAAGAGGTACTCACCCCAAGGGAATGACCTCAAGTGGTACTTTCATTTGGTTCGCTATACAAAATAGGATAAGGTGAAAGCCATGTCTGAACTGGTATCATCACTTACTGTATAGTGCTAGTTCGAAAGGAGGCGTACCTTGCATATATGAGACTCCTAGTAGGACTAGTTAAAGCTTTAAGTAGCTTGATGGATGCTCGTAACGTGCCGGTCCCCTGAATATTCACTAAGAACCATTTGTTTTAGAGGCCAAAATCCCTTTTACTTGCTAGTGCAAGAGGTTGGACCTCTCAAGCTGCCCCATGTGTACTATTCATTGTAGAGACATGAATTCTCTCAGTCCCTAGGATCAAAGGGTAAGAGAAGTTGGTGTGTCCATGCCATGTAAGGGGGAGCCAGTGTCACCAAATTCTCTAGTTGTCCACCTTGTCTTAGTATTTGGAGAAATCCGAGTGGGGACTCAGTAGGTAGTATCCTTGACTAGCCTAGGATTGTGCATGTTTTCAAGTGCTTTCAAAACTTATCAAAAAATGTAAAACATCAAGAGTCAACCAAAACTGAATACTGATTGTTTTTATGTGTGATGTGTTTTTTGATTTTTCTAACAAACTGCCAAACAAACTTAGAAAATTGATTCTAGGCTATTCATAAACTGTGAAACGCATTTGTAGCTTAGTAAAACACATAAGAATCTTCCTAAAATGCATAAAAAAGTAGTGAAACACCTCTGCCAATTTTTGCAATGCCTCTATAGGCCTGTGCAATGCATCCACCTGCAAATAGAAAACTTTAGAGGATCCTTTGAAACATTGCTCTCCCAATCAAATCAGATTGCAACCGTATCAAAAACATTTTAGACCTGCTAGTTTTGTTCATCCATTTCAAATTCATCCCTTTAGGATCCATTTGCAAAATCATTTAACCCTCTTAGGATTAGATTGCATACTCAACTCCATTAGAGTACATTCCAATATTGTCCAAGTCATTTAGACAACCTTAGAAGATTGAGATTTCTGCCCTAGACATCTATAGAGGATTCCAAAATTAATCTTCCTAAAGTTGAAACACAAGGGGAAACTATCAAAGTGTGGCTACTTCATAAGAACAAAATTGGACCAAAAGACCTTGGTATCATTTCCATCCAATCAATCACAACATGGGCCTAATACTCACTAGACTAGTTAAGTCCACCTTTCAAAGCGAACTCTCAAACTCACGAGCTCACTTTAATCAACCATTACTCTCACAACAACATTCCAAGGTCTTGATATACCCAATTAGTACTTTGAAGGTCATTAGTAGACAATAGTATCCTATTGGAGCTAAACTTTTCAAATATTAAATTCGTTAGCCGCTACTATAGTTCTGGGTATATTCCCTTAGTTGCATCTCAAAGGCATAGACTCATTCCCCACCTTAGGTACAACCCCAAAGATTCCAAGAAAATACCAAAAAACATATCTCCATTCCTATTTGCATAAAAATACCAAAAACATTTAGATTGCTTCCATTAGCATAGACTCATTTCCAACCTTAGAAAATACCAAAAACATAGTGTATTTCCATTTCTAGCAAACATATAGTTCATATTGCATCCCATCCCTCATAAACTAGCAAGGTCATTTATGGTTGAAACACGGTTGAAAAGGAAAAGAAAGGGAGAAGAAGCCTTAGAACATTCTCATGATCAACACACCAACAAAATGAGATTTGGCACCCCTTCCAATGAACTATCCAACCAAAACATGGGGAACCCTTTTGACAATCTCCTTGTGTAATATGATGAACCTAGGGTTACACAATAAGACATTGAGGCTGCATCCCAAGATCCTAGGTTATTGAGGATCCTAGATGAAATGATTGCCGTAGAGCCCCAAAGCTATCTTATGCGTCTCTTGCAAAATGAAACCAAACTTTTTGAAGGTGTTGACATAAACACACTCGTAGCCACATCCTCTAATGCTATCATATACGATCAAGGTTATGCCTCATCCTCTAATAGTCTCATAAACCCGACCCAAGAACATGTCAACATACCCACAGGGCAAACCTCACATGAATACATCAAGGTGAACATACCTCCCCCTTTCGGGGATAACAACATGAATGTCTTGACTCAAACCTCAAATTATTTTATCTTCATGGCAAATCCACAAGGTCACGCTAAAAGAACATGAAGGATACACATAGTGACCTCACAAGCCCAAAATTAAGGGGTCAACACCATGCCAAATACAAACACAAACTTTGGGCTCAATTTCAATACTAACATGAACAATCTCAATATGAACCCCCTCAACCAAAATACCAATATGACTAGCCAAGGTGTGGGTACATCTTGTGTCCACTCGAACCCCATAGATCCCTTTGGAGTTAACAACAATGTGACTAGTTCCTCTCATATCAACCCCATTCAACAACAAGTGGATTCTAACGTCTCAATCTAAAACTTAAACACTACCATGCCACATCATTACTGACACATTAATCCTAATGTGACCTTCATGACCAATAATCAAAACCAAAACATGATACCATCACACACTCCCCACAACATGAACACCAATACCAACCCACTTGTTGGCAATATGGGAACTTATGGCATACCTAACATAGAGGCAACAAATGCCTACCAAAACATGGTCGCAAATACCGCCAACACACCTGTTGAAGTCCTCACTCAAGAGTTAGATAAACTAAAGCAAGAATCCTCTAGCTTACAAGTTTCAAGGACCAAGAAACCATACTCTATGAAGGACTTATGTCCATATCCATTCGACAAAAGCATTCACATGCCCCCTTTCCCCCCAAATTTCACCGCACCAAATTTTAACAAATATAGGGGAAAGGGGAGTCCCGTTGAACATGTACGCGAGTTCCATACTACTTGTCTCGAGCTTTATTGACCACAGATACTTAATGAGACTCTTCCCAAGGAGCCTCATTGGTCAAACTCTTGAATGGTTCGCACATCTTCCCACAGGAGTACGAACATGGACTGAACTCGTAGATAAGTTCATATCACATTTTTCCTACAACATAGAAACAAACATAAACATTGCCACCTTGTGCCAAATGAAAAAAAAGAGGAATGAGAAACCTTCATTTCTTTCTTCCAAAGGTGGAGGGGCCTAGCAAGTAAATGCCCTTGTGTAAGGTCACCCAACACTTATGACTCGTCTAAGGATCTACATTCACTTTTTTTTCATAATTCAAAGTATGGGTACACTTACCATGAGATCTTCTGATGGGTAAGTAGAGATTTACTTTAACATAGAGTTTCAAGGGTTACAATTCAATTATGGTATTTGATCTTTATGGTCCAGAACATAATGCCTTGTGAAGTCATCTCTCACCTTTGAGTGACCTTTCACTAGACCAATCTACACCACTTTATTATATAGTTCTAACATTTGTTTAGGAGATGTACTATAAGAAATTGTTCCCTTGCTTTTGCATTATTTGGGAAATTATTTTAAGTATGAAAAATAAATAAATATATATAGTTTTATAATTTATTTGTGTGTGCACTTCATATAAATGAATAAGTTATAGATTGGTATTTTACTTCATCAATGTTTTTACTAAATTACAATTTAAATTCTAGGAAGACCGTATTAATTAAAAGGTAAGATTTCATATAAACTGTCAAAATTTGTTTGTAATTATTCTTATATATATATTTTAGTGTATATATACTTTTCCTAAAAAATACAAGCTTTAATATTTGAAATGCAACTTCAAATAAATAATCGTCACAAAAAAATTGCTTGACAGGCAGGGTCGACTGTCAAAGTTAGGCCCTGGTTGGATGTAAATCCTTCTTGATAGCTGGATAATCATCTAGATTTGCTTTCCTTGTTTTTTTTTTGATAAGCATTGAACTATATTGGATTTTGTTTTTTCTAAAATGGATGAGAGTTTTAAAGCTGAAAAATCTGCCTTTTTCAGAGGTGTCAATTGGATCTAAAATATTTAAGATTGTATCTTTGGAAGGAGGGAAAAGAGGAGAACACAGGTGAAATTAGGATCTGTTTCATTTTTAGGGGAAGAATGGAGTCATTGTGGACACATCTGAGTTCCTCAAGGGTCACAAGAAAATGAAGACATTTAGTAAATTAATTTGTCTATAGCGTCGAGGGATATCTGTGCTGAGTTCCAAGCTTTGGTTGAATGCAGGAAAAAGATGTGGAATGTGGCTTGCACTGGCTAAATTACATTGTTCTGGTAAGTTCAAAACCCTTTCAAGTTAATCTTAGATCTTAGATCATTTCATTCATGTGAAGATATATTTTAACAATCATTCCCAACGATTCTGAGGCTTGGGTTGCTAGTTGCATAACATAAAAGAATATTAATCCTTTTTAGAAATCCATTGTGAGCATATCCTCCTATCTTTGCAAGTATTGCACCTCACTGTCAAAGGAAGGTTTTAGCTTACACCTACCCATACATCTGCTAGATGGTTTCTACAACCTTTCTACAAAATGATTTTAACATGCCATGCAATTGATTCTCTCCATGAGATAACATCTGTTGAAGGATTTCTTATCTACCTAGTGCTTTTGTGTGGAAGTTTTAATGCCATCCTAAATTTGTTTTATTGCTGCAGTATTGTTAGCGTTTGCTTGAGAAGTTCATAGCCTTTTATCAAATTTATGTGTTAATTCTACACTTTTGTAATGTATTTTGTATATAGTTTCATTCTTGAGGCTGGAAGAAAAATCTGGGTATGTTATTTTGCTCTGGCAAGAAGAAAAATTTAGATTTCTTGAATATAGTATTTGGTTCGATATAATGGATTTATCTTGGATATCTGGATTTAATTCTTGATATTTTAGACAAGTTTGATTCTATTGTTTTATCTTGATCATTTTTAAAAGTGCGAGAATTTGAATGATGGGCTTGAACATGGTACGGATTAGATTTTCTTGAAAGTTTCTAGTATCTTTTCATTAATCTATTTTGAGCATAGCTTGCATTTGCCTCTAATAACCTTGTATGTTTCTTTTCCAGCTTGTAGAGACAGACATTTGCAATAAGGGCATAGATACCTATTTATAAGTTCTTGTAGAAGAGTATATGATAAAATCTTTCTTAATAATGGTTGAATTTTTATGACATGCAAATTTCTCTTATAAAGGATTTGAACATGGAAACTTTCCTCATCTGTGTTTATCTTCCTGAGTTGCAACACTTTCCTCTTAGCATAGTGGTCTTAGGAGTATTTATAGTGGCAGTGCCTTTTGTTTTGGATCTAAATGTGTTTCTTGGTCTGTGATCTTCCAATGCATTACTTTTGCTTGAGTAATCCTATAATCATCACATTCCAACTGATGACATTTCTTGAGGCATTCTTTGAAATAGTTCACGTGCCTTGTCTATGTTGTTTTTATTTATTTTGCATACATATCTACCAGAGCATTCCATGAAAGTTTCTAATTGTTGGAAGAATTTAATCTTCCGTCAGAAAATTAATTGCACCTTGCCCTCGCGTTAGTCTGGAGATCTCCAAATCTGCCCCAGCACCTCCATTTGCTCCTGCCAGAATTTATTGAGGTAGGTAAGTTTGAATTTCAAATCAGTCGAGCACCTATTTTTCTGGGTATGAGGATATCAAACAAAAAGGAGGGAAAGGAAGTTGACCATAGACAGAGAGAATGTAAGAGCATGAGTTATCCTGCAGCAGCAGAGGAGAATGTTCCAGAAGAGAATAACATTGAACAACAGAAGGAGAACAACAGAGAATAGAAGGTTTACTGTGCAGTAGCACATGGTACACACAGGCAGCTACGGAGTTCCTACAGGCAGCTCTAGATTCACATAGTTTGCAGCTTCAGTGATTGGAGCAGAACAGGAAGATAGAGCAGCAGCTCTGCATTGTAATTTGTAAAAAGTTTGAATGTATTTCTAGCAAAGGAAAATATATACAAAATATATTGCTGTCATTTGTCTTGTCTCTCTCCTTTGTGTGTGTATTTGTTTTAAACTGTCCTATATTGCTATAGCACTTGTTTTTAGGTCGGTGGTCGACCTCCCCTGCTTCCCCCTATTGCCAACAATTTGGTATCAAAGCCCTATTTTTCTGGGTAGTTAGATTCAAGTGGGTGTTCTATATAAGACCTAGTTTGTCTAGGCATTATCATCCTTCTCAGATTTGAGAAACATGGCAGGTGGGGACAGGAAAAGATGACAGCAGCCACTGAACTTTGATGGGCAGAACTATGACATCTGGACTAAGAAGATGAAGACAATTCTGGTTGCAAATGACCTATGGGATTTGGTCACCAATGGGTTCACATACATCATAGACCCAATAGCCTATGCAGCCCTGACTAATGCTCAAAGAAACTAGTTGAAGGAAACAAGAATGAAGGATGCAAAAGCCCTCAGTCTAATTGAGGCAGCCTTGACAGAGGCTATTTTCCCCCGCATTGCAGCAACAAACTACTCAAAACAGGCATGGGAAATATTGCAGAACAACTATAAGGGAATTGACAAAGTGAGATCAGTCAAGCTCCAACTGTTTAGAAGAGATTTTGAGACCCTTCAGATGAAGGAGAGTGAGTCTATTTCAAACTTTCATGCTAGAGTTTCTACCATGCTAAATCAGCTGAGGATAAATGGAGAAACCATGGATGATCAAAGGATTGTTGAGAAAATCCTAAGGAGTCTACCTTCTAGATTTGACCCTATTGTCATAACCATTGAAGAGACAAAGGATCTGTCCAAGATGACAGTGGATGAGTTGATGGGCTCTTTACAAAGCCATGAGCAGCGGTTGAATAGATCCACTCCTTCCCATGAGCAAGCCTTCAAGGCTCAAACCTATGCAAGAGGTAGGGGAAGAGGAAGATATAGAAGAGGTAGAAGTCAAAGAGGTAGAGGAAGAAGCAACTCTGGAAGAGGAGTTTCAAACAACCAAGAAGAGGCAAGCAGCTCACAGCCAAGCTATCAAGAAAAGAAGAAGAACAGTAGTTCTAATTAGAGGTATGACAAAAGTAATGTTCAATGTTATTACTATCATAAGTTTGGCCATTATGCTAGTGAGTGTAGAAAGAAACAACATGATCATGGAGGCCAAAATGCTATTGTAGCAAATGAGAACAAGGCTGAAAATGAAAATCAGTCTAAGGTGTTTATTGTGTGCAACCTTGTTGAGAAGAGCAGCCCTAAAGTTTGGTATTTGGACAGCGGGTGTAGCAACCACATGAGTGGTAATAAAAACTTGTTTGCTTCCATTGACAGAAATATCAAGTCTGAGATCATGATGGGGAACAGTCAAAAGGTTCCTATCATAGGAAGAGGCATCATCACAGTCCTTAGCAAGCAAGGTGAGAAAATGCAGATCCAGGATGTCTATTACGTCCCAGGCATAAAACATAACCTATTGAGCATTGGACAGATGGTCCAAAATAGTTATAGAATCCTGATAGAAAATGGTGAGTGCACAATATTTGATAAAGGAGGCAGTAAGAAAGTCATTACAGTAGTGTAGATGACGAGAAACATAATATTTCCTCTGTCGCTATCTCCGGCGCTCACAGCAGTGGGACAACAATCAGCCTTTAGGACAGTCATCAAAGACCCATCCAAATTGTGGCATTTGAGGTATGGGCACTTAAGCTTTTCTAGTTTGAGTTTATTGTCCAAGAAAGGCATGGTTAGAGGGCTACCAAAAATAGTAGAGCCCAATGAAAAATGTGAAGCCTGTATCTTAGGAAAGCAGCATAGGCAACCCTTTCAATCAGGGTATTCTAGGAGGGCAAGAGCACCATTGGAGTTGGTGCATTCAGATTTATGTGGCCCTATGAAGACTCCCACACTAGGTGGGAATGTATATTTTATGACCTTCATAGATGATTACAGCAAAAAAATCTAGATTTATTTTTCAAGAACAAATCAGAAGCCTTTGAGAAGTTTAAGGAGTTTAAGGCATCGGTTGAAAAGCAAAGCGGCCGCTATATCAAGACCCTAAGAATAGATAGAGGGGGAGAGTATATCTCTAAACAATTTCTAAATTTCTGCAAATATGAAGGTATTCATAAACAGTTCACAACAAGGTATACTCCATAGAAAAATGGAGTTGCTGAAAGGAAAAATAAAACCATCACAGAGATGGCAGCAAGCATGCTGAAGGAAAAGGGACTATCAAATGATTATTGGGGTGAGGTTGTAGCAACAATAGTTTACCTATTGAATAGGTGTCCTACAAAGGCCGTTCGTGACCGAATTCCACAAGAAATATGGACAAACAACAAGTGGAGTGTTGAACACCTAAGAATCTTCAGGTGTGTGGCATATGCATTCGTGCCTAAAGAAAAGAGGCAGAAATTTGATGATAGAGGTGAGAAATGTATCTTCACAGGTTATAGTGAAGAGTCAAAAGCCTATACATTATATAATCCTATCACCAAAAAGGTTGTGATCAGCAGGGATGTTGAGTTCATTGAGAATGAAGCATGGGATGGAACGGTGGATAGCACCATGGGTATTTCAGTCACAATATCCCTTGAAGATGAAGAAGCTCCGGAGGACAGCAACTCCAGAGGAGCTACGGAGAACAGCAACTCGGGGAGAAACTATCGTAGAGCATTGGAGAACAACCACAGCTCCAGAGATCAGTAGCTCCAGAGGTCTACAACTTCGAAGATCTACAGCTCCGGAGGTCATCAGAACAGCAGCTCTGGAGGTCATTGCAGTAGCTTCGGAGATGGACAAAACAGTAGCTCCAGAGGTCATGGCAGCAGCTCCAGAGGTCAGAATAGCAGCAGGTCCGGAGGTAATTCAAACCCCACACTCACATCAATGATTCCATGGAGGACAAGGAGTGGAAGGACATTTATGATAGCACAAGGTATGCTGATGATGATGAGAATTTGGATTTTGCATTATTTTCTTGTAGTCATCCAATCCACTTTGAAGAAGCTGTGAAAGAAGAGAAATGGTGTAAGGCCATGGATGAAGAATTAGATGCCATAGAGAGAAATGACACATGGTAGCTAACTGATTTACCTAAGGGTAAACAACTGATTGGAGTTAAATGGGTCTATAAGACCAAGTCTACTGCTGAAGGAAAGATTGAAAGACATAAGGCAAGGCTAGTTGTCAAAGGGTATAAACAACAGCTTGGAAGAGATTATGATGAGACATATGCATCAGTTGCAAGGTTGGAAATAGTTCAGGCAGTCATAGCAATAGCAGCCCAACACAAATGGAAGGTGTTTCAAATGGATGTAAAGTCAGCTTTCTTGAACAAAGTGCTGAAAGAGGAAGTGTATGTGGAGTAGCCACCTGGCTATGAAGTCCTAGGGCAAGAGGACAAGGTATATAGGCTCCGAAAAGCCCTCTATGGGTTGAAACAAGCTCCTAGGGCATGGTACAACAGGATTGACTCATATTTGTTGAGCAATGGCTTTAGTAAAAGCAATAGTGAGCCCACTCTTTACATCAAAGCAGCTGAAGGTAAAATTTTGATTACTGTTTTGTATGTAGATGATCTAATTTTTACTGGAAATAGTGATCTTTTCATTGCTGATTTCAAAGAGGCAATGAAGAATGAGTTTGAGATGATAGACTTAGGTCTGCTAAAATTTTTTCTTGGCATTGAGGTCAAGCAAATAGAGCATGGCATATTTATTTCACAAACTAACTATGCCAAACAGATTGTGAAGAGATTTAAAATGGAGAAAAGTAAATCCGCCCCTACACCAACAACCATAGGTCTGAAATTGAGCAAAGAGGACATCAGCAAGGAAGTAAACCCAACCCTCTATAAGAGCATGGTTAGAAGCCTCATGTACTTGACAACAACTAGGCCTGATTTGATGTATGTTGTCAGCCTGATTTCTAGGTTCATGGAGAAGCCTAAGGACATACATTGGCAAGCAGGAAAGAGGATCCTAAGGTATGTGAATGGCACAACAGGTTATGGCATCTTGTATGATGTTTCTAATGAGTTTATGTTGTCTGGTTTCACAGATAGTGATTGGGCAGGAAATGTAGATGACTGGAAGAGCACATCTGGCTATGTATTTCACATGGGTTCAGGTGTGATATCATGGGCATCCAAGAAGCAGCCCATTGTTTCTCTCTCTACAGCAGAAGCTGAGTATATTGCAGCAAATGCAGTAGCTTGTCAGGCTATTTGGTTGAGAAGATCCTTGTAGACTTGTATGAGTAGCAAGAAGATGGTACAACCATTCATTGTGACAATGTTTCATTAATAGCCCTAATAAAGAATCCAGTCTTCCACAGACAAAGCAAGCACATTGAGATCCGTTATCACTTCATAAGGGAGTTGGTAGAACGAGGAGAGATTGAGTTGCAGTATTACAGATCCGAGAAGTAGCTCACTGACATTTTTACAAAGGCATTGCCAAAAGATTCCTTTGAATGCCTAAGAGATAGACTAGGCATTGTTGATAGCTCCGGAGGTGTGCAGTCCTACAAAGAGGATAGCTTCGAAGGTTCAGATCCGGAAAGACAGTAGGAGAGCTCCAGAGATCCAACTCTAGAATGTATGTGCAGCTCCGGAGATACTCCAGAGATGTAGAAACAGTTCTCCAGAGATGAAGGAAGTCAGCTCTGGAGATGCTGAAACAGAAAGTCAGCTCCAGAGATGCTCCGGAGGTGCTCCAGAGATGCAAAGAAGAGCTCTAGAGGTAGCAGAAACAATGCTCTAGAGGTGCTCTAGAGATGATGTAGAGTGGTAGAAACAGCTCTGGAGATCTACTCCGAAAAGGCAAAAGGATAGGTATAACTCCGGAGTTCAGTTCCGGAAAGAAAATAGTTGCATGACATCTGACTTCAGATTAAGGGAGAGTGTTGGAAGAATTTAATCTTCTATCAGAAAATTAATTGCACCCTGCTCCCGTGTCAGTCTGGGGATCTCCAAATCTACCCCATCACCTCCATTTGCTCCTGCCAAAATTTATTGAGGTAGGTAAGTTTGAATTTCAAATCAGTTGAGCGCCCATTTTTTTGGGTATGAGGATATCAGACAAAAAGGAGGGAAAGGAAGTTGACCGTAGACAGAGAGAATGTAAGAGCATGAGTTATCCTATAGCAGCAGAGGAGAATGTTCCAGAAGAGAATAACATTGAATAGCAGAAGGAGAACAACAAAGAATAGAAGGTTTGCTGTGCAACAACATAGGGTACACACAGGCAGCTACGGAGTTCCTAAAGGCAGCTCCAGATTCACATAGTTTGTAGCTTCAGTGATTGGAGCAAAACAGGAAAACAGAGCAGCAGCTCTGCATTGTAATTTGTAAAAAGTTTGCATGTATTTCTAGCAAAGGAAAATATATACAAAATATATTGCTGTCATTTGTCTTGTGTCTCTCCTCTGTGTGTGTATTTGTTTTAAGCTGTCCTATATTGCTGTAGCATTTGTTTTTAGGTTGGTGGTCTGCCTCCCCTGCTTTCCCCTATTGCCAACACTAATGATAGTGGATATTCGCAATACACCTATCATTTGCATGTTTTCTTTATTTTGTGCTTATCCTCTAAGGTTGTTGGATTCCCTTGTTGATTCTATTGTGCCTAAATAATTTCATTAAGCCTTCCATAAATTGATCTGTGTAAGCCCTTCAATCTTAACCAGGTTAACTCCTTCCCACCGTAGTAACGGATAACATTGCTTTGGTGAAAGAATGTAGTAGTTTCATATTGAACTTGAATTCAATTCAATCATTTTGAGATGTTCTACAGACAAAAACTTTTAACAATAAATTGTTATAAAAAAAAAAATCCCTCTTCCCGTATGCTGAGATGGTTTATCCCTTTACTTAACCGTGATTTCCTTTTATTCTTCCTATACGGTCAAACTAGAAACTAAAGACTTGAAGACTAGATAAGAATTAAAAAAAACTAAAACTAAAACTCTTTTCTTTAAAAGGAAATCGTCCCTCTTAGTATTTCATTTAATAAGAACTTTTTTCCTTATAAGGGAATCTTCTCTCTTTAATAGTTAATTTAATTAGAATTTCTTCCTCATATTTAAAGAAAGAATTAAATATGTTTTGAAAATAAAGAAATAGATTGTATTTAGAATGATTTTGTTTATAGATTTTGAAATAAAGAAATAGATTATTTTTAGAATGATTTTGTTATAGAAAGGATATTTAATATAAATTTTATTTTAGATAGAATAAGGTAGATGATAAATTTAGGAGCTTATCAAGATTATAAAATAAGTATTTATTTGTGCACGTAATGAAATATGACGTTGTCATGTATAGAAAGAAATTTTCCTGTTATATAGAAATAAATTACCATTTTTTTTAAAGAAAGACTTCTATTATTTATTTATTTTATAAAAAAGGGAGATATACATAAATATATAAAATAGTATCATTTCTAATATTGTGAGTGTTATGGTTTAAATGATAATTATATATTAAAATGCTAAAGGGAATTGTAGTTAGATTATATTGTTGACAAGTTGTCAATTGAATGAACTGTTAGTTGAATAGAGTCAACAAACTAAATGAGATTAATCTTGTAGTGAAAGGTAATATATCTAGTGGTTGAATTATGCAATTAGATTTCAATGTAAGTAATAGGAAATAATTGATACAATTATAATTGCATGAGATATAGCTTTAAACTATGTCAATCCAACTACACTTTGTTGCATCTTTAGTATCATTCTAGATCTTTCTACATGTCTAAAATACTAAGCTAGATCTTCTCCTATTTATGTTCTTGAAGTCTTGTAATCCAGTTATGAGGTAGTGAACCCAGTCCTCATCCTTTAATTATTATTTGTAAACTATGAAACTAGTCCATTAGAGACTTGTAATATTATCATATGTCAAAAGCCTAGTAGGGGATGAGATAACTTGTTTACTCATTTGAGAGATCTCTGGTGAATGACACGGAATAGTAAAACTATAGCAATTTTTTTCTTATATTATTACTCTGCATGGACCTATGAATTAAAGTAAACCTTGTGAGTGCAAGTTCAATCTAGTGCAAACTACGAAGCCTCTGCGCTGCGTGTACGTAGGCAAGGCCATCACAGATGAGCCCCCGAGGCATTAGGTCATCCCCTTAGGGCCTATATGCATTGTGTTTTGTCCATTGATACCTATGATGTTTTAATGATCATGTGAGATTAGCACTTATATCTAGTTATGCAGGTTTATGAGGTGCCCTACAGGATACTGGTGCTAAGACAGTTGTGAATGGAAGCTTACTGTGATAATTGCTAATCACTTCATATGGAATGACTGTATATTGTTGTATTTATGTTCGAAGAGGTATAGCGTAGTTGAAAGGTATACATATATGTTGTAGCTAACTTATGCGTGATATTATAGGAGTAAGTTGTATTCTCTACTTCTTCAAGAAAGAACAAATGTAATAGAGATATATGTATCATGTAAAAAGACTATTAAATTGTGTTATTCGTAGCAAGAAATGTTTAAGCCTTGTAATTACATTTACGTAGGATTACACTATAATACTATCAGATGTAAAGAGTTGTTAATTGCACTTAAGATGAAGTATACCTTCTATTTCTAAAACAAATTTTGTACGTTGATTTTACTAATGTTGTTATTGAGTTAAATATTTGACAATTTAAAGAAGAAATTCTCAGTTCGTACTTAGGTGTAACAACTTGGGCATGACACCTTGTCACATCCCCAAGAATCAGTTAGTGCCTATCTTCGTAGAAAATCTTAACAAAGAGCTTATGCATCAATTACAAATCCATTGTTGCACCTCCTTCAGAGAAGTTGTTGAGAAGGGGGAAGCCATTGAAAAAGCTCTCATTTCCAAAGGCACAATCAAAATTTTTGAAAAAAATCAAAACACCCAAAACACACCTTATGACAAGAGCAAAACTTGGGCCCAAAACAAAAATGTTACCAATGATGGGGTGGTGGATGCTGAGGCATTTAGGGCTGGCCCCATTATCACACTCAAAGCACCTCCTATGCCAAACAATCAGCCACATGTGCATCAACAACAACAACAACAACAACCACAACCACAACAACAAGTAGCCAACGTGATTCAAAACAATCAAAGCCAACCACCTCTAAAGAAAAACACCCCTCGACACAATTACACGCCTTTGACAGAGCCAATCGAATCAATCTTGAAGAAGTTATTGCAAAACAACCTCATTCAACTACCAGAAATTAGACAGTACGATCCGGCCTTTAAACCTCTTTCGTGGAATGACAATGACTTCTATGATTACCATTGGATCAAAGGTCACAAGACATCAAATTACTACAAATTGAAAAATATCATTCAAGAATTCATTGATAGGGGTGACATAGTTGTGGATCAACCATCAGGTTCCTTTAACACTGACCATACCATCTTGACAGACCCACTGCAAAATCATGTATTAGGAAAAGCCTCCTCATCAGGAACCAAACCACATGATAGTATTAACTACAACAACATTGCCTACGAATACACCATCAATAACATCTGTGCATACGATAATAACGTTTCTATGATTACCATCAAGTCTCGTCCAAAATGCACCGTCACCACCCACAAAGCCAAGATAATGCTGCAAAGCACTCCCTCCAATCCTTCCACTACATCCATTCTACAAGCAAAAGGCCAATATAACCTTTTAGATCATTTAAAAAAGACTCCGACCCAAATATCCATCTTCAAACTACTTCAAATTTCACCAGAACACAGGGCTATTATAGACAAGGCACTTTTTGAATCCTCTGTCCCAACAGACCTAAATGTAAACCAATTTTAGGCCATGGTGGGACACCTAGCCATTGTTAACAATGTGACATTCATGGAACACAACTTGCCTTCACACCGACCTAATCTCACCGACCCCCTACACCTTGAAGTTTTCATCAATAAGCATAAAATCTAACGAGTCTTGGTAGATGGTGGAGCGTGATTAAACATATGTCCTTTAAAGTTGGTAATAACACTGGGGTACTCTGAGGCTTACGTCGATCCAACTAAGAGAATTGTTATCAAGGAATATGACGATATTGAGTGCTCTTCTAAAGGAGTAATCACATTACCTGTAAGGGTTGGACCAACCAAACAAGACACTATATTCCATGTCTTGGATATTGAGCTTCCATATAACCTCATCCTTGGCTGACCATGGATCCATGCCATGAAGGCCATCCCCTTCACTTACCATCAATGTATCAAATTCCCTTATAAAGACACAGAAATCACTATCCCAAGTGATCCTGATGCCTTTCAATACTGCAGCCACCTAAGAGAGGTACCACAACATTAGGTACCTATAAATAGAGGAATTCCACCATCCACTTTATCTGATTATGTTGACCCATCTACATTATCCAAATCCACCACCACTTTCACTTCGCCAATCAACCTTAAAATTTAGATCGAAGACAAAAGGTGCGGAGAATACAAGATGGAAGGTTCATAGTGCATTAGAAAGTTGCCTACATCACCCAAGTCTTAAGGAAGTCCCAGCCCCATTCAGCCAAAGCAAACTATTTCCGCTACTCCCACCACATTCACAAAATGGGGTGAATTAAGTAAAGAGGATGTCAGTGAAGACATCTCTACATGGCTCTATAAGGAAGAAGACAAGGTTGAACATGTAAAATTTCCCTTAGAACAATATGGTAAAGGGTATGAATTTGTGAAACAACAAGGATATGATGGACATGGTGGGCTTGGGCCCAACATAAATGGATGAATTGAACCTCTTCAACTAATTATGTGGCTGTGCAATAAAGGGTTAGGATATACCTCACAAAGAGACATTGCTCCACGTACTAAGTTACTTCTAGGTAGGGATGCAAGTACCTCTGGAAGGATGTTGAGACATCAAGGGATCCTCGTGAACTTGAACCACAATCATCCCACCCTGAATTACCTGATGGTGTTGCATGGATCAACATATTTTGGGATTTGGATAACACATCCATATGCACTCTTACCCCCTCTCTCTAAGATTCTGTGATAGTAATGATGGCTTACCTCTCATTCATCCTGAACTTATAGACTAGGACCATCAAACATCACCTAACTTAGATTTATTTTAGAAAGACAAAGCTATTGCTGAGTTCATGGGACTGTGTGAGGGAATACCACTGGGGGACCACAAGGTTGGCTACATCATGGACTTGGATAACTCAACATACTTTGGAGAGTCTACTCTGCCCTCTAGTAGCAAAAGTGAAAAAGAAAAAGAAAAAGAAAATAGGTCTCTAGGTGAAAACTAAAGGCACCCTTAGACTATACAAAAGTAAAAATAATAGACGTATCCAAGGGTGAAAACCTCTCTGAGGCGCCCAAGGATGGAGGGATGGATGTGCTTCCCATTGCACATGAGAGATCACCATTACTAGTGGAACAAACTATTGAAGCCAATGTTGGTATAGAAGATGCTCCTAGGATTGTTCACTTTGCCGCGTCACACATTGAACAGGAAAATCTAGAGTTTAAAGATTTCTTCTCTGTGCGTTAGATGAACTTCACCTGGTCATATGCTAACATTCTAGGCCTTGATCCACAACTTGTTCTACATCATTTACCATTGTTGCCTAACGCAAAACTAGTAAAGAAAAAATTGAGAAAGATGCATCCGCAGATAGCCCTCTTGGTGAAAGCGAAGTTGAAGAAGTTACTTGACATTGGATTCATCCACCCCATTGACTACCCAGAATGGATATCCAACCTTGTGCCAGTTATGAAACCTAGTGGACAAACTCAAATCTGCGAGGACTTTAGAGATTTAAACGAGGCATGTCCAAAGGACAATTTTCCATTGCCAAATATTGATATCATAATTGGCCTCATTGCCAGATTTGAAACGCTTTCATTAATGGATGTTTTATTGGGATACAATCAAATAAGAATAGCCCCTAAAGATTAGTACAAGATGGCTTTCACTTGTCCCTGGGGTACGTACTGTTGGAACAACATGCCCTTTGGTCTAAAAAATGCTGGAGCAACATATCAAATGGCTATGACCACAATCTTTCATGATTATATGCACACCTTCATGGAATATTACATAGATAACCTATTGGCTAAATCAGTGATAAGAAGAACTCAATTGGAAGTTCTAGATAAAGTCTTCGCGTGACTTGAGGAATACAAATTTAAACTGAATCTTAAGAAATGTGTATTTGGAGTCACTTCAAGTAAATTGCTTTGATATATAGTCTCTCGTTGGGGCATTGAGGTTAACCCCGCTAAAGTAAAATCTATTATAGAAACACCTCCGCCAACAACTCTAAAGCAATTGTATAGCCTATAGGAAAAATTACAGTTGATAAGGAGATTCATCGCTCAACTCGCTGATAAATGTCAGCCATTCACATACTTTCTCTACAAAGGAGTCCCTTTTGTATGGACTAAAAGCTGTCAAGATGCTTTTTAAAAGATCAAGGATTATCTAATATCATCACCAGTTCTCATGCCCCCGATTTCGAGACAACCTTTTCTATTGTACATATCAATCACATCTTCAACTCTAGGGGCATTATTAGCACAAAATAATGAATAGGGAAAGGAAAGAGCCATCTACTATATCAGTAGAACACTAGTGGGCTACGAACTTAACTACACCTCTATTGAATGCTCATGTCTTGCAGTGGTCTTTGCTACTAAAAAACTGTCACTACATGCTGAATCATAAGACAAAGCTAGTCGCAAAGATTGACCCTCTGAAGTACTTGCTCAACAAGGTAGCCCTCACAGGATGCTTAGCTAAATGGGTCATGATACTAAGAGAATTTGATATCAAGTATGTGGACCAAAAGGCAATAAAGGGACAAGTTATCATAGATTAGTTAGCAGAAGCACCTACAACATATGACCATCCTCTAATTGTAGAATTCCCTGATGAGTTCATTTTTTCCCTAGAGGTGCGTAATACATGGACACTATTCTTTGATGGTTCTTACACCAACCATGGCTCAAGAGCAGGTATCTTGTTCATTACACATCAAGGTAATGCTATTCCTAAGGCATTTCACATAGCCTTCTTGTGCACAAACATTATTGTTGAATATGAGGCTCTACTTACAAGATTACGTATGGCTGTCAATTGGAAAATAAAGAAACTACAAGTCTTTGATGATTCGCAATTGGTCATCAAACAAGTCAACAATCAATATGACACCAAGGACAAAAAACTTATTCCATACAAAAGAATGGTGGATAGTTTCAGGCTCTATTTTGACATAGTTCTCTTTGACCAGATTTTTAGGGTTCAGAACTAAGTAGCTAATGCAATGGAAACAATTGGATCTCTCTTGGACATTCCAAGTAATGCAACTCAGTTCAGGTTCTTGGTGGAATAACTCTTGGTCTCCGCCTTCGATATCCTAGAATCTGAGTTAGTTTGTGAAATTGTTGGCCCCATGTCACCTTGGTACAACGACATTTACACCTATTTACATGACCAAACCTTACATGCTGACCTCTCATCTAACCAACAAAAATCCTTCATCCACCAAGCTACCAAATATGTCATCATTGGTGACACCCTCTATTTTCATGGCTTTGATAATACCCTCCTAAGATGTCTCGACACTGAGGAAGCACAAACAACCCTACGTGAAGTACACAAGGGTATATGTGAAGCTCACTTGAGTGGTCCTACCCTTGCCAAGAAGATCATTAGAGCTAGTTATTACTGGCCTACCATGGAAAAGGATGCCTACTATTTCACAAAGAAATGTAGACAGTGTCAGATACATAGAGATCTTGTACATGCACTAGCTTAGGACCTGCAACCACTCACATCACCATGGCCTTTCTCTGAATGGGGACTTGACCTCATGGAAAAAATCCACCCTACTTCTGCTAATGGCCATAAATTCATCATCACTGCCACTGAGTATTTCACAAAGTGGATTGAAGCCATTCCCATGACATACATTACTGACAAACAAATCGCTAAGTTCATCCTCAATTATATCATATGCCGGTATGGTGTCCTGCAATCCATTATAATAGACAATGGATACCCATTCAAAAATCAAGATGTCCAAGAACTTTGTGAAAAATTCCACATTTAGCACCACTTCGCCACTCCATACTACCCACAAGGCAATGATCAATCCGAGGCATCAAACAAAACCATCATAAAAATCCTCAAAAAGACTATCAATAACACTGGCTATGACTGGCATATCCAACTAAACCCCACCCTATGGGCTTACTGCACCAGCATCTGTATGCCTACTGGAGCCACCCCATATTCCCTTGTTTATGGCTCCGAAGCTATCCTGCCCATCGAGGTTGAGTTGCCCTCCCTGAGAGTGTCACTGTAGTAGTTGGTTGATGATGAAGAATACATAGTATACTAACTACATGAACTAGAGTTACTAGATGAAAGGAGACAAAACACATTAACCCATTTACAAGCATATCAAAATTGTCTCCAACCAGCTACAATAAGAAGGTTTGGGTCTGACATTTCAACATTGGAGACCTAGTCTTAAAAGAAAATCCTAAAAATCAGATGGAATGGGAGAAGCTAGGGAAATTTGAGCCGAATTGATTAGGGCCTTATGTCATCATTGCAGCTTATGGATCTAGTGCATATCAGCTAGCCACTCCCGAAGGTGAACCATTACCAGAGCCAATCAACAGCATGCACCTTTGGCAATATTACACTTGAAAAAGTACAAAAAAATCAAAAAGTCAAAAAAATAAAAAATAAAAAATAAAAAATAAAAAATAGTAAAGAGAAATAATTCATCCAAAAGTGAAAACCAATTCGGTGGCACTTTGGATAAGTACCATGGTGAAAACCTGGCAAACAGGTGCCATGTGTAGTTGATATTTGCTCCATTGTCTACCAACACTCTATTCTGCCTTCAATCTTCTTCAATAAACCCTGCATGCTCCTTATCATAATCCACATTCTAGATCCATAAAAAATCGCACTGTTCCTCCCATGGCTTGAGAATAAATTAACATTTAGTGTCTTCACACCCCACCCCGCCTTGGTCATAACGTTATCATGCATCTAACTAGGGGCAATTCCTGATCTTGAAATCAATATTGGAGGACACTTGTCTTCAAAAAACACAAAAACATTTAAATATTCTCAAAAACACAAAAACATTCAAATATTCTCAAAAAACACAAGAACATCTAAATATTCCCAAAAACTCTAAAAATATCGCAAAATGTCAAAAAACCAAAAAAAATCAAATAGTCACCCAAAAATTCCAAGCATTAAAATAGTATCAAACCAGTAAACCAAATTACGACACCTCTGAGCTTTCATGTAGGAAAGGCCATCTTCGATGCGCCCTTAAGGCACTCCCTAGGTTTTAGGTCACATCATCCACCCTTTCCGAACTACGATGCCTTTGATATTTCATGTAGGCAAGGCCATCTTCGATGTGCCCCCAAGGTATTCCCCTTAGGTCCTAGGTCAAACCAAGTCCACCCTTGTCGAACTACGTTGCCTCTGAGATTTCACGTAGGCAAGGCCATCTTTGATGAGCCTTCGAGGCACTAGGTTAGTCCCTTAGGGCGCGTTGAGTTAAGCCATCATAATAAGTTGTCCTTTAGCGAGATGGACACTTTGAGCAGACAAAACAATCAATCTTTCACAAGACAACAATCTCCAAACAATCAAATAAGACATTTTAACAACACAACCAAAATATTGTCTCTCATCACTCACATGGTGATAATTGAACATCACTATGGCCAACTAGCAATCCCAATCACATGTCTAACAACAAGCATGGGACATAGTCGAAACCATGCTTTAAGCCTTAAACGACACGTCTCATCTTTTGGACATCATCATTCATCACAAACCAATCATTTCACAACTTGTGACAATCCCATAACTAGACCACATGTCTTATACGAGATGTCCAAATCCTATCATCGACCTTATATAGGTGGTTGCATTGCCAAAACCAGACTCAACATCTTATATGACATGCTTCCTATCCTGAAACTAGGCATTATCCAACCAATCCTAATCAATCAGACAAACACATATACACTCAGCAAATAACCTAATGGCTATTGGCTCTATCTTATCTTTTGTTTGGATTGTTTTCTTTGGTCTTGTTCTTATACTTCTCAAGGCAGTCCCTAAGTGATGAAGAGAAGTGAGGATAGAGCAAGATCTCTTTTCTTTGATTGTTGTTTACAGTTTGTCTTGGCAAGATGACTAGGGCAACTAAGTTCCTTATGTGTGACTGAGATACTACTGGATGTGAATAAAGAACATCCTCTACATTGGAATGGCTAGATACTTCTGTGCATCAGGACTTACACACCTTAGGTACTCCCATCACATGTTCTGACAAGGTGCCTTAGTGACTTAGTCTGAGCTTGACATTCCTTGTTTGTCTTGTACCTGTTTCACAAGGGACCGCACTTTGTGCCTTGGCCATGATATGCCATGGCATTTGTCATCCTTTGATATAATAAGCTCTATGATGATAATCAGTAACTGCATAAAAGAAGTTCAAAATATACCACAGTAAGGTCTGGATCTATTCTTCTAAGCCCATCTTCATCCTTCGTGCATTCTTCATCTTCATTTCTTCTAATCTTCTTCCATCCTACTATGACACACCAAAAAACTACATTAGATCATATAGCCTACACACACACACGTTAGTCCATCATGTAACATCATTGTTATAATCATCATCCTCATGTTAAATCATCATTATCATTTAATCACCACAATAAGCATTGCATTAAATCACATAAAATCATCATCATCTGCTGCATAAACCCTGCATCTAGCATATAGGCATTTATCACATATATTTGCATCCATATATGAGTATCACATGAAATAAAGTAGCATTCTATAATATCTATCATATCAACATATGCATCTAGGAATAACATCATGCATCACATCATAAACATCATATAAACATCATAATATCTAGAACTATATCATCATAAATAATAAATCATAACACATAGCATCATAATCATAGACATCCATCACATCATGTGCATATAGGAATAACAAGATCAATCAGAATCATCCATCTCATATATGTATCATCATAAAAAATGTGTCACAATACAATCTGAATATATGTGTCAAAAATGGAGCTCGCAAGCTCAATCATAAAACAAGAACACGTAGGCTCGATAAAAAATATACATCAGAACCATCAAGATGGCCTAGCTAACACTATCATGGCCTCCTGATCCTGCTAGCCCCATGGGAGGACCCCTATGCTCTAAGCCTACCCTCGATCCAGATGGCCTATCATATGACGAGGCCCACCTCTGGGAATGCCCCATACTATTGTGTGATCTACGCGAGTGAGATCGACTAGCACTCCTACTCTAAACACTGGGTGCCCTCTGATCGACTAGCACCAAACTCTCATAAAGGCCAATGTAGTACTATGCCTCCTATGCCGCCCTGTACAAAGCATGTGTAAACTCTGCTGTTGGCCCACCCACTGTCGTCACAAAGTCAATACTCTTTTGCTCTACTCTCTACGCTCTGATGACAACCATATCTCGCTCCCCAGTCCTCTGTACCAACTGGCCCTCCAACTCCTGCACATGCAACCATAACCCCTGCATCTCAGATGAATCTTTGCCCTATCCCCCAGTGACCTCCCCCTCCTCCTCATCATCCCTGATCACCTCAATGGGCACATCCTCTAGTGCCTCCTCTCGGATCGGCTCCTTGGCATCATCGGCCCCACCATCCTCCTCCTCCATCTCCTCCTTGCTGATGTCCCCTCCGTCAACATCCTCCATGGCCACATCCTCTGCTCTCTCCTCAACCCACATCTCTCCCATTATGGTAGCAACCTGTCCCATATCCCTCTCTCCCTTCTCCTGAATCAGGGCAAGTGGAGCACCCTTACCCTATCCATCTCTCCCTCTCCCCCTATCACCTCTCCCTCGACCTCCTCGGCCCTTGTCACCTCTGTGACCACTAGATCCTCCATCATTGCCTCCATTGCCACCATCAACCCTACCTCCTCAACCTCAGCCTCGGCCTCGACCTCTAAACTTGCCTCTGGGACCCCTCCCCAGCCTCTCTATAGGGGCTGGCTCATCAAGATGAATATAAGAAACTAGCCTATGGGTGGCCCACCAAGCACCATAGGAAGGCATGGTACTTGCATCTGTGACATCATATGCACCCCACTCTATCTCCTCCAGCTCTACGATCTCATCTATAGCTGTTTGGACCGCAATCATCAGCCCCCAGTAAGGAACCTCCCGTGTAACCTATGAAAACTCTGTAATGCTGGTAGGTGTATCCTACCTCTCCCCAAAATGTCGTAATACATGCGCAGGCAAGTGACACTCAATAATATGCTGACTCTAAACAATCCTCCCAATCAAGTACTGCGTATGCCTGCAATATAGAAGGTGCTTTGCATCATTGAATCACCCAGGGCAAGATCTATATGGCCTCCATACGAAAACATCAAGATGGTCTTTGGCATGACACCAAAACCTGACATCACCCATCTGCACCTGTAGAACTACCCCTGTGTAGTAGAAAAGATAAGGTAGCTCCTCCAGAACCTCTCACTCCATCGATGGCCTAAATATAGGAATATGCTCCCAAGCCCATATCATCATTAAGGTAACACCGCAGCTGATCGACTTCTCACCGCAATAAACAACTCCATACAGCTGATGGTAAAGTGTTGCTAGAAGACAGGGTCCCCAAACGTACACCGTGGCATCAACCATGATGCCCTCAAGCATCTCCCCCAGCCTATTAGAAATCCATGCCCATGTCGGTCTGGGCACATAAGACCACCAATGCAGGCACATAAAACCACTATCAATCAATCATATCGGTCTGTCAGCGTGTCCCAATGGATCTCATGATCCTTAATGCCTAGAGCATCATCGTTATTAGTCTTGAATAAACATCAAAGTGCAACTAATCCCGTCTTTAGACTATATATAACTTGATCACCATGGATCAGTAGTCGTAGAATCTGACAGACATTCAGCAAAATAACAGTGGCCTCCCCTATAGGCAGATGAAATGAACTCGTCTTTGAATGCCGCCACTCAGCCAATGCAGTCAATAGGCCCTAGTTAGCTTGAATCATGGGCATAAGCACAACACCATACAACCCTAGTGCATCCAGAGTATCATGCTCCTCTATGGACAAATGGTCCTGTAACTGGTACCCTATGGGACAACTCTCTCACGTATAAATCAACAGTAATCTCTCCTGGACCAATACATGTAGCACACTATGTCAATCTGAAAACCCTAAACAAAGCATTCATGAAAAAATAGAGGCACAAGTGGGTCAAAATGTATCTCAAAACTGCTAGATAGGTGCAGGCGTTACACTATTAGCTCCATGCATCACAACTAAGAGCATGTGTCACATTGCTTTGTGCAGGCATTACATTTGCGTGCATGCGCCACACTACTTCATGCATGCGTTGCCATTTGATGCCATGCATCACCCTAATTATCCTAGGCAGTGCACCCGGTGGATGTGTGACGCCTAAGCATAGGTGGCGCATTAGCTAACACATGTGGTTCCAAAAAATGCATGCATCGCACCAGATCACGTGTCGCACTTTTAAGCACAGGTGTCGCAGGTGATAGTGCATGTAGCGCACAAAAGTGCACTTCATGCATGCCCTATTTTTGGGCCCTAAAATCTAGCTAAAAATGAAAAAAATTGACAAGTCAGTGATAGATACATACCGCCGCACTTGTCTCAGGTAACTGACCATATGTCTGGACTCTCAAACCATGGTTCCAATGAAGAGGTATAGGCAACATTTCGACAGGTTCTCTGCAAGAAATCTGAAAATCACTACTCTACTCTCTCTGAAATTTCTAAACTCAAAGTGCACAAATGAGGATTATGGCCCCCCCAAGGGCTATTTATAGGACCTTTTGACCTAGGTGGGACCCCTTTTCACAAAATTGACCAACCGAAAACTTCTTTTCACATGTCGAGCACCTTTTATGCCCGATTTCTCACCCCTAGACCACTTTGGGGCACCCGACATAACTTTTTAGAAAAATTTCAAATTTTTTAAAAATTTTTTTAGAAAATTTGAAAAATTTCCCGAGGGGGCATAAGGCCATCACGCTTCACCTGGAATACACTGGGGCATGTTTAGAGCACATTTCTCAAATTTTCTTTGATACAACGCCGGGGTCGACATTTTATCAAAGAGGGGCAAAATGTAGACAATTAAAAATGTCTTGGGCTTGCGAACATCATTTTTGCACATAATTCATCCCAATTTCATATTCTGCTATTGATTAAATAATTTTAATTATTTAATTAATTCATTTCCTCTCTTACACTTTTAATTAAATAAATTTTATTTATTTAATTATTTAATCTATTTTCTTCTAATTTTCTCTATAATTAAATAATTTAATTATTCATTATTCCAACGTTCACATTCCCTCTTTAATTTAAATAAATACCTATTTATTTAAATTATGAACCTTACCTTAATTAAATAAGTCCCCACTTATTTAATTAAAATCGCATTACATTATCCCTTCCTCAAATAAATTAAATAAATGCATACAATTTATTTAATTTTAAAATCATCTCCCACCTCACCATTTCCTCTAATTAAAAATTACCTTTTGTCTTCTAGTGGCTAGGAACCCTAATCAATTTGAGCCCTTGATTTTGGCTCCAAAGTTAACTCTTGATCACAACCATTCATTCAAATTCCCTCTTCTATAAAACCACTCTCCCACTCTCATTTCACATCTTACCACTTGCATAATTTGACTTTGCCATTGTCAACCCTTGAGCTCCTCATTGCATTTGCAAGTCTGCAAATCTGAGAGCATTAGTGAAGCAAAGCTTGATAGAAACAATGGAGGATTTACACTATTAGCCTAGGGTTTCATGTTTCATGCTTTGTTTGCTTGATTCTAGGTTATTTAGGGCTCCATTGAGTAGTTAGGGTTTAGAAAATACTATTTGTAGGGTTTTTAGAGTGTTTTTCCTTGACTTCACCTTGCACCTACAAGGGTGTCAAGGGTCATCCAAAGAGAGCTTAACAACAACAATGGCATAAATAAAGCATCAATCAATACATTATGGGGGAAAACAATGACATGCACTCACGACATAATAGAAATAAAGGCCACACTCGTGAGTCAACCTAAAGCAAATCGTCCTCATCCCAATCTTTCTCATCACTAATTTGGATAGGTGGACAAGATGCAAGAGGAACTGTAGCAAGTGTGGTGTAGGGAACAAGAGTCATACCGATTTCATTGTTATCTTCAGATTTGTTATCATAATATAGTACAATAGGTTCCATAGTGGCTTGTGAAGCTTTATCCTTCTCTAGAGGAGACAAGGCACTAGTAGATGTATCTTTCGTATTCGTCGGTGAAAACCACTTGTGAGGAGGGAGATTTTCCTCTCCTTTGGCAAGGCGATCCATAGAAAAATGATGCTTCCTTCTTTCTCTCAATATTTTATTTCAGTTAGCTTTGTTTATGATGTTTGTTAAGAGAACTGTAGTATCTTCCAATGCACGTTCCTTTTCTTCCTTTGCTTCAGGAACATTAGAAGAAATAGGAGGAACCACTAAAGACTGGGAGACCACGGGGGAAGGGTTCCTCAATACGAGATGCTCTTCCTTCTCAACTTGTGAAACAAGTGGAAGTATTTGAGCATCCACAAGTAGTTGAGAAACCTTAGGAAATAATACATGCACAACCAATTGAATTCCACTAGCTCCCGTAGAGGCAGGTGGGACAAAAGTAATATTGCAATTGTAGGGAGGTCTATTTTGTGTTTGACTCTTGCCTTGTTTTCCTTGAAGGGATGGTGGAGGGGGAACCTTAGCATATCTATTAGATGCTTGGGGATGGGGAAGAACCTTCAATTTGGGCTTAACTTTGTTCGCCACCTATGGGACAGGGGGAACTAATAATGTATTCTAAGAAGATCAAGGAGGTTAGGGGAAATCACAAGGAGGTATGTTACTAAGTGATATCTCTGTAATTTTCTATGCTTTAAATTTTTGATATGACAAGAAGAATAAATCCTCTCTAGCTCGAGCAACTCCAACTAGTTTTGGCCAGAAGTGGTCAAGTGTAAAGTGTCCATGTTGAGCAACAGGGAGGTACCAACTATGATGTACAACATGCACACATCCCTCAAATAAAAACTTTAGGCCCTTATGAACCTTAAGGGGGACCACCTTCATGGAGCGGAGCCATGGGTGACCCAACTTCACATGAAATAAGTCCAATGTAAGAATTATGACAAAATTAATATCTAGGGTTCTTGGCCCAACCTTGACATCAAGGGTCAAGGCATTAAGAGTTAGAAGGATAGACCCATCATGTTCTCTAATTATGATTTTTGATACATCGTAGTGATCACGATGTAAACCATGCATGTAGAGAAACTCTTCAGTTACTACATTTACCATGGATATAGGATCTATCATACTACCTCTTATAGGTTTATCAATAATTTGAATGGTGATGTATAGAGGTCCATTAGGAGTTTCAATAGTAGCATCATAAGGAGTTAAATATATAGATGGTTTAGGTTATGTGTGCTCTTTATGAGGGTAGGCATCTACCATACAAACACTGCCATAAATTTATTTCCTTTGTCATTTACACTAGCAACCTGGATGACATTGGAATCAATGATGTCTTGAACTTCATGTTTAAGATGCATACATCTTTTAGTGTCATGACAAATGGTGCGATGAAATTGACAAAATGGATTTGAGTCAAAAGAAAATGATTGCATATTACTTGTATCAAGAGGTCTAATGGGTGGAAGATTGATGAGATTGTTGTTCAAAAGTTGTGTCATTATAGAGTAGAGAGACTCTGATAATGGTGTGAAATGTCTTATTTTTGGTTTCAATTTATACGGGGTAGGAGCAAAAGATGACACTACTGCCACATGTTTTCTTATGTTACTAGCTTAAATTGCATTGATCTTGATGAAGTTTTTGTTGTGTCTTTTAAATGAATGATTGTATAAGGCTTCGGATTGACCAACTGGAGCCGATGAGGGATTAGTCTCATACTAACTAACCAAAATTTGGTAATTGTGGAGAGTTGTACAAAGATGAGTGAAATAATCATAAGACATCAACAATATTTTATCACGGATGTGAGATTGTAAGTTTCCATTAAAGATTATTTATACATTAGCATCTAAAATAGAATATTGAACTTGTGAAAAGAGGGATTGATAATGGCCCATAAAATCTATTACTTTCTTTTTTATTCTTTGTTTGCAATGAACCAAGTCAGTCAAAGAGACTTGAGGTCCAATGTTCACTTGAAAATGTTCAAGGAATTTATTAATTAATTGTGAAAAGAAAGTGATTGAATTAGGAGGCAATGAGCAAAACTAATCCAAGGCTGAGTCTTTGAGTAACCTAGGAAAGAGTTTTGCCAAAATTTCATCTTCAAAGAAGTAATCACTACACATAGCTGTAAAGGCTACCACATGGTTGTTAGTGTTAGAGTAATAGGTTGTTTACTTAATTAATTTAATCACATTGATTAATTAGTTAAGTCACCTTTACTTTATAATTCATTTCATTAATTGCATCCCTTTTTGTGCAAATTGCTCTCTTTGCTTTTTTCTCTTGTGGAAGGTTTCTTAGGTTTTGCAGGTGTTCACTGGGTCCTGTGAGGTTGGTTTCACAACTTCTACATGGTATCAGAGCTCCAGATCTGCAAGCCCCTTCTTAGATTTGGAGAAATTTTTGAGCAAGAGCTATTTGCTTGGTGCATTTTTTTGTAAAATAGAGTATTCCATTGGATTAAGAGTAGTCAAAATAGTCAGATTAGCCTTTATTTGGCTTGGTTTGAGTTTCATAGGCCAAATCTACAAGGGTTTCAACAGGTGTTTTTTTTTTCTAGATCCAGAGGGTACCTACAATTTTGGAGTGTTTTGGGCCCAAACGGACCTCACTATTGCGCTTAGAAGGCCCAAAAACTTTAAGATTGACTGTCAAATCATTGAAAATGGAGCTGGGTATTTTTGAGGCAAATTTTTTTTGCCAGGCAAGCCGTACACCCTGCCCAACATGCAACCCAAGGTGAAAAATTGGTGCAGGAGCACCCAAGCCAATCTTGACTTAATACTTAGTCAAATATGAATGTCCAAAGAGGTTTTATGAAGTAATTTAGTCTTAGGTCCGTGTGATAAGGTCTAAAAGGAGAAAATTTTGTGTTTAGAGTCATAATTTAGGTTGTTAAAAACAAAGTCTAAAAATGTAAGTAATAGGAAGAGTTTACTATGTCAAGTTAACAAATCATGTAATTAAAGGCTCCCAAAGGTCATATACTTTGAAATGAAGTTACAACTAATGGGAAACAAGTTCAAACATGTATATTAGAGCCTTCACACATTAGAGGGAAGACAAAATTGAGATTTAAAACAAGAATAGAGATTGTAAGAAAAAAACATTTTATATAAATAATACTCTATTTTTTCTGCAAAACCTGACTATTACAGTCTATACCACAAGCAAGTATGGCCCTGTCAGATCTCCAAATCACCTGAATCAAGTGGGGGAAGGAATAACCTTTCTTTTTCATCCTTTTGGAGGTCTAAACATGGAGATTTGAGGGAGATATAGTGAATTTACTAAAAACTATCCTAAAACTATATTTTTTTTCTGCAAAAGTGCTGCTCCCAGCCGTACCACGTGCTTGTACAGAACTTTCAGTACTTGAAACCACTTGTGTTGGATAGAGGGGTGAACTACCTTCCAAATGCAATTGGTTTGAGGTCATTTCATTCATTTTTTAGGGAGAACCATCCATTTTATTGAAACCTACTATAAACCTTGAACTAGGGTTTCTAAAAGTGCTAGAATGTGATTTTTGACCAAATCCACCCCCAAGTACCTCCAAACTGATAAAATGAGTTGCATTAGGGTAGATACACATGTTTCAATGATTTTCATGATAGAGAATGGAGCTTTGACCACATTTGACCAAGTTTTGGCCTAATAAGCCCATGTATTAGGGCTATAAAGAAGACGGTCATAAGTTTTAGTGGACAAAGGTAATTCTTGGGGGTATGGTTGGCCAAAAATCACATTCTAGCACTTCTAGAAACCTTACTTCAAGGTTTATAGTAGGTTTTAGTAAAATGGATGGTTCTCCCTAAAAAATGAATGAAATGACCTCAAACCAATTGCATTTGGAAGGTAGTTCACCCCTCTATCCAACACAAGTGGTTTCAAGTATTGAAAGTTCTGTATAAGCACGTGGTACAGCTGGGAGCAGCACTTTTGCAGAAAAAAATAGTTTTAGGATAGTTTTCAGTAAATTCACTATATCTCCCTCAAATCTCGATGTTTAGACCTCCAAAAGGATGCAAAAGAAAGGTTATTCCTTCCCCCACCCGATTCAGGTGATTTGGAGATTTGATAGGGCCATACTTGCCCATGGTATGGACTGCAACAGTTAGGTTTTGCAGAAAAAATAGAGTATTATTTATATAAAATGTTTTTTTCTTACAATATCTATTCTTGTTTTAAATCTCAATTCTACCTTCCCTCTAATGTGTGAAGGCTCTAATATACATGTTTGAACTTGTTTCCCATTGGTTGTGACTTTATTTCAAAGTATATGACCTTTGGGAGCCTTTAATTACATGATTTGTTAACTTGACATAGTAAACTCTTTCTATTACTTACATTTTTAGACTTTGTTTTTAACAACCACCTAAATTATGACTCTAAACACAAAATTTTCTCCTTTTAGACCTTATCACATGGACCTAAGACTAAATTACTTCCTAAAAACTATTTGGACATTCATATTTGACTAAGTATTAAGCCAAGGCACAAAAAATTTTCAAAAAAAAAAAAATTCCTACATAAAACTTTATTTTCTTTTTAAAAATTATATTGAAAAAAAAAATTATGCAGGTTTTTTAACTATTGTAAAAGCTTTTATAAGATTTTTTTTTTTTTCAAAAAAAAGCATTAATTTTTGGTACTTGTGTAGGTACCTTGCACAGGGTACCGACTTGCAATTGCACCTCTTTTTGGGGCTGCAGAACCCATGCATGGGATGTGGGATAGGCTTAGGCCTTCCCACCCCATTTTTTTTTAAATAAAAAAATTCCTATGTTTTTTTTAATGTTTTTTTCATTATAAAAAAATATTGGCTTTTTTTAGATTTTTTTTTATTAAAAAAATAAACATGCAATTTTTTTTTTGTTTTTTTAATTTAAAAAAAGCACATATTTTTTTTTATTATTAAAAAAATCACATGCAATAATTTTAAAAAAAAAAAAAATCACATGCAAACTACTGTACTTGGAGGACTTTTTGGTAGGGTTCTAAAGTTGGTGGATCTCCAAATTTGGAGGTGTTTTGCTAAACTTGGCAGAGATGCTTTTTTGCCCAGTCTAGCCCCTCTCCATTGGGCTTTTCCCTTTTGCACTTGATTTTCAAATGGCGATATCTTGGCCATATGATCATATTTTTTAGTGCAATATTTTTTGAAATAGGGTAGAATTTTGTGCTCTTTGTAGTGGTACAGGTGGTTTTCCATTTTGACTTTTTTTTCTTTTCCAGAAATCAGTTTTCTCAGTGTTGTTGTGTAATTCTCATTTTGGAGACTGTGATGGGTGATATCTTCTGCATCCAGACTCCCTTTTGGGTCTCGTTTTTTTTGAAAGTGCATATTTTTCTATGTACTTCATCATGGTGCTATCAGTTTCCTCTATTTTCTGTTAGAGAATTGTATTTTCAACATGTGGTCTTTTTTAGACATTGTGAGCTTTTATTGTAAGCATTTCACAGATTGTAAACACACTGAAATAAAGTGCCTCAACATTGTACATGTATTCTTGAAATCTTGCACATCATTTTGTGCCTTATTGTACTCACACTATGATATAAAGTGCAATGAGGGGGTTGATGTTTGCCTTTTGTTTGCCATCACACCTTTGTCAAGTGAGTGTCCCTTCCACAATAGCAGTGAATCACATAGATTCTTGTCTCATGCGTGTGTGCCTTGGTTTGTACACCCTTTTATTTGTTGGTACTTTCATGTTTGCACATTTAGATGTTCTTGTTTCTTCTACATACACTTCTTGCTTTCATACAGTTTCAGTGTACCTGTCATGGCTCTCCCTTGTCTGCATTATGGGGGGGTTTCGTGGTGGAGTGAGTTATGTATCTAGTATTTGTTCCTATGTACTAGGCAGATGCAGCGGAACATCAATGACTGGTTACCCATGCATTTCGGTGAGATGGAGCATTTACCATATGGACACTCTTGCATTCCTTTTGTGGAGGTGACCTTCTGTTTTCACTTAATCAATTCTTTAGACTTTTGGTACCTCTGCCATTTGTATCTTCAAGTTCCAGATGTTTTTCCTTTGTTTTCCATCTGATTCGAGTAGGGTCGTTGGGGGCACTCATGCAGATTCTTGTCTTCTTGATTCTGATCTTCATCTTGTTTTAGAGGAGGTTCTTTCAGCACTATAGCACTCAGTCTTTGATAGTGTTTGCAGCTTCTTCATGCTTCAGTGGAGTTCTTCATGTTCATCTTCATGTTCCTATTCTTTTAGGACATCCTTTTGTGGATGCTTCTTAGTCCTTCACTCTTTCTCTCTCTCTTGTAGGGAGGTTTGTTCTCTCTTTTGGGGAGGAGTTTTTCCCACGTGGTTTTCTCCTTTTCTCTATTTATGAGAGACTCTTTTGTACATGAGTACCTCATTAGGCCTAGTTGCTGGGACCCATCTTTGCTTTCATGCATTTGTCTTTAGTTTTTTTAGCTTCTCCCTAAGTTCATCTTAAGGGGGGTGTTAGAGTTATAGTTTCTTTACTTAATTAATTTAATCATATTGATTAATTAATTAACTCAACTTTACTTTATTTCACTTAAGCTAAACTTAGGAGTCTCACATTAGGGTTTTCTAACTTGCAAATATAAAGCAAGTGCTCTCATGTAATTCTTTAATCTATTTCATTAATTGCATCATTTTTTGTGCAAATTGCTCTCTTTGCTTTTTTCTCTTGTGGAAGGTTTCTTAGGTTTTGCAGGTGTTCACCAGGTCCTAAGAGGTTGGTTTCACAACTTCTACAGTTAGGATCTTCCTTCCCATTATATTTCTCAAAGCGAGGGGTTTCAAACTTCTTAGGCATTTGAGATCTTAGGATAGGATATCATAAAGGGCTACAGATAATATGTGATGTAATAGAAGGTTTGGTAGGACTTTGGTTTATGCTTGCTAATTATTGTTGGATGGAGTCATATTTTGCAAAAGTTGATTGATGATGGGTTTGAAAGGTGAATTAGGTTGAGATTGGTATGAATGAACATGGCTAATCATAGGCTGTGACACTATATTATTTGCCTTTTGGAAATTGATATTAGGATTAGTGTGATTTGATGTGGGTGAGGTAACACTAGGTGTAGTATTTATATAATTAAAGGGAACATAACTATAATTACAAAATGGATTCCCAGTAGATAACCTAACACATGTGGTAGTAGTATTACTTGGTTGTGTAGTTGTGGTGAGAATAATAGAAGTGTATGTAGGAATAGGGGATGTTGATATGGGTGTCGACACTTGAGTCCCTATTTGTTTTGAAGAAGTTACATTAGTGATAATTTTAGTACAACTAGATGCAGATAGAATGTTGTTATGCACAATGTGAGCAAGGCCACACAAGACTTCCAATCCTTCTTGACCTTTGAGTAATAGACTTCTTAGACTCTCAACAATAGGGAAAACCTCTTCAGCTTTATGTTCCAAGATTACAAATTGTTGAAAATTAGCCAACTCTGTGTCTAATCTTTAAATTTGAGCTTTAAGAACATGAGCCGCAAGGTCATCGATGTTGATGGATTCATGAGAAGTTGATAATTTTGACATATGTGAAGAAGGGATATCAGGAAGAAGTGATTAACCTTCTTGTGTGATAGACTTGGGAATTGGGGTTTCGATGTATTGTTACCATCATTATTCAAAGCATTAGAACCCATAATTCGAAGACTTATTCACACAAGAGTGTTAGAATTAGGGCACCGGGTTACAAAACTCATAAATTGTTTACAAGATTTAGTGACACACAAGATGCACATAAAGAAGAGATGAATGAGGTGATGAAAGAAGAGTTTGACTTGTTGTTTAAATGAAACAATATTTTACAATTTTTTTATCAAATGAAAACACATATAATGAAATAAGAAATGCTTAATCAAGTTCAACTCTACTCAAATCAAATTAGAATAGTCAATACTCATCTTCAAATCAAACCCTAACTTTAATGCTTTTCTCAAAATGTATCAATGTAAAAAATGTTCTTCTTTTCAAATTTCAAAACCAAATGACATATATGATGTATGATAGCAATGTAAAATCAGATTTAAAATACAAATGTCATTAGAAAAATTTGAAACAGGATATGAATCACAAACCCTAGATTTCACAAAAACTAGGTTTTTCTAAAAATGTAACTTTTTCTTAACAAACCTTAGCAATGAATAGTTTCAAATGCAAAGTAAAGCATTCGGAAATGACTAATGAATACATTAACAATTAGATCTGATACAAAAATAATAAATGTAAATATTTTCATGATGAATTAGATCTAATGCAAAAATCATAAATATAAATCTTTTTATGACGATCTAAAACTTATGCAATGAAAACAATGCAATAAGTACTCTTTTTCTTAACCCTAAAATGCTTGATTTTTTACTTTTCAATGCAAGTATGCAAGAAATATATTTTATTTAAAAAAAAAATGATATGAAATAGAAAATGAAATCAATTTAATCATGACATAAAGATCTGAAACAACTCACTAATCTCCAAACCCTAGGTTCAAGACTATCTAGGTTTTCTAACAATGCAAGGTTTTTATAAACCCTAATTTTGAAACAATGAAAAAATAAGCTATATAGGTATGCAAAATGATCAATGAAATCAATCCTAATAAGATCTAGGGAAGAAAAGAACTTAGATCTAAAGCAAAAAGGATGCCAAAGTGCAAGAAATGTTGGGTTCACCAAAATGTTTAATAGAAAAGGGAGATCTAGCCTAAGAAGTTAAACTTGGTCAAACCCTCTTCTAGAAACATTGGGGCACTAACCGAGCTTGGATTCTACCCATGAAGGAGAGGCAAACTATAGGGGTTCTACCTTTTTGTTGTATAGAGAAGAGTCAACCAAATTCAACCAAAACCAACCAACTAAACTAGGGCTCAAGATGAAACCTTAATTGACAAAGATCGAAAAATATACAATAGTTAGAAACAAAACAAAAAAAATAGAAAGTACAATAGAGATCAGGAAATAGATTAGAACCCGGATCTAAGTTCAAGGGTACGAAAAGTCTAGGGCATTGGGCACCCTAGACCCAATCTAGGGTTTTACAAAATCTCTAAGTTTTACTAGACTTGTACTTGCAAACCCTTTCTTCTTCTCGGATCTTGTTTTCAAAAACTTGTATCTTTAACTTGTACACAAGTAAAGAGGGGAAAGGTTGTGTTGTGTTTAGGGGCTTGCCTTAGTCAAACACTGTGTTGGTGTTTCCACCTCCAGTAGAATGATGATTAGTGATCCAAGAGTGTGTTCCCTAGGAGAGCAGAGGTAAGATCAACAATATACGATAGAAATATGAACGAAAGTGATAATGATTACTAGAATATGTGAAACCCTAGTTGATGTAGATAACTCAAGATCATGCATCAATAAGGAGATAGACAAAGACAGTTTGAACTTCCTTTAAAACCTACAAATAAGCATCATAACATCCACAAGCATGTAGCCCATCCAAGCATAAAGAACACTTGATCATAGGAGATCAAAACATGTTAGAAAAATTTAATCTTGTAATATCCATCTAGGTGTAAAATGAATTTTAAAACTCATTTATATATGCATTCCCTCTCACTAATGACAAATAAAACCAAATGGGGCCGACAAGTAAAAGTTAAGGAGGTGTTCTGAGCTAATACCACAAAAATAGGATTGGGGCTAATATCCTAGACCAGGGCACTAGGCTCCCTTATCCTTTAGCCCCACAAACTCTGAAGAGTGTCTAGTTAAGTGGGCTTAGACTAGTCCTAACCTTATTTTGTTGGGTTTATTTATCGGGATAGAGATTTAATTGTTTAATGTTTAAAAAGGTGTTAAATAGGTCTTGATTAACAAGTGTACACATTTTACTCTATAATAGAAACCAAAAAGAATATCCATGCAAATATTTGGCACATTCACTCCAATTCCAAATCTAAACCACATCTTCCCAAAGGAAGTTTGTAAACTTACCAAATGCAATTTTGGTGAATATCCTTCCTAACATCTCAGAAATTCTCATAGTAGTGGATCTGAGATGAGTGACATTGCTGTAGCAATCACCAAGGTATAAATATCTTTCCCATGCTATCATTGGGTATGTAATATGTCTCCATTTCTTTTCTATCAAGTTTCTTCCTTCCACATCTTGTCTTTCCCATTGTATATATGCTCTAGCATATGATAAATCAAACCTGAAACTTTTGCAACTTCTCCCAATGATATAAATCTAATTTTTATAGTTCATAAGACTATTATAATAGTCAATGCATCCTCCATAATAGAAAATACATATTTTTGAAACAATTACTTCTTTCATCTTCACATTTCTGAAATACACAATACATAAATGTACAATAACAACCATATACGTTACCTTGCCTTGTGAAATGTTAATTTCAGCTTCATGGACTGATTTGTAGGAGCCAAGGTACCATAGTGGAGCAGCCATTAGCATCATACAACAACAAAATATATACCATAACACTCTACAAAATCTAGGATTTGGAACATTCATGATTATGTAGGGATATGCAACCTCCATTCTTTCAACTATGTACATAAAACCAATGAAAATCAGTGCATCACAAACACACCATGCCTTAAGTGGGATCATACTAGTGAACATGTGAAAGGTAGCTTTGTAGTAGTAGTCTCCAAGGTACCACCATCTAATATGTGCTACCTGTTGGCATGTAATATATCTCCAATTTTTTTCCATCAATAACCTTCCTTTCTCTACTTGACCCCAAATTTGTGAATATGCCCTAGCATGAGACATGAGCTAGGAGAAGGTAAAACCAAATGACTCCCTCAAAATTGGATTGGGAAATATGCTATCCTTATTAATGATAATAGTTTCAACACAACCATCAAGCTTCAACACCTCTCTAGGAAATGAGTCTACCTCATGATGTGCCCTGAACTTAAAATGGATAGCAACAAATAAGGTATACTCCTCTAATCTATTCACAACATAACTAAAATTTTCATCATGTACACCAGAGATACATACAATGATATCTTTGAACACACCTTTCCAACCTTTGTAAGGAGTAAGCAATGGCTGCAATAAATTCACTAAAAATACATGCTTTACCTCAATCTAATGGAGGATGATGTACTCCTTAGAGCATTCAAGAATTGCCTCTTCAAATCTCCTTCATGAGAATCCCTCATGGCATAAATTGACTTGCATGTAAGCTGGAAACACATCATAGCAATCACAAACCTCGCTGGATCTCCTCCAAGTTAGTGTCATGATGGATGGAGTAATTCCCACTAGTAGTGGAGACCTTCTGCTAACATCATTATCCAAGGAAGCTTCCTCTGAATGCACCAATATATCATTGTTCATAATTGAAATCATCAAAATCATCCATATACAAATGATGCAATAACTAAACAAATGAAAAATTTGAGCAAGATTCATCCATCTAGTCAAAGCAACATTGGTGGGAGACCATTTAAGAACTAGGAACTTCTCACAAACTAGAAAATAGTCTTTCCCATGGCTAGAGTTCCCACTATATTGTAAGTTGCAACACTCATGAATGTACACCAATCATCCCATGTGCAAGTGTGTATGAATGCAATTATCTATTCAAAGTTAGGAAACATTAGAATCAAAAATACCAAAAGGGTGAAATAATAGTAAATCAACAATGTCTACAATATGGAAAATATAATCAACCACATAATGATAGAAAATCCCTCCACCAACATATGTATACTTCTAAAATCGTTCAAAAAAAGCAACATATTCTTTATCATTATACTTTTATCTATGTAGGTGATGTAAATCTCCCCTATAGATACTTTGGTAGAATGATCATGTTGCTGAAATGCACTCCTAACTATATTCAAATGCTCCCAGATATCTTCCCAAGTATGGATGGAGATCAAAATAATATCAACATTAATAAAATCAAAATTTATTACCATGTCACCCCAATCTCTACCACTTGAAAGATGGTACATATTAGATTGTATGTGGCTTGAAAATTTTCTGTAACACTACATTCCTTCAAATTCCATGATAAAGGAGTCTTTGTACATCTCTTGTTCACCCACTAGGATGACTAAATTCCTTGCCTCCATGATACTCAAAATTTGTAGTGTCTCCTCCTTCATGAGTCCTCCATACAACCAATGGTAAAAACATGTATGTACCTTGATCTCAAAAATACCATGTCATGCTTAGTAATAAAATCCACAATATCAAAATGACATCTATTTGGCTTACCACATTTCCTCAATAAGCATTTCATTGTGCCTATCTCCATTTGTCTATCTCCAAAAATCTTGTCTTTAGATATGGGACTTAGCTCCAAGGAATGATTTATGAATTGTGAGACTTGATCCCTCACAGTGTGGTTAGTATGCACAACAAGTCCTACATGATTCCTCACAAACTTCTTTCCATTATACATGCAAGAGATGGAAAACCCAATAGTAACATCATTACCTCTTTCTACCTTAATCCTCGAGAAATTACCTGGATTCCATATGAAGAAACAATCAAGCTATTTTGAATTAATGAACCTACATGCTCTATGTTGCAAATTATATCCTTGTCCCTATCCTTCTTCTTAGAATACTTTCCATGATGACAAGAGTCTTGTAGTGACATGGTAGGAAACATTAATTTTGAATGATTTTAATACCTCGGGCTGCAATCAACATGTTCATCCACCTTTCCCATAAGAGACCTTGTTGGGATATCCTAAACACACTTTTTTGTAACTCAAAACCCCATTTGGAAGTTTAGAAGTAAGTGCATGAATTGGTGCATGTTCCTCCATCTTAGCCTCTTCACAACTAACAAGTGATTCGTTTTCCTCCTTGACTTCATCAATATTTTCCTGACATATACAATCTTTAGAAGTCAAATAAACATATTATATTACCAAAGAATTTTTACCTTCAAATTGTATGTCAAGTTCTTTCTATTCTTGCTCAATGGCTTGTTCTACATTTAATTTCTGTTCTTTCTTTTGCTCATATTCTACACCTTCCTCATCTCAGCTCAGGTGTATCCATCACTCTTTTGGTTCCATTATATTCTTTTCATGCTCTTTCTCAAGATTCTTTAACTTTTATTCATCTTATTTAAAACATCTAATGTATTTATATAGACCCTTTCTATTTGTATCCCTTCTTTCATGTACCTCCAAATAAGCATTAAAGGTAAATTGAGATTTAATATTGTCATGCAATCTTTTATAGCCATCAATGATTTTTGGGACTTGAAGTTTGTACCCTTCTATTTCCTTCTCAATTTTAATCTTCACCTCTTGAGAGAAATATATATTTTATTCTTTCTTTAAAAACATTTTCTATCTTATACACTGATCACCGACATGCAAGAGATATAATCTGCAACAAGACTAACTTTCCAACAAGCTGGCAAGATCTTGCTCTGATACCACTATAATGTACAAAATGAATTATTTTTAGGAATTAATTAAAATATCATTGACAAAAACAAATTAGATGCAAATAATAATATTCAACCCTCATAAAATTACTTTCAAGCATAAATTGAAATACCTACAAAAATCCATCAATTTCTTCATTGTTCAGGCACCCGATTTGACATAGTTTTACATAGAAATTTATGGGACTTCTCCTATTAATATAAAATGATGTAAGTACATGAAATATTCTACTATAATATAAAAATGTATAGAAACACCAATGGAAACCACAATAGAAACAAGAAACTAAACTATCACTTAAACTCTGACCAACAACAACTAGTTTTCAACATACAAGCGCCAAATTAATCTAGAAACCTCAATAGATGATTTTATTTGAAATATAAATGACTATCGATAAAATACATTTGATACATTATAAAAAAGAAACAGAAAACTCTTGCAACAAACCCACAACACCAAATTGCAAACTACACCGAAACAGGTTGTATGCACAATGTGTATTTCACTTAATTTACTGGAAACACACAAAAACTCTCCAAAGCTACAGAAATGGAATATGGAACTTGGAATAGACTAATAGCAGAAAAAAACATAGAAAACAAACTAAAACACAATAGAAACTCTCCACAAAACCCCAAAATTCATCCAAACTACATTTGGAACAACTTGCAAACAATAAACTAAAAAACTTTCAAACTCCTCTGAATCTTTTAGCACAAATGCAATTGATGAATGGAATTGTCCTCCATGAACAAAGGGTTTTAATCCTCTAGCCAACTGAGACTGATGGGTTTTTGTCCACAAGCCTCTGACTCCAATGGGTTTTTGTCCACAGAAGCAAATTCAAGCACAAAGGCTCAAATAAAAAATTATCAAATAGGCAATACCCACAAATGACAAACTTATGGTATTTTATATGCAATGGGCCCAAATTGGGCACCCAAATTCCCACTCCACCTTCTAGAAGATTCTTTTGAATGGATACTAAAAATAGTGTATGACAGTTGTCATACAGACTGTCATAATTGGTGGTACAATTATCATCATAACCATCAACATCTTCTATTAAAAGGTTCTGCATTAACACCTACGATGATTCCAAAACCCAACGCCTTACCTATGACAACATCATTATAATATTAATAAATTTAATATTTATTTTCCTAAAGGATGTAAATGTGATCAGGACAATATAAATATTAAATATATAATTTCTTCCAATGTCCCTTGTGACCTCTTGCAACTTACTATTTTTAGTAAGTGTTATTTTTGGATAAAGGGAAATGACATTGAGGAAGTGAAATTAATATTTATTTTTTCTTGGTTACTTTAGAGTTAATTAATTTTCATTATTTTTTAGATTTAAATTTACTTTCAATGGTGCTTAGAGTAATTGCAATTTTGATTTCTTAGAATAGATATCATACAAATCAAAACACAAAAACCAAAAAAAAATAGACAAATTGTATTTAGGAAAAGACATTTAGATTTTTCATGTTTTGAATTTCCATACTAATTAGTTCAAATTTAAAAAAGAGAAAAAGAATAAAAAGTCTGCATTCATTTAGTATAATTGCATGTAGAGATTCATACAACTTTCAAAAACATTGAAAACAAGACAAAAATCCCTTGATCTCATCATAAGGCACACAAATCACAAATTTCAAACAAATAAGATTTCAAGTAAGGAATCCCTCAATCTCATCATGAGGCATGCAACACAACCAATTCAACTCAAAATGAAAACAAACATCCATGTCCTCCATTTTGCACTTGATGTGCCCAAGTGTGAGACAAGATTGGATCAAGAACCTTCTCATTCAAGAAAACCCCACTAAGGAAGTCATTCAAGAACAAATGTAAATCTTACAAAAAATCCAATGAGACACAATTAGGACTCACATCCTAATGATTTTTCAAGTTCAAGGCCAAATTATCAATTAATTCCACGAACAAACAACCTGCAAGACCTAGCAATCATAAGAGAGGCCGGGAACAAAAATCTCAATCTACTATAAGAACTAACCTCTCAACTCTGTGAAATGAACACCAATAATCACAACAATCAACAAACATATACACAAGCAAATAACATGATTAATTTAACCACCATCCACAATACTTTTCTTTCCCACAAACAACTTTGAGGGAAATAAAATAAAAACTAAATTTAATAACTATGGGGGCCATGGAGGGTGGCTTCCCATCTATGGTGTAGTGGCTCACTGGAGGCACCTGTGGCACCACAAGGTCCACAACCCTCATGGGTGGAGGCCCAACGCCACCCACATAGGATTGGGCTTAGTAGCAAACATTATCTATTTTTATTTTTTTTATTTTTAAAATTTTTTTAACTTTCTTTACATACATAACCAAAACTCAAGTCTATAGTAAATCTGATCCAATTTAATTTTGGATTAAAATATAAGGTTTTATATATGTAAAAATGTATGTTGAACAATATATACACACACAAGAAATATATATATATATAAACTCACAAAACAAAGTTATCTCCTTTTTTTACATGATCAATTTTTTTTTAAAATATAATGTTTGAATCTTTTTCATAAGTAATATATATTTGTCAATATGTCTAAATGAAAACCTACATAATAATTTAATAAGAAGGAAACATTTTAATTTGCCAAGTAAGCTTGGAAACCACTATCTTAAGGATTTTTTAATATAAAATTGACTTACACTTATGAATTATGCACATAATAAATATGTAGGTCTTTTTTACAAATCATTTAACTATGCATGATACGCACACACACAGACACACTCTCAAGAAGGCTTGCAACTTAGGGTAAACAATATATTTATTTGTTCATAATTGCAAATGTACATCAATAGGGACATGATTCATTCAAGCATTTAAATTATTTAATCAAATCTAGTTAATCTTTCAAGGAGGTCTAATAGAAGGTAAATAATCGTATAATTTTGAATACAAAGAAAATAAATAAATGAATTAACCAACAAGGCTTTCCTCTCCATTTCAAGTAGCATGTTCTCTTTCTATTCATGAAACCTACATAAATAAAATCTCCTCAACAAGTCAATGGAGGTTGCTCATCTTCCAAAAAACCTAAGGGATTTACAGACACACAAATCTTTATCAAGATTGAAAATAGGAGAGAAGGGACTCTCTTCTACAAGGGGAAATCAATAAGCACAAATAACTCTTTCTCAAAACAAACTTTTACATCCTCCATAGGATTTGTCACTCTTACCTCCTTCACATACCCATCTCAAGAACAACACAGTTTTCTCCACATAATATCTCATATCAATGAAACAACACAACTTCCTTCCATAAAATATGCATATCAATAAAACTACAAAACTTTATTTGATGAAAACACTCATATCATTGTAACAACATATATTTCTTCCACAAAATGCTCATAGGAGCACAAGGGCACTCATGCCCAAACTTCTCCTTGCCATAGAAGTAAGCCTTTCCTTGAAGAGATTCCACACCTCTCTAACCCCTTACTTGGGAGAGCCTAACCCATTACAACCATTTCCCAAAACAAAACAAAAACCACTAGGAACAACATAAGGACATTAGAAAACATAAAAACTCCATTAACATGCAACTAAATATATAATAAAATGCACGAATTCTATAGAGCATGGATAGACTACCTCTCCATGCTTTCCAAATATTTGGTAAGTGCTTGATGAGGCTCACTCCAAGAACTCCACTTCAAGTCTCCTTCACTAAAGTTCTAGCCCTCCAAAACTCTCTCTCTCTCTCTCTCTCTCTCTCTCCTGCCATACAAGAAAATGAAAAATAAACAAAAAACCTCTCTAAACCCTCAAGAGGGTTATAAAAAGGGTTTTCATGTCACCTATCCTCTTCTAATGAGGAGGTGACACTTGGAATCCACTCACCCATCCCCTTTCCCTCACACAAATCCCAAAGAACAGATGGTCCCGACAAATGCTCACACATGTGTGAGATATTAGGATGGGGAGTGTACTTTGTAACTTTCCCATGAAATCTCCAAGGTGTGCTATCACATGTGTGAGGCCTTGGTATTGGCACAAACCACATACATAAACCTAGGAGAGAGGAGTGGGATAGTGAAAAGTTAACCAATCTTCCTCAATCCCATTTTCATCACTCTTCCCAAAGGACTTGGGAAGGGTCATATCTTGTACAAAGTCCATTAAAAAACCCTACTAAAAAAATCCATGTGGAAGAAAAAAATTATGGATGGTGGTTAAATCATTCACATTATTTTCTTGTGTGTGGTTGTTGATTTTTGAACTTAGAGCCACCTTAGTCCAATGGATCAGGATGCTAGAGATTGGAGATGTTGAACAACCCTAATAAGACAAAATTGAAGAAAGACCTAGAACAAAATCTAATCCTTTTATTGCTAAGGTCAAGAAAAGTTAGGGGCAACCCAAAACCCCCTTATTTGAACTTCTATTCATGAAACGCCCATAAAGACAACATTCCACCTTTTCAAAAACCAATGGAGTCTATTAAACTCAAAATTATCAGGCTCCCTAAGCATATCAACCCATCAATGTCCAACCAATGTACCTAATCATGCCTAGATACCAAACAAACATTCAAAATTAGCAAGTCCCATCCATGGGGCTCATGTTCATAGGAACAATGCCATATTTGCAAAACCCATATTAAGGGATGTATCTAGAGTACTAAAAACAATCCCTTGGTTACAACATTCACAATGCTCTATTATTGTGTCCCCTCCCAAACGTACCAAAATTGAAAGGAGAGGGAGACCCAAATTCACATATCAAAGCATATACAACAACAACGAGGGAACTCCACCCATGGGATGGAGTTGCAGCTAGGATATTTCCCAAGACCCTTGAAGGAATCACACTATATTAGCACTATCGCCTCCTAGAGGCCTCCATACATTCCTTCTATCAACTCATTGGCAAGTTTGTGATAAATTTCAATATGAAAAAGTTGGTCAAGATAGGTATTTGAGAGTTCTTAACTATGAAGTAAGACACAAATGATTAGTGGCATAATTTATCATGCATTGGAGGCAAGTCCTCTATTCATTGAATAGTGCCCTAAATATAGCTCATAGAGAACTATGTGACCTCTTTTTACATGCCCTGAATAGGGATACAAGGGAGGAGGTACAAAATTTCCTTATAGGTATTATGAAGAGGCTTTGAAAAGCATGTTGATATTTGATCAAGCCATTATCGATAGTGGAGAAAAGTTTATAGTACAAATGGATGATTGATGACTCATCAAACAACTAACAACAATGCAAGCAACCCTTCTGCTATCAAGATCTTGAAGATTAATTTTAATGTAATAAAAACGGGGTAACTAACATACCCCCCACAAAGAATAAAGCCAATAGGGGATATAACAATGGGTATGGTAGAAAAGATTATTCCCTCAAAATGTTAACACTATCAATTATCCTTGAAATAACCACCATTATCAAAGGGATAATCAACAACAAGGGAAACACACTATTATGACAATAGGTACAAACTATACCATCGATCATATGAGCATAATCATTTTTTATCATTTTATAAAGCAAGAGGACATAACACTTCATGCCAAGAATACAATAGGTTCATCTCAAGGCTATCAGAAGAACATCAATGCTTATTCATTGAAATGTTCCTCGACCTGCGAAAGGTGATGGATAACCACAACAACAATGTTTAAAAAATGCCTATTTCCCCACAAATTGAAAACACGATGATCTTTTAGGATTCTTTTCCCACCCATTGCAATAATGAACCAAACACTCAAAATTTGACAACTTTAGGATCAAGTAGAATACTAAATGCTTATGAGCCAAATGCATCTAATCAACTAGGACCAAAGGGAGAAACTAAGAGCTTGTTAGAAATAATTCATGATGAATCATAAATAAAGCCTAATGTGGAGCAAGAGATAGAATTCTATGAAAAACCATCTTGATAATTGATCCCACACCATCTCCTGTTGTGTAATGCCCCAAGCTTTTGCTAAAGACATTAATAGACAAAAGAGGACTAAACAAATTTCTCATGAAAAAAGTGGTAATAAGTGACCACATAACATACTAACATGCCCAAGGTGTCATATGCAACCCTTAGTGACACACTTGGCATGCACACTAATGCATAAGCAAGTGACACAAGTGGAAGACTTAACCATACCATGGGTCAAGACACCATGGTTGACATAAAAAATGAGGCATGGATAAGAGATAGGATCTACAAAACTACTAGAACACCTTCATAAAATCTTTACTAAACCATCCCTCAGATATCACATATTTACAATAAGAAGAAAGGCTAAAACTTCCAAAGTTTAGGGTCAAGAAAGCACTTGCAAGCAAGTCAAACTTTAAACCCAAGTTGCAACTTGCAACTTTGCACAATAGTTTAGGTTTGGGTTGTAGTTTCAATATGCACCCTCATGGACCTCAGGATCTATTGACATAGTGCAATGTGCAACTAACATGCTAAACCAAGACTCTAGCCCACAAACCACTTCAAGCTCTAGAAAACTTCTTTAGTTTGTAGGTTGCAATGTGCAAATGAACTCTAGTTCCTAGACTAAGAGGGTATTCAGACTTTGGAAACCTCCTGCAATTTACACGCCTACAAAGTGCAATCAGGTTCCAGACTTCAAACTACCAACAAACCAAACTTTTAGACTTACTAGCAATTTGCACATCTACAAAGTGCAAGTAGACATTGAACTCTAGACTCTATGATATTTCAGACTTCGAAGGACATTGCCAATTTGCTCTATGAAAAGTGTAGTTCACTTCTAAACTATGGACCACCTGCTACCTCATACTTCAAAAGCTAGATGCAACTTACAGTATGCGATGTGCACCAGGTTTCTGAGCTCCAGTATAACTACACTCTAGGGTTTGGGATCTGATTGCAATTAGTAACTCAAATTGGCAACCTTGTTTGTACTACAGTTCAAAGTATAACTTTGACTTGCATAACAAGATGTAGAAAAGAGTTAAGGTCGGTGAAAAAACTAGTGTATTTTCCCTACTATACGAGGCATAACTTCCTTGATTTTTGAGGTGTTTAGAAATAGTCTCAGGGGTATGTTCATGGGGTTGTGGGCTCTAGGTTAGCCACAAGAAAACCTCTAGAAGTATATAGTTTCCAAAAAAATGAGAGATAAGTGAATTTCATTTTTCTAAGCCATAAGATAGTAAAAATAAAACTAAAGTGAAATAATGAAAATAGATCAAGATTAAATACTCACCATGACATCGAGGTGGGAAAGTTCTCAAAATGCAATCTAAATATCCTAGAGATATCTGAATCCCCAATGGTGGTACAATACCATCCAACCATGTGGTACCCATAAGCCCACCCCACTATACTGAGAGACAAATGTAAGGGTACAAAACACACTCATACAAAATAAGGGGGTATGGAAACACACATGCCAATCAACATGCATAATATAGTGTTACAACATATGAGTACACTAAATTCAATAATCATATAAGTATACAAAACATGATCTCACAACCAAATTGAATGCAACATCTAACGAAAGGAGAAGGATGAGGATTCTAGAGGTTAGTGAGGAGTGTTAATATAGTGGCATAGCAACCATGCAAAAATATGGAGAGTAGATCTTCCTAAATGTAGACACTTATTGACATTCACCAACTCCTATGAGTTGTGATATGTCTTATGTGAACGATATCAAATCCACTTAAGGAATTCAGTCATGGCATTTAAATCTTTAGTTGTTATATTTTAATTTTCCAATGTGGTTACATTTTCACTTAAATTAACTCTCCACTGTTCTCATCTAGCTGGTCACTTTGGACTATGATGAATGGTGAGATACACTCATCCTTACGCTCTATACTGTTAGATTCCAAGATCGTCTGGAATATTTTTTCTACAAGAGAGAGCTTCTTTAAAGATAAAAATTGCTTCAAAAAGCAAAATCCAAAAATGAGAGGGTCAATATGCAATCAATACTTCATGTGCATTAAATTATTCATAAAGGAATAATACACAAATATACATTCCACATTTGTCAAAAATAGACAAAGCAAAAAAGAAGTAAGGCAATCTTATCCTATGTGATAAGATTGAAAACTAATAAAGAAAAATATTTTCTTAATAACATTCTAATTAACTTATGCTAATGTGTAAATATAATTTTACACTGACACCCCACATAAGTGCAACTTAGGGAGGTTACACAAGATAAAAATAAAGATGAAGATGATAATGAGTTTTCGAAACAAGGCTTGATTAGGTACCCATTTACAAACAAGAATATCTCATAATAGGAGGAAAGGAGAAAACCCAGTGGGACAAAAATCCTCTCCAAAAGAGAGAAAATAGTAGGTATGTACAAGTGATGTGAACTCAAAAAACCAAGTCCATCAAAAATACATAATAAATAACCCCCCATAAAAGAGAAAATGAATAAGATTCTGAATCCGTCCCAAGAAGTAGATCCAGTACCAATGATGAGTGCCTGAATACAGAAAATAATCCACTTCCTACAAACAATATTTCTCCCCTTCATAAAAAATAGATCCATTGGTGAATGTAGAAGAAATAACACAATCTAGATGAAAGGGGAATCCAAATCCAAATATATTCATGTGCCTCTAAATGCAACTCTGGTGTGCTCATGTTGAAAAAAGATATCTCCTCCAAAATATGAACTAAATACCCAATCAGAGAGTCAAACCAGGAGAGGACAAAATGTGAGCTGCATATGGAAACATAGAAGATGAATTAATGACATCACTTCCATTAAATAGGAAATGAGTATCTTCTAATGTATCCTCCACATCAAAAATGTGAGACTCCATAGACAATAATGAAATTTCTAATAAGTAGGAATCCCAATGAGGTGGTTCTAGAAGACTGCAAATTTTCTAATGCATGAAATCACTGGAAGCTATCTAAGAAGCAACTGTAATAGAAAAATTAAGCTACTGCTAACTTTTATATTACATTAAATATGTGGTGGAATGGAAAACACTATCATATAATAAATTGGAAAATAATCTACAAAAATAAATTACAGTTGACAAGAGGACAGAGAGAGGAACTTGGAGCCAGAAGGAGGAAGCCATTGTCTAGGATGCCAACACATTGCATGAATATCCGCACTAAGTGTTGTCATCTATATGACCCAAAAAATCAAACAGTTTCCATAACATGTGAAAGTCCACTCAGCAATTCACCCAGGTATGCAAAACTAGAAAGAGGAACACGACAACAAGATACCAAGTAATAGCATAAATAAAAATAATGAATATAAACAAAATAAATCAAATTAAATAACAAAATGGACAAGAGATGGGAAGAGATACTAGCAAAAGATTTGTGTAGTTGAATACTCTTCCAAATACATATAGCAAAATACAAGAAAAAATGTTGAGGTTGTTTGGAGGTTTACCTTCAAGTCAAACCCCTACTTTGGTATTTCTACCCCCATAACAACCAAGATAGATAAATAGAATAGAGTGTGTGTTCTTAATCTAAGTACATCTAGAAATAAGAAGAGTGACTAAAATGAAAGACTAGTAGGATGTGAAAATCCCAAGGTGCTCAAGGGCACAACCAAAGAAATACTTGCAATAATAATAAATAAGAATAATATCACCTACAGAGGTTTGAAGAATCCAAGAGGGCAAAAGAACTGAAGGAGAATGTTGAAGAGTCTTGTAGAGCTTAAGAGAGTCCCAAAAAGAGAGGGATCCAAAGAGAGAAGTAAGAAGAAGGAAAAAATTTAAAGATAGATTCAAAAAGAGAGGAGGAGGGAGGAGGAAGGTGTTGAAGAGCCATTTGGATTCATATTGAGTCATTACCACTGACCCACAAAAGATGACAAATGGTGAAATGCTCAGAAATGGCCACCAAATGAGAAACTATTGTAGGACGCTAGTGTGTTGTGCATAAATCTGTGCAAAGTGCTAGTCTCTGAACAATTTGGGCTAAAAAACAACAATACACTAGAACATCACATGTATAACACAAAAGTGACAAAGATTTGACAAAAAGATAATACAAGAAACAAGGCCTAAGCACCATGGGAGGGAATAAGGCTAATACAAGGGATAAAATGAGCCTAAAAACAAATTAAGGGAATGGACACTAAAGTAAGGCCAATATATAGCGTGAAATTATAGTGGTATGCAATTTACGATGTTACATTTATCCCCTACTTTAGCAGGCTTATGACACTATGTGAATATGCATGCTAAAATAGAAAGGAAAATACTAAAAGTAAATAACATCACAACACCAAAAGGATACTATTGAGGATGTAGAGTTATTCAAGTAGAGGAATCAAGTCCCCAGGCTGAGAACCTACAAAACAAGTACATTAGACAACAAAAACCCACACAAGATAATAGTGTTAGAGCATAAACTTGCAAAACCACTATTTTAGAGAATCACAAACATACATACATACATACATAGAGGAGAAAAACACATGGCAAGCAAAGAAAAATTAATTTTTAGTTAGCAAAGTGAAAGAGACCTTGATGTGAAAGGTTGTCTCAATACCATGCGTTATTCCAAAAATGCAACACAAATAAAGAAAACAACAAATAGAGCAATTATAAAGTAAAGAGATGAATATAATGAGTCAATCGATTTCTTCAAGGAAAGCATACATACAAATAGACAGGGAAGCAATCAATATGAATGAAGAAGAATAAATGAATCTGACACCATCATTCTCTATCTCTAGGGGTCATGCAAATCACAATACCCTCATTGATCATGGACAAAAAAGTTTTATTATGCTAGGTGACCATGAGTGTAAAAAGGTACGTCATATGAAACAATCAAGCTATCAAGTTGTATTATGCTAGGTGGTTCATCTACTACCAACACCTTAGAGAGCATATCAAAACCAACACCTTAGGAACCTTATAGAACACAAACACCACAGTGGGTGAACACTTTAGGGAATGTAAAATAAATGCCACATGGGGAGAATCAATAAGCTACACCTCGGGGGGTGCATATAAAGGAAGGTGCATGTATGGATGCACATATGAGCAAAGTATATGTCCCACTTAAAATATTTGCATGTATAATATGTGAATATTTTAAGGTAAAGAAAAAGGGGAAGAAAGAAGAGGGGAGATCCTTAGAAAGAATGCACACCCCTAGAACCATTGTCTTTGGCCCCTAGAATATGGGTGAGGACAACCATAAAAAAGAATATTGCACGTCGTTACCAAAAATAGACCATGGTGCATGTGAGATTATACCACCATGAATGTCAACAAGCAAACAAAGAATGCTACAAGTGCCACATAGTGGGTAGAAACACAATACTCTTGTGAGAAAATAGAAGAAAAATAAGGAACTGGATAGAGGTGAACTTCAATATCACTTGTCATGCAGAGAAGAGATAGGTGCTTCATCAGATAAAAGAGTGAGAGAACCTATGTCAAGAATGTATTGTATTTTATCCTTCAAGGCTTAGTATTCATTGGTGGAATGACCAAGCACTCTATGATATGCACAGAAAGGAAGTGTTGACTAAATGTGTTGTGGAAAATTTTTGCATGTGGGGGAGGAAGAATGATCAAGGGGGCCTTTAAAAGACTCAACAAAAGACACTCTTGTTTAGATATAATAGAATAAGGTGGAGTAGGAAGTGTTGGCAAGGGATGAGGGGTCATAGATTGGAGTTTTGATCCTAGGTGTCCCTTATGTAGTCTTTATACCCTAGTTATGATAGTGAGAGAAGTGTTGGATTAGTTACGCTAAGATACATCATAATACAATAACTTATAATAACATACGATGCATCATACAAATATTAAACAAAAAATAGTCCTTCAAAACCCTTATGTCTTCATCATATATATTCATTAATCATTAGAATGGCTGACATGTAACTTCTACTCTATTCTATGTTCTCCTCTATCTGTCTTACTTCCTACTACTATTTCTACTATTCTTATATACATAGAAGCACATTAGAGATGTTTCCCTTATAAAACAAATGTATTCCTATTAGACGTAGTTGGCCTTGTGCTTCGTATTCCATTTGCAACTACTTGTGGTGGCTTCTGATCTCTATGCTAGTTGCTGCCAACATCATGTTGCAAGTATGCACCTAATCGGTGTTGTCATTGATGTCAACATATCTTTGTTGTCATTGGTGTCAACTATGTTCTATTCTATTACTTGTTTAGAAGCTTTGTATGTTGAGGATATTGAGAAAATTGGCCCCTTTGGAAGATACAAGTGAGTTACAGTGAAGTGCAATATAGACAGTGAGTTGTATGTTGAAGAATAGTCTGATAGATTACTCTGCATTTCCTTCTGCTTAAAGATCTTTGTCTACAGATTGGAAGTTGTTTAAAGGGATGTATGAAGATGCTAAATCTTGAGTTTGAGCCTCCAGTATGAAGTATTGATAGAGTGGCATTCACTAGAGTAAAACCTATTTTCTCTAATTTTTGTCTTGTGACAGGGAGGAAGTATGTGGCTCCGTATTCCTCCACAATAAAGTATTTTGCTTTGCAGTTCTAGAGGGAAGTCTAGGATGATGATAAGTGCCTACAAATGTAGTGGTTCATGTTTTGGTGGCCCGCAAGCTATCTCTCTTTTATGTCAGTTGAAGACAGTGAAGTTCATGTGTTCCGGTGAGAAGATTCCTATGGCTAAAGTGGTTAAGCTTCGTGCAGTTGCTCCTGATGATTATAACGTGCTTGTGGATGTCTCCTAATCATGTTCCTATCTTGACATTAGTCCGTGTTAAGGAATTGAGATCATGTGTGAAGATTGTTCCCAGATAGTGTAACATGTAACCAATCTTAGCTAACTTGGTTAACTCTAGTTATTGAGGAGATTTCTTGAAGAATGTGGAAGCGTGTTGTGGCATGGAAGATCATGTTTGTCCCAGCTAATGTGTGGTGTGATCCACATACATCTTTACTTCATTTCCCTTGCATAATATTGTAATAGGTCAGGACCTATTTTGTAAATGTTTGTAATGCCGACCTTGGAGATTGTTCCAATAGTTGATGATTGTAATGCCGACCTTGATGATCATTCCAATGTTGATGAAGTGTATAAATACTTGTAGTTGAGTTGTGGAAAAGATGTGCTTGTGTGAAGATGGGAAAATAAGGAAAGAAGTAGAAAGGAAGAGTAGAGGACCGATTGTACTTTAATGTATTATTCTCAGACATGAAGAAAATGTTGATCGTGGCAGTGAGCCGCTAGTAGGGTTTAACAACCCTCAGGGTTTAATATCCCTTGTTGTAATCTTTCTAAGTTTAGGGTTGTGGTAGTGAACTTTCTAGACCTAGCTATACTTCATGGCAGTGAGCCAGTATGTTTCGGGCCCGTGGGGTGACCAAGCCTGAACATCATTTTTCAAAGATTACAATATATCTTGAGAGATAATCCTCTCCATGGTTTTTCCCCACCTTGGGGTTTTCTACATAAAAATTTGGTGTCTCCTGTGTTTAATGTTGCATTTGTGTTTAAGTTCTTGATTTCATGCATTCATTGTTAAATCTAATATTTGTGGATAAGTGATTGATGTTTAAATGAAGAAGTGTTTAAGTTTTTGTGACAATTGATTCACCCCCCCTCTTAGTTGTCCGATGCATTTCAACACATCATCCCCCTTTGAAACCATGTCTTGTCCTCAAGACATGCAAAACTAGTTGGTAGGAAAAATAGTTTTGTATAAGATCTTGAGCTATGCCAACATAGTGTCCCATTGACTCTTTTATTGTTGTAGCATCTAGATTTTCCCATCAGTTTGAATCAATGTTTTCTCTACCTCCACAATGTTGGTGGGGATTTCAATTTGTTGGGTGTTCTTATTCACATCCCCTAAGATATCAGTTATGTGCGCCAATCTGAGGCTTACCACTTTCTATATTTGTTTTATTTGGGATTTAATTTGATCTCTTTGATCTTGTACCTATTGGAGCTGAGGGCAGATTGCTTCAATTTGTGCTCTAATTGTTCCATCCATATCTTGCATTGGGTCATAGGTGCTAGCCACTTGTAAAATTTGTGCCTTTATCTAGTTTATTTGGTTCTTTAGGCATTTGGTTGTTGTAGGCCATTGGAAACAAAATTGATATAGTGTATTGATATCAATTATTGTTTGTTGTTGGATGTTAATATGCGATTCTAGCTATGTGTGTGCTATGACACTTTTCTTCCTGGCCTCATTCATTCTATTCTTATTTATCTCTATTGTAACTTGATTTGTGATGTTTGTGACCTAGGTGTCTATATCTATTTTGACTCCATCCATTATGATTTTCAGTTGTTGGCCCAATGGAAGTGATGTATCTCTCTACAATTGAGGTAGCTTATTCTAAATTGTAGCTATGACATCCTCTAGTTGCTTCAGACTCTCCACTTGTTTCAATATGTCTTCCTAGGCGGTGCTATGAAAATATCCCCAAATTGAAATTCTGAATCAGAGAGATACTAGTCAAATCCACTTGTGACCCTATCAGAGGTAGTTGCAATAGTTGACATGTAAGTATTGGTTGTATCTACTTTTGTTGCACCAAAAAGTCCTTGATTGGTTGCATAGGGGAAATTGTGGTGGAAGAAGAGGTCTTTGGCAGAGAGGATGGTTGCTACTATTGTCCCTCAACCTACTGGCTATGTGGTGGGTTGCCTTCAAAAGATGTTTCTTTTTCTTGTTAACTCTTCTTTTCTTCTTCCATTAGTGCCTGATAATCCTACCTTGTGACAAAAAACTATTTCTTTTTGGATTTTTCCTTTTGCCTCTTCAGTTAGGCCCATTAGTGTATCCACCTTTTGTTTAGTTCTCAACTCCTTTGCCTATAATTGCATCAATTTTTATTTTGTTCGGTGGAGAGGCTTAGGTCCACTTCCTCTAAGGCCTATTTTCTTATTTATTCCTCCAACTTCATTGCTTTTTCTCTTTTCTTCCTTATTGTGGAAGCTAATTGATTTGTAAAGTTTTCAATGATATTCTCTAGGGTATCTTTAGACATCCTTATATGTCTTATCATTTCTCTCTTGATGACTGCTTTATTTTTTGGACCCACCTTATCATACATTTTAGTAGTCTATTTGAGCATTCCCTTACTACTGTTTATGGATATTGTTAAGAGTTCAACATCCATAATGGTTTCTTCCTGAGGTTTTTCATCTACATCTATTTCCTCTATTTGCATCATTGATTGTTTGTTGTTTCTTGTTGCTCTCTTGTGCAGTGGTTCTTTCATTTCTTTTATTTATTCTTAATCTATTTGCTCTCTTTCTTCTTGTATTATTTTCTCTTAACCCCTTGATTTTGCCTTGCTGGATTTTTCTTCTTCTCCACACTCATTTGTAGTAGTATCTTTGATACCTCTTCTATAGAGGGGTCTGTTTGTGGAGGTTGCAGAGTAGATACTATGCTATTTGTGGGGATCCTCCTTGTTCTACCACAACCTATGATCCTCAAGTTCCCAAATACAATCTCTCTAATCTCCACACTTTCTATGTAGTGGAGCTTGTCTGTGGTGGGTTTTGTTGCAGGATTCCCTTTTTTTCATGTAATTTATCCTTATTTTTCTCTAGTTTCTCTTCTACATTATTCTTATGTTGTTTCTCCATAAAATTTTGATATGTCCCAAATCTTTCTACATTTTTGTCTTTGGGTTGCTTGAGAAGTTTTTTAGCATATGACTCTATGAGTTCATTGCTTACTTCATATGGAATACTAGGTATCCAAGAAACCCTAGGTTCTACTGCCACCATTAAGGTGAAATCCTTATCTACTAGAAACACTATATCCTTGGTATACTTCACCATTTCATTTGAAACCCTTTCTCTATTTTGTATTTGTTGTTGTAGGTATTTGAAAAACCCCCAGTATGTCGCAATTTATGTTGGTGTGCCCTTAAATTGTTGGATGTGATATTTTATTTGGGCAACTATGGATATGTGTGTTTTCCAAACTTTTTCAAAGAAAGATGGTAGTGCATTCAAAAAGTAAAATGTGAGGCATATGATAAGAGTACCATATTGGAATTGGTACTGTACATTCTTGGTCTTTTATAGATTTTCCATTAGTTTTTGTAGAGGACCTCACACGAATCAAAGTCCTTTCCTTTGAGCACCATATGGTATGTGGTGTAAATAGTTGTGTCAGTTGCTGAGTCCTCTTGATTGGCATAGCAGATTTTATATGTGATACCCATGGTGGCATACCACACTGTAGGATTTGTGATCTTTTTTATTGTCATGCTCAAGCTGTTACACTTGAGCATTGAACATAAACATACCCGATTATCTATAACTCACATCAAATTAGTTTTGAAATGCATGTAATTTGATATTGATAACAACAACTAAACCTACAATCATTAACCTATCTCATAGAATTATCTTAGTAGGGCAGATGTTTTGATACATCATAGTTAAACTTGTAGGTTCAACATAGATAAATCAACATAACAATAGAATGACTATATTCATCAATGCATGTTACAAACCCAATCACAATCATGACACCCATTGTACAAATATACTTAGTCATGAGAGAAATCAACAACAATTCTATTTGAAAGAAACCTCAAACTTGTTGATATCAAATATGAGATCAATTATCCAATACTTCAAAATGTTTAACATAATCATAATGTATTGATATATAGTAACACCTATATAGTGAAAGATATAATTGACCATTTCTAGACTAGAAACTAAACATACAATCCTTTTAAGGAATTCCTCCATAAATAAGATAGAAGATAAAAAGTTCATTCTCTTACCATAGTTCTCTTCACTTTACCTTACATTGTCATTAACAATCCCAATTGTTCTCTAAAAATTGTAACCAGATGACATCTGCAAAACTAGATACATGATTTGACTCTTCAAACAAATGAAATAATCATGATTACACTTTAGCATAAGATGAAAATGAACAGGACCTAAGGGGCTGTTGAAATGTGCAAAACAACTAAGAGGGGTGTGGGTGAATCAGTTGTAACCAAAACTTTAAAACCATCAACACATCAACCACTTAATCATTGTTATTGTAATTTAACAATGAAAGCGTGAAATTAGAAACTTGAACATATCCACACATTCAACACATAAGACACTAGATTTTTACTTGGAAAACCCAATAAGAGAAAAACCATAGTGGGTGTTAGCTCGCAATATAAATGATTATCAAAATTTACAACAAGGCTCACTATTGGAGGGTTATTGCCTTAGGGCTCGTTGCCCAGAATGCTCACTGCAAAAAGAAGGGGCTCACTACCAAAAGAAGAGGCTCACTATGGTGTAGGAGTACCTAACACAAGGTGGCCTCCATGAGGCATTTAAATTTATGTTTTGTTTAGGAAATCATGTTTTATGTTGTGATAAGGTCTATTTGACCAATGCATTTTGATTTCTATTTGTAAGTCCCAAGTGATTTAGGTCACCTTTGTCAGTTTGTTATTCTCAAGACAGTTGTTCTCCTAGCCGCTTGGAATTGGTTGGTTTTCTCCCAGCCATTTGGAATGGGTTGGTGTTCCTCGGGGCAAGCTTATAAACCCAGGGAAATGAACCAACTGAGGAGAGATGGTAATCAGATCGAAGAGGGGAGATTGAATGTAGTCGTGCATTGTGTTAAGGAGAAATCAAATTATTTTATTTCACCAATTTGTTTTCCATTCTCTATAATTACAAATTGCATAGTTGTAGATTTCCTTTCCTTTTTGTGCTTTTCATTGTTACAAAATGTTGATGTGAAGCATTCCACTAGTGAGATTTCTGTCAAAATCAGTGGAATGGCTTCGTTATACAATATTCATTTGTTTCCTATTTTGTTTCATCATTTGGCGATGCAGAGAATCTAGACAGTGCGAGGTGCACAGTAGGTTGACCTAGCATCTCCATGTGCTAGGGTTCAGGAAAGGTAGACTGTGCAGCAGTGTATTGGTAGAATAGTGTAGCAAACCCTAAGGTGGCTGATAGTAAATGTCACGGTGACGAGTGAAGGTCTGAAGTGGTATTGGGGTGATCAGCTTATTGGCAGCCTTGGGGAAAGTCTGACCGATAGTGAAAGTTTCACCAAAGGCAAATGCCATCGGGAGGAGGTGCGACATTAGTAGATGAGTTAAAGGTTTCCCCAATGAGAAGAGTCTCATCGATAAGGTCACAGCTAACCAGTGTGGAAACCGTCATGGTCGAGGTGTGGGGAACTTAGCCATCATTGGTCATCAGCCAAAGATTGCAGTTCACCGATGAAGGAAGTCACACTGACGGTTGAAGCCCATCGGTGTATCAGCTCGAGTTGATAAGTATTCACCAATGGTGAAGGTCACAGTGATGAGAGATTGATTACGGTTGAACTAACTGTCAGCCGAATGGAGAAGAAGTCTCACTGATAGGAGGTATCGGATAGACTTGGGTGTTCGGCAAAACAATTTCAAAGGCCACCGATAGTATTTTTCTTGCTGATAGGCAAGAAATGTAGAGTCATCCATTGGGGAGAGTTGTGAGATTGGAGAGATAAGGTCAAAGATGACCGATGGTATTGTTCTTGCTGATAGTCAGATTTGTTGGACCTCATGTTGGCGTGACTACAATGGTCAATGTGATAAGTTGCAAGGTGGCCAATGGATTAAGTCTTACTAAGGGTCCTCATCACACTACCAATTGGGCTCACTACTAGAGTTGGTGAACTGAGATAGTAGCATCTACACCATGCCAAGGTTTAGTTCCATTGAAGCACACTGATTCTTCTTCTTTTCTATCTACTTCGCACAAACACAATTATCTTCACATCATCACACATGCATACATTACTCATGAATTTATTACATGTATTTATACAATTCATCAACCTTGGAATGTAAATTAAGGTCAGCATTACAATCAACAACTGTTGGAACAATCTCCAAGGTCGGCATACATAAATATTTAGCCAATACTTAAATTAGGTCTGGACCTAAATGGATTTGGGGAGAAAAGAAATGAATGTGGACCACACCACACCTTAGTCAGGGTTTAAATGCAATCTTCCATGCAACAACACGCTACACAAACTTTGAAACATAACTGCAAGTAGTGAAAACAACCAGGTTGACCAAAACCAGTGTTAACACTTAAGACCTTTACGAACATGCTTCAATCACAATCCAAATTATACTTTGCAGACCAATCAAAAAGTAGGAACACAATCTAGAGACAACCACAAGCATGTTACAATCATCAAGAACATCCGTACAACCTCCAAACACTTTATTCATAGGATTCTTCAAACTAGATCACTTAAACATTACTATCAACCACTGTTACAAAGAAAAGATTGCTTGTGGAGCACCAAATCAGGAACCATTTCCACTAAAGGCACATAAAATCATCCCAAACTTAATTCCAGAACCGTAAAGTATAGAACTTAAATGCAGAGAGATGCGGAGCAAAATACATTCTCCCTATCACCATTGAATACTCAAAAAAACAATTTTTACTATGGTGTATAGAACTCACTCAAATCTTCATACCAGAGGCTCAAAGTTGAAACATAGTAACTAAAGACATCCCTTAACATAACTTCCAAACTGCAGACAAAGATATTCAATCTACAGAATATGCGAAGCAAAACAATGCACTTTTCTTCTCAAACACTTGCTCAAACTTATCCAAATAACTTCCTTAGATGCTGACCTTAGGTGTTGACATCAATGACAATACTTACTACTCATACTTGCAACAATCTCCCCCTTTTTCATTGATGGCAACACATGATGTGAAAAACCATCAAGACAAGCAAACTTGTTTTACTTCTATGCTCCCCCTTACTTTATGCTTTGTTTGGCTGCAACTTTCAGAAACTCTCTTCTTAAGTTTTTCACATGAACTTCTCTCCCCCTTTTAAATCAATGGCAAAGGGTGCTAGAACTTTTCTCCCTTTTTAGTTATCAAAGCTCAACTTAGATCTTGATATCACTACACTACTCCTCCTGTCAGCAATACTACAATACAGGGGGAAATGATGAGTGCCAGGTAGCACCCATGAAATACATCTTTTTACCTCTCTTTTTCTCCCTTTTTATTCCATTGTCCTAATGACTGCACCTAAATAGGCTAACAAGATTGTTCTAATGATGATTAATAAGAGATGAATTACTTAAGATCATGATTTCTAATTGAAGGACTAATGTGCATTGAATTAATGGAAATATGCAGAAATCTTCTCTTTTTGAATCAACAGGTGCAGGTGTTCAGGTAGACAATTTTGTGCATCTCCATAGGTAGTCCTAATGATCTCCACAACCAACATCAGCCTACCACAATGGTCTCCAATGATTGCAAATTTGATTGGAAAGGTTTTTGGGATAAAAAGGTGAAGCATCTCCGGAGCTGAATTGAAGTCTTGAGCATCTCCAGAGCTGAACGAGAAAGTCATAAACATATCTTTGGAGCTATAGACAAAAACATACATCTTTGGTGCCTCTTTAGAATAGTGTAGATTTCTAGCACAGCTGTCGATCAGACACTTCCAGTGGTGATCAAGATGCTCTTGATGTTACTCAAATCATCACCTAAGTAATTAAGGGCATTCTATAGTTAACTGCTGGAGGTTTTTATCTCTTTTTGGTTTTTGCACGAGTTACTGATAAACTAAATTAATACCTATATTTTAGGACCTCACTACCCATGTGTATTTAAAACTAAGACTTAGATTCAATGTGGACTTTTGTTTCGCTCAATCTATTTTTATTGCATGGATATTTATTCTGTAGTTAGACTGTTAGTAGAATAAAGAGATTGATGTTATCTCTTAGTTGAACTAGTAGAATAGGGTGAGTGATCTCTCATCATAGATTAGATATAAACTTACAAAAATAACAAAAAAAGGGACAACAATTATTCTTCTGATTTCTGTAATCTCATTTTGATATCAATATTTTCCTAAATGGAAAGTTGATGGAAGTGGACTGAATCGAGTTGTGATATTATTCTCTTGTGCTGATTCTTTACTTTAGTCTTTAGCCCTAAGGGTGTGGAGCAAGGGCCCACTCTCACCACCAAGGCAGAAGGCTAGTACTATTGTTTTGTTGTTTCAGATTTTGTTTTAAAAGATACTTACTATTTTCATAGATAGATGCATGTTTCAGTTTATAGATTTTCTTTAAGTAATTTATTGTTCAGTTCTATTTTCAATATTCTTGGAATGCATTTCATAGAAGATAGATTAGTTTCTTTAAATTAGTAAAGGTCATTGGAGTTAGTTAGATAAAACTGGCAACTATAGGATTCCTAATTGCAGATAGCCAAGGACACAACCCTAGATTTGACATTTGAAATATGATTAAATGATGAGGTACAATGACCCTTGTCATATGCTATGGAGAAGCAAAAGGAAAAGGTAGCTCTCCCAAGTTAAAAAAGGATACTACTCTTCTAGTTGAAGTCCTTTTGGGTTTCAGAACTTTTGAGGAGAAAGTTGGGCCTTCATCAGTGCCAGTAGTTGTAGAGAAGACCCAAGAAGAAATTTAGGACAGGGAGGCTGCAGGGGAAGTTGAAGTAGAGCAAATGGATATAGATGGTAGTGAAGAGCCAATGGCTACTATGGGAGCCCTTGATGTACAACAAGCAGAAGAAGAAATAGGAGCATATTCTCACCCCTCTCACCAAGGGGATACTAAAATTTCAAAAGAACAGTAGATTCTAGAAGATATTGATAATCTAAAAAGATTGATATGGGGGGAAAATCTAATTATCATTGACCTCAAGAAGGTCATGAAGGAGAAAGAGATGGAGAAAAAAAAGGAAATTGAGAAATTGCAAGGAGAGCTCCAGAATAAACAACAAATAATTTAGGAGAAGGAAGCAGAATTAGAAGCCCAGAAGACTGAGATAGCTAAAATCCTTAAGGAAAAGGAGGTAGATGTAGTACAGAACATTTATGATCTTACCAAGGCTAGAGACAATGGTCTCATAATTATTGCAGCATTAATTGAGAAAGTACAGAGCCAAGATAAATAATTAACTTGGGCCAACAATAAAATAGATGATCAAGAGGAATATATTCATGAGTTAGTTGGCCCAGGGGCAACCAGTGAGTAGGAGGCACAAATAGACCCATATGTGGGTCCAATCCCCATTGATATTCCTAAGGCCCTATTCCACTGGGAAAGGAGATGTAGAGAATATGAGGCTTCTAAGCCTATGCTGCAATTACAGAGGGCAGTTACTGCAATGACAAAAAGAGTAGAAACCCTTGAGGAAAAAGTCATTCAGATGACCTACATTTCTTCTGAGATTCTATCTTGCAGGCCTCCAAGTGCAAGTTATGCTATGTTCTTACAGGAGAGAGTCCTACAGAGGAAGCTATCTTTGGTCCTGTCTAATCTGACTGAGAACACATAAACAACAGAGGGGTTCATGGAACCATATACAAGGAGTTCTGATGAACACAATTTTTTTTTCGTGTGAATTATATTTGCATGGTTTCTGTGTTAATGATATGACCTTCATTATTAATTATTTTGTGGGGGAATGTCAGCTCAAAGCATTCATGTCACTGATGAGAAATCATCAGATTTGGAATGAGAGAATGGAGGCTCATCTCAAGAAGGATATAGAAACAAGTCTTTTCATCAGAAAGAAGTGTCCAAACCCTTATGCTTTTGAGGTCCAATTCATAGCATATGTCTATCACCCTGAAAGTTAGACCAAAATTTTGCCATTGTATCTGAAAAATATACAAGAGTGTTCCATTGATTTTGGTCTTCTTATGAATAGTTCAGCTAATCCAGTGCTTATAGTAGCAAAGAAAAGGTGGAACATTCTAACTTCAGAGCAGAAAATGAGAGAAGTGGTGACTCCTGCTAACTTAAGATTATTTATGAGGAAGGCAAGATTAATATCCAAAATGATGGATAAACACAAACATGAGTGGATAGGTGGCCATTTCAGACCCCCTCTCATCATTGAGCCACTAAATGTCTAGGGTAAGCAAATGGAAGATGATAAGTTGCAGGAGTGGTTGAAGCAGGTTGATCAGTACAGGGGAAATGGTAACACCAACCGTACCACTTGGACTACCTATGCACAAGACTACAACTTGACTGATAGGATACTCCACCAGAATAAATCTAGATTGTGAGAAGCAGGAGGACCTGCTAATCCTTAAGTACAGGGGGAAATGATGAGTTCTAGGTAGCACCCATGAAATACATCTTTTTACCTCTCTTTTTCTCCCTTTTTATTCCATTGTCCTGATGACTACACCTAAATAGGGTAACAAGATTGTTCTAATGATGATTAATAAGAGATGAATTACTTAAGATCATGATTTCTGATTGAAGGACTAATGTGCATTGAATTAATGGAAATATGCAGAAATCTTCTCTTTTTGAATCAATAGGTGCAGGTATTCAAGTAGACAATTTTGTGCATCTCCGGAGGTAGTCCTAATGATTTCCAGAGCCAACATCAGCCTACCACAATGGTCTCCAATGATTGCAAATTTAATCGGAAAGGTTTTTGGGATAAAAAGGTGAAGCATCTCTGGAGCTAGATTGAAGTCTTGAGCATCTATGGAGCTAAATGAGAAAGTCATAAACATATCTCCAGAGCTACAAACATAAACATAAATCTCCAACGCCTCTTTAGAACAGTGTAGATTTCCAGCACAGCTGTCGGTCAGACACTTCCAGTGGTGATCGAGATACTCCTGATGTTACTCAAATCATCACCTGAGTAATTAAGAGTAGTCTATAGTTAATTGCTGGAAGTTTTTATCTATTTTTGGTTTTTACATAAGTTACTGATAAACTGATTTAATACCTATATTTTAGGGCCTCGCTGCCCATGTGTATTTAAAACTAAGACTTAGATTCAGTGTGGACTTCTGTTCCACTCAATCTATTGTTATTTCATGGATATTTATTCTATAGTTAGACTGTTGGTAGAATAAAGAGATTGATGTTATCTCTTAGATGAACTAGTAGAATAGGGTGAGTGATCTCTCATCACAGATTAGATATAAACTTACAGAAGTAGCAAAAAAAGGGACATCGATTATGTTAGCACTCATTTTGACCTGGGGCTGATTTGTCATGATCAGGAGGTTTCTTCATCTGAAGCCTTCATCTTCTTGCCCAATTTTTCTAAGTGTTGGACCTCCTCAGCGTTTTTCAGCTGCAACATCATATTTTTCTGAGGAGGAGGTCGTCATCATCATCTTGTCTTCGATGATGATCTTCATCAGCATGTTCTTCGTCGACTTGTTTTTCTCATCGTCATCATCATATTTCAACTGTCGGGTGATGTTTGCTTATTATCCTGATGATACTGGTGAGCTACAGTGCGCCCTCAGTTGCTTGCGGGGGTGATCTTTTCAAATATCCGGTGATCTTCCAAATATCACCTTGCTCAAACATGATGACGATGTTGCCCCGATATCTTGAAGGGGTTATTCTCTAAGTTGTCGACCTGACTTGTTTTTTCCTAAGGGTCGTCATCATCATGATATTTCCAGTTATCATCCTGCTGCTTGCGGAGGTCATCATATTTCTGCCTTCATGATATTTCGCCGGGGTGATATTTCTATCATCGGATGATCTTGGTTAATATCATCCTGATGATGTTGTCGAAGAGTTCTAAGTGCGACCCAATATTCACTAGGGTCATCATATTTTGAACGTCAGGATGATCTTAGTCAATATCATCCTGATGATGTTGTATCACTTCTTGTTCGTTGTTTTGACATCCTGATGATGCTGACGTCATCCTTATATCAGGGTGATATCTTTTTTATCTGCCTATCTGCATCATGATATTCCGAAGGAAGGGGTGATATTTTCATATCACCCGGATATATGTTTGCTCGAGCATCATGATGATGCTGATATCAAGGAGATATCCGCCTGCTGGCTTCGCGCATTATCTCCAGGGGGTGATCTTTTCAAGCATCATCATCATATTCAGTTATCGCCCCGATCTTATAAAGGAGCTACAGTGCAACCTGATATTTGAGCATCAGGAGGATATTTCCAAATATCCGGTTGTCTTCCGAATATCATGATGATGTTAATATGATGATGATGTCATCAAGGTCCGCGGGGGTCATATTTCTAACAACTGATCATCTTGAAGAGACCTCCTGATATTTGCGAACATGATGATGACGTCATCCGGATATGAGGAGGTGCGCAGTAGGCAGATATGATGATGACGTCAGCAGGATATGATGATGACGTCATCAGGATGTTCATCGGCCAGACTTTTGTTATAAGCTCAGCAGGAGGATGTTCCTCCGATGGATCAGGTTGTGCCGATTATCATGAAGGTTATATTTCAAATATCATGATGACGTCAGGGTGATATTTTGAACAACAGGATATCATGCTGCTGGAGGATGATGATGATGAGGTTATATACTAGTGTCGTCAGGAGCAAAAGCACCGACATGATATATGCTCATGACCTAGTATATAAAGTGTTATTGAGGTCATCGCGGGGTGCATGTGGGATATTGTTATCCTGCATTTTCAAATATCATGATGATGAATCTCAGCGGGAAATGGTTGCGATTGCAGAATTGATGATCTTCCCAAGGCCGCGGGTTGGTGCGCCATTAATGGCGATTGTTGCAGAGGTATGGGCGATGGCGTGGATGGATCCTGTACCCGACTGAGGGTGTACATCAGCGGATGGTGGCGCAGGGCTCGAGAAATCTTCCTGTCTCCTCCCCTACCTGCTGCATTCAAGTTTGGGCGCCAATCTGGTTGTGTTTGAGCGCCATTTTTATGATACTGTGTATCTGGTGAAATTTTGGTCAACCATGTAATTAATTGCTGAGCACCTACCTGGCTGTTATAAGCAGGTTGTGTTGCTCATTTCAGAGGTTGTTGAAAGTTGAAGATTTTGGCTCTGTAATGCATAACAGGCTGATCTGGTTGCTCTGTACAGCTTACCTGTGAGTTTATGTATCTCTTGTTGTTTGTTTTGGGCATGAACCCACTGATTTCATGATTAAACTTATATGAGAAATGCTATTTAGCATGTGTTGTGTTAATTCTGTCTCCAGTATTGCATGTATTCTTCTTCTGAATCTGGATGTCTGGTAATGTTTAGGTTCTAGAGCATAGAATTCCTATGTTGACTGTCTGATCTTTTAACTTCTACTCAAGGGGTAGATTAAACTGTTTTCAGGTTGAACATTGGGAAGAGTATACTGCAGTAGGGATACCATAAGTAGAGATAACCTAACACTCTGTATTGGGAGATGCCTGTAAGGCAGGTATCACACATATCCCCTTGAAATCCAGTTTTAGTTGTTCATGCTGATCATTCACAGGTGTATGTCTACTGACTCCAGGCCCTGGATAGGCACCAATCATGCTTTGTTTTGTGTTATAACCATATCCAGCTTTGCATCCACACTTAAACTCCAAAGCAAAATCTAAAACCAACATTAGGACATTAGAGTTAGTTTTAGGAACCTCAGTCCTCTGTCTACAACTGCAAATAGGCCCAAAGCTAGCCCCTTTGCCCTTATCTTTCAGTTTTGGTCTACTTACAGGAGGACTCATCTGCTTTCTGTCAACATCCCAGCCTTGCATGCATATCCTCATGGATGTTGAGTAGGGAATACCCCCCTAGGTCTTGCAGAGCCTGAAGAAGAAGAGGAGATAAAATATAGAGTCTATCTCCTACACTGTTGACCCCCTGGCCCAGAGATCCTATTGATCACTGATGGCTACCTTGTAGGGATATCTGGGAATAAGCATCCAGTCTGGGAAAAAGTCAACAGAAATTGGTGACTCCGCTGGGGAATGAGCAGTAAAAGTACTATCTAATCATCTCCAGTGATATATATGTGACCCATCTGAGTCAGCAACAGTAATCTACTCCGCTGGGGAACCTTGTGAAAGAACCCTGGTTTTCAGAAGAAAACAGTTCCTAGCAATAGGTGGCGACTCCGAAGTAATCTCCCAACCGGTCAAAGTAAAATTATATGCAGGGGAGAAGATCCCAACAAAATCCTCTATTTGAAGAGTTACCATTAACAAAAAGAATGATGTATAGAAGAAAGGGAACTGTCTCAGCTAGTCATGAGAGCTCCCCCAGAAAAAGTGATGAGGTACAAGATAACCCTAGGCCATCAGGACAGCATGCTCCTTATTTTTCAAGTGCAGAAGCTGATATCCAAGGTGCATATGAGAGGCAACAGGGTGGTAGTATGAGAATGAGGTCAGAGGTGTTCCAAGAACGCCCTTTTCTAGACCCAAGTGAAAGGTTTGAAGAGGCAGAGTCTCTAAGGGATGATGAAGATGATGACCAGAATGGCATGAGACCATCTACCTCCAGACCTAAGGATGAACAGTTGGCTGAAGAAATCAAAAGTCTAAGAGCAGAACTAGAATACCTACAAGCCATGAAAATCAGAGATGATATAAGGCAGAAAGTGCAAGCCTTAAGAACTGCCCAAAATAATTTAGTTCCTACCTTAGAGAATGCAAATATGCAAAGACATCAGCAAAGATATGAAGCGCAACATCAGCATCATGATGACAGACAATATGTGAATGATGCTAGGATACCACTAAACAATGCAGGAAACCAAAATGCAAATAGAAATGTTAATATTAACCAGCCAAACAGACAGCCCATGCAGCTGGATAGATTCAGGCAGCTGGTGTTTGATGGTATTCCTGGGTATCCTAACCCCATTGATAAGCATCTGAGGCTGCAAGTGCCTAAATTTTCAGGAAACAATACAGTGTCAGGAGAAGATCATCTAAAGGCCTTCCAAAATGTCATGGATAATTTTGAGGTTGAGCATGAGGATGTTTTCATGAAGTCATTCATGCAATCCTTAATAGATGAGGCAAGAGAATGGTACAAGAATCTGCCTGACCGGAGCATATCATTATGGGATGATTTTAAGAGGATGTTCAAGGAGCAATATGGTGATAAAACTGACCCTAGCTTCTTTGTAAATGAGTTCACCAGTATCACCAAAGGGTCAAATGAGCAGGTTGCAGACTTTAATGCAAGATTTACTAAAGTGTTGAACAAATTGCCACATCATATGAGGCCAAATGAACCAATGTGCATAATTTTGTATATCAATGCCTTTGACGCAAAGACTGCATATGGACTGAGAGATAAAGGTCCTGCCACTCTCAGGGATGCTTTCAGAATTGCAGTAAATATTGAAAACAATAGGAAAGCATCAGGCAAGACAAATAGAAGGGATGATGTAAAAATTCTGCAGAATCCAAACAAGCCTCAGAACACTCAAGGTAGTACATCTGCTCCTGAGGATAAGATAGACAAACTGGCAAATGTTGTTAAGGACCTGAGCTATAGATTAGCTAGAAATGAAAAAGGGATGGGTCCTGATAGGCAAGTCTATCAAAGGCAGGAAAAGAGGCCATCGTTACATGATATGCCTTATAACACCAATTGGCATGATGGTAAGCCTGTATTTTCACGTAACAACACAAACCAGAGGGCTCAACATGTCAAGGAAACTCCTGATCCCCTGAAGAAAACTATAAATATTGCTGATGATGCTCCGTGGTGTATAATTTGTCAGATGCCACATTCACAGTCACAGTGCATGATTGCCCAATCTTTGTATGATAATGCTACATCTTGTAATGAGTGCAATGAGCCACATCATGTGCAGGATGATGATGTTAACATGATGTCCATAAGTAATGGATACACTCTGTATGATGCTGATGACAATACAGATCATCAGGTTCAGGCCTGCCAACAGTCCCCATATGATGAAGATGATGAGGATAATTATGTGTATGCTCAGAACTCACACAATTTTCTGGGTAACCTACAGCGACCTTCTGATGAGGAAATCAGAGCCTTCACAGCTGCAGCAGTTAATCAGGTCAAAAGCAACTACAATCTCAGAGGTAGAAATCAAGTTGGCAGCCCACATCAGCCAGAGGATATTTCTGCAGGTCAGCTGGTGCATGGTCATAAAGGAACTGAACCACAAAAAAGGCAGTGGGTAAATAATAAGCAGAACTTTAGATACGGAACAGGTCCTGAATCTCAAGGACCAGAAAACAAAATCCCTCAGGCTGAAGATCAAAGTAGAGGTTCCCAAGACAGGAATGATGATCAGGGAACTATGAAAATGAAAACTAAATCAGCTCAGGATAAAAGCAAGATTGTGGAGCAAGCTACAACTGTTGTACAAAACTGTGCTCCATTTGATATAGCCCAGATCCTCTCTCAAGTAAAGGTCTCTGTTCCACTTATGGAACTCATGAAAGTGGAAGAGATCAAGAATAGGACAATATCCCTAATCTCAGGGGTACCTTTTCAAGCTAAGCAAAATGATCAGACCCAGGGTGAGAAACAGGTCATGTGCAATGAAGAAGATGAGACCCCTGAAGTCTATTTAGGAATGACCATGACAAAGTGTCCTTCACAGGTGGAACCATTTTATGTTTCCCTGGTTATAAATGGTAAAATAATTAGAAATTGTATGCTTGACTCTGGAGCATCCACAAATGTCATGCCTTTGGCTATCATGCAGCAAACTGGATTAAAAATTGACAAGGCATGTGGAAAATGTTATGCAATGGATGCCAGAGAGGTACCAGTCATTGGAATCATGAAGGATGTGGATTTCAAACTGGCAGCATTTCCTGAAAAAAGATACATAATGAATATAACAGTGGTTGACATCAAGCCACAATATGGTATGCTGCTGTCAAGAAGATGGGCATCACTAATAGGTGGAAGTATGCAGCTGGACCTGTCATATGCCATGATTCCAATGAATGGCAGGGATGTCAAGCTAATTAGAGAGCAAAGATCATCAGAGACAGTGGAAGACCAAGAAGCAAATGAACATGTATGCTTTGTAGACACTGACTGTGATAACTTCAAGGTTGTCTCAGATGATACAGAAGATGAAAGGAAAAATGTCTGCAACGGAGAGCTGGATCAGCAGGGCTTATGGACCATGTTTTTTGATGGAGCTTGTGCAAAAGAAGGCTCTGGAGCTGGAGTTGTTTTCCTGTCTCCAACTGGTAAGCTCCTCAAATCCTCTTTCTTGCTGAGGTTTGATTGCACAAACAATATTGCAGAATATGAGGCATTACTCTTAGGCCTGAATATTGCTCTCAAACATGGGATTAAGATGTTAAGAGTATTTGGGGACTCTGAGCTGATTGTATCCCAAATCAGGAATAAGTATGCTGCAAAGAATAAAAGACTGAAGCAATACAAGCATGCTATTTGGGATACTATTGAACTTTTTGATGCATTTTCAATTGGCTGGGTAGAAAGGTCAAAAAATGTTATGGCTGATTTCTTAGCTAATATTGCAATAAGGCCAGATGACATCACTCTGTCAGGTGTCACAGATGTAGAAGTTAAAATTAGGCCTGCCATACCAGAAAACATATGCAGTTGGCAAGTTTTTAATGATGATAGGGATTTGCTGAAATTTTTGCACTGCATAGATGAGTATGAGAATCAACAGATTGATTTCCAAGCTTTTGTAGAAACTGTGGATGGAAAAGAGACTCTTGTGGGAAAAGAGATCATTCAGTTGAAGACTAACAAGATCCCTAGAGGGTTAGTGGCTTTGGAAAGAGCCTTTGACAGTAGAGACAAAATGGTCACAAGGACATCCCCCACAAATAAGGAGGATTTAGAAGAAATAAATTTGGGGACATCTCAGGCCCCTCAGAAGGTATATATTGGCAAACAGCTCAAGCCACACATAAGAAGTATGCTGATTGCATTACTAAAAAGGTATAAACATGTTTTTGCTTGGTCATATGAGGACCTAAAAGCTTATAGAGAAGACTTATTCCAGCATGAGATCCCACTGAAGCCTGAAGCTAAGGCATTTAGACAAAGGCAAAGACCTATAAATCCTACCTTAGCTCCCAAGATGCAAGAAGAACTCAAAAGGCTCAGGGAAGCTGGAATAATTGTGCCCATCAGACATTCAACTTGGGTGTCTAACCTTGTCCCAGTCAGGAAAAAGAATGGTGATATTAGGCTTTGTGTGGATTTCAGGAACTTAAATGTATCCTCTTTGAAGGATAACTATCCATTGCCTAATATGGAAGCAATGTTGCAGAAAGTGACTGGTTGTGAACTCCTATCCATGATGGATGGATTTTCAGGATATAATCAGGTAAAGGTGAAGGAATCAGAACAGTATAAGACTGCCTTTACCACTCCATGGGGAACATATGTGTATGTTAGAATGCCATTTGGACTAACAAATGCAGGTGCTACATTTCAAAGAGCAATGGATGTTGCTTTTGCAGGGCTGATTGATTCCATCCTGGCTGTATATCAGGATGACTTGACTGCCTACTCAAAGAAGGAAGAGCAGCATTGTTTGCATCTGGATCAGATCTTCATAAGAGCACTAGAATATGGTATTTCTTTAAACCCAAAGAAGTGTGCCTTTGGAGTAGTTGAAGGAAAGCTTCTGGGACATATTGTTTCCAAGGATGGAGTCAGGATAGATCCAGAGAGAGTGGCAGCTATTGACAAGATTCAAATGCCAAAAACTGTGAAAGGAGTTCAGTCCTTCTTTGGACAGATAAATTTTGTTAGAAGATTTGTTCCCAACTTTGCAGAAACTACAAGGAACATCTCCAAGATGATGAAGAAGGATGCAATTGTCAACTGGGAAAGGGAAGCAACAGAATCATTTCAGAATATCAAAGAGGCAATAAAGATGGCCCCTATTCTTAAATCTCCTGATTTCTCTAGGCCATTCCAAGTGTTCTCATTTGCTTCCTTTCATACTGTAGCTGCATGTTTGTTACAGAAAAATGAAGATGGTTTTGAACAGCCCATTGCTTTCTTCAGTATGTCCCTGCAGGCCTCTGAGTTGAAATATGACATTATGGAAAAGCAGGCATATGCACTTGTTAGAGCCATTAAAAGTTTCAGACCATACTTGGTAGGGTCATATATAGTTGCATATGTACCTCATGCTGCAGTCAAAGACATATTCACTCAGCAGGAGGTGACTGGAAGAAGGTGCAGATGGATAAACAAACTGCAGGAATTCAACATAGACATACAAGTTACTAAGTTGATAAGAGGACAAGGATTAGCCAAGATGATGGCACAGTCAAACTTGGAAGCATGCCAAGTTAATGCAGTCCAAGATGAGAATGTAAGTGTATCAGGATCTGAATGGTACAAGGATATTGTCTATTATTTGCAAAATCTGAATTGTCCTTCCCATTTCAGTGACAATCAAAAGAGGACTCTGAAGCTACATGCAATCAGGTATGTTGTTGTTCAAGGTGAGCTGTACTGGAAAAACCCTGATGGTGTGCTGCTGAGATGTGTGGATAAGAACATGGCTAACAATATTTTGATTAACATGCATAAAGGATTGTGTGGTGGCCATTATACTGCCCAAACAATAGCTCATAAAATTCTCAGGGCAGGATATTGGTGGCCCACTCTCTTTTCAGATGCACAGAAGTTAGTAAGGAAATGTGACCCTTGCCAGAGATTCTCAGGAAAGCTGAAGTATGATGGTGCTTTACCCCTCAGAAATGTACCTGTGGATGCTCCATTCTAGCAATGGGGAATTGACTTTATAGGGGAAATTGCAGACAAATCAAGTGGGGGACACAGTTGGATTTTGGTGGCAACTGACTACTTTACCAAATGGATTGAGGCCATACCAACTAAAAGAGCTACAAGTAAGGTGGTGACAGATTTCATACTAGAGAACATCATCATTAGGTTTGGAGTACCATTTAAGATAATCACTGATAATGCTATGTGCTTCAGATCAGGTGAATTTGTTAATTTTTGCAACAAGTATGGGATAAACCTGTCATATACATCACCATATCACCCACAAGGAAATGGTCAAGCAGAATCAAGCAATAAGAGCATCATGAAAATTGTCAAGAGGATACTGGACAAGAACAAGAGAGCTTGGGACTCAAAGTTGAACTTAGCAGTATGGGCTGACAGAGTGACAGTGAAAAGGGCTATTGGGAAGTCACCTTTTGAGCTGGTATATGGTGCATCAGCTAGACTGCCCATAAACAATCTCCTACCAGTTTACAGATTCATTCAGGAAGATGATGAGGACATTGAAGATCCCATGACAGAAAGAGTGAATCAGCTGGTTGCATTGGATGAAGACAGAAGGAGAGCCCACCAGATCAATCTCAAAAGACAACAGGATATGAAATATCAGTTTGACAGGAGAGCTACAAAAAGGAAGTTTGAAGTTAATGATCTGGTGCTTATTTGGAATGCTAAAGATCAGGAAAAGGGTAAACATGGTAAGTTTCAACCCTTATGGATGGGCCCATATCAGGTTTGCAATACTCATGGGGAGGATTCTTATTTCCTCCAGGCCCTAGATGGTGAAATTCTGGAATTGCCTGTGCATGGCCAATTCCTTAAGTTCTATTTTGCATGAATAGCTGGTTGCTGTGCACATTTGTAAAAATATGTATGTAGTGTAAATGCCTTGTACAGCTCGTGTTTTTTGGCTTTTTGTCAGGTCTGCCCGGAGATCTGGTTCTCGTTGCAGGTTTTCACCTGCACGTCCCCATTCGGAGCCACTGTTAGCACTCATTTTGACCTGGGGCTGATTTGTCGTGATCAGGAGGTTTCTTCATCTGAAGCCTTCATCTTCTTGCCCAATTTTTCTAAGTGTTGGACCTCCTCAGCGTTTTTCAGCTGCAGCATCATATTTTTCTGAGGAGGAGGTCGTCATCATCATCTTGTCTTCGATGATGATCTTCATCAGCATGTTCTTCGTCGACTTGTTTTTCTCATCGTCATCATCATATTTCAACTGTCGGGTGATGTTTGCTTATTATCCTGATGATACTGGTGAGCTACAGTGCGCCCTCAGTTGCTTGCGGGGGTGATCTTTTCAAATATCCGGTGATCTTCCGAATATCACCTTGCTCAAACATGATGACGATGTTGCCCCGATATCTTGGAGGGGTTATTCTCTAAGTTGTCGACCTGACTTGTTTTTTCCTAAGGGTCGTCATCATCATGATATTTCCAGTTATCATCCTGCTGCTTGCGGAGGTCATCATATTTCTGCCTTCATGATATTTCACCGGGGTGATATTTCTATCATCGGATGATCTTGGTTAATATCATCCTGATGATGTTGTCGAAGAGTTCTAAGTGCGACCCAATATTCACTAGGGTCATCATATTTTGAACGTCAGGATGATCTTAGTCAATATCATCCTGATGATGTTGTATCACTTCTTGTTCGTTGTTTTGACATCCTGATGATGCTAACGTCATCCTTATATCAGGGTGATATCTTTTTTATCTGCCTATTTGCATCATGATATTCCGAAGGAAGGGGTGATATTTTCATATCACCCGGATATATGTTTGCTCGAGCATCATGATGATGCTGATATCAAGGAGATATCCGCCTGCTGGCTTCGCGCATTATCTCCGGGGGGTGATCTTTTCAAGCATCATCATCATATTCAGTTATCGCCCCGATCTTATAAAGGAGCTACAGTGCAACCTGATATTTGAATCAGGAGGATATTTCCAAATATCCGGTTGTCTTCCGAATATCATGATGATGTTAATATGATGATGACGTCATCAAGGTCCGCGGGGGTCATATTTCTAACAACTGATCATCTTGAAGAGACCTCCTGATATTTGCGAACATGATGATGACGTCATCCAGATATGAGGAGGTGCGCAGTAGGCAGATATGATGATGACGTCAGCAGGATATGATGATGACGTCATCAGGATGTTCATCGGCCAGACTTTTGTTATAAGCTCAGCAGGAGGATGTTCCTCCGATGGATCAGGTTGTGTCGATTATCATGAAGGTTATATTTCAAATATCATGATGACGTCAGGGTGATATTTCGAACAATAGGATATCATGCTGCTGGAGGATGATGATGATGAGGTTATATACTAGTGTCGTCAGGAGCAAAAGCACCGACATGATATATGCTCATGACCTAGTATATAAAGTGTTATTGAAGTCATCGCGGGGTGCATGTGGGATATTGTTATCCTGCATTTTCAAATATCATGATGATGAATCTCGGCGGGAAATGGTTGCGATTGCAGAATTGATGATCTTCCCAAGGCCGCGGGTTGGTGCGCCATTAATGGCGATTGTTGCAGAGGTATGGGCGATGGCGTGGATGGATCCTGTACCCGACTGAGGGTGTACATCAGCGGATGGTGGCGCAGGGCTCGAGAAATCTTCCTGTCTCCTCCCCTACCTGCTGCATTCAAGTTTGGGCGCCAATCTGGTTGTGTTTGAGCGCCATTTTTATGATACTGTGTATCTGGCGAAATTTTGGTCAACCATGTAATTAATTGCTGAGCACCTACCTGGCTGTTATAAGCAGGTTGTGTTGCTCATTTCAGAGGTTGTTGAAAGTTGAAGATTTTGGCTCTGTAATGCATAACAGGCTGATCTGGTTGCTCTATACAGCTTACCTGTGAGTTTATGTATCTCTTGTTGTTTGTTTTGGGCATGAACCCACTGATTTCATGATTAAACTTATATGAGAAATGCTATTTAGCATGTGTTGTGTTAATTCTGTCTCCAGTATTGCATGTATTCTTCTTCTGAATCTGGATGTCTGGTAATGTTTAGGTTCTAGAGCATAGAATTCCTATGTTGACTGTCTGATCTTTTAACTTCTACTCAAGGGGTAGATTAAACTGTTTTCAGGTTGAACATTGGGAAGAGTATACTGCAGTAGGGATACCATAAGTAGAGATAACCTAACACTCTGTATTGGGAGATGCCTGTAAGGCAGGTATCACACATATCCCCTTGAAATCCAGTTTTAGTTGTTCATGCTGATCATTCACAGGTGTATGTCTACTGACTCCAGGCCCTGGATAGGCACCAATCATGCTTTGTTTTGTGTTATAACCATATCCAGCTTTGCATCCACACTTAAACTCCAAAGCAAAATCTAAAACCAACATTAGGACATTAGAGTTAGTTTTAGGAACCTCAGTCCTCTGTCTACAACTGCAAATAGGCCCAAAGCTAGCCCCTTTGCCCTTATCTTTCAGTTTTGGTCTACTTACAGGAGGACTCATCTGCTTTCTGTCAACATCCCAGCCTTGCATGCATATCCTCATGGATGTTGAGTAGGGAATACCCCCTAGGTCTTGCAGAGCCTGAAGAAGAAGAGGAGATAAAATATAGAGTCTATCTCCTACACTGTTGACCCCCTGGCCCAGAGATCCTGTTGATCACTGATGGCTACCTTGTAGGGATATCTGGGAATAAGCATCTAGTCTGGGAAAAAGTCAACAGATTATTCTTCTGATTTTTGTAATCTCATTTTGATATCAATATTTTCCTGAATGCAAAGTTGATGGAATTGTACTGAATTGAGTTGTGATATTATTCTCTTGTGCTGATTCTTTACTTTAGTCTTTAGCCCTAAGGGTGTGGAGCAAGGGCCCACTCTCAACACCAATGCAGAAGGCTAGTACTATTGTTTTGTTGTTTCAGATTTTGTTTAAAAAGATACTTACTATTTTATAGATAGATGCATGTTTCAGTTTATAGATTTGCTTTAAGTAATTTACTGTTTAGTTCTATTTTCAATATTCTTGGAATGCATTTCATAGAAGATAGATCAGTTTCTTTAAATCAGTAAAGGTCATTGGAGTTAGTTAGGTAAAACTGGCAACTATAGGATTTCTAATTGTAGATAGCCAAGGACACATCCCTAGATTTGACATCTAAAATATGATTAAATGATGAGGTATAATGACCCTTGTCAACTGGACTAATGCATTTCCTATGCATCTTAGTTTAGGGTAGGAGGTGTAATAACTGCTAACTTCTCCCTAAGATACTCAAAATTATCTTTAGGCAGAGGCTTTCTAAAAATATCTGCAATATGATCCTTTTTAGACACATATTCCATCTTTACTTCATTCTCGGTTACCTTTTCTCTCAAAAAGTGATACCTTATTGATATATGCTTTTTTCTTGAGTACATCACTGGATTCTTAGAAATGTTTATAGCACTTGTATTGTCACAGAAGATTGAAATTGGTTCTCCATACACAACTGTTATCTCCTTCAATGTTTGATTTATCCATAGCACTTGAGTGCAACAACATGTTGCATCAATATATTCTTCTTTTGCTGTAGACAAAGAAACTGAATCTTACTTCTTGCTCAACCATGAAACCAATTTGTTACCTAGGAAGAAAGCACCTCCACTTGTACTTTTTTGTCATCAACATCTTCAGCCCAATCTGCATCTGTAAAAGCACTAAGAATGAAATCAATATCTTTAGGATATGATAATCCATAGTTTGGAGTGCCTTTTAAAAACCTCATGATCCTCTTAACTTCCATCACATGTGACTCTTTAGGATCTTCTTGAAATCTTTCCACAAGACAAACTGCATGCATTATATCCGGTCTGGTATAGGTTGAATAAAGTAGTCGTCCAATCATAGACCTATACTTTTTCTAATCAGTCTTAGGTGATTCATAATTCTTGTTGAGCTTGCAACCAGTTACCATAGGAGTACATACTGGCTTAGAATCCTCCATTCCAAACTTCTTTAACAACTCTTTCACATACTTGGACTAAGAAATAAAAATTCCTTTTTCTAATTGAGTAATCTGTAGTGTTAGAAAGAAATTCATTTCACCAAACATAGACATCTCAAACTCCTTTTACATTTCCTCTGCAAATTTCTTACACATACCTTCATTGCCTCTAAAGATAATATCATCAACAAAGACTACAACAATAATAATTTGATCATCATTAATTTTGAAATAGAGATTACTATTTGTAGTACCTTTACTAAACCCTAATTACAGAAAATACTTATCCAACCTTGTATACCAAGCTCGAGGAGATTGTTTAAGTCCATACAACCTACTTTCTTCAATCTGTACACCACGTCACCTTGGTTTGATGACTGAAATCCTTCTAGTTTTTCAATGTAAACTTCTTCCAGCTCTCCATTCAAGAATGCAGACTTCACATCCATTTGGTATACTTTGAAATCTTTGTGTGCAACAAATTCCAAAAGCATTCTTATTGCTTTGATCCTTGCCATAGGAGCATAAGTCTCTTCAAAATCTATGCCTTCAACCTAAGAATGTCCTTTGCATACCAGTCTTGCTTTGTTTCTCACTACTTCTCAATTTTCATTCATCTTGTTTCTAAAAACCCATTTAGTTCCAATCACATTCTTATCAACAGGTCTAGGAACCAATTCCCAAGTTTGATTCTTCTCTATCTGGATCAACTCTTCTTCCATAGCTTTAACCCAATTTTCATCTTTGCTTCACTTACAGTTTTAGGTTCAATCTTTGAAAGTAAATAGTAGTTTACCTATTCTTTTGTAGCTCTTTTCCTTGTGAATACCCATTTGCTTTTGTCACCAATAATCTGATCTTCAAAATGATTAATCTTTACATACCTGGGAGTTTTAACAACACTTTCTAGAGCCCTCTCTTCTTCAACTTGACTGACTTCTTGTTCAACTTTTTCTTCATTTACTATAACAACAGGTTCATCTGATTCATAGCCACTCAGATCTGATATTCTTTGCCTTTCTTCATCAACCTTCACATTAGCACTGTCAATGATCTTTCTCAATCTCTTATTGTAGCACCAGTAGGCCTTACTCTTGGTAGAGTATCCAAGGAAAATTCCTTCATCACACCTAGCATTAAACTTGCCTAGTTCTTCTTCTCTTCTGATATAACATTTTCTTCCAAAAACTTTGAAATATTTCACTATAGGAACTCTTCCATACCACAATTCATAAGGAGTTTTAGTACCATTACCTTTGACTTGAACTCTATTATGAATGTAGACAGTAGTATGTATAGCTTCTCTCCAATACACTTCCGGTAGGTTAGCTTCCTTCATCATTGTCCTAGCAGCCTCTTGGACTGTCCTATTCTTTCTTTCAATAAATCCATTCTGCTGAGGAGTCCTAGGAGTAGACAACTATCTCTTCACCCTATGTTCTTCACAAAAAATATCGAATTCATTTGATGTAAACTCACCTCCGCTATCAGAGCTTAAGCATTTGATTCTCAATTCCAACTCATTCTCAACCATTGCCTTGAAAGATTTGAACTTATCTAGCTCTTTTGATTTATCTTTTAGAAAAGTGACCCAAGTCATTTTAGAATAATCATCAATAAGCAACATAAAGTACCTATCTCCTTGAAAACTTCTTGTTCTTGTAGGACCACACAAATTTGTATGCACTAGCTCAAGCAATCCATCAAAAAAATGTTCTTTACTCTTGAAACTTTTCCTTGTCTGTTTCCCCAATTGACATTCCTTGCAAATAGCATTAGTAGGCTTCACAAGCTTAGGTAGATCTCTCACATCTTGTACTAAACTTATCTTCATCAAATTGTCAAAATTGATATGACACATCCTTCTATGCCATAGCCAACTCTCATCTATCTGAGTCAACAAACAACAATCATTAGTTCCTCTCAAGTGATAAACATTACCTTTAGTCTTCTTACCAGTAGCAATCACCATTTCAGAGCTTTCCATGATCCTGCATCCATTATCCTTGAATCTCAGATCATACCCTTTGTTACACATTTGGCCAACACTTAACAGATTATGCTTTAAACCCTTCACATATAGAACATCATCTGTATTATGCTTTCCATCAAAAGAAATAGATCCTCTTCCATAAATCTTACCAGTTGCATAATCTCCAAACCTAACTAGTCCTCCATCATACTTTTCCAAAATTACAAACTTACTTTTATCACCGGTCATGTGATGTGAATATCCACTATCAATAATCTATTCATTCTTGTCTTTTTCAACATAGCAGACAGACAAAACTCTCTTCCACTAGTTTTTCTTCCTTCACACAGCTAGCAGGATTAGTAGACACAGGTTCTTCCTTAATAGCAATAAACAAGCATTCATTTTCACTAGTATCATCAGATTCATCATCTGTTACACCATCATCATCATCATCTCTAACATAATAGAATTTCTTTATGATCCTAGGTCTACATTGAAATTTCTTCCTACCTCTTTCAATTCTCTTCAGACACCTAGATGCATAGTGACCAATCTTACCACATGAAAAGCATTTGAATAGTATTTTACCTTTGAACTTATTAGTATCTCTTTGGATTCTATCCACAAAGTTGGCTTCAATGTCATCAAGGTCATCATCTGGTTCAACGACATATTTCTCAGATCTTGAAGTCTTCTCAGAAGTGCTAGCTTTGAAAGCAGTCTCAATCTTTGATAGAGCATCACCAAACTCTCTCATCTCAAAAGCAGTAAACTTTCCAAGCAACTGATCCTTTGTAACCTTTTGCACACTCATAAGTTTTTCAATTACAGACACCTTGTGACCATAGGATTTAGGCAATGACCTAAGAATCTTCAATACAACCTTATTCTCATCAATAGTTCCTCCAAGACCCTTGATTCCATTGACAATTTCATCAACTTTTTGCATGTAGATTATTATGTTCTCATCTTGATTCATCTTCAGAGCTTCATACCTTGCCTTCAGGTTCTATAATTTGGAAATCTTCACAGAATCATCTCCTTCATATAAAATTTTCAACTTGTCCCAGATCTCATGAGCAGTTTTCAAATCTAGAACTTTCACTATCTCAGTGTTAGATAAAGCATTTAATAGAGCATCTCTAGCCTTTCCATTTAAATCATACTATTTGAATTCATCTTCAGTTGATGGACTATTCGGAGGCATAGTATACTTTTTCTCTACCATCTTCCAAACACTATAACCAAGAGAAATGAGATGAATTTTCATCCATACCTTCCAAAGAGTATAATCCATTCCATTGAACTGTGAAAACTCCTTCCTGTGCACCATCCTAGATTTACCTTGAGCTGTTAGGCCTTTTTCTAAGGAACCCTCACCTTCATACCAATTGTTGAAATGCACAAAACAACTAAGAGAGGGGGGTTAATCAGTTATATAACCAAGAAAGAATTAAATTAGAAACTTGAACACATCCACACATTCAACACATAAGACACCAGATTTTTACATGGATAACTCAATAAGGAAAAAACCATGGTGAGTGTTAGCTCACAGTATAAATGATATATAAAAATTTACAACAAGGCTCTTTGCCTTAGGGCTCACTAGCCAGAATGTTCACTACAAAAAGAAGGGGCTCACTGCCAAAAGAAGAGGCTCACTACTAATGGAGCTCACTACCAGAGTTGGTGAATTGAGATAGTAGCATCTACACCATGCCAAGGTTTAGTTCCATTGAAGCACACTGATTTTTCTTCTTTTCTGTCTACTTCACACAAACACTGTTATCTTCACATCATCGTACATGCATACATTACTCACGACTTCATTACATGTATGTATACAATTCATCAACCATTGGAACAATCTCCAAGGTCCGCATACATACATATTTATCCAATATTAAAATTAGGTCTGGACCTAAATCGATTTGGGGAGAAAAGAAATGAATGTGGACCATGCCACACCTTAGTTAGGGCTCAAATGCAATCTTCCCTATAACAACACGCTACACAAACTATGAAGCATAACTGCAAGTAGTGAAAGCAACCAGGTCGGCCAAAACCAATGTTAACACTTAAGACATTTAGGAACATGCTTCAATCATGATCTAAATTATACTTTGTAGACCAATAAAAAAGTAGGAACATGATCTAGAGACATCCACAAGTATGTTACATTCATCAAGAACATCCGCACAACCTCCAAACACTTTATTCATAGGATTATTCAAACTGAACCACTTAAACATTACTGTCAACCACTGTCACAAAGAAAAGATCACTTGTGGAGCACCAAATCATGAAACATTTCAACTAAAGGCACATAACATCATCCTAGACTTAATTCCAGAACTACAAAGTATAGAACTTAAATGCGGAGGAAAATACATTCTCCCTGTCACCATTGAATACTCAGAAAAACAATTTTTACTTTGGTGAACAGAACTCACTCAAATCTTCATACTGGAGGCTCAAACTTGAAACATAGTAACTACAGACATCCCTTAACATAACTTCCAAACTACAGACAAAGATATTCAATCTACAGAATATGCTGAGCAAAACACTACACTGTTCTTCTTAGACACTTGCTCAAACTTATCCAAATAACTTCCTTAGATGCTGACCTTAGGTGTTGACATCAATGAAAACACTTACTGCTCAGACTTGCAATAGGGGCTAGACCTATGCCTAGGAGGCTCATCAAGGATAGCCTTGCTTATGTAAGGGTAATTTGACTTGCAACCACAAGGTTGACTTAAATGCATAGATCCATGAAAGCAATAGTACTGGTTAAAAAACTAGATTCATGATAAGAATTCTAGGCTCTCTTATTCAAGTCATAAGAAGGATACCACACCATTATATGGACAAGGTAACATGACAGAACAGATTTAAAAATAGGCCATCACATAATAATTAGTTTATAGGAAACTAGCTGACTAACCATAGACATACCTTAGGTCTCATGATTATATAGATTATGTGATTAAGGGTATAAGGCTCACTTAAAACATAATAATAATAAAAATTTAATTACGAAGAATCAAATGATAATGCTTATAATTTTTTTTGAAGAACAAGACCTATGAAATAATTTAAATTCTTTAAAATACAATCTAACTACTATTGAACTTTCAATATTCAATACAACTAAATAATCCAACAAATTCCTTGTTCAAAGATGTGTTACAACCAATAATAAAATCTTCTTATTATCTTCTATCAAATTCAAATCTATCCCTTACCATTGTTACCAATACACCCACACTTTATTCATTTATCTAAAAACAACAATAATAAATGTAATATAAATAATGTATTAAAAAGGAAATGTATTTATATAAATTAAATTAGTCTCCTATCTAATCTTAAACTTAATTCAATGAATTGAAATACATTTAAGAATAAGAATAAAATAAAATTATTGAATAAAAATGGTATTGACATGAAAAAACACCTAGTAGTAAATCTGCCACAACTTTCTTGTTTCCTAGTGGAATTTTAAAATTCAAGATGTTTTGGAAAGATAAGAGTAAAGGGGAATAAAACCCAGAAAAACAATTAGATTTTTTTTAAGATGAGGGAGTAGTGTTTACTGCAATAATCCCTTTTCCTTAAATCTAGATTTAACCTATTGGTTTCCGGATCAACAAGTAGTAAACCCTAAAGGTTTGCCATTTCTTATCAACAAGTTCATTGCATAATTTGGCAAACAAAGACGAGAGGTTATTTGCACGTGCCTCCCCTTCACTTCAAGTTTTGCCGCACCTAGGGGGTATCCCTACAATAAAAGATTTAACTTTGGCTAGCTCAAAGAAAAAGATTTAACTTTTCAGCATAGGCAGAATGCTCCCATTTCCACACCAAGATCTGCAAGATGAATCCCAAGCTAGCAACATTCTTGGATTATCTACATTGTTTAAAACAAAGAGCACATAGAGTCCTAATTCTACTCCTACAAACTAATGGATGGAGGTGATAAGATGGTTTGTGAGTGGAGCCATGGAACTTCCCTAGACCCTTTGAATAGACACATCCCTAGACCAGTGTCTTATCTGGGTAATAGAGTCAGGCCTAACAATGTGAATGTTCTCCAATGATAATCTAAATTCGTATCTAGGGGACCTAAGAAAATATTGCTGCCTTACAACAATAAGTCCACAAAAGACTAATGCTCGTGATTATACTTTATAAATCCTTTGACATGACACCCCTCCCTATATCTGATTTAGAGCCTATTTAATCTACTCATTAAGCAGAAGCAGGAAACCGGACATACAATACAGTAAATGTATACTAAAAAACTCAGATATCCTTGATAACCTTATTCAAAAGAGAAAAGACAATACTAGAGGAGACAATCATGAACAAGACACATGCAGTGTTTTTCATTTAATTCAACCTGGATACAACATTATCATATAGGAAAATATCATTTACAAACTAGAGATTACTCTATACCCAGACAAAGAACCAACTTTGTTGCAGGACATGCCTTCCAAAGACATGAATACCTTGTATTCAAAGTCCAAGGAGAAGACCCAACGAACTCACACTACTTGGTAGAGTGGCCATGATTCTTTTTAAAGGAGTGGACAAGCTACCAACCATCTACCTCTGACAAACTTCCTAAATGATACAACAAATCTTTATAGATTTTCAAGATACAATCAGATCTTTGAGTCAATTTTTTACAGCTGAAGCAGTCAGAAATCCTTAAAAATATACTATTTTATGCAACTTTTTCCTTGATCAGATGAGTAGATTTGATGTTTTAGTCCATGGCCATGCTACAGATTCAATCACTTCAGTATGGAGGAGGACAAAAATTTTGCTGACAAAGAGCTGCTTCAAGTTTGAATCTTAGCCATTGATATTGACTTTCCCTTTGCTAGATCAACACTTTGGAATGACCACCGGCAATTACGCCATGCTGACAACCGTACTCCTCTGACTTTTCCCTTCTGTGCATCGGTCCCCACCACATGGTGTCATCTCACGGCATCGCAGCCAGAGATGGCCTATCGCCTTTAGGATCCACACAACTGTGCTAAGCCATCCACTTGTCCCCTCATTGTTTGCTTTGCGCTCCAGGTCACGTGTCGCTTTATTGCACTAGCATACAAAATATTCTATCCTGAAAGATTCCCTTGTGTGCTTGCGCAACCATCAGATTTCATCCTCTTTGCACATCTCTTTTCATTTCGACATCTGGCAACGCCTGATTTGCCATCTTGAGGTCCTCGATTGAATGGCTATAAGCCACATTCAATCGAGAGCTGGCACTCCATCACAACATTCCAAGGGGTGAATGACGTCATCAAAGATTCTTTGTAATGGTGCAAAATTCATATAGGTGGCATCCCCCGACCTCCTAAAGACTTTAGACTTAAAATTTTTACTCTGCAGAGGGGAATAGGAGGTAATGCTAGGCAAAGGGGGCTGGCCACCCTATGAGTTAGAAGACTTAAGTTACAACTTAAGCGACTGGAAACCCCCAGCAAGCGGTCAACAACAAAATAGAATATAAAGTGAAAGGACCGCAGGACTTTAAGGAAAATGAAGAACACCCATATGAATACACTTAAAGCCCTAAACCTAAGTGGGGTACTATTGATGAGGATTGATGGTCACACACAAACACGAAATAAAAGTTACACAACAACCCTTATTTATCTTGAAAGATATGATGAATTCAGAGAATTCTTGATCCCAAGTCTCCGTTGATTAGTTCATAATCTATTGACGTTACTCAGTGGTTGATGTGTGCTACTGTTAATCATTAAGGGGCCTTACGTTCATCAGTAATGTCTGCCTTTACACTATGAACTTACTCAAATAATGTGCCTACAAGTTGATATTTGCATGATTTCTACCATTATTTGCAAGTCTTTGCATGATATTTTCAACACTACATGCATTTAGCTCAAATATGCTAATGATATTCAGTTATCTATGAGATGTCAGCATATTTCTCTATCCTGCTTATTATTTATATGTGTATTGTAGTTATGGAAGTGATTCACTGAAATTAAGAAAAAGAAATAACAAAGATAGGGTTTAAAGAATGAGATTCCTAAAATTACTTGACTGAGATCACTGATCCACATACATGTTCCCATACAGCAATGAAGAGAAGAAAAACTAGAATCATACTTCACCAAGACATTCCACAAATCCACATGATCCAGTGCAAATCTTCAAAGGAAAAGTTGACAACAACATGCAATGAAATGAAAGTGCTTCTATTGAACACAACATTCACCAGTACATATCCAGAAATCAACTTGAAGATTACGTAAAGTTTACAATCAGGATGTAATTTGAAGCTTCATCTTCATTCAATATGCTTAAGAACAAGTACATTTACAGTGATTTGAGGAAAGAACCTTGACATTTCAACAATTCAATCCTCATTAGTCTTAGTAATCTGATCTCCTATATGAAATTATCTCAGGTCCGATTTAGAATGATTGACCTCTCTTTTTTTTTTACAAGGTAAAGGGGTTGGATATATATCTTTGAGTATCCCCAATACAGTGCCCAAGAAACCCTAATTAATCAACGGTCTGTGTCCATCACGTGCAACATCAAATGGTGGAAAACAAATCTTGCCAAAAATTTAAGTAGCATGCCCATACTGGGTGTAAGGATGCCCATTAGAAACCCTAACAGCTCAAAATAACTGTTGTTCCCCTTTTAATAATGTTTCCCCATCTACATTTTGTCGTCACATTAAAAGCCTTTACTCCTCCTGCTACACCCGTGATCTTCTGTGATCTGATCCACCACATCGTGATGTCATCGCCATTAAAGCTTCGTCTTTATATCCACCTGCATTTATGTCACCACTGTGTCAGCAAATCTGCAACCTTCAGCTACTTCAAAATAACTCCAACATCCTGCAACAAACAACCAAGAAATAAGCATCATCATTTAATAAACCAACAGGAAGATAAACATTACATTAAATCAGGTTCCAAATGTGCAAACACAGCCATCGGGCCACGAAACTGTGAACAATCGCATATCAGATGCATATACAACACCAAAAAATGGCTGAGTCAACCATCGTTGACCAAAAACATGCATCAGGCTCTAAAACAGCTTCAAAATCCCTTCGCTTTGCTTTCCCACCTTTTCCTTGCATCTCGAGAATGCATATTCAATTCCTTGTATATCGGGCTTGTATATCCTAACATACAAGCATTCTGAACATACAAGGACCTTTTCATTTTTAACTTCCTATTCGGGTCTGAGTTGCACCCTTAACTTGTACTTTTCCTTTTGAACCAATCACTTGTATGTATCGCTTGTATCTGGAAATATGCATTGCAATTTATACAAGCCAATACATACAAATTCCTTTGTATGTCCTTGTCAGATTTCAACCCCTTTATAGACTGCAGTCTATTTACCTATCAAATCTGTGATGTATAAAAATGCAATGCATTTGGAGATATACAATCGGACGTGATGCATGCTTTATACCGTATTTTAATCTCCTTTGAATTCTAGCCTGTATGCATAAAGCAATGTATATTATGCAATGTATCTCTTAATATACATTCGAGTTTTGATACATTGCATAAATCAGATTTAAATTCCTTCTGAGTTCTGCATTGCATGTACAAAGTGCAATGTATGTCTTGAAACATGTACATGCAAAGCGCGGAACATACAACAGTAAAGCTTCATTTTATAACTTTTCAGTTCCGGTGCTTGCATGTACAAAGCGTTGCATCACAATGTATGTAATATATAAACATTGCTCAAAACATATAACTTAACCATCTTTAATAACTCATCGGGTCTGCGCAATGTATATATCCTTTGTATCTCACCAATATACAAGCCCACATACATACAAGGAATTAAACTTGTTTTACAAAATTTTTGGGTCTGTGGCTTGTATATAACCTGTTGCATATCCACTTTGTATATTTAGCACTTTCGAACATACAAACCAAAAATACATTCAACGGACTCAACAGAATATTCATCTCAACTCATAACTGCGTCGCGTCCAACCTGCATGTACAAATAGAACATTAGGAAATGCATACAAGTATAAAAACATACAAACAACTTTGTATGTAAACCCGATATACAAAACCCCTCACATGTGCAACATACAATGACCTAACATACAAAGACCATTGTATATGCAACCTGATAACCCATGCGACTATGTATAAAATGACTTTGCATATACAATGGTCTTTGTATATGGAAAGCGATATACAAAGGACTTTGTATACAAGCAAACTTGTATACAAAGGACCTTGTACATGCAACCTGATATACAAAAGGCATTGTATATGCAACATGCAAACCCTTCCCTTGTATATTTTACCAAAATACTCATAACTTGCAAAATACTTGGATTTTTAACATGGTTCCAAAAGCAACCCTAGCTCATTTTGACAAGGAATTCACCTGTACTCTGCCCTAGTACTTAATGCAACTTTTTCATTATTTTTAACAAGGTTTGAACTATTTCACTCCCCTTTTCCCTTTACCACCAAGCAAAACAACACACACAAGCAAAGAGCAGAAGCCACAGTAGGGGTCCCCATTTTGCTAAGGAGTAACATGGGGCATGTTGTGAACATCACAACAACTAGCCACCAAACAAAACAATTAAATCCAAACCATAAAGAAAACTAAATGAAATAAATTCATAACTTCCAACTATCTTTTCTGCAAATCATCATTCAACTTGAGACTCAATGTATTCAATAAGGTGCATGAATTTTCTTTTTCAGTTTAAGTGGGTGCACGTGATTAATAATCCTCATCTTGAAGATCGGTTGAACAAACTAGTGACCGATATTAGCCTATGTAGTTGATGTCATTCCCTCATAGCCAACCAGATAGAGCCTTGCTGCTAGCAGGCGTCCATAGTCCCGACAAGGTTATCATTACAATTCTCCTAAGTAGAGCCCCACTGCCAGTGAGCATCTATAGCCCCGGTAGAGTTACTTAGATGGCTTAATCTAGATTTTCAATATAATCCATTATATATATATATATTTGTATTTGATAGCACTTCATAAGATGTTGCATTTGTAACTTCATGATGCAAGGAGTGGTCACTTGCTGAAATTAAGCTGAGAATTGTAATAGTAGCAAGGGTGACATCTGATTTTTCACCTAATATCTACACTGGTAAGTTCAACAAACCCAAGGATTTTAGGTGTGTCATTGTGAGAAACTTCCTTGAATACTCAACCCATAGTTATTGAATACAAAATTTCACAAAGTTAAACAACTTTCTACATTCATGACAGTCACAACAAGTTATGCATAAATTTTAGATAATTAACTTGGATGTTCTAAATTTTCTATTGTTTTCAATGGTTGTTAGTCTGCTCCTGCATATTGTAAATCAAAATAAAGATCCCTGCTGAGGAAACAACAAAGCAAGCAAAACAAGCAGACTGTACAAACAACTATACAACAATATACACTATGATACATATGACTATCATAGCACCACTTCAGGCTTGAAAATAATGTTTGAGAAACTATCCATTAACTGGTAATGGAACATCCTCACCGGTTAAGGTCTTAAGCCTGTAGGTGCTGTCTCCTAAAATTTTAGAAATTTGAAAGGGACCTATCCAGAGTTTATCAAACTTACCATGGTCACTTTTCCTTTCATGTGCTTTGTCCCACATCAGGACTAGGTCTGAGATTTTGAAAGCTTTAATTCTGGCTCTTTTGTCAAACCAGCGCTTGACAACAGCCTAATGTTTAGCAAATTGTTTAATTGCTTTACTTCTTTTTTCTTCTAGGTTCGTCAATTGAAGCAACTTGACTTCTTGTTTATTATCTATGCCCAGGTATTCTTGTGCAAACTACAATGTAGGAATCCTTAGGTTAACCGGGAGGATAAGATCCACCCCATACACTAGATGAAAGGGAGAATTTCCTAATGTAGCCTTATTCCTGGTTCTATCTACCCATAAGGCATATTTCAGTAAAGTATTCCATTCCCTTGGGTTCTTTTCTACTAATTTCTTTATGATATTCAATAGGTTCTTGTTTGTGGATTTTGCTAATCCATTCCCTTGGGGATAGTAGTTTGAGGAGAAATTCAAGATGATCCCATAATCAAAAGCCCAACTTGATAGTTTAATTGAAGCAAAAGTAGATCCATTATCACATACCAAAGCATAGGGAACTCCATACCTGGTCACTATATTGCTTTCCAAAAACCTGATGACATCCTCAGCATTACACGTCTTACTACTAACAACTTCAGTCCACCTAGTACAGTAATCAGAAATAGTTAAAACATACATGTGGCCTCAAGATGATGGAGGATTGATGGGTCCTATGAAGTCCGTTCCCCATTGAGAAAATGGGTGCATCTCCATCACTGGCTGCAAAGGTTGAGTAGCATATCTCTCTCTGTTTGCAGCAACTTGACACATATGGAAACATTTAGTGTGTTCAACAATATCCTTAAAAATTGTGGTCCAATAATACCCTGCCCTGAGGATAGCATGAGTGGTGGCTAAGGATGATCCATGTGCAGTCCTAAATTTATCATGCAATTCTGTTAGCACCTTATCTGCTTCTAACCTTTCCAGGCACCTTAGGTAAATCCCCTCATAGTTTTTCTTGAAAAGGACTCCTCCTTTTATCATGTACTTCTGTGACCTTATCTTCAAGGCTTTCCTCTTAAGGCCTGCAGTCTTGAAGGGCATCTTCCAGTGATCAGGATATGTCTAATGTCTGAGTACCATTCTCCATCATTCTTTGCATTTACAACATACTGCTAGCTCATGATATTAGGATCAATCTCTGATATCATCTGGCTCAATGCTTGTCCTCTTACTAACTTCATGGGTGTAATGTCCATTTCATACTCTTGGAGAACAGTGATCCATTTAGCTCTTTTTTCACCTGGTTCACTTTGCATTAATATCTTTATTGCTGCATCAGGTACCACAACAATCACTTTACTTCTCAGAATGTAATGCCTAAATTTCTTAACTGCTCAAACCAGAGCAAGCGCCTGTCTTTCAACATCCATGTATCTGAGCTCTGCGTCTTTGAAAGGGTAGCTCATGAAGGCTATAGGCTTTTCCTCTTTTCCTTCATTTCTTTGTGTCAATACTGCCATAGAAGTATGTTCTGAAGCAAATGTGTAGATGTAAAAGTCCCTAGTATAGTCTGGACTGATCAGAACTAGAGCATTTGATATGGTCTTTTTAATATCTTCAAAAGCTGCTCTAGCTTCAGGCGTCCATTCAATTTTAGCGTCCTTCTTGAGCATGGCGTTCAAGGGTCTAACAATTTCTGCAAAGCCAGTGATAAATTTCCTAACAAAATTAATCTTACCAATGTAAGATTTGAGCTCCTTCTTGCTTCCAGGAAGCTGTATCTTCATGATCTATTCCACCCTATCAGGGTCAATGATGACCCCATTTTCTATTATTAGGTGGCCCAATAACTTCCCTGTGGTTACCCTGTATTGCTCACACTTCTTCAACACCTTTCTCAGGTCCTCTACATGGTTTCCTCTATCTTTAGAGAAAACTATCAAGTCATCCATGTATATGACTATGCATTTACCGATCAAGCCTCTGAAGGCTATGTCCATTGCTCACTGAAATGTGGCTCCAACATTTATTAACCCAAACGGCATGCGCCTATAAGCGAAGATCCCCCACTTTGTGGTGAATGTGGTTTTCAATCTGTCAATTTTATCCACCATCACCTGCTTATAACCAGAGAAACCATCCAAGATTGACATCATCTTGGTGCCATTCACAATTTGCAAAACTTCATCTAGAGATGGCAAAGGATAATTATCCTTTTCAGAAGCTCGATGTAAGTTTCTAAAGTCCACGCACAACCTGATGTCGCTATTCTTTTTCCGTACTGGGACCAGGTTTGCCACCCATGTGGAATGTCTCACAGGAAATATGATCCTGGCATCAAGCAACCTTTTAACCTCTTTGAAAATGATGGGCTCCAGTAAAGCATTGACAGGTCTTTGTTTCTATCGAAAAGGCCTGGCGTCTGGCTTCAAAGGTATTGTATGAGTGATGACTGATGTGTCGTAAGTTTTCAGTTCATGATACGTCCAGGCAATGACATGGATATAATATTTGAGAGCCTGGGTTATTCCTTCCAACTCCTCCTCTGTACAGACTTTCCCAATCAGGACGTTTCTTTTCTCATCGTCATTTCCAATGTTGACCTGAGAGTACTATCTTCCATTTGCTTTTGGGAGATCTTTCTATTTTAGCATGTTGTCTAGATCGAACGCTCTTTCTAGCTTTATCATCCCCTTAGGAATCTTATTACTAGGCAACTCTAGGATTTCTTCTTCTTCCCAGACATGATCTTCTATATTTACTTCATCTATGATCTGTGCTTCAAAAATATCTCTGTTGGAAATGAAGTCTAATATATGTTGATCATCATCAAATACTTGAAGATTAGTTACATTATCTGACACAGAAGGCACTGATACAAATTCAACTGAGAATCTTTTTAGACCAGATATGGATAGTGGTTCTAAGGTACTAGTAGCATGGGCCAAAGCATATACCCTGCGATTTTGTTCTCTGGGTACATGGGTGATATTGAATGCATCAAAATCCTCTATCAAGTCCCACACCCTGTGTCTGTAATTAAACAACCTTTTGTAATTGCAAGAGTATATACCTCTTACCTATCTCACAACCAATTCTGAGTCCCCATAGACATGCAAAATTTTCACCTTCTTTCTAAGTGCAAACAGTATCCCATGAATTAGAGCTTCATACTCTGTCACATTGTCTGTACATGGGAACTGTAATCTGTATGCTGCTAAGTAGGATTTTCTAGATGGATCAATAAGATTTATCCCTACTCTAGCCCCTTGTTTCGACTTGGATCCATCAAATCTAAGGGTCCATGGCTTATCTTCAATTGAAGGCTTATCTGAGCATTCTTTTTTCCTTTTAGCTCTGGCAGCTGCACCACTTGATATCCACTTTAATTTTGGCATCTCAGCTTTCTCAGACTTCACCTTATCTGCCTTATGTGAAACTGATATTTCTTCTTTCCTTTTATCCTTAAAAGAAAAATCTTCTAGACCAGGCAATGTCTGCCTTTTTAGAATATGCAAACACAAAGAACAAGCAGTTTCTGAATGAGGTGCTTCATGTAACCTGCACCATCCTTCAATCAAAACATCCTGTGGGGATCTTTGCTGTTGTGTCATCTTTTGAATTTATTTTGATAAAAACTCTTCAAACTTAGACAGATTATTGCCCCTATCCTCATCAGATAACTCATAATCTGATTCTACTAAACAATCACTCCCTGGGGTGATCTTCTTCTTGCTTTTAGCATTACTCCTGTTGCATACTAGTATCTCTTCTATCATTGGAATAGAACTTTCATCTTGATACGTGCATCCTCCTGTACCTGTAGGAGACAAAAAAACATCATCTTCATTATCACTACCTGCAGAACTCACCGCAGATGATGATGAAGATGCCTCATTGTATGCTTGTTCAAGATCCAACATGTCTAAACATACATCACAAGTCCTTTCAGAATGTGCCTCATCATGCAACCTGCACCATCCATCAATTAGAATATCATGAACAGGCATTTTAAACAACTGACATCGTTGCACCTCCTTAAACAAATGCATCTCAAAGTCCTTGAAATGATCTACGTCTATTTCATTTTCAGGGTTACAATCAAATTCTAAAGTTATTCTGTCATCTTGAGGGTCATCATCATGATTATGAAATTCAAACATGAGGATCTCCTCTATGCTGGTGGTCTGGGGTCTGATGGAGTAAATTTTGGGTTCTACATCCACATACATGATTTCATTGGTTTTGTTATATTCAGTGATCATGTGTTTCATGTGGGGTTTAACATCTATTCTTATTTGATTTGGTATCCCTCTCCAGGGCAACCACATATGACTGAAATCAGTTGACATGTATCCGTTAAGGGTTTTTGACCAGTCTCTGCTGAGTAACATCCCATATGTATTAGGTATATCAACTACCTGAATATCAATATAGTGCTGATTTTTGGGATCTGATGCTAACTGCATGTGAATGTGAGTTAGTTCTCCTACCACACTCACCTCTATTTTGTCTAATTGCATTACTTTATTTAATGATCTAGCAGGATGTAACCCTAAAGCATTGCATATGGATAGGGGCATTACATTGGTAGATGTTCCTGAGTCTACTAAGCAGTTGTGCAAATTTTTACCAAACATCCTTGTGGTAAGGAGGAAAGGAGGTGACTCACTCTTCTCTTTGTATAGGGTCATGCAGGAAGTTTTTGCAGCCTAAATAGTGGCTGGCACTTTATGTTTAACATTAACATCCCTAGCAGTATGATCTTTATTTCCAAATTGACCCGAGGCATGACTATCCTCTTTTTGAACAGGATCATCCAATGATTTCATGAAAGCTTTCCTGATAGCAGGGGTTTTAAGCAGCTCTAAAATGACAGGCTGATTTTAACTTTTTTCATTTCATCTGCCAGATAAGTAACCAATTTGTCAAATTCAGGAGGTAGGTTACCAGCTTTTGGTGTTGTATTCTGTGGTGCTAAATATTGAGAATTAACCTTGGGGAATCTAGGGTTATTACTTGCCTACCCTAAGGCTGCTGTTGATAAGCATTGACTTCCTCATGCTCAATTGATGGCTCATTCTCATCCTCAAATGGAAAAACATAGTTAGATTCAAAAACCATGGCTAATTCCTCACATGTGAAGGTATAATACTGATGAGATGAAATTGTCTGCTAATAAGGATGATGCATGAAGCTTTCTAGCACTCAAGCAGAATCATATTCACAGGGGACAATTTCATTTCCCTCTGCATAAGGTGGATTTCTTGAAGTAGTGGACACTTCAGCTTGGAATATACTAGTAGCAATCCTGAACTAAGGACAATCTAGCTCTGCATGAGCATTGGTGTTATGTATCCTACACCAGTTTGTAAGTGCTGCCTCTATAAGGTTTACCCTAGTGGTCTGCCTAGGTTCACTAGGAGGTTGATTGTCTAGGGGTGATGGCAAGGAACCATTGTTTGGCCTAGTGTTCCACACTCTAGGCTATCTAGAAAGATTATTGTTTCCATTGTTATTGTAATTATTATTCTTGTACCCCCTATTAGGATAATTAGGTCTGTCATTGGCATAACCTCTGTTCTGATTAGGTTGAGAATAGAAGTTCTGACTCCTCAGATGAGTGATCTTAGTGGTAAGTTTCCTTAACTGTGCTGATATCTCCTTAATTTCTTCTTTCTCTTCTTAAACTTTGGCCACTACATTCTCTGTCCGAGGCTTGAAAAAGGAAGATCCATTGTTATTGTTGGATTGTTCCACAACCTGAGGTATTTGTGTTTGTCCTAGGTATTGTAACATCTGGCTATTCCCACTTGGTGGTGGCATGATACTGAGTAGAGGTATTTGCAAAGGGGCTGGCATCACAGATGGAGTTATCATGGCTCCATTGGTCTGTTGGTGAACATGATATGTAGGATAACCAGGAAGTGTAGGGAAGGCAATATTTGGTGTGGGAGCAGGAGCCAATTGCTGACTGACCTTGATAACTTCTTCAAAAGCTTTTGCCAAGGTTGTTACACTAGGATGCGCTCTCCTAATAAACATGGAAGTCAAGGGATCTAAAGCTAAGTAATAAATGCTCCTAGAAGCTTCATCTATTACAACATAGGGAGCAACTAGCTTAGATAACATCTTTTGGAACCTAGCATTGAAGTTGGCAATAGGTTCTCCTTCAAATCATTTGATCATGGCAAACAAATGATAGTTCATTGAAGGATCAATAGGTACCTTGAACCTATCCTTGAAAATTTTTTCTAAGGCAATCCATGAACCGACTGAACCCTGACGAAGACTAATATACCAGTTATAGGTCTCTTCCCCTAAGGAAAATGGAAATAACCTGCATACGACATCCTGATGCTCAATTCTAGCCCTACAATAGGCTTCCTTGAAAGTTCTGATGTGATCATCAGCATCCTGATACAAATGATACTTAGGACAAATTTTATCAAGATTCTTAGGCAAAGCATGATATGCATTAAAGGTCAGAGGCGACTCTGTTGTAAAGAATGACATTAAAACTAGTGGAGGTTGGATCTAAGGTACAACCGGTTGAGGTTGGACCTGAGGTGTGATAGGTGGTCCTGTAGGTGTTTGTAACCTGAGAGGAGTTATAGGAGTACGTTCTGGTGAAGCTTCTAATGCACTAGAATTAGGAGTGTGATGAATGTCTACAATTCTAGGTCTAAATCCCTTGATAGGTAATTCCTCAAAGAGCCCACTAGATCTAGACCTAGTATTTAGCTTAGGAGCCAGGGTTTCTTGAATTTTAAGGAAGATTTGCTGGTTTACTATAAATATCAGTTGAAACTCCCTAGCCAAAGCTTGTAATATTTATGCTTAATTTTGAAAACTTCATGAACAATTAGCATGCATAAACAACAAAACTTTGCATATAACTTGAAATACAAAGATGCCTGAGTGTTACCTTTCTATCTACATCATCAAATCAGACAGAAAACTTACTGATGATGAGAGGTGGCCCTCCTTCTAGCGCCAGTTCTATGTTGATGAGGATTGATGGTCACACACAAACACAAAATAAAAGTTACACAACAACCCTTATTTATCTTGAAAGATATGATGAATTCAGAGAATTCATGATCCCAAGTCTCTGTTGATTAGTTCATAATCTACTGACATTACTCAGTGGTTGATGTGTGCTGCTGCTAATCATTCAGGGGCCTTATGTTCATTAGTAATGTCTACCTTTACACTATGAACTTACTCAAATAATGTGCCTACAGGTTGATAGTTACATGATTTCTACCATTATTTGCAAGTATTTGCATGATATTTTCAACACTACATGCATTTAGCTCAAATATACTAATGATATTCAGTTATCTACGAGATGTCAGCATATTTCTCTATCCTGCTTATTATTTATTTGTGTATAGCAGTTGTGGAAGTGATTCACTGAAATTAAGGAAAAGAAATAACAAAGATAGGGTTTAAAGAATGAGATTCCAAAAATTACTTGATTGAGATCATTGATCCACATACACGTTCCCATATAACAATGAAGAGAAGAAAAACTAGAATCATACTTCACCAGGACATTCCACAAATCTGCATGATCTAGTGCAAATCTTCAAAGGAAAAGTTGACAACAACATGTAATGAAATGAAAGTGCTTCTATTGAACACAACATTCACCAGTACATATCCAGAAATCAACTTGAAGATTACGTAAAGTTTACAATCAGGATGTAATCTGAAGCTTCATCTTCATTCAATATACTTAAGAAAAAGTACATTTACAGTGATATGAGGAAAGAACCTTGACATTTCAACAATTCAGTCCTTATTAGTCTCAGTAATCTGATCTCCTATATGAAATTGTGTCAGGTCTGATTTAGAATAATTGACCTCTCTATTTTTTTTACAAGCTAAAGGGGCTGGATATATATCTTTGAGTATCCCCAATACAGTGCCCAAGAAACCCTAATTAATCAATGTCTGCATCCATCACGTGCAGCATCAAATGGTGGAAAACAAATCCTGCCAAAAATCTGAGCAACATGCCCATACTGGGTGTAAGGATGCCCATTGGAAACCCTAACAACTCAAAATAACTATTGTTCCCCTTTTAATAATGTTTCCCCATCTGCATTTTGTCCTCGCATTGAAAGCCTTTACTCCTCCTGCTGCACCCGCGATCTTTTGTGATCCGATCCATCGCCTGGTGATGTCATCGCCATTAAAGCTCTGTCTTTATATCCACCTACAAGCCGCCACTGTGTGGGTAACTCTGCAACCTTCAGCTACTTCAAAATAACTCCAACATCCTGCAACAAATAGCCAAGAAATAAGCATCGTCATTTAATAAACCAGCAGGAAGATAAACATTACATTAAATCAGGTTCCAAATGTGCAAACATAGCCATTAGGCCACAAAACTGTGAACAATCGCATATCAGATGCATATATAATGCCAAAAATGGCTGAGTCAACTATCGTTGACCAAAAACATGCATCAGGCTCTAAAACAACTTCAAAATCCCTTCGCTTTGCTTTCCCACCTTTTCCTTGCATCTCGAGAATGCATATTCAATTCCTTGTATATCGGGCTTGTATATCCTAACATACAAGCATTCTGAACATACAAGGACCTTTTCATTTTTAACTTCCTATTCGGGTCCAAGTTGCACCCTTAACTTGTACTTTTCCTTTTGCACCAATTGCTTGTATCTGGAGATATGCATTGCAATTTATACAAGCTGATACATACAAATTCCTTTGTATGCCCCTGTCAGACTTCAACCCCTATATAGACCGCAGTCTATTTACTTATCAAATCCGCGATGTATAAAAATGCAATGCATCTGGAGATATACAATCGGACATGATGCATGCTTTATACCGTATTTTAATCTCCTTTGAATTCCAGCCTGTATGCATAAAGCAATGTATATTATGCAATGTATCTCTTAATATACATTCGGGTTTTGATACATTGCATAAATCAAATTTAAATTCCTTATGAGTTCTATGCTGCATGTACAAAGTGCAATGTATGTCTCGAAACATGTACATGCAAAGCACGAAACATACAACAGTAAAGCTTCATTTTATAACTTTTCAGTTTCGGTGCTTGCATGTACAAAGCGTTGCATCACAATGTATGTAATATATATACATTGCGCAAAACATACAACTTAACTGTCTTTAATAACTTGTCGGGTCCGCGCAATGTATATATCCTTTGTATCACACCAATATACAAGCCCGCATACATACAAGGAATTAACCTTGTTTTACAAACTTTTGGGGTCCGCGGCTTGTATATAACCTGTTGCATATCCACTTTGTATATTTAGCACTTTCGAACATACAAACCAAAAATACATTCGACGGACTCAATAGAATATTCATCTCAACTCATAACTGCGTTGGGTCCAACCTGCATGTACAAACAGAACATTAGCAAATGTATACAAGTATAAAAACATACAAACAACTTTGTATGTAAACCTAATATACAAAACCCCTTGCATGTGCAACATACAAGACCATTGTATATGCAACCCGATAACCCATGCGACTATGTATAAAATGATTTTGCATATACAATGGTCTTTGTATATGGAAAGCGATATACAAAGGACTTTGTATACAAGCGAACTTGTATACAAAGGACCTTGTACATGCAACCCGATATACGAAAGGCATTGTATATGCAACATGCAAACCCTTCCCTTGTACATTTTACCAAAATACTCATAACTTGTAAAATACTTGGATTTTTAACATGGTTCAAAAAGCAACCCTAGCTCATTTTGACAAGGAATTCACCTGTACTCTACCCTAGTACTTAATGCAACTTTTTCATTGTTTTTAACAAGGTTTGTACTTTTTCACTCCCCTTTTCCCTTTACCACCAAGCAAAACAACACACACAAGCAAAGAGCAGAAGCCACAGTAGGGGTCCCCATTTTGCTAAGGAGTAAAATGGGACATGTGAACATCACAACAGGTACCACTAGTGGCTCTAGTTGGGGATGTATGCCTCTTAGAGGCATGGTGAGGACCCCAGACTTCTAGGATGTAGACCAGGTGCCTTATCCATTAGGCCATGGAGTCACCTACACCCACTTGCATGACAAATTACATTTTCAAAAGAAGAACTAGTACTCCCTCATTTTCTTCTAATTTATTCAAGAGAAGCCTGAAAACACTGAGTTGTCTACAACACTTCGCCTTGTTGCTGATTGTGTCTCTGCTCTTACAACATAATTGATCTAGCCTTACTATCCATTGCTGTAGATAGACTAGTTGAATGTTTATCCAAAAACTACCTTTCTAATGAGAGCTCCTCTACACTAAACAAACAACATTTAATGATTATATAAACTTTAGAAACTCCCAGGTATCCACCATCATCGAGCTTAACAGTCTCATCATTTAATTCCTCCTAGAGTGTTCTGACAAAAGGCATAAAATGTAGCCCATCATTTGAAGCTCCATAGTTACCCGAATAGTCAATACTATCCCCAAGTGTATAAACATCTGTAACTACTCTATTCATCTTTGAATAACAATCATGTTTTCCTTCTTCACCAATGCAATGAAAATTAAACATTTTAATCCCTGCATTGTGAAGGTGGTCATCATCCTCAAGGAAGTATCCATCCAAATATATTTCATCATCTGAAAGGCATCGATTTGGATGTTTACACTCCTTGAGCCACATTTGCCTGTATTTAGAGTGAATATCTATACATCCTCCTCATGTAGATATTCATGATTAGACAGGATATGCCTATTACTACAAGATGCACCTTTTATTTCATCATCTGAAAGGTACTCTGCATCTACAGCTTTCTTTCCATGAGGCTAAGTAAAATCTTTGTTCCCATCATTACAGGATGGACCCACATTGAAAACTAGACTCTAGCATTATCCTTTAATGACTTAACAAAAGGCTTCATTAAAACATCTTTAGCCAAGCTAATAGATTTTGCAAATGTTTGTTTGTCAATTCAAAATTTATTCCACTACATTTTGGCAAACACTTTATAAGATTATTGGGAATATCATTGTGGTAACCTCTAATTTCCTTGAGATTTATGCATTTATTCTTTTCAAAAAGTGGCCTTTTTTCGGAAAACAACCAAGGTTACTACTTTATTTGAATCATTTTGAGTACAAAAGAATGGAATACCTAGAAATGTTTTTGCTTCAAAAAAGTTCAATCAATAGAGTCGACAGATCACTAAGAAGTCACCTTTATATTTTGGATTCACCACCAGCAGAGCACCACATAGTTTTTCTTCTTTCTTGCTGCAACAACAGTAAGCAGAGTCACCACCCTCCAAAGGGAATTATAAACCACTGTTCTTATGCAAACTCTACATGGGACAGCACTAGTATTTCAGAGACTCCACGGCAAAAGATGTGACAAATTGTCCCCAGTAGAGTCGCTAGTTCTGTTGGTTTTTGAATCAACAAGCAGTAAACCGTAAAGGTTTGTCATTTCTTATCAATAGGTTCATTGCATAATTCAGCCAATAGAGATGGGAGGTTGTTTGCACTTGCCTCCCCTTCACTTCAGGTTCTGCCGCACCTAGGGGGTATCCCTACAATAAAAGATTTAACTTTGGCTAGCTCAAAGCAAAAGTTTTAACTTTTCAGCACAAGCATAATGCTCCCATTTCTACACCAAGATTTACAAGATGAATCCCAAGCTGGCAACATTCTTAGATTATCTACATTGTTTAAAATAGAATGCACGTAGGGTCCTAATTCTACTCTTACAAACTAATGGATGAAGGTGATAACATGGTTTGTGAGTGGAGCTGTGGGACCCTTTGAATAGACAATAGAGTCAGGCCTAAAAATGTGAACGTTCTCCAATGATAATCTAAATTCGTATCTGGGGGACCTAAGAAAATATTGCTGCCTTACAACAATAAGTCCACAAAAGAGTAATGCTCATGATCATACTTTATAAATTCTTTGACATGACACCCCTCCCTATATCTAATTTAGAGCCTATTTAATCTACTCATTGAGTAGAAGCAGGAATACAGTACAATGAATGTATACTGAAGAACTCAGATATCCTTGATAACCTTATTCAAAAGCGAAAAGACAATACCAGAGGAGACAATCATGAACAAGACACACATGTAGTGTTTTTCATTTAATTCAACCTGGATACAACATTATCATATAGGAAAATATCATTTACAAACTAGAGACTACTCTATACCCAGAAAAAAAACCAACTCTATAGCAGGAGATGCCTTCCAAAGACATGAACACCTTGTATTCAAAGTCCAAAGGAGAAGACCCAATGAACTCACATTACTTGGTAGAGTGGCCATGATTCCTTTTTAAATGAGTGAACAAGCTACTGGCCATCTACCTTTGACAAACTTCCTAAATGATACAATAGATCCTTATAGATTTTCAAGATACAATCAGATCTTTGAGTCAATTTTTTATAGCTAAAGCAGTAAAAAATCCCTAAAAATCTACTATTTTATGCAACTTTTTCCTCAATCAGATGAGCAGATTTGATGTTTTAGTCTATGGCCATGCTACAGATTCAATCACTTCAGTATGGAGGAGGGCATAAATTTTGCTGACAAAGAGCCACTTCAAGTTTGAATCTTAGCCATTGATACCGACTTTCCCTTTGCCAGATAGATGCTTTGGAATGATCACCAGCCTCGAGAATCCACACTGGCTCCTTTGAAAAGTCCATCACAAATGAAGTTGTGCCATGCCTATGGTCATACTTCTCTAATTTTTCCCTTCTATGCGTTGGTCTCCACCACGTGGCGTCATCTTGTGGCATCACAGCCGAAGATGGCCCACCGCCTTTAGGCTCCGCACAACTACACTAAGCCATCCACTTGTCCCCTCATCATTTACTCTGTGCTCTAGGCCACGTGTCTCTTTGTCATGCTAGCATACGAAATATTCTATCCTAAAAGATTCCCCTACGCGCTTGTGCAACCGTAAGATTTCATCCTCTTTGCAGATCTCTTTTCATTTCGACACCTAGTAATGCCTGATTTGCCATCTTGAGGTCCTCGATTGAATGGCTATAAGCCACATTCAATCAATAGTTGGCACTCCATCGCAGCATTGCAAGGGTTGAATGACGTCATCAAAGATTTTCTGTGATGGTATGAAATTCATATATGTGGCATCCCCTAACCTCCTAAAGACTTTAGACAAAGGGGAATAGGAGGTAATGCTAGGCAAAGGGGGCTAGTCACCCTATGAGTTAGAGGACTCAAGCAACCATAAACCCCCAGCAAGCAATCAACAACAGAATAGAATATAAAGTGAAAGGACAACAAGACTTTAAGGAAAATGAAGAACACCCGTATGAACACACTTAAAGCCCTAAACCTAGGTGGGGTACCACCATAACCCACAAACAAAAATTATTTATTTATAAATGTGAAGCAATTCCTAACACAATAGTTATCTCTCTCCTTCATCAATATAAACTCCCTAAAGCTAATTGATTTGACATAAATTTGTACTACAATATTTAAACATTTATGAATGTGGTTTTGATCCACTTAAATAATACAATGAAAACATTTATAATATGATTACATATTTAATATAAATATATTTATAGTATGACTATGTTGAGGAAGTATAAACTTATATATGTATAATATGTACACATTATATATACACACACAATATATTAACTCTACTAACTCTTATTCTTAGAATCCATTTAACTACCTCCGTGCTTAAAAAAACCAAGTTTGACTATTTATCATGAATAGAGAATGATTTGATTCCTCAAAAGTATTCCCTATATTTATAAAGAACAATAAAAATACTAAAAGATCAATGGTTTGTTATTTTGTTTTAATTTTGTCATTCAAATAACTATACAATATATAGATGTATGATCTAACAATTATTCTTATATACTAATCAACAAAAGGGTTTTAGTTTGACCTTCTTGCACTACATGCATATTCTTGATTCAATCTAATTTTTGCATTCAACTAAATATATGAAGGATTATCTAATCATACCCATTCCAATAAATAAAATATGCAAATTCAGCTCACACTCTTATGAAATGAATAAAATTCATTTTCAACAAAGTAAACTACCAACAAAAACCTAGATTTTCAATTGCTGCTACAACAATAGTAAAAATATGATAAAGTTCTCAATACTTAACTAAATTTAAAACTATAAGATGTTTCAAAAAGATAAAACAAGATGCTCATAACCTAGAAACATTTTTATAAAATACTTTCTATGTAAAGAGAAATTTCATAAGACAACAAAAAGTTTTCTTTTAAAAAAATTTAGAAAAAAACATTAAGATAAATAGTGGCGAGTTTTCAAGGACACACATCAAAAATTTAATTGATGAAGAACACCTCCAAATGCCCATGAAGAGAGATTCCCAAATTCCATAATGTGAGAGCTTCCATCTTATTCAGTGGTGCGCTTCCTTTCTTCTACCTAGAGTTGTATTGTCCTCATGAAATTCAGAAACATTTCACCTAACGAGTCACCATAGACATTCACTTTCTTCACCTCATCAAAATAGATGTATTTCCCTTGGAGAATTATCTTCAATAGCACCTATGGACATCCTCTTGATGACCTACAAAAATAAGAAATAAACTTGGGCTCTTCTTTTTACCTAACGAGTCACCATGGACATTCACTTTCTTCACCTCATCAAAATAGATGTATTTCCCTTGGAGAATTATCTTCAATAGCACCTATGGACATCCTCTTGATGACCTACAAAAATAAGAAATAAACTTGGGCTCTCCTTTTTACCTAACGAGTCACCATGGACATTCACTTTCTTCACCTCATCAAAATAGATGTATTTCCCTTGGAGAATTATCTTCAATAGCACCTATGGACATCCTCTTGATGACCTACAAAAATAAGAAATAAACTTGGGCTCTTCTTTTGTTTTTCCCATCCTCTTTGGAGCCAAACTTCCATCTACTTATAATATCTTGTTTGCCAAGTTTCATCTTCTTATTTTGGGCCCCAATGACTCTTGGTATTCCTCTTCTTGCTTGGTGGTGTCCAACTTGGAGAAATTTGAGTCTTGGGATTCCTTTGTTTCTTTCTTTCATGACTTGGATGCTTGAAGACTCTTCATTGTCCAATCTTTGTCTTCTAGCATGTAGGTGACTAGGATTTTGTCCATATGCAACTTGCCTTGTCTTTTCCGTAGAGTGTTGGAGAATTAAAATATTTATTTTATTTCCCCAAAGTTTGTGTATGATGTTGATTAGAAATCTGCAAGACAAATAAAAGAGTAAAAGTAATAAAATATTGTTTTGGTTGGTACAATATTTCTTGTGAGCCCAGATGCTCCTGCATCAGATAATTATATATAAAATTATTTCTATAGCATAATAGAATTACGAATACACTCAAATTACACGTATAATGATACTTATGCAAATGCATGCAAATGTGAAAGAAACATAATTGTAAATAAGGTACATAAAGTATTTGCATACCTGAATGAAGTAAATGATCAAAAAACGAATCTCATACTTTGTTTATCTCCCTAGATTCTCCTTTACCGTTAATGTCTCTTTGATATTATTATAACTGAAATCCTTTTTCCAATGATTAGAGAAATCCAACTTATGATAATAATTAGCATAATAATTTTATGGAGATCAACTAGTCTAATATCATTTCAAAAGAGAGATTCAAAATAAAATCTATACTCATAATATAACTTAATAATTATTTGATCCATCTCCAAAATATTCTTCATAAAGTTCTATCATGTAAATATCAATATATCTATCATTAGAGTTATTAGATAGGGTTTAGGCATCCTTACACTCCCCCCTAAGAATGGAGTTCCTCCTAGAAGTTCTCAAGTGGAGAGAATATTCTTTAGCTTCAACACATCAAATAAGAGTTAGATATAATAGAGATACATTTATTTAATAGTGTTTAGGGTAAATTTGGATAGAGGGTTTTTGATTTGATGGTTTGTGTGTATCCTTCTTTCACCACTAAACATTCAAGGACCTTAGGTCGAGTAGGAATCTACTATTAGGCTCTTGGTCACTTGGAATGTAGGGAAAATTGGAATTGTGTAGATTTGTTGTTCAATTATGCCTAATTATGCTCAAAACCCTAATTATGTAAATTCGGAAGCAAATAGATAAATCATGGAAAATGGTTGCACATAGATATACTAAATGATAATCAAATGCGTACCAGATTTTGAAGTTTAGAAAGTGGAACAGTCGGGGACTAATGAGTGGGTGCCCTAGTCTAGTGCCATACTTTTTGTTGGGATTTGGAAACCTTGTCTGCAACCTATTCCTGCTTTTCTAGAGATTCTTCAGTTGCGGGATCTAGAGGACTAATTATTGTCTGGTTGCACAACATGCCCCATTTTGCCTTAGCAAAAGAGGGACCCAACTTTTTTTTTTTGCTCCTGCTTGTGCTTGTTTTATTGCTTTGGGCGGTTTAGCAAAATGTTAAGTTGAGAATATGACCCTTACACATGCATGTGCATCACAAAAGGGGTCAGTTGTCAAAGTTAGAATTTAATGTCATAAACCCCATAGTCTTAAAGAGTGCGAAATTCTATGCAGAATTGCCTTTGACATCACCATAATAGTCGCCAAGGTTAAAAAGTTATGCTAAGTCAAAGTTTGGTCAACCTAGATATTTCCCATAGGGTCACATTTTTAATTGTCAGTCATATTTGCTAAGATGACCCAGACATAGGAAGATTACTCGATGTCTTCATATTCCTTGATATGCGAATGTCAAACTTAAGCACAATAGAATGTATGCCCGTCAAAACCTTCATGTATGTTTCAGAGGGTCACATTTCTAAATATTTGTCATCTTACAAAATATCACCCTTTTGTGAATATCACCCTTCGCAAACATGACCCTGACGTCATCTAGTTCTAATGAATAGAAGAGATCACCCTGATGATGACGTAATCAATGCACCCAACCCATGCAAGGTCACATTCCCAAACATCTGTCATATTTCTCAATATGATGATGATGTCACCATAACTTGATAAAAAAGAAGGCATGATATCCTAATGATGTCATCATGCTCCAACCTGAGAAGGTCATATTCTGAAATATCCCCGACCTTAACAAATATGACGGTGATGTCATTCTCCTCGAGTAATTGTAAATGCCTATAAAATGATGACGTCACCCATACATTCTCGAATGAGGATGATATTTCTTAGTCTTAAAATATCCAGATATTGTCAATAACCCTCATATCAACATAGATGACCTGAGATACCTAGTCTATTACTAGCCAATCTAATGATGCCATGTGGCACCTCCCTGATTTATTAACAAAGGTATGTGCCCTGATCTCGATTATTGGTCAAAAGGTTGACCATATTCATGGTGATATCACCCTCATATGTTCAATGGAGGATCATATTTTCAAATGTCCTTGATCTTCAAAGAGATCACCCTCTGCATTAAATGTGAACCCAATGATAGGTTACGCCCTCTAGTTTCAAATATAAACCTGCCACTTGTCAAGTATCCACGAATGTCATGCGTTGATCAATGAACTTAAACAAAAAGTAATAAATGTGCCCTAATTTGTCGTATTGATCTATTAAAAGGTGAATTTTGGTGTTTATTCACATTTACCATACGTTTAAACTAAAATTACAAAGCTTTGAAGGTCAAAGCATCACAGTCACCTGCAAATGGAACGGGACCCGCATCTTGACGGAACAGAACAACCAATATAGCGTATTCACATTCATACCATTATCAGTCATATAGTAAAAGAGGAAAACAATTATCAGGTAAGTAAAATCAAAACCCTCTCTTTTGTCATTCATGGTAAATCATGAGGTAAAATGGTTTTCACTAGGTTAATCAACATGGTGATGCATGAAATAAGTTAGAATAATAAGATTACTGCTATGAAATGCATGTGATCCTTGAACCCTTCTCCATACAAACATGTTAGGGTAAGAAATGCATGTCTTTATCATAGGATTTAATGGCTATTAGAAGCAATAGGTTCGATACAGAGTTCTTGAAACCCATGTTCTTACATCCTGAAGGGGCAGGATTTAGATATGGGATGATAAATGATACACTACAGGGGAATACAGACCTGGATGCATGGATGAGAAGGTTAGATAATGGAAGTGGAAACCCTATACTTAAAAGAATATACTCCATAGGGATGTGGCATTCTAGGGGATTTCCATATGCCATGGAAGCTATTGAGTTAGTGGTTGAATGTGCACGGAACTATAATGCAAAAACTAGAAGAGTGGAGAAGCATGGCAGGGTGTATGCAGATTTCTCAATAAAAGGCATCACCGCTGCATTTAATTTGCCTATAGGATCTGATGTGGTCAGATTGAGCCTAAGCAGGTTGGAAAAAGAATATTGTGGTAATGACAAAGAGGCCAGGAGGGTCATGTACCAGTGGAGGTCCAAGAGTAGTACCCACAAAGCCTCTGCTAAGCTGCCAAAATACTTGTTTAAATTTGATTTTGTTGAAGAATATCAATACATGATGGTCATGCTTAGCAGAATGACCGAGAGACAACATGATGGAAACTTTAAAAATTGGATGTATGGAATTATCCAAATGGTGGAATATTCAAATGACAAGCATCTCTAGGCTAAAATCATAAGTGATAGTTTAGATGAAGGAATGACAAGGCTAGGTGGCAAAATGTGCATGTTCCATATGACTTTTTATATCGTATATGTCTATGCCTTTAGAGGTACATTTAATGGGTTACAAATAGTTGGCAGGGTTGGAAACAATCCTGGTGATGTAAACATATGGGAAAACTACCCACAGTTGAGCAAGAGGGAATCCTTCCAAAATTACAAAATAGTGAATGACTCCTTTTCTATGCATCTAGTCAGAACCATGGAGGAGGATAGAACAAAAAGATTAAGTATGGAAGCCCAAGCTGTTATCTACATATATGGAGCTTAGTTTATTCAGTTCCCTACCTTTTCATACATGAGAATAGAAGGATTTGAAAGGTAACCTCTCATGCTTCCTAGATACTCCAATGACAGGGTCATTCTAGTGGAGTTTGTTAGGAAGATATCAACCTCAGTAGAGGCTCACATGGAGGAAGGAAGGATTCCACGTGTGTTGTTTCCAATCTTCATTGGCTGGTATTTATGACCTGATAGACAAAGTATCAAGGATGTCATCAGAGGATTAAAGGTAATGCACCTACAACCATTTTCAATAGCTTTAATTATTGGATTAGCTTTAATGGTTGGAAAATAAATACATCAAAGGCACCTTGAGGATTATTGGACTGATTGTGATGATGAAGCAGAAGTCCAGAGAAGGACTTACCAGAGGCTCACTCTCAACCAAATTCACACCTTTGATTGCATACTAGTGCCTATTGAGTTGCGCAAGGATGATGGAAAGATCATGTCCAGTGAGTATGAGGACAAGAAAGTGTATAATGAAACCATATCAGCTCCTAATTTGACTCAATCTGAGGTGACTTCATTTGATCAGATAATGCAGAAGGTTATTCAGCTGACTTAGAGCTAGGTAAGTACTGAAATCACTAAGTTGAAGAAGAAGGGTGTAACCCTTACTATGGATAACAAGAAGAAGAGAAGAATTATCTGAAGAAGAATATGATGGCTTTCTCATTGAGAAAGAGGAAATCCAATGGAGAGTGGCAGCCAGCTATAGAAGAAAAGCAACAGGGTAAAAACAAGAAGGCAGCTCCTGTATAACAAGGAGTAATAATTAGGAGACTCCAACCAAAGGGAGATGTGGCATCCACATCTGTGGCTGCATCATCTCATACCCTTGCCCAACAAAAGAAAAAGGTCACAAAGCCTACCACGGTGATTATAGAGGAGGAGGAACCCTTGGGAGATGAACCGTTGGATGAAGAGCCTCGAGATGATGATCTATTGATAACAAAGAAGAGGAAAAAGGTACAGTGGACACCACCTCAAAAGAAGTAGAAACTACAATGAGGGGGAATGTAAATGTTGATCCTATTATATTGAGGGGTGTAGGTGGTCCATGTTTTATGAAAGACCTGCAGCATGAGGTTCCTATCCCAGACATTATTCAATTCAAAACCATGAAGGCAGAAGAATAGAGAGAAGAGAGACATAAGGCAAAGAAAGAGCCACCTCTTCCACTCGATGATACTGTAATTTGTTAGATGATGAGGTAGTCAGGGATGTTGCTAATCAAAGGATGGAGACCCTAGTAGCTAATACAAAGATGACTCCTCATGGGACTCCTATGGTTCAAAAGAAAACTCATTAAGAATAGGTTGAGACATAGGAAATTGAAGAAGATGACCCTGAGGATGTAGTCCAACAGATAGGATTAACCAATTTGGTTGATCAAGTCAGTAGCCCGACAATAATAGACTTGGCTTACCAACATGATGGAGATCAAAACAGAGATAATGATCCACCTCTAGATCCTAAGAAAGTAGAAATTAGAGTGCATGAAGAGGCTGATAAGAGAGTGCCTGATCAAGGTAAAGGGCAAAGAAATGCACCTCCAGAACAAGATAAGATAGAAACTAATGTTCAGAGGGAGGGTGATTAGGACATGCCTGATAAAAGTGATCAACATAATAAAGAGGTGCCTGATAAAAATATAGATCAGGGTGATAATCCTAAACCAACACCTGAAAGAGAGATAAGAGAAAAAGTAAAGGAAAAGGTCCTGGGTCTTGAACAAGTAAATACATCAAAAGGTGAAGAATAAAATATGTCCCAAGATGATGGCCAGCCAAAGGAACCAGAGAATGTGGCCAAGGGTGATCAAGGTGATCCTCAAGATCAAAATGCACAATCTTCTCATGAAGACCAAGTGCTGCAAGATGAACAAAATCAAAATGTTCAGGAACCACATGAGGGTAAGTTAGAAGAGGAGGTACATGATCAAAATGTACAAACACTACAAGAACCTCCCCCTCAATAGGAAATTCCCCAACAGGAGATACCTCAGCAAGTTCCCTCTCATGAGAATGTGCATGAGGAAGAACTGAGAAAAGAGAATTCACCACCAAGGGTAGAGCATAATACAGAAAATTAGGATGCTCAAAATGAGAAGACTGACCAGCAAGGGCCCAGAGGTGAGGTTCCATACTAGCTGCAACAACAAATAAATCTGCAACAGATAGATGAGGTCCCTGAGTTTGATGTTTCTACACTGTTTACTGTAAGCATGCTAAAACCTAAAAGAAAGGCTAGGCCTACATCTGTGATAAAAAGAGATCCTACCATAGGTAGGAGGATAGCCCATGTATCCTTACCAATGGAAGATAAAGAAAAAGGAAAGATATGCCTTGATGAGTTTCAAATAACAAACATTGATTTAGGTTTTGCTAATGAAGATCAGGAAGGTCAAGTAGGCAAAGATATTATTGATTCCTTAACCCAGAGGGTGAAAAGAGAAAAGGATAAGAACAAGAAACATAAAGAGGACATTGCTCAATTGCATTCATTCATTAAAGGGTTAATTGACCCTAAGTATACACCACTTAGTCCAGCTACCCCACTGACGATCATATCTCAAGATGAGATGATAGGGTTGGACCTCATGAAACATAAGACTCAATTAGTGGATAATTGATTTGTCTCTTTTGTTTTCAAAGTAGAGAATGTAGTTAAAACCTCCCTATTGAATTGGAACTCTCTTGGTGATTTGAGGAGTAAAGTAGATGAGATGCAAACTGAGGTGGGGAGAAGGTCCTTCAATTTACAAAGACATCTGGATTCCTTGGGTGAAATAAAGAGGATAGACATGAAAATACTTATGGATAATAAAATATTGGATAATAATACTGCACAATTGCTAGGCATTTGGTATGAAGATACCAGATTTGAGTGTGATATCTTGAGGAGATGTAGTAGCAAGCTTAGAGACATAAGTGTTAAGCTACATGATCTTAAGGAAGAAGAAATGAATACCTTGGAGGCTCTAGAGGATAAAGTAGAAGGAAAAATAGAAAATCAAGATACTGATTTTGTTTTCCAAGCCTTCCATAACAATTTTAAGCAAGCAGTAGAAGACCATCTTCATCACTTGACAGAGGATGTGATAAACAAGGCCATGAGAATGAAAGCTAAAGTAGAGACATATAATGAGACGTTGAATAGTAGGAAGAGAAAATTGAATGCTCTTCAAGTACAATTTCATTCTCGTAAGCATGTTGTAGCAAAGGCCAAATTTTAGAATGGAGGTGAAGTAGAAAGAATAGTGCAATTGTATGAATCCATCAAGGTAGTGATCAACATACATATAAGGCATGACCCTGGAGTTGATGAAGATGATAGTGATGAAGATGAAGATGAAGATGAAGAAGAGGATGCGAATGAAGAAGAAGGAGAAGAAGATGAAGATGAAGAAGAAGAGGACAAAGAGTAAGTAGAGACGCATGATGACATAGTCATATGCATAAGCAAATAACAAAAGGATTGAGTTTTACCAGATGGTTTCCAGCTGGCAACTTGTGCCATGCCTAATAGTGTTGACCTAGTCAAAGAGAAGATATTGACCATGGATTTAGATTGAAAAATATTGATCATTGATCATTTTGTAACCGTATCCTCTCCTTATTCTATAAAAGGAGGTGGAGTGCACTTGGTATCAATTATTAGAAAGTTAATTGAAGTTAGATTGCTGAAGTTCTCAGGACTAATTTCAAAGCTCATTGTGAATGTACATGTCTATTGCATACCTAATGAAACAGAAGCTATTTTGATTACAAATAATCATAAATCTTGAGTAGTCAGTGAATGAATTCTAGATATATGCATTGATTATCTGTGTCCCTTGGACTGCTTATCAGTCTGCATGTGTTGTTTTCATTCCTTGTTCCTTTGAAGTTAGCTTCAACCATACCTAGCTGTAGAACATCCTGGTGAAATTATGGTTTGATTTCTTCTCTTCATGAAAGTATCTGGAATGTATGTGAATCAGTAGCTAAATGTTCATTAAATTTAGAAAGCATTCTTTAATTTTCTTTAATTTAATTATAATCACCTCCACAATTGCAAATACACTAATAATCATAAGCAAAATACACAAATATGCAGATATCTCGAAGAGAATTGAACATCAGTAGCATATTTTGAGCTTAATACATGCAATATTGAAAATATTAGGCAAAGAATCATAAATAATAACCTAAATCATGCAAATATCAACTAATAAGCACATTATTTGAGCAGATTCATAGTGTAAAAGTGAGAATAATCAAATTACAGTTAATGATCAGAAGAATTGATCAAACTTATCAAAGATCATCATTATTTGTAGAACATAGCAAGATTAACTTTGTTTGTGAAGAGATTTACAGGAATCAGGTGTAGAATAGATGTGAAGACATCAGTTCATTGTAACAAAAAAGTGTAAGATCCTTGAATGAGAAACAACATATCACATCAACCTCTGAGTAATGTTAGATGATCAAGACTTGATCCACGGAGACTTGGTGTCTTCAATTTATTCCAAATTGATTTTACTTTTGAAGATAATAAAGGTTTGTTGTGTAAACTTTTATGCATGTTGTTATGACTAACAATCATCACCAACATAAATTGGCACTAGAAGGAAGGCCTTCCTTTCTCTCTTGTTAAGTGAATTGATTAGATATACATAATTCTTTCATTTCTAGAAGGTAATTTTCACAAATTTCATTTGAATTGCTCAGGCTTTGAGTGTTTGTGCAAAGATTTTCTTGTATCATGCTGTTTTGAGCTTGTTTATTATAAATATCTTTGAATCAAGCATAAATATTATTGACTTTACAGTCAGGTTTTTGAAATCCTTGAAAGTTGAGTGGTCATTTAAGTGTTATGCAAATTTCTAGCAATGGCTTGACTGTGTTGTTAAATATCCTGATATCTGAGTTCAGAGGTTCTGTCTTTGCTCATATTTACAAGTTTCATGCAAATATTGCACAGATATATAGTCATTTTAGGGTTTTGGTCATAGATATTCATCTTGCAAGGTTATTCCATGATCTTTGCAAAGATCTAGTCAATTTCCATAGATTGTCATAAACTGTTAGAATCTTGGCTCACCGGCCTAACACTAGATCTAGATCTAGTGGACTCTTGGAAGAATTGCCTATTCATGGACTTAGACCTAGAACCATAGATATTCATCACACTCCTAACTCAAGTACATTAGTATCTTCACCAAGACATACTTTGATGCCTCCAGTATCTCCTTCTACACGTTAGACACCTACAGGATCACCTGTTACACCTCTAGTGCATCAAGTACCAGTCACAATGTTGTTCTTTACTGCAGAGTCACCTTTGACTTTCACTGCCTACCATCCTTTACCTAAGAACCCTGACAAGATCTGCCCTAAATATCATCCATATCAGGATGCAGATGATCATATCCAGAGATTCAAAGAAGCTTGTTGTAGAGCAAGGATTGAGCAACAAGATGTTGTATGTCATTTGTTTCCATATTCCTTGAGAAAGGAAGCATACAACTAGTATATTAGTCTTGCTCAAGATTTTGTTGGCTCATGGGATGCCTTAGAGAAAGCTTTCAAAGACAGATTCAAAATACCTATAGATCCTTCAATGAATTACCATCTCTTTGCCACAATTAAGAGATTTGAAGGGGAGCCTATTTCCAACTTTAATGCCAAATTCCAAAAGATGCTTTCAAAACTAGTAGCTCCATAAATCGTAGTAGATGAAGCAACTAGAAATATATATTACTCAGCCTTAGATCCCTTGACTTCTATGTTTATAATGAGGACACATCCTAGTGTCACAACTTTGACAGGAGCTTTTGAGGAAGCAATAAAAGTTAATCAACAACTTGTTCCTGCTCCAACCCCTAACATTGCTTTTCCTACCTATTCTACACATCCAACATATCCTGCATACCTTGCTCAACAGTAGACCAATGGATTCATGATGCCCCTAGGTACAATGCTAGGTCCATTACAAGTACCTCCCCTTAGCATCATGCCACCTCCAAATGGAAATGGCCAGATAGTGCAATATCCAGGACATGCACAAACATCCCAGGATGTAGGATAGAATAACAATAACGGTGCTTCCTTTTTCAAACCTAAAATAGAGAATGTAGTAGTTAAGCTCAAGAGGAAAAGGAAGAAATCAAAGAGATATCAACACAGTCAAGAAAGTTAACAACTGAAATCACACACCTGAGGGGTCAGAATTTCTATTCCTAGTCAAATCAAAACAGAGGATATAATAATGACAGATCTAGATATCCTGATAGAGGATACAACAATGATAGGAGTTATAACAATAACAATAACAATGACAACAACAATAATGTACCAAGGTAGCCTAGAGTGCGGAATACTAGGCCAAATAATGGATCATTGCTATCACCCTTAGATAACTAGCCTCCTCGTGAACCTAAGCAAACCACTAGGGTGAACTTGGCAGAAGCAGCTCTTACAAACTGGTGTAGGATACATAACACCAATGCACATGTTGAATTAGATTGTCCTCAGTTTAGGATAGTAGCCAGTATTTTTCAATTTGAAGTGTCTAACACCACTAGAAATCCTCCCATCATAGAAGGAAATGAAATTGTCCCTTGTGGATATGACTCAACCCTTGTGTTAGAAGGTTTTGTCAATCACCCTCACCACCATGTACCCTTAGCTCATGAGAATTACACTTTAGCATGTGAGGAGTCATCCTTGGCCTTTGAAACAAATTATGTCTTTCCTTTTGAAGATGAGAATGAACTAGTAGTGGAACCTAAAGAAATTCATGCTTACCAGCAGTAGTATTAGGGTAGACACAATTACAACCTCAGAAATAATTCAAATAGACCTTCTGGTCCTTTGACCATATCTTTGCCTCCTAATAATTTCAACACTCCTCCTGATCCAAAGACAAGTAATAACCCTGGTCTTCTTAAGGTTAATGCCGAGTACTTTGCACCACAAAATGCAGGTCAAAAATTAGTAATCAGCCTCCTAAATTTGATAAGTTGGTCAATTATTTAGTAGAAGAGATGAAAAGAGTCAAGATTAGCTTATCATTGTCAGAACTACTTAAAACTCCAGCTATTAAGAAAGCTTTCATGAGATCCTTAGATGACCCTACACCAAAAGAAGATAGTCATTCCCCTAATCCAAGTCAGATTTTGAGTAAGGATCATGCAGCTAAAGACAACACTGTCAAACACAAAGTCCTAGCTACTGTTTAAGCTGCTAAAATTTCACATATGACCCTTTATAGGGATAAGACCGAGTCACCCCCATTTCTCCTTCCCTTAAGGATGTTTGGTAAGAACCTACATAATTGTTTAGTGGATTCAGGTGCATCTACTAATGTAATGCTATTGTCCATCTGTAATGCCTTAGGGTTACATCCCGCTAAGTTACTCAAGAATATGACACAATTAGACAAGACTGAAGTGAGTGTTGTGGGAGAGTTAACTCATGTTCATATGCAACTAGCATCCGATCCCAGGATCCAATATTACATTGATATCCAAGTGGTAGATATCCTTGATACATATGGAATGCTACTTAGCAGGGATTGGTCCAAAACGCTTAATGGATATATGTCCACAGATTTCAGCCACATGTGGCTACCTTGGAAAGGGATCCCCAATCAAATTAGGATAGATGTTGAACCTCAAATGAAACACATGATCACTGAGTATAATAACACAAATGAGATAATGTATGTGGATGTTGAACTAGGAGTTTATACCATCAAACCTTAAACAATTAAGATAGAAGACATTCTTGTGTATGATATTCATGTACATAAAGATGATCATCAAGAAGATAAGGTGATTATAGAGTCTGATCATAGTTCTAGTGATATGGATGAAGTAGATCATTTTAGGAACTTTGAATTGCACTTATCAAGAGAAATTAAATGTTGTCAAATGTTGAACATATCTAATGAAGACATCCTAATTGAGGGATGGTGCAGGTTACATGATGACATACATTCTAAAAAAACCTATGATGCTTGCCTAGATATGATGGATCTAGAACAAGCATGTAGTGAGGAAGGATTGTCATCACTTGAGGTAAGTCATATAGATTGTTATAATGATATTGATTCTTGTTTGTCATCTACAAGAATAGAAGAAGATACATATTATGATGAAAGTTACACCCATAATTCAGAAGAGGTCCTGATGAACATTGAAGATATTGCTAGAAATGAAAGTAACATCACCCCAAAGACTAATTGTTTGATTGATTCTGATTATGAAGTGTCTGATGAGGACAAAGGAATAAATTTAACCAATTTTAAGAAATTTTTATCAAAACAAATTTAGAGGATGATGTTGCAGAACACTTCTTCACATATTGCTTTGATTGAAGGTTGGTGTAGGTTGCATGAAGCACCACATTCAGAGATTACTTGCTCATTATGCTTGCACATATTGAAGAAGCAGAAGATGCTTTATTCAAAGGATCAGTTATTTGATAGCAAAAGCATGCTTAATGATGAAAAGAAAGATGTCAAAGTACAAACGGATGCTGATATTCATGGTATCACAAACAAAGAAAGTAAGGAAGTATCAGCTTCACATTAGTCAGAGAAAATAAAAGTGAAAAAGAATGAGTCACAAAAGTTAAAGTGGATATCAGGTGGTGCAGCTGCTAGAGCCAAAAAGAAAAGAGAAGGCCCTGATAAGCCTTTAACTAAAGACAAACCATGGATCCTCATGTTTGATGGATCAAAATCAAAACAAGGAGCTAGAGTAGGGATAAACCTTATCGATCCAGCAGGAAAATCCTACCTAGCAGCATATAGATTATAGTTCCCATGTACTAATAATGTGACAGAGTATGAAGTTTTGATTCATGGGCTATTATTTGCTTTGAAGAAAAGAATGAAAATTTTGCATGTCTATGGAGACTCAGAATTAGTAGTAAGACAAGTAAGGAATATATACTCTTGCAATTACAAGAAATTTTCAAATTACAGACATAGGGTATGGGATTTGATAGAATACTTTGATGCATTCAATATCGTCCATGTACCTAGAGAGAAGAATCATAGGGTAGATGCCTTGGCGTAGGCTGCAAGTACTCTGGAGCCATTATCCATTTCTAGTTTGAAGATATTTTCAATTGAATTAGTATCAGTGCCTTCCATACTAGATAATGTCACCTATCTCCAAGTATTTGATGATGATCAACACATTTTAGACTTTATACCAAATAGAGATATATTTGATGCTCAGATTATAGATGAAAGGAATGTTGAAGATCATACTTGGGAAGAAGAGGAGATTATAGATTTGCCTAGTAACAAGATCCCCAAATGTATAATAGAGTTAGAAAGAGCATTTGATCTACACAATATGCTGAAACAGAAAGATCTCCCAAAGATTGATGGAGAGGAATATTCACCAATCAATATAGGACAAAATGAAGAAGTAGGGAATGTGTTGATTGGCAAAGTCTGTACAGAAGAAGAAATAGCAGGGATAACTCAAGCATTGAAAGATTATATCCATGTTATTGCTTGGACTTATGATGAACTGAAGACTTATGATACCTCAATCATCACCCACACTATACCATTGAAGCTAGATGCTAAGCCTTTTAGACAAAAGCAGAGACCTGTTAATGCCTTGTTAGAGCCCATTATCTTTGAAGACGTGAAGAAGTTGCTCAATGCCAGAATCATATTTCCTGTGAGGCATTCAACTTGGGTAGCAAATTTGGTCCCCATAAGAAAGAAAAATGGTGATATTTGCCTATGTGTAGACTTCAAGAACTTGAACAGATGTTCTAAAAAGGATAACTATCCTTTACCTTCACTAGATGAGGTCTTACAAATAGTAAATGGTGCTCAGATGATGTCATTCTTGGATGGTTTCTCGGGGTATAGCTAAGTGATGGTAGATAAGATAGATTGAAAACTACATTCATGACCAAGTGGGGAATATTTGCCTATAGGCACATGCCTTTTGGATTAATAAATGGTGGTGCCATGTTTTAGTGTGCAATGGACATAGCTTTTAGAGGCTTAATTGGTAAATGTATAGTCATTTACATGGATGACTTGACCGTCTTTTCCAAGGAAAGGGGGATCATATAGAAGACCTTAGGAAGGTTCTCAAGAAGTGTGAACAATATGGCATCTCACTAAATCCAAAGAAATGCATATTTGGGGTGACCACAGGTAAACTGCTAGGCCATCTAATAACAAAAAATGGAATCATCATTGACCCTGCTAGGGTAGAATCTATCATGAAGTTACCACTTCCTGGAAGTAAGAAGGAGCTTAAATCCTACTTTGGTAAGATAAATTTTGTTAGAAAGTTCATTATAGGGTTTGTAGAGATTGTTAGGCCACTTAATGCAATGCTCAAGAAAGATGCTAAAATTGAGCGGACTCTTGAAGCAAGGGTAGCATTTGAAGATATCTAGAAAGCCATATCTAATGCCCCTGTTCTGATTAGTCTAGATTATACAAGAGATTTCTACATTTATTCATTTGCTTCAAAACATACAAGTGCAATAGTATTGACACAAAGAAATGAATCCAAAGAAGAAAAACCTATAGCCTTCATGAGCTTCCCATTTAAGGGTGTAGAGCTTAGATACATGGATGTTGAGAGACAAGATCTTGCTTTAGTTCGGGCAGTTAAGAAATTTAGACATTACATCTTAAGAAGAAAGATCATTACTATAGTACTAGATGCAGTAGTAAAGATGCTCCTAATGCAAAGTGAGCCGGGAGAAAAGAGAGCCAAATGGATAACAGTGCTCTAGGAATATGATATGGATATAACACCCATGAAGTTAGTAAGGAGGCAAGATTTAAGGTAGATGATTTTTGAGACCCAACCTTATGAGTCAACAATATGTAGTTGATTCCAAAGAAGGTAAAGAATGGTATTCAGCTATCAGGCATGTCCTAATTACTGGAAGATGCCCATCAAAATTGCAAGCTTCATAGAGGAGAGCCCTGAAAATAAGATCACAGAAGTATATGATAAAAGGAGGAGTCCTTTTCAAAAGGAACTATGAAGGAATATATCTCAAATGTCTGGATAGGAAAGAGGCTAACAATGTTTTAGCTGAGTTACATGATAAGTTTGGAACTGCACATGGATCTCACTTAGCTACTGCTCAAGCTATCCTGAGGGCAGGATATTATTGGCCTACTATCTTTAAGGATATTGCAGAACATATTAAATTTTTCCATACTTGTCAGGTTGCTGCTAATCAAGGGAAATATGTTGCACAACCCTTGCATCCACTGATGGAGATGCACCCATTTTCTCAATGGGGGATGGACTTCATAAGACCCATCAACCCTCCATCATCTTTAGGCCATAGGTATGTCTTGACCATCACTAATTATTGCACCAGATGGACTAAAGTAGTCAGTAGTAAGACATGTAATATAGAGGATGTAATCAAGTTTTTGGAAAGCAACATAGTGACCAGGTATGGAGTTCCATATGCTCTAGTATGTGGCAATGGACTTGCATTTGCATCATTAAAGTTATCAAGTTGGGCTTTTGATTATGGGATTATTTTGAAATTTTCCTCTAATTATTATCCTCAAGGGAATGGCTTAGCTGAGTCAACTAATAAAAACTTATTGAACATCATAAAGAAACCGATAGAGAAAAACCCTAGGGAATGGAACACCCTATTGAAGTATGCCCTGTGGGTAGACAGAACTAGGATGAAGGTTGATTTAGGAAACTCATCCTACCAATTGGTGTATGGGGTGGATCCTATCTTGCTTGTCAACTTAACCATCTCCACTTTACAATTTGCACAAGAATATCTAGGGATAGATAACAAGCAAGAAGTCAGATTACTTCAACTCATGCATTTAGAAGAGAAAAGAGAGGGCAATTGATCAATTTGCCAAACATCATGCTGTTGTCAAACATTGGTTTGATAAAAGAGCCAGAGTGAAAGCTTTTAGGATTTTGGATTTAGTCCCAGCATGGGATAAAGCACATGAGAAAAAAGGTGACCATGGAAAATTTGACAAACTTTGGATAGGTCCTTTCAAAATCTCAAAGATCCTAGGAGACAGTACCTATAGACTTAAGACCCTAACCAATGAGGATGTCCCATTACCAGTTAATGGACAATTCCACAAACGTTACTTTCAAGCCTAAAACAGGGTCATGTAAGTCATTTGTATCATAATGTACATGTTGTATAGTTGTTTGTATAGTTTTGCTTTGTGTGCTTGCTTGTTTATTTTTGTTGTTGAGTCTTTGTTTTGGTTAGTCAAGATGATGCACCTTATCACCCTTAGAAACCAACAAAATTGTTAGGATTCAAGTAATGAGAATAAATTTCTACATAGGTTGTGACTCACCCTAAGAAGTACCTTTGATCAGGTCTATGATATCCTTTTCATCAGTGATGCCTTTTCTTGATTAAGGAGATTTTCACGATGAATCACCTAACAGCCTTGGGTTTGTTGAATGCATTAGTATAGGTGTCAAGTGGAAAATCTAAAGGGTTACCCTTGCTACCATTACAATCCCCAACCTAAAGCAGCAAGTGACCAGACCTTGCATATTGAGCTTACATGATGATATCTTATTAATTTGCATATACAAAGAAAAGAGATGAATATTGAAAATCTAAATAAGAAAAATTAGGCCATCTAAGTAACTCTACTGGGGCTATAAATGCCTGCTGGCAGTGGGACTCTATTTAGGGGGATTGTAAAGATAACCTTGTCGGGGCTAGGGACGCTTGATGGAAACAAGGCTCTATCCCGGGCTATGAGGGATGAACCCAAAATATGTAGCTTAACACTAGTTACTTGTGTTTTCACCTTACTTTCAAGATGAGGAAAATTAATCATTTGCACACACTTGATCCCTTATCAGCATTGTTGCACTGATGAACCTGATATCATTCAGAAAGTTCATGATACTTATACTTAGAGAGTTAGAATACTATGTTTTAATGTGACCTCATCACTTGAATCATTGGAATTTGGTTGTTTTCTTTGGTGGCAAGTTGTTGTGTGGTTGCACAACATGCCCCATTTTGCCTTAGGAAAACAGGGACCCAATTTTTTTTTGCTCCTCCTTATGCTTGTTTTCTTGCTTTGGGCAGTTTGGCAAAAGGTCAAGTTGAGTATATCACCCTTGCACATGCATGTGCATCACAAAAAGTTGTCAATTTTAGAATTTAATGTCATAAACCCCATAGTCTTAAAGAGTGAGAAATTCTATGCATAATTGCCTTTACATCACCTTGATATTTGCCAAGGTTAAAAGGTTATGCTAAGTAAAAGTTTGGTCAACCCAAATGTTTCCCATAGGGTCACATTTCTAAATGTTAGTCATATTTGCTAAGATGACTTGGACATAGAAAGATCACCTGATGTCTTCATATTCCCCAATATGTGAATGTCAAACTTAAGCACAATAGAATGTATGCCCATCAAAACCTTCATGCATGTTTCAGAGGGTCACATTTCCAAATATCTGTCATCTTACAAAATATCACCCTTTTGCAAATATCACCCTTCACAAACATGACCCTAACATCATCCAGTTCTGATGAATAGAAGAGATCACCCTGATGATGACGTAATCAATGCACCCAACCCATGCAGGGTCACATTCCCAAACATTTGTCATATTTCTCAATATGATGATGACATCACCATAACCCGATAAAAAAGAAGGCATGATATCCTAATGATGTCATCATGCTCCAACCTGAGAAGGTCATATTCTGAAATATCCCCAACCTTAACAAATATGATGATGATGTTATTCTCCTTGAGTAATTGTAAATGCCTATAAAATGATGATGTCACCCATACATTCTCAAATGAGGGTGATATTCCTTAGTGTTAAAATATCTGGATATCGTCAATATCCCTCATATCAACTTAGATGACTTGAGATACCTAGTCTATCAGTAGCTAATCTAACGATGCCACGTGGCACCTCCCTGATTTATTAACAAAGGTATGTGACCTGATCTCGATTATTGGTCAAAAGGTTGACCATATTCATGGTGATATCACCGTCATATGTTCGATGGAGGATCATATTTTCAAATGTCCCTAATCTTTGAAGAGATCACCCTCTGCATTAAATGTGAACCCAAAAGTAGGTTGCGCCCTCCAGTTTCAAATATAAACCCGCCACTTGTCAAGTATCCACAAATGTCATGCATCGATCAATGAACTTAAACAAAAAGTAATAAACGAGCTCTAATTTGTCATATTGATCTGTTAAAAGGTAAATTTTGGGGTTTATTCACATGTACCATATGTTTAAACTAAAATTACAGAGCTCTGAAGGTCAAAGCATCATAGTCACCTGCAAATGGAATGGGACCCACATCTCGATGGAATGGAACAACCAATACAGCGTATTCAAATTCATACCGTTATCAGTCATATAGTAAAAGAGGAAAGTGATTATTAGGTAAGTAAAATCAAAACCCTCTCTTTTATTGTTTACAGTAAATCATGAGGTAAAATGGTTTTCACTAGGTTAATCAGCATGGTGATGCATGAAATAAGTTAGAATAATAAGATTACGGCTATGAAATGCATGTGATCCTTGAACCTTGCTCCATACAAACATGTTAGGGTAAGAAATGCATGTCTTTATCGCATGATTTAATGGCTATCAGAAGCAATAGGTCTGATACAGAGTTCTTGAAACCCATTTTCTTATAGCCCGAAGGGGTAGGATTCAGATATGGGATGATAAATGATAAACTACAGGGGAATACAGACCTAGATGCATGGATGAGAAGGTTAGATAATAGAAGTGGAAACCCTATACTTCAAAGAATATACTCCATAGGGATGTGGCATGCCAGGGGATTTCCATATGCCATAGAAGCTACTGAGTTAGTGGTTGAATGTGCATGGAACTATAATGCAGAAACTAGAAGAGTGGAGAAGCATGGCAGGGTGTATGCAAATTTCTCAATAAAAGGCATCACCGCTGCATTTAATTTGCCTATAGGATCTGATGTGGTCAGATTGAGCCCAAGTAGGTTGGAAAAAGAATACCATGGTAATGAGAAAGAGGCTAGAAGGGTCATGTACCAGTGGAGGTCCAAGAGTAGTACCTACAAAGCATCTACTAAGCTGCCAAAATACTTGTTTAAATTTGATTTTGTTGAAGAATATCAATACATGATGGTCATGCTTAGCAGAATGACCAGGAGACAACATGCTAGAAACATTGAAAATTGGATGTATGGAATTATCTGTATGGTGGAATATTCAGATGACAAGCCTCTCTGGGCTAAAATCATAAGTGATAGTTTAGATGAAGGAATGACAAGGCTAGGTGGCAAAATGTGCATGTTCCATATGACTTCTTATGCCGTATATACCTGTGCTCTTAGAGGTACATTTAATGGGTTACAAACAGTGGGCATGGTTGGAAAAAATCTTGGTGATGTAAACATATGGGAACACTACCCACAGCTGAGCAAGAGGGAATCCCTCCAAAATTACAAAATAGTGAATGACTCCTTTTCTATACATCTTGTCAAAACCATGGAGGAGGATAGAACAAAAAGATTAAGTATGGAAGCCCAAGCTGTTATCTAGAAATATGGAGTTTGGTTTATCTAGTTCCCTACCTTTTCATACATGAGAATATAAGGATTTGAAGGGCAACCTCTCATGCTGCCTAGATACCCCATTGATAGGGTCATTCTAACGGAGTTTGTTAGCCAGATATCGACCTCAGTAGAGGTTCACATGGAGAAAGGAAAGATTCCACCTGTGTTGTTTCCAGTCTTCATTGGCTGGTATTTATGCCCTGATAGACAAAGTATCAAGGATGCCATCGGAGGATTAAAGATAATGCACCTACAACCATTTTAAATAGCTAGGTCATATGATCCATATGGTAGGATGTAGAAATTGCTGGGAAAACAAATACATCAAAGGCACCTTGAGGATTATTGGAGTGATTGTGATGATGAAGTAGAAGTGTAGAGAAGGACTTACTAGAGGCACACTCTCAACCAAATTCACACCTTTGATTACATATCAGTGCCTGTTGAGTTGCACAAGAATGATGGAAAGATCATGTCCAGTGAGTATGAGGACAAGAAAGTGTATAATGAAACCATATTAGCTCTTGATTTGACTCAGCCTGAGGTGACTTCATTTGATCAGATAATGCAGAAGGTTATTCAATTGAATCAGAGCTGGGTAAGTACTAAAATCACTAAGTTGAAGAAGAAGGGTGTAGCCCTTACTATGGATAACAAGAAGAAGAGACAAGAATATTCTAAAGAAGAATATGATGACTTTCTAATTATGAAGAGGAAATCCAATGGAGAGAGGTAGCCAGTTGTAGAAGAAAAAGAACAAGGTAAAAATAAGAAGGCAGCTCCTATGCAATAGGGAGTAATAGTTAGGAGACTCCAACCAAAGGGAGATGTGGCATCCACATCTACGGTTGCATCATCTCATACCCTACCCAGAAAAAAAAATGTCACAAAGCCTGCCATGGTGATTATAGAGGAGGAGGAACCCTTGGGAGATGAAGCGTTGGAGGATAAGCCATTGGATGAAGAGCCTCAAGATGATGATCTATTGATAACAAAGAAAAGGAAGAAGGTGCAGCAGACACCACCCCAAAAGAAGCAGAAAAGTACAATGAGGGGAAATGTAAATGTTGATCCTATTATATTGAGGGGTGCAAGTGGTCCATGATTTATGAAAGACCTGCAGCATGAGGTTCCTATCCCAGACATTATTTAATTCAAAACCAAGAAGGCAGAAGAATAGAGAGAAGAGAGACATAAGGCAAAGAAAGAGCCAGCTCTTCCACTTGATGATACTGTATATTTGTCAGATGATGAGGTAGTCAGGGATGTTGCTGCTCAAAGGATGGAGACCCTAGTGGCTAATACAAAGATGACTCCTCATGGGGCTCCTATGGTTCAAAAGGAAACTCATCAGGAACAGGTTGAGATAGAGGAAATTGAACAAGATGACCTTGAAGATGTAGCCCAACAGATAGGATTAACCAATTTGGTTGATCAAGTCACTAACCCGGTAGTAATAGACTTGGCTTACCAAGGTGATGGAGGCTAAAACAGAGATGATGATCCACCTCTGGAACTTGAGAAAGTAGAAATTAGTGCGCATGAAGAGGCTGATAAGAGAGTGCTTGATCAAGATAAAGGGCACAACATTACACCTCTAGAACAAGAGAAGATAGAAACTAATGTTCAGAGGGAGGGTGATTAGGAGATGCCTGATAAAAGTGATCAACAAAATGAAGAGGTGCCTGATAAAAATAAAGATAAGGGTGATAATCCTAAACCAGCACCTGAAAGAGAGATAAGAGAAAAAGAAAAGGAAAAGGTCTTGGGTCCTAAAGAAGTAAATACATCGAAAGGTGAAGAATAAAATATGTCCCAAGATGATGGATAGCCAAAGGAACTAGAGAATGTGGCCAAGGGTGATCAAGGTGATCCCCAAGATTAAAATGCACAATCTTCTCATGAAGACCAAGTGCCACAAGATGAACAAAATCAAAATGTTTAGGAACCACATGAGGGTAAGTTAGAAAAGGAGGCACATGATTAGAATGTGTAAACACCACAAGTATCTCCTCCTCAATAGGAAATTCCCCACTAGGAGATACCTCAGCAAGTTCCCCCTCATGAGAATGTGCATGAGGAAGTACCAAGAAAAGAGAATTCACCACCAAGGGTAGTGCATAATACAGAAAATTAGGATGCTCAAAATGAGTAGACTAACCAGCAAGGGCCCAGAGGTGATGTTCCATACTAGCTACAACAAGAGATAAATCTACAACAGAAAGATGAGGTCCCTGAGTTTGATGTTTCTACACTGTTTACTGCAGGCATGCTGAAACCTAAAAGAAAGGCCAGGCCTACATTTGCAATAAAAAGAGATCCTACCATAGGTAGGAGGACAACCCAAGTAGCCTTACTAATGGCAGATAAAAAAAGGAAAGAAATGCCTTGATGAGTTTCAAATAACAAACATTGATTTAGGTTTTGCTAATGAAGATCAGGAAGGTCAAGAAGGCAAAGATATTATTGATTCCTTAACCCAGAGGGTGAAAAGAGAAAAGGATAAGAACAAGAAACATAAAGAGCACATTGCTCAATTACATTCATTCATTAAAGGGTTAATTGACCCTAAGCATACACCACTCAGTCCAGCTATCCCACTGACTATCATATCTCAAGATGAGATGATAGGGTTGGACCTCATGAAACATAAGGCTCAACTAGTGGATAATCGGTTTGTCTCTTTTGCTTTCAAAGCAGAGAATGTAGTTAAAACCTCCCTATCGAATTGGATCTCTCTTGGTGATTTAAGGAGTAAAGTAGATAAGCTATAAAATGAGGTGGGGAGAAGGTCCTTCAAGTTAGAAAAACATCTAGATGCCTTGGGTGAAACAAAGAGGATAGACATGAAAATACTTACAGATAATAAAATATTGGATAATAATACTACATAGTTGCTAGGCATTTGGTATGAAGATACAAGAGTTGAATGTGATATCTCTAGGAGATGCAGTAGCAAGCTTAGAGGCATAAGTGTTAAGCTACATGATCTTATGGCAAAAGAAATGAATACCTTGGAGGCTCTAGAGGATAAAGTAGAAGGAAAAATAGAAAATCAAGATACTGATTTTGTTGTCCAAGCCTTCCATAACAATTTTAAGCAAGCAGTAGAAGACCATCTTCATCACTTGACAGAGGATGTGATAAACAAGGCCATGAGAATGAAAGCTAAAGTAGAGACATATAATGAGACATTGAATAGTAGGAAGATAAAATGGAATGCTCTTCAAGCACAGTTTCATTCTCATAAGCATGCTATAGCAAAGGCCAAGATTAAGGATGGAGGTGAAGTAGAAAGAATAGTGCAATTGTATGAATCCATCAGGGTAGTGATCAGTGTACATATAAGGCATGACCCTAGAGCTGATGAAGATGATAGTGATGAAGATGAAGAAGAGGATGTGAATGAAGAAGAAGGAGAAGAAGATGAAGATGAAGAAGAAGAGGACAAAGAGTAAGTAGAGATGCATGATGACATAGTCATATGCATAAGAAGATAACAAAATGATCAAGTTTTACCAGATGGTTGCCAACTGGCAACTTATGTCATGCCTAACAGTGTTGACCTAATCAAAGAGAAGATATTGACCATGGATTTAGATTGACAAATCTTGATTGTTGATCATTTTGTAACCGCCTCCTCTCCTTATTCTATAAAAGGAGGTGGAGTGCACTTGGTATCAATTATTAGAAAGTTAATTAAAGTTAGATTGTTGAAGTTCTCAAGACTAATTTCAAAGCTCATTGTGAATGTACATGTCTATTGCATACCTAATGAAATAGAAGCTGTTTTGATTACAAATAATCATAAATCTTGAGTAATCAGTGGATGAATTCTGGATATATGCATTGATTAGCTGCATCCCTTGGAGTGCTTATCAGTCTGCATGTGTTGTTTTCATTCCTTGTTCCTTTGAAGTTAGCATCAACCATACCTAGCTGCAGAACATCCTGGTGAAATTATGGTTTGATTTCTTCTCTTCATGAAAGTATCTAGAGTGTATGTGAATCAGTAGCTGAAGGTTCATTAAATTTAGAAAGTAATCTTTAATTTTCTTTAATTTCATTACAATCACCTCCACAATTGCAAATACACTGATAATCATAAGCAAAATACACAAATATGCAGATATCCAGAAGAGAATTGAACATCAATTGCATATTTTGAGCTTAATGCATGCAATATTAAAAATATCATGCAAAGAACCATAAATAACAACCTAAATCATGCAAGTATCAAATAATAAGCACATTATTTGAGCAGATTCATAGTGTAAAAGTGATAATAATCAAATTACAATTAATGATCAGAAGAATTGATCAAACTTATCAAAGATCATCATTATCTATAGAACATAGTAAGATTAACTCTGTTTGTGAAGAGATTTATAGGAATCAGGTGCAGAATAGATGTGTAGACATCAATTCATTATAACAGAGAAGTGTAAGACCCTTGAATGAGAAACAACATATCACATCAAACTCTGAGTAACATCAAATGATCAAGACCTGATCCAAGGAGACTTGGAGTCATCAATTTATTTCAAATTGATTGTACTTTTGAAGATAATAAAGGTTTGTTGTGTAAACTTTTATGCATGTTGTTATGACTAACAATCATCACCAACACTAATGAGTGGGTGCCCGAGTCCAGGTCCCTATTTTCTCTTCAGATCTGCACATCCGATAGTCTACAACACTCTCCTGCAACTCCACTTTTTCTGCTCCTGCAACCTATAACCTGCAATCATGAAAAATTGGGTTGGGGGTTGTGGTGTTTAGAGGCTTGCCTCTGTCAATCCCCAGAGAGACATTCAAGTCTTTCAAACACCATTGTCAGATAAAGAGTACGTATCCCTGTGAGATAGAGGCAAAATCCAAATGATAAATGATCAAAAACACAATTGATATCACCTTGTAGTGAATATCTCATGGAAGGAAGAAGCTCTTCATGCCATGAGGAGATGAATGCTCAAATTTGCAAACACAAACACAAAAACAATGCTCTTCTCTGCAACACAATGAATATTTCTGAATGCTCTAAGTCACAAGTATGCCAACATCATCTAATGATCATCTAGTAATCATCTAGTTTACAAATGAATGCCTAAACATGCTTATAAAATAGGGAAGGATTAGGGCACGGGTGCCCAAGTCCACCCCCTATTTTAGGTAGGGTTTGTCACAAGTGCATCCCCTAAGTCCAAATTGCCATGGAACTTCAGGGTCTTCTCATCGGGAAGTCAAATTAGCATGAAAAATGTTCTAAATGCATAAATAGGACCTGAGAGCTAAACTTTAAGAGGGAAAAACCCCCAAGGGGACATTTTATGACATAACATTTAGCCCCCACTTTAATGTATGTAATAAATGCAAGGCCAATACATGCATTAAAGTATAGTCAACAAACACAACAAACACGCTAAGCACGGAGAAGACACACCAATCATAGAGAAAATAGTAATAGGCATGCAAAACATGGAGAAGATAGTTACAGTCATGCAAAACACAGAGAATACAACATTGAAGACATGCAAACATAGTGAATACAATGAATGCAGAGAAGATAGAGATGATTTCTTTTTCTTTTTTTCATTTTCATATAAAATGTAAATGCAAGTATAGGAAAGTAAACACACCACCCATAATGCAGGAGGGCCTCATTGCCACTAGTCTTTAAACTGCATATGGGGCGATACACACACAATACACACCATACAAAGCAAGCATGCCCTACAAATCCCAAAGCATAGGAGGGACTCATCGCCATTGATCTTTAAACTATGCTTGGGAACAAACACGTAATACACACACACACTTGGAAGACACAGAGAAAACATGGCAGACAAGTGATGGAGTGTTCTTATTTCTAGGCTCATCACCATATTAGACACATTATAGGCACACACCAACGATTGGGCTTTGCCACAACAATCGTTGAAGGCAAACTTAAGGGTTGAGTTAGTCACAGAATTGCTCCTCGCCTCACGATGAGAACTTTTGAAAATGGAATGTACACTCTCCATGAGAAATACACCATCCCCACCTTGTGATGAGGGCTTAAATGATTGTAAGTTGATTTCAAACAAAACTCAGAGTGCAGGAGGGACTCATTGCCACTAGTCTTTAGACTGCACCTGAAAACAAGCACATTGCTAACATCTACAATAGACAACTTACCTTATATGTGCCCCCACCTTAAGGTGGTTGATATCAGGTATCAATATCAAGCACTTTATGGTAGGAAAAAAACACACAAGGGAACATGAGCTCTCACAAAGCCCATGCCCCCCGGAGGTGACATGTAGTTTACGATCACCAAATGTTCCCACAAACACATTCCTACAAGAAAAGTGTTAGTCTCCAAATAATCATGATAAACAACAATAATGCATATGATCAATCACACCAAGAGCCAAGGTTATACTATGAATTAGGATATCAATTATAACCATGGGGCTATACTACAAAAATCTCAAAACCGAGTGTCACCAAGGTGAGATTCAAAGACAAACAAAGTGTACCGAGCAACAGTATTGTTATGGTTTGTAAGTGAGATAAGACATCATCAAGATCACATGACAAAGTGTATGGAGTGATTCTACTAGCCAAGCGTCAGATAATATATATCAACCCCATCGTCATATAGGAACTAAGTCCAATTTTTGATTTCTCGCTAAAGGGACACTAGGTCCACATCAGTATAAAATGTTTTTCATCATCTGTTTGCTAGATAGAAACACTAGAGGAAGGGAAACAATAAATCAAGGGAGGAGAAACAAGTGTCTTAGGGACAGTCATGTAGGAGGGTGCCCCTAAGTCACCAACCGTAATGCTATGTCTATAAGACACAACACACAACAATGAAAATAAAGGAGAATCAATATAGAATCTATGATGATACAAATAGAAGAAGGGTCACAATAGAGGTAGTCTCCTGGTATCTTGGACCTTACAAGAGAATCAAGGGTCATCCCAAGAGGCCTAAACAACACATAACACATCACAAGAGACAAAGGGTTAGAGATACTTACCTAGTAGGATCTTCAAACTAAGTGTTGTCATCAAGAAAATCATCATCATCTTCCCACTCACGAATGTTAGAGGAAAGTGGGACATAAGGTACCATATCCCAACTCTTATTCTTGTTTTTAGGTTGTCCATTATTAAGATCTTCATGGTTTGATTCAGTGTTTGGTGAGATGTTTTCTTGTTGAGATGCAAGTCATTGGGCATATTCTTGTCGTCTCCTCCTCCTTTCTCTTGCTTGTCTATTTCTTTTTCTCTTACCACTTATCTCTTGTAAGATAGTGTTTTGCTCATCCATAGGTTTTTGTGTTTTTGAGGAGGAAGCACCATGATCAAATCTCATTTATCTAGGTGGAATGTTTTGTTGTCAACAACTACCTCCCAATCCTTGTAAGGATGGCGGGGGAGGAACCTCAGTAGAGGGTCCATTTCCTTTCGGTCTAGGATTCTCTTCAAATGTAGGTTGTTCATCTCTTGTTGTTTCTTGTCTCGAAGGACAGGCCACTTGATGTAATAATTTTTCTTTGTAATTTCCATAGTTCAAGAAGTTAAAATCTGTTTGTGGCTCTGGTTCCACCTCAGATTTTTCCCAAAAGTAATCCAGTGTACAATTTTGTCTTGTAACTAAAGGTTTATACTTATTGCGAGGGATAATAATCACTTGTCCATTCAAAGAAAATTTTACACAGTTATGAATTGTTGAAGGGACAACTTTCATAGCCTTTAATCATGGATGTCCCAATTTTATGCTAAAGAGATTAGAAACGGGGACAACATCAAACCATTGTTCTACATGTTTCTCAAATACAGTGACCAATAAAGATATCTTTCCAGAAGTGTTTACAAAGGTTCCCTTATGTCTCTTAATCATAATATCTGAAGGGTCATAAGATCCTTGTGTCATGCTTGCATTTCCCATGCGGTCATGACACACAACAGACATGTCATGTCTACATTTGCCATGTGGTCATGACACGAACTACGAAAAACTTTTCTACCTATCCCTAGGAACCCCCTCGCATGCGTCTGTGTGCTCGGTGGTAATACGCATAAGGCGTAAACAGGTCAACATAACCGTAATGATGATAGCTATCTAGGGGGTATTTAACACGAAGTGTGTCACTTCTAGGGTTAGACTGATTTTAAATTTGAACCCTAAGTTTCCTAGGTGTAGATGATTCCGCCAGCTTCGAAACCTATCTCAACTCTGGTTAAAGTAAAATCGACAAAGGATTAAGTGAATGATGAAATTGATGGTCGCATGATTCAAGTGGGATGATGGATGAAAAACTAATAAAATAATGTAAAATTAAAACCCTAGAAATCTAGGAAAGAATCGACAGCATAATGCATTTTCATTAAACGCAAAATAAAATTTTAAAATAATTCACCAAAAGGGAAAATTAAATAAAATTTAAGAACAAAAGTTAAATTAAAATTCAAGAACAAAATCAAATGATATAAAGTAAAATAATATAATTAAATTAAATGACAAGACGTCAGATAAAACCAAAAAGAAAGTTGAGTCCATTATTAAATATAATTATATTTAATAACTAACTTGAATATTTAATTTAGAAGGGGGGAGAGTTTAAATAACTCATCTCGTAAAATAATGATAAAATCAATAATAATTAAAATGATAAAATCCCACTAAAGGGAAATAAAATAAAATAAAATAAAATGAATAAACGAAGTCCCAACTAGGACGAATCTAAAAGCAAGGGAAAAATCTCTTCCCAATTAAGATAAAATTAATTCCCCAAATAAAATGCAATCACAAGGCAAATGAAATAAGTAAAATTAAAAAAAAAACAACTAAAATATTAATAATAGAGTAAGACCAAAGAATTAAGATACATGGCAAAAAGAGAGTTCTCATAACAAAATAAATAGAATTAAATCAATTCCTCACAAAAATGAATTCCTCTCAATAAAAAATATTATTTGCTTCCTAAAAAGTAAAATACCCCTAATCTCTATTTTTAAAACTTGTTGTCTAAAAGAAACCCTAATTAATTTCCTATTGATTCCTTCATTGTTGCCCTAATCCTCATCTTATTTTCTCTTCTTACTTTTGTTGTTTTGTTTCCTTCCTTTGTATGCAGGTCTAGGTTTTGAGAAGCCATGGATAGAGCTTGGTGCTACCTCCCACGGAGGTATACACAGCCATAGTATTACCATGTATTTTTTTTGTACCTCATATAAATATATATATAATATTAAATGTATTATTGCCATTGATGAGTGTTTTTTTTTTGTGTTGCAGAGGCAATAGCAGGGTCGGAGGTTCCGCGGTGGAGATGCGGCATGACAGGGTTATGGCGGAGTCTCGGAGTAAAGGGGCGGCGGCGGAATACTCTGCGGGGTTGGAGAGTGGGGAGTGCGGTGGCAGAGGTCGTGGGGAAGGCGTGGTGAGCAGGAGTTGCGGGTGTGTTGGGTTAACTAGGGTGTGTGGGAGCCACGAGTCTAACGGTGGTGCTACAGGGGATTTCGAGGGTAAGGGGGGGTGTGGGGGGAGGAGGCTATGCCTCCACCCACACCCTTCCCCCCACACCCAAGGGTGTGGGTGGAGGCACAGCCTCCTCCCCCCACACCCACTATGATAAACGAAGAGAAATGACTGCCACGTAAGGAGAAAAGGGTCTGGGATGGGTGCCAATGCCCATCTCAGACCCTCTCACATTTTTTTTTAAAATTTATTTTGGCATACTATCAAACAAAACTCAGTCCGCTGTTATCATATTTTTCTTTAATAATTTTTGTTTTTATAAAAAGAATATATTAAATACATATATATATATATATTTATATATATGTATATATATATCTGTATATATACTCAACCAAAAACCTCAGTCTATTTAAAATGTCTCAAGATAAACATTTTTTTTTTGTATAAATATACTTACATCTATACACTTATTATATATATGTCTATGTATTTATATATATACATAAGTGTATAAATATATTTTAATATACACAACAAAATGGAATATGTACATCTTCTCCTATTTTCTGTATAAAACAACTTAATTTCACTATGATCAATAAAGTATATATATATACACCCATCAAAATGATTCTAACTCTGGACCTAACATAGAATGTAAATTTTCTGTTTGCAGCATAATAATACATAAACACATATTTCTACCCCTTTTTTTTGCAATGATACTATCCAGAAATTCTTTTTTTTTTTTCTTTGACTCTACTCTTTTTTTTTTAAATACTAACTTTCCATTTCTGAATCAAAATAAATACCCCAACAATAAATTTCCTTTTGAACACATTAAAACAGAGATCTACATTTATATACATTTTTTTTTGAAAGGGTTTGTAAGGTAAATATTTTACTTTCCTCAAAATATGCAGTGAAATATATTTTGAATCAGCAATATAATAACATAGCATTCCAAGAAATTTTTACAGAAAATCTCTTTAAACTCTCTCTCTCCTTTTCTTTAGATACCATAAAAATTATTTAGCAATCTAATGTATGTTTTTGGAAAGGAACAATGGCAGAAAAATAAATTTAACCTCACATGCATTTCAAAGCTTCACAACTCCACAAAAATAGGAAATAAACAACATTAAATAAAATAACAAAATGTTTACATTGCATTATTTATCACAGCCAACTCCATGGCAAATAACTAATCAATTTTTTTCTTTACAAAAAGGGCTATAAAGCCAAGGCTCAAAACAGCCAAAACAAAGAACTATATGAACACCAAAAATGGACTCCTCTCAACTCCATTCTTCATTGAAACACCTGCAAAATAAAATATAACCAAAAGAACAACCCAACCACTTTGAAATGCCCTCCTCCCTACCATAGACCCGCAAGTGGGTCACCCCTGAGCTAGGGAGGTAGGGATTCACACAGGTGTTACATTGCACAACAAAAATCAAACACAACAACACAAAAATAGCCCATAGGTTTAACACAAAACTCAACTCATGAAAATGAGTTTGATGAGGGTAGGGAATGGACCCCTCTACTTCAAAGGCCACCCAAATGATAAAATACCAATCTCATGGCCTCAAGCCAAAAATCTCTAAAATCACCACTCTCCACAAAACCACAAGAATAATCTCCATGGCACTCTTGCCATTCAAAAATCTCCTCAACAAGCAAAAGCCCTCAAGGCATAAATAATGAAATGTGGAGGTGACCTCAAGGAGGTTCCTTTCCCCTACCCAAACAAGTTGAGCATTACCTCCATTGGAAGTGCTCTCACCATACTCCCATCCCACACAAAAATAATGCAAACAACAAAACAACCAAAAACTACAACATAACACATTAAAATAAGCAAGGGTGAAGAAACTTAGTTCAAGAGGCTTACCTTCAAAGCCCTATAATGGAAGCATGTTTGGTGAAGAGCTCCAAGCTTTCCCAAACCTTCCAATCTTCAAGAAATTTCCTCTAACTTTCCCCAAACTCCTCCAAAATAGAAAGAAACTTAAAATTGCAAGAACCCCACACTCCTCAACAAGAGGAGATAATATAGGCCATTAATTTGGCCTTGAGGAATGAGAAGGTGACACTTGTCACCTTCTCCTCCCTCCTCCAATGCCACTTTCAAGGGAGAGGAAGTGTGAGGGTGACAAGTGTCACCCTCCAATTCCATCTCAACCCTCACCTTATCCACTTGTGCTCTCACACATGTGTGAGAGGACAAGTGGTGAGGTGGCATTCCCACTCAAACCTCCAAGAGGATAAGGGATGCCATATGGCATCCTCTTATTCTCTCAAAGAGCCATCTTCCTCCAAGATGCTCTCACACGTGTGTGAGAGTCTTAGAGGAAGCTCCCACACACTTGGGAGTCTTGGAGGCCTCCCAAGTCTTCCCAAGGATTCCCAAACTTTGGGAAGGGAGATGAGTCTTTCCCAAAGCATGACTCATCTCCCACCTTTGCTAATTTCAAATCTCGTCACTTTGACTAAACCATAGTTTAGAGTGACCAAAAGTGAGTTAATCCAAGGGTTAGATAGTCCAAGTTGACCCTAGACCCATGGGTAACCACCTAGGGTAACTTTTGGGACACTAAGGTTCACAAAAGGGTCATAAATCCACTTTAAATGGCCTAAAAAATAATAAAACAAATACCAAGTGGTGTAAGTCAATTAAAATTTATACAACACTTATAATTGATTAATTTAACAAAGGGTACTAGGCCAAAAGATTAAAAATTAAATCAAGCACTTAAATCACATTCAATTTCAAACGTGATCCTTATCCCTCTTGGGAATGGATCGGTTTCACAGGGGATAACATTGGTGTGAATTCTACCTCCAATTTCCCGTGGCTAGGGAATGTAAAACCTACACATCTCGATCAAGTGTCAATCATATCATGAATAATCATAGCCAAAGCAACTGAAATTAAATTCACACAATCGAATACAACAATAATCATCAATACATAATTCCAAATAAACTACATTTTTCAATCACATGTCAAATAGTCCACATCACATAAATAACTAGAATCTCATCACAAAACATCATCTAATATATTTCATATGTCGAATCACAAAATATCATCAAATCTGATCAAATTGAATCACATATGTCTAATCAATGTCGTATCATAATCAGGAGATAAAAAATCAAGTCTACATAATGAAACCATAGTCACTAAAAGTCTGATAATGTCATCAACTGAAATGCATAACAATCAAAATAAGGAAGGTAAAATAATCGGCCTCACACCTTGCATTAATTGATGTGAAAAGAGGAACTCTTCCATGGTGACATTAGTCATGCAATTAGGATCAATAGGGGTTCCATCCACAAAATTTTCCAATATTTTCACAATGATATAAAGAGGTCCTTCAGTGTCTCCAATTGTTCTCTCAGAGGTGTAAACACAATTTCAAGTTCGGGGACCTTTCTTTTCATGTAAGGCCTAGGATGGAACCTATTGTTGTTTTTATGATTAGAAGCCATGTGTTTAAGTTTTCAAATCAATGCAAGATCAAATTTTAAAAGCTTTTCAAAATTTATGCAAAAGACAAGTGCAAAACTATGTGCAAAAATGACCTAAAATGCTTGATTTTTTCAACTTTTTTCAATGCAAATAAGTGAAAGAAAGAGTGTTGTAAGAAAATTTATTAGCGGAAGAAAATAATATGTCTAATATCAGTTCAATACAGAAATAATATCCTTCACAACACACTTTTGATGCAAATCTAGAATGATGACAAGTCAAAACCTAGTGAAAATACACTAAAATATTTCACAATTTTTCAATTCCAAGACCTAGAAAAAGGGGTGTTGTAAGGAATTTTAGGAGGTGAAGCAGATTATAGAAATAATACCAGTCACCTAAAATTTAAAATCTTTTACAACACGCTTGGAGTGCAAATCTAGGTCAAACCCTAGGTCAAATATAAGCAAAATATGCAATTTTTCACCAAATTTTCGTTGTAAGGGCCCAATAAAAAGGTGTTGTAAAAAATTTGAGGAGGGGAAGAAGATAATAACCCTGATAACAGCCAATTAGTGCAGAAAAATCCTTTACAACATGCCTATGGTGCAAATCTAGAGAGTTGATAAGGCCAAATCTAGTGAAAAATCTAGGTTTTCAAACCCAAATGAATGAAAAATGTTATATGAATATTTTGTAATCTGATTTATGATGAAAATTAATTCCACTCAGATCTGAAAATAATTTTCAAACCCTACAATGCAAAATGCAAGTGCAAATCTAATGAAAAATCAATGAAAAATGCTAGTTTTTTTGTTGAAATTTTCTATGTAAAAATGCAAATTTACACTAAAATGCAACAATACAGCCAAATTTAAATTTTAATGAGTGTCTACGATCAGTAGAAAAATCTAAAACAAGATTGTACCTACAAACCCTAGTTTACAAACCCTAGTTTACAAACCCTAGTTTTTGAATTTACTAGGTTATATGAAAAATTCAAAATTTCCAACAAAACCCTAGCAATTTTATAATGAAAATGCAATGCAAATGATTGAAATTTTGTAATTTTCTGTAATTTATCTTAGATCTGATGTAAAAATAAAAATTTTAATGAAATTCAAATTAATTGATGAGAATTATATGAAAATACAAACCCTAGAGTGCAATTTTTTTCAATTTTTTTCAAAATTTTCAATTTTTTTTTTGTAATTTTCCAAATGCAATAAGATGAACAATGAAATGAATACAAATCTAAAGCACAACACTCAACAAGGTGTAAATTTAAAAAAAACACATGTTCACCAAAATGTTTAGGGTAAAATTTGGATAGAGGATTCTTGATTTGATGGTTTGTGTGTATCCTCCTTTCACCACTAAACATTCAAGGACCTTAGGTCAAGTAGGAATCTAGTATCAGGCCCTTGGTCACTTGGAATGTAGGAAAAATTGTAATTGTGTAGATTTGTTGTTTAATTATGCCTAATTATGCTCAAAACCTTAATTATGTGAATTCAAAAGAAAACGGATAAATCACAGAAAATACTTGCACACAGAGATACTAAATGATAATCAAATGCATACCGGATTTTGAAGTTTAGAAAGTAGAATAGTCAAGGACTAATGAGCCGGTGCCCTAGTCCAGTGCCATACTTTTTGTTGGGATCTGGAAACCTTGTCTGCGACCTGTTCCTGCTGTTCCAGAGATTCTTCAGTTGCATTATCCAGAGGGCTAATGAGCGGGCACCTGAGTCTAGGTCCCTATTTTCTCTTCAAATATGTACATCTGACAGTCTGTAACACTCTCCTGGAACTCCACTTTTTTTGCTCCTGCAACCTGTAACCTGCAATCATGGAAAAATGGGTTGGGGGTTGTGGTGTTTAGAGGCTTGCCTCAGTCAAGCCCTGGAGAGACATTCAAGTCTTTCGAACATCATTGTCAGATAAAGAGTGCGTATTCTTGCAGGATAGAAGCAAAATCTAAATGATAAATGATCAAAAACATAATTGATATCACCTTATAGTGAAGATCTCATGGAAGGAAGAAGCTCTTCATGCCATGAGGAGATGAATGCTCAAATCTGCAAACACAAACACAAAAACAATGCTCTGCTCTACAACACAATGAATATTTTTGAATGCTCCAAGTCACAAGTATACCAAAGTCATCTAATGATCATCTAGTAATCTTCTAGTTTACAAATGAATGCCTAAATATGCTTATATATGCAACTACAAACATTCCTGCCAAGAATTTCATAATTGAAACTTACCATGTTGACATAGGACCTAAATAATGGTCACTAAATGACACTTTGAAATTAGGCCTAACCTAAAATAGGGTAGGACTAGGGTGCGAGTGCCCAAGTCCACACTCCCTATTTTAGGTAGGGTTTGTTACAAGTGCATCCCCTAAGTCTAGATTGCCATGGAACTTCAGGGTATTCTCACCAGGAAGTCAGATTAACATGAAAAATGCTCTAAATACATAAAGAGGACCCGAGAACTAAACCTTAATAGGGAAAAGCCCCCAAGGGGACATTTTCTGACGTAACAAATAGCAAAACAAAAATACCAAGATACCATTACTTATTTCAAAAGAAAACATAACATAATACACATTAGAACCATAGGATTCTTTACATTATCATTTATCAAACAAGGATGTTTTGCAATTACTAATCACAACCAAAAATATTACCATATGTCAAATTTATAATTCAAGAATACATACTGTACATTATAATCCATTACATCCACTACATTATCACTTACCAAAAGAACTTGTTTATATCATCAAGAATATAACAATTTATCAAATTCAATGTAGGCACATTTACTCATAACACCTCTCAACAATTACACACCACATAATTTCAACTCCATACATAACACATTACATATACACCCAATGGGATGAGGATGATTAGTTCCAAGTAGAACCATAGTGCCACAAAGGAAAGATGATCTCACACAATATATCTAGGGGGGAAATGTATCATGACCATCCCATACTAGTCACATTTGCAACCCCCATCCTCACAATGAACATTCCCCAGGCCATCTACTCCCCTATACAACTTGCCAGGGACCCCTCCTATGTATTGTAGTTTACACAACTCACATTACTTCACACAAGCCAGTAGCAACAAACATTGATAAATCCTCAAAATAAAGAAGTTTTCAATGAATAAAATTTCAAATAAAATCAACTAATAAAACTTCATAAATGTAAATTAAATAGCGGAAACCAAAACAACAATTCAAATGTTAAAACCAAAAACCTTAATAAAATAGTCCTTGAGGTAAAGAGGACAATTTTGCAATTAAAATAAACCAAATATCTTGAAGAAATTATAAAACTACTGGCTCAATAAAACAAAAAAATAACAATAATCAAATCAAAGTTTCAACAATATCCATAAAACTTTACACCACAATCACCACGTGACTTCAAACAAGCCACCTAAGAGGAGGGGAATGGTGGTCTCAAACCACATAGAGCTCAATAATAGATTACCATATCATAATACATATGTTCCATACAACATAGGACAACCATATAATATATTAGAAAAGCACCTCTCTATAAACTATCACATGCAAGACCCAATATCATATGTCACAAAAGAAATATCATATTCATCCACAATTCTATAGAGATCCCAACCTTTGATACCAAAACTGAGAGAATAAGCCATTACCCTTTGATAGTTATCAGAAATGTCTTATCAATCTGCTATCATTTCTTTATTGCTAACAAGATGCTGATATTATAATTATGACAATTTAACCAAGATCTTCTGTGTCCTTAGTAATAATATTTCGATTTAAAAGACTATGAATGAGGCGGAAGATTCCTATCCAAAAATCACTATTTCCAAAACCCAAAATTTCATAAATCAATATTTAGTCTAATTGTTTGTAACCACTGATGCTGCCAAAATTTCATATCTAAAATGGATTCCCATAAATAGTGACCAAGTTACCATCAAATGTCCATCTGCTAGAAATTGCCACTAGTGCTTATGCCATCTGGGATACCATAACTGGATCATCATAAATAAACTCTAGAACCATAGGTACTCTCTGATCCATGCTTGACCCATAAGTTCCCAACAACACATATGAATTGCTAATGAATCCATAAAGAGGGGGAGGAGAGGGGATATGTATTCCAATGTGACTATGAGAGGGATGTCTCCCCACCTAACCCCATAATGGGCTACGTCCCAAAGGAGGATCCACACCTCATTCAACTCCATACAAGGGAGGCTCTCACCCATCAAGGGAGATCCACTCCCTACATAACAATAAAAAAACATATGAATCTCTAGTCCAATCCATAAAAAAAGGGGGAAAGAGGGGATAATCATCCCTCTTGGGGGTAAAATAAAAAATTCCCAAAGAGAGGCTCCACATCTCTCTCAAACCCCATTACATGAGAGGCTTTCACATTTCAGGGGAGATCAACTCTCAAACATGACAATTCCCTTCCCAACACAATACAACTATTCTATCTCAACACTCAACAAGAAGTCACAACCACGAATATACAACACATATTGTCCACCATAACATAAAATTATCACAATCAAGTATACATGTGTGATCATTACTAATGTCCACAATACCCTTCTCTCGAGTTGGATACCTTGTATCACAACTAGAGACACAACACACACAAGCTCACTAGAATCATCACAAAATATGACAAAAAACTCACATGCTTGACATAAATCATCCGCTATCATCAAAAAATTATATCCATATTAATTCACTAAGGAACATTTATATATCTAAAGTGATCTACTAGATTTTTTTATTCAAAACAATAATCAATCATGAATTACTTTGTTACAAGACAATGAGACCCATAAGGCTCCAAAGTTTGATAAACCTGGGTCTGATACCAAATGTCATGCCCAAGCTGTTACACTTGAGCATTGAACACAAGCATACCCAATTATTTATAACTCACATAAAATTAGTTTTGAAATGCCTATACTTTAATATTGATAACAACAAATAAACCTCCAATCATTAACCCATCTCATAGAATTATCTTAGTAGGGCAGTTGTTTTGATACATCATAGCTAAACCTATAGGTTCAAGATAGATAAATCGACATAACAATAGAATGAATATATTCATCAATGTATGTTACAAACCCAATCATAGTCATGATACTCATTGTACAAATATACTTAATCATGAGAGAAATCAACAACAATTTTATTTGAAAGAAACCTCAAACTTGTTGATATCAACTATGAGATCAATTATCCAATACATCAAAATGTTTAACATAATCATAATGGGATTTTGGGCTTCTCTAGTGGGGAGCTCCCAGGAACTTACCTTGGCCTTCCCTTAGCTGTCAAAGATGTTTCTCCCATGTATTGGAACTCCATTCTTGAACAGATTCAAAAGAAGCTAGTTGGTTGGAAAGGGAAGCTACTAAGTCAAGCAGGGAAATATCAACTGTTGAAGGCTTCTCTTCAAGGAATTCCCATTTAATTCTTAACCCTATTCAAAATACCTAAATATATTGTTGAGAAATTTGAAAGGATTCAAAGAAACCTTTTATGGAAAGGGGTGGAGGAGAAGAAGAGGATTGCTTTGATTAGTTGTAGGCCTAAATTGTAGGGAGGTCTTGGGATTAGAAAAATCCATTGGACCAACAAATCCCTCCTAACTAAGATTGGATGGAACTTCTTGAGCAATAGTAAGGATTGGGGCAACATTATGAGGGCCAAATATCTATCTAACAATATCCCCTATGGATTCCTTCATGCCACATATATCCCCATGGGATAGTAATATGGACTAATGTGCTGAAGAGCATAACCCTTTTGCAGAAGGGTATCAAGTAGAAGCTGGGGGATGGTAGAAACATCACATTCTAGGAAGATAGATGGCTAAAGTACTACCCCCTCTATACTATCTAGAGCTTCCAAAGACTTGCTAATAGGGCTAATAATTTTTTTGGGCACTTAGCTATTGACTATTTTATGGCAGTAGGTGGGGGCTAGAAACAACTGTCAGACTACTTCCAAGGACAAATGAATCTTATGCTAGCTATTGAGGATCTGCAACAAACCCTCTGGGGGTGTAGGATTCCTATCTTTCCCTCAAATGATAAAATTTTGTGGGCCAAAGACAAAGTGGGGTCATTCTCTGTTAGGTTTGCCTATAACTTGCTTTTGGATTACAATGATGATTCTAGCTTTTAGGGTAAGGTTTGGAATCATAACCTTATCCCCAAGATTAATCACTTCTGGTGGCTTGTGATACACAATAGGATTCTAAATATGGATAACCTAAAGATTAGATGCTTCCAAATTCTAAACCGATGTGCTCTCTATGAGAAGGAGGAGTTTGTTCCCCACCTACTACTTCATTGTGATATCTCATGGGAGTTGTGGAGCTTGGCCTTGCAAAACCTTGGTGTCTCCTAGAGTATGAATATTAACCTTCCTACTGTCATGAAGTGCTGGTTGTCTCCTTTTTCCCATTCTATCTATAAAGAACTCTGGGCTTAGATCCACCTATCCTAGTTTGGGGTCTATGGAAGGAATGTAACAACAGGTTCTTTAGGGATACAGCTAAATCAACTAAGGAAGTCTTTCACATATTTGTCGAACTTCTGTAGGAAAATATCTCTAACAACACTCCCTCCAACAAGTATGAAACTAGTATCATTAATAAATGGAGTATCCTACCCCACATCTACAGGGTGGACAGTTCCAAGAAGATAGCCTATAAAAACACTAGGTGGATGCCCCCTACTGAAGGATGGACAAAGCTTAACTTTGATGGCACTGCTAAAGGGAACCCAACCTTGACAAGTGGAGGTGGGGTCCTAAGATCAGCAAAGGGGGAGCTAGTGGCTGCCTATGCGGGGGGATTGGGAGAAAATTCCAATAATGTGGTAGAGGCTATGACACTCTTATGGGGAATTAAGTTGGCCCTGGATATTGGAGTCAAAAATCTTATTCAATTGAAGGAGACTCAAAACTTATCCTCTATGCTATCTAGGAGAAGGCTAGAGTTGGCTGGCATATTGTGGATATTATACAAGACATCAGGTAACTCCTTCTTGGCCTTGATGCTATTGATGTTAAACATACCTACAGAGAAGGTAATCATTTGGCAGATGCTATGGCTAATATGGGAATTAATTTATTCCCCATGAGATGCTAGAGGAACCCCAACAATTTTCCCATAAGTAATAGAGAATGCCTTTAGTTGGAGGCTCAAGTTTAATCTTCAGTGATGGTGATTAGAAGCTCTTATTATTTAAAATATATTTTAATATATAAATTCTTATGTCTTACATTATGATGGATAGTGACCACCAAAGGATTCAGAAGGAGGTCATCACTATGATTGACTGGATGATGTGTGATAATTTTCCAATGGATAGGGAATGCCACATCATTAGGGGCCAGGTCAGGAAGTTCTATAATATACACCCCTGTTTGTAGAGTTTTCTGATGCCAATTTTTTTATTTTTGTTTATGCTCATTGCTGATTGGTTTGTTTGCTTATTTATATTTTTCACATTCAATATTATAAAATAATAAAGAAATACATATCATGCAATGATACCCAGAAGTGTAGAGGACATAAACAACTAAAATTATGATTACCCAGATCATAAAAGACACAAGAATCAATTGTGTAACATACCCATTTTCATTTTTGCAGTGTTTAGGTTTGATGCATACAAAATTAGAGGTTTTGGTGCATAAATGACTTCCTAGCAACAACAAGCTACACTCTATGAACTGGAGATGATAGGCAGCCTGCATCAAACCCCCAAATGCCACAAATGATTCCAAAGAATGCCTAGAAAATTAGGTGTTTCTTACCTAAAAACCCCATGCCAGTTGTAGATAATGGTACGACCTAGGATGGAAGGTACAACAACAATAAATGACTTTAAAAATATTTGAATCCTATCATAAATCAATCTCTAAACATTATTGCAACCTGATTCAATCCCTCATGCTAAGGAAGAAGAGAAATTTCTTTCAAAACACTCAAAATATGCACATGAAATGATACAACCTCCTCTAGTAGTGTATGGCTAGCAATAGGAACACAATACAGCTGCAATCCCAACTCAAACTCCCTTGATATCTCTGAAAATGGTCATCAAAATTTGCTCATGAAAAAATTGGCATATTAAACTTGTATAAAAACCCCATAAATCTATCATTTGAAGCCCAAGCGTAATCCCTATGTGAGATCACTAGTAACTCCCTAGATGGTGTCTTCTAACCATGTAGGAAGTGTAATCTATAGAGGTTTTTGTCTCTATAAGCCCTTGAAGGAAAACTAGTTCCTCTAAAAAAACCAAAGCTCATGAAACAAGAAAGCACGACAATGAATGAGCAAATGAGTTCATTTTTTCACTTTTATTCTTCTTCATATTTCCAATGCCCAACATGGAGTCATTTAATTTAATATTTAACCCCTTATGACTCCCATGGGATGAGCACCCCTCTTCCTCTAGCAACATCAACTTTAAAACACATTTATATCCCCCTTAAGTCACTTTAAAAAATAAAGTAACTTATAATATTTAAAATACCATAAGTTAAATATTTAATTTAACTTTGATATTTCAACATTTAAAATAATATTCCTTGGCCACTTCAAATGTCATGAAACTAGTGCAAGATGCTCCCACCAATGCTACTAAAAAAAAAAATACCAATACAGGCTCCACCGATGACCTTATTTGACTTACTAAAAATAGTAAGTCCTAGATAATGTGTCCAAAGACACCCCGAAAAGGGAAGGTGTGCTTAAAACTAAAGTTGGAACTTAATCAACACATCCATATGTGTCACAACTGCTGGTAACCCCCACTGAAGTTCCCTAACCATCAACAATTAGCCTATGAAAACCCTAGAATAGGCTAATTGAGTCAACCTGTTGAACTGGCTAGGAAGGGGACATTACAAGTTCATGTGGATGATGCCAAGCTGGTCCACGGGGCTAATTCAACATTTGGCAGTGCACATCCCAAATGATAGTCCACACATTTCTCATAACTACAACAATTATGATTTGAAAAGAGGAGACATTTGGAAGGATAGGCCAAGCATTTCGAACGACCCTAGGAGCTAGATCAATAATTATAGTCACACTTGAGATAATAGGAATTTCTCTAGTAGCATCCAAGACTTCTAGTTGTGGTGGATTTTACAGTGTGATCCTTTCCTGAGGGGTTTTAAGAGATTATCAATGGGAGGTGACAAATTGCAAATGAAACCCTCATCCTATGTTGAATTCAAGACCGATGCTATGCTTTGGAGCATATACTATGAGGGTGGCCTCAATCCATTTTTGGATTGCCTCAATGGCTATGATGAGAACCTCTGGATTCAGTTTTCCATGTCATGAGATGATGCGAGGATGGTTTGGGTGGGAGGAGTCTAGTTTGAAGTTAGTGGAGATATGATTTCTAAAGCCACGAGCTTATGCTGCGAAGGGAAATGACTAAAAAATAGACTAAAGTCCAAGACCTGGAGAGCATGAGTAGGTTTTTCAAAGAAGGTGAGATGCTTGTTCAATTGCAAGGTGGTTTCGAGAGGGAAAGCCTAATCTACCCCTGGGATAAGGTATGTTTCCTTATCATGAAGTACATAACTTTGGAAGTTTGGTTTAGGTGTTTTTATGATTACCACTTTGCCTTGTTGAACCACTTCAGCCATAAATTGCTCATAAATTTTCCTTTCTACTTGTTGACTTCCCTAGAATCCTCTATGAAAGTGGCCAAAATACTCACTCTAACAACCCTAGCCTTGTTTCTATGTCACTCCACCAAGGTTTGATCCTTTGATTGTTTCACTTTCATCTTGCCTTGTGCCCTCCTAAGCCAATTAGAGCATGCCTTGTCAAGGAGGTCAACGAAGATGAGTCTGATGATAATATCCCATTGAGTGTCAAATATGGTATCCTGGTTAAAGACAAGGCCTTAAATCCCTCTGTTAAGGATTCCCCTAGCCCTACTGGGTCCCTCAAACCCTAAGGCCCAGACTGTAGAAACTCCGGTACCCCAGCCCCATAAGAAGAAAGGAATCAAAGCCCTTCATGGTACCCAAAAAAAGACCTCATCTCTATCGGGCCCATCTTGATTGGCCACCTTTGCCGGTGGCATGTTTGGGTCCCCTGGTCAAGCTCAAAAGGTGGTGGTTGAGGGTTTGTGTGACCTAAAAAATAACCCTACTCACTTCGGTGAGAAGAAGTGGAAAAGAGACATAAGTGTGCATTTAGAGCCTGAGAAATCTATTAAAAAGAAGGGTAAGAAATCTGTTGATGGTGAAGAACCTACAAAGATCTCCCTTGAAGGGGGTGACATTGATATTCAAGAGAAGGGGGAAGAGGAGGCTGAGCATCCACCACTCAAGTAGGCTGGCGAGAGTTAAGACTCCTGTACTGAAAATTGTTGACTACTATTCTAAAGAGGAAGTGGAGATAAAAGAAGTCAAGTCAACCCCTGAGCAACCACCAGTTTAGGAGGGAGCTAGTTTGTTTGAAGAGATGAATAATTCTTTCTATGACATCGAGGATGATGAGGTGGAGGTTATGGAGTCTCTAGTTAAGGAGGTGGCTAGTGTGGAAAAGTGTGAAAATCATATTTTGATTAAAAAGGATATGGATGATCTAAATGATAGGATGACCTCCCTCGAATATAAGATGAGGGTGATGGCAACCCTATGCTCCAAAGTGACCCATCGGGTAGCTACCTCTTTAGTTGTTCTACAGGATATTCAGGTTGGAAAGCATGATGAGGAGAAAAACTCTACTAGTAAAGATGAACTTCTTGGATTCCTCAAGGAGGAATGAAACATGTTGCTTAATTAGTTTCTAGTCTTATCTTTATTTTTGGTATTGGTTCTATATTTTCTCTAATATGCTTAGTAGCTGTTAGTTTTCTATTGTTCTACTATCCGTGGCCTCTTGGTCTATTTTTCTACCTTCGTGGCCTTTTGTAATAGGGATCTGCACCCTAGTTTGTAGCTTACCAATATAAAAAATATAATCATAATGTATCGATATATAGTAACACCTATATATAGTGAAAGATATCATTGACTATTTCCAAACTAGAAACTAAACATACAATCCTTTTAAGGAATTCCTCCATAAATAAGATAGAAGATAAAAAGTTCATTCTCTTACCATAGTTCTCTTTGCTTTACCTTACATTGTCATTAACAACCCCAATTCTTCTCTGAAACCTGCAACTAGATGACATCTACAAAACTAGATACACGATTAGACTCTTCAACTAAATAAAATAATCATGATTACACTTTGGCATAAGATAAAAATGAACAAGACCTAAGGGGTCAGACCTATGCCTTAGGGGCTCATCGAGAATAGCCTTGCCTATGTATGCATAGAGGCTTCGTAGTTCGGGGTAACTTGACATGCAACCATAAGGTTGACTTAAATACATAGATCCATGAAATCAATAGTATTGGTTAAAAAAACTAGATTCATGATAAGAATTATAGGTTCTCTTATTCAAGCCATAAGAAGGATACCACACCATTAGATGGACAAGGTAACATGATAGAACTAATTTAAAACTAGGCCATCACATGATAATTGGTTTATAGGCAACTAGCTGACTAATTATAGACAAGCCTTAGGTCTCATGATTGTATAAATTATATGATTAAGGGTGTAAGGCTCACTTAAAACATAATAATAATAACTTAATTACTAAGAATCAAATGATCATGCTTATGATTTTTTGAAGAACAAGACCTATGAAATAATTTAAATTCCTTAAAATATAATCTAACTACTATTGATCCTTGAATATCCAATACAACTAAATAATCCAACAAATTCCTTATTCAAAGATTTGCTACAACCAATAATGAATTCTTCTTATTATCTTCTATCAAATTCAAATATATCCCTTACCATTGTTACCAATACAAGCACACTTTATTCATTTATCTAAATACAACAATACTAAACATAATATAAATAATGTATTAAAAAGGAAATATATTTATATAAATTAAAAATTAGTCTCCTATCTAATCTCAAACTTAATTCAATAAATTGAAATAAATTTAAGAATAAGAATAAAATAAAATAATTGAATAAAAATAGTCTTGACATGAAAAACCATCCAATAGTAAAGCTATCATAACTTTCTTGTTTCTCAATGAAATTTTAAAATTCAAACTGTTTTGGAAATATAAGAGTAAGGGGAATAAAACCCAGAAAACAATTAGAAAAATACTTTAAGATGAGGGGGTAGTGGTTATTTCAATAATCTCTTTCCCTCAAATCCGGATTTAACACACAAATAAAAATTATTTATTTAGAAATGTGAAGTAATTCATAACACAATAGTTATATCTTTCCATCAATATAAACTCTCTAAAGCTGATTTATATGACATAAATTTGTACTACAATAGTTAAAAATTTATGAAAGCACAGTTTTTATCCACTAGAATAATACAATGAAAACATTTATAATATGATTACATTTTTAATATAAAATATATTTATAGTATGAATACGTTGAGGAAGTATACACTTATATATGTATAATATGTACACATTATATATATACACAAAATTTCTTAACTCTACTAACTTTTATTCTTAGAATTCATTTAACTACCTCCATGCTTATTAAAAAAACCAAGCTTGACCATTTATCATGAATAGAGAATGATTCGATTCCTCAAAAGTATTCCCTATATTTATAATGAATGATTAAAATACTAAAAGATCAATGGTTTGTTATTTTGTTTTAATTTTGTCATTCAAATAACTATACAATATATAGATGTATGATCTAACAATTATTCTTATAAACTAATCAACATAAGGGTTTTAGTTTGACCTTCTTGCACTACATGCATATTCTTGATTCAATTTAATTTTTGCATGCAATTAAATATATCAAGGATTATCTAATCATACCCATTCCAATAAATAAAATATGCAAATTCAGCTCACACTCTTAAGAAACGAATAAAATTCATTTTCAATAAAGTAAATTACCAACAAAACCTAGATTTTCAATTACTGCTATAGTAGCAGTAAAAATGTGATAAATTTCTCAATACTTAACCAAATTTAAAACCGTAAGATGTTTTGGAAATCTGAAAACAAGATTCTCATAATCTAGAAATATTTTTATAAAGTACTTCCTATGTAAAGATAAATTTCGTAAGACAACAACAGGTTTTATTTAAAAAAAATTAGAAAAACATTAAGATAAATAGTGGCAAGTTTTCAAGGACACACCTCAAAAATTTAATTGATGAAGAATACCTACAAATGACCATGAAGAGAGATTCCTAAACTCCATAATGTGAGAGCTTCCATCTTATTCTATGGTGCGCTTCCTTTCTTCTACCTAGAGTTCTATTGCCCCCTTATGAAATTCAAATAATTTTCACCTAAAAAGTCACCATGGACATTCACTTTCTTTGCCTCATGAAAATGGATGTATTTAACTTGGAGAATTATCTTCAACAACACCTATGGACGTCCTCTTGATGACCTGCAAAAATAAGATATAAACTTGTGCTCGTCTCTTGTTTTTTCATCCTTTTTGGAGCTAAACTTCCATCTACTTATAATATCTCCTTTGCCAAGTTTCATTTTCCTCTTTTGGGCTCCAATGACTCTTGGTATTCCTCTTCTTGCTTGGTGGCATCCAACTTGGAGAAATGTTGTTGGAAAGAGACACTATGTGGCTTCATGAGTGTTGTCACTGATGGCAACAAAGTCCATCCCACTCATCCGCAACACATAGTATGTCTATACCAGAAGTCAGAGTGAAGAGTATTTTGGTCTGATGAACAAGAATAGAGCATGCAGCAAGGTCTGACAATCAGGTCCGGATCTCTCAGAGGAAGTATCTTAGCAAAGTGTGGACTTGGGGAAGTCAAGAGGAGTACCATGACTACTACATTCTAGAGATGAGCCTCCAGTGATGAAAGAGTGAAAAGATATGAGCACCTAAGTGTTTGGTAGAGTAGACCGAGGAAGAATTGACCGATAGAGCATCAGACCTTAATCCAGATGAGATATTGATGGTGATCAAGTTTCTTGAGGGATCATTCATGATTGGTTGACATGATTGATGACTTCTATAAGTATCTCTTTGATACGCATCACTTAGTAAGCAAGGATTCAGCCGACAGACCATAGCTTGGGAGAATATTGAGTATTCCAAATGCCGACTAGAAAGATGTTGAAATCCTTGGTGCAGATATATATACCAGATGGATTTCGATGAGAAGGTGTGTGTGGTGTGTTGTGAAGTGCAAAGAAAAGCAGAGAGCAGTGTGGAAGTAGCAATACAGGTCCGGTATGTGACAGAACAACAGCACTAAAATAGAGGAAGAATGAAGTGCAATAGATCAGTATATTGAGCCTAACTGGAACTGAAGCTCAACATATGTGGATGCTTCTCATCAGTTCAAGTACTTTGTTTCTTTCTATAAAATATTGTAGGCAGTGAGCCTCTTGTGAACAGTGTACTTAGGTATTGAGCCCTAATTGGCAAGTGCCATTTTGTACTACCTTATTCTTTTAACAGAGAATACAATCTTGGGTTAATCACCCTGTGGTTTTTCCCTTAATAGGATTTTCCACGTCAAAATCATTGTGTTATGTGTATCGATTTTATTTATGCTTTCATGGTTATACATGCTTATATGATTTGATGTTGCACTAGTTGTTAAAGAAGAATAGGAAGTTAAAGTAATTAAGATAACTGATTCACCCCCCCTCTCAGTTATCAACAATTGGTATCAGAGCCAAGTTCCTCTAGACAAAGCCTAACAACTTGAGGAAGATCTAGGAATCTCAATGGATATGTATGGTATGAGGGATCAACTTTAGTCTACCCTAGATGATCTTGAGCAATCTCACTTTGAAGTCAATAACCTGAGGGAAAGACTCAAACAAGCTGATGATTTCATAAATGAACTCAAAGAAAAATTAAGTATCTCAATGAAGAAAAGAAAGGAACTTCTTCCACAATTAGCAAGTCAAAGTGAAGCCAATGATACTCATGAAGATCTGAATGAGAAGAACAAGTTATCTGAAAAGCTATCTAAAGAGGTCATTATGGTAAGACATGAAATGGAATCAAGGGTTATGAAATTCACCCAAGAAATTGAAGAGAAAAGAAAAATAGAAGATAATCTAAGACAATCTCTTAAGGAGAAGTCAAAAGACTACCACAAAATGGATAGAATAATCAGACATCTAGAATCTGATCTTGAAGAATCTAGAGATAATGAAGAACAACTTGAAAATCAGATAGACACTCTTAAAAGGGATCTTCAAACAACAAATGAATACAAAGAAAAATTCAAGATAAGTTTTTCTCAACTTGAAGTTCTTCTTGAAAGCCAAAAGAGGGTAGATGACAAGCATGGCTTGGGATATGAGAAAGGTGAAAGATCCGGATCTGGTCAGAAGAACTCTGGATCAAGAAATTCAAGGAACAGACCTAGAAGACCTCCAGTAAGACAACCAAATGCTCAAAGATATCCATCCTTCAATGGATCTTGCCACAATTGCAATAACTTTGGTCATAAAGCAAATCAGTGTAGAAGAAGAATGAATCAGACTAAGTCATCCTTCTCCGGACAGTGTTTTAATTGCAAAAGGTATGGTCATAGATCTCATGAATGTAGAAATATGCAAACAAACAATTCATTCAATGCTAGATGATTTGCATGCAATAGAATGGGACATATGGCTAATCAATGCAGATCTAGAGGATATCAATCAAATATGCAAAGAAATGTTGTTTGCTACAACTGCAATAGATCAGGTCATATTGCCAAATTTTGCAGAAGTAAGAATCAGGATAAAAGGGGTCTAGTGCATCATAATCAAATCAAGACAAAGGAAAAGAAAAAGTGAATGCGGATGAAGTTCAAAGGGAGATGAACAAGATTTGGGTAAAGAGAAGTACAAAAAATGTTGGGGATGGATCCACACCAGAATCTGGTGCTGATATTCCTTCCAGAAACTAAATAGATGAGCTCTAGCTTAGGGGGAGTCAAAAAGGAAAACAAATTCCCCCAGCCAGTCAATTGGTGCCTAGAATTGGCACATGGAAAGTTGCGGATTAAAGGGTTCTTAGAGAAAACATCTAAATAAGCCTTGGTAAAGATTTGGAAGATCCACAAGAAGTTTTGAAGAAGTTAATCATCCAAGATTGATCCGGTTTAATAGTCATCTGGTAAGAGCAGTTAGATCTGGTATGATTCAAAATGGAGGTATCCTGATCTAAGGATAAATGGAATGATTGGAGAAAGGTAGATAGATTATCAATATTCATTGAGAATAACTCTAAGTGCATCTCAGTGATCTAGAAAGATCTCTCAAGACAAGGAGAACAAGACAACTGGAATAACTTAAGTTGTGCATTTATTGCAAAATGGAATTAGGGTTTGCACATAAATAAAAGGGTTCTTTTGTTCATCATTTGCATAATTGCATTCGAGAAGAAGGAAGAAAGAGCTCTATAACAAGATTGCTTCAACTCTCTCTCAAGGATCAACTACAGAATTTGACTCAACCAGTGATCTTTTCGGCTCTTATCGTGAACCCTAGAAGCGTAAAAGGTATTTTTTGCTCTTGAATCTCTCTCTCTATCCTTTGAAAGATGGCTACTCCAAATGTTGTTAAAATCACTGATAGACCACACCCTAAGTTCAAGAAACATCCTTACAAATCCTTGGAAGTTGATCCCCTAGGCGCATTCTCTAGCATTCTGCATGGGGTTCTGCATGTAGAAGATGTTAGGGTCTACATACATGCAAACATTGAAGAATTTGGGGAATCCAAGATGATGGATATCTACCACAAGGAACTGATAGATGAATTATTTGAACTTAAACCCCAATACAAGGCCATCTGGGATAAACATTTTGGACATTGCATCCATTTCCCCTATTTTGCTGAAGATGAATGGGTTCGGTATGTTCTGAGTAGAATGCATGACAATTTCATGTGGTTGTTAAGGCCATTTAAGATCACAAAAGATGCCATTAGGGCGGTAATCAGATTGCACTCATCTGGTGGGTTGCCTACTCTCAAATTAGTCAAAAACTAAACTGTAAGTGAGGCTACCAGATTGATATTTGATAAGAGGGCAATGACAGTAGAAGACATCATAGATCTGGATATCAAATTTGCCTCTATGATAATTGGTTACAAAATCTATCACTCCAGTAGGGAGAATTCAATATCTGGAACTGCTATATATACTGCATATGAAATGCTAAGGAAAAATGCTGACTATGATCTCTGTGAGCTTCTTCTGAGCCAACTGTTGGAAAACTTGCAAAAGATCAAAAAGGACAAGAAGAACTCATTCAAATATGGTGGCCTGATATTATGTCTCTTCTTTTACTACATGAATGAGCTCCCCGGATCCAGTGGTTGGATATGGCAAAATGACAGACCGGTTGCCATACAAATTAGAGACTATATGTATGGGATTGGTGATGCCAAGGCACAAAGTACAGATCTTTGGGGTTACTTCAAAAACTTCCAAGGGATGATGCAGGCTAGAGAGAGAATCCCCCAATCTCTAGTTAAAAAATACAAGGATACAATGTGCTTTATGGTAGACACTGATCAATGTCTAATGGAGACAGTGGAACCGATAACAGTGTGGATCATGCCAATGGGCTATGAGGTGGATGAGAAAATTTTGGAACTACATGTCCAACACCTACTAAGTCAGCCTAAGGACCCTAAGGCAGAAAGGTTTGGAACCTTCCAAGAGTTGAGTGTAAAAGTTCATGTTGAACTGAGACAGCCTGAGATCAAGAGAAAAGTGAGAAGGAAAGTAGAAGAAGTTGCCAAAAGATATGGAATATCAAAGGAGGTAGTTGATGCCAACAGAGAGAAGATGGAAAGGGCAGAGAAAGAAAGGAAAGAAACAAAAAAAGAAAGTGCTCCAATGCAAGCCCCCTCCCGGACCAGATCCTCCAAAAGCTCTGCACTAGCCACCTCTAAGAGTCAAAAAGCCTCAAAACCAGAAGCCAAGACATCTTGAAAGGGAGAGAAGAGAACTAAGACAAAGGCCACGAGGTCTTACACCAATCAGAAGGATGATGAAGAGATAGAATCAGATGAGGAGATCAAGAAAAAAAGAAAAAGAAGAAAACATCTGGTGAATCCTCTACTGGTCATAACAAGGAAGAAGAGGCAGAAGAATTCATTAAAAAGCCTACTCTCTGCATTGATGATATCATCAAATCAGTCACTGTGGATGGGAATCTGCAACCAATGACTAAATTTTATGATGAATATAATGAAGCTCATTAGAAGATCTTGCAAGATGCCATAGTCAGGTATCTAAACATCTACAACAAAGCATTCATTGAAATCATCTCTCTAATCCCTAAAAATCTAGAAAAGGAATTTGAGATGAGGAAAAACAATGCCAAGGAAAAGGATATGGAAATCCAAGAACAAATAGCTATTCAGCTCTATCCTTCCATTACTCCAAAACAAACAAACGTGATCTTCAAGGATTGCAAGGATGAGTTCCAAAGAAAATCTAGAATGAACAAGCTTATGCTCGAAGAAACTAATCAAGTGGCAAAAGAGACTGAAGACATCCTCCAAAATGCATACAAAAGATTCAATATTCCTATTATAGAGGACATAAGTGATGAACCTTCTGATGTCGAAGGACTAAGCATATCAAAGGAAGATCCTATAGAGAAAATTACAGAAGAATCAAAGGAGATAGGTGAGGAGAAGACCAAGGACCTGGATTCCTCTGTTCCGGAAGAGGAAGTCCATGAAGAAGTAAATATCTCTCATTCGGATTCCCTAGCAGACTCTGAATCTAAAGGAGAAGAAAGAATAGAGGAGAAAATCAGTCAAGAAGAAGAGGTAAAGGGAAGAGAAGAAGATCGAACAGAGAAGACCCCAGGAGACAGTTATGAGGCTACAAAAGGAAAGAAGACTTTGTCTCTGGCAAGAGACACTGCAAAAATAGTTAAAGATTTCTTGACCAAAGAAATGATGGAGATTGATGAACCAGAACTATTTCAAGGACCATTCAATTTTGACTCCCTCTCCCCGGTTTAGACAATGAATATAGCATCCTTTGCCCAAGCAAAGGTAAAAGAAAAACTTCTGAAGTCTCACATGGAAGACTATGAGCTGATAGATATTGCATCCGATGTGTTGGAGAAGATCATGCCATCCTTCCAGAAGGATCTTTCAGCCTCCTCATCTGGTAATCTAAAATCTCTTGTTAATTCTGTTAGCACACATTTTGATTCTTTGGAGAAAACAGTAGAAGAGAAAGTCCAGAAAGAGTTTTTGGATAAGAGATTCTTTGAGATACAAGGACTTATAACAAAAGATAGGAGAAATTTGGATATTGGGATAAAGAGCTTAGAAAATGCTCTTAAAGATGGTGGAGATCTATACAAATTTTGTCTATCTTGGTCCACCATGACAGCAAATATTACCAAGAAGGTGGAAGAACAAGAGAGTAAACTATTAAGTTTATCTCAAAATTTTGATCCTGTCACCTCATCCATAATGAATCAAGAATGCTAGGCTATTGCCATTATGAATGAGATAAAGAGGCTTGAGAAGGAGAAGAAGAATAGAATAAGCAGAATGAGTGATCTAAGAGGGATAATTATCCCTAAGTTAGCAGCCATGCATGAGGCTCTAACTGATGCTTAGACTACAGTCTGGACTAGTGATCCAGTAGATTTAAAAAGGGTAGAAGCTTTTGCATTTCTATTGAGTGGCCACATTTCAATTTTGGACAGGATGAAGCAAAGTTGGGCGATAGAAGTTATACAGTTGAAGACCACCTTTGCAAATATACTTAAGTATATGTAAGTATAACTTGTATATATACTTATGCGGATATGTATAGGCTGATTTTTGAAATTTTGGTGTGCGGATTCTACCCCTTTTCCATTGATGTCAAAGGGGGAGTGAAGAGTAGTGAAAAATGTGGAATCCAGCTAAGGGGGAGCTCCAGTGAAAGTGTACATTAGAATAGTGCATTAGCTAAGGGGGAGTGTAGTGTGACACTTAGTCATTTTTCACTAAGTGTTGCCATCAATTCCAAAGGGGGAGATTGTTGGCAAGAGACACTATGTGGCTTCATGAGTGTTGTCATTGATGGCAAGAAAGTCCATCCCACTCATCCACAACACATAGTATGTCTATACCGGAAGTTAGAGTGAAGAGTGTTTTGGTCCAGTGAACAAGAATAGAGCATGTAACAAGGTCTGACAATCAGGTCCGGATCTCTCAGAGGAAGTATCTCAGCAAAGTGCAGACTTGGGGAAGTCAAGAGGAGTACAGACTGAGGAAGAACTGACCGACAAAGCATCAGACCTTAATCCAGATGAGATATTGATGGTGATCAAGTTTCTTGAGGGATCATTCATGAATGGATGACATGATTGATGACTTCTATAAGTATCTCTTTGATACACATCATTTAGTAAGCAAGGATTCAGCTGACATACCATAGTTTGGGAAAATATTGAGTATTCTAGATGTCGACTAGAAAGATGTTGAAATCCTTGGTGTGGATATATATACCAGATGGATTTTGATGAGAAGTGTGTGTGGTGTGTTGTGAAGTGTGAAGAAAAGCAGAGAGTAGTGTGGAAGTAACAATACAAGTCCGGTATGTGATAGAACAACAACACTAAAACAGAGGAAGAATGAAGTGCAGTAGATCAGCATATTAAGCCTAACTAGAACTGAACCTCAGCATATGTGAATGCTTCTCATTAGTTCAAGTACTTGGTTTCTTTCTATAAACTATTGTACGTAGTGAGCCTCTTGTGAGTAGTGTGCTCAGGCAGTGAGCCCTAATTAGCAAGTGCCATTTTGTACTACCTTATTCTTTTAACAGAGAATACAATCTTGGGTTAATCACCCCGTGGTTTTTCCCTTAACAGGGTTTTCCAAGTCAAAATCATTGTGTTATGTGTATTGATTTTATTTCTGCTTTCACGGTTATACATGCTTATATGATTTGATGTTGCACTAGTTGTTAAAGAAGAACATGAAGTTAAAGTAATTAAGATAACTGATTCACCCCCCTCTCAGTTATCAACAAATGTGACTCTTGGGATTCCTTTATTTCTTTCCTTCATGACTTGGATGCTTGAATACTCTTCATTGTGCAATCTTTGTCTTCTAGCATGTAGGTGACTAGGATTTTGTCCATATGCAACTTGCCTTGTCTTTTCCTTGGAGTGTTAGAGAATTAAAATATTTATTTTATTTCCCGAAGTTTGTGTATGATGTTGATTAGAAATCTGTAAGACAAACAAAAGGGTAAACGAATTTTTTTTTGGTTGATGCAAGATTTCTTGTGAGCCCAAATGCTCCTGCATCAGATAATTATATATAAAACTATTTCTATAGTGTAATAGAATTACGAATACACTCAAATTACACGTAGAATGATACTTACACAAATGCATGCAAATGTGAAAGAAACATAATTGTAAACAAGGCACATGAAATATTTACATACCTCAATGAAGTAAATGATAAAAAAGCAAATCTCATACTTTGTTTATCTCCATGGATTCTCGTTTACCATTAATGTCTCTTTGATATTATTATAACTGAAATCCTTTTTCCAATGATTAGAGAAATCCAACTTATGATAATAATTAGCATAATAATTTTATGGAGATCAGCTAGTCTAATATCATTTCAAAAGAGTGATTCAAAATAAAATCTATACTCATAATTTAACTAAATAATTATTCGATCCATCTCCAAAATATTCTTAATAAAGTTCTATCATGAAAACATCAATATATCTATCATTAGAGTTATTAGATAGGGTTTTGGCATTCTTACAATTAAATTCAAACTTCTTCCATTATAGGTATCTCCTATCATATCTATAATCTTCTCACTTTTGATTGCCTCTTTGATGGTAGATCTCCTATAGTAAAAAGGCCTGTCACCACTTGTATTGCTTGTTTCGTGATCTTATAGGGTTTGTCCAGGTATATGAATTTATCATGAATTCTACTGAGTTTTATTCTAACCCATCTATGTTCTACAAAGAAATTAGGGAAATCCTTCCATATTTCGAGCTTCTTCTTCTCAACCTCTTGATATTGCAGTATATATTGCGTTTGGTCTGGCTGAAGGAGTGTTCTCTGGAGGTCCTCAAATTTTATATGGTCTATCTTTGATATTGGTGCATGTATATATTTTTAGACATCCTTTGTATAGATAACATCTAGTGGGATGGTAGAGAAATCCCCATTTGGATCGACCTCCATCGTCTTGTAAGGAAATTTCTTATATTCAGGCATGGTTTTTTAGAGACATCAATCAAAATCAGTCACCATCATTGTTCTGTATTTGGCTAGGTTTGCTGTGCTTTAGAATGTTGTTTTGAGCTCATGAGTACTTAGAGTGTGGAATGCTGTTAGAGTCTTTGTTGAGGTATTTCTTTTATAATTGTAACTATGACCTTTTTCATTTAATGCATTTTCTCATTTGTGTTTTCACATGATTTTATAGCCATTACTTTCTTACGGCTCCCTTCTTTGAATGATATACACTTTTATGCTAACTATAGTACATATGATACATGTTTGATTTTCCTAGTTTTTAATTTATTCTATCACTTGATGGTAATGTTTCTATCCCACTCCATTTACATATCCCATCATTGACTTCATGTCGAGTGATCTTAATATAACTACTCTTGATTCTAAGATTTCATTAATATAGTATGGCCCTAGCCATCTAACTTTCAATTTCCCTTATTTCTTAAATTTTCTGTCATATAATAATACCAAGTCATCTTTGTGGAATGTTTTGAGGTGCTTGAATTCCTGTTGTTCTAGGATTTTTATCTTTTCCATTCTAGGTTTTGGTGGTATATCGCTGGTAGTCTATTCTCATCTAATGTTTCAAGATTTTCAATTCTCATCTAATGTTTCAAGATTTTCAATTCTTTGTTCTAAGGAGTCTTGTTTGCTTAACAACAAAGCTATTTTAGTATGGAAATTTGGGATAATAAAGTTTATAGGTAAAGTGGCATCCATCCCATATACTAGCTCAAATGGTGTAAACGTGGTTGCTCTTTGTATGATGTTTTATATGCCCATAGGAAAACATGAATTTTGATGTCCTAATCTATTCTATTTTCGTTGCACATCTTTGTCAATGGTGTTCCTATAATTTTATTGAGTGCCTTGATTGTACCATTATCTTGTGGATAATATGGGGAACTTTTGTTGTGGGTGATCATAAAATTATTCAAGAGTTCCACAATTACCTTGTTTACAAAGTATTTACCTTGATCACTCATTATGTTTAATGGGTAGACAAACCTTGTGATTATGTTCTCATATAGGAACTTTGTGGTAGTCTTGGTTGTGCAATCTATTTTTGACTTTGCTTCCATCCATTTTGTTAAGTATTCCACTCTTGTAATAATGAATCTTTCTTTTGAATATTTTACAAGAGGGTCAATTGGTCCTATGAAATCTATAGCCCACTTTTTGAATGGTATTTGGGCTAAAACTAGTTTCTTTGACATATAACACATTGTTTAACATATTTATTTACATCCTTATGGAGAGTTGGTCACCAAAGTCCTACTAGTTTTACCTTCTTTGTGATAGTTTCTCCTGAGTTGTGTCCTAATATTCCTTCATGGGATTACTCGAGTATATCTTCCCTTTCATGTTCATAAACCACCCTTTTGGTAATGTCATCTCTCTAAATTATATGTAATTCTACCTCTATGATTGTGTAGGGCAGAGATGTCTGTAATAATATTTTCTTGTCTCATGGTTTGATATTCAATGGGAATTTCCCTGGAGATAATAGGCTTGCTATGTCATGATATTATTCAAGTGCCACAATTACTCTAAACAAGTTTGCACTAAGAAGATCTTCTTCCTGGCTATCAAGTTCTTTGGTTTCTATTCTAGAGAGGTATTCAAGGCCTTGATTAGTCTTGATTGGTTTAACCATGATGTCAAAATTAAACTCTTGAAATAGGAGAAACCATCTTCATATTCTTCTGTGAGTTATGGGTTTGTTTAATAAGTACTTGAGTGGTTCATGATCTGTGTAAAATGTGAATGGTGTAGATAGTAAATAGTGTCTAAATTTTTGAAGTGCATACACCATTGCTAATGCTTCTCTATGTATAATTGTGTAGTTATTCTCTACTTTCGAGAGTTTTCTACTCACAAATGCTATAGGGTGGTCTTTGTTTCCCTTGGATTGTGTTAGAAATACCCTTATAGCTATTCTAGATGCATCTATATGGACATGAAATGGTGATGTCTAGTCTAGGAAGATTAGAATTGGTGCTTCCACAATCTTTTTTTTAATGTGTCAAATGATTGTTGACACTGTTTGTTCCATTTGATTATTTTGTTTGATTTCTTCTTCATCAATTATTCCAAGGGTGCTACTATTACTGCATATCCTCTAATGAATTTGCAATGGTATTCAATGTGTCCTAGAAAACTTTTGACCTCAGGTAGTGTCTTTGGTGGCGGTAATTGTTGTCATATTTTTTCCCAGGCCAAAATAGCCCAAAAAATCCTACCTTCCATCAGAGAAATCTGATCTGAGAAAGTCTAAATAGAAGGGGTCCCCTTAGAAGAATCCTAAAATTTCCTAACTATTTTTTGCTTAGCCTATTTTGTATTTATCAAAAAACTTGAAGGTTTGTGAACTTGCTAGTTTTCCAATCGACAAGTTCGTCGATGGAAGAAATCGCCAACTAAAGGAACCAAGCAGGCAAAATTTCTCTAAGGAAAGAAAAGTGACAAAGGTTTTCCTTTTGTTGGAAAAATTTTAGTTCAATGAACCTTAGGTTCACTGATCGGTAGTTTTTTCGATAAAGGAGTGAAGGCCAAGATAGGGAGAAGATGAGGACAAGGTTATCGGCCACAAGAAGAGTTGGTGAATTGCTTGGTTCATTGATTGGAAGGTTTGTCGATTGGTGAATTCGCTGACAAAGGCAGAGACAAAGGGGAGGATGGTTCACCAAACTGGAAAATCACCGATGAAGGAGATATGAAAGGAAAAGAAGATAAGGAAGACATAAGAAAAATGGACAAAGGCAAGCCTTAGTTGACAAATTGAGTTTAGCCAACTCAAAGTTTGCCATTGGCAAGTTCGTCGATTGGTGAATTCACTGACTAAGGAGAAAAAGACAAAGGAGGGCCTAGACCAAGTTTGTAACAGTGATATTTCACTGATAGAGAAGAAAAAGAAGAGAAAATCAGCTAAGGGGATGGTTCATGAAGTGGAGATTTCATTGACTGAAGGAAAAGCAAAGACATAAATAGTTTGCGAAGGAGAGATTTTTCTGATAAGGCAAAATAATAGTCTGAAGCAAAGTAAAGTGAAAATCAATGTAAAAATAAAGCATGTAATATGATGTAGTGCTTTAGAATATTTTAAAGAAATTTAAAATATTTTAAAGTGTTGTAAAAGATTTTAAAAGGTGTGACTTTTCTGAATGCCCTAAAAGTGTGCTTCCGCAGGTGGCACCATTGTTGCAGATTGATGTTACACAAGTGGTTGACATAGTGGAAACCTTCAATGCACAAGTACCTGAAATGAATGAATCAGATGAAGTATCCTTGCAACCCATGCTTTTATAGGTCCTTTCAAGGACAAATCAGTTCACAAGATATGGGTGGCCATCTAGGCTACAAATTTTTTAACACTCTAAACATGGACATTCTTCCAATTTACAGGTTCTAATAGTGCCTTTGGGCTAGATTTTAATGTAGCATGGGTGACTAGGCATAACTTGTTGACTAATTTTTAATGCCCACAGTGGCGTAGTGAAGGTAAAAGCTATATATACATGTTAAACAGATGTGTTAGGGGTTGGTTGGCTACATTGGGTCATTTCTAGAGGTAGAAAGTTCTTTGTAGGTTTAGGCCTTGTGGTTTTCTCTAGAACTAAGTGGATTTGATGGATTGTGCTCTTTTACTGAGCCTCTCATGTCTCTATACTAGTTCAACAATGAAGGAGAGTCTATCGCTTTGTGTCTATCTCATACCTGTAATGAATTCTTCTTCTTTTGTAATGGCCATTTAGCCTCTATGATCAATATAAACTAAATTTTGCCTCTCTCATTGTTCTTACACTGTGTTTATTTGATAGATGTAAGATATGTATTATGGATAAAATAGTCTCTTTCATACTTTCATCTCTCTATCTTAACTTCTATTTGAACCTGCATGAGTCTATGTGAACTCTTCAGCATTTGAGATCATTATTGTGTTATGTCAATTGCATTCAAAAACGCTAAATCTTGGTGTGTCCCCTTTCCATTTTTGTATTCCTTCTCTCTCTTTTCCTTGGTGATTATTAGCATAGGTTTAGTTTATTTCTCTAGAACTTAAGTCCAGAAAGAGGAACCAGCCTTCTTTGAAGGTTTAATTTCATTTGCAAGGTCCCACACCTTGAGATCATTCCCATGTTATGCTGAAATTATTGGAACTGTCAAAGCTTCAACAATAGGGTGCAATTTTAGGTGATAACAATTTTTTGCACGCCTGGTGGGACTCTCTACTTTGAGTAAGAACTAAATTAAGAAAATTTTGTGCTGTTATTAGCTCACATGTAGCTGTGAAAGCATTCAACAAGCAGCATGGTGACTCTGCTAAACAAATCTACTGGTGAAAGCAACCTAAGTGCTCTAAGCTCCATCAAAGATCAGAATTCGGTGATGCTCTTGGTCTTTTCTATCCTTGAGGGTTCTCAAATCACCTAGAGACTCTTTTAATATGTTCACAATGTCCAAAGTAGACCTGTTAGCCTTATTTTCAAAGAATATTTTGATGCATCTCTTCTTTTCCATGCTCTAGTATGTCAAGCTATTATGGAAGTCATGGCCTTTTACCTCTATCAAGAATAGGTTTCCATACACCCATCATAACAATCACACCACTGTCATGGCTTTGCCAAGATGCAGAACCTTTGTGGCCTTCAATGGTGGAATCCCTCTTGACCTTGCACAATATGATGACATCCAAGTTTTATCTCTAAAGGATATTCCCTTTTTCATTGGTGAAAATTCCACTACCCCTGCCAAGCACATCCAAGACATTGGTAATGTATGTTCTATTCACAATGTTACCCAAAACAATATCACAGTAGGGCTCCTTGCTTCTTCCTTGAAAGGAAAAGCTCTCCAATGGTACAGGGGGTTACCTGCAAATTCAATTCATGAATGGGATTGTTGATGATTGTTTTGATGCAATCATAACAATAAGTTAAAATTCACATGAAATGAACTGAAACTATACTTGAAAGATAAGAAGGAATCATTTGAGATTCAACTAATCCCAAGTCTACAATGGTTCGGTTGGTCAAGTTCAGTTGGTCAATGTGAAGCTGTAATGTTCAAGGGGCCTTACGTAGTTTAGGTTTGTTTGGTGGTTTACTGGACTAAGAATATGCAAAAAGGTCATGAGATATGTCAATACTTTTCATTCCTTTGCATAAAAGTGATACTGTGCTGCAAGTTTTAGATGGTTTTCTTGAATTTTTGCAGCTTTCTTCCTTATCTATTTATGAAAAACTGTCTACTTATAACTCTGTTATGCATGCTTCTTCAAATTTGAGACAATTTCCTTTAGATTTCTATGTTTTCAGCTAAATATTTCAGATGGGTTGGGAAAAGTTAGAAAGATCTAATCTATACCTCATTTAATCTACCGAAGGATCTAATTGTTCTGTTATGCACTATGTAAATTCCACAGTAATTTGATCAAATCCACAGTAAAAACCTTAAATGTAAGTTCTGAGCATTTTCACAAACATACATTTAAAATTGCAAGCTCTCAAAGAAAATATTTCAAAACACAAAGAAGGGCAGGAGAACACTCAGAAGATAGATGCAGAACTCCAGATTCTATTATATTAGAAACGAATAGTCATACATAATTTACAATGTAGGAATGACTCTTAGTTTCATTGATCATACTACAGAGAACTTACAAGCTTTACAGATACAGTAAGGCAGCCAGACATTCCACGCGCACCTTACTGCAGACAAACAGGCGACCTCCTTCTTCTACACTAAACTATGCTAACTTGCTGTATGTTTCTAAAAGAAAAAATCTGTTGTAACCACTGTTGTTTTCCTAAAATCCCTGTTGTAAAGTATTACAGTGTAGAGAGGCACAATATAAAGACATTCTGATTGTCCTCACTACAGCAAAAACCTAACTGAACCCCTGGTTCAAACCCCTGGTTACAGCAATAAATACAGGTGAACCAGCTCTTCAAAATATCTCTGAGCAGTGTCAAATCTGGGCGAAATATTGCCCCTTCTGAGAAGTTCCGGCAGCTGGGCAATAACTCTTGTTTGTCTGTTGTAGTAATACTCTCAGCTGCAACATTGTTCTTCACTTGAATGGCCTTGACTTTTTCGCACTTCATCCTTATCTTCCTGCTCCTGAGATCAGATTTCCCTCCTCCATGAGGTCACTGTGTTGACTTTCCAGCTGCTTCCTCAACTGCAAGCCTGCAAGACAAGACAAGCAATAAGTATTTCATTTATCACATAAACAGCATGAAATTAAAATAACTGTTTAAATCTAGGTGACTGCGCAAAATCGCGGAGATCGGATCCAGAATACTCCTCAAACGCGCCCAAAATGCGTTCAGACTGCTCAAAATTCATCGGGTCAACTATCGCTGACCAGGAAAATGCCATAGGCGCAAAAAAAAAACACTTTAAAATTCCACTGCCTCATTTCCCGCCCATCGGCATGACTATCACTATCGGCGTGTCAAAAAACATGTTAGCCGACATTCTCTTCATCTGCATGATATTCTGGAAATATGATGCTCTCCCTTCTGAAGGTCCAAATGACGTCATCAGGATGTTTCGCTTTTGTGTAATGGGGAAAAGAACAACATCATCATCATCATCATCATCATGTTGAAGGAGAAAAGGAGGATATGGAATATGATCCTGGTGCTGAGGAAAGGAATATGATGGTGACGTCATCGTCATATTCAGGCTTCACAAAAATGCAAAAGATGACGTCATCGTCATATTCGGGCTTCACAAAAAATGCAAAAGATGACGTCATCGTCATATTCGGGCTTCATAAAAATGCAAAAGATGACGTCATCATCATATTCGTTAAGATCAGGGGATAAATGCAATATCGGGTCACCTAAGGAGCATGATCAGGATGATGAATGTAATATGACCCTTTTTGCGGCCAAGGTAACCCTCTCGAAAGATCAGGATGATGATGATCATCAGGATATTTGGGGCTTTTGTCGAACTTAGAATAAGACGTCATCATCATATTCGTGAACCGAATCGTGCTTTGGAAAATATCCTGCCGAAGGGAAATGTGATGATGATGATCATCAGGATATTTGCTTCTTCGTTTATCAGATCGGGATGACATCATCATGATATCCGGAGCCTTTGTTAAACTTAAAACATGACGTCATCATGATATTTCGCCAACCGGATCATGTTTTGGAAAAATATCCTGCCGAAGGGAAATCAGGATGATGAGGATCATCAGGATATTTTCAAAAGGTCTTACTTCATCGGCAGGAGGACTTTACGAAATATCATGTGGACAAACAAGATCATGATGATCTTGACAACAGGACAGGATAAAAATATGATGATCCTCCTCATCGAATTATCATGATGACGTAAGCATCATATTTCATTTTCGGAGCATGAAGATGAGTTGAGGTCATCATCAGGTTTGCGCTAGGGTGATATTTAAAATATGATCATGCTGTTGAGGAATGGAATATCACCCTTCCTCAAAAGATAGGGTGATCATCATGATCATGCAAAAGGAGATCAGGAGGATATGAATATGATGATCCTCTTTATCGAATATCATGATGATGTCTCCATCACTTAGCGAATTTCAGCGAATATGACCCTCTTGTGAAAGATCAGAATGATGATCATGATCATGCAAAAGGAGATCAGGAGGATATGAAGTCGTCATCATCATCTTAGCGAACTTCAGCAAATATCAGGATGATGACCTTCCGATAGGATTTGAACATGCGCATGCAAATATGCCGATGGTGGATTTTCTAAGTCAGGATGATCTTATAATATCAGCATGATATTATAATATCAGGCGATGTAAAAATATCATGATGCTCGCGATACAAAAGACCACTCGACGGGGAAAACTTACTATGACTTAAAGTTGATGTCATGAGGATATTTGAACCTCAGGATATTATCGGGGGGGCGTTTCAAATATGATGATGATGTCGTTGTTCTTCATACAGCAAAACCGAGTTTATAAAATATGACCCTTCCTAAAATCATGATGCTCATGATGTGCATAAGGCCATTTGACGGGTAAAAGGCACTACCACCTAAGATTGACGTCCAGATATTGCGACTGCATGATTTTATCGAGTGATAGACCAAGATCATGATGATCTTGACAACATGAAAAAATATGATGATCACTTGCGATTATCAGGTTTGACCAAAACTTTGACTGTGCATAACTCCCACATATGGACGAATTTTTAAGTGAAGTAAAAGGCAAACCTGCATGGAATTTCAAGCTCTTTCTAAATATGAGGTCATAGAAACAAAATATGAACTTTGACAAACTGACCTCATGATGATGACCTACCTTATCCAATATCATGATGATGATGCACTTGACCTTTTTTTACCAAACCGCCAGAAAGCAGACAAACACAAGCAGAAGCAAAAGGGAAAACATCAGCAGGGGTCCTCGTTTTGCTAAGGAGCAAAATGGGGCGTGTTGTGAACATCACAACAACTAGCAACCAAAACAAAACAATTAAATTCAAAGTGTTCAAGGAAACTAGATGAAATGAACTCATAACTCCCAACTATCTTTCCTGCAAATTACTATTCAGCTTGAGACTCAAAGTATTCAATAAAGATGCATGAATTTCCATTTTCAGTTTAGTTGTGTGCATGTGATTAATTATCCTCATCTTGAAGATCGGTTGAACAAACCAGTGACTGACATTAGCCTACGTAGGTGAGGATATTCCCTCATAGCCGACCGGATAGAGCCTTGCTGCCAGCGAGCGTCCATAGCCCCGGCAAGGTTATCGTTACAATTCTCCTAAGTAGAGCCCCACTGCCAGCGAGCGTCCATAGCCCCGGTAGAGTTACTTAGATGGCTTAATCTGGATTTTTAGTATAATCCGCTTTATTCATTTATTTATTTATTTTTTTGTTTTCTAATTTTGAAAGATTTCATAAGGTATAGCAATTTGTAACTTCATGATGCAAGGAGTGGACACTTGCTGAAATTAAGCTGAGAATTGTAATGGTAGCAAGGGTGACCTCTAATTTTTCACCTAATATCTACACTGGTAGGTTCAACAAACCCAAGGATTTTAGGTGTGTCATCGTGAGAAACCTGCTTCGAATTCTCAATCACATTTATTGAATACAAAACTTCAAAAGATGAACAACTCTCTACATTCATGACAGTGACAAATTATGTGTAAATTGCAAATGATTAACCTGAATACCCTAAATTTTATACTGTTTTGAATGGTTGCTAGTTTTGCTCCTTAATACTCTAAAGTAAAATAAAGATCCCTGCTGAGGAGACAACAAACAAACCAAACAAATAGGCTGTACAAACAACACAACAAAAGAAAAACTGTACAAACAGAAAGAAACAAAAGCAAAAACAAACAGAAGACAAACTATACAAATAGCCAACCCAAAAGAAAACAGCAGAAGAAGAACTGTACATTATCCACAGCATTTTACACTAAGAAAGAAAGGACTGCCTCATCCTGACCTTCAAGCCTGGAAGTAGTGTTTCAAATGCTGGCCATTAACTGGTAATGGCATATCTTCTCCAGTCAAGGTCTTAAGTCTAAAGGTGTTATCTCCTATTATTTCTGAGACTTGTAATGGACCCAGCCATAATTTATCGAATTTTCCATGGCCTCCTTTCTTTTCATGTGCTTTGTCCCAGCACAACACTAAGTCTGATATCCTAAATGTCTTGACTCTTGCCCTTTTGTCAAACCACCTCTTAACAACCGCTTGGTGTTTGGCAAACTTCTCGAGGGCTTGACCTCTTTTCTCCTCTAGTTGTAACATTTGCACTATTCTGGCTTCCCTATGGTTATCAAAGCCTAGATATTCATTGGCAAACTTCCAGGTTGGTATTCTCAGATTAACCGGAAGTATGGGATCAGTCCCATAAACTAAGTGATAAGGTGTGCTACCTAAAGCTGTTTTGAACTTGGTCCTGTCTACCTATAATGCATATCTTAATAGGGTATTCCACTCTCTAGGACTTTTGGCAATTAACCTCTTGATTATGTCTAATAAGATTTTGTTTGTTGATTTAGCCAGTCCATTACCTTGAGGGTAATAATTCGAAGAAAACCTTAGAATAATCCCATAGTCAAATGCCCATTTAGAAAATTTTAAAGAAGAGAAAGCAGGGCCGTTATCACATACCAATGAATAGGGCGTTCCAAACCTGGTGATAATGTTTTCTTCAAGGAACTTGATAACTACCTCAGTTGTGGAAAACCTGCAGCAGGTGGCCTCAGTCCACCTTGTACAATAGTCTGTTACCGTCAATATAAATTTGTGTCCTGCAGAAGATGGGGGATTGATGACTCTGATAAAATCCAAGCCCCATTGTGCAAACGGTCTGGATTCGATCACAGGTTGCAGTGGATTGGCCAGATTTCTCCCTTTGTCTGCTGCAGTCTGACAGGTGTGGCAACTTCTGATGTGACTCTTAGTATCTTTGAACATAGTGGGCCAGTAATAGCCCGCTCTCAGTATTTTGTGTGTTGTAGCTAAATGGGAACCATGACCGGTTCCGTATTTGTCATGTAGTTCTGTCAATACTCTATCAGCTTCAGTTCTGTTTATGCATCTTAGGTAAATTCCATCATGGTTCTTCCTGAATAGAAAACCTCCTTGCACCATATAATGCTGTGCCTTAATCTTCAAAGCTCTCCTCTGAGAAGCCTTCATCTTGCTTGGGTACTTTCCAGCTATCAGGAAGGTGCTTAAATCATCGTACCAGCCTGATGCGTCTTGGGAATTCAATACATATTGTTGTTTTATCAGATTTGGATCCATGTTTGCTATTGTCTGCACCAACGCCTGCCCTTTGACTAGCTTTGTGGGAATGATCTCCATGTCGAATTCTTGCAGTGTGGTGATCCATTTGGCTCTTTTTTCTCCAGGCTCGTTTTGCATCAGCAACATCTTTACTGCTGCGTCTGGTACTATGGCTCTAATCTAGCTGCGCAGAATGTAGTGTCTAAATTTTTTCACAGCCTTCACTAATGCGAATGCCTGTCTTTCGATATCTAGATATCTCAGCTGTGCATCCTTCAGAGGCACACTCATAAATGCTATGGGCCTCTCTTCATTATTTTCACCTTTCTGTGTCAAGGCAGCTGCGACAGAATGAGAAGATGCAAAGGAGTAGATGTAAAACGGGCTTGTGTAGTCTGGACTTGCCAATACAGGGGCATTAGAAATTGCCTCCTTGATATCTTCAAATGCGGCTTTGGCCACTGGCGTCCATTCCATCTGTGCATCTTTCTTTAACATGGCATTCAACGGCTGCACAATCTCTGCAAAACCTGTTATAAACTTCCGAACAAAGTTAATTTTACCAAAAAATGATTTCAATTCTTTCCTACTGTTTGGTATTTGCAAATTTTTTATGGATTCTATTCTATCTGGATCAATTGAAATTCCATTTTCAGAAATGACATGGCCTAATAATTTACCTTCAGTTACACCAAATATACATTTCTTAGGATTAAGGGAAATCCCATACCTTTCACATTACTGGAGTACTTTTCTGAGGTCCTCAGCGTGGGTGGATGCATCCTTGGAATATACAGTTAAATCATCCATATACACAACAATGCATTTTCCTGATAATCCACGGAATGCAACGTCCATGGCCCTCTGAAAAGTGGCACCTGCATTAATTAGACCAAAAGGCATTCTTCTATATGCATAATTTCCCCATTTGCAAGTGAAGGTGGTTTTTAGTCTATCTTCTCTATCAATTAAGACCTGGTTATAACCTAAAAAACCATCTAAAAAAGACATCATCTTTGCACCATTTACTGCTTGCAGTACTTCGTTTATTGGGGGCAAAGGATAATTATCCTTTTCAGATGCCTTGTTTAAATTTCTAAAATCTACGCACAACCTGATGTCTCCATTTTTCTTCCTCACTGGTACCAAGTTAGCTACCCAGACAGAATGTCTGACTGGGAAAATTATTCGAGCGGACAGTAATTTTTTAACTTCCTCAAAGATTAAAGGCTCTAGAATGGCATTTACAGGCCTCTGTTTCTGCCTAAATGGTTTGACTTCTTTTCTTAAAGGTATTACGTGAGTTATGATGGACTCATCAAATGTTTTCAAGTCTTCGTAAGTCCATGCTATGACATGTTTATATTCTTTCAGAACATCCAGAACCTCTTTTCTGATTTTCTCAGAGCAAGCTTTCCCAATTAGTACACTTTGTGGATTTAGCTCAGTCCCTAAGTTATGTAAATCACACTTACCCCCTTCTGTTTTGGGTAAGTCTTTCTGTCTTATTATTCCGTCGAAGTCAAAGATGTGTTCTAATTCAATTACTCCTTTTGGTAAGAAGTTGCTCTTTAAGTTGATCATATCTTCTTCGTCCCATGTTACTTCAGGCCTTTCTTGTTCATCAATGATTTGGGCCTCAAATGCCTCATTACAAGTCAGAAAATTAATAATTTGCTGATCCTCTCCAAATACCTGAAAGTGTGTAACGTTGTTTGGTATACTGGGCACGTTAACTAGCTCAATAGCAAATCGTCTTAATCCTGACAGTGTCAATGGTTCTAATGTACTAGCAGCAACTGCTAACGCATCTGGCCTATGGTTCAGCTCTCTAGGAATATGCTCTATGTTAAAAGCATCAAACGAATCCATTAAACCCCATACTCTATGTCTGTAACTAATCATCTTCTTATAATTACAGGCATATAGTTTCCTCACTTGTCTGACTACTAATTCAGAGTCTGAAAATACTCTGATGGTTTTTACCCCTTTCCTGATGGCCATGACAAGTCCTAAAATTAGGGCCTCATATTCAGCAATATTGTTAGTGCAGGAAAATTGTAATCTATATGCTGCCAAATGTGATTTACCTTGAGGATTTATGAGTTCAATACCCGCACCTACGCCCTGTTTTGATTTGGACCCATCACATTTTAACGTCCACATGCCATCTTTACTTTTCTGATCTTTTACCTTGGCATACTTTGTCCCTTTTATTGCCAGTGGGGTGTTGTCTTGTTTATTCATGGGTTTTTCCATTTGGTTATCTTGCATATGTGGGTTTTTAGTTTGCAACTCAGAAAGATAACTACCCTCGTCCTCTATTTCTTTTCCTAAATCTAGAATCAAGGCATCTATATTATCCTGAACATATCTCTGTGTTGGGTCAGGATTCTCATCTTTCTCTTGTGACTCTACCCTCCCTATGCACTTTTTGTATTCATATTCAATGATATCTTTGCATATTTCACAATTCTCCTCAGAATGTTGCCTATCATGGACTCTACACCTATTTTTATATAACTTACATTGGACTGGGAGATTGTGTGTAACGCACTCTTCCACCTCTCGTCTAATGGCATGACCAAATTTGTCTATTGCATTATTTTCTTCATCTGAAGAATTTCCATCAGACTCAATGAATAGTGCCGTTCTATTGCTGACACACTTCTTTCTAATGTTTAACATCATAATTTCTTCAATCTGCATCCCATTGTTGGTAATTCTATAGACACCTGGTTCAACAGCAGCATATAATATTTCATTAGTTTGATTATACTCTGTTATCATATGTTTCATTCTGGGCTCTGCCTCTATTCTGATCTGGTTTGGGATGCCTCTCCACGGTAACCACATGTGTGAAAAGTCAGTAGCCATATATCCGTTTAATGTCTTGGACCAATCCCTACTTAGCAACATTCCATAATTTACGGGTATATCCACTACTTGAATGTCAATGATTTGGCTTACTCTAGGGTCTGAAGCTAATTGCACTTGTATGTTCATGAGTTCTCCTATCACGCTAACCTCGGTCTTATCTAATTGCGTGACAACCTTGGTAGATTTGGTGGGAGTCAGCCTGAGAGTTTTACATATTCCTAAGGGCATTACGTTGGCTGAAGCACCAGAATCTACCATGCAATTGTGTATATTCTTCCCACACAACCTAACAGTTAACAAGAAAGGTTGAGTATCCCTCTTATCCGCATGTATTACCACATTTGTATTGGAAGGCTGCTCAACTTTCTTACCTCTCTCCTTAGGTGGTGAATCACTATTAGGAACAGTTATATCAGCAAACACCTTGTTTGTTATGGATGTATCCAGGGATTTTAAAAAAGCATTTCTGATCCCTGGAGTCTTCAATAATTCATTTAGAGGTATACTGACCTTAATTTTCTTTATTTCCTCTGATAAGTAATTCATTAATCTTGTTGTCTCTATTGCTTCTGTCTTACTTGTTTGATCCTTTTGCACTGTTGTTCCATTATTTGTGTGCTGACTAGCTTTAAGTATGGTAGGATTGTTGCTAGCATTCTGATCTGGGGGTGTATTGATGTTATTCGGAGGAGTGGAGGTGGTGAAAGGTCCTCCCGGCCTAGGGTTGTTCCTCAAATTGTAGGTGTGGCCTTTATTTGTCTGTTGAAAGGCCTGCACCTCTTCTGTTTCATTTAATATCTCATTTTCAGATTCAAAAGGAAACTGAAAAGCATTTAACACAAAGGCTGATTCAGGATAAAGACTTTCACAATAGTATGGTTCATCCTCTAGCAATTCATCCTCTTTCTCTTCTGCAGTTGCAAAGATAAACGTTTCTAAGACTAATGCTGTGTCATATTCTGAGGGTACTACCTCATTACCCTTAGGAATGAGAAATTCAGAGGTAGGAGGCTGTACATCTACGTTGAAAATACTAGCTGCCAAGTGGAACTGTGGACAATCGTGCTCAGCATGGGCATTGGTATTGTGAAATCTGCACCAATTTCTGGGTGCTGTACTGGCCATTTGTATGCTAGTCGTTTGTTTTGCACCATGATTATCTGTATTCTCAAAAGGAGAAGCCAGAGTACCATTGTTGGGCCCAGTGTTCCATGTCTTGGGTGGCCTAGGTTGATTCTGATTTTTGTTATTATTGCCCCAGGTCCTATTATCTATCACTGGCCCCCTATTTTGCATGGGTTGCCCCTGACTGGGGCCTTGATGCTGATTGTAGCTTTGGTTCTGATTGTACTATTGATTTTGGTTGAGACTATAATTCTGATTTTGGCCTTGGTTGTGATTTTGATGTGGATTGTAGTTTTGGTTGCTTCTTCCATAGAGGTTCTCATTTCTTAGCTGTGTCACTTCGGTTGTTAATCTTTTCAAATGTGCAGTAATCTCTTTGATTTCTTCCCTATCCTCTTGTGCTTTTTCCACAGTTACATCCCTAGGAAGTTGGAAGAAAGGCTGACCGTTATTTTGACTGTTATTGGAAGTACTAGCCGTGTAAGGAGTTACAGCTTGGATTGGAGTAGGATTATACACAGGTGTGTAAGAAGGAACCGGATTTACTAGTGGAGCATGCTGCACAGGGACTCCATTCCATGGCTGTGCCTGATTCTGCACCCCAAAATTTCCTCCATTGACAAATGGACTATAAGTTGTATGTCTCATTTCTTGGTTCACTGAGGCTGCCTCTTTATAGGCTTTGGATATTGAATCTATGTCAGGTTTTCTTTTGACAAACATGGCAGTTAAAGGATCCAAGGCAGCATAGTACATAGCCAACAAGGGAGCATCATCTATGGTATAAGGGGCTACTAGCCTAGAATAGGCCTTTTGAAATCTGTCATTGAAATTATCAATTAGCTCTCCCTCACCTCGTTTTATAGCAGCCAATTTATGATACAAAGCGCAAGGGTCAATGGGTCCTCTAAATCTTGACAGAAATGCTTCTTCCATAAGTGCCCAGGAAGAAATGTAACCATTGGGTAAGTTTACGTACCAGCTAGAGGCCTGCTCATTAAAGGTGTAAGGAAACAATCTACACACAACATCCTCGTGCTCTAACATAGCCCTAAAACATGCTTCCTTAAATATTCTAATATGATCTTCTGGGTCTTGATGCAACTGGTATTTGGGACATATCTTTTCTAGATTTTTTGGCATCTCATGATAATCATTGAAGAATATGGGAGAATTGACATCGAAATAAGCCATTGCAGGTGTTTGAGCTTGACATGAACCTGCAGGAATACCTAGATTGATTGGTGGATTAGGATTTAGAGGAGGATTGAGACCTCCAGGAGTGCCTGAACCAAGATTTAAAGATCTGAACAGTGATCTGTCAGGACTTACAATACTACGGATGTTAAAAGGTGACCCAGGAGGTGTTCCAGATGAACTTCCTGCTTGCAATATCTTTGGATTCCAAATTAAAGGGTTTTTACTTCGCCTTGTATCAGGTAGTTGCACAAATATATCTCCTGAACTAGATCTAGACCTAGTCACTCTATTGCTGTCGTTAGCCAGTTTGAAATGAAACCTAACTCAGGAAGGCCCTCCTTCTAGCGCCAAAAAACTGTTGATGATTGTTTTGATGCAATCATAACAATAAGTTAAAATTCACATGAAATGAACTGAAACTATACTTGAAAGATAAGAAGGAATCATTTGAGATTCAACTAATCCCAAGTCTACAATGGTTCAGTTGGTCAAGTTCAGTTGGTCAATGTGAAGCTGTAATGTTCAAGGGGCCTTACGTAGTTTAGGTTTGTTTGGTGGTTTACTGGACTAAGAATATGCAAAAAGGTCATGAGATATGTCAATACTTTTCATTCCTTTGCATAAAAGTGATACTGTGCTGCAAGTTTTAGATGGTTTTCTTGAATTTTTGCAGCTTTCTTCCTTATCTATTTATGAAAAACTGTCTACTTATAAATCTGTTATGCATGCTTCTTCAAATTTGAGACAATTTCCTTTAGATTTCTACGTTTTCAGCTAAATATTTCAGATGGGTTGGGAAAAGTTAGAAAGATCTAATCTATACCTCATTTAATCTACCGAAGGATCTAATTGTTCTGTTATGCACTATGTAAATTCCACAGTAATTTGATCAAATCCACAGTAAAAAACTTAAATGTAAGTTCTGAGCATTTTCACAAACATACATTTAAAATTGCAAGCTCTCAAAGAAAATATTTCAAAACACAAAGAAGGGCAGGAGAACACTCAGAAGATAGATGCAGAACTCCAGATTCTATTGTATTAGAAACGAATAGTCATACATAATTTACAATGTAGGAATGACTCTTAGTTTCATTGATCATACTACAGAGAACTTACAAGCTTTACAGATACAGTAAGGCAGCCAGACATTCCACGCGCACCTTACTGCAGACAAACAGGCGACCTCCTTCTTCTACACTAAACTATGCTAACTTGCTGTATGTTTCTAAAAGAAAAAATCTATTGTAACCACTGTTGTTTTCCTAAAATCCCTGTTGTAAAGTATTACAGTGTAGAGAGGCACAATAT